>CM035149.1:40394321-41785321 GCA_020205605.1 Panax ginseng | reverse complement strand
TCACTTATGTCAGCATATTAGGGGCATAAATAGTCATAATGAATTCATACTAGCATGCTTCCTACATCAGAAGGCATAAAAACTCATCAACTGGTCTCTCGGAAGGCGGCGCTGTTGCGTGCCTATTTGTACTAGGAGAGTAGGCGGGTAGCCACCACCCCTTTCGATACACGAGCTTCGCAATAACAGAGCTTCCAATTCCATTTCCAATATTACTCAGTTAGCATGCTTGAATACTATCACATTGTCTTTAAACGTGTATAAAACTTAACTAATAGCATGTTAACAACTTCCAAGCCAATTCATAAGGATTCTAGCATAGTCACAGAAATTACAAATTTGAAAATTATGGACATAAGACATGATTTAATACCTCTAGAAGCTTGAAAGGAACTCCTCAATACACTGATTATATTCTCTCAATTAGCAACTCACTTTTTCTAATGTCCTTCTCAGAAAATTTTAGCAGTGAATATAAAAGGGAAGAGCTTCAATTTATAGGCAATCAAAAACCCAAATAAAACCATTGTCCTATAGTTCTAGACCATTGGAAAGAAGAAAAAGATGGTGGGCAACAAGGATTTGGTAGAATAGTCTCCCCATCACTGTTGAAGCCACTCCCTCCTCCATCATTTAAATGATTGATAACTTTCAAGGATGATAAAGGCTAACTTAGGCCAATGGTCTATGCACGTGAGGGAGAGAAGGCCAATGAATATGGTACAATCCCAATACTCAGCATCTTGAAAAATAGCTAATTAACAATACTCAGTTTTATATCATGTACTACTACACAATGTATATTTGTTCACCTAGGGATTAAATTCATATGGGTGCACATATGGACTTTAATAATATAACCATACTACATGGTAGCAAATTGGGGTACATGTATACACATAAATATATAATCCATGTACATTTTGATAATGCCAAATTATGATTTAATTGAGTAGTGACACACCACATTATCATAAACCTTATTATTTCAATTATTCGCATAGTCTAAGTTGATATTCCATAAAATATACATTAATGCACTATACATATTATATGGTCATATAGACATCATTTGTATAACTTACACATTTTATTAATCTTACTATATAGTTTCCATATTATGTAGTCTCTTGTAGTGTCACACTACACTCTATATAATATAGTTTGATTTAATATTGCACAATGTACATATAACATGTATTCACATGGGTCCATGTAGTTCATGTGATTTACTTCCTTTTACCATATAGTTCCTATATTACACAGTCATCACAATGTCACACTATACTTTATATTATAGAGATGTAGTTATTATATAATATGGGATTACCTATCGTTACACTTAGCAATTTATTGAACAAACATTAATCTTATAATATTAATCAATTATTTATTCATTAATATGTTATTACTCATAATAACAATTAATTAACAATATATTATTAATTAATCATTCATTTATTAATTCCTTCTTTAATTAATTAAATCATCATAATTCTCATTATCGTGCCAAACAAGGCATTCTTCGAGTTTATCATAAACTCCACATTTTTCTCAATTCTTATAAATTCAATTTGAAGTAATTGAATTACTCATCTCACAACACATTAATATTTATATTCAAATAAATATTATTTTCTTATTATATCAGAATAAATATGTATTCATGAAATTCATGGTTCTTACAATTCAAGAAGATGAGTGTTTGGCAAAACCCTAGTTTTTCTACCTCTATAGAAAATACATACTCTCCCAACTCTTGGAAAAATCATTAACCCCAAATCAAAATAAGACTCCTCTTATTTATAGATATGGGCAACCCTCCTAAACAATTTAGGAATTGAGTTTTATTTTAATTAATTAAACTCCTTTAATTAATTATACTCCTAATCTAATTAGGAATAATTAATTAAACTCTTTTAATTAATTAGCCTCCTAATCTTATTAGGAATATATGAGAGTACTTTATTATTTAATTTCCAAACACCTTTAGGAATTAAATAATAATAATAGTAATAATAATAATAAGACTCCACTTATTAATTTATATTTAATATTTTCAAAATATTAAATAATAAATATTAAGCTATTTAATTTACTCTATCACCATAGAATAAATTAAATGCACTTAACTTATTATTACGACTATGCCATTTACTTCTTAAATAAATATTCTTCCTTTTGTAGTGTGACCCTTTAGGTTCTCCATATTAAACCAGTTGCGAATAAATCAATTAGAACAATTCTAATCTTATTTAAATAAATAAATTAAACTATTAATTTATTTAAATAAATAATATTTATTCTACAATAGGGATAAGTCTCCCTAGCGATTAACGACTTTCCAGATAATATAGATTTTAACATTAATCATAAAAGAACCTTTGAGTAAATAGTTATCGTACAATTCAATCCTTTCACCATACAACGTCCCAATTAAATATAAGATATGAAATTACTGTCAAGTCTTATTTTATTTAATTATATGTATTTCGATTCTTAAATGCACAACTCCAAATAATGCAAATCACATAGGACATTCTCTTCTTTTACTAGAAGCAGTAAATTCTTTGTTGATCATTCATTATCTCCATATATAACCTGTTACCCCCAAGTATACCCTTTTATATACCTTAAGGGTCTTAAGGAATATGTCAAAGTATAATTCATCATACACAAGATGGTATGATGATCTCAAGTCTAAGGATCACTTGTACTACTATCACTACAAGAATTCCTATTGACAGGCAAGTAAAACTCTATTAGGTATTCCTTAGCGAGCCACATTCAGTGAACTTATTCTCCAATAAGCACCTACATATATGCTTTAGTGTCTCCACACAAATGATCGATCATGAGATTAATCATCCTCATCTAATGAGCAAGTAACGTATGTACCAATCTATCCCGATTCACTAATCCCCTTTTTAGTAATCCAACGATTGAGAACAATTTTAGTTTTTGAGCTAACTAAGAATTTATATCTCATTAGCATGATCATCATCATGATTCTAAAAGCATTACTCAAAACTATGGGTTTATCACATATTATAAAACATCACCATGTAGATAAATTAAAAGCCTTTAATTAAACAATTCTTTTATTATTAAATGAATAAGATTGTTACAAAGTATATGTTTTATCATCAAATATGATTGGCTTGTGTGCATGCTACTTTCAGGTGGTCCGCATGCAGGCCACCAGCATAAGAAACTCTCTCTCTCTCTCTCTCTCTATATATATATATATATATATATATATATATATATATATAAGTAAAACAAGTTGATCAAAAGGTCAAAAATCTAGAAATTTCTCCAACTTGCGATCAAAGCTAGGAAAAAAGGGAGTATTATAACAACTTCGAGTGGTAAAGGGAGTATTTATCACATTGGATGTGATAAATATTTATTTATAATCTTGTTAATTTATTAATAAAAAGAATTTGTTTGATTAAAGTCATTTTTATCTATGTTTAATTAGTTGAATTAAATAAATATGATAAATTGATCATAGTTTTGGAGCAATACTTTTAAAATCATGAAGAGTTCATACTAATGAAATCTAAATTCTAGATAACTCAAAACTAAAATGTTCCTAATCGTTGGATCATTAATGCGGGGTTACTGATTCTAGATAGATTAATACATACTATGTTTGATCTATTGAAGAGAATGATTGATCTTATAATTGTGACGCCCCCAAAATAGGTATACATCATCCATTCTAAGTCGCCAAACACATGGTATAGAAACAACTACAACTTTATTAATACAATTGTCGTGCAAAATACGACAACACATAAACTGTGAGTTTAAATTCAAATATTGTCTGCTAGACAATATCCACACTCAAATAAGTCCTCATTACAATTATTGATACACTATTTTAAAAAATAGTGAGGACTACTATAACAACTGCATTGGAACATCACTCCACACCCCGACTACTCCCCGCTATATTCTCGCTTCCTGAGAAGAAAAATAGAACAAAAAGGAAAAGGGTGAGCTCAACTAGCCCAGTAAAGAACATTATGACTAAGATAATATAGAACAAATTATCGTTAGTCCTCAACAGGGAAAAATCTGATAGAATATAATAGACAACAAGTTTTAAATCAATATTCGCAGCGAAAATAATAATTCATTAGAAGAGTTAAAGTAGAGAATGAAATCTACTATCTTCTATGATTTTAAAGTTCATCATCAATATTTTATCCCTATAACATCAATCAATATACATCTTGGATCAAATATTCATCTTTGCACTACAGGCCAAAGATATTCATCAGTTGGTCATGTTCATCTCAACACCTGCTCATCTTTGCATTATGGGCCAAAGATATTCATCAGAAAATCATTAATCTTTGCACTAAAGGCCAAAGATATTCAGTTATATCATCATTTAGGACTGAGGACGATGAAAAATATTTTAAAGAAAACGAATCCAGTGAAACAAAAGAACAAATATTAGGGATTCGTACTTCAGTTTATCCATGTTCAAAAATACTCCATAATAAATTATTGTGAAGCAAAATTCAAGAATAATGATCAAAACATGGATACAATCAAAGATAGTAACAAAAATAAATATCTGGGACAAAGAAGAGAAAATTTTATTTTTCGGTGAATAGTGCCGTATTCGTGAATAGTGCCGTATACATGAATAGTGCCATATACGTGAATAGTAACCCCGACACAAAAAAGGTAGAATTTCCACAATAAAATTCATATAAATATTTCGGCATAATGATATTAGAAGAAATAATATCATTTATAAAAAAAAATAACATCCCTTACCTCAAAAGAATAGTGCTTCGAGCTGGAATATCAGATATAACGCTGAAGGGGACTTGCACCGTATAGCAACACTCAAAGTATCAAAATATTCACAAGAATACGCTCGATAATATAGAGAGAGAAAACATTAGTTTCTGGTGTGATTTTCAATTCTAACTTAAGCACCCTATTTATAGGAAAATTCTTAGAACACCAAAGCATAAAATTTAATAAAATATTATTATTTTTAACAAATTTCCTACGTCCACTTTGAATTTCTGATTTCAGCTCATTTTACATACTAGTGGGGCCCACCAACATATTAAAAATGTTTTTCTTTTAAAATTTTTTTTAAAACTTTAAAAATCAATTATTCCAGAACTTCAATAATTCATAATAAATAGCCATTTTATCAGAAAAATTCGAATCTTATGTCCATTCCATAGAAAATTCAATTCTCTACAACTTTGTAAGTTTAAGTTTTTCCAAATCCAAGCAGAAATTGACCGAAATTCACATACGGACGATTTTCTGGGCTATAATCCAATTTCAGTCACAAAATGGGGCTCACTGACACACAAAACATGGGTTAAATATTTTTTGTAACAAAAATACTCTTCCTCCTCATTTATTCATATATCATACATTCATTGTAAAAATATCACCATTATTATTATATTATAATATAATAATATATTTAAATGAATTATTTTATCAGAAAAAGATAAAATATCAATTTTCAACAATTGTCACATTAAAAATTTTCTCCATCCATATCCACATAAAATGAATATTTTTTTTATCATATAAATCAATAATTATGTAACGACCCCAAAATAGGTCCATTCAATCCAACCCATTCTGAGTCGCCAAATACATGGTACAGAATACAACTACAACTTTATTACAACAATTGTCGTGCAAAATACAATAACACATATACTGTGAGTTTGGATATAAATATATACCAAATGTGACACATGTCCCAACCGTGGACAACACCTCACAAAGACACCTTACATAAAGGTATAGTCAAAAACCTGCTTTTAGAAACTAAAATCTTTGGGAAGTGCTCAAGGAAACCTTCGTATATGGGAGGAGGCCATGCGTCTAGGTTATGATAGATATTATATGTCCGTAGAATTATCCTCGTCAATTGAATAAACCCCAAAGAAAAACAAGAAGATTACTATCATATTCTTCCCAATGGTAAGTCTTCTCTTGATATATCATTATCTCCACTATCTCTAATTGAGAATTATACTTCAAACAAATACCAAGATTATATAGTAGTGCTCAGTATATATACTCAAAGAAGTGGATGAGCACAACCCCGCCTTTATGATGATACGAGGTTGTATGTCATTAGACATCTTGTATGATAGTGGCAAAACACCCTTCCAACGTTGGGTTTCACTCACCCTCAACAACTATATACCACCGCTCTATTCCCTCATTATCCCCCACCGACCCAAATTTACACTTTTATTACCCGAAAGGAATTGTGAAGCAAAAGGGTGAAAGACAACTAGCTTAAGAAAAATATATCATGACTAAAGATAATTAAATTATCAATAGCCTTCATCAATAATAAATCGTAGATTTAGAAATATATGGTAGATGATAAAAAATTTCAACCATAGTCATGCAAATGAACGAGCACTCCATTAGAAGAGTCAAATAGACCATAAAGTCTATTATCTTCTCATGTTAAAAGTCCACCAACAATATTTTATCCCCGTAAATATCAATCAACAATTCCCCGCCCACAATTACATGTATAACTCATAATCGTAATTGTTGTTCTAAATTCCTTTTCTCATTCGTGATGAAGATAATTTTCATCACTTGTCTTTACCCGAAATATCAAAGATCATGGTTATACCAAATCACGCCTCGCTCATAATCATACTAATAAATTCATCTTTGCACTACGGGCCAAAGATATTCATCAACAGCTCATCTTTGCACTACAGTGCCAAAGATATTCATCAACAGCTCATCTTTGCATTACAGTGCCAAAGATATTCAACTCACAGTCATCTTTGCACTACTACGATCCAAAGATATTCATCAACAATTCATCTTTACACTATAGGCCAAAGATATTCATCAACAAGTCATCTTTGCACTACGGATTCAAAGATATTCATATCTCAAAGAAATACATAATCACTTTAGAATTTATATAAACCATAATTATAACCATATATATTGATCAATTCACCTTTGCACTTAAGCTAAAGATATTCAATTATAAATTCAATAGTCATGATCATACCAGTCAACAATTCAACTTTGCACTACTGGCCAAAGAGAACCTATAGTCACGATCATACCAATAATCTATCCATCTTTACACTCAAGTCAAAGAGAAATATCATCATTATGGTTATAAGAATGTTATAAAAAAAACAATATAATCAACGTATAGATTTAATCTCAAGAGTAAGATTCATAAATCAATGATTTCATAACAACTTAATCAAAATGTTATAAATCACTTAATAATCTCATAATCTAATATTATTAATACTACCACAATATTTTAATCATTTCTTAAACTTATAAACAATTTATTTTAATTGTTTACACTTTACTAATAAATGCATTTAATCATCTTAAAATGCCAACCTCATAAGATCTCATCACCAATAGCCAAAACCCTCATCAAAAATCTGCATATATCTCATATATAATTCTCAAGCCATAAAATCATATTTTCCAATTTTCTTAATTCACATAACATATTTAATTCATTTACTCATAACTAGAACATTTTCATGAAAAAATACCAAATCAGTTTTAAAAATATTTCTTTTCTGGGATTTAGAAGAATATAGTCCCATATTGAATATATATTTTTCTCAAAATTTTTAAAATTCATTTACTATTTTTCACATGGCCAAAACCAATTTAATATTCAGACATTTATCATAAATTTTACTTTTATCCAAAAATTCTGAAATTTACACGGTATATAATGATATTATATAGATGTACTCACAATAAAAATTTCATCAATTTTGGAGTTAATCACAAGGAGTTATAAGCGCTACTTTTAAAATAGTCTTTTCTCATAAAATCCATAACTCCTAATCTATACATCCAAAATCGCCATTTTTGGACACAATCAACAAAACTCATCAAATTATCATTTCAAAATTTTCCAGAATTTTTGAAGGTTCAGAAGAATTTTGAAATAATAACCCTTAAAATCCCTTATTATCCCTTACCTCAAAAGAAAGCAAAGATTTCCGACCGAATAACGCCGAATCTAACTTGCACCGTAGAGTAAGCAATACTCAAAGTATACTCAAAATACTCACAAGAATACGCCGATAATATAGAGAGAGAAAACTTTAGCTCGTGTGATTTTCAATTATAACCTAAGCACCCTATTTATAGAAAATTGCTTAGAACACCAAAGCAGAAAATTTATTAAAATATATATATATATATATATCTATATATATATATATCCTTCTAATTAAATTTTCAATCAAATTTTCATCAAACACATGTTAAAGATGCCCCAAACATGTCAAAACGTTTTTTTAATTAATTAATTAAAACTCCAAAAAATGATAATTAATTAATCCAAACTTCAATAATTCATAATAAATAGCCCTTTTATCGTAAAAATTTGAATCTCGCTAGTTTTTATAGGAAATTCAATTCTTTACAACTTTGCGTAAGAAAGTTTTTCCAAATTCCAAACAAAATTTGACCAAATCCACAAATGAAAGCGATTTTACAAAGCTATAATCAAATTTCAATCCAAGAAATGGGGTCCACCGACACATAAAACATGCTTTAAATATTTTTGGTAACAAAATACTCCTCCTCCACATATACTCATATATCCCACATTCATCGTAAAAAATATCATCATTAATATATTATTAAAATAATATATTTAATCAAATTATTTTATCGTAAAAAGATAAAATATTAATTTTCAACAATTGTCACATTAAAAATTTTCCATCTATATCCTCATAAAATCAATATTTTCCTCATCATATAAATCAATAATTAATTATTCACAAATAATATTACGTAAACACATTATCGATAACCAGCGCTTCTCTGTGAAAGAGGGGCTTTCCAATAAGAATTTCTCCTCATCAAGCAGCAATTAGGTGACCAAACCTCTCCTTAGACAAAACTTTCTAGACATTGCCAATAATGCTATCTAATAATATTATTCAAATAATATAAATTATTGATCCGATAATTAATGAAAAATATGTAGTAATGACAATTATAAAATATCAACGCAAAGAATTATTGAATCAAAATAAAATATCAAACAAGAATTATCGTAATAATTATCGAGTAGTGCCTTTACGTAAGAATCAATAATTGGTGCAATACCGTGTCCCACCGTGTTTTAACCACCGAGTATTTTAACAAGATTAATCTGTAATAACTACGCCGGCATTTTATAAACAACTTATATTTGTCGCTTTCTTCATCCAATCGCTTTCCGCATGGGGCCCACACAAGGTCACATACCGCATCAGATATTCTCGACAAAAAGAATATTCTACTACCAAACGAATATTCTCCGACAACAATGAATATTTTATAGCCACTCATGTATTTTTGAAAAAAAAAATTTCATATATCACACCCTTAACTTTAACTTTTATCAATTTAACCATTTACCAATTGTAATTATAAAAAAAATTGAATACTTTTATTTCATAAAATCGGTCTTACAATCTCCCTCCTTATGAAATTTCGTCCCCTAAAATTTACGTACACTGGTATTTCAAGAGTTGAGAATACCTTGATTTCATTTCGCATTCCATCTTCCATGTCATCATAATTTCTCCAATGCTCATCTCCTCGTATTTCGGATATCATTCTAGAATACAACTTCAAAACAAGGGTTAATTGAACAAATTAATATATCACATAATATCCCGATATTATGATCGACCAACAAATAAGCTTAGGTAGGACACACTAAATAAGGATTTACTCATCTCCCTCTTAGTTCTAATCCCGATCTCCGCCAGATCATATCCCTAAGCTCGATACCAAATGTAACTTTAGACACCAACTCAGGTGTCAAGACTCACATTGATACCTATCGCTTTGCACCACAGAACGTCGCCCCCTCACGGAGAGTCCGGCTTCTGCATTCCCCATCAACAGAAGTCACCAAATGAGGCTCGGCTCGGGGATCTTTACTTATAGCTCGATACCAAATGTAACGACCCCAAAATAGGTCCATTCCATCCAACCCATTCTCGAGTCGCCAAATACATGGTATAGAAAAATACAACTACAACTTTATTACAACAATTGTCGTGCAAAATACAACAACACATATATCGTGAGTTTGGATACAAATATATACCAAATGTGACACATGTCCCAACCGTGGACAACACCTCACAAAGGACACCTTACATAAAGGTATAGTCAAAACCTGCTTTTAGAAATTAAAATCTTTGGGAAGTGCTCAAGAAACCTTCGTGATACTGGAGGCCATGCTTCTAGGTTATGATAGAAATTATATGTCCACAGAATTATCCTCGGTCAATCTAATAAACCCCAAAGAAAAACAAGAAGATTACTATCATATTCTTCCCAATGGTGAGTCTTCTCTTGACATATCATTATCTCCACTATCTCTAATTGAGAATTATACTTCAAACAAACACCAAGATTATATAGTAGTGCTCATATATATACTCAAAGAAGTGGATGAGCACATCCTCGTCTTTATGATGATACGAGGTTGTATGTCATTAGACATCTTGTATGATAGTGACAAAACACCCTTCCAACGTTGGGTTCACCTCACACCTCAACATCTATAGACCACCGCTCTATTCCCCTCATATCCCCACTCGACCCAAATACACTTTTTTATTACCCGAAAGGAATTGTGAAGCAAAAGGGTGAGCACAACTAGCTTAGTAGAAAAATATATCATGACTAAAGATAATTAAATTATCAATAGCCTTCATCAATAATAAATCGTAGATTTAGAACATATACGGTAGATGATAAAAAAATTTCAACCATAGTTGCAAATGAACGAACACTCCATTAGAAGAGTCAAATAGACCATAAAGTCTATTATCTTCCCATGTTAAAAGTCCACCAACAATGTTTTATCCTCGTAACATCAATCAACAATTCCGCCCACAATCACATGTATAACTCATAATCGTAATTGTTGTTCTAAATTCCTTTTCTCATTCAGACGAAGATAATTTTCATCACTTGTCTTTACCTAAAATATCAAAGATCATGGTTATACCAAATCACAGCCTCTGCTCATAATCATACTAATAAATTCATCTTTGCACTACGGCCAAAGATATTCATCAACAGCTCATCTTTGCACTACAGTGCCAAAGATATTCATCAACAGCCATCTTTGCACTACAGCCAAAGATATTCAACTACAAAATCATCTTTGACTACGACCCAAAGATATTCATCAACAATTCATCTTCAGACACACTATAGCCAAAGATATTCATCAACAAGTCATCTTCAACTACGAAAAAGATATTCATATCTCAAAGAAATACATAATCACTTTAGAATTTATATAAACCATAATTATAACCATATATATTGATCAATTCACCTTTGCACTTAAGCTAAAGATATTCAATTATAAATTCAATAATCATGATCATACCACCAACAATTCAACTTTGCACCATCGCCAAAGAGAACCTATAATCACGATCATACCAATAATCTATCCATCTTTACACTCAAGTCAAAGAGAAATATCATCATTATGGTTATAAGAATGTTATAAAAAATAATATAATCAACGATAGATTTAATCTCAAGAGTAAGATTCATAAATCAATGATTTCATAACAACTTAATCAAAATGTTATAAATCACTTAATAATCTCATAATCTAATATTATTAATACTACCACAATATTTTAATCATTTCTTAAACTTATAAACAATTTATTTTAATTGTTTACACTTTACTAATAAATGCATTTAATCATCTTAAAATGCCAACCTCATAAGATCTCATCACCAATAGCCAAAACCCTCATCAAAATCTCAGATATATCTCATATATAATTCTCAAGCCATAAAATCATATTTTCCAATTTTCTTAATTCACATAACATATTTAATTCATTTACTCATAACTAGAACATTTTCATGAAAAATACCAAATCAGTTTTAAAAATATTTCTTTTCCGGGATTTAGAAGAATATAGTCCCATATTGAATATATATTTTCTCAAAATTTTTAAATTCATTTACTATTTTTCACATGGCCAAAACCAATTTAATATTCAGACATTTATCATAAATTTTACTTTTATCCAAAAATTCTGAAATTTACACGGTATATAATGATATTATATAGATGTACTCACAATAAAAATTTCATCAATTTTGGAGTTAATCACAAGGAGTTATAAGCAGTTACTTTTAAAATAGTCTTTTCTCATAAAATCCATAACTCCTAATCTATACATCCAAAAATCGCCATTTTTGGACACAATCAACAAAACTCATCAAATTATCATTTCAAAATTTTCCAGAATTTTTGAAGGTTCAGAAGAATTTCGAAATAACAACCCTTAAAATCCTTTATTATCCCTTACCTCAAAAGAGCAAGATTTCGACCGAATAACGTCGAATCTAACTTGCACCGTATAGCAATACTCAAAGTATACTCAAAATACTCACAAGAATACGCCGATAATATAGAGAGAGAAAACTTCAGCCGTGTGATTTTCAATTATAACCCAAGACCCTATTTATAGAAATCGCTTAGAACACCAAAAAAGTAAAATTTATTAAAATATTATATATATATATATATATAATCTTCTACGCATTCCTAGAATTAAATTTTCAGCCATCAAACACATGTTAAAGATGCCCCAAACATGTCAAAACGTTTTTCTTAATTAATTAATTAAAACTCCAAAAAATGATAATTAATTAATCCAAACTTCAATAATTCATAATAAATAGCCCTTTTATCGTAAAAATTTGAATCTCGCTAGTTTTTATAGGAAATTCAATTCTCTACAACTTTTCGTAAGAAAGTTTTTCCAAATTCCAAACAAAATTTGACCGAAATCCACAAATGAGCGATTTTACAGGCTATAATCAAATTTCAACCAAGAAATGGGGTCCACCGACACATAAAACATGCTTTAAATATTTTTGGTAACAAAATACTCCTCCTCCACATATACTCATATATCCCACATTCATCGTAAAAATATCATCATTAATATATTATTAAAATAATATATTTAATCAATTATTTTATCGTAAAAAGATAAAATATTAATTTTCAACAATTGTCACATTAAAAATTTTCTCCATCTATATCCTCATAAAATCAATATTTTCCTCATCATATAAATCAATAATTAATTATTCACAAATAATATTACGTAAACACATTATCGACAACCAGCGCCTCTGTGAAAGAGGGGCTTTCCAATAAGAATTTCTCCTCATCAAGCAATTAATTAGGTGACCAAACCTCTCCTTAGATGTAACTTTCTAGACATTGCCAATAATGCTATCTAATAATATTATTCAAATAATATAAATTATTGATATGATAATTAATGAAAATATCGTAGTAGGACAATTATAAAATATCAACGCAAAGAATTATCAATCAAAATAAAATATTGAATAAGAATTATCGTAATAATTATCGAGTAGTGCCTTTCACGTAAGAATCAATAATTGGTGCAATACCGCGTCCCTACTTGTGTTTTAACCACACGTAGTATTTTAACAAATATTAATTGTGAATAACTACGCCGGCCATTTATAAACAACTTATATTTGTCGCTTTCTTCATCCAATCGCTTTCACTTATGGGCCCACACAAGGTCACTACCATTGTCATTTGGATATTCTTTACAAAAAAGAATATTCTACGACCAAACTAATATTCTCCGACAACAATGAATATTTTATAGCCACTTGCGTATTTTTGAAAAAATTTCATATATCACCCTTAACTTTAACTTTTTATCAATTTAACCATTTACTGAATTGTAATTATAAAAAAAATTGAATACTTTTATTTCATAAGATTCGGGGTCTTACAAATTAATTATTCACAAATAATATTACAGAATCACAATACTGACAACCAGGTCGTTCCCAGGAAAGATGGGGCTTTCCAATAAGGATTTCTCCTTACTGGTACGCAATTAGGTGACCAAACCTCTCCTCGATGAACTTTCTAGACATTGCCAATCTCGCTATCTAATAATATTATTCAAATAATATGAATTATTGATCCGATAATGGGAAATATCATGCAATGATAATTATTGAAACAACAATAATATAAAATATCAACGCAACAATTATTGAATCAATAAAATAAAATATTAAACAAGAATTACCGTAACAATTATTGAGTAAGGCCTTCTTACATAAGAATTAATAATTGGTGCAATACCGTACATCGTGTTTAAACTACCGGTATTCCAACAAAGTTAATTCAGAATAACTACGCTGTAGTTATTTATAAAACTTATACTTGTCGCTTTCTTCATCCAATCGCTCACATGGGGCCCCACAAAATTTCAAGGCAATGTCGCATTTAATATTCTCCGACGTAGAAGAATATTCCACGACCAAACGAATATTCCCCGACAACAATGAATATTTTATAACCATTTATTTATTTGAAATATTTGCGCATTTTACCCATAACTAACCACATTAATCAAATCAACCCTTACTATTTCAAAATAATAAATAGAGAAATTTAATTTCATTTATAATAAGTTGGGGTCTTACAATAATCATTTGTGTGGAGACACTAAAGCAAGTATGTGAGTGCTTATTAGAGAATAAGTTCACTGAACGTGACTCGCTTAAAGGAACGTTAATGGAGTTTTACTTGTCTGTCAATAGGAGTTCCTAAAGTGATAGTAGTAAAAGTGATCCTTGGACTTGAGATCATCATAATACTTTGTGTATTCTGAATTATATTTTGTCATGTTCCTTAAGACTTTTTGGGTATATCAAAGGGTATGTTCAGGTATAATAAAGTGTACATGAAGGTAAGTGAATGATCAACAAAGGATTTACCACTTCCAGTAAAGGGATAGAATGTCCTATGCGATTCGATAAATGACAACTCATGAATCTCTGGAAGGTGAAATGAAATTAGTAAGAAGTTTTTAATTTGCAATAATCAGAGTTGTGCATTTGAGAATTGAAATGCATCTGATCAAATAAATAAAATTTAATAGTAATTCCAAGTTTTATGTTTGATCGGGACATTGTATGGTAGAAGGATCGATTAAATTGTACGGTAACAATTTACGGAATAGGTTCTTTGTGATTAAACGTTAATTCCATATTATCCAGATAGTCATGATATGCTAAGAGGTGTCACTCATGATGTAGAATAAATATTATTTATTTTTATTTGAATTAAATTAGTTTAATTTATTATAAATAATATTAGAATGGATCTAATTTATTTATTCTACTATTGGTATAATATTGAAACTAAATGGTCACACCATAAAAGAGAAATATTATTTTAGAAATAATTGGCTTAATTATAATAAGTTAAATATACTTAATTTGTTGGTGGAATAAATTGAATAACTTAATATTTATAATTAAGTATTTGGAGAAATACTAATTATAAATTAATAAGAGGAGTCTTATTATTATTATTATTATTATTATTATTATTATTATTATTATTATTATTATTATTATTATTATTATTATTATTATTATTATTATTATTATTATAATTAATTTAGTTCCTAAATGGTTTGAAAATTAAATTAAACCCTAAATCCTAAAGAGTTTAGGAGGAGAAAAATTATATATAAGGAGAGACGTTATGATAAATTAGGGTTTCCAGAACTGTGAGTATAGAGATACCACGTAATAATTCTCTATAATCTAAAGAGTTAGGAGTGGGTGCGAGAATTAGGTCTAGCCACCCAATTTCTTGTAGAATCCATTTTGAATATTGGGATAATTTTCAGCAATAAAATTTTAGCCTTTTGCAAAAAAAAAGAAGTTCTTGTAGAATCTAAATTTACTTATTCAATCAATATACTTACACACAGAGAGTAACTTGCGTTTGATCAGTGGATTTGAAGAAACGTGTAGGAATAAAGAATTGGTACTTGAAGATCATATCAAGGAGTTGATTCATCTTCGTAAAGGAATATCTTTTATCACTCTTCGATTAATATTATTGCATAAGGTGATTCCTGAGATTGCAAAAAAATTTAAATATGATTTATGTCATGCTTTCATTGTTTTACAATGTTGATTGTATGTATGTTAATGTTTCTGCGAACTGACAAAGTCATTCAACTTTGACTATAAATATGTAATCCTATTTATTTCTCCTCACTTTTCATCAAACACAAAAACAAAAGCCACAAAGGAGAGAGAGAAAGAGAGTGTTCGGCCAATAAGAAGAAATGAGAAAGTGAGAAAAAAATTATCAAATAAGAAGAAAAGGCAAGGAGATCCAAGCTAAGAGAGATACCACACACACACCCTAGGTTATTATCTCGAGACGAAAAATATCATATTTGAGGAAAGTACGCCCCAGATAGGCAAGTTCCTGCACTCCTGTACATTTGAACTTCGCTCATTATTAAACCGTAATTTTTTTTTGAAAAGCTTCTTATTTCGTCTATAAAAGGAGTTTATGCCATTTGTTCGGCTAAAATTAGTTATTATGTTTCTATCAATTTATTGAACTGCTTATGATTCTTTGGTAATATGTTAATTCAATTCAAATTATTTTGGTGCAGATTCAGAGGTTATGACTAAGTATGAACAACCCTAAAAATGGGGGTATTATCTTTTGGTCGGATAACCGACATATAATATGTATATACAATATTAAGTGTTACGTGTAACATGGTGTATTATTAAGCTAATCACCTAATGACGTTTTGGGCGATCAGAGTTTGCAATCTTTGTGACTGTTGAACGCCATGTAAAGGTTCACAGTCTTTGTGATTGTTGAACATTTATATAAAGAGTTCATGGTCCTTACGACCATTCAGTGACCTTCAAAAGGAATATTTTTTGTGACGCCCCCAAAATAGGTCTACACAACCCATCTTGGGTCGCCAGAAATAACATTACCGACGCGAACTATTCTATTACAACTATTGAACTGTCGTACAAAATACGACGACACATATACTGTGAGTTTCAATACAAATATTATAACGTATATAATACGACAATATTCATACTCAAATTATTACAATGCCATATAAAGAACAGCAGCAAATATTTTAAGTCGTCAAGGAACACGAGAAGATTTATGTTCTCCTCATTCTAATGGAGTGCATTTTTTGACGCTTCCAAATTCGAGTTCACCTCACCCTATTGTTGTTCACCAAAATTAAATATTAAATGACGTATAAAATACGACACACACATTTTAAGTTCTCAGTACAATTATTATGCCACACTGTTTCATAACTTGATTAGGATTGTGACTAATTCGAAACACCACTTTATACCCATGTTCTCTCTGCTAGTCCCAGCTACACTTTTATTACCTGAAAGGAGTGGTGAAGCAAAAGGGTGAGCACAAATAGCCCAATAAAGAATATCATGACTTAAGATAATTAAATTATTGATAGTTTTCATCAGTAATAAATAAGATATTTAGAACATATGGTAGATGATAAAAGTTTTCAACCATAATTGCAGCGAAATCAACAATCCATTAGAAGAGTCAAGTAGAACATAATGTTTACTATCTTCTCCCAATTAAAAGTCCATCATCAATATTTTATTTCTGTAACACTAATCAACAGTTCTTCATTGTACCCAAGACAAATAGAACTTTCACCACCTGTTTTTACCTGAAACACAAAGCTCATGGTTATACCAATTCACAGTTTATGTTTATAATTATGCCATTAAATTCATCTTTGTACTACGACCAAAGACATACAACTGTAAAACCAATAATCAACTGTTCATCTTTGCACTACAGGCCAAAGATATACAACTATAAAACCAATAATCAACAGTTCATCTTTGCACTACGGCCCAAAGATATACAACTGTAAAACTAATAATCAACCGTCCATCTTTGCACTACGGGCCAAAGAGGACTTCTTCACATCATTCGTTTGTAACATTAAATATTTTACATCATCGAATTATCCATGCACTACGGGCTAAGGATATTCGTTAGTATCATCAGTGGTCATGATCATGCCAAACAACTGTCCATCTATGCACTACGGGCCAAAGATGACTTTCACCACAATATAAGCATGAGGATGATGACAATGATATATATAATGAATGAACATAAATAATCAGAATAATAAGATAAAATAGATTTTCAACTTAATTATCCAGAGTCCAAATTGCCAACATGATATTAGATGATGCATAAACTATAAGAATGAGGATGATGACAAAGATATATATAATGAATGAACATAAATAATCAGAATAATAAGATAAAATAGATTTTAGTGATTTTTAACTTAATTATCTAGAGTCCAAATTGCGAACATGATATTAGATGAAGCATAAAATATTAAGGATATTTTAATCATTTCAGGACTTTTCACCATTTAATGATAAGCTGAAGAAATGAATAATAATATATTACCATAATATGAAGTATGAAAGAAAATGACATCCCTTTACCATAAAAATGATACCCCCTTACCTTAGGATGTGATTTGATTCTGCTTTTTGTGAAATTGATCAACTTAAACAATGCTCGCATTCTTTATCTACACTTGGAGTAACCTTACACTCAACAGGAATACTCACAATTGTGTAGTAAAAGAATTTTATATTTTTAGTGTAGTGATGGTGTGTGTTTAGTTGCTCAACCGGGCGATTTATTTATTACTGAAAATTGAAGAAAAAATTAGCACACACACTTTGACAAAATAACCAAATGAGCTACATAATATAATGGTAGTGGAATTTATGGTCCCACAGAGAAAATTAAACCCAGTTGTACACGTTTTAACAAAATTTGTTCAATAATAGAGTTATGGTCCATACTATTTTAGACAAAGTAGAGTGTCGGCAAGTCCTGCCAAATTTACTTTTGTAAAAAAAAATAATTAAACAAACATCTGTATATCATACTTATCTTTAATCAACACCCTTTTCAATCTTTGAACCATTATTCATAATTATTAACATAGACTCACAATACTGCCAACTGGTCTAATTATATCATATCAATAATATGAGTTACTGTGCAATAACTACTGTGATAATTATTGAATGAAATACTGAGTGACTTCTTACGTAAGAATCAATAATATGAATCACTGTGCAATACCGTGTGCTACTGTGGAATACCATGTACTACTGTTGAATCACACATATTACTGTATTTTTATCATCGGGTATTTCAACAGTTTAACGGTAAAAGTTTTGCCTTAATTTTTATAAAAAGGTTATTTCTGTCGCTTTCTAAATTCGACAGTTATTATGTAATGTGGTCCACCAATGATGACGCCGTCGTACGAATATTCCACGATAAAAAGAATATTCTCCGACCAAACAAATATTTCTTGACAACTGTTTACTTCATATATTTTTCACATTTTTTGGATTATCCGACGATTTTCTATAATTATTTATATTTATAAAAACTGTCATTTAATAGCTTCAAAATAGAAATACTAACTACACATAATTTTATATCTTTAAAACATCATCAATATTAATCTTATATTATTATAATATTTTCAGCAAATTTTATAATTTTCCACAACTCATAGAATTTTCTATGAATTTCCTTTATGTTTAAACTAATTATAAATAGTTTAAAATACAATAAATATTTATATTATTCAATAATTTTTCAAAAGCGTCCAAAAATTATAAAATAATATTATAAGATTTTCATCAAGTTTCATAATTTTTCATCATTCATAGAATTTTCTATGAATTTCTTATATTTTCAAACTAACAATAAATAGTTTAAAAATACAATAATTTTTTCTGCTTTTCAATAATTCATCAAAAATTTACAGAAATTCTAAACTGATATTATAATATTTCTATAAAAATATTTCAGCCCAAATAATTTTTTTGATAATTAAATTATAATTTCCAATACTCAAAAACTTCAATAATTCATAATAATTAGCTCTTTTATCAGAAAATTACAAATCTTATGTCATTTCTATGTGAAATTTAATTATCTACAAATTTATAGAAGAAAGTTTTTTCAAATTCTGCCTCTAACATAGAGAAATAGTCTTACTGAAAAAGTTTGTCGGGAAATATTTTTCGGTCATCTTCTCCGGCGATCCAAAACTTTTTCGGCGAGTTTTCACAAATTTTCTTTCCTAGATCAGAACTACTATATTTCAGGAGTCTAACCATGTTTTTAGTTTTGAAAATAAACCACCAATTGCCGTTAGATCTAAATTTTTTTAGCGAAATTCCGGCGAAGTTTAATTTCTTGATTTCTTTTGTTTGATTCTTGTTTATACAAGTTTAGATCATCCCAAAAAGCACATAAGTAATCTCTCTACATAAAATCCATATATGGAATCAAAAGTTTAAAAAGGTTAATGAATTTACCTTTCTTATTTTCCATTTTCTTCATTCTTCCTTCATTCTGTATCTCTCCCTCTCTCCCTCTCTTTTCTGAAGACTTGGTGCGGGAGTAATCCATCAAAAGAGAAGGCCTTATTGGGCTTAATGATTTAGCCAATATTCTTCCTTCATGTCCGACAAAAATAAATGGTCCAATCAACAAAATGTTAGGAATGAAATTGGGGAAAGGCTTGGAAGTATTTGAAAATTAAATATTAGCAATCATCCCTCCCTTATTAGCCTTATCCGCCCATGTGTCCACATTCTATAAGTTTAATATCTCCTCTTTTATTTACTCACTTATCCATTTAATTGTCCGTTTGACCATTTATCAATTTAATATTTTATAGTTTTAGAATAATAATCATAAATTAAATTAGACTTTTATTTCATAAAAGTCGGGGTCTTACAATCACCCCACCTTACGAAATTTCGTCCCCAAAATTTACGAACATACCTAGAATTCTGAATAGATAAGGATTTCAAATTCTAGCTCCCAGGTTATTTCCTCCGTCCCATTGTTCATCCATTGCTCATCTCCTATATTTCAAATATCATTCTAGAATACAGCTTCAAAATAAAGGTTAATTGACATATCACAATTTGTCAACTTAAGTAAGAAAATTCAGCTTAGGTAGGACACACACTAGTGAAGGATATTACTCGTCTCTCCCCATCCTAGTTCTAGTCTCAGATCTTCGCCAGAGACCATATCCCTAAGCTTTGATACCAAATGTGACGCCCCAAAAATAGGTCCACACAACCCATCTTGGGTCGCCAGAAATAACACTACCGGCGTGAACTATTCTATTACAACTATTGAACTGTCGTGCAAAATACGACGACACATATACTGTGAGTTTCAATACAAATATTATAACGTATATAATACGACAATATTCATACTCAAATTATATCAATGCCATATAAAGAACAATAGCAAATATTTTAAGTCCTCAAGGAACACGAGAAGATTTCTGTTCTCCTCATTCTAATGGAGTGCATTTTTTGATGCTTCCAAATTCGAGTTCACCTCACCCTATTGTTGTTCACCAAAATTAAATATTAAATGACGTATAAAATACGACACACACATTTTAAGTTCTCAGTACAATTATTATGCCACACTATTTCATAACTTGATTAGGATTGCGACTAATTCGAAACACCACTTTATACCCATGTTCTCTCTGCTAGTCCCAGCTACACTTTTATTACCTGAAAGGAGTGGTGAAGCAAAATGGTGAGCACAAATAGCCCAGTAAAGAATATCATGACTTAAGATATTTAAATTATCGATAGCTTTCATCAGTAATAAATCAGATATTTAGAACATATGTAGATGATAAAAGTTTTCAACCCTAATTGCAACGGAATCAACAATCCATTAGAAGAGTCAAGTAGAACATAATGTCTACTATCTTCTCCCAATTAAAATTCCATCATCAATATTTTATTTCTATAACACTAATCAACAGTTCTTCATTGTACCCAAGACAAATAGAACTTTCACCACCTGTTTTTACCTGAAACACAAAGCTCATAGTTATCCAATTCACAGTTTATGTTTATAATTATTGTAAAATCCCAAATTTTACGAATAAAGATTTAATTTTCTCAAAATATTTTTTTGAATATTATGGTGTGGATTTGAGATAATGTTATAATTGTGGGTAGTATTTATAAATTTTGGAAAGTATGCAAGTTGTTGTATTATATTCTATTGGTCGGGAAATATTCATTTTAGCAGGAAATATTCATACAACGGCGCAATCATTGGTGGACCCCACAACAGAATTATTGTCGGATTGAGAAAACGACAAAAATATTTTTATGAAAATAACGACGGAAGTTTTATCGTTAATACTGTTGAACTACTCGGTAGTAAAAGACACGATGTCTGGCATTAGTTGCGTAGTAGCACAAGGTATTGATTATTGATGCTTACGTGAGAAATCACTCGCTTATACTCAATTATTGCTACAAGAATTGTTTGCATCATATCTCTCATATTATTGATTCGATTATTGTCACAGTATCATCTGCATTATATTTTATATTATTAAATCAATAATTGAGATGACAAAGTTATTCATATTATTAAATTGCAATATTTATAATGTCTAGAAGTTCTGTCAAGGAGAGATTTGGTCACCTAATTGCGCGCCAATAGGGAGAAATCATGATTGGAAAGCCCCCTCTTTCTTGGAAACAACCTGGTTATTAAATATTGTGATATAATATTAATGATGAATAAGTTCGTGTTAATTTAAGATGAATTTGATAGTTTTATTGTGTTGGGATTATTTGTGTTAGTAAAAATCGACATCTATTCCAATTATAATTGATGTCTGGAGGTTATATTGTTCAATCGGGTATTCGGGACACTTTTTATGTCGAAGTACTATTCACGAGTTACTATTCATGAGTTACTATTTACGAGTTACTATTCACGAGTTACTATTCACCCGAACAATATATTTCTTTTCGGTCCAAATTATTTTTGGGTACAATATTATTCCATGAGGAGATGTGCTAATTTTTCAGACCGTTGGTTGAATTTATAATATTAAATCAATATGGATTGCTGGTTTAAAGTTTTAATAGTAAATCAATATGGATCGCTGGTTTAAAGTTTTAATAGTGAATCAGTATGGACCGTTGCTTTAATTTTTAATATGGACCGTTCGTTTAAAAGTAAATCAATCTGGACCGTTCATAAATTAGTTACTATTCAATCCATTCTCCTATAAATAGAAGCTCATTCCTTCATTATTTCTTACGAATTCACTAAAATTCTAGAGAGAGAAATTATAGAGAGAAAGAAGAAGAGTTTTCTGCTACTTCACTACTTCTATATCTAGTTTCTTCTTTATAAGGTAAGGGGTATTATTTCTTTCATATTTATGAAGAGAACTTCTGTTATTCCATTCTTTATTATTCTGTTGGAATAACCTGTATACGTAGTATACTTGGTGAAATTCTTTTGTTATTCCATTTTTATTATTCATTGAATAACCTATATAATGTAGTATACTTGGTGAAATTCTTCCATTATTCCATTCTTTATTATTCTGCTTTACATTGGAATATCCTCATGCATGCGTTTACGTCGGACTGGTTTCGCTCTTTATTATTCTCATTGGAATATCATGTATGCATGCGCTTTTACGTTGGACCGGTTCCGCTCTTTATTATTACATTGAATATCCTCATCACATGCATGCGTTTTACGCCGCACCTAGTTCCGCTTTTATTATTTTATTGGAATATCCTGCATTTAAAATCATTGGAATAACTCATGCACAAGGCGATCTATCACATGCCCGGTGATTTCTTTTGTTATTTCATTCTTTATTATACTTAGTTGGTTAAAGTTTTGACTTCTATACTCCATGAAATTAGTGGAATATCCTTGATATTTGCGCTTCATCCAGTATCTTTTCATGAAAATATTTTTCCGAGCATTCTTGAATTTTACTCTACAAAGAAGTATCATGTTGACAATTTGGGCGTTATTAGTTCCTCGGATAAATTAATTCTTGAACTTGTTTTATTGAATTCTTATATCATTGTCATCATCCTCATGTTTATATTTTATTGAAAGTCATCCATGGCTCAGTAGTGCATAGATGGACTTGGTATGATTATGACCGTGGATTATTCTTGTATAATCATGATCGTAATGTTACAAATGATGTGGTAAAAGTCCTCATTGGCCCGTAGTAGTGCATTGATGGACGAGTTGTTGGCATGATCATGACCATTGATGAATACACGAATATCCTTGGCCCGTAGTGCATGGATAATTTGTGGTCGTGATACTAATGAATATCCTTGGTCGTAGTTCGTGGATGATGTGGATTATTTATTAAAATTTGAGTCTCAAATATAAAAGTGATGAAAAACTTTTAAATCATAAAAGATAGTAGATTTTATTCTCTACTTGACTCTTTTAATGGATTGCTTATTCACCGCAGCTTAAACTTGTTGTCTATTGTATTTTATCAGTTTAACATTGTTGAAGGCTAATGATAATTTATCCTGCATTATCTTAGTCATAATATTTCTTACTGGGCTAGTTGAGCTCACCCTTTCTTTCACCTTTTTCTCTTGAAAATGAGAACGTAGCGAGGACTAGTCGGGGAGCGAGTGATGGTCCAGATGATAGCATTAGTAGTCCTCACTATTCTATAAAATAGTGTGATAATAATTGTAATGAGGACTTATTCTGAGAGTGGATATTATTTAGAAGACAATATTTGTATTAAAACTCACAGCTCTTGTTGTATATTTAAGATTGTATTTGTATTCTGTACCATGTATTTGGTGACTCAAGATGGGTGATGTATACCTATTTTGGGGGCGTCACAATTATTCCATTAAATTCATCTTTGCACTACGGCCAAAGACATACAACTGTAAAACCAATAATCAACAGTCCATCTTTGCACTACGGGCCAAAGATAATACGAATAAATTTATCGAGTCGTGATTTTGGGGACAGAATCCTTTTACGGAGGGAAGGATGTAACGATCGAGAAATTTTATAATTAATTTAAATATTTATTAAATTAAATAAATATTTTAAATAATTTATTTGTTGAGAAAAATAAATTATTGATGAAATTGTAGTGCAATAATTTAGTAACTAAATTGATTAATGGTAATTTTATTATTTGAGGATTTAATTTAATGAAATAATTAAATTAAATGAATCGCTTTAATATTTAAGAAAATAATTAAATAAAATAAAATGATGTTCTAGTCTAATTTAATAATTAAATTAGATATGTAATGATTTATTAAGTATACAATATAATTATAATGAAAATTATAATTATTATTGTAAGTTATTTAAATTAACTAAATTAAAGTGTGACACAAGAACTATATAATATAAAGATTATAAAAATAAATTGAAAGAGGGGGGATGTGACACCCCCAAATCCAGGTACTCCATTTCCACAGGATTTGGTGTTCACAATTCAAAACCATTACATCTAACTACCCATAATCAAAGGATAAAGACATAATTTAAATAACTTAACAATAATCTTTCTCATTAAAGGGTTACATCATCTCAAAAACAATCCCAGGTAATCTAACCTTAAATTATTACATTAGTTTGCGGAATACATCATAAAATAAAATAAGTCTCATAACATAAAACATTTAACTAAGTTAATAAATCTTCAACACTTGGACATCTTGCCCTTTCCTCTGCTAGTAGATGGCTCATCGACTTTCTCAACTTTAGTTGCAGTATTAAATGCAAGAGTGAGCAAACAATTGCTCACGGATATAGAGAGTAGTAATGGTAACAACATGAGAATGAACAACGAATGTTGAACAACAATGAACTTGTTTTACGAATCAAAAATAGAAAACAAGTTCGAATTTAATATTTGAGGGCCTTAAGACCACGGACTATGTCCCCGGTATTTAGGTATTATTACCTCAACCTTAACAGTTATTTAGACTATACAGACCCTTCTTAACGTACTTAGGGGGATCAGCCCTTTGTACCATGTATTGTGCACAAACATCTAAACGTTATACGTACAAAATCCCCTATGTTAGTGTTGTTCGTCTCAGCTTGAATTTAGAATTTCCGCTCTAAAGAGAGTTTAGCTCGGAACTAACTTATCAGTGGTTCTAGAATTTTAGAACACTATTCCATAATAGACTAGTTCAATCAATAAGAGTTTGCTTCCTACTTGAAGGTTTAATACAACAATATAGAATTGAACAAGGCTATCAAAGTCAAAGATCGAATATCAATAATACACAATTGAGTAAACATGATATACATGCAAAGTACTATATTCAAAAGAGTTAGAACAATCTCCTTTGAATCAATGTATTAGAACAATATATGCTTCAGATAATAATAAGGAAAGTGAAACTTGCTCGATGTAACGAATTAGGTTACACGTGTTTGTACAATTATGCACAAGATAGATTAGGCTTGCTGAACTTTAACATAGAATTTAGGAACTTATATAACAATAACTTAGGAATAGAAAGCTTGCCTAAGTATAACATGACAACGAAAAGTAAACCTTGCTGAATAATAAGGTAGCATAGGTTAGGAAACTTGCTCAATAAAAGTTTAGGATAAGAAACTTGCATTCATTAACAAAAGAATGAAGTTAGAAAACTTGCATAAGTATAACATAACAACGATAAGTAAACCTTGCTGAATAATAAAGTAGCATAGGTTAGGAAAACTTGCTCAATAAAAGTTTAGGATAAGAAACTTGCATTCATTAATAAAAGAATTAAGTTAGAAAACTTGCATAAGTATAACATAACAACGATAAGTAAACCTTGCTAAATAATAAAGTATCATAGGTTAGGGAAACTTGCTCAATAAAAGTTTAGGATAAGAAACTTACATTCATTAATAAAAGAATGAAGTTAGAAAACTTGCCTTGTATGTAAGCTACACAACTGTAATAATGTTCTCCAATTACCCTACACATATCATTGGAATCGTAATAACAATTAGTTGTATTAATATTAGCTTTATAGGTCTAACCCATCATTTAGGTCATAACCTTAACTTAACATCTAACCATGTTGGTTAACATCCTTAACGAATCTGAAATCTAATAATAAACTAACATAAACTTTATCATTCATCTTTAACTTTTGAAAACATCACATTTGGTTCATTACATAACATATTCAAGTGATAACTATAATATTATACTACAACCTGTTATGATGCCTTAGGTTAGGGTTCAACATCATTATCATGCATGCCAAGCCAAATTAGACCCTTGTATAACAAGCTACAAACAGACTTCACTGCCTAGGCTCAGGACACGCACAAGAATCACATCAGATTAAGCTTTAACACTCGCACAAATTTGTCTGGTGCTCGATTCATAGAAAAATACATACTACAAGAATCAAGGCTGTAAGTGCTTTTTACTAGAATGCCAAGCGTGGCATTACCACACCAGAACCAAATTGCGACATCTCGGTTTACGCAATTCGGTCCACCAAATCCAATCTAATACTACAGAAATCACCACACTCAACTTCTAAAACTTTGTAGTAACATAGTTAAGCATGATATACACTATTTCAATTACATAAACATTACATATACACAAATTTGAAGGATCAAAACCTCAATTTTCCAAATTTCTTCAATTATAACACCTTTAGCGAATTCGATTTCCACGACTTCATTTCTTAACCAATTAACACGATTTAAACTACGCCGCTTTCGTTTCTTAACATACTAACACAATCCAACATCAAATAGCAGATTATAACACATATTGAGCATGAAATTTGTACTTTCTAAGCCATATCCTATAAACATAACACTGTTTTTGAAATCTTCTACTACAAACCCGATTTCATGTATTTAATCATCAAATAGCACTCACATATGTTGATTAACAGATTATAAACCACATACATATATGTATCAATCCAACGTGATTATGTAATTTACAAAAGATGATCATAGAAACTCAAAACATAACATTAGAAGTAAAATATACCTTCAAACCTTAGTTGTATGCTAGTAAGAGATGGTGATCCTTTCTCAAAACCACTGTGATTCTTCCTTCTCTAAAATCTTTGTGTTTCTCTCTTGGCTTTAGGATATACGCATAAACAAACTGATATGGCTTTCACCCACTAACGTCAGGTAAAAATACAATACGCCAAATCAGTTGTGTTAGGCCAAAAGCCACAAGGATGTGTTTGGCTACACACAAATCCCATACTAGTTTATTTTAATAATATTATATTATATAGTTACTTTTGTCACACTTATTTTAGTTAATTTAAATAACTTACAATAGTAATTATAATAATTATAATTAATAAATTAGACTAGGACATCACTTTATTTAATTTATTTATTTTCTTTAATACTAAACAATTCATTTAATTTAATTACTTCATTAAATTAAATCCTTCAAATAAAAATTACCATTATTCAATTTAATTAACATTAATTAATTTAGTTACTAAATTCTTGCACCATAATTCATCAATTATTTATTTTCCTCAATGAATAAATTATTTAAACTATTTATTTAATTTAATAAATATTTAAATTAAATTATAAATTTCTCAATCGTTACAGGGGAAATTCTGTGTAGCCAAACACAACCTTATGGCTTTTGGCCTAACATAACCGATAAGGCATACTATTTTTTTTTACTTGACGTACGTGGGGGAGAGGGAGGCCAGTTTATTTTACGCGCATAATTCCTAAGGCTAACTAAGAAAAACACAGAGAGTTTGGTGAGAAAGAGAGAACACAGAGAAAATTGTTAAGAAATTGAAGGTTTTTGCTGTGGAAGGGGAAAGAATTAAAGCCACTCTATATCATTTTCTTCAATAATCAAGGATTAAGGTATAACCTACTCTAATTTTAACTCTTAGTTTTGTAGTATCAATTCTTTATGATTTGGAAATTTCATGGATTGCTGTATATATGCATGAATGGTCTTGCAAAATCAGATAATCATCGTATATAAGTAATCTTTAGTGATCAAATTCATGAAATAGGTTTGTAAGAAGAAAATTAAGAATTAATAGTGTTATTTATATGAGAAAATGGCTTAATTGAGTCCAAAAGTTATGTTTAATCCTTGTTATAATCTGAAAATGGGTTGTGAATTATGTTAACATATCAAGAAACGAAAACAATGAAATTGAAATGGCTTAATTTGGTTAAGAATTGAAGGTTTGGTGATTGAAATTACTAAATGTGTTGAAATCGAAGAAAATGGTAAAAACATGATTTTTAATCCTTTAGAATGTGGTTGTTTGTGAGTTTTAGGTGTTAATTGGATTAAACGTATATGATATGTAACTTTGGTAGGATTTTTAGTGTGTGGGTTTATCCATGTTACTGAGAAATTGGGATTTTTGGCTTAGAACAGAGTTTATGTTAAGTGTTACAAAATAGATTCGTGTCTAAGCGTGGGCCATTCTGCATAGCGATATTCAACGTAGAACATGGCGGCGCTTGTCAAGTGCCTTGATGGTCTAATAGACCAGATTATGAGTCATTAATGACATAGCTTGGAAAATGTTAACTTAACATATTTTAATGATTGTGAAGGACCTAAAACATGTTATAAGACATAATAACATATTGTAATCACAACATTGAAACCAAAAGTTATGAATTAATAAGTTGTGAGAGTTTGAAATGTGATGTCATTAGAATTGGTGTAATTCTACAACCACCATGTTGTGTACTATAATATAATTGAGAATTCAGTTTCGTGTTACGTGAATGAGTAGGATAATCAAGTCTTAAGTTAAAAAGTATAGACTTGACTAAAATGAAAAGTAAACTAATGAAGTTAATATTAATATAACTAATTGGTATTATGATCCTAATGGTATATGTAGGATAATTGGCGAACGTCTATTATACTTGTGTAGCTTACACACGAGGCAAGTTCTCTAACTTCATTCTCTTTATAATGAATGCAAGTTTCATAACTATGTTTACCTTTTGTTGTCAAGCAAGCTTTCTAACTCTAATTTATCATTACGCAAGTTCTCAAATCTTATATTTAAGTTGAGCAAGCTTATTGATTCCATTTTGTTGATGATCATGCAAGCTCTTGTAAACTAATTCTTTACATCGAGCAAGTTCCACATACCGGACTCTTGTTCTTGTTATTCAAAGCATATACTGTTTAAATTCATTGATCCAAATGAGATTTTCCTAACTCTTTTGGATGTAATACTTTGCATATATACCATGTCTATTCAATTGTATATTGTTGCTATTCAATCTTTGACTTAAGTAACATTGTTCAATTCTATATTATCATGTTGAACCTTCAAATAGTAAGCAAATTATTATTGATTGGATTAAACTATATGATGAATGTTCTAAAATTCTAGAACCACTGATAAGCTAGTTCCAAACTAAACTTTCTTTAGTGCGGAAATCCTATATTCAAACTGAGATGAACAACCCTGATATAGGGGATTATGTACGTGTTAACGTTTATATGTTTGTGCACAATACATGGTACGAAGGGCTGATCCCCCTAAGTACGAAAGTTAAGGTCCTTATAGTCTAATGACTGTTAAAGGTGGAAGTAGAAATACTTAATAACCTCGGGACATAGTTCATGGTCTTAGAGACCCTCATATATAAATTTTGAACTTGTTTTCTGTTTTTGATTCGTAGAACGATTTCACCATTATTCAACATTCGTTGTCCAAACTCATGTTGTTGTTTTTATTATTCTTTATAATAGTGGGCAATTGTTTGCTCACTCTTGCAATTAACACTGCAGCTAAAGTTGAGAAAGTCGATGAGCCATCTTCCAGTAAAGAAAATGGCAAGATGTCCAAGTGATGAAGATTTATGTGAATTTATTTAAATAAATTATGTTATAAGACTTATGTTATTTTGTGATGTGTTCTGCAGACTTATGTAATAGTTTAAGGTTAGATTACCTGGGAATGTTTAAAGTTGATGTAACCCTTTAATGGGGAAGATATTTATTTAAGTTATGTCTTTATCCTTATTTATGGGTAATTAGATGTAAATATTTTTGGAAAGTGAGCACCAAATCCTGTGGGAATGAATTACCCGAATTTGGGGGTGTCACAGGTTGGTATCAAAGCTTTAGGTTATGAACCTTAGGTGGGGGAAACCTTAGGAAGTAACCTTTAAGGTGACAAAAAACTTAGTGGTGATAAACTCATATCAAGTTCTAAGGAATGAATTAAGGAATTCATTGAAGATAAAATAAAACAATAAAAGAATTTATGTGCTATGTGTTAATAACTTATGTACTTGCGAGTATCGAAGAGTGACACGTAATAAATAAAACTTAAAAGTATTTTGTTGTCAGAATGTCTAACATTGAAGGATCTAGTCAAGCTAGGGAAGAGATACCTCAGGTACCTAGAGATGAGGAGCCCCGAGATATTTATGTGATGCGATAATAGTTGATTCAGAGGAAGCTTTCTCTGTTAGTCGCTGAGGAAGAACATGAGGATGAACCTGTGTCTGATCCTGAGGAGGAGAACTCTGAGGAGATAGAGGCGGAGGATGAGGAAGAGGATCCCATGGAGTTTCCACCAAACTCCATATCAGTTGAGATGTACGATGAGCTGTACAACCGAAACATATAATTACAAGATAAGGTTGAGGAGCTGAAGGAGTTAGCTGAGATGCGTCAGGCTACTATAGAACAGAAGGATGCTGAGATTTAAGGACTTGACTCACGACTTGGGAACACGGAGTGGAACCTAGTTCACACAAAGGGACATCAAGAGGAGCTGTTGGCTGAGAATGAGAAAATGAAAACTGAAGTGGAAAAGCTGAAAGATGACTTGAAGGAGGAGTCAGCTAAGTGTGCGAGAGCAGATGACGCTTGGATGAAGGCTACTCAGCGTGTAAACCGTGCTGAAGCAAAGGTTCAGAAAAAGAAGGCTTAGATGAATGAAATGGATTATGCTTTTCATTCTGCGATTGATAGGGACCAGGATCGAGTCTTTTCTTACCCACCTCAATTTGAAGACTTGTCATGGTTCGTGATGGATCGTAGAATAGCGTATCGTATTATGGAAGAGGAGCGTAGAGAAGCCTCTCGATGTCTTAATATGCCAAGAGCCCAAGATAGAAAGAATAAGAAGAATAATAATATGTGGTTAAGTATGTGAATAAATATATTGTAAATCCCTTATTATGAGATAAATAACGGGGTAGGATGAGGATGTAATCCTGAAACTTATTTAGTTCAGGAAAATGGATGTTGGTAGCAGAGATGTTATCCTTACTATGTTATGAAAAGTTTTAAATGAATAAAAATATCAAAGTTTATTGAAATGTTATGTGTTATAGCTTTAATCTTAGAATATTTAAGTTAAACTTCAAACACTCAAGAAGTTGAGTAATGAACTAATAAGCGTATATTTTAATATAAAATGCCACCTAGAAGAAGATAACCACGTCAACAACCACCTCCTGAGGGGTCTACTAACAATAATAACAAGGCCAACGCTAACCCGGTTCAGCAATTGGTGACTTTATTAATGGGAGCACTTGCGAATCAACCGTAAGCTCATGTCACGACCTTCAAGGACTTCAAAGCGGTTGGACCGCAGGAGTTTCAAGGAACTATGAATCCATTTAAAGCCCAAACCTGGATCATGGAAATGGAGAAGGTATTTGACGTTGCTAGAGTCAACGAGGATCAAAAGACCGCTTTTGCAACGTTCATGTTGAAGTTGGAAGCTAGCTATTGGTGGCAGGCGAATAAGGTTCGTGGGGGACAGGGAATATTAGCATGGGATAGGTTTAAAGAAATGCTTTTTGAAATGTATTTCCCGACGAGTTCTAGAAATCAGATGGAAGTTCAATTCTTAGAATTGAAGCAAGGAACCATGACTGTACCAGAGTATGCTGCAAAGTTTAATGAGTTGACAAGGTTTGCCACTTATCAAGTTAATACCGATGAGCGTAAGGCGAGAAGGTTTGAACAAGGGTTGAGGCCCTAGCTTTATAGCAAGATTTCAATGTTCCAATTAAACACATTTGCGGCTGTACTGGAAAAGGCAATTATCACGGAGGGTGGAAGTGATGCCTTAACCAAGTATAACCAAGAACAAAAAAAGAGAAAGAATGAGAATGAGAATGAGAATGAGAATGAAAATAAGGCTGGTGGAAGCAGTAATGGGAGTAACAGCCAGAAGAGAAAGTGCAGGAGAAAAGCAAGGAAGTCAAAAAAAAAAAAAATTTGAAACTTGTGCTACTTGCGGAAAGAACCACACTGGGTTGTGTTTGAAGGGTAAGAGGGTGTGTTTCAATTGTGGCCAGGAGGGTCACATTGCACTGAACTGTTTTAGCCCAAAGAAAGGAGCATGTTTTACCTGTGGTTCGAAGGATCACATGGCTCGTGATTTCCCTAAAAAGACAGTGGGAAGTGCAAGTGGAGAACAGGGAAACAACGGTGGTGGTACATTAACTATCACTGGACCAGCACAATCAAGTCGACCTACTGCGAGGACTTTCAATATGACCATGTAGGATGATGTGCAGTCTAAGGATGTGGTGTCAGGTATCATTCTGATTAATGGTATTAATGCTTATGAGCTATTTGATTCGGGTGTTACTTGTTCATTTATATCCGATGAATTTGCTCAGAACTTAGATTTGCCTCAGGAAGAATTAGATTATCCTTTGAGCATAGAGATTGGGAATATGGAGGTGATTCCTGTTAGATTCATATATAAGAATTATAGAGTGCATATAAAGGGTCACGAGATGATGGTAGATTTGATACCAATTAAACTTGGGGAATTTGATGTTATACTGGGAATGGATTAGTTATTCAATTACGGGGCAGTAATTGATTGCCAAAAGAAGTGGGTTAACCTTATGACTCCGTCAAAGATTGTGTTTTATGGCAGCAAGTCACCTTGACAAGAAAGTTGTCTGACGGTGATGCAAGCCAAGAAGTTATTGAGATAAGGATGTGTAGGATACTTAGCCTACATAGTAGACACATAGAAGAAGAGTGCGGAGCTAGAAGAGATACTGGTCATTAGAGACTTTGTAGACGTATTTCCAAACGATTTGCCTGGACTATCGCCAGATCGAGAATTAAGTTCGGGATTGATTTGGTGCCAGGAATGGCCCCAATATCTAAAGCACCATACAGAATGGCCCCGGTAGAGATGAAAGAGTTGATGGTGTAGTTGCAAGAAGAACTCGACAAGAAGTATATCCAGCCGAGTGTATCGCCATGGGGAGCACTAATGTTGTTTGTTAAGAAGAAAGATGGATTGATGCGGCTCTGCATTGATTACCGAGAATTGAATAAGGTCACGATTAAAAATAAGTATCTGTTACTGAGAATTGATGACTTGTTCGACCAATTGAAGGGAGCGAGATATTTCTCAAAGATAAACTTGAGAAGTGGTTATCATCAGCTGAAGGTGAGGCCGGAGGATGTACCAAAAACAGTTTTCAAAACTCGGTATGGCCATTACGAATTTCTAGTTATGTCTTTTGGTTTAACCAATGCACCTGCAGCGTTCATGGATTTGATGAACAGGGTATTTAAACCATTATTAGATAAATTTGTGGTGGTGTTTATTGATGATATATTGGTTGTGACGCCCCCAAAATAGGTCCATTCCACCCAACCCATTCTGAGTCGCCAAATACATGGTACAGAAATAACTACAACTTCAATAATACAAATGTCGTGTGAAATACGACAATACATACTGTGAGTTTAAATACAGATATTGCCGTCTAGACAATATCCACACGCAAATAAATCCCCATCATAATTATTGATACATTATTTTACAAAAATGGTGAGGACTACTAAACAACTCTCTCTAGAACCTTCATTCCATACCCCGACTCGATCCTGCTATGTTCTCACCTCCTGAGAAGAAAATGGAACAACAAGGAAAAGGGTGAGCTCAACTAGCCCAAAGAAGAAAATATTATGACTAAGATAATATACAACAAATTATCGTTAGTCTTCAACAGGAAAAATCTAATAGAATACAATAGACAACAAGTTTTAGATCAACAAATGCAATGAAACATCAATCCATTAGAAGAGTCACGTAGAGAAAGAATTCTACCGTCTTCTAAGGTTTAAAAGTCCATCATCAATATTTATCCTCAGAATAACAATCAATATTCATCTTTTGCACTACAGGCCAAAGATATTCATTTATATCACCATTGGTCATGTTCATCTCAACACTGTTCATCTTTGCACTACTGGGCCAAAGAGATTCATCGGTTTAATCATTCATCTTTTGCACTACGGGCCAAAGATATTCATCAAGTATCACCATTAAGGATGAGGATGATGAAAAACATTTTTAAGAACGAATCCATTGAGATAGAAGGACAAATATTAGGGATTAAATATAACAGTTTTATCCAAGATTAATAATACTTCATAATAAACGATTTTGAAGCGTAACTCAAAAATAACGATCAAAACATGGATACAATCAAAGATAGTAGCCAAAATAGACATCTTGGACAAAAAGAAAAATTTTCATTTTTCTATTGAATAAAGGTCGTATTAAATGAATAGTCTTAGACATCGTGAATAGTTCCGATTATCGTGAATAGTAACCCCAGACACAAAAAGATAGAAATTTCACAAAAAATATCTTCACGCTTCATGAATAGTACTCGTGAATAGTAACTTTCGTGAATAGTAACTCATGAATAAGAACTCATGAATAGTAACTCATGAATAGTAACTCATGAATAGTAACCCCAGATGATGAAAAAGTTCCAAATTTAATAAAAAGTTCAAAAAGATTTTGGCATAATGATATTGAAGAAAATAATATCATTTATGAAAAAAATAACATCCTTACCTCAAAATAACCGTATTTATTTGAATTTCGGTATAGTCTTCGATAGAAACTCATATAGTATAGCAACACTCAAAGTATACTCACAAGAATACGCTCGATAATATAGAGAGAAAGAGAAAACTTAGTTTACGTTGTGATTTTCAATTCTAACTTAGCCTCTATTTATAGGAAAAAATGTTAGAACATGAAAGGAGACTAAATTAATAAAATATATTATTATTTATTCAAAATTCCTACCCACATGTTTTGAAAACTCTAGCATGCCTTCTTTGGTCAAAAACATCAGCCACCCATGTGCCAACAACCACAAAAACGTTTTTCTTATATAAAATAATTAAAACTTCCAAAAATTAATTATTTCGGAACTCTGGAACTTCAATAATTCATGATAAATATCCATTTTGTCAGAAAATTCAAATCTCGCGACTTTTTATAGGAAATTCAATTTTCTACAACTTTACAGAAGGAAGTTTTTCCAAATTCCAAACAGAAATTATCCAAAATCCATAAATGAAAGCGATTTTACGATCATAATCAATTTTCGGTCCAAGAATTGTGTCCATCGACACACAAAACATATGTTAAACATTTAATGCCACAAAATACTCTTCTTCCTCCTCATATACTCATATATCCCACATTCATTGTAAAAATATCACCAGTTAATATATTATTAAAATAATATATTTAAATGAATTATTTTATCGGAAAAAGATAAAATATTAATTTTTAACAATTGTCACATTAAAATTTTCTCCATCTATATCCACATAAAATAAATATTTTCTTTATCATAATAATCAATAATTAATTATTTAAAATAATATTGCGAATCACAGATCTTCGACAACCAGTGCCGTTCCTCAGGAAGAGGGGCTTTCCAATAAAGATTTCTCCTTATCAAGCGCCGCATTAGGTGACCAAACCTCTCCTTAGATGTAACTTTCTAGACATTGCCAATAATGTTATCGATAATATTATTCAAATAATATGAATTATTGATTTGATAATGGAAAATCTTGTGTAATGACAATTATTGAAACAACGGTGATACCAAATATCAACGCGGCAATTATTGAATCAATATAATATTGAGCGATAACTCATCAGTAACAATTATTGAGTAGTGCCTTCTTACGTAAGGATCAATAATTCAACAATCACTGCAATCTGACCGTAATAACATCTTATGAACCACGCATATTACTGTATTTTAACCACCGGGTATTCCAACAGTGTAAACGGTAACAACTACGTCGTTATTTTTAAACAACTTATATTTGTCGTTTTCTTCCTCCGATAAACTTGCCGTTATGGGGCCCACACATGGTCTGCTACCAAATCGCATTTAATATTCCCCGATGCACGAATATTCCACGACCAAACGAATATTCCCCGACAACAATGAATATTTTATAACCACTTGCTTATTTTGTAAAATTTGCGCATTTTACCCATAACTAACCACATTAATCAAATCAACCCTTACTATTTCAAAATAATAAATAAAGGAAATTCCATTTTATTTATAAAAAAAATTCGGGGTCTTACATTGGTGTATTCCAAAACCAAGGAAGAACATGTTGAACACTTAAGAGTGATGTTGGAGACATTGAGAAAAGAGAAGTTGTATGCTAAATTCTCAAAATGTGAATTTTGGTTGGAACGTGTACAGTTTCTTGGGCACATTATTGATAAGGACGAAATTTTGGTAGATCCATCAAAAGTTAAAGCTGTAATAAACTGGGATCAGCCGAAGACACCGTCAGAAGTAATGAGTTTTTTGGGATTGGCAGGTTACTATAGGCGTTTTATTCAAGAATTTTCTAATATCGAAACTCCATTGACGAATTTAACTATGAAGGCGGTTAAGTTTGTCTGGATGGAGAAGTGTGAGGAAAGTTTTTGAGAATTAAAGAAGAGGTTGAGTTCGGAACCTGTGTTGTCATTGCCTAATGATACAGGAAATTTTGTGGTATATAGTGATGCATTGCATAAAGGACTAGGCTGTGTGCTTATGCAAAATGGCAAATTTATTGCGTATGCATCACGTTAATTGAAAGATTACGAGAAAGGGTATCCAACTCATGACTTAGAATTGGCTGTGGTGGTGTTTGCCCTTAAGATTTGGAGACATTATCTTTATGGAGAGAGGTGCGAGATATATACCGACCATAAAAGTCTGAAGTATATCTTTACAAAGAAAGATTTGAATATGCGATAGAGAAGATGGTTGGAGTTGATCAAAGACTATGACTGCGAAATTTTCTATCATCCTGGAAAGGTAAATGTTGTTGTTGATGCCTTAAGTAGAAAGGGACGGGAGAAGTTAATGATGTTAACTGCTCATGTAAGACCCCAACTTTTATGAATAAAAATGAATTTTCTATAAAATATCATTTTTGAATATTATGGAATAATTTGATATAATGTTATAGTTGTGGGTAGTATTTATAAATTCTGCAAAGTATGTAAGTTGTTATATTATATTCGATTGGTCGGGGAATACTTGTTTTAACAGGGAATATTCGTACAACGGCGCAATCATTGGTGGACCCCACAACAGAATTATTGTCGGATTGAGAAAATGACAAAAAAATATTTTATTAAAAATAACGGCGGAAGTTTTACTGTTAATACTGTTGAAATACTCGGTAGTAAAAGTACAGTAATACGCGTGGTTGCATAGTAGCACACGGTATTGATTATTGATGCTTACGTGAGAAGTCACTTAGTTTTGTTCAATTATTGCTATAGTAATTGTTGCATAGTATCCACGTTATTTGATTCAATTATTGTCGATATTTTATATATTATTAAATCAATAATTGACATGACAGAGTTATTAATATTATAAATTATAATATTAACGATGTCTAGAAGTTCGCTTGATGAGAGGTTTGGTCACCTAATTAAGGCTAATAGGAGAAATCCTTATTGGAAAGCCCCCTCTTTCCTGGGAACGACCTGGTCGATTAATATTGTGAATTATAATAAAGATGATAAATATTGTTAAAATTATTAAGGTAATTTTTATGAAGTTTTGCTTATTTTATGGACCCTATTTACCCATTTTTCAAAATAATCGGTTGAAAATTATTTAAAGGTGGGGCCCACATGTGGGGGCCACATGTGGGGCCCATATGTGTTGAAGAATTGATTTTTGAAATGGGGGTTACGTATAGGGGAGGGAATTGTTATATATGATGTGTGTATATATATATATATATTATATGTGTGAGTGGAAAATGGTGGGGGAAAAAAAAGAGTGAAAGTGATAGTGTGATAGTGATGGGTAAGAGTGTAGTGAATTTGATTATTGGGTGTGTGGGGGATTGATGTTGGTTATGGGGGAGAAAAAAATAAGTGGTTGATATATTATATATATATATATATATATATATTTATTTGGCATGTATATATATATATATTATATTATATTGTTAGTGGTTTGAATTAAGTTGAATTATGTTATATAAATATAATATATATAATATATATTATATTTTATTTAAAAGATTTTGCTTTAAATATGGACCGTCTGATTAAAAGTAAATCAATCGGGACCGTTCATGAATTAGTTACTATGCATTTCATTTTTCTATAAATAGAAGCTCATTCCTTCATTATTTTCTTACGAATTCACTGAAACTCCAGAGAGAAATTATAGAGAAACTATAGAAAAATATTCTGCTACTTCCCTACTCTTATATCCAGTTCTTTTACGGTAAGGAATATTATTCTTTTGTATTCATGAAGAGAACTGTTGTTATTCCATTTCTTATTGTTCTGTTGGAATAACCTGTATACGCGGGCTACCCTATACTTGGTGACATTCTTCTATTATTCTGTCTTTATTATTCCGTTGGAACATCCTGTCTGTGCTTTACGCTCGGACCTAGTTCCGTCTCTATCATTCTGTCTTTATTATTCCGTTGGAACATCTTGTACATGCTTTTACGCCGGACTGGTTCCGTATTTATTATTCTCGTCTTTATTATTACATTTGGAATATCCTGCTCATGTTTTTACACCGACTGGTTAAAATCTTTATTATTCTCATATTTATTATTCATTGGAATAACTTTTGTCTATCTCAAGTACCGCATGCATGGTGATTTCGTTGTTATTCCATTTTTATTATTCATTGAACATCCATGCTTGGTGTGATTTTCACCGACTGGTTCCGTTATTATTATTCTGTGGAATAACTCCATCTATCGCGTACACGCATGCATGGTGATTTCTTTTATTATTTCATTCGTTATTATACTCAGTTGGTTAAAATTTTGACTTCTATACTCCATGAAATTAGTGGAATATCCTTGATATTTGCGCTTTATCCAGTATTTTTCATAGAAATATTCTTCTGAGCATTTTTGAATTTTACTCTACAAAGCAGTATCATGTTGACAATTTGGACGTTATTAGTTCCTGAATAACTTAATTCTTGAACTTGTTTTTATTGAATTCTTATATCATTGTCATCATCCTCATGTTTATATTTTTTAAAGTCATCTATGGCACATAGAGCATGGATGGACTTGGTATGATTATGACCGTGGATTATTCGGTGTAATCATGGCCGTAATAATGTAACAAGTGATGTGGTAAAAGTCCTCATTGGCACATAGTGCATTGATGGACAGATTGTTGGCATGATCATGACCATTGATGAATACACAAATATCCTTGGCCGTAGTGCATGGAATTTGTGGTCGTGACCCTAATGAATATCCTTGGCAGTAGTGCGGGGGATGATGTGGATTATTTATTAAGTCGAGTCCCAAATAAAAGTGATGAAAACCTTTTAAATCATAAAAGATAGTAGATTTTATCTCTACTTGACTCTTTTAATGGATTGCTTGTTCATTGCAATTAAACTTGATGTCTATTGTATTTTATCGGTTTAATAATTGTTGAGGACTAATGATAACTTCTTCGCATTATCTTAGTCATAATATTTCTTCTTTGGGCTAGTTGAGCTCACCCTTTCTTTCTTTCACCGTTCTCTTGAGAAATGAGAACGTGGTGGGATGAGTCGGGGAGAAGGAGTAATGTTCGGATGATAGTGTTAGCTAGTAGTCCTCACTATTCTGTTAAATAGTGTGACAATAAATGTATTGAGGACTTATTCTGAGAGTGGATATAGTCTAATAGGCAATATTTGTATTAAAACTCACAGCATGTATTTTTTCGTACTTTACACGACTGTTGTATAATTAAGTTGTATTTGAATTTTGTACCATGTATTGGCGACTCAAGATGGGTGATGTATACCTATTTTGGGGTCGTCACAGTTGGTATCAAAGCTTAGGGATATGATCCCTGGCTAAGATGTGAGACAAGAACTAGGAGGGGAGAGACGGGGAATTCTTTCGCTAGTATGACCTACCTAAGTTTATTTGTTATTTAATTGGTTGGTCAGAGTATAGGGATAATATGTGATATGTTTATTAACCCTTGTTTTGTGGCAGTATCTGAAAATGGCATCCGAGAATGTTGAGATCATCAATGGAGCACAGGAGACCGTTGAGTCTCCACAGATCAATAGTTAGGATAATGTGCATCAGGAAGGCGACAATCCTCAGGCAAACAACAACACTGACCAAATGATGAACGATGGAATGTTCCGAGGCTTCATGCAATTCATGCAACATCGAGGAGAGCGCGCTCCACATCCAAAATACGGTGGAAACACCGCAACTCTCGGATGGTCACCGCCAAATAGTCTAAGGAACTGGGACCACCGGGAGTTCTTTGGAGAGCCAAAACCACTTAAGGCGGAACGTGGATTAAAACAGGATCAACAAGATATTTGATGTCTTGGGTTGCTCGAGGAGAAAAAGGTTCCTTTGCCACCTTCATGTTGCGTCAGAGGCGATTCTTGGTGGGAATCAGTAAAAGCGTCAAACTGTTGTAGACCAAGATGTCTTGGGAGAAGTTCCAGGATTCCTGTTCAACGACAAGTACTTTCCCGAAAGTATTCATCACATGAAAGAGGTATAGTTCATTAAACTGGAGCAAAATAACATGACCGTGTCGCAGTACGAAGCCAAGTTTGCCGAGTTGTCCCGGTTTGCTTCCCATTTGGTTGATAATGAGGAGAGAATGACGCGAATGTTTTTAAGAGCTTTGAAACCTGAGATACGTCAATATCTTATCTCTCATAAACTGTGTTTGTATTTAGATGTTGTTAATAGGGCTCAATTATTGGAGCGTGATAATGAGTTATCCCAACCAAAAGATAGCAACCGGCAAAGTAATAATACTAGCGAGAGCAGTCATTGAAACGGTGACAACAAGCGTGGAGAAAATCAACAGGCCAAAAATGGTAACCACTTCGGTGGTAATCATGGCCAAAATAATAAGAATGGACATTTCAAGAAGAGGAGATTCAACAATGATGGAAAGACGTTAGCATCAACACCTATCGTTAAGGAAGGAGAACGACCACCTATCATATGCTTCAAGTGTGGAGGAGAGGGACACATTAGTCCTAACTGTGCGATGCCATCCAAAGTATGTTATAATTGTGGAAGAGAAGGTCACCTAGCCCGATTTTGTCGTTCACCAAAGACAAGTTCAGCTAGGATGGAGGCACCAAAGGACGCCCCAGAAAAGTCAAAACCAATAGTGCATGGGAGAGCGTTTGTTGTGACCTCCTAGAAAGTAAGGAACCCGAACGAGGTCATCACGGGTAAGCTTATCATAAACTCTAGCGGAGTTTATACTTTATTCGATACTGGTTCTACCCACTCTTTCATTTCTCCTACTTGCGCTTAACGTTTAAATTTGACTCCGGAGAGATTGGACTTTGATTTATCTGTTGAAACTCCGTTGGGAGAAACCTTCATTACCTCCACGGTTTATAAGTCTTGTTTAGTTCAAATCGGCACCCGCACGTTACCTGTCGATCTTATTTCATTGAAAATACTTGCATTTGATGTAATTCTAGGGATTGATTTATTAACTACACATCATATAAGAATTGATTATTTTCGGAGGGTTGTTAGCTTTCATATTCCTAACCAACCTATTATGCGAATTCAAGCAACCAAACCATTAAAATCAATCACTGTCATCTCAAGCCATAAAGCTATTCGTTTATTGAAAAACGGATGTCAAGCTTTCTTAGCTCATGTCACGGATCTAAACAAAAATACGTCAGTTTTGAATGATATTTCTATTGTTAATGAATTTTCTGACGTATTCCCTAAAGAACTTCCTGGCCTACCCCCAGAGCATGAAATTGTATTTTGTATTGTCCTTGAACCCGATATAAAATCCATTTCCAAAGCCCCATATCGAATGGCTCCTATTGAACTTCAGGAGTTAAAGACTCAACTGCAGGAATTGTTAGACATTGGCTTTATTCGTCCTAGTACTTCTCCTTGGGGTGCTCCTATTCTATTCGTGAAGAAGAAAGATGGGAGTATGCGACTTTGTATTGATTATCGGGAGTTTAATCATGTCACCATCAAAAATAGATACCCATTGCCACGTATTGATGACCTGTTTGACCAGTTACAAGGAGATAAATTCTTTTCAAAGATTGATCTTCGTTCCGGATATCACCAGTTGAAGATTAGAACCGAAGACATTCCAAAGACGGCTTTCAGAACTCGGTACGGGCATTGTAAATTTCTAGTCATGTCTTTTGGATTGACTAATGCTCCTGCTGCCTTTATGGATATGATGAACAGAGTATTCAAAGAATATTTGGATCACTTTGTGGTCGTCTTTATTGATGACATCCTTATTTATTCCAAAAGCCGTGAAGATCATGAGAAACACTTGAGGCTGATACTCCAAAAGCTTCGTGAATATAAGCTTTATGCCAAGTTGAAGAAATGCGAGTTCTGGCTTGAGGAAGTAGCATTCCTTGGGCACGTGGTATCAAGTCATGGAATATCTGTTGACCTAGCAAAGATTGAAGCTATTCAAAGCTGGGAACAACCTAAATCAGTGACCGAAGTACGTAGCTTTCTCGGCTTAGCTGGTTATTATCGGAGATTCGTAGAAGGGTTTTCTCGAATCGCTACTCCATTAACTCAGCTGACTCGGAAAGATACAAAATTCGGGTGGAGTGAGGAATGTGAGAAGAGTTTTCAAGAACTCAAGAGAAGACTCATTTCAGCACATGTTCTGACAATACCATCTGGTTCGGAGGGATTTGTCATATACAGTGATGCTTCAGGCAAAGGGTTATGATGTGTTCTCATGCAACATGGGAAAGTCATAGCCTATGCCTCTCGACAACTCAAAGAATGTGAGAGGAATTATCCTACTCATGATCTAGAGTTGGCAGCTGTTATCTTCGCATTAAAGATTTGGAGGCATTACCTGTATGGGGAGAAAGTGGAGATCTTTAGGGATCATAAAAGCCTCAAATATTTCTTCACTCAAAAGGAACTCAACATGAGACAACGACGTTGGCTTGAACTATTGAAAGATTATGATCATACCATCCAATACCATCCTGGAAAAGCGAACGTGGTAGCGGACGCATTGAGTAGAAGATCATATGCGGGTACAAGTGCGATATTGTCAACGCAAAGGCCCATCTTGTATGACTTGCAAAGGATGGAGATAGAATTAAAGACTCCAGGGACCCATGTGATGATGGCGAATATACGAGTAGAACCGACTTTAATTGATAAAGTTAAAGCTGCTCAAACTACAGACCTGGAGCTGATGCGTATGAGGAAGAAAGTGCAAGAAGGTGCTATTGCGTAAGCAAGAATCGATGATGAAGGAATACTTCGAGTCAACTCCGGACTTTGTGTTCCTAACGACCCTGATTTAAAGTATAAAATCATGATGGAGGCGCACAACACACCGTTTGCAATCCATCCCAGAGTACTAAAATGTCTGTGATCTTAAATCATACATTTTGGTGGATCAATATGAAGAGAGAGATAGCATTTGTTTATCTCAAGGTGTCTAACTTGTCAATGAGTCAAGTGCGAGACATCAAGTACCAAAAGGTCCATTGCAACCACTTGAAATTCCGAATGGAATTGGGAGCACATTACCATGGATTTCAATTCTTTGTCTTCCCAAGGTTTCTCAAGGCATCGATGCAATTTGGGTCATTGTTGATAGATTGACCAAGTCCGCTCACTTCTTACCAATCGAGAAACTTATACACTTGAGCGTCTTGTTTGAATGTACATAAACGAGATTGTAAGATCAGATGGTATGCCAAAGATCCATAGTTTCCTCGATCGAGACCCAAGATTCACTTCACGATTTTGGGTTAGTTTACAAAAAGCTATGGGCACGGACTTACGATTTAGTTCGGCATATCATCCTCGATTTTAGACGGACAATCGAGAGAGGACTATTCAAACTCTTGAAGATTTATTAAGACTCTGTGTCCTTGACTTCAAGGGAAGTTGGGATAAGTTCTTACCATTGGTGGAGTTTTCCTACAACAACAGTTATCAAGCAAGTATTGACATGGCTCTATTCGAGGCGTTGTATGGAAGAAAGTGTCGTTCTCCAGTATGTTGGGATGAGGTGGGTGAAGCAACGTTGTTGGGACCGGAGTTGGTACGTATGACTACGGATAAGATTCAAACGATCCGACAACGTATAAAAACCTCACAAGATCAACAAAAGAGTTATGCTGATCTTCATAGAAAGGACGTGGAATTCGATATAGGAGATCATGTGTTGTTACGTGTTGCTCCATGGAAAGGAGTTACAAGATTTGGAAAGAGAGAAAAGCTCAATTCTCGATTCATTGGCCTATTTTTAATCCTCGATCGAGTAGGAACTGTGGCCTATAGACTCGCTTTACCGCCAAGTATGTCTCGTGTTCATAACGTTTTTCACATATCCATGTTACGTAAATATGTGAAAGATCCGAACCATATTATTGAGTTAGAACCGGACGAAATAGCAGAAGACTTAACGTATGAAGAGGTACCTGTTCAATTCTTGGATAAGAAGGAACATATTTTACGCTCCAAGGTTATACCTCAAGTCAAAGTGTTATGGAGGAATCACGATGTTGAGGAAATGACCTGGGAGTTAGAATCTGAAATGAAATCAAGGTACCCTTACCTCTTCGACATGCCAGGTACGTACCCTAATTTTGAGGGCAAAATTTCATAAGAAGGGGAGATTGTAAGACCCCAACTTTTATGAATAAAAATGAATTTTCTATAAAATATCATTTTTGAATATTATGGAATAATTTGATATAATGTTATAGTTGTGGGTAGTATTTATAAATTCTGCAAAGTAAGCAAGTTGTTATATTATATTCGATTGGTCGGGGAATATTCATTTTAGCAGGAATATTAAATAACCATGGAAATCATTGGTGGACCCTATAATGTAATTATTGTCGGATTGAAAAAACGACAAAAAAAATATTTTATTAAAAATAACGGCGGAAGTTTTACCGTTAATCTTGTTGAAATACTCTAGTAGTAAAAAATAATGATGTCTGGCGTTAGTTGCATAGTAGCACACCAGTATTGATTATTGATGCTTACGTGAGAAGTCACTTAGTTTTGTTCAATTATTGCTATAGTAATTGTTGCATAGTATCCACGTTATTTGATTCAATTATTGTCGATATTTTATATATTATTAAATCAATAATTGACATGACGAGTTATTAATATTATAAATTGCAATATTAATGATGTCTAGAAGTTACGCAAGGAGAGGTTTGGTCACCTAATTAACGCCAATAGGGAGAAATCTTTATTGAAAGCCCTCTTTCACAGGAATGACACAGTCGATTAATATTGTGAATTATAATAAAGATGATAAATGTTGTTAAAATTATTAAGGTGATTTTTATGAAGTTTTGCTTATTTTATGGACCCCTATTTACCCATTTTTCAAAATAATCGGTAGAAAATTATTTAAAGGTGTGGCCCACATGTAGGGGCCACATGTGGGGCCCATATGTTTTGAAGAATTGATTTTTGAAATGGGGGTTACGTATAAGGAGAGAATTGTTATATATGATGTGTATATATATATATATATATATATATATATATATATATATATATATATATATGTGAGTGGAAAATGGTGGGGAAAAAGAAAGAGTGAAAGTGATAGTGTGATAGTGATGGGTAAGAGTGTAGTGAATTTGACTATTGGGTGTGTGGGGGATTGATGTTGGTTATGGGGGAGAAAAAATTAAGTGGTTGATATATTATATATATATATATATATATATTTATTTGGCATGTGTATATATATATATATTATATTATATTGTTAGTGGTTTGAATTAAGTTGAATTATGTTATATAAATATAATATATATAATATATATTATATTTTATTTAAAAGATTTTGCTTTAAATATGGACCGTCCGATTAAAAGTAAATCAATCGGGACCATTCATGAATTAGTTACTATGCATTTCATTTTTCTATAAATAGAAGCTCATTCCTTCATTATTTTCTTACGAATTCACTGAAACTCCAGAGAGAAATTATAGAGAAACTATAGAAAAATATTCTGCTACTTCCCTACTCTTATATCCAGTTCTTTTACGGTAAGGAATATTATTCTTTTGTATTCATGAAGAGAACTGTTGTTATTCCATTTCTTATTATTACGCTGGAATAACTTTGTATCTCTGTGAAGCTACCCTATACTTGGTGACATTCTTCTATTATTCTCATCTTTATTATTCCGTTGGAACATCCACATGCAGCTTTTACGCAGGACCTAGTTCCGCCTCTATCATTCTGCCTCTTTATTATTCCGTTGGAACATCTTATCTCGTGCTTTACATAGGACTGGTTTAAATCTTTATTATTCTGCCTTTATTATTACATTGGAATATCACATGCGTGTGTTTTACATTTGACTGTTCCGCTCTTTATTATTACATTGGAATAACTTTGTCTATCTGTACCGCATGCATGGTGATTTCTGTTGTTATTCCATTCTTTATTATTCTGTTGTAACATCCTGTCGGTGTGATTTTCAACGTTGGTAGATAAGGTGAAGAATGCACAACTCCAGGATGAACTGTGAAGAGATAAGAGAAAAAGTGTCTAAAGGTGAGGAAAATAAATTTAAAGTTAATTCGGAAGGGTTACTTCGATTTGAAGGGAGAATTTAGGTTCCGCCAGTACCGGAAGTTAAAGAGGAAATTTTAAGCAAGGCTCATAACTCACGGTATTCGATTCACCCTGGAAGTACGAAAATGTAAAAGGATCTCAGACATCAGTTCTGGTGGCTGAATATGAAAAAGGACGTCGCTAAGTGTGTGGCGAAATGTTTAACGTGTCAGAAAGTTAAAGCTAAACATCAAAGGCCAAGCGGATTATTGTAAGCATTGGAGATACCAGAATGGAAATGGGAGCATATCACAATGGATTTTATGGTAGGTCTTCCAATGACTCAACAAGGTTTCGACGCTATCTGGGTGATTGTCAATCGATTGACAAAGTCGGCACACTTTTTGACAATTAAGATTAGATTTAACTTAGATCGGTTAGCAAAACTGTACGTGAAGGAAATTGTTTCAAGACACGGTGTCCCGGTGTCCATTGTGTCAGACAGAGATAGGCGTTTCACATCAAATGTCTGGAAACGACTACAAGAATGCTTGGGAACGCAGTTGAGAATGAGCACAACGTATCATCCTCAGACTGACGAACAGAGTGAGAGAACCATCCAGACACTAGAGGATATGCTTAGAGCATGCATTATGAATTTCAAGGGAAATTAGGATGACCATTTACCATTAGTTGAATTTGCCTATAATAATAGTTATCACGCGAGTATTGGCATGCCGCCTTACGAAGCATTATACGGCAAGAAATGCAGAACTCCGTTATGCTAGGATGAGGTAGGTGAACGTCAGTTATTGGGTCCAGAATTGGTATAACAAACTGTCGAGATCATCAAGGTGATTCGAACAAGATTGATAGTTGCACAAGATAGACAGAAGAAATATGTCGATCAACACCGATAAAATTGGGAATTCGATATCAGTAGTTTTGTTTTCTTGAAAGTGTCTCCCTGAAAGGGAAAAATTTAGTTTGGCAAAAAGGGGAAATTAAGCCCTAGGTTTATAGGACCTTTTGAAGTGCTTCGACGAGTTGGTGAAGTGGCGTACGAGGTAGCTTTACCTCCAGAATTAGAACATATTCATAACATTGTCTTGGTATTAAGGCCACATAAGCCTGATTAAAAGCATGTTATAGAATATGAGCCATTACAGTTTGAGAAAGATTTGTCATCTGAAGAAGTCCTTGTTCAAATTATTGACAGAAAAGAGCAAGTACTAAGGAATAAAGTGATACCTTCTGTTAAGGTAATCTGGAGAAACCACAATACTGAAGAAGCTATGTGGGAACTTGAAAATGTTATGATGAAAAATTATCCTCAGTTATTTGCTTAATCTTGTATAGCGATTCTGGGGATAGAATCTTGTTAAGGAGGGAAGAATGTAACGGATAAATTTATCGAGTCGTGATTCTGGGGACAGAATCCTTTTAAGGAGGGAAGGATGTAACGATCGAGAAATTTTGTAATTAATTTAGATATTTATTGAATTAAATAAATATTTTAAATAATTTATTTGTTGAGAAAAAAATAAATTATTGATAAAATTGTGGTGCAATAATTTAGTAACTAAATTGATTAATGGTAATTTTATTATTTAAGGATTTAATTTAATGAAATAATTAAATTAAATGAATCGTTTAATATTTAAAAAAATCATTAAATTAAATAAAATGATGTTCTAGTCCAATTTAATAATTAAATTAGATATGTAATGATATATTAAGTATAATGTAAGACCCCAACTTTTATGAATAAAGATGAATTTTCTATAAATATCATTTTTAAATATTATGGAGTGAATTTAATATAATGTTATAGTTGTGGGTAATATTTATAAATTTTACAAAGTACGCAAGTTGTTATATAATATTCGATTGGTCGGAGAATATTCATTTTAACAGGGAATATTCGTACGACGGCATAATAATTGGTGGATCCCACAACGGAATTATTGTCGGATTGAGAAAACGACAAAAATATCTTTTTATAAAAATAACGGCAAAAGTTTTACCGTTAACTGTTGAAACACCCGGTGTTAAAGTACAGTAATACGCGTGGTTGCATAGTAGCACACGGTATTGATTATTGATGCTTACGTGAGAAGTCACTCAGATTTATTCAATTATTGCTACAGTAATTGCTGCATAGTATCTCACATTATTGGATTCAATTATTGTCGATATTTTAAATATTAGAAGTTCTGTCAAGGAGAGGTTTGGTCACCTAATTGCGCGCATGATAGGAGAAATCCTTATTGAAAGCCCTCTTTCCTGAGGAACGACACAGGTCGATTAATATTGTGAATTATAATAATGATGATAAATGTTGTTAAAAATATTGAAGGGATTTTTATGAAGTCTTTGATGTAAATTTTGTTTATTATTTGGACCCCCATTTACCCATTTTTCAAAATAATCGGGAGAAGTTATCTCAATTTTGTTTTATATATATACATTCACTTCATGATTTTGGGTTAGTTTGCAGAAAGCTATGGGCACGGATTCTGATTTAAGCTTGCATATCATCCTCGGGCCAGACGGGCGGTGGAGAGGACTATTCAAACTCTTGAAGATCTATTAAGACTCTGTGTCCTTGACTTCAAGGGAAGTTGGGACAAGTTCTTACCATTGGTGGAGTTTTCCTACAACAACAGTTATCAGGCAATTATTGGCATGGCTCCATTTGAGGCGTTGTATGGAAGAAAGTGTCGTTCCCCAGTATGTTAGGATGAGGTAGGTGAAGCAACGTTGTTAGGACCAGAGTTGGTATGTATGACTACGGAAGAGATTCAAACGATCCGACAACGTATAAAAACCTCACAAGATCGACAAAAGAGTTATGTTGATCTTCATCGAAAGGATGTGGAATTCGATATTGGAGATCATGTGTTGTTACGTGTTACTCCATAGAAAGGAGTTACGAGATTTGGAAAGAGAGGAAAGCTCAATCCTCGATTCATTGGCCCATTTTTAATCCTCGATCGAGTAGGAGTTGTGGCCTATAGACTCACTTTACCACCGAGTATGTCTCGTGTTCATAACGTTTTTCACATATCCATGTTACGTAAATATGTGGAAGACCCGAACCACATTATTGAGTTAGAACCAGATAAACTAGCGGAAGATTTAACGTATGAAGAGGTTCCTGTTAAAATCTTGGATAAGAAGGAGCATGTTCTACGCTCCAAGGTTATACCTCAAGTCAAAGTTTTGTGGGGAAACCACGATGTTGAAGAAATAACCTGGGAGTTAGAATATGAAATGAAATCAAGGTATCCTTACCTCTTCGACATATCAGTCGTTACCTAATTTCGAGGGCTTAAATTTCATAAGAAGGGAGGTTGTAAGACCCCAACTTTTATGAATAAAGATGAATTTTCTATAAATAATATTTTTAAATATTATGGAGTGAATTTGATATAATGTTATAGTTGTGGGTAATATTTATAAATTTTGCAAAAGTACATGAAGTTGTTATATAATATTCGATTAGTCGGGAATATTCATTTTAACGGGGAATATCCGACGCATGCACAATCATTAGTGGACCCCACAAACGGAATTATTGTTGGATTGAGAAAATGACAAAATATCTTTTATAAAAATAACGGCAAAAGTTTTACTGTTAATCTGCTTGAAACACCGGTGTTAAAAAATACGATGTCTGGCGTGGTTGCATAGTAGCACACAGTATTGATTATTGATGATTATGTGAGAAGTCACTCCGTTTTGTTCAATTATTGCTACAGTAATTGCTGCATAGTATCTCACGTTATTGGATTCAATTATTATCGATTTTTTATATATTAGTAAATCAATAATTGAGACAACAAAGTTATTAATATTATTATTTACAATATTAACAATGTCTAGAAGTTCTGTCAAGGAAAGGTTTGGTCACCTAATTGCGCGCCAATAGGGAGAAATACTTATTGGAAAGCCCCCTCTTTCCTGGGAACGACCTGGTCGATTAATATTGTGAATTATAATAATTATGATAAATGTTGTTAAAAATATTGAAGGGATTTTTATGAAGTCTTTGATGTAAATTTTGTTTATTATTTGGACCCCTATTTACCCATTTTTCAAAATAATCGGGAGAAGTTATCTCAATTTTGTTATATATATATATATATATTGATGATGTTGATAGGGGGGCCTTAATTATTTTCAAAGAATGACAATTGCTAGCTTTATTTGGCAGATTATGGGATGTTTTTTCAAGCTTAGACATTATTGGCCAAACTTTTCCACTCATGCAGTATTATTGATAACTTGCAAATTAGGGTGCATTCTAATTGGTCAAGGCTATTATATTGGCATGTGTGCATTTTTCTCATTGGCCAACTCCTTGAAAATGAATACTGATACTTAGGAACCGTAAAGTTGTGTTGTTTCATCCGTGAATTTTAAAAAATAACTGTTGCATCCATTTTTTAACAGTACCCCTTCCATTCTCCTATAAATAGGATGCTTAGTTAGAATTGAAAATCACACCAGAATCAGAGAATTCTTCTTCTATAATATTGAGCGTATTTCTTTAGAGTTTTAGAAAGCTTTGGCGTGAAAAACGTTGAAAGTTTTCTTCAAGAATATACCAGCTATACCAGTTGGAATACTCTTCTTTTCAAGGTAAGGGATGTTATTTTTGTTCAATATTCGCGTGAAATAATATTTTCTTCCATACTCTGTAGTATATAAGTAATATTATTTCGTTTCAGATTTTGAATTCTATACTCGTTTTGTTAAAGTTTTGGCTTCTATACTCCATGAAATTAAATATCCTTGATATTTGCGCTTCATCCAGTATCTTTTTATAGAAATATTATTCTGAGCATTTTTGATAAGTTTTAAATTTTTCATGCCGAAAGAGTACTATTCATGGGGTTACTATTCCGTCTTACTATTCACGGGTACTATTCACTCGAGTACTATTCACGAGAGTACTATTTATGATAAAAATTGATTCGCTTTTGGTCCAAATTATTTGTGGTACAATATTATTCTTGAATTTTACTCCTGGCAGCGATGATCATGTTGATAATTTGGACGTTACTGATTTCTGGATAAATTAAATTATAAATCTTTAAAAATTTATCCTTGAACTTGTTTTATTGAATTCTTATATCATTGTCATCATCCTTATGTTTATATTATGTTGAAAGTCATCTGTGGCATGTAGTGCATAGATGGACTTGGTATGATTATGACAAGGGATTATTCGGTATAATCATGACCGTAATGTTACAAGTGATGTGGTAAAAGTCCTCATTGGCCCGTAGTGCATTGATGAACAGTTGTTGGCATGATCATGACCATTGATGAAAACATGAATATCCTTGGCCCGTAGTGCATGAATAATTTGTGGTCGTGATACTAATGAATACCCTTGGCCGTAATGCAAAGATGATATGGATTATTTATTATGCTGATTCTCAGTGATAAAAGTGATGAAAAACCTTTTATATCATAGAAGATAGTAGATTTTATTCTCTACTTGACTCTTCTAATGGATTGCTTGTTCCGCTGCAGTTAAACTTGATGTTTGTTATATTTTATCAGTTTAAAATTGTTGAAGGCTAACGATAATTTATTCTGCATTATCTTAGTCATAATATTTCTTACTGGGCTAGTTGAGCTCACCCTTTTGCATTCATTATTCTCTTCAGAAAATGAGAACGTAGCCGGGACTAGTCGGGGAACGGAGTGACGGTCCAGATGATAGCATTAGTAGTTCTCACTATTCTATGAAATAGTGTGATAATAAATGTATTGAGGACTCCATTTGAGTTTGAATACTGTCTAGAAGACAATATTCGTATTAAAACTCTCGATTTATGTTTTGTCGTATTTTACACGACGATTTGTATTATTAAGTTGTATTTGAATTTTGTACCATGTATTTGGCGACTCAAGATGGGTGATGTATACCTATTTTGGGGGCGTCACATATAAAGTATAATTATAATGAAAATTATAATTATTATAATTATTGTAAGTTTTTTAAATTAACTAAATTAAAGTGTGACACAAGAACTATATAATATAAAGATTATAAAAATAAATTGAAAGAGGGGGGAAATTCTATGTAGCCAAACATAGCCTTATGGCTTTTGGCCTAACATAACCGATAAGACGTATTATTTTTTTATCTGACGTATGTGGGGGAGAGGGAGGCCAGTTTATTTTACGTGCATAATTCCTAAGGCTAAATTGAGGGTTTTTGCTGTGGAAAGGGAAAGAATTGAAGTCACTCTATATAATTTTCTTCAGTAATCAAGGATAAAGGTATAACCTACTCTAATTTTAACTCTTAGTTTTGTAGTATCTATTCTATATGATTTGGAAATTTCGTGGATTGTTGTATATATGCATGAATGGTCTAGCAAAATCTGATAATCATCATATATAAGTAATCTTTGGTGATCAAATTCATGAAATTAGTTTGTAAGAAGAAAATTAAGAATTAATAAGATTGTTATTTATATGAGAAAATGGCTTAATTGAGTCCAAAAGTTATGTTTAATCCTTGTTATAATCTGAAAATGGGTTGTGAATTGAGTTAGAATATCAAGAAACAAAAACAATGAAATTGAAATGGCTTAATTTGGTTAAGAATTTAAGGTTTGGTGATTGAAATTACTAAATGTTTTGAAATTGAAGAAAATGGCAAAAACATGATTTTTAATCCTTTAGAATGTGGTTGTTTGTGAGTTTTAGGTGTTAATTGGATTAAGCGTATATGATATGTAACTTTGGTAGGATTTTCAGTGTGTGGGTTTATCCATGTTACTGAGAAATTGGGATTTTTGGCTTAGAACAGAGTCTATGTTCGTGTTCTTCAAAACATATTCTGGTGTCTAGCGGCGTAGGCTACTTCTTGAGTACCAATCTTAGGATTCAACGTGAGACATGGCGGCAGACGCCGCCAATGGTTTATGAACCCAATTATGAGTTATTAACAACATAGCTTGGAAAATGTTAACTTAACATATTTTAATGATTGTAAAAGACCTAAGACATGTTATAAGACATAATAACATATTGTAATCACAACATTGAAACCAAAAGTTATGAATTAATAAGTTGTGAGAGTTTGGAATTTGATGTCAATAGATTTGGTGTTGTTCTATAACCACCATGTTGTGTACTATAATATAATTGAGAATTCAGTTTCGTGTTACGTGAATGAGTAGGATAATCAAGTCTTAAGTTAAAGATTATAGACTTGACTAAAATGAAAAGTAAACTAATGAAGTTAATATTAATATAACTAATTGGTATTGTGATCCTAATGGTATATGTAGGATAATTGGCGAACATTTATTATACTTGTGTAGCTTACACATGAGGCAAGTTCTCTAACTTCATTCTCTTTATAACGAATGCAAGTTTCATAACTATGTTTACCTTTTGTTTTCAAGCAAGCTTTCTAACTCTAATTTATAATTATGCAAGTTCTCAAATCTTATGTTTAAGTTGAGCAAGCTTATTGATTCCATCTTGATGATGATCATGCAAGCTCTTGTAAACTAATTCTTTACATCGAGCGAGTTCCACATATCGGACTCTTGTTCTTGTTATTCAAAGCATATACTGTTTAAATTCATTGATACAAATGAGATTTTCCTAACTCGTTTGGTTGTAATACTTTGCATATATACCATGTCTATTCAATTGTATATTGTTGCTATTCAATCTTTGACTTAAATAACATTGTTAAATTCTATATTATCGTGTTGAACCTTCAAATAGTAAGAAAACTCTTATTGATTGGATTAAACTATATGATGAATGTTCTAAAATTTTAGAGCCACTGATAAGCTAGTTCCAAACTAAACTTTCTTTAGTGCGAAAATCCTAAATTCAAACAGAGATGAACAACCCTGTTATAGGGGATTATGTACATGCTAACGTTTATATGTTTGTGCACAATACATGGTACGAAGGGCTTATCCCCCTAAGTACGAAAGTTAAGGTCCTTATAGTCTAATGACTATTAAAGGTGGAAGTAGAAATACTTAATAACCTCGGGACATAGTTCATGGCCTTAGAGACCCTCAGATATAAATTTTAAACTTGTTTTCTATTTTTGCTTCGTAGAACGATTTCACCATTATTCAGCATTCGTTGTCCAAACTCATGTTGTAATTGTTATTATTCTTTATAATAGTGGGCAATTGTTTGCTCACTCTTGCAATTAACATTGCAGCTAAAGTCGAGAAAGTCGATGAGCCATCTTCCAGCAAAGAAAAGGGCAAGATGTCTAAGTGATGAAGATTTATGTGAATTTATTTAAATGAATTATGTTATAAGAATTATGTTTTTTTGTGACGTGTTCCGCAGACTTATGTAATAGTTTAAGGTTAGATTACCTGGGAATGTTTAAAGTTGATGTAACTCTTTAATGGGGAAGATATTTATTTAAGTTATGTCTTTATCCTTATTTATGGGTAGTTAGATGTAAATATTTTTGGAAAGTGAGCACCAAATCCTATGGGAATGAAGTACCCGGATTTGGGGGTGTCACACTAACCATGTTTTTAGTTTTGAAAATAAACCACCAATCGCCGTTAGATCTAAATTTTTTTAGCGAATTTCCGGCGAAGCTTAATTTCTTGATTTCTTTTTGTTTGATTCATGTTTATACAAGTTTAGATCATCCCAAAAAGCACATACATAATCTTTGTACATAAAATCCATATATGGAATTAAAAGTTTACAAAGGTTAATGAATTTACCTTTCTTATTTTCCATTTTCTTCATTCTTCATTCTTCCTTCCTTCTTTCTCTCTCCCTCTCTCCCTCTCTTTTCTGAAAACTTGGTGCGGGAGTAATCCATCAAAAGAGAAGGCTGAAGAGAATGCCTTATTAGGCTTAATGATTTGGCCAATATTCTTCCTTCATGTCCCACAAAATAAATGGTCCAATCAACAAATTATTAGAAAAGAAATTGGGGAAAGGCTTGGAAATATTTGGAAATTAAATATCAGCAATCATCCCTCCCTTATCAGCCTTATCCGCCCATGTGTCCACATTCTATAAATTTAATATCTCCTCTTTTATTTATTCACTTATCCATTTAATTGTTCGTTTGACCATTTATTAATTTAACATTTTACAGTTTTAGAATAATAATTAGAAATTAAATTAGGCTTTTATTTCATAAAAGTCGGGGTCTTACATTTTTCCTTGTGAATATTTAATTAAATTTGAGATTCCAAAATCTAATCCTATTCAAAAAAATTGATGTTCATTATTTTGTAAAGAGATTTTTGTTGACTTCCTCAAATTGTTGATAATATTAATTCTTTCTAAATCATTGATTATTGATTTGTTGCCAGTCGTTTTTATTTTGTTTTAAATTGTTATACTTGTTAGAAAAATTAGTTACTTACTCTTGTTTAAACTTTATGTTGGTAGCTAAGATCGAGGAACCAGAGTCGGGTATAAAAGATAAAGGAAAGAACAAGGCTAATGAGAAAGAATAAATAAATATTATTGGGATAGTTAAATAAATAATTAAGGATGTAATATTTTGAAACTAATATATTAGTTCATATTATGTAAATAAGATTTGGGCATGTATGCGTAAATAATGTAAACAATTAATGTATCGTGTAGCCTAACTTATAATAATAACTAGTTAGCATGTATGTGGATGAATAGTGATTCACCAAATCTACTGTAGCTAGTGCACAGATTTGAGGGCGTCACATCTCAGGCTTGGGATACTAATTAATTTTTGCATAACATCACATATACACTCATGACGTGATAAATTTGGTACTTTATTGTTAAACTATATAAAACAAACTATGTTTATCTCCTTTGTCATTTTCTCTCTCTGTGTCTCACTCACATTTTCTTTCTGGTTCATCTAATACTTTGTAAATATTATTGAATCCATACAAAAAATCAGTAAATTAAGCAAAATGGGTTGATCAATGCATAAACTAAAAATGGAGATTTGTCGACCACTTTGTTAAAATAAAGAAATAAGGATTCCGGACAATTTGATGCAAAAAAAAAAAAAAATCTCAAATTCGCAGTTTAATTGTGCGAACGAATATTATTTTTAAAAAGAGAATGATTACTTTGTTGGAAATTAAAGAAGAATTACGACCAATTTGACGTAAAAAAATCTCTATAATCCGCAGTTTAATTGTGCAGATGAGAATTATTTTTAAAAAGATGATATTTTTGTATAGCCACATAGTGGGCCTCTATTCGCAGAACTAAACCGTGGGATAAGCAATCCTTTAGAAAAGTCACAAGTAGAGCATGATATCTAGTAGGAAACTGTTAAATCCACAACATAAAATGTTATTTGCACAACAAAAGTGTCGCTATAGATACTATAGCGACGGTTTTCACCGTCACTATATATCTACAACGACACTTTTGTTGTGGAAATAACAAAAAGTGTTGTGGATTTAACAATTCCCTATCTAGTATCTTCTATGATTTAAAAGTTTATCATCAATTTTATCGTTGAGACTCAGCTTAATAAATAATCCACATCACTTAATTATCCATGCACTACGGGCCAAGGATATTCTTTAGTATCACGACCACGAATTATCCATGCACTACGGGCCAAGGATATTCGTGTTTTCACCAATGGTCATGAACATGCCAAACAACAATTCATCTTTGCACCCTTGGCCGAAGAAAACGCATGGTCATGATCATACCAACAACTTTCCACCAATGCACTACGAGCCAATGAGGACTTTTACCACATCATTTGTAACATTACAGGTCATGATTACACCGAATAATTCCTGGTCATAATCATACAAATCAACAGTTCATCTTTGCACCCTTGGTCGAAGATGACTTTTATCACAATATAAGCATGAGGATGATGACAATGATATAAGCATTAATCAACCGAAATCAAGGATAAATATTAAACACTTTAAATTTATCCAGAGTTTAAAAACGTCCAAATTTTCAACACGATATTGCTTTGTGGAGTAAAATTCAAGAATAATATTTTATCAAACATGATTTGGACCGAAGAGAAATCAATTTTTGTCATGAATAGTACCCCAGATGAATAGTATCCCGGGTGAATAGTACCCGAGTGAATAGTACCCTGTGAATAGTACTTCATGAATAGTACCCGTACGTATGAATAGTGTCGTATAAATAAATAGTACCCATGAATAGTACTCCGGCATGAAAACCTTAAAAAAGAACAAGAATGTTCAGAAAAATATTCTTGTGAAACGATACTAGATGAAGCGCAAATTTTAAGGATATTCTACTAATTTCAAGGAGTATAAAAGCAATACTTATCAACATAGTAGAATTAGGAATATGAAATGAAATAATATTACTTACATTCTACAAAGTATGGAAGAAAATATTATTTCTTTCGAATATTGAACAAAAATAATATCTCTTACAACTGTTGAACGAAAATAATGTTCCTTACGAATTTTGAACGAAGATAATATTCCTTACGAATATTAAATGAAGATAATATTTCTTACGAATATTGAACGAAATAAAATTTCTTACAAATACAAAAAATAATATCGTAAGCGAATATGAAATAAATAATACCCTTTACCTTAAAAAGAGAGCAATTCTGACTGGTATAGTAGATATATTCTTGAAGAAAACTTTCTCTGTTTTCTACACTCAAAGCTTCCTTAAACTCTAAAGAAATACGTTCAATATTCTAGAAGAAGAATTCTTTGATTCTGGTGTGATTTTCATTTCTAAACTGAGCATCTTATTTATAGGAGAATGGTTGGGCACTATTTGGATGCACAGTGAAGGGAAAAGTCACGGGCGAATATTTTGAAATTCACGGACGAATTTTGATTTTACTATGCAAACACTATGTATAATAAAATATAATATATTCTATTTTTCATATAAAAACAAAACTTATAATATATATATATATATATATATATATATATATATATATATATTATATAAGTATAACACACACACACTCACTTTCAAGGTTTAACACATGATGATATATATATATATATTATATACACACACCCCATATGTTATATATATATATATATATATATATATATATATATATATATATATATATATATAAGCCCACCATTTTAACAAACATTTCCCAACATTTTAAATCTTCCCCACCCCATACAACACACCACCACACAGCCATTTTTCTTCCCACATGTGAGTCCCACTATATATATATATATATATATATATATATATATATATATATATATATATATATATATATATATATATCTTGAATAACTTTCTATCGATTATTTTGAAAAATGGATAAGTGGGAGGTCTAACTAATCATGCAAATTTATAGCAAATATTTCATAAAAATCCCCTCAATATTTTTAACAACATTTTTTCATCATTATTATAACTCACAATATTAACAATCAGATCATTTCCAGGAAGGAGGGGGCTTTCCGATAAGGATTTCTCCCTATTGCCGCGCAATTAGGTGACCAAACCCCTTTCCTCGACAGAACTTTCTAGCCATTATTAATTATGCAAATAATAATATGAATAACTTGTCATCTCAATTATTGATTTAATAATATAAAATATTGTGACAATAATTGAATTAATAACGTGAGATATTATGCAACAATTACTGTAGCAATAATTGAATAAAACTGAGTGACTTCTCACATAAGCATCAATAATCAATATTGTGTGCTACTATGCAACCACACATATTACTATACTTTTATCACCGGGTATTCCAACAGTTAACGGTAAAACTTTTACTTTTATTTTCATAAAAGATATTTACATAGTTTTCTAACTCAGCGATGAATTCCATTATAGGGTCCACCAATGTTTACGTAGATTATCTGAATATTCCCTGATAAAACGAATATTCCCCGACCAATCGAATATTTTATAACAACTTGCTTAATTTGAAAATTTTGTAAATATTACCCACAACTATAACATTATATTAATTCCACACCTTAATACTTAAAAAAATATTTCGAGAAAATTAATCTTTATTCATAAAATTTGAGGTCTTACACCATTACACTATTTAATTCGTGAATGGATGGCTGAGATCTGTTGTAAAAATAATTTTATCCTTACGATGTTGAATATAGAACAATTTAATTTCTAATATTCCGCATTTTAATACTGCAGATTGGATAGATGACCAAAATACCCCTCTTGTAAATGTCCACCATCCGCAGTATTAAACTGCGGACGCTAGATATAACCAAATGGCTAACTGGGAAATGACACCATTTGTAAATAAGTCTCGTCTACAATATTTAAATTGTGAATGCCAAATTCAGTATTTTTTTTAGTTTTCAAGGCTCCGATCAATTTTAACAACTCTACGATCAAAAGGTGGCTAATATTCAGAGAAATTATCCTATTCGTAGATGTGCAAGATATGGGCGACACAATTCGGCTGGCATACGAAAATCCAGAAGTAGAGGGAAGATATATATATATATTCTTCATTTACTATACCCGCAAAAGATTTGGTAAAAAATGTACAGAGCATGTTTCCAGACTTCAAGTACCCTAAAAGGTAAAATCCTTTATTTAGGGAAATAAATATTTATACTTGTAGGGCCTTGAATATTTGGGCCTTTAGGCTATGTTGGGCCACAATTATTTGGGCCTTTGGGATGTGTTGAGATGATATTTACATATGATTATCTTTGAGCTTGGGCTAGAGATTATTATAGTGGACAGGTGTTGGACTATGGATCCAACACCTTAATTAAAGAAGGATTTGATATAATCCAGTGTTAGTGAGGAACATTGATTTGATATGGGATAAAGATTGCATGTAAGTTGATGAAGTCACTAGAGGCATTGCATGCAAGGTGGTGAGATCAATATAAAGTACAGAGCACTGCATGGGAAAAGGTACATGCAAATTACTCTTCCAGTACTGGAATACAAAACCTCCATTATTAACCTGGTTTCGGCCTTTACTAATTCTCACACCAGAGCTATCCCCCGGCGGCCCAAGCCGTCAAGCTTTCGGTGTTGACTCATTTTCTGTGCAGGATTGGACGCGCTTTTCTGATTGAGGTACGTGGAAAGATCTTGGTGTTAATATTGGCGCTAGAAGGAGGGGTTTTATCTGGTATTGCTGGTTTTCAATCACATATATTGAACGTCCTACATCGGAAGTTATGGTGAAAAGTAGGATAGTCACTGGGGAAGGACAGCCAACTACGACGAGTTCTTCTCATAGAATTTATATTAAGGATAGGTAGGGACCGTCAAAGAGCATCCATGACAAACTTGGGTCACAAGACACCCCGGCAGGGTCTCATTTAAAGGACCACGATGATGTCAGAAGAAAGCTATTTTCCACTGCCAGTAAAGGGCCTAGTAAGGATTGGAAAAGGGTAGAAGGCACACCGCCTAGAACCCAACACCGAGAAGGTCAGGCAGACAAGACATCTACTCTGACCAAGATGGCACAGGAAACTGACAAAGCTTTGAAAGTGCTTCTGCAACAAAGGGAGGAGATTGCCAAACAGATGGTTCTTATGGTCGGAATGGAAGATGGGGCATCCAGTTATACTCGACCCAAAGAATGTGGTAGGTCTCCGGATAGACGAACAAGGAAAGATAAAGACTCCAGACATTCTGAAAGTAGGCATCAGAGCCGTTCTTCTGTCCGAAGTAGAGCATGGGATCGAATTCCTGAAGGTCCAAAGAGGGCATCCCACCCTGTGGATTCTCGGGATGACGATAATGGCAGGAGACGAAGTAGATCGAGAGGTCATACTCTCAAAGGTCCAAAGAGGGCACCCCATCCTGAGGATTCTTGGGATGACAACAACGACAGACGTTGAAGCAGATTGAGAGGTCATACTCCAAAGAATCAGAAGAGGGCACACTGCCCTGTGGATTTTCTTCTTAGAAGAAGCGATAGACGAAGCCCATCTAGGGTAGCCAGTTCGAATGAGAAGGTTCGCTCTGATCAGAAGAAGAGGAAGAGCTCCCCAAAGAAGGAGGTCTCTTTGCAGCCAAAAGGAGTAGAACTGTTAGCTAGAGAATTGAAGGAGCTTCGGAGGCAACTGGCAGAAGTTCAGCAAGTAAAGGAAAGCTCGGGCAAAAAGGCATCCCCTTTCTCTCCAGAAATTCTTTGGGAGAAGACGAATCCCAATAAAAAGCTTCCTTATATGGAGAGTTACGATGGCTCAGGCGATCCTTATAACCACAACCAGGTGTATGATAGGCTGATGGACTATTATGACTTTTCAGATGCAGCCAAGTATCAAACCTTTGTGACCACATTGAGAAAAGATGTCAGGCAATGGATAGGAACTTTCGCTCCAAACTCAATTTCATCTTGGGTAGACTTGTGTGATAAGTTTCATGCTCGGTTCAGGAGCAATAAGAGGAGATGAAAGCCCACAGGGTCGTTGGCACAGATTAGACAGTATTCGAATGAATCTCTAGGCCAGTATGTGAAGAGGTTCAGAGAAGCCGTGGGACAGGTGTCAGACCTTAATGACATTCAAGTTGTGGGACTATTTCAAAACGGTCTAGATTTGGTGAAGTCCGAGAAGTTGGTGAAGAAGTTGATGTTTAATCATCCCAAGAGCTTGGCTGAAGCATTCGAGAAGGCAGAAGGCTTCATTGTGGTGGAATAAGCCATGAGCAGCTTAAAGCAAGGCCCTTCAGAAAAGGCGAAGGAGAAGGACAAGGACAAATTCGATGGTAATCAGAAAAAGAGTGGTGGCAACAATGATCGATCTGATGGGAATTAGAAGAAGTACAACAACAATTGGGGATCGAGAGGAGGTCGCCCACCTTTTTCGATTCAGAAGGTGAATAAGGTTTTCACCCAATTTAATACAGATCGAGCTAACATTCTGGAGCAAATAAAGAACCAACTCTACTTCGAGCAGCCTCGGGACAATCTTAAACCAGGGTCTGGGAATCCTTATAAATATTGTGATTACCATCAGGCAGCTGGGCATGATACAAATTCATGTTGGAATTTAAGAGAATTCATTGAAAGAAAAGTTCAAAGTGGGCGTTAGTTCAATATGTGGCAGGACGGGAGCCCGCGAAGGAGCAGCCGAGGAATAGAGGGCCTGTTCAGGATGTCTAACAAGAACCGCCAGTTCAGAATCAATCGATAAGACATGTTGTGGATGTAATCACAGGAGGAAACATTGGCAAACTTGCCGGGAAGAAGCAACGGGGATATCTGGATTCGGTGATGATGGTGGCGGGTAAACCCCCAAAGACTGAAAGGGCGTACCTAGGTTTTGTGATCTCCTTCACAGATGATGATTTCCCTCCAGAACCGATCGAACCACATAAAGGAGCTCTGGTAATTATAGCACAAGTGGGTTCGGTGGACATGAAGAGGATGATGATAGATAATGGGTCTTCGATGGATATTTTGTATGCACATGTTTATCATAGGATGAACCTGGATGGAAGGAAGATGGAGATCGAGCAACAGGCTCCCTTATATGGGTTCAGCAATGATCTAGTTAAAGTTGTTGGGACTATTGAGTTACCCGTCATCTTCGGGATAACTCCTCAGCAGGTAGAGATTATGTGTAAGTTTTATGTGGTACATGTGGACTCAACATACAATGCCATTTTGGGAAGACCTACATTGACAGCTCTTCAGGCAGTGACGTCTATTCCTCATTTTAAAATTAAGTTTCTGACGCCACATGGAGTTGGGGAAGTTGCTGGAGATCTGAACTTGGCGAGGAGATGTTACCGAAATGCATTGATCACTTCGGGTGTAGGGGTCAGCAGACAAAAGCAAACCATGGCTATTGAGATCGAACCATTTATCGAAAGTAGTACAGAGCCATTAGTTATGCCAACAGAACAGACCGAAGAGATTGAATTAATTCCAGGAAAGAAGGAGAAGACTATGAAGATAGGTTCGGGTCTGTCGGAACCTTTTCAGACGAACCTGATGGAGTTACTTCGGTGCTATGCTGATATCTTTTCTTGGGTCTCCAGTGACATGTCAGGGGTAAGTCAAAAAATTTCCGAACATAGATTGCACATGGACCCAACGAAAAAGTTAGTTTGGCAGAAGAGGAGAATTTTTGCACCAGAGAGAAAGAAAATAATTGACGAAGAGACCACAAAGTTGTTGGTAGCAGATTTTATATTTGAGATCGACTATTCGAAGTGGATGGCGAACGTAGTTCTGGTGCAAAAGCATAATAGGAAGTGGCGAGTTTGCATAGACTACACTGATATGAACAAAGCATGCCCGAAGGACTTTTATCCTCTGCCCCACATCGATCAACTTATTGATGCGACTTCAGGATATGCCCTGCTTAGCTTTATGGATGCTTTTTTGGGATATCATCAGATTTCTATGTGTAAGAAGGACATCCCGAAGACAGCTTTTATTACTCATCGGTCGGTATATGCTTATAAGAAGATGACGTTTGGCTTGTTGAACGCGGGAGCTACTTATCAGAGGATGATGAACTACGTGTTCATGAGGCAGTTGGGGAAAAACATGGAGGTTTATGTTGATGACATGATTGTCCAGAGTATATCAATTCGGGGTCATTTGGACGATTTGGAAGAGTTTTTCCAAATAGTTCGTCATTACAATTTGAAGTTGAATCCGACTAAGTGTACCTTCGGGCTAGGAGCAGGTAAATTCCTGGGTTATCTGGTTAGCAAAAGAGGAATAGAGGAAAACCCAGAGAAGATCCAAGCTATTTTAGACATGAAGTCTCCACAGTCTTACAAAGATGTTCAGCGTTTGACGGGTCGGATAGCAGTTCTGAGGAGATTTATTTCTAAATCGGTAGAAAGGTGTTTGTCGTTTTTTGATACGTTAAAAGGGCCGAAGAATGCTAAGACATTTCAATGGACTTCAGAGTGTGAAGATGCTTTCTAGGGGATAAAGAGGTATTTATCTTCGGCACCTTTGTTGGTGAAGCCAGTTCCTGCTGAACCTTTGTATTTGTATTTGGCGGCAAGTTCATTGGCAGTAGGAGTAGTTATGGTGCAGAAGATTGGGGGTAAGCAACACCCTGTTTACTATGTAAGCTATGCCCTTAGGGATGCAGAAATAAGGTATCCAAACATTGAAAAGTTTGCCTTTGCCTTTATAATAGCCAGTCAAAAGATTAGGCAATACTTTCAAGGTCGGTTAATAGTGGTATACACAGATCAGCCACTGACGAAGGTGCTGGGTAAACCAGAAGTTTTGAGGAGACTCGTTGCATGGACAATGGAGTTATCTCAGTTGTTTATAGAGTATCATTCTCAGACAGCTATTAAAGGTCAAGCCTTAGCTGATTTTGTGGTTGAATGTTCATTTTCTAAAGCTGATGATAGTTTGGGAGAAGTTGAAGGGTCTAAGAAGGCAGTTGCAGTGCTTCAGGAGGTGCAGAATTTATGGATGTTATACACCGATGGATCGTCTACTTCGGATATTAGTGGTGCTGGAGTTATCTTAACGAGTCCGAAGGGATTCAAAGTATAACAGACCATCAGATTTGGGTTCAGGGAAACGAACAACGAGGCAAAATATGAAGCAGTGTTAGCAGGGTTAAGATTGGCGAAGAGTCTTGAGGTTCAAAGGTTGATCATCTACAGCGACTCTCAGTTGGTCATCAAATAATTTTCTGGGGAGTATGAAGCTAGAGGTTCAATAATGGTGAAATATATGGCAGAGTTGAAGGATAGGCTTCAATGGTTTGATTATTATGAGTTTCAAGGGGTAAACATATCAGATAATTCAATAGCTGATGCATTGGCAAAGCTAGCTACAATTGAATCGAGTAAGTTTGATGGGACGGTCTATTTAGAGATCTTGAAGCAGCCCAGCGTCCAACATGAGGAAGTGATGTGTGTAGAGCGTTCTAACTATTAGATGACCGCTTATCTCGACTATTTGGCATATGGCGTATTGCCTTCAGATCAGATGTTGGCTAACAAAGTGAAGTACAAAAGTGCAAACTTTGTGCTTATTGATGGAGATCTTTATCAAAGGGCTTACTCATCTCCCTTACTGAAGTGTCTGGTTCTCTCTGAAGCTGAGTATATCCTTCGGGAAGTCCGTGAGGGTATTTGTGGTGATCACATGGCTGCGAAGTCATTAGCTTATAAGGTACTTCGGCAGGGGTAATACTGATCAGCCACCAAAAGAGTTATACTCGGTTTTGTCTCCCATACCTTTTGCTGTTTGGGGGTGGATATATTGGGTCCATTGCCGAAAGCAAAAGGACAAGTTAGCTTTGTTATAGTAGCGATCGACTATATGACTAAGTGGGTGGAGGCAAAAACTCTTCTGACGATTACGGAGCAAGAATGCTTGAAGTTCTTGAAGGAGTATGTGGTGTTTCACTTTGGTATTCCTATGGTGGTGGTTTCGGATAATGTTTGTCAGTTTGTGGGTTCTAAATTCGAAGCATTCTTGAAGGAGTTGGAAATTCAGCATCCAAAAACTTTAGTTTCTCATCCGTAGTCGAATGGGCAAGTTTAAGTAACTAATAGAAAACTTCTGAATGGTATTAAAAGAAGACTGGATGAAGCAAAAGGAAGGTGGCCTGAAGAACTACTTAGTGGGTTGTGGGCCTATAGAACTACGCCAAGGACTACTACGGGAGATTCACCTTTTAGATTGGCTTATGGTTCAGATGCTTTGGTTCCTGTGGAGATTGGTTCACCAAGTCTTTGGGTCAGTCAATTTTAGGAGCTGTATAATGACCAGGGACTCAAGGTTAATCTGGATTTGCTGGAAAAAGTCAGGGAAACAGCTTTGGTAAAGTTGGCAGCATATCAGCGTCGAGTGGCTAAACATTATAACAAAGGGGTAAAGCTTTAAAGATTTGAAGTAGGAGATCATGTTCTTTGGGAAGTGGAAGCTTCTATGCCTCAGAATTTGGGTAAGCTGATGCCGATCTAGGAAGGTCCTTATAAGATTGTTGAAGTACAGAAGCCAGGAACTTATCGACTGCGTACAATGAATGGAACAGAGATTAAGAACACTTGGCATGCTGGAAGGCTTCGGAAATATGTATAGCCAGTATCAGAGTACAAGAGTCTATAATTATGCCAACAGTTATCAATAAAAGAAGCTTTTTTCTCCAATGCTATTTTATTTAATGATTATTTGGGGGTTCGGTGGTCTATTCATCCTAAAGATGGTGAATAGATCTTGTTCATCCTAAAGATGTGAACAGGGTCCTGATTTGTCCTAAAGATGGCGAGCTAGATTTTCTAGAGGTTCGGTGGTCTGTTCATCCTAAAGATGGTGAACAGGGTCCTGATTCATCCTAAAGATGGCGAGCTAGATTTTCTGGAGGTTTGGTGGTCTGTTCATCCTAAAGATGGTGAACAAGGTCCTGATTCGTCCTCAAGATGGTGAACTAGTTTGATGGGAGGCTTGGTTAGATTTGTTCTTCCTCAAGATGGTGAACAGAACATGTTTATCCTAAAGATGGTGAACAGGGCATGTTCGTCCTCAAGATGGCGAACAGGTTTATTGGGAGGTTCGGCTGAGTCTATTCGTCCTTAAGATGGCGAATTAGATTGTTAAAGATCTATTTTACACTTCGGTAATGAATAAGTGTTACTTTACATTATTACCTGGTTTTATTTGAAGTGTTGAGTTCAAATTATTTATTGTTTGAATAACAGTATAAGCTAAATTTAAAAGGATTAAGAAGGGAAAAGTAATATTTCATTAGATATAAAAAACTATTACAATATGTTGAATTTTTACAAGTTTATAAGTTATGTTGGTGGAGGGTCATTTTTGGCATTATCCTCGTCTTCGTCTTCAAAAGAATCGAGGAGTAATGGGTTTAGAGAGGCAGCGATGAGCTTCGCTTTGCCTTTGCTTCGAACTGTTTCGTAGCCTTTAGCATACATCTGAACTATCTCATTGGTCGATTCAAATTGATTCTGATTATTCGATTTGGATTTCTTTCATGAGTTCTTCATGAAAGTGGGCGAGGTCTTTAAGTTCTTGGAGTTCTTTTTCGACTTTACATCGATATTTGCGATGTCGTTGTTCGGTGATTTTGGTTTCATTGATTTCTTTGGTCAGACTCCGGTTGTTTTGTGTCAGCACTTTGTTCGTTAGTTGTAATTCTCGATTTTGTTTAGTGGTGGTTCGTTGGAGGGCTTCGGCAGTTGTCAGTTGTTCTTTGAGTTTGGCGTTGTCTTTTCTAAGGCATTCGGAGTTGAAGAGGGTGTCCCCATGCAGACTTCTTTCCCTCTGCAAAGCAGACTTCAAGATGGCATTTTCTCTTCAGGAAACATCCTCTTCGGCTTAAATTTCTTTATACTTCTGGTTGAGCCGCCTGAAGATTCCATTTACCTGCAGTTGTTCAGAGTTAAGAAAATGTTTCAAGAAGATATTTGTGGGTAAAAGTGGTTAAATAATAGTCGACTTACTCTGCCCTGGTGAGTCATGCCAGCTTGAATAAGGCCAGAGATGGAGCTGTTGCCAAAGCGATGGTCGTCAGTGTCAAGGACGAAGGCATTGTAAAGGTGCAAAGGGAAGTCTTCATTGTTGTCAGGCCATAGAGTGGGCGACCGTACGGCTTCGGGCATGGCGGTAGAAGATGATGGTCGTTGTGGAGAAATTCTTAGTTATTCGGGTAGGGTTGGGATGTGAGTTGTTGAAGGTTCAGTTGTTGGGGTTGGTTGGTTGTCTGAAGTGTGTTTTCTTTTTTTGACAAGGGGAGAATTGGGTTCTTCTTGTTCTTCGGGTTCTTATTCGAGTTCGTTGATCTCGACGGGAATGATTGGTGGTTGGTTAGCTTCAGGCGGAGGAACTCTCAGCTCTTCAGCAGTAAGAAGGGTTATTTTTGTTCGTTTCTTTTTGGTTCGTAGGATTTGGGCGCGTTCGGCAATGGGCATGTCAAGAAGGCTTTCTTAAAGTGTGGGAATAGGAAGGTGTTTTGGTTTTCTGGCAGCTCTTTTCTTATGTCGAGGATGGCTTGACTCTTCTGCAGGGGTTGGTTCGGTGGTTTGGGGTTCAGTGGTTTGGGGTTCGGTGTCTTAAGGCTCAATGTTTTAGGGTTCGGCAGGAGTTTGGGATGGGTTGGCAGAAAGGAATTTCTCAAGTTCTTTTTGGTCAATGGAGGTCGGTTTGATGAGGGATACCTGTGACACCCCCAAAATAGGTATACATCACCCATTCTGAGTCGCCAAATACATGGTATAGAACTTAAATACAAACTTAATTTATACAACTGTTAAATGTCGTGTAGAATACGACAAAACATAAGCTGTGAGTTTTAATACAAATATTGTCTCCTAGACAATATCCAAACTCAAATTCAATCTCATTACAATTATTATCACACTATTTCACAGAATAGTGAGGACTACTAAAATAACCATCTGGACCGTCAATCCATTCCCCAACTAGTCCCAGCTATATTTTTATTTCCTGAAGAGAACAGTGAAAGAAAAGGGTGAGCTCAACTAGCCCAGTAAGAAATATTAAGACTAAGATAATGTAGAATAAATTATCCTTAGCCTTCAACAGAATAACAACTGATAGAATATAATAGACAACAAGTTTTAGATCAACAACTGCAGCGGAATAAGAAATCCATTAGAAGAGTCAAGTAGGGCATGATATCTACTATCTTCTATGATTTAAAAGTTTATCATCAATTTTATCGCTGAGACTCAGCTTAATAAATAATCCACATCACTGAATTATCCATGCACTATGGTCCAAGGATATTCATTAGTATCACAAGCATGAATTATCCATGCACTACGAGCCAAGGATATTCGTGTTTTCACCAATGGTCATGAACATGCCAAACAACAATTCATCTTTGCACCCTTGGCCGAAGAGAATGCATGATCATGATCATACCAATAACTGTCGCTGAGACTCAGCTCAATAAATAATCCACATCACTTGTAATATTACAGGTTATGATTATACCGAATAATCCCTGGTCATAATCATACCAATCATGTAAGACCCCAACTTTTATGAATAAAGATGAACTTTTCTATAAATATCATTTTGAATAATTATGGTGTTGATTTGTTATAATATTAAAGTTGTGGGTAATATTTATAAATTTTGCAAAGTAAGCAAGTTGTTATAAAATATTCGATTGGTCGGGGAATATTCGCTTTAACAGGGAATATTCCTACGACGACATAATCATTGGTAGATCCCACAATGGAAGTATTGTCGGAGTTAGAAAACGACAGAAATATCTTTTTATGAAAATAACGGCGGAAGTTTTACCGTTATACTGTTGAAATACCCGGTGATAAAAGTACAGTAATAAGCGTGGTTGCATAATAGCACACGGTATTGATTATTGATACTTACGTGAGAAGTCACTCAGTTATAATTATTACTACAGTTATTGCTGCATCATATCTCTCATATTATTGATTCAATTATTGTCACAGTATCATCTGCATGATATTTTAAATTATTAAATCAATAATTGAGACGACAAAGTTATTCATATTATTATTTGCAATATTGACAATGTCTAGAAGTTCTGTCAAGGAGAAGTTTGGTCACTTAATTGCGCATCAATAAGGAGAAATCCTTATCGGAAAGCCCCCTCTTTCCTGGGAATGACCTGGTTGTTAAATATTGCGAATTATAATAATGATGATAAATGTTGTTAAAAATATTGAAGGAATTTTTATGAAGTATTTGATGTAAATTTTGCTTATTTTATGAATGTGACGCCCCCAAAATAGGTATACAACACCCATCATGAGTCGCCAAATACATGGTACAGAAAGCAAACTACAACTTCAATAATATAATTATCGTGCAAAATGCGACAACACATACTATGAGTTTAAATACAAATATTGTCTTCTAGACAATATCAACACTCAAATAAGTCCTCATTACAATTATTCATACACTATTTTACGAAATAGTGAGGATCTAAAAACATCTTTCTAGAACCATCACTCCATACCCAGACTCGATCCTGCTATGTTCTCACCTCCCGAGAAGAAAAATAGAACAAAAGGAAAAGGTGAGCTCAACTAGCCCAAAGAAAGAATATTATGACTAAGATAATATACAACAAATTATCATTAGTCTTCAACAGAAAAAAATCGATAGAATGTAATAGATAACAAGTTTTAGATCAATATTACAGTATGCGAAACAAAGAATCCATTAGAAGAGTCACGTAAAGAATAAATTCTACTATCTTCTAAGATTTATAAGTTCATTATCAATATTTTATCCCTGTAACAACAATCAACATATATCTTTAATCAATTATTCATCTTTGCACTATGCACCAAAGATATTCATTTTGTATCACCAAATGGTCATGTTCATCTCAACAACACTGCTCATCTTTGCACTACGGGCAAAGATATTCATTAGTTAATCATTCATCTTTTTACTACAAAGAAAAGATATTCAAGAATATCATCTTTTAAGACCAAGATGATGAAAAATATTTTAAAGAAAATGAATCCAATGAGATAGAAGGAAAATTATTAGGGATTCAGTATAACGGTTTTATCCAAGATCAATAATACTTCATAATAACCAACAGTGAAGCGAAATTCAAAAATAACGATCAAAACATAGATACAATCAAAGATAGTAGCCAAAATAAACATCTTGGACAAAAAGAAAATTTTCATTTTTCTAGAATGAATAGTGTCGATGATTAAGTGAATAAAGGCCATATCGTGAATAAGATCGTATCGTGAATAAGAACCTACACAAAAAGTTCAATTTGATTAAAAAGTTCAAACCAATACTTCGGCATAATGATATTGAAGAAAATAATATCATTTAAGAAGAAAATAACATCCCTTACCTCAAAATAACCGTACTTCTGACTGAATTTCAGATAGAAAGCCGAAGGAAACTTGTACCGAAAAGTAACTCTCAAAGTATCTAAATACTCAAAAAAATACGCTCGACAATATAGAGAGAAAGAAAACTTGTTTCTGGTGTGATTTTCAATTCTAACCTAAGCGTCTATTTATAGGAAAACGCTAGAACGCCATAGGAGACTAAAATAATAAAATATTATTATTTCTTTCTTTTTCTCTACGCACACCTTTGGAAAAATCAAGTATGCCATCTTGGAAGAAAAAAATAGCAGCCCATGTGTATTCAACACCAACCCAAAAGTGGGTCCCACCCATAAATTAATAAAAATCATTTTTATTTTTCGAAACTTCAACAATTCATAGAAAATAGTCCGTTTATCAGAAAAATACGAATTTTATGTCCATTCCACACGAAATCGAATTCTCTACAACTTTGTAGCTTTGAGTTTTTCCAAATTCCAAACAAAAAATATCCAAAATCCACAAACGTATGATTTTTAATTCCTCAATTCTGACAAAATACTGATAAAACACCTCAGCATTAATTCCTTCATTTATAACCACATAAATAAATCCATCATTTATATCCACATCAAATAAATATTTTCTTATCATATAAATTAATAATTAATTATTCACAAATAATATTACGAATCACAATTATGACAACTGATCGCTCCTCGTGAAAGAGGGCTTTCAGATAAGGATTTTTCTTCTTGACGCAATTAGGTGACCAAACCTCTCCTTGTGAAACTTTCTAGACATTGCCAATAATGTTATCTAATAATATTATTCAAATTATATGAATTATTGATCGATAATGGGAAATATTGTGCAGTGACAATTATTGAAACAACAATAATATAAAATATCAACGCCGCAATTATTGAATCAATAAAATAAAATATTAAATAAAGAATTCATCGTAACAATTATTGAGTAGTGCCTTCATACGCACGCGAATCAATAATTCAACAATCTTGTCTTACTCAGGTATATTCTGTTACCACGCCAGACATCGTATTTTAAACCATCGTGTATTCCAATAGTGTTAATTCGTAACAATTACTGCCAGATTATTTATAAAAACTTATACTTTGTCATTTTCTTCATCTGACGGTTATTCTGCTATGAGCCCCACGAATGGCTGCGCCGTCGTACAAATATTCCCGGATAAAAAGAATATTCCACGACCAAAAGAATATTCCCCGAAAAAATAAATATTTTATAACCACTTGCTTATTTTGTAAAATTTGCACATTTCACCCATAATCAAAGCATTATATCAAATTAACACCTTATTAATTTAGAATAATGAATATATTATATTTTATATAAAGTTATTTGTTTTACTTGAATATTATAATATTATATTTTTAAACGGACGTCTAAAAAAATTTTCAAAGCATTGCCCGTGAATTGTGAATGTTTCGTCCGTGAAATTCCTTACACAGTGCCCCTTCCATTCTCCTATAAATATGATGCTTAGTTAGAATTGAAAATCATACCAGAATCAGAGAATTCTTCTTCTATAATATTGAGCGTATTTCTTTAGAGTTTTAGAAAACTTTGAGCGTAGAAAACAGTGAAAGTTTTCTTCAAGAATATCCCCGCTATACCAGTTGGAATACTCTTCTTTTTAAGGTAAGGGATGTTATTTTTGTTCAATATTTGCTTGAAATAATATTTTCTTTCATACTCTGTAGTATGTAAGTAATATTATTTCGTTTCAGATTTCGAATTCTATACTCATTTTGTTAAATTTTTGGCTTCTATACTCCATGAAATTAGTAGAATATCCTTAAATTTTGCGTTTCATCCAGTATCTTTTCATGGAAATATTATTCTGAACATTCTTGACAAGTTTTAACTTTTTCATGCCGGAGTACTATTCACGGGGTACTATTCCCGAATTACTATTCATGGGGTAGTATTCACTCGAGTACTATTCACCTGGGGTAATATTCATAATAAAAATTGATTCGTTTTCGGTCCAAATTATTTTTGGTATAATATTAGTCTTGAATTTTACTCCACAAAGTAGTATCATGTTGACAATTTGAGCATTATTGATTCTGGATAAATTAAATTATAAATATTTAAAAATTTATCCTTTGCTTTCTTTTAATTGAATTCTTATATCATTGTCATCATCCTCATGCTTATATTATATTAAAAGTCATCTGTGGCCGTAGTGCATAGATGGACTTGGTATAATTATGACCAAGGATTATTCGGTATAATCATGACCGTAATGTTACAAATAATGTGATAAAAGTCCTCATTGGCCCGTAGTGCATTGATGGATAGTTGTTGGCATGATCATGACCATTGATGAAAACACGAATATCCTTGGCCCGTAGTGCATGGATAATTTGTGGTCGTGATACTAAAGAATATCCTTGGCCCGTAGTGCATGGGTGATTCGATGATGTGGATTATTTATTAAGCTGAGTCTCAGTGATAAAAGTGATGAAAACCTTTTAAATCATAGAAGATAGTAGATATCATGCTCTACTTGACTCTTCTAATGGATTGCCTGTTCCGCTACAGTTAAACTTGATGTTTGTTATATTTTATCAGTTTAACACGGTTGAAGGCTAAGGATAATTTATTCTGCAATATCTTAGTCATAATATTTCTTACTGGGCTAGTTGAGCTCACCCTTTTCTTTCATTGTTCTCTTCAGAAAATGAGAATATAGCTAAGACTAGTCGGGGAATGGAGTGACGGTCCAGATGGTTGCATTAGTAGTCCTCACTATTCTGTAAAATAGTGTGATAATAAATATTATGAGAACTCCATTGAGTGTGGATATTGTCTAGATGACAATATTCGTATTAAAACTCTCATATTATGTTTTGTCGTATCTTACACGACAGTTGTATAATTAAGTTGTATTTAAATTTTGTACCATGTATTTGGCGACTCAAGATGGGTGATGTATACCTATTTTGGAAGCGTCACAAATCAACAGTCCATCTTTGCACTCTTGGTCGAAGATGACTTTCATCACAATATAAGCATGAGGATGATGACAATGATATAAGAATTCAATCAAATGAGAGCAAGAATAAATTTTAAAGATTTATAATTTAATTTATCTAGAATTTAATAATGTCCAAATTGTCAATATGGTATAACTTTGTGGAGTAAAATTCAAGAATAATATTGTATCAAAAATGATTTGAACTGAAAAGAAATCAATTTTTGTCATGAATAGTACCCCGGGTGAATAGTAACCTAGTGAATAGTATCCCGTGAATAGTACTTTCGCGAATTGTACCCCGTGAATAGTACTCCGACATGAAAAAGTTAAAACTTATCAAGAATCCTCAGAATAATATTTCCATTAAAAGATAATGGATGAAGTGCAAATTTCAAGGATATTCTACTAATTTCATGGAGTATAGAAGCCAAAACTTAACAAAATGAGTGTAGAATTCGAAATCTGAAACGAAATAATATTACTTACATACTACAGAGTATGGAAGAAAATATTATTTCTTACAAGTATTGAACAAAAATAATATCCCTTACGACTGTTGAACGAAAATAATATTTCTTACGAATATTAAACGAAGATAATATTCCTTACGAATATTAAATGAAGATATTATTTCTTGCGAATATTGAACGATATAAAATTTCTTACGAATACGAAAAATAATATCATAAGCGAATATGAAATAAATAATACCCCTTAACTTAAAAAGAAGAGTATTTCGACTGGTATATCGGGGATATTCTTGAAGAAAACTTACACTGTTTTCTATGCTCAAAGTTTCTTAAAACTCTAAAGAAATACGCTCAATATTATAGAAGAAGAATTCTCTGATTCTGGTGTAATTTTCAATTCTAACTAAGCATCCTATTTATAGGAGAATGGAAATGATACTATTTGAAAATTTAATCACGGACGCACAAAACGAATTCACGGGCGAATTCGTTCGGCTGAAACGTTTGATTTTTTGTTTTTACTATGCAATAAATATTCTAATAAAACAAAAACTTTTAAATAAAATATAATATATATATATATATATATATATATAGTACACCCACAGGTATACACCCATTATATATATAACACACACACATATATATATAACATATATATATATATATATATATATATATATATATACACACACACACACACACATCACACTCACACACAAATTACACTCCCTCTTTCCTACATATAACATATAAGCTCCCTCCCTTCCAAGGCATCTTCCCCCACCCCCCCCACCCCTTTTCTTTCTCCCACATATGGGCCCCATAAGTGGCCCCCACCTTTATTATTATTATTATTATTATTATTATTATTATTATATATATACTAAATAACTTTCTAATGATTATTTTGAAAAATGGGTAAGTGGGGGTCCATATAATAAGCAAAATTTATAAAAAATACTTCAGAAAAATTCTCTCAATATTTTTAACAACATTTATTAATCTATATTATAACTCGCAATATTAACAACCAGATCGTTCCCAGGAAAGAGGGGGCTTTCTGATAAGGATTTCTCCTTATTGACACGTAATTAGGTGACCAAATTTCTTTCCTCGACAGAACTTTCTAGAAATTGTTAATTATGCAGATAATAATATGAATAACTTGTCATCTCAATTATTGATTTAATTATATAAAATATTATAACAATAATTGAATCAATTAACGTGAGATACTATGCAGCAATTACTGTAGCAATAATTGAACAAAACAGAGTGACTTCTCACATAATCATCAATAATCAATATTGTGTGCTACTATGCAACCACGCGTATTACTGTACTTTTATCACCGGGTATTTCAACCGTTTAACGGTAAAACTTTCGTCATTATTTTCATAAAAAGATATTTTTGTCGTTTTCTCATTCCGACAGTAATTTCGTTATGGGGTCCATCAATGATTACGTCGTTGTACGAATATTCCCTGATAAAACGAATATTCTCCGACCAATCGAATATTTTATAACAACTTGCATACTTTTCAGAATTTGTAAATACTACCTACAACTATAACATTATATCAAATCCACACCTTAATATTAAAAATATATATATATTGAGAAAATTAAATCTTTATTTATAAAATTTGGGGTCTTACAATACTGCAGAAGATGGATAAGGATGTTTCAGAATAGTTATTGAAAATAAGATAAAAATTTTACAAGTAATAAATTCAGAACTTACATTTGTGGTCATACAGCCATGCTTGTTTGCTCAAGAGGCCAAAGCTCCATTCTTTCATGGGAAGTTTCTCCAGCAGCTTCGTCATCTCTACCACACGTTCGTCTGAGATGTCGCCGAAGTCCAAAGAGATGCATTTGGCAGTAGTCCAGTTAAGGATGGTAGGGATTTTGGGTCCTATGACAAAGAACCAGGCCTTGTGCCACCCTTTATTGCTTGAAGGAGTGTCCATTAGGGGGCGTTTTTCAAATTTGGCATTGGGTTTTGGGGATTGTTTGCTCAGCATCTTGAAACCCCGTTCGCGAGAGTTTCCGGCTGTGAAGAGGGAGAAGAAGAAGTCGATAGAGGGTGAAATCCCTATCTCGTGGCAGAAGGCGATGAAGGCGAGTATGTGGATATAGGAATTAGGGAACAATTGGGCTAATCCAACACCCATGAACCCTAGAAGGGTGATGATGAAGGCATGGAGGGGAAGGCGAACCCCTTTCTCCAAGAGGGTGAGGTGCATAGCGGTTCAGCCTTCGGGACGGTTGAACATAAGGTCAGTGGGTGTGGGCACTCTCAGGTGGTGGGTGTCTGGGATCTGGTAGCGTTCTTGGATGATACTGATATCATCCTCTATAAGTTTAGAGAGGCTATTGGCGTGAGGGAATTTTTCTTCATTTTGGTACTCAAGAGTAGGGTTTTGAGTGGTGGTAGGTGGAGGGTTTTTGCTGGAGGATGGGGTAAATTTGGGGTTTATTTCTGGTATGACGTTGGTGGGGGTATGGGCTGCCGGAATGTAAGCCAGAGGGGTTACTGAGATGGGAGTAGTGTTTTCAGGGTTCTGAGAGGCCATTGTTGACAGATTACAGAGAGAGAGTTGGAGGAAGAAGAAAGCAAGAGTTCTTTTAAAATTTGAAATCCAAATGAGCTGGTGAAACCGTCTAATTTGGGAGAATTGGGTTTTTATAGTGTTGTCCTCTCAATTATTTCCGAAACACGAGGGCGACACATTTAATGAAGATAATGATGATGGATTTGAAGAGTTGGCGTCCGAAATTGGGTTTTCTGATGGTTAGGCCTCATTGGGCTTTGATTTGGACTCCTTTATTGTTTGGGCCAAATTTTTGTATACTCTTCCATCAAATATTCTATTTGATAAAAGACTGGGGGGCAATGTTGGGCCTTGGATATTTGGGCCTTTGGGCTATGTTGGGCCACAATTATTTGGGCCTTTGGGATGTGTTGAGCTGATATTTACATATAATTGTCTTTGAGCTTGGGCTAGAGATTATTGTAGTGGACAGGTGTTGGACTATGGATCCAACACCTTAATTAAAGAAGGTTTTGATATAATCCGGTTTTAGTGGGGAACATTGATTTGATATGGGATAAAGATTGCATGCAAGTTGATGAGGTCACTACAAGCATTTCATGCAAGGCGGTGAGATCAATATAAAGTACAGATGTGACGCCCCCAAAATAGGTATACTTCACCTATTCTGAGTCGTCAAACACATGGTATAAAATTCAGATACAAACTTAAATATACAACATGAGCTGTGAGTTTTAATACAATCATTGTCTTCTAGACCGTATACAAACTCAAAATAAGTCCTCAATACATTTATTATCACACTATTTCACGAATATAAAGGACTACTAATACTATCATCTCGACCGTCACTCCGTTCCCCGACTGCTTTCAAATTATATTCTCATTTCTCAAGAGAACAAAGAAAGAAAGGGTGAGCTCAACTAGCCCAAGAAGAAATATTATGACTAAGATAATGCAGATAAATTATCATTAGCATTCAACAATGTTAAACTGATAAAATACAATAAACATCAAGTTTAACTGCAGCGGAACAAGCAATCCATTAAAAGAGTCAAGTAGAGAATAAAATCTACTATCTTTTATGATTTAAAAATGTTTTTCATCACTTTTATCATTTGAGACTTCGAAGCAATAAATAATCCACATCATCCCTGCACTACGACCAAGGATATTCATTAGGGCCACGACCACAAATTATCTATACACTACAGGCCAAGGATATTCGTGTATTCATCAATGGTCGTGATCATGCCAACAATTGTCCATCAATGCACTACGGGCCAATGAGGACTTTTACCACATCATTTGTAACATTACGGTCATGATTATACCGAATAATCCCTGGTCATAATCATACCAAGTCCATCTATGCACTACAGGCCACAAATGACTTTCAATATAATATAAACATGAGGATGATGACAATGATATAAGAATTCAATAAAACAAGTTCAAGAATTAATTTAACCAAGAACTAATAACGTCCAAATTGTCAACATGATACTTCTTTATAGAGTAAAATTCAAGAATGCTCAGAAGAATATTTCCATGAAAAGATACTGGATGAAGCGCAAATATCAAGGATATTCCACTAATTTCATGGAGTATAGAAGTTAAAACTTTAACCAACTGAGTATAATAAAGAATGGAATAACAAAAGAAATCACCAGGCATGCGATAAACCGCATAGGCAGGTTATTCCAATAGAATAATAAAGACGAAACTAGGTCCTAATAAAACGCATGCATGCGTGGATATTCTAACGAATAATAATAAAAGAACTAACTAGGTCCGTAAATCGCATACAGAAGAGGATATTTCCAATGAATAATAAAGATTTAAACCCGTGTCCAAATAGAAACGCATGTACATACATAATATTCCAATATAATAATAAAGACGGAACCAGTCCTGGTAAAACGCATGCATGTGATATTCCAATGAATAATAAAGATTTTAACGGTCCCACAGTAAAAACGCATGAGCGAGAATATTCCAAATGTAACAATAAAGAATGGAATAACAGAAGAATTTCACCAAGTATAGGGTAGCCTGCGTATACAGGTTATTCCAACAGAATAATAAAGAATGGAATAATAGAAGTTCTCTTCATGACTACAAAAGGAATAATACCCCTTACCTCAGAAGAAATTGGATACTGGAATAGTGAGGTAACAGGCTTCTCTTCTTCTATAGATTTTCTCTTTATAGCTTCTCTCTATAATTTCTCTCTATAATAATTGCTCTATAGCTTTAGTGAATTGGTGAGAAATGAAGGAAGAATGAGCTTCTATTTATAGAAAAATATAGTTTCTATAATTGCACGTTTTGGGGCTCAAAAAATTGCAGTGCAATACCCCCAACTTTTCTTTCATTTTTAATTTAGTCCTGTAAGTATTATCAAACTTGCACCACCTCTCCTAATAGTAAATAATGTGAATCAATAGTTCAATCATGTGAAAATACGAATTACGGTATAGTACCTCCATCTATACCTCCATCTTTAATTTAATCATGCAAGTATTATCAATCTTGCACCAACTCCCCTAATAGTATAAGAATGTGATTCAATAGTACACACATGTGAATAAATAGTTATATAAGCATGTGAATTAGTAGCAATTAACTGCTCATTTATCCGATAAATTCCCTGATTTATCAATATAACCCTCAGACATCAATTATCATCGGAATAGATGTCGATTTCCACTAACACTAATAATCCCAACACAATGGAACTATCAAATTCATCTTTAATCAATACGAACTTATTCATCATTAATATTATAACTCACAATATTTAATAATCAGGTCGTTCCCAAGAAAGAGGGGGCTTTCCAATAAGGATTTCTCCCTATTGGCGCGCAATTAGGTGACCAAACCTCTCCTTGGCAGAACTTCTAAACATTGTAAATATTGCAATTTAATAATATGAATAACTTTGTCATCTCAATTATTGATTTAATAATATATCATATTATGCAGATGATACTATGACAATAATCGAATCAATAATATGAGAGATATGATCACGATTATTCTTGTAGCAATAATTGAGTATAATCGAGTGACTTCTCACGTAAGCATCAATAATCAATACTGCAGTGTGCTACTTATGTAACCACGCCAGACATTCGTACTTTTACTACTTGGGTAGTTCAACAGTTTTAACGGTAAAACTTCCGCAGTTATTTTCATAAAAATATTTTTGTCATTTTCTTAATCCGACAATAATTACATTGTGGGTCCACCAATGATTGCACTTGGTTATGCGAATATTCCCTGCTAAAAGCGAATATTCCCAGGCAATCGAATATAATATAACAACTTGCATACTTTGCGTAATTTATAAATACTACCCACAACTATAACATTAAAACAAATTCATTCCATAATATTCAAAAATGATAATTATAGAAAAATCATCTTTATTCATAAAAACTGGGGTCTTACAACAGAGCACTACATGGGAAAAGATACATGCAAAATTACTCTAACAGTACTAGAATACAAAACCTCCATTGTTAACCTGGTTTTGGCTTGTACTAATTCTCACACCGGAGCTATCCCCATTGTCAAGCTTTCGGTGCTGACTCGTTTTCTTTGCAGGATTAGATGCGATTTTCGGTGATTGAGGCGCGTGGAAAGATCTTGGCGTTAACAATACTTTTTGACACCAACTAATTCCATAAAGATATAACAGTTTCACTAAAGTACAGAAGTTGAATTCTGAGAAATTGAGTTCTAAGAAGTTGGAGAATTTGGGGTGGAAGTTTAAGCCTTTGGAAGAGACTCTAACAAATGCTGTCAAGAATTTTGAAGAAAATAGTTTATTGGTTAAATAAATTAGAGGAAAAGATATGTGTTTGAATAATATGAGATTGAATCGTGTTGCTGCATCCCACATCTTACACATCTACAAGAGATAATTTCTCTTAATATCAGCCACCTTTTGATCGTAGAATTGATCGAAAACTTGAAAACTAAAAACAAATTAAATTTGACATTCACGGTTTAATACAAAGAGAACATTAAACTTAGAATGACATTTACAAAAAGGAGTATTTTAGTTATTTATCTCATCCGCAATATTAAAATACAAAATACTCCAAATATGTTGTAAGACTAACTTTAAATTAACAATATTAACTACGGATTAGTCCACACACACATAGATATATATATATATATATATATATATATATATATAAACGGTCCAGATCTTAAGCTCACCCCTTATCTAATATACTCTGTTCACCTCCCTTTAGTGATGGACCGGGCAATGATTCGGTCCATCGCTATAGGTTCAGTCCGTCGCTATATGTTGTCCGTCACTATATGTTGTTCGTTGCTAAAAAGACGACAGTTCTATATATAACGACGGACCGAATCGTCGCCCGATCCGCCGCTAAATGGGGGTGAGCAAGGTATGTTAAATAAGGGGTCTGGACCGTATATATATATATATATATATATATATATATATATATATATACACACACACACACACACAGAGGATCAGGTCCGGGAGTTCGGACCTTTTTAAAATACGGTTTGTTTTTTTTTTTGCTTTTTTTTAAAACAACTAAAAAAAAGTTTAATATTTTATGTAAGACCCCAACTTTTATGAATAAAGATGATTTTTCTATGAATGTCATTTTTGAATATTATGGAATGAATTTGATATAATGTTATAGTTATGGGTAATATTTATAAATTTTGCAAAGTACGAAAGTTGTTATATAATATTCGATTGGTCGAGGAATATTCGTTTTAACAGGAATATTAAATAAATGACACAATCATCATTGGTGGTTAAATGCTAAAGGGGGTGAGTAAGGTATGTTAAATAAGGGTCTAGATCAGTATATATATATATATATATATATATATATATATATATATATATATATATATATATATACACACACACAGAGGATCAGGTCCGGGAGTTCGGACCTTTTTAAAATACGGTTTGTTTTTTTTTGCTTTTTTTTAAAACAACTAAAAAAAAGTTTAATATTTTATGTAAGACCCCAACTTTTATGAATAAAGATGATTTTTCTATGAATGTCATTTTTGAATATTATGGAATGAATTTGATATAATGTTATAGTTATGGGTAATATTTATAAATTTTGCAAAGTACGCAAGTTGTTATATAATATTCGATTGGTCGGGGAATATTCGTACAACGGCACAATCATTGGTGGACCCCTCAATGGAATTATTGTCGGATTGAGAAAATGACAAAAATATTTTATGAAAATAACGACAGAAGTTTTACCGTTAACTGTTGAAACACCCGGAGTTAAAAGAAATAAAGATGTCTGGCGTGGTTGCATAAGTAGCACACGGTTTTGATTATTGATGCTTACGTGAGAAGTCACTCAGTTTTTTTCAATTATTGCTAATAATTGTTGCATACTATCTCATGTTATTTGATTCAATTATTATCGATATTTTATATATTATTAAATCAATAATTGAGATAACAAATTTATTAGTATTATTATTTACAATATTAATGATGTCTAGAAGTTCTACCAAGGAGAGGTTTGGTCACCTAATTGCGCGCCAATAGGGAGAAATTCTTATTGGAATGCCCCCTCTTTCTTAGGAATAACCTGGTCGATTAATATTGTGAATTATAATAAAGGTGATAAGTTTTGTTTTATTATTATTATAAATGTAATAAAACAGAATTTTTTTTATATAAAACAGAATGCTTTTATAAAGTTATTCATTTTATTATACTATAAATAGAATATATAATATTCTATTATGCATAGTGTTTGCATAGTGTTTACATAGTAAAATCTTTTTATATAAAATGTAATACTTTCATAAAGTTATTCATTTTATTAGACTATAAATAGAATATATAATATTCTATTATGCATAATGTTTTGCATAGTACTGCATAGTATTTGCATAGTAAAATCTTTTTATATAAAATATAATACTTTTATAAAGTTATTCATTTTATTAGATTATAAATAGAATATATTATATTTTATTTAAAAGATTTTATTTTATTAGAATATTTTATTAATACTGACATAGTAAATTAATATGGATAGTCTGTTTAAAAAGTAAATCAATCTGGACCGTTCATGAATTAGTTATTATTCAGTCCATTCTCCTATAAATAGAAGCTCATTCCTTCATTATTTCTTACGAATTCACTAAAACTCTAGAGAGAGGAACTATAGAGAGAAAGAAAAAAAGTATTCTGCTACTTCACTACTCCTATATCCAGTTTCTTCTAAGGTAAGGGGTCTTATTCTTTCGTATTCATGAAGAGAATTATTTTCTTTCAATACTCGTAAGGGGTATTATTTCTTTTATATTCATGAAGAGAACTTCTGTTATTCCATTCTTTATTATTCTGTTGAAATAACCTGTATACGCGGACTACCCTATACTTGGTAAAATTCTTCTGTTATTCCATTCTTTATTATTATGTTGGAATAACTTGTCTATGTGAAGTACCACATACATGGTAAAATTCTTCTGTTATTCCATTCTTTATTATTCTGTTGGAACATCCTGTCTCTGCGTTTACGCATGACCTAGTTCCATTATTTATTATTCTATTGGAATATCATGTTTGTGCATTTACGCATGACCTGGTTCCGTTATTTATTATTCTATTGGAATAACCTATCTGTGCGGTCTATCGTATGTCTGGTTATTTCTTTTGTTATTCCATTCTTTATTATACTCAGTTGGTTAAAGTTTTGGCTTTTATACTCTATGAAATTAGTGGAATATCTTTGATATTTGCGCTTCATCCAGTATCTTCTCATGAAAATATTCTTCTGAGCATTCTTGAATTTTACTCCACAAAACAGTATAATGTTGACAATTTGGACGTTATTGGTTCCTGGATAAATTAATTTGTAAATCTTTAAAATTTATTCTTGAACTTATTTTATTTAATTGTCATCATCCTCATGCTTATATTATGTTGAAAGTCATATGTGGCCTGTAGTGCATAGATGGACTTGGTATGATTATGACCAGGGATTATTCGGTATAATCATGACCGTAATGTTACAAATGATGTGGAAAAAGTCCTCATTGACCCGTAGTGCATTGATGGACAATTTTTGGTATGATTATGGCTATGGATTCTCTTCGGCCAAGGGTGCAAAGATGAATTGTTTTATGGCATGATCATGAGAATTGATGAATACACGAATATCCTTGGCCCGTAGTGCATGGATAATTTGTGGTCGTGATACTAATGAATATCCTTGGCCGTAGTGTAGGGATGATGTGGATTATTTATTAAGTTGAGTCTCAGCGATAAAATTGATGAAAAACCTTTTAAATCATAGGAGATAGTAGATTTTATTCTCTACTTGACTCTTTTAATGGATTGCTTATTCCGCTGTAGTTAAACTTGATGTTTGTTATATTGTATCAGTTTAACATTGTTGAAGGCTAACGATAATTTATTCTGCATTATCTTAGTCATAATATTTCTTACTGGGCTAGTTGAGCTCACCCTTTTACTTTCATTGTTCTCTTCAGGAAATGAGAACGTAGCAGGGACTAGTCAAGGAATGGAGTGACGGTCCAAATGATAGTATTAGTAGTCCTCACTATTCTATGAAATAGTGTGTTAATAAATGTATTGAGGACATATTTTGAGTTTGAATACTGTCTAGAAGACAATATTTGTATTAAAATTCACAGCTCATGTTGTATATTTAAGATTGTATTTGTATTCTATACCATGTATTTGGTGTAAGACCCCAACTTTTATGAATAAAGATTAATTTCTCTCGAATTATATTTTTGAATATTATGGTGTGGATATAATATAATGTTATAGTTGTGGGTAATATTTATAAATTTTGCAAAGTAAGCAAGTGGTTATATAATATTCGATTGGTCGGGAAATATTCGTTTTAACAGGAATATTAAATGCGATGGCACAATCATTGGTGGACCCCACAACGAAAGTATCATCATAGTAAGAAAGTGATGTAATTATCTTTTATAAAAATAACGGTGGAAGTGTTACCGTTAAAAGCTGTTGAACTACCCAAAGAGTAAAATACAAAGAATACGTGTGGTTACATAGTAGCACACGGTATTGGTTATTGATGCTTACGTGAGAAGTCACTCAGCTTATACTCAATTATTGCTACAATGAATCATTTGCATCATATCTCTCTATATTATTGATTCGATTATTGTCATAAGTATCATCTCGTGATAATATGATATATTATTAAATCAATAATTGAGACGACAAAGTTATTCATATTATTAAATTGCAATATTTAGAATGTCTGAAGTTCTATCGAGGAGATGTTTGGTCACCTAATTACGCTACCAATGATAGGAAGAAATCCTTATTGAAAGCCCCTCTTCACAGGAACGACACGGTTGTTAAATATTGGGAGTTATAATATTGATGATGAATAAGCTCGTGTTGATTAAAGATGAAATTGATAGTTTCATTGTGTGGAAATTATTAGAGGTAGTAGAAATCGATATTTATGTCGATAATAATTGATGTTTGGAGGTTATATTGTTTAATCGGGTATTCGGGGCACTTTTCGTGTCGGAGTACTATTCACAAGTTACTATTCACAAGTTACTATTTACGGAGTAGTATTCACCCAAAAAATATATTTCTTTTCGGTCCAAATCATTTTTTGGTATAATATTATTCCATGAGGAGATGTGCTAATTTTTCAGACCGTTGGTTTAAGTTATAATAGTGAATCAATATGGACCACTGGTGGAAAGTTATAATAGTGAATCAATATGGATCGTTGGTTTAAAGTTTTAATAGTAAATCAGTATGGACCGTTGCTTTAAGTTTTAATAGTAAATCAATATGGACCGTCCGTTTAAAAGTAAATCAATCTGGACCGTTCATGAATTAGTTATTATTCATTCCATTCTCCTATAAATAGAAGCTCATTCCTTCATTATTTCTTACGAATTCACTAAAACTCTAGAGAGAGAAATTATAGAGAGAAAGAAGAAGAGAAGTCTGCTACATCACTTTTCCAATATCCAGTTCTTCTAAGGTAAGGGGTATTATTTTTTCGTATTCATGAAGAGAACTTCTGTTATTCCATTCTTTATTATTATGTTGGAATAACCTGTTTATATGAAGTACCGCATACATGGTGAACTTCTTCTGTTATTCCATTCTTTATTATTATGTTGGAATAACCTGTTTATGTGAAGTACCGCATACATGGTGAAATTCTTCTATTATTCCATTCTTTATTATTCATTGGAATATCCTCGGTGAAATTTCTTTTTGACCGGTTCCGTTTCTTTATTATTACGTTTAATACCACATACGTGCGTTCACGCCGGACACAGTTCCATTATTTATTATTTTGTCGGAATATCCTCGTCTGCGTGCTTTTTACGGCGGGACTGGTTCCATTATTTATTATTCGTCGAAATATCATATATGCATGCATTTACGTCGGGGACTGATTATATTATTTATTATTCGTTGGGAATAACTCGTTCGCATGCGATCTATCGCACGCATGGTGAATCCTTCAGTTATTCCATTCTTTATTATTCTGTTGGAATAACATGTCTATGTGGATTACCACATGCATGGTGAATAATCCTTTGTATTCATTCCTTATTAAATTGTGGAAATAATCTGTATGCGTGGATTACCGCATGGCGGGTGAAAATCCATTTGCAGTTTCATATACTCTATTATACTCAGTTGGTTAAAGTTTTGGCTTCTATACTCCATGAAATTAATGGAATATCCTTGATATTTGCGCTTCATCCAGTATCTTTTCATGGAAATATTCTTCTGAGCATTCTTGAATTTTACTCCACAAAGAAGTATCATGTTGACAATTTGGACATTATTAATTTCTGGATAAATTAATTCTTAAACTTGTTTTATTGAATTATTATGTCATTGTCATCATCCTCATGCTTATATTATAATGAAAGTCATTTTTGGCTTACGTGCATAGATGGACTTAGTATGATATGACCAGGGATCATTCGGTATAATCATGACCTGTAATGTTATAAATGATATGGTAAAAGTCCTCAGTGGCCTGTAATGCATTGATGGATAGTTTTTGGTATGATTATGACTAGGGATTGTTCGGTATAGTTATGACCATTGATGATTTAATGAATATCCTTGGCCCGTAATACAGGGATGATTAGATGATGTGGTTTATTTATTAAGCTGAGTCTCAGTGATAAAAATTGATGAAAACACTTTAAACCATAGAAGATAGTAGATTTTATTCTCTACTTGACTCTTCTAATGGATTGCTTGTTCATTATGATTAAACTTGATGTCTATTGTATTTTTATCGGTTTAACATTGTTAAAGACTAATGACAATTTATTCTGCATTATCTTAGTCATAATATTTCTTACTGGGCTAGTTGAGCTCACCCTTTCTTTCATTGTTCTCTTCAGGAAATGAGAATATAGCTGGGACAAGTCGGGGAAAGGAGTGACGGTCCAGATGTTAGCATTAGTAGTCCTCACTATTCTGTAAAATAGTGCGATAATAAATGTAATGAGGACTCCTTTAAGTGTGGGTATTGTCTAGATGACAATATTCTTATTAAAACTCTCAGTTTATGTTTTGTCGTATTTTACACGACAGTTGTATAATTAAGTTGTATTTGATTTATGTACCATGTATTTGGCAACTCAAGATGGGTGATGTATACCTATTTTTGGGGGCGTCACAGTTGGTACCAAAGCTTAGGTATATGATCCCTGGCTGAGATGTGAGATAAGAACTAGGAGGGGAGAGACAGGGAATGCCTTCGCTAGTATGACCTACCTAAGTTTATTTGGTATTTAGTTGGTCTGTCAGAGTATAGGGATAATATGTGATATGTCAATTAACCCTTGTTTTGTTGCAGTATTTGAAAATGGCATCCGAAAATGTTGAGATAAGCAATGAAGCACGTGAGACCGTTGAGTCACCAATGATCAATGCCCAGGGTAATGTGCAATAGGAAGACAATAATCCTCATGAAAAAAATAACACCGATGAAATGGTGAATGATGGGATGATCAGAGGCTTTATGCAATTCGTGCAACATCAAAGAAAGGCTCTCGTCCAAAATGCAGTGAAAACTCTTCGAAACGCATTTTGACGGTCACCACTAAGCGCTTCAAGGAGCTGGGACCACCGGAGTTTTTTGAGAGCCAAAACCACTTAAGGCGGAGACGTGGATAAAGCGAGATCAACAAGATATTTGATGTCTTGGGATGCTCCAGAGGAGCAAAAGGTTCCTTTGCCACCTTCATGTTGCGTGCGTGAGGCAGATTCTTGGTGGGAATCAGAAGCGTACTCAACCTGCCGCACTGAAGATGTCTTGGGAGAAGTTCCAAGAGCTGTTCAATGACAAGTACTTTCCTGAAAGTATTCATCACATGAAGGAGGTAGAGATAATCAAGCTTGAGCAAAACAATATGACCGTGGCGCAGTACGAAGCTAAGTTTACCGAGTTGTCTCGGTTTGCGTCCCACTTGGTTGATAATGAGGAGAGAATAACGTAGATGTTTCTAAGAGGTTTGAAACCCGAGATACGTCAATACCTTATCTCTCATAAACTGTGTTTGTATTCAGATGTTGTGAATAGGGCTCAGTTATTGGAGCGTGATAATGAGTCAACCCACCCAAGAGAGAGCAGCCGACAAGTCGATAATACCAGTGTTAGCAGTCATCGAAGCGGTGACAACAAACGTGGAGGGAATCAACATGCCATAAATGATAACCACTTCGGTGGTAATCATGGCCAAGACAATAGGAGTGGAAAGTTCAAGAAGAGAAGGTTCAGCAAAGATGGAAGGACATCAGCACCAGCACCCGTTGTTAAGGAAGGAGAACGACCACCGGTCGTATGTTACAAATATGGAGGGTAAGGACACATAAGTCCAAACTGCACGATGCAGTCCAAAGCATGTTATAATTGCGGAAAAGAAGGCCACCTAGCCCGATTTTGTCGTGCACCAAAGTCTAGTCCAGCTGGGATGGAGGCATCAAAAGGTGTCCCAGACAAGACAAAACCGGTAGTTCAAGGGAGAGCGTTTGTCTTAACCTCCCAAAAAGCGAGAAATCCGAACGAGGTGATCACGGGTAAGCTAACCATAAACTCTAGCAAAGTTTATACTTTATTTGATACCGGATCTACCCATTCCTTTATTTCTCCTACTTGCGCTCAACGTTTAAATTTGACTCCGGAGAAATTAGACTTTGACTTATCTGTTGAAACTCCGTTGGGAGAAACCTTCATTACATCCACGGTTTATAAGTCTTGTTTAATTCATATCGGTAACCGCACGTTACCTGTCGATCTTATTTCTTTGAAAATACTTGCATTTGATGTGATTTTAGGGATTGATTGGTTAACTACTCATCATGCTAAAATTAATTATTTTCGTTAAGGTTTTAGCTTTCATATTCCCTAACCAACCTATTATGCGAATTCAAGCAACCAAACCATTAAAATCCATCACTGTCATCTCAAGCCATAAAGCTATTCGTTTATTGAAAAATGGATGTCAAGCTTTCTTAGCTCATGTCACGGATCTAAACAAAAATACGTCAGTTTTGAATGATATTTCTATTGTTAATGAATTTCCTGACGTATTCCCTGAAGAACTTCCTGTCCTACCCCCAGAGCGTGAAATTGAATTTTGTATCAACCTTGAATCCGGTATAAAACCCATTTCCAAAGCCCCATATCGGATGGCTCCTATTGAACTTCAGGAGTTAAAAACCTAACTACAGGAATTGTTAGACATCGGCTTCATTCGTCCTAGTACGTCTCCTTGGGGTGCTCCTGTTCTATTCGTGAAGAAGAAAGATGGAAGTATGCGACTTTGTATTGATTATCGAGAGTTGAATCATGTCACCATCAAAAATAGGTACCCGTTACCTCATATTGATGATCTATTTGACCAGTTGTAAGGCGCCAAATTCTTTTCAAAGATCGATCATTGTTCTGGATATTATCAGTTGAAGATTAAAACTGATGACATTCCAAAGACTGCTTTCAGAACACGGTACGGGCATTATGAATTCCTAGTCATGTCTTTTGGATTGACTAATGCTCCTGCTTCCTTCATTGACATGATGAACCGAGTATTCAAGGAATATTTGGATCACTTTGTGGTCGTCTTTATTGATGACATCCTCATATACTCCAAAACCCGTGAACACCATGAGCAACACTTGAGGCTGATACTTCAAAAGCTTCGTGAAAACAAGCTATATGTCAAGTTGAAGAAATGTGAGTTCTGGCTTTAGGAAGTTGCATTCCTTGGTCACGTGATATCAAATCATAAAATATCTGTTGACCCGGCAAAGATTGAAGTAATTCAAAGCTGGGAGCAACCTAAGTCAGTGACCGAAGTACGTGTCTTTCTCGGCTTAGCTGGTTATTATCGGAGATTCGTAGAAGGGTTTTCTCGAATCGCTACTCCATTAACGCAGCTGACTCGAAAAGAAACAAAATTCAATTGGAGTGAGGAATGTGAGAAGAGTTTTCAAGAACTCAAGAGTAGACTCATTTCAGCATCTGTTCTGACAATACCATCTGGCACAGAGGGATTTGTCATTTACAGCGATGCTTCAGGCAAAGGGTTAGGATGTGTTCTCATGCAACATGGGAAAGTCATAGCCTATGCCTCACGACAACTCAAAGAATATGAGAGGAATTATCCTACTCATGATCTAGAGTTGACCGCTGTCATTTTTGCACTTAAGATTTGGAGGCATTACCTGTATGGAGAGAAGGTGGAAATCTATACGGATCATAAAAGCCTCAAATATTTCTTCACTTAAAAGGACTCAACATGCGGCAATGACATTGGCTTGAGCTGTTGAAAGATTATGATCATACCATCCTGGAAAAACGAATGTAGTAGCTGACGCATTGAGTAGAAGATCATATGCGGGTACGAGTGCGATATTGTCAACGCAAAGGCCCATTGTGTATGACTTACGAAGATGGAGATAGAGTTAAAGACTCTAGGGACCCATATGATGATGGCGAATATACGAGTAGAACCGACTTTAATCGATAAAGTTAAAGCTGCTCAAGCTACAGACCTGGAGCTGATGCATATGAAGAAGAAAGTGGAAGAAGGTGTTATTCCGGAAGTAAGAATCGATGAAGAAGGAATACTTCGAGTCAACTCCAGACTTTGTGTTCCTAACGATTCTGACTTGAAGTATAAAATCATGATGGAGGCGCACAACACACCGTTTGTAATCCATCCTGGGAGTACCAAAATGTATCATGATCTTCGACATACATTTTGGTGGAGCAATATAAAGAGAGAGATAGCGGGGTTTATCTCAAGGTGTCTAACTTGTCAACGAGTCAAGGTGGAGCATCAAGTGCCAAAAGGTCCATTGCAACCACTTGAAATTCCATAATTGAAGTGGGAGCACATTACCATGGATTTCGTTACTGGTCTTCCCAAGTTTTCTCAAGGCATAGATGCGATTTGGGTCATTGTTGATAGATTAACCAAGTCTGCTCATTTCCTACCGATACGAGAAACTTATACACTTGAACATCTTACTAGTATGTATATAAACGAGATTGTAAGATTGCATGCTATGCCAGTATCCATAGTTTCTGATCGAGACCCAAGATTCACTTCAAGATTTTGGGTTAGTTTGCAAAAAGCTATGGGCATAGATTTACGATTTAGTTCGGCATATCATCCTCAAACGGATGGACAGTCGGAAAGGACTAGTCAAACTCTTGAAGATTTATTAAGACTCTATGTCCTTAACTTCAAGGGAAGTTGGGATAAGTACTTACCATTGGTGGAGTTTTCCTACAACAATAGTTATCAAGCAAGTATTGGCATGGCTCTATTTGAGGCGTTGTATGGAAGAAAGTGTCATTCTCCAGTATACTGGGATGAGGTGGGTGAAGCAACGCTGTTGGAATCGGATTTGGTACGTATGACTACGGAAAAAATTCAAACGATTAGACAACGTATAAAAACCTCACAAGATCGACAAAAGAGTTATGCTGATCTTCATCGAAAGAACGTGGAATTCGATATTGGAGATCATGTGTTGTTATGTGTTGCTCTATGGAAAGGAGTTACAAGATTTGGAAAGAGAGGAAAGCTCAATTCTCGATTCATTGGCCCATTTATAATCCTCGAACGAGTAGGAACTGTGGCCTATATAGACTACTTTTCTGCTAAGTATGTCTCGTGTTCATAATGTTTTTCACATATCTATGTTACGTAAATATGTGAAAGACCCGAACCACATTATTGAATTAGAACCGGATGAGATAGAGGAAGATTTAACGTATGAAGAGTTACCTGTTAAAATCTTGGATAAGAAGGATCATATTATACGCTCCAAGGTTATACCTCAAGTCAAAGTTTTGTGGAGAAACCACGATGTGGAAGAAATGACCTGGGAGTTAGAATCTGAGATGAAGTCAAGAAATAATCACCTCTTCGATATATCAGGTATGCACACTAATTTTGAGGATGAAATTTCATAAGAAGGGGAGGTTGTAAGACCCCAACTTTCATGAATAAAGATTAATTTCTCTCGAATTATATTTTTGAATATTATGGTGTGGATATAATATAATGTTATAGTTGTGGGTAATATTTATAAATTTTGCAAAGTAAGCAAGTGGTTATATAATATTCGATTGGTCGGGGAATATTCGTTTTAACAGGGAATATTGGTACGACGGCACAATCATTGGTGGACCCCACAACGAAAGTATTGTCGTAGTAAGGAAACGACAGAATTATCTTTTTATAAAAATAACGGCGGAAGTGTTATCGTTAAAACTGTTGAACTACCCAGTAGTAAAAGTACAAGATATACACATGGTTACATAGTAGCACACACGGTATTGGTTATTGATGCTTACGTGAGAAGTCACTCGGTTATACTCAATTATTGCTACGATAATTGTTGCATCATATCTCTCATATTATTGATTCGATTATTGTCACGATTATCATCTCGCATAATATGATATATTATTAAATCAATAATTGAGACGACAAAGTTGTTCATATTATTAAATTACAATATTTACAATGTCTAGAAGTTACATCGAGGAGAGGTTTGGTCACCTAATTGCACGCCAATAATAGGGAGAAATCCTTATTGGAAAGCCCCTCTTTCACAGGAAACACCGTTGTTAAATATTGTGAGAGTTATAATATTGATGATGAATAAACTTCGTGTTGATTAAAGATGAAATTGATAGTTCCATTGTGTGGAAATTAATAGTGTTATTAGAAATCCATATTTATGTCGATAATAATTGATGTCCGGAGGTTATATTGTTCAATCGGTATTTAGGGGCACTTTTAGGTAATGATCTACTATTCACGAATTACTATTCACGAGTAACTATTCATGAGTTACTATTCACGAGGTACTATTCACCCGAAAAATATATTTCTTTTCGGTCCAAATCATTTTTGGGTACAATATTATTCCATGAGGAGATGTGCTAATTTTTCAGACCGTTGGTTGAAGTTATAATAGTGAATCAATATGGACCGCTGGTGGAAAGTTATAATAGTGAATCAATATGGACCGCTGGTGGAAAGTTATAATAGTGAATCAATATGGATCGCTGGTTTAAAGTTTTAATAGTAAATCAGTATGGACCGTTGCTTTAAGTTTTAATAGTAAATCAATATGGACCGTTCGTTTAAAAATAAATCAATCTGGACCATTCATGAATTAGTTATTATTCATTCCATTCTCCTATAAATAGAAGCTCATTCCTTCATTATTTCTTACGAAATCAACTTTGAAACTCTAGAGAGAAATTATAGAGAGAGAAGAAGAAGAGAAGTCTCACAACCTCACTTTTTCCAATATCCAGTTCTTCTAAGGTAAGGGTATTATTCTTTCGTATTCATGAAGAGAACTTACATTATTCCATTCTTTATTATTATGTTGGAATAACTTTGTTTATGTGAAGTATCGCATATACATGGTGAACCTCTTCTATTATTCCATTCTTTATTATTATGTTGGAATAACTCATTTATCGCGTAAGCACCGCATATATGGTGAAATTCTTCTATTATTCCATTCTTTATTATTCATTGGAATATCCATCGGTTGCAATTTTGCGGACTCGGTTCCGTTTCTTTATTATTATGTCGGAATATCCTCGTCTGCATGCGTTTACGCCGGACTGGTTTCATTATTTATTATTCTCATTGGAATATCATGTCACGCGCGTTCTGCTTTTAACCTAGTTCCATTATTTATTATTACGTTTAATATCATGTATGTATGCGTTCTTGGGACCGTTACATTATTTATTATTACATTGGGAATAACTTTTCTGCATGCGATCTATCGCATGCATGGTGAATCCTTCTGTTATTCCATTCTTTATTATTCTGTTGGAATAACCTGTCTATTTGGATTACCACATGTATGGTGAATGATCCTTTGTATTCATTCCTTATTAAATTATGGAAATAATCTGTATGCATGGATTACCGCATGGAGGGTGAAAATCCATTTGCAGTTTTATATACTCTATTATACTCAGTTGGTTAAAGTTTTGGCTTCTATACTCCATGAAATTAATGGAATATCCTTGATATTTGTGCTTCATCCAGTATCTTTTCATGAAAATATTCTTCTGAGCATTCTTGAATTTTACTCCACAAAGAAGTATCATGTTGACAATTTGGACGTTATTAATTTCTGGATAAATTAATTCTTAAACTTGTTTTATTGAATTATTATGTCATTGTCATCATCCTCATACTTATATTATAATGAAAGTCATCTTTGGCTTACATGCATATATGCACTTAGTATGATTATGACCAGGGATCATTCGGTATAATCATGACCTGTAATGTTATAAATGATATGGTAAAAGTCATCAGTGGCCTGTAATGCATTGATGGACAGTTTTTGGTATGATTATGACTAGGGATTGTTCGGTATAGTCATGACCATTGATGATTTAATGAATATCTTTGGCCCGTAATATAGGGATAATTAGATGATGTGGTTTATTTATTAAGCTGAGTCACAGCGATAAAAATTGATGAAAACACTTTAAACCATAGAAGATAGTAGATTTTATTCTCTACTTGACTCTATTGCTTGTTCCACTGCAGTTAAACTTGATGTCTATTGTATTTTTTATCAGTTTAACATTGTTAAAGACTAATGATAATTTATTCTGCATTATCTTAGTCATAATATTTCTTACTGGGCTAGTTGAGCTCACCCTTTCTTTCACTGTTCTCTTCAGGAAATGAGAATATAGCTGGGACAAGTCGGGGAAAGGAATGACGGTCCAGATGTTAGCATTAGTAGTCCTCGCTATTCTGTAAAATAGTGTGATAATAAATGTAATGAGGACTCCTTTGAGTGTGGGTATTGTCTAGATGACAATATTCTTATTAAAACTCTCAGTTTATGTTTTGTTGTATTTTACACGACAGTTGTATAATTAAGTTGTATTTGATTTATGTACCATGTATTTGGCGACTCAAGATGGGTGATGTGTACCTATTTTTGGAGGTGTCACATTTGGCGACTCAGAATAGGTGATGTATACCTATTTTGGTGGCGTCAAATTTTATGGAACTGGAATTTTTCCATAATACAGTGTCCTGTTTTGTTATATGTATCCAAATCACACCCAAAACATTGTATTCTGAAAAAATTCCAGTTCCATACAATTTTATTATTTTTTTTAGTTGTTTTAAAAAAAAGCAAAAAAAAATTTGCATTTTAGTTCCGTCTGGATGTCCGGACATGATCCAAACTATATATATAGGGAAAAATGTATGTACACAGCTGTGTATTACACAATAGGTTATGGCGACGATTTTTTGGGCTATAGCAATGGTTTCTGTGACGCCCCCAAAATAGGTATACATCACCCATTCTGAGTTGTCAACAACATGGTACAGAAACAACTACAACTTTATTAATACAATTGTCGTGCAAAATACGATAACACATAAATTGTGAGTTTAAATACAAATATTATCGTCTAGACAATATTCACACTCAAATAAGTCCTCATTAAAATTATTGATACACTATTTTACAAAATAGTGAGGAATACTAAAACAACTTCTAGAACCATCATTCCACACCCCGACTAGTACTCGCTACATTCTCGCCTCCTGAGAAGAAAAATGGAACAAAAAGGAAAAGGGTGAGCTCAACTAGCCCAGTAAAAAATATTATGACTAAGATAATATAGAACAAATTATCTTTAGTCTTCAACAGGGAAAAATCTGATAAAATTCAATAGACAACAAGTTTCAGATCAATATTCGCAGCGGAAATAATAATTCATAGAAGAGTTACGTAGAGAATGAAATCTACTATAATCTATGAATTTAAAATTCCACCATCAATATTTTATCCTTGTAACATCAATCAATATTCATCTTGAATCAAATATTCATCTTTACACTTTCTGAACAAAAGATATTCATCGATTAATCATGTTCATCTCAACACTGTTCATCTTTGCACTACTACGGCAAAAGATATTCATCAAAAATTCATTCATCTTTTTGACTACGAGGCCAAAGATATTCAAAGAATATCATCATTTAGGACCGAGGATGATGAAAAATATTTTAAAGAAAAGCGAATCTAGTGAAACAAAAGAACAAATATTAAGGATTAGTACTTTTAAACAATCTGAGTTCAAAATTACTTCATAAATAATCATAATGGAGTAAAATTCAAGAATGATCAAAACATGGATACAATCAAAGCTAGTATCCATAATAGATATTTTGGACAAAAAATGAAAATTTAATTTTTCTCGTGAATAGTTATGTCGATACGTAAATAATGTCGATATCGTGAATAATAACCCCAGACACTAAAAAGACAAGAATTTCACAAGAAAATTCTTACCAATATTCCTAAGCATAATTATATTAGAAGAAATAATATCATTTTGAAAAAAATAACATCCCTTACCTCGAAAGAATAGCAGACTTCTAAATGGAATATCGAGATATACGTATTTGAAGAAACTTGCCAGATATAATGAACACTCAAAGTATCAAAATACTTACAAGAATATGCTCGATAATATAGAGAGAAAAAAACTTCAGTTTCTGGTGTAATTTTCAATTCTAACCTAAGCACCCTATTTATAGAAAAATACTTAGAACACCAAAGCAGAAAATTTAATATAATATTTCTTAACTTCCTACGCACACCACCAGCCCACAACATCAGCCACCCACCCACAATAAATAAGAAAAATGTTTTTCTTAATTAAAATATTATAAACTTCAAAAATTAATTATTCCGGAACTTCAGAACTTCAATAATTCATAATAAATAGCCCTTTTATCAGAAAAATTCAAATCGTATGTCCATTCCATAGGAAATTTAATTCTCTACAACTTTGCAGAAGAAAGTTTTTTCAAATTCCAAACAGAAATTGACCGAAATCCAGATACGGACGATTTTACAGGCTATAATCAAATTTCAGTCAAGAAATGGGCCCACAGACATGTTTAACATGTTTTAAACAACTTTTGCAACAAAAATATTCTTTCTCCTCATATATTCATATATCCGACATTCATTGTAAAAATATCACCATTATTATATTATTAAAATATAATAATATATTTAAATGAATTATTTTATCAAAAAAGATAAAATATCAATTTTTCAACAATTGTCACTTTAAAATTTTCTCCATCTATATCCACATAAAATGAATATATTCCTTATCATATAAATCAATAATTAATTATTCACAAATAATATTACGAATCACAATATCGAATGACGGCACTGGTTCGTGAAAGGGGGGCTTCCAATAAGGATTTCTCTCATCTTGCACGCAATTAGGTGACCAAACCTCTCCTTGATGCGAACTTTCTAGACATTGCCAATAATGCTATCTAATAATATTATTCAAACAATATGAATTATTGATTCGATAAAATAAAATACTGTGTAATGACAATTATTGAAACAACAATAATATAAAATATCAACGCAACAATTATTGAATCAATAAAATAAAATATTGAACAGTAATTACTGTAACAATTATTGAGTAGTGCCTTCTTACGTAAGAATCAATAATTGGTGCAATACTGGTGGTAGCTTCTTGTGTTTTAACCACCGGGTATTCCAACAATGATAATTGATATAACAACTACTGTAGATTATTTATAACCAACTTATACTTGTCGTTTTCTTCATCCAATCACTTTCAGTTATGGGGCCCACACAAGGTTGCGCCGTCGTACGAATATTCTCCGACAACAAGAATATTCCACGACCAAACTTATATTCTCCGATAAAAATGAATATTTTATAACCACTTGCTTATTTGAAATATTTGCGCATTTTACCCATAACTAACCACATTAATCAAATCAACCCTTACTATTTCAAAATAATAAATAGAGGAAATTCAATTTTATTAAATAATAATTTGGGGTCTTACAACCTCCCCTCCTTATGAAATTTTATCCACAAAATTGACGTACGTACCTAGTGTTTCAAAAAGGTGAGGATACCTCGCTTTCATTTTCGTTTCTAACTCTCAAGTCATTTCCTCAATAGCATGGTTCCTCCACAAAACTTTGACCTGTGGTATGACCTTTGTACGTAAGACATGCTCCTTCCTATCCAAGATCTTGACAGGTACCTCCTCGTACATTAAGTCTTCGGCTATCTCGTCTGGTTCTAACTCAATAACGTGGTTCGGGTCTTTCATATATTTACAGAGCACAGATATGTGAAAATCATTATGAACACGAGACATGCTTGGAGGTAACGCGAGTCTATAGGCTACATTTCCTACTCGGTCAAGAATCTGAAATGGACCAATAAATCATGGATTGAGCTTTTCTCTCTTCCCAAATCTTGTAACTCCCTTCCATAGAGCTACACGCAACAATAAATGATCCCCAACACTAAATTCCACGTCTTTTCGATGAAGATCCGCATAACTCTTTTGTCGATCCTGTGCCGTTTGTATACGTTGTCGAATCATTTGGATCTTTTTTGTAGTAATACGTACCAACTCTGGTCCCAACAATGTTGCTTCACCAACCTCATCCCAACATACTGGAGAGCGACACTTACGTCCATATAATGCTTCGAATGGAGACACACCTATACTTGCCTGATAATTGTTGTTGTAGGAGAATTCCACCAAAGGTAAATATTTATCCCAACTCCCTTTGAAGTCTAGGACATAGAGTCTTAATAGATCTTCAAGAGTTTGAATAGTCCTCTCTGATTGTCCGTCCGTTTGAGGATGGTATGCCGAACTAAATCGTAAATCCGTGCCCATAGCTTTTTCCAAGCTAACCCAAAATCGTGAAGTAAATCTTGGGTCACGATCCGAAACTATGGATACTGGCATGCCATGCAATCTCACAATCTCATTTACATACATACGAGCAAGACATTCAAGGGAATAATTCTCCCGTATCGACAAGAAATGAGCAGACTTAGTTAATCTATCAACAATAACCCAAATCGCTTCTATGCCTTGAGAAACTATGGGAAGACCCGTAAAAAAATCCATGGTAATGTGTTCCCACTTCCATTTCGGAATCTCAAGTGGTTGCAATGGACCCTTTGGCACTTGATGCTCTGCCTTTACACGTTGACAAGTTAAACACCTTGAGATAAACTTTGCAATCTCTCTCTTCATATTATTCCACCAAAATGTATGTCGAAGATCACGATACATTTTGGTACTTCCAGGATGGATTGCAAATGGTGTATTGTGTGCCTCCATCATGATCTTGTATTTCAAATCAGAGTCGTTAGGAGCACAAAGTCTGGAGTGGACTCAAATATTCCTTCTTCATCGATTCTTACTTCTGGAATAGCACCTTCTTCATACGCATCAGCTCCGGGTCTGTTGCTTGAGCAACTTTAACTTTAATAATTAAAGTTGGTTCTATGCGTATACTTGATATCATTGCATGGGTCCCCGGAGTCTTGAATTCTATCTTCATATTTTGTAAATCACACAAAATGGGCCTTTGTGTTGACAACATCGCACTCGTTCCCGCGTATGATCTTCTACTCAACGCGTCAGCTACCACGTTCGCTTTTCCAGGATGGTATTGAATGGTATGGTCGTAGTCTTTCAACAGCTCAAGCCAACGTCATTGCCGCATGTTGAGTTCCTTTTGGGTGAAGAAATATTTGAGACTTTTATGGTCTGATTATATCTCCACTTTCTCCCCATATAGATAGTGCCTCCGGATCTTTAAGCAACGACATCACGCTAACCTCGGATCATGAATAGGATAATTCCTCTCATATTATTTAAGTTGTCGCGAGGCATAGGCTATGACTTTCCCATGTTGCATGAGAACACACCTTAACCCTTTGCCCGAAGCATCGCTGTAGATAACAAATCCATCCGAACCAGATGGTATTGTCAAAACAGGTGCCGAAATGAGTCTCCTCTTAAGCTCTTGAAAACTCTTCTCGCATTCCTCGCTCCATACGAATTTTGTATCTTTCCGAGTCAGCTGAGTTAACGAAGTAGCGATTCGAGAAAATCCTTCCACAAATCTTCGATAATAACTAGCTAAGCCCAGAAAGCTACGTACTTCGGTTATCGACTTCGGTTGCTCCCAACTTTGTATTGCTTCAATCTTTGTCGGGTCGACAGATACTCCATGTTTTGACACCACGTGCCCAAGGAATGTTACTTCCACAAGCTAGAACTCACATTTCTTTAACTTGGCATATAGCTTGTTTTCACGAAGCCTTTAGAGTACCAGCTTCAAATGATGCTCATGATCTTCACGGCTTTTGGAATATATGAGGATGTCATCAATAAAGACAACAACGAACTGATCCAAATATTCCTTGAATATCTGGTTCATCATATCCATGAAAGCCGTAGGAGTATTAGTCAATCCAAAAGACATGACTAAGAATTCATAATGCCCGTACCGAGTTCTGAAGGCAGTCTTTGGAATATCCTCAGTTCTAATCTTCAGCTGATGATATCCAGAATGAAGATCGATCTTTGAAAATAATTGTGCTCCTTGCAACTGGTCAAATAGGTCATCAATACGAGGTAGGGGATACCTATTCTTGATGGTGACATGGTTCAATTCTCGATAGTCAATACAAAGTCGCATACTCCCGTCTTTCTTCTTTACAAATAAAACAGGAGCACCCCAAGGAGATGTACTAGGACGAATGAAACCGATGTCCAACAACTCCTGTAGTTGAACCTTTAACTCCTGATGTTCAATAGGAGCCATTCGATATGGGGTTTTAGAAATGGGCTTTGTACCAGGTTTAAGGTCAATAAAGAATTCAACTTCACGTTCTGGGGGTAGACCGGGAAGTTCTTCAGGAAATACGTCAGGAAATTTACTAACAACAGGAATATTATTCAAATTCGACGTGTCTTTATTCAAATCTATAACATGGGCTAAGAAAGCTTGACATTCGTTTTTCAATAAACGAATAGCTTTATGACTTAATATGACAGTGATTGATTTTAGTGGTTTAGTTGCTTGAATTCGTACAACAGGTTGGTTAGGAATATGAAAACTAACAACCTTACAAAAATAATCAATTTTGGCATGATGAGTAGTTAACCAATAAATCCCTAAAATCACATCACAAGCAAGTATCTTTAAAGAGATAAGGTCAACAGGTAATGTGATGGTGCCAACTTGGATCAAACAAGATTTATAAACAGTGGATGTAATAAAAGTGTCTCCTAACGGAGTCTCCACAGATAGGTCAAAGTCTAATTTCTCCGGAGTTAAGTTTAAACATTGAGCACAAGCGGAAGAGATAAATGAATGGGTAGCCCCAGATTCAGTAAGGTATAAACTTCAAGAAGAATTTATGATTAGCTTACCCGTGATCACCTCGTTTGGGTTCCTCACATTTTGACCAGTCACGACAAATGCTCTTCCAGGAACCATTGACTTTGACTTTTCTGGAACAACCTTTTGAGTCACCATCCCCGCTGGACTTGGTTTCGCTATTGTACAATCTTGAACAATATGTCCTTCTTTTCCATAATTATAACATACCTTGAACTGTTGTGGGCAGTTTGGGCTTAATATATCCCTCTTTCCCACATTTATAGCATATGACCGGTGGTCGTTCTCCTCCCTTAGAACTAGTTGCTGCTGGTGCTGACGTCTTCACATGGTCATTGTTGAATCTCCTCTTTTTAAAATCTCCCCTCGACTCGCTTCTTCTATTTTCATGGCCATGATTACCACCAGAGTGGTTACCATTTTTGTCCGTTATTTTCTTTTTCCACTGGTTATCGTTGTTCTGATGACTGTTGTCACCGGTATGATCCTGGTTGTGGTCCCTCGGTTGAACGTACTCGTTATCTCGCTCTAATAATTTAGCCTTGTTGACAACATCTGAATAGAGAGAAAATTTATGAGAAATGAGATATTGACATATGCCGGGTTTCAAACCTCTCAGAAACATTCGCATCATACGTTCCTCATTCTCCACCAAATGAGGTGCAAACCTGGATAACTCTGCAAACTTCGCCTTGTACTGGGATACTGATGAGTGAGTTTTATACTCATAATTGAGTGCGTTTAAGCTTAATCTTTTGGTTGATTTTAAGTGTTTGTGTCTATTCATGCATGTTTTACGTTATTTTATAGGAATTGGGACAAAAGTTACTTGGATCGACGTTTGGGGTGGCTAGATTCGCGTTTTCGGCTTGCCATTTACACAGTAGTCACTGCAGAGCCAATTTGAGTATTTCTCTAGACCTTATTTCGAAAACCTTAAAGAATGAAAGTTGTAGATCTACGTCTCCTCTTTCCGAAACATCTTGAATCATCAAAATCGGAGTTCGAACGAAGAAGTTATGGCCATTTTCCCAAAGGACGTCGGAGTAGAAAAATTCCAAAAAAGTGGCCGGTATTCGGGCGCTAGGGAAGCGATGTTATTGTAGTACTTGCCAAATATTGGGGAAGAGTTTGGTGAGGCTTAGACGCATTTTGGGGGCGAATTTTGACACCTTTTTGACTCTAAATTGGATTGTGTTTGTTCCTAAGCTAAAAATTGGACGTGTAACCTATAAATACATGATGTAAGGCATAAAATAAGGGGAGATTACATAGATTATCTTAGATAAAACACTCCATTAGATTAGAATATAAACCCTAGTTTTTAATTAGCCATTGGAGATTGAAGAAAATTGAAGAACACTGAAGATCAAGAAGCGAAGCAAGAGCAAGAAGCGAGGGGAGCATCGATTTCTTTGACAATGATTATATTCTCTTCTCTTATCATACTTTTATCTTTTAATGTCTATTCAGTTGTGGATTCTTGGTTTTAATTCATTAATTATGAACTAACTCTTTTATTAAGATTTCAATTGAACTTTTTATGGCTATAAATTAGTTATTTGATTTATTCCAATTATTCGTGTTGAAGTGAATTGTTTATCTTGCCTTGCATTTATTGATTAATTATTTGGCCAATAATTACCTTGGTACTCTAGAAGGAATTGAAAGAGGAATTCTAGGATTAGAACTGGGCATGATATCATGTGACTTAGTTATTTGCATGGTGAATAATTAGGTTTGTGAATTGAATGGAAATATTTGTTCACCGCATGTAACAAATAAGGAATTGGAATCGAAAGAGTTTAATTCAATTATTTTGCATAGGAATATAGCAAGATTAATCTGGATTAAATAGAAGTCATTTGATCACTTGGAAAAGAACTTTTGGCATTTGAGAATTCCTGTTAACAATTCAGTAGGCATAATAATTGGGATAGTTGGATAATTGGTTTATCAATGAATACGTGCAAGTATACACGGTCAACAAGTAATAAAGTGAAAGTAGAGTATCGTTCCCACGAGGAATTATTTAATAAAAATTACCAAATACTAACTCTTAACCAAATCAATTTTATTTAAACAATTGCAAATTGTGATTTTTCTAATTAAGAAAACTAAATTAACTAATTAAACTGAATTGCTTAATAAATGAATTCAAATAAATAAAGGTTAAGACTTCAATATCCCTAATTATGAACTATAAACCAATTATCCAACTATCCCAATTATTATGCCTATTGAATTATTAACAGGAATTCTTAAATGCCAAAAGTCCTTTTTCAAGAGATCAATTGACTTCTATTTAATCCAGATTAATCTTGCTATATTCTTATGCAAAACAATTGAATTAAACTCTTCCAATTCCTTATTTGTTACACGCGGTGAACAGATATTTCCATTCAATTCACAAACCTAATTATTCACCATGCAAATAACTAAGTCACATGATATCATGCCCAGTTCTAACCCTAGAATTCCTCTTTCAATTCCTTCTAGAGTAACAAGGTAATTATTGGCCAAATAATTAATCAATAAATGCAAGGCAAGATAAACAATTCACTTCAACACGAATAATTGGAATAAATCAAATAACTAATTTATAGCCATAAAAAGATCAATTGAAATCTTAATAAAAGAGTTAGTTCATAATTAATGAATTAAAAGCAAGAATTCATAACTGAATAGACATTAAAAAGATAAAAGTATGATAAGAGAAGAGAATATAATCTGTTGTCGAAGAAATCGATGCTCTCCTCTTTGCTCTTCTTCTTTCTTCTTGATCTTCAAAGTGTTCTTTCTTCATTGCTTCAATCTCCAATGGCTAATTAAGAACTAGGGTTTATATTCTAATCTAATAGAGTATTTTATCTAAGATAATCTATGTAATCTCCCCTTATTTTATGCCTTACATCATGTATTTATAGGTTACAAGTCCAATTTTTAGCTTAGGAAAAACCCAATCCAATTTGGAGTCAAAAAGGTGTCAAAATTCGCCCCAAAACGCGTCTAAGCCTCACCAAACTCTTCCCAGTAAATAATTGGGCACTACAAACAAACAACTCTCCCTAGCACCCAACGTCAAGCATAGGCACGAAATGGGTGCCCAAACACCACCACTTTTTAGAAATTTTCTGCTCCGACGTTCTTTGGGAAAATGGCCATAACTTCTTTGTCCGAACTCCGATTTCGATGATTCAAGATGTTCCGGAAAGAGAAGACGTATATCTACAACTTTCATTCTTTAAGTATTTCGAAATAAGGTCTATAGAAATACTCAAATTGGCTCTGAAGTGACTGCTGTGTAAATGGCAAGCCGAAAACGCGAATCTAGCCACCCCAAACGTCGATCCAAGTAACTTTTGTCCCAATTCCTACAAAACAATGTAAAACATGCATGAATAGAAACAAACACTTAAAATCAACCAAAAGATTAAGCTCAAACGCACTCAATTATGAGTATAAAACTCACTCATCAGATAACGTCATATTGTTTTGTTCCAGTCTAATAAACTCTACTTCCTTCATATACGAATACTTTTAGGAAAGTACTTATCATTGAACAGTTTCCGAAACGTCTCCCAAGACATGCTAAGTGCGGTTAGATGGGTACGCTTCACAGATTCCCACCAGTAATATGCCTCATTACGGAACATAAAAGTGGCAAATGGAACCTTATGTTCCTCTGTGCAACCCAAGACGTCGAATATCTTGATAATTTGCTTGACCCACGTCTCCGCCTTAATCGGATCTGGCTTTCCCCAGAATTCTGGTGGTCCCAACTCTTTGAACTGCTTGGCCATGACAAACCGTGTATTGCTATCATTTCCACCAATATTTTGTACACGAGTCTCCCTCGTCTGATTTTGCATGAACTGCAAAAAACTTCTAAACATCCCGTCGTTCATCATCTGCTCAGTGGTGTTGTTCACAGGAGGAACATTTCCAGCCTGTTGCATGTTCTCCTCGTTGGTGGGTAAAGGTGTCTCCACGGTCTCATTTGTTCCACTGTTAACATTCTCAGTTGCCATTCACAAATACTGCCATAAAACAAGGGTTAATTAAGGAAATCAACATATCACATAATATCCCTATATACTGACCAACTAACAAATAAGCTTAGGTAGGACACACTAGTGAAAGATTTACTCGTCTCTCCCCTCCTAGTTCTATTCCCCGATCTCCGCCAGAGATCATATCCCTAAGCTCTGATACCAACTCTGACGCCCCCAAAATAGGTATACATCGCCCATTCTGAGTTGTCAACAACATGGTACAGAAATAACTACAACTTTATTAATACAATTGTTGTGTAAAATACGACAACACATAAATTGTGAGTTTAAATACAAATATTGTCATCTAGACAATACACACTCAAATAAATCCTCATTACAATTATTGATACACTATTTTATAAAATAGTGAGGACGACTAAAATAACTTCTAGAACCATCATTCCACACCCCGACTAGTACTCGCTACATTCTCGCCTCCTGAGAAGAAAAATGGAACAAAAAGGAAAAGGGTGAGCTCAACTAGCCCAGTAAAAAATATTATGACTAAGATAATATAGAACAAATTATCGTTAGTCTTCAACGAGGAAAAATCGATAAAATACAATAAACAACAAGTTTCAGATCAATATTCGCAGCGGAAATAATAATTCATAGAAGAGTTACGTATATAATAAAATCTACTATAATCTATGAATTTAAAATTCCATTATCAATATTTTATCCCTGTAACATCAATCAATATTCATCTTGAATCAAATATTCATCTTTGCACTACAGCCAAAGATATTCATCAATTAATTAGTGTTCATCTCAACACTGCTCAATCTTTTGACTACGGGCCACGAGATATTCATCAAAATTCATTCATCTTTGCCTTCTACAAGCCAAAGATATTCGATAATATCATCATTTAGATCGAGGATGATGAAAATATATTTTAAAGAAAACGAATCCAAATTGAAACAAAAGAACAAATATTAAGGATTCGTACTTTAAATAATTCGAGTTCAAAAATACTTCATAAATAATCATAATGGAGTAAAATTCAAGAATGATCAAAACATAGATACAATCAAAGCAAGTATCCATAATAGATATTTTGGACAAAAAATAAAAATTTAATTTTTTCTGTGAATAGTGCCGTATTCGTGAATAGTGTCGTATACGTGAATAGTGTCGTATACGTGAATAGTAATCCCGACACTAAAAGACAAGAATTTCACAAGAAAAATCTTACCAATATTCTGGCATAATGATATTAGAAGAAATAATATCATTTAAAAAAAAATAACATCCCTTACCTCGAAAAGAATAATACTTACGGGTTGGAATATCGATATATATATTTGAAGAAACTTGCAATAGATAAAGAACACTCAAAGTATCAAAATACTCACAAGAATACGCTCGATAATATAGAGAGAAAAAAACTTTAGTTTCTTGTGTGATTTTCAATTCTAACCTAAGCATCCTATTTATAGGAAAATGCTTAGAACACTAAAACAGAAAATTTAATATAATATTAATATAATATTTCTTAACTTCCTACGCACACCACCAGCCCACAACATCAGCCGCCCACCGACAATAAATAAGAAAAACGTTTTTCTTAATTAAAATATTATAAACTTCAAAAATTAATTATTTTGGAACTTCAGAACTTCAATAATTCATAATAAATAGTCCTTTTATCAGAAAAATTCAAATTTTATGTCTATTCCATAGGAAATTTAATTCTCTACAACTTTGCAGAAGAAAGTTTTTCTAAATTCCAAACAGAAATTGACCGAAATCCACATACAGACGATTTTACAAATTTATAATCAAATTTCGATCGAAAATGGGCCCATAGATATATTTAACATGTTTTAAACAACTTTTGTAACAAAAATATTCTTCCTCCTCATATATTCATATATCCCACATTCATTGTAAAAATATCACCATTATTATATTATTAAAATATAATAATATATTTAAATGAATTATTTTATCAGAAAAGATAAAATATCAAATTTTCAACAATTGTCACTTTAAAATTTTCTCCATCTATATCCACATAAAGTGAATATATTCCTTATCATATAAATCAATAATTAATTATTCACAAATAATATTACAGAATCACAATATCGACAACCAGACCGTTCCCAGGAAAGAGAGGGTTTTTCAATAAGGATTTCTCTTTACTGGCGCGTAATTAGGTGACCAAACCTCTCCTTAGACAGAACTTTCTAGACATTGCCAATAATGCTACTAAAAATATTATTCAAATAATATGAATTATTGATTCGATAAAGGAAAATATCGTAAAGGACAATTATTGAAATAACAATAATATAAAATATCAACGCAAAGAATTATTGAATCAATAAAATAAAATATTAAACAAGAATTAATCGTAACAATTATTGAGTAGTGCCTTCTTACGTAAGAATCAATAATTGGTGCAATCTGGTGTCTTCTTGTGTTTTAACCACGATATTCCAACAAGATAATTAGCAGTAATAACTACGCCAATTATTTATAACCAACTTATACTTTTCGTTTTCTTCATCCAATCACTTTTCGTTATGGGGCCCACACAAGGTTGCGCCGTTGTACGAATATTCCTCGACAGCAAGAATATTCTACGACCAAACGAATATTTTCCGATAAAAATGAATATTTTATAACCACTTGCTTATTTGAAATATTTGCGCATTTTACCCATAACTAACCACATTAATCAAATCAACCCTTACTATTTCAAAATAATAAATAGAGAAAATTCAATTTCATTTAATAATAAGTTGAGGTCTTACAGTTTCACTCGTCGTCATAGTTATTACGAAATTTATGACTACGAGTTCTGTCGTCGTTATAATCCAAAAAATCATCACATCATGGTAGCTCTTTGTATAATACTGTAACCAGTATATACATATAGTCCATATATATATATTATATACGGCAACTGGTGTAAAACATTTTTAACAAAAAATAAAAGAAATAACCAGACGGTCACACAGATTGTGTGTGCCAATATGAGTAAATTGTCAATCAAGGATCTTGATTGTAGCCAATGAATGTATGCCACGTATCCTTTCCCCTTCAAGTATAACACCTTCGCCCTTTTGCTTTACCGTCCAGAAACACAGGCGATACAAACCCATAAGCATTCGACAATTCTACAACTTTCAAGCTTCAATTTCAGTAAGCCCTCAATTTTACTGCTTTCTCTTTCTCTCTCTCTATATGTATATATATGTTTATATATATATATATATATATATATATATATTGATATATTGATTGTATATCTTCATTGAATTAAAAAGCCCTAAAATTCAACAATCATTGATCAATGGTCATTTATGTTATCTGAAATTGAAATTTCCTAAATTTTGGGACAGGGAAAATGGAAAAAAGTTCATTTTTAAGCTGAAACCTGAAGAAAATGCTGCATGATATTAAATAGGTAGATGTAAGAAATAAAAATAAGTAATCTCAATAGCAACTTTGGGCTTACCTCAGTTGATGCTTTTTCTATAATCAATTGTTTGTTTCCCTTTTGACATTGTGTAGGAATTCCAAATTGGGGATCTGATTATGAATGAAACAGTGATCTTAAAAACCTAATTTTTATTGTTTCATTTGACTAAATAGGATAAAAGTTCTCAAATTCTTATTGCAGAACATTTATTATTTGTTATGTTTGAAACTATGAGTCTTTCCCTTATAGGATTTCCCAGGAAAAGGTTTTTATGTAAGTTGCAATCCTTGTTAAAGTAATTTTTCTTTTATAATTTTAAATGGGGACCTTTTTGGAGATGAAGGAAGTTTTCAGTTTAGAATTTTGTAAATATTTTCTTGCTCCAAAAATGTCCTCTATATTTTACTGACTTTTGCACTTAGTTCTTGAGTTTGGTACTGAAAATAAAACAATGAAAATCTTAAAGTAGGATAAATAAGAAAAGAATATATTAGTTTTTCGTTCATTTTGTCACTGAGTTTATAAAGGAAAAGGAAAGAAAACTTAAGTTATACATTTGGAGTACTATTTTGACCCTTATATTACTTTTGTTGTGTTTATATATGGAGAGTATAACAGGGATTATAAAAGATTTGGTTATGTTATTTACATTCATTTTTAGATGAAAAAGTTTGGCAAGAAAAGTGCCTAGTATTCTCTTTTTCTTCTAATTTTATTTTATGTCCTACCTTTTTCTTCCTTTTTTTTTCTTTTTTGTTCATTAAAAAACTCAAAAACAAGAGAATTTGGTAGAAAAGTTGCATTTTTTGTCCCTTTTTCCATCCTTTTCCGTCCATTTTAAAACTAAGAAAGACGTGTTAACTGTTTTCTTACTTGGTGCTGGGAAATTATTCGGTGATTCCTTTCTATCTAGTCAGTTTGTGTGTGCACGGTTGAAGAAGCTCATTTGTGCAAATAACTTGGTAACTTTCACTTTTATTTCCCTTTTTAATGTTATAAACTATATTTGAAAATGGTAGTTATGTTAATGAAGGCACACTTTTGACTATTACTTTCTCATACAATTTTTGTTCTTTCAATGGTTTTGTTTTCTCCAAATTAGAGATCATATATTTAACTTCTATTTCAGTGGATACACAAACTCCATCCGTTGATGGCACTGGGGCAATAGAAACTTCTGCAGGAATAGAATTGACTTTATGTGAATCTGACATAAATCAAGAACCACAGGAGGGTATGCTTTTTGAATCAGAAGAAGCCGCGAGAACATTTTATGATGAATATGCTGGAAGGGTAGGATTTGTTACTCGTGTTCTATCGTCCCGCAAATCAGAGCGTGATGGATCAATTATTTCCCGTGGACTAGGATGTAAAGGCAGTTCTGATAATCAAAAAGCAGAGACTGTTTCAATTCAAAAGCGAGACAGGCGGCGGGAAGGTTGCACAGCAATGATTCTAGTGAAGAGAGAGAAACCTGGAAGGTGGGTTGTTAGAAAGTTTGTGCAGGACCATAATCATTCCCTATCTGTTGCATTGCCCAAACGACGTCCAACATATGTAAGTATTCCACCGTACATTATTACTCAGAAACATCCATTTTTTTACTAAAAAGTTTTAACATCGAGCTGAGTATTTGCATTTGGTTTCCTCAATATTATTTCTTCAGGCATAGCTAGGTGGCTTATTTTAGCCTATTTTCCCTTTTTCTTTTCAAGTAATTTTATATGTTATACAATAAATGATTGAATAATTCTACGGCTCCTTTAATGCTTTGCCTTCAATATATGCCAGGGTAGAGCTGTAGAGGCGTCATAAAGTTTCTAGTCTGGAAATGTCAAGGAAGACTTTGATGCATGGGGCCTGGGCTTCAAGTTTATTTGCTTATTACTTGTTATGATTATTTGTTACATTACTTTTTTGATTGGTAATTTTGGTCCAAAGTATTTTTGTTTGTATTAATATTATTTTTAGTCCCTCCAGTTGATTTTACTTACTGATTAGGTACATAGGGCGGCATGCATAATCAATTAAACTTAATAAGATGCTATTTGATTCTTGAATGTATTTGTTTGCCTAATCTCTAGTCAGCACAGTCAATTGTTCATCTAGGAACCCCTCCCAATCCCAGTTTAGTTACTATTTTACTAATGAGGTAAATAGGGCGATATGCAGAATCTATAAAACTTAAATAGGATGCCCAATATTTAGTCTGCACGGCCGTTTTTTCCTCTAGGATCGATTTATATATATCTACACACACGTATACGTATAAATATACATATACTTATGCACACACTCGGTGAATAATTGAAAGGAAGAATGAAAGAGGCTGATAGAGGATTATCCATAAATAAGAAGGAAAGGGAAAGTATATAGAGAAACTGAACTGTTTTCTTAGTTTGTACTGTACATACCATTTTCTTGTTGTCTGATGGTACCAATGTCTGGAATTACTGTCTTCTTTAATAAATTAGGTAACTAACAACCAATTTAAGTTCTCTCTCTCTATGTTAGTTCCCGTTATTAATTTACTTCCTTGTCCTCTTTTGGTTTTCTTAAAATGGTGTTTCTGTTTGCATGATAATCGTTGTAGGATGAAAGAGATAAGAGAATTCAGGAGCTTACTGCGGAGCTGCGTGTTAAGAAGCGGCTAAGTGCAGCATATAGGGAGCAGCTTCTTTCTCTTATGAAAGATGTTGAGGGCCATAATGAACATATCTCGACTAAAGTTCAAGTTGTTCATAAAAATTTAAAAGAACTAGAAACTCAAAGGCAGCAGCTTTTGCAACGTAGATAAAACAGTCACATGTACAGTGACTACCTTTATACTTGTTTTGTTATTAAAATATGCTTTCCCATGCATGGTCTCTTGTCCTTATTATTGTCTTCTGTTACTGGATTTGAAATTAATGCTTCATATTATTTGTTTTTGGCTTAAATATAAATTACTATCTTAAATTATATGCCATATTCCACACTTTGATTCAATTGAAACTGTCATGTCACAAATTGATGATGTAGCACAAACATGTGGCATATTAGTTTTGATGTGTCAAAAAATAAATTATTTTCACTTAAATTTTATCATTTTAAACTTTCAAAAAGGCAAAATAGTAATCATACATACATATTAGAAGGAAAAACAAAAACAAAAATCAAAAGGGTAGGACCCTTTTATTGATGAAACTACCAGCACGGACATGTATTGAAAATCATTACCAAAACCATCACATAGCCACCACCCACCACCGTCATTATCTCGCACCACCATCAATACCATTTTTACACACCCAAATCCATTTTAACCCATTAATTTTCTCCTCTCAAGATCACCCAACAAATTATAGCAACAACAACCACATAACATAATTCATTTCAAAAATCAGAATCAAATATGGAAATGATGTATATATCTCAAAAATTCAAAATAAAAAGTAAGAGATTCTCAAAACCAAAACAATAAACATATGCTGCTGCTTCTTTGTCTTCATCTTCTCTTTTATTTATTTTCTCCCTTTTTAAATCGGGAATTGTGATTTTTGTAAGCTATTTTCTAAGCACAATCAATCTAGGATTTTACATCAAAGATTCTACGGCAACAGCCTACCAAGGCCTCGAATCTACACCGACGTTAAGCTGAATGACGAACGGGTCGATCCACCAGTTCCGGTCCTCGACCCGCTGATGTCGTGGGCTGAAGAAGCCTACTGGTCCATAGGCGGCCTAAACTCCACGCGCCTCCGCCTTCAAGGCTGCATTGAAGGTAGCGTCATAGGCGTCGTTGTCTCCATCGCCGTTGCCTGCTCCACTGGCAATTAAGAGGAGGCGGCGGATTTTGGTGGGTGAAGATGAAGAAAGCGAAGGTGGTGAGAGAGAATCCGTTAAGCGCGGCCCGACGAGGAAGCTTTAGGATGATTTCGATAGGGTGGCTGAGGAGAGTGGTTTGAAGAGAAAGTTTGGTAGATCTGAAGGGGTGGCGGCTAGGAAACTTTAGGATGATGTGAAGGTATGTAATCTGTTTGATAAAATGGGTACTAACAATTTTTAAAGTTACTTTTAAATTAATTAATTAAATTTAGGTGTTAATGATGGTCATGAATAATATTTTTATTATTTTTTTTAACTAGTTATTTGGTTTTTTACATTTTCGCCTTTGTAATTTCATAAAATAATTTAAATTAAATATAAAATCAATCTTCTCTTTACACATCAGCATTGTGATGCCATATGTTCAAGCCACATCAAGAAATTGTGACATGACAGTTTAATTGAATCAAAGTGGAAAAAATTGAAAGTTCAATCATCTAATTGACAAAATTGAAAAGCGGATCACCGAAGTGAAATATGACCTATAGTTTAGGATAGTAATTTATATTTAAGCATTTATTTTTTTTCCTAAGTTGGAGGTCCATTAGATTTGATTTTTATAACTATTGTAGCATTAATGTAAGGTTGAGCATCCCATAATGTAATTGGTTAATTCCCCACACCCACACCCACACCCACACCCACACTTTTGAATATGGAGCAAATCATTTATAAATAATGGTAATCCTGCACACACTACGTGTGATTTAAAATAACAAAAATAAAAGTGTGGAGAGAAAAAGTAGAAATGAGAAACTAAAAAACAACTCGAGAATAAAAAGGGAAAGTTAAAAGGTTTCAAAAATATGTTGACATCAAAATATGTCAATTCCTTCTCCTGCTTTATAATATAGGTATGTTAGATATTATCAAGACAACATGGGGTATTGATAGCAACTAAACCAAATATATTCTAGATTATTCAAGAAATATCTTAATTAATATTAGTACATGAATTGATGATATCTAAGTACATGAATGTATTTGAATTGTCTTGGAACATGTAATGGTTAGGTTCATGTACATGAATGTGGTCATGTAGTAATTATTATTGTGGATCTAGAAGTGTCCTATGAGTCACTATAAATAGTCTTGTCTTTGGATCATTTTAATCAAGTGAAATTAAAGTATTCTTAAGTGTTCTTCAAAGTTATATTTCACTTCTTTTATAATTTATCATCTTCCATAAATTTCCAACAAGTGGTATCAAAGCTAAGGTTAATTCGAAGGTTTAGAGAAGGTTAAACCAAAGTGAAGTAAAGGTAGACGACCCAAGAGAGGTGACGTGTTGTCATCGAAGTGTTCCGCTGGGCAAATGCAAAGTGTGCGCGTTAGAGCTCCGGACTTCAACCTAGCAAAGGTGCTAGTTGAGAAGAAATTTGAAAAAGAAGTTTGTGAGTTGAAGTACGTCACAAAGGTTGTCATATTGATAGCATTTTTGGTGAGGTAAATTATAAAAAAAAATGATGTTTCCTAGGTTTGGTGCCAAATTAGTGTTCACAAATGACAATGTTTGGAGTATAAGGATTCGAGTATTTCTTGGAGAATGTAATTTATGGCAAGATGTCATTGCAAATCCAAAAAAGTGTATTTCAGAAAAAGTTCGAGAAATGAAAGAAAAAAGAACAAGGAAGATTTTGCAAGGAGTAATGCATGAAGAAGTCTAGATGCGTGTTGCGAGTTTTGATTCTCTATCTCAGTTATGGAATGAGCTTGAATTGATTTGCAAGAATTATTAAGGTTCATTGTTACCTAAAGAGTCTTGGTTTTTGGAAGAGGATGAGAAACTTGTAGAAGAAATTGATGAAGTTGAAGAAGAAGAAAAGAAAAATGAAGACTTTGAAGACATATGTCGGGAAGAAAAGGAAATAGATCATGTCGAAAATAAAGAATTTGAAGACACAATAATTAAAGCATCTTTTGAGAAAGAAGAACCTGAGAGTGAAGCGATGGAAGAAGAGAATGTGACAAATTTGAATAATGAGCTGGAGGATAAGAATGTTGAAGAAAAGAGTGCACACTCAGAAGTTACTAGTCAATTGGACGTCACATCATCTAATCCTGTTGCTGTCAGAACTTTTACAAGGAAGAAGGTTGCCAAAAAGGTTCAAGTCACAAAAACTGCTAAAGAAACATCATATACAAAGTCCAAGTTGAAAGCAGAGTGCAAACCAAAGGTCGAAAATGGTAAGACCAAGAAAAAAGAAACTCAAGTTGTGGAAGGTATTGAATGGGTTAATATGGAGAAGTATTTTGATCAAAATGAGTTCAGAAATAGTGAAATGGAGAAGAAATTATACAAGCATGTAAAATGTGAGAAGCTAGTAAGCAAGATCAAGAAGAACAAATAGAAACTTCAAGCATTTGTGTCATATACATTAATGGAGATGACAAAAGAGTTTCTTGTGTTTGAAGGAATCGGAAGATCAAAATGTTTTACGACATTATGAAGAATAAATTTGGTTTACGGGAGGCCTTGTTAGCAACTAAACCAAATATATTCTAGATTATTCAAGAAATATCTTAATTAATATTAGTACATGAATTGATGATATCTAAGTACATGAATGTATTTGAATTGTCTTGGAACATGTAATGGTTAGGTTCATGTACATGAATGTGGTCATGTAGTAATTATTATTGTGGATCTAGAAGTGTCCTATGAGTCCTATAAATAGTCTTTTGTACTTGAATCATTTTAATCAAGTGAAATTAAAGTATTCTCAAGTGTTCTTCAAAGTTATATTTCGCTTCTTTTATAATTTATCATCTTCCATAAATTTCCAACAGGTATCCATCCCCAAAACATCTAGATCCAAACTATTGTTCACACTAACAGGCGTAAAATGAAAACTTACAAAACAGCTGGTTACAAGTAGATTTGGCACTATCATGTGCTGCGTACTTTGTTTCCTTATAGATGTACTTTGCCTGCACGTGCCAATCACAGTGGAGAAGGTTCCTGCAATCAGATAATAGGTTCATAAGCAGAGGATGACAAAGGGATGGGAACACAAAATTCCTCCGGATAATGCTCACCTGTGGAACAATCATACTGGAGAAATTATGGTTTACGGAAGGGGACGATGTCAACGGGAGATAAGGAACTATTCATACATTGTTGAATAGAAATAAGGAATGCCAATCCTTGATAATTTTGTTATCATCCAATTGTTTTTGAATGGATCCATTCAATGATGTAAAATATCACTGATAAAAGAATTAATTCAAAAAGATCCCCTAATTCTAATTAGGAATTCGTTGGGCCCTTTAGGAACGGGCCTTCAAATTCAAATTGCGAAATTTTATGAGGCCTTGTACGAGGAAAAGAACCGCTGCAACCTAAATTAGATGCTTTGCAGTTCCGGGCTATGGAGAAGAGGAAATAGTTCTATTGTCGGTTTTTTTAGAAGATTTTGGGTGGTTGTGCGGGATTTGATAATGGTGACTGTGCATGCCTTTCATAGCACTGGGACTGGGAGGAGCTTAAATGTCTTGTTCATTGTGCTGATATGAAGAAAGGGGAGCTGAAGTTACTTGAGACTTCAAATTGGTCAGTCTTATTGGGATTACAAGATTATAGCGAAGACCCTCTCAATTAGGTTGAGTAGAGTCGTGGTTCTGGTGGGTCAAGTATGCAAAATGCTTATTTTAGAGGGTATATCCTGGATGCCTCTTTATTAGCGAATGAGTGCATGGAAGACAGGATTCAGTCTACTGTGTCAGTGGTGATGTGTAAACTAAACACTGAGTAAGCGTACCATGTAAGTTGGGAATTCTTGCTGTATTTTTTGGAGAGGAAGGGGGTTGGGTTGGGCCGAGGTAGGTGAGGTAGATTAGAACGTGCATCTCTTTATGAAGATTATCAGTGATGATCAACGGATTTCTTCGGGAGTTTGAGAGGTTCGAGGCTAGGGGACCCAATTTCACCCTAATACTTTTGCTGGTGACGGAGGCTCAAACTAGATTATTGTGGTAGGCCTCGTTCGTGGCTTTTCAGCATGTTGGTTAAAGGGGAGCATCGATGTTGGTTTCTCATCTTCTTTTTGCAGACGATACTGTTATATTTTGTGATGCCATTGCCGCGCAACTGAGGCCTTTGAGGGGTTCCCTGGTTTTTTTTGAGACTGTTTGGATTGATGATTAATGTGCGAAGAGAGTTATAGTTGTAGTTAATACCAAACTTCTCCTCCTATAGGAGCTATATGCATACAAGCGAATTGAATTATACCTAACTCAGTCTGGAATATTAGATTGTAAGAAATGTTTAGATGACAAAAATTGTTGACATCTCCCCGTGTCAAAGACAAATACGCCTCCATAAAATTAGAAACCTCCTTCTCGCTCATCTCGCTGAAAGTTTTCAATAAAGAACTCGACAAAGTTGAAGTTGTTGATGGAGTGTACTGTGCATGTTTTGTGTATATTTGCTTATTATGTTTTGTTTGTTTGCGGGCATAAAAACTAATAATCAGTTTTTAATGTTGAATGATTGTTTCGACATTGAATATTCTAAAATAAATATTTAACAAATTCAGGCGATTGAAAAGTAAGTTCATTACCCTGTAGAGGACTTCTTAGATTCCAAAATATGGCTTTTAAAAGAAGTAAAATAAAGCAAATTCCAATAGATTGTTGTTTGGTGAAAATCTAAGCGAAATTCTTAGTAGAATTACATTTTAAGAAATACACGAAACAACTGCGACTATTACAACTTAGGGTGCAACTTGGGTGGGTTGGGTAGGCTTAGTGGTCATCCCAATCCCAGTCCACACAAGGCTTGAGTTGTGCAGGCCTAGAGTTGAAGTCTGGCACGATAAAGTTCATGGGGGTTTTTTTAATGTGAAAAAATCTTAGCTAAGTACCACAAAATTGTGGACGGTTCAGGTTACGCACAAATTGTCTGACCCAAGTTGCAACCCGATTACAACTACAAATCCCAGAGGCTGTCCATGCTAAAGAACTACCTAAGATTACAAATAAGCCAAACCTGGAGAAAGCCTGCTTCTAAGAAAATAGAGCATGAACTGATAGAGTGAATTGTTGTGTTTGTGTTGATGTTGCTTGGGTAGATCAGAGAAGTAAGCTCCCTTTTATAGAAGAGATCCATAACTGCTATTAACTTCTTCTATTCCGCGACCTGCCCTTTCAGTTTCTCCATCCTTTTTTCAGATGAAATAACTGCCATAACTGCTTTTCCCACGTTTTTTCAGCATCAAATGCTTCTTTAAATTAATATCGATGTGGCTGTACTGCTGTAATCCCGAGCATTGATCATTGAAAGTGACAAAAGCCTGTATTACCCCTGTTTAAATAATAGTTGTGACTATTGCATCATGAGCAATTTAGTAATAGTATAATATTATTTCTTTCAATTAATATTCGGTGCAGTTTTTTGGTTTTTTTTGTTTTTGTTTTTCCTCCTGTTTGATAAAAGGCTTCATCATGAGAAGTACACGACCCATGTAATTTTCAGATGGTATACCACAATACTAAAATTCTGAAAATTGCATATGCAGGGAATTGTAGAGCAGAGTGGAACTTGTACCTAACATTTTTATGAAGTAAACTTACTCAGGAGAAGAGGGAATGGTGGTAACTTGTCAAGATTTGGTTACGGCTTGGACTCGTTTTTGTATAAAGAAAGGTATGATTGGGGATCCGAGCATTTAAATTTAACTGACAAAGAAAGTTGAAGTTGAAAGTTGTATAAAATCAGGACGGATCCCCCTTCTCAAGTTTTGTTAGTTCATGGTTCCTCAAATATTGGCCTAGGGTTTGCTCGCATATGAAGCAGCATTTGTAATCTTGGGGAGATTTCATGTTGTGGTACTTCCTAGTTGTTTACCAGGAAATAGTATGTGTGCTAACACAGATCTGTATTAGGATGCTAGTCACTTAAGTACTTGACTTTGCTTGATTGGAAACAATTTATGATTGGATTGAATAGCAGAAACCATTTCTTTATCATAGCATTAATTGGTTGGACTATGCTAGAAAGCATACGTAAATATGCAAAGTTTAATATGAAAAAAAAAGTCAATAAAAGTTGAGTCTTATTATATATGATATGATGATAAATTTATGTCAAGAGTAAATATCATATATAAATAAATAGAATGTGAGAGATATTTTATTTTATTAGTTAAGTTTTTACGTTAGTCACAATTTAATTTTGTTATAAAATGCTTTCATAACGAAATAATAATCTTTTTTATAACTGTTTTTTATATTTGCTTAACTAGGAAGAAACACTTAAAACACATGCGCTAGCAGCCATCCATAAGTATACTGAGATTATCTTAGGGGAAATTTTATACGTGTCATTTTAAAATGATCATTTTAAATATTTGATAATGTAGTCAATCATTCTAATAAATTGTGCTTGTTATAATAGTAATTTTATATTTTCGATAATCACATACTTGATAAAGACTTAAAGTGATAAGATTTTCATATGAAGTTGTGGGTATCCGGATGATCAAAAAATAGGTTGTAATATTAGATTATCACGTTTATTGACAAAAATACCCATCATATTTTTGTAAATTAGACCTAAATATCCTTATTTATTCATAATTATAAAAAGTTTACTAGACAAATACACATCAAACACTCTTATTTATTTTAATAATTTAGACATAAATGTTCTAATTTGTCCTATTATTCTAACATTCTTAGCCACGCACTTTATAGGAATCAATTAAAAAATCAAATGATTTTTTTTTAAAAAAATTAATATATATATATATATATATATTAATAATAAATATAAATGTTTCAATAGGTATATGGGACAGCAGGGAGTAAATAAGTCAACCGGATTACCACTTGCCGCTTGATTGCGCGTACAAGAAAATTTGACTAATTGATTGCGCGTACAAGAAAATTTAGCCTTCCTCATTCATATTATGAACTTATGGCCTTTACGGGGGATAAATGTTTTTTTGATCATTTTATTTTATGTTAATTTATAATTGGGTCATTAAATTTTTTTTTTCTTACAATCAATTCATTGAACTTTAATTTTCTTATAAAAATTTGAATTTCTGCCAATGGGATTAATTTTTTAACTGAAGTGTGATATGGCAATGCCACATATGCACCAAATTTTAGTTGAAATATTCTTTTAATAATTTTTTACATATCTACCCATAAAAATAAAGTACTTATTCAAACCCATAAATATCCAACCCGACCCGACCCGACCCGACCCGACCCAACTACTATAATAATAATAAAGATCCACCCACTCACCCGCCCACCCCACCCCACCCCACCCCACCCCACCCCTCCCCTCCCCTCGATAACCCACAATTGATATTTGGGTTTCTGCACTAAATTGGATGAGGAAGATGATGAATGGTGCTAGGTTAGCGAGAGAAAGAGATAGAAAAATCTCACCAGCCTCAATTCTAAAATCCTCCTATACAGTAACAACAAGAGTTACCCAATAACAAAGAATCACAACATCAGTACAAACCCATAATTAAAAATTCAAACAACAACCAATATCATCCCAAATATTTTCAACCATCTTCATCGGAAAACAATCAAAAGGCACGACTGCTAGCAGGAAAAATTTAAGAATGAAACAAAGGGTAAAAGAGTCAAAGCAGAATGAGATCAACGAAAGTGCCCTGATCAACTTTGACGAAATCAACATCAAAGTTCTTAAGCTCATCCTCAGCTGCCTTGTTAGAGTCATCAAATTTGGGAGGCTCAACTTGTTTCTTACAATACTTAATGACCTTAGCCAGGATCTTGCCTGCACGTTGTGGCGGGATCTTTGGTGTTGGCATGATCGTCTTCAATCATGTGTTTGATGGTCTGCAACTCCAACGCCACCGCCTCCTCCACATCGAAAGGCTCGTCGTCGGAGCTCCTCAACACGATCATCTTTGGTGAAGACATAATTGTCGATTAATTCAAAGAGGGAGAAAATAGTGATTATCTTATGTTAGTTAGAGATGATTGTGACGCCCCCAAAATAGGTATACATCACCCATCTTGAGTCGCTAGATACATGGTACATAAATTCAAATACAACTTAATTATACAACAGTAGTGTAAAATACGACAAAACATAGCTGAGAGTTTAAACAAGAATATTGTCATCTAGACAATATCCACACTCAATGGTGTCCTAATTACAATTATTATCACATTATTCCGTAGAATAGTGAGGACTACTAAAGCCATTTATCCTGGACCATCACTTCATTCCCCGACTCGTCCCAGCTATATTCTCATTTCCTGAAGAGAACAATGAAAGAAAGGGTGAGCTCAACTAGCCCAGTAAGAAATATTATGACTAAGATAATGCAGAATAAATTATCCTTAGCCTTCAACAGTATAACAACTGATAGAATAAAATAGACAACAAGTTTTAGATCAATAACTACAGCGGAAATAAGCAATGCATTAGAAGAGTCAAGTAGAGCATAAAATCTACTAACTTCTATGATTTAAAAAGTTTTTCATCAACTTTATCGCTGAGACTCAGCTTAATAAATAAAATCGAATCATCCATGCACCACGACCAAGGATATTCATGTAATCATCAATGGTCATGATTATACCGAATAATCACTGGTCATAATCATACCAACAACTGTCCATCAATGAACTACGAATGATGAGGACTTTTACCACATTATTCGTCACATTACGATCATGATTATACCGAATAATCCCTGGTCATAATCATACCAAGTCCATCTATGCACGTAAGCCAAAGATATACAATTGTAAAACCAATAATCAACAGTCCATCTTTGCACGTAAGTCAAAGACGACTTTCATCACAATATAAGCACGAGGATGATGACAATGATATAAGCCTTAATCAAACAAAATCAAGGAAAAATATTAAAGACTTTAAATTTATCCAGAGTTTAAAAATATCCAAATTGTCAATATGATACTATTTTGTGGAGTAAAATTCAAGAATAATATTCATGTACCAAAAATAATTTGGACAGAAAAGAATATATTTTTCGGGTAAATAGTACTCCATGAATAGTACTTCGGGAATAATACCCCGTGAATAGTATCCCGACACGAAAAGTGTCCCGAATACCCGAGTGAATGATACTAGAGTGAATAGTAATCGGGTGAATAGTAACTCATGAATAATAACTCGTGAATAGTACTCCAGCACGAAAAGTACCCCGAATACCTTAGTGAATAATACCAGAGTAAATAGTAACCGGGTGAATAGTAACCCGTGAATAGTAACTCGTAAAAGAAAAAAATACTAAAGAAAATGATATTTCATGACGAGTACAAAAGAAATGATATCTCATACAAGTATAATAGAATATACGAAACTGCAAATGGATTTTCACCCACCATGCGGTAATCCACGCAGACAGATCATTTTCACAATTTAATAAAGAATGAATACGAAGGATCATTCACCATGCATGCGGTAATCCACATAGACAGGTTATTCCAACAGAATAATAAAGAATGGAACCAGGTCATGCGTAATCCGCACAGACAGGATATTTCAACAGAATAATAAAGAACGGAACCGGATCATGCGTAATCCACACGACGGGATATTCCAACGTAATAATAAAGAATGGAATAACAACAAAATTCACCGGGCATGCGATAGACCATATGCATGACGGTTTATTCCAATGAATAATAAAGAATGGAATAATGTAAGAATTTCACCATGTATGCGAGAACTTGGCGTGTATACGGGTTATTCCAACATAATAATAAAGAATAGAATAACGTAAGAATTTCACCATGTATGTAGTACTTGGCATAGGCAAGTTTATTCCAACATAATAATAAAGAATGGAATAACGGAAGAATTTCACCATGTATATCTTGACGCCCCCAAAATAGGTCCAATCCATCCAACCTATTCGAGTCGCCAAATACATGGTATGACAACTAACTACAACTTTATTACTACAATTGTCATACAAAAAATACAACACATATCTCGTGAGTTTTAATTCCAACTGTGACTCATGTCCTAACTATGGATAACACCTCACATTGATACATTACATAAATGTACAGTCAATAACTGTTTTAGAAATTAAAATATTTTGGAAGTGCTCAAGAAAACCTTCGTATATAGGAGGCCATAAATCTAAGTTATGATAGATAGCATATGTCCAGAGAATTATCCTTGGTTAATCCAATAGACCCCAAAGAAAAATGAGAAGATTACTATCATGTTCCTTCTAATGGTGAGTCTTCTCTTGACATATAACTATCTCCACCGTCTATAATTGAACATTATGTTTCAACCAAACTCCAAGATCATATAGGTAGTGCTCGTAGATATACTCAGCAAGTGGATGTGCACAACCCTGTCTTATGATAACTCGTAGGTCATTAGACATCTTGTATGATAGTGGCAAAACACCCTTCTAAAGTTGGGTTCACCTCACCCTATTCGGTTCACCAAAATTAAATATCAAATACCGTATAAAATACGACACACTTATCTAAAATTCTCAATAAAATTATTTCCATACTATTTAGGGAGAACCTCAACAGCTATAGACCACCGTTCTATTTTCCTGTTACCCTCGCTTGACCCAGCTACACTCTTATTACCTAAAAAAAATTGTGAAGCAAAAGGGTGAGCACAAATAGCCCAGTAAAGAATATCATAACTAAAGATAATTAAATTATCAATAGCCTTCGTCAGTAATAAATCAGAGATTTAGAACATATGGTAGATGATAAAACTTTTCAACCATAGTTGTAGCGGAACGAACAACCCATTAGAAGAGTCAAATAGACTATAAAGTCTATTATCTTCTCCACATTAAAAGTCCACCAATAATGTTTTATCCCTGTAACATCAATCAACAGTTCCTTTCCACAATCATATGAATAACTCATAATCATAATTGTGATTCTAAATTCCTCTTCTCATCCAGGACGAAGATAATTTTCATGACCTGTATTTACCTAAAACATCAAAGATCATGGTTATACCAAATCACAGTTCCTATTCATAATCATACTAATAAATTCATCTTTGCACTACGGGCCAAAGATATTCATTAACAGTTCATCTTCGTACTACAGGCCAAAGATATTCAACAACAGGTCATCTTTGCACTACAAGCCAAAGATATTCAACAACAAGTCATCTTTTCACTACAAGCTAAAGATATTCAACAACAGGTCATCTTTGCACTATAGGCCAAAGATATTCAACAACAAGTCATCTTTGCACTACGGGCCAAAGATATTCATCAATAATTCATCTTTGCACTGCAGGCCAAAGATATTAATATCTTAAAGAAATACATAATCATTTCAGAATTTATATAAACCATAATTATAACCATGTTGATCAATTCACCTTTGCACTTAAGCTAAAATTATTCAATTATAAATTCAATGGTCATGATCATACCAGTCAATGATTCAACTTTGCACTACTGGCCAAAGAGAACCCATAGTCACGATCATACCAATAATCTACCCATCTTTACACTCAAGTCAAAGAGAAATTTCTTCGCCAGGATTATAAAAATGTTATATATGTTAATAAAAAATAATATGATCAAAATATAGATTTAATTTCAAGAGTAAGATTCATAAATCAACGATAATTTGGTCAGAAAAAGAAACCAATTTTGTCGTGAATAGTACCCTGTGAATAGTAACCCCGATACGAAAAGATAAAGTTTCACAATAAAATTCATATCAATATTTATAACATCTTAATCCAAATGTTATAAATCACTTAATAATCTCATAATATAATATTATTAATATTACAACAATATTTTAATCATTTCTTAAACTTATAAACAATTTATTTTAATTATTTACACTTTACTAATTAATGCATTTAATCATCCTAAAATGCCAAACTCATAAAATATCATCACCAATAACCAAAACCCTCATCAAAAATCTGCATATACCTTATATAGGATTTCCAAGCCATAAAATCCTATTTTCTAATTTTGTTACTTCACATAACATATTTAATTCATTTACTCATAATTAGTCTATTTTCATAAAAAATACTAAATTAGTACAAATAAATTTTCTTTTCTAGGATTTAGCAGAATATAGTCCCATATTAAACATATAATTTTCTCAGAATTTTTAAAATTCATTTACTATTTTTCATATGGCCAAAACTGCCGAATATTTAGACATTTATCATAAATTATACTTTTGTCCAAAAATTCCAAAATTTACAGAATGTACTACTGTTATATACATGTACTCCCAATAAAAATTTTATCAATTTTGGAGTTAACCACAAGGAGTTATAAGAGTTTACTTTTAAAATAATTTTTTCTCATAAAATTCATAATTCTTAATCTATACATTCAAAAATCACCATTTTTGGACACAATCAAGAAAACTCATCAAATTATCATTTCAAATTTTTCCAGAATTTTTGAGGGTCAAAAAAATCACGAAACTAAAAAACATAATAACCCTTAAAATCCCTTACCTCAAAAGAACAGTATTTCTGACTGGAATATCGGATGAAAATTCGAAGGAAACTTGCACTGAAAAGCAACTCTCAAAGTATCTAAATACTCACAAAAATACGTTCGATAATATAGAGAGAGAAAACTTATTTCTGGTGTGATTTTTAATTCTAACTTAAGCGCCTATTTATAGGAAAATGCTAGAACGCCATAGGAGACTAAATAATAAAATATTATTATAATCTTTTTTTTCTCCCTACACAAGCCACTTTGAAAAATCAACAGCCATCACAGTGGGGCCCACCCAAAAATCAGCCACCTTTCCCAACAACCAAAAGTGGGTCCCACCCAATTTTAATAAAATCATTTTATTTTTTAAAACTTCAATAATTCATAGAAAATAGCCTGTTTATCAGAAAAATACAAATTTTATGTCCATTCCACATGAAATCGAATTCTCTACAACTTTGTAGCTTTAAGTTTTTCCAAATTCCAGACAGAAAATATCCGAAATCCATAAACGGACGAGTTTCAACACCTTTTAAAATTCATAACAAATCATGCGTAAATTTTTAACGGTTTAAAATTTGTGGACATATACTCAAATTATATATATATATATATAACATATCCAAAAATCACAACGATCCAACTGTCCGATCAAAATTATAACTCACGCAATAGAGCTTTAAGAACACCGATTTGATCTTTAATGTCTCCATTCTGACAAAATACTGATAAAATACCTCAACATTAATTCCTTCATTTATAACCACATAAATAAATCCATAATTTATATTCACACCAAATAAATATTTCCTTATCATATAAATCAATAATTAATTATTCACAAATACTATTACAGAATCACAATAATGACAACCAGGTGGTTCCCAGGAAAGAGGGGGTTTTTCGATAAGGATTTCTCCTTACTGGCGCGCAATTAGGTGACCAAACCTCTCATTGACAGAACTTTCTAGACATTGTCAATGCTATCTAACAATATTATTCAAATAATATAAATTATTGATCTGATAATGGAAAATACTGTGCAGTGACAATTATTGAAAAAACAATAATATAAAATATCAACGCAGCAATTATTGAATCAATAAAATAAAATATTGAACAGTAATTACTGTAAAAATTATTGAGTAGTGCCTTCTTATGTAAGAATAAATAATTCAAAAATATTGTGCAATACCGTGTGCTACTGTGCAACCATGCGTATTACTGTATTTTAACCACCAGGTAATCCAATAGTGTTAACGGTAACAATTGCGCCATTATTTATAAAAACTCAAACATGTCGTTTTCTTCATCTGACAGTTATTCTGTTATGGGGCCCACAAATAGCTGCGCCGTCATACGAATATTCCCCGACAACAAGAATATTCCACGACCAAACGAATATTCCCTAACAGAAATGAGTATTTTATAACCACTTGCGTATTTTGAAAATTTTATATATATCACCCTTAACTTTAAACTTTTATCAATTTAACCATTTACTGAATAATAATTATAAGAAAAATAGAATACTTTTATTTCATAAAATTTGGGGTCTTACAATCTCCCCTCCTTATGAAATTTTGTCCCCGAAATTTACGTACCTAGTATTTCAAAAAGTTGAGAATACCTTGCTTTCATTTCAGATTCTATCTCCCAGATCAGCTCTTCTGTATCATGATTTCTCCATTGCTCATTTTCTGTATTTGAGATATCATTCTAGAATACAACTTCAAAACAAAGGTTAATTGACATATCACAATTTGTCAACTTATGAAAGAAAATTCAGCTTAGGTAGGACACACACTAGCGAAGGATATTACTCGTCTCTCCCTTCCTAGTTCTAATCCCGGATCTCCACCAGAGATCATATTCCTAAGCTCTGATACCAACTGTGACGCCCCCAAAATAGTTCCAATACATCCAACCTATTCTGAGTCGTCAAATACATGGTACAGAAAAAAACTACAACTTTATTACTACAATTATCGTGCAAAATAAAACAACACATATACTGTGAGTTTTAATACCAACTGTGACTCATGTCCCAACTATGGATAACACCTCACATTGATACGTTACATAAATGTACAGTCAATAACTGTTTTAGAAATTAAAATATTTTGGAAGTGCTCAAGAAAACCTTCGTATATAGGAGGCCATAAATCTAAGTTATGATAGATATCATATGTCCAGAGAATTATCCTTGGTTGATCCAATAGACCCCAAAGAAAAATGAGAAGATTACTATCATGTTCCTTCCAATGGTGAGTCTTCTCTTGACATATAACTATCTCCACCGTCTATAATTGTACATTATGTTTCAACCAAACTCAAGATCATATAGGTAGTGCTCAGTAGATATACTCGGAAGTGGATGTACACAACCACATCTTATGATAACTCGTGGGTCATTAGACATCTTGTATGATAGTGGCAAAACACCCTTCTAAAGTTGGTTCACCTCACCCTATTTCGGTTCACCAAAATTAAATATCAAATACTGGTATAAAATCGACACACACTTATCTAAAATTCTCAATAAAATTATTTCCATACTATTTAGGGAGAACCTCAATGACTATAGACCACCTTATTCTATTTCCTCATTACCCTCGCTTGACCCAATTTACACTCTTATTACCTAAAAAGAATTGTGAAGCAAAGGGTGAGCACAAATAGCCCGATAAAGAATATCATAACTAAAGATAATTAAATTATCAATAGCCTTCGTCGATGTAAATCGAGATTTAGAACATATGGTAGATGATAAAACTTTTCAACCATAGTTGTGGCGGAGCGAACAACCCATTAGAAGAGTCAAATAGACTATAAAGTCTATTATCTTCTCCACATTAAAAGTCCACCAATAATGTTTTATCCTCTGTAACATCAATCAGCAGTTCCTTTCCACAATCATATGAATAACTCATAATCATAATTGTGATTCTAAATTCCTCTTCTCATCCGGGAATGAAGATAATTTTCATCACATTGTCTTTACACCTCAAACATCAAAGATCATGGTTATACCAAATCACAGTTCCTATTCATAATCATACTAATAAATTCATCTTTGCACTACGGGCCAAAGATATTCATTAACAGTTCATCTTCGTACTACAGGCCAAAGATATTCAACAACAGGTCATCTTTGCACTACAAGCCAAAGATATTCAACAATAAGTCATCTTTGCACTACAAGCTAAAGATATTCAACAACAGGTCATCTTTGCACTATAGGCCAAAGATATTCAACAACAAGTCATCTTTGCACTACGGGCCAAAGATATTCAACAACAAGTCATTTTTGCACTACGGGCCAAAGATATTCATCAATAATTCATCTTTGCACTGCAGGCCAAAGATATTAATATCTCAAAGAAATACATAATCATTTCAGAATTTATTTAAACCATAATTATAACCATGTTGATCAATTCACCTTTGCACTTAAGCTAAAAATATTCAATTGTAAATTCAATGGTCATGATCATACCAGTCAACGATTCAACTTTGCACTACTGGCCAAAGAAAACCCATAGTCACGATCATACCAATAATCTACCCATCTTTACACTCAAGTCAAAGAGAAATTTCTTCGCCAGGATTATAAAAATGTTATATATGATAATAAAAAATAATATGATCAAAACATGGATTTAATTTCAAGAGTAAGATTCATAAATCAACGATAATTTGGTCAGAAAAAGAAACCAATTTTGTCGTGAATAGTACCCCGTGAATAGTAACCCCGATACAAAAGATAAAGTTTCACAATAAAATCCATATCAATATTTATAACATCTTAATCCAAATGTTATAAATCACTTAATAATCTCATAATCTAATATTATTAATATTACAACAATATTTTAATCATTTCTTAAACTTATAAACAATTTATTTTAATTATTTACACTTTACTAATTAATGCATTTAATCATTCTAAAATGCCAAACTCATAAAATATCATCACCAATAACCAAAACCCTCATCAAAAATCTGCATATACCCGTATATAGGATTTCCAAGCCATAAAATCCTATTTTCTAATTTTGTTACTTCACATAACATATTTAATTCATTTACTCATAACTAGTCTATTTTCATGAAAAATACCAAATTAGTACAAACAAATTTTCTTTTTTGGGATTTAGCAGGATATAGTCCCATATTGAACATATATTTTTCTCAGAATTTTTAAAATTCATTTACTATTTTTCATATGGCCAAAACGGCCGAATATTTAGACATTTATCATAAATTGTACTTTTGTTCAAAAATTCCGAAATTTATAGAGTATACTACTATTATATACATGTACCCCCAATAACAATTTCACTATTTTTGGAGTTAACCACAAGGAGTTATAAGGGTTTACTTTTAAAATAGTCTTTTCTTATAAAATTCATAACTCTTAATCTATACATCCAAAAATCACCATTTTTGGAAACAATCAAGAAAACACATCAAATTATCATTTCAAATTTTTCCAGAATTTTTGAGGGTGGAAAAAATCACGAAACTGAAAAACATAATAACCCTTAAAATCCCTTAGCTCAAAAGAACAATATTTTTGACTGGAATATTGGATGAAAAGCTGAAGGAAACTTGCACTGAAAAGCAACTCTCAAAATATCTAAATACTCACAAAAATACGCTCAATAATATAGAGAGAGAAAACTTATTTCTGGTGTGATTTTCAATTCTAACTTAAGCGCCTATTTATAGGAAAATCTTTAGAAACATGTAGAGACTAAATAATAAAATATTATTATAATTTTTTTTTCCCTCATGAAGCCACTTTGAAAAAAACAACATCATCAGTCAAAGTGGGGCCCACCCAAAAATCAAATTTACCTTTCCCAACAACCAAAAGTGGGTCCCACCCAATTTTAATAAAAATCATTTTATTTTCCAAAACTTCAATAATTTATAGAAAATAACCCGTTTATCAGAAAATACAAATTTTATGTCCATTCCACACGAAATAGAATTCTCTACAACTCTGTAGCTTTAAGTTTTTCCAAATTCTAGACAGAAAATATCCGAAATCCATAAACGGACGATTTTTAACACCTTTTAAAATTCATAAAAAATCATGCGTAAATTTTTAACGGTTCAAAATTTGTGGACATATACTCAAATTATATATGTATAACATATCCAAAAATCACAACGATCCAACGGTCAGATCAAAATTATAACTCACACAATAAAGCTTTAAGAACACCGATTTGATCTTTAATGCCTCCATTCTGACAAAATAATGATAAAACACCTCAACATTAATTGCTTCATTTATAACCATATAAATAAATCTATAATTTATATCCACATCGAATAAATATTTCCTTATCATATAAATCAATAATTAATTATTCACAAATAATATTACAGAATCACAATAATGACAACCAGGTGGTTCCCAGGAAAGAGAGGGCTTTCCGATAAGAATTTCTCCTTACTGGCGCGCAATTAGGTGACCAAACCTCTCCTTGATAGAACTTTCTAGACATTGTCAATAATGTTATTTAACAATATTATTCAAATAATATAAATTATTGATCTGATAATGGAAAATACCGTGCAGTGATAATTATTGAAACAACAATAATATAAAATATCAACGCAGTTAATTATTGAATCAATAAAATAAAATATTGAACGATAATTCTTTGTAACAATTATTGAGTAGTGCCTTCTTACGTAAGAATAAATAATTCAAAATACTTGTATACGATCGTAATATTCTTTATGCAACCCACGCGTATTCTTCGTAATTTAACCACCGAGTAATCCAACGATGTTAATGGTAACAATTATGTAATTATTTATAAAAACTCAAACTTATCGTTTTCTTCATCCGAAGCTTATTACATTATGGGGCCCTGAAATGGTTTTTGTGTGCCGTCGTCTAATATTCCCAACAACAAGAATATTCCCCGACCAAACGATTATTCCCCAACAGAAATGAGTATTTTATAACCACTTGCGTGTTTTGAAAATTTTATATATATCACCCTTAACTTTAAACTTTTATCAATTTAACCATTTACTGAATAATAATTATAAGAAAAATTGAATACTTTTATTTCATAAAATTCGGGGTCTTACATATACGGTAGTCAGCGTATACAGGTTATTCCAACAGAATAATAAAGAGTGGAATAACAATAGCTCTCTTCATGAATACGAAAGAAATAATACCCCTTACCTTAGAAGAAACTGGATATTGGAATAGTGAGGTAGCAGACTTCTCTTCTTCTTTCTCTCTATAATTTCTCTCTATAATAATTGCTCTAAGGCTTTAGTGAATTGGTGTGAAATGAAGGAACAATGAGCTTCTATTTATAGAAAAATATAGTTTCGATAATTGCACATTTTGGGGCTTGAAATATTACAGTATAATACCTTCCTTTTTTTTATTTTTAATTTAGTCCTGCAAGTTTTATCAAACTTGCACCACCTCCCCTAATAGTAAATAATGTGAATCAATAGTTCAATCATGTGAATCAATAGTTATAATCATGTGAAAATATGAATTACAGTATAGTACCTCCATCTATACCTCCATTTTTAACTTAGTCATGCAAGTATTATCAATCTTGCACCACCTCTCCTAATAGTACAAGAATATGAATCAATAGTACACACATGTGAACAAATAGTTATAATCATGTGAATTAATAACAATTAATTCCTCATTTATCCGATTAAATACCCGATTGGTCAATATAACCTCCAGACATTAATTATGAAATAAATGTCAATTTTCATTAACACTAATAATTCCAACACAATGGAACTATCAATTTCATCTTTAATCAACACGAACTTATTCATCATTAATATTATAATTCATAATATTTAACAACCAGGTCGTTCCCAGGAAAGAGGGGGCTTTCCGATAAGGATTTCTCCTTATTGGCGCGCAATTAGGTGACCAAACCTCTCCTTGACAGAACTTCTAGACATTGTCAATATTACAAATAATAATATGAATAACTTTGCCGTCTCAATTATTGATTTAATAATATATCATATTATACATATGATATTGTGACAATAATTGAATCAATAATATGAGAGATATTTTACAGCAATTACTGTAGAAATAATTGAGTATAACTGAGTGACTTTTCACGTAAGCATCGATAATCAATACCTTAGTGTGCTACTATGCAACCAACCCGCGTATTCATCGTACTTTTACTACTAGGGTAGTTCAACGGTTTTAATGGTAACACTTTCGTAGTTATTTTTATAAAAAGATAATTCTGTCATTTTCTAACTACGACAATACTTCCGTTGTGGGGTCCACCAATGATTGTGCCGTCGTACGGATATTTCCCGATAAAAAGAATATTCTGCGACCAAACGAATATTTTATAACAACTTGCATACTTTGTAAAATTTTACATATCACCCTTAACTTTAACATTTTATCAATTTAACCATTTACGAAATAAAATAATAATTATAAGAAAATTGAATACTTTCATTTCATAAAATTTGGGGTCTTACAATGACGGTGTGGTGCTTGAAGTTTAGGATTTTGATTTGGGAATTTTTTTAGGGGAAGAGTGTTGAGAAATCAGGCTCACACAAATACACTAAGATAAATACAAACACACTACTGTATGGGATATAAAATAATAACACCAGAAATTTACGTGGAAACCCAACTAGGAAAAATCACAGGGAGAGATCTCATAAATTAACTATGAAAATAATATGGAGATTACAAACTACACCCTCACTCTCAGAATGCTCTAACTGAGCTTTTCACTCTCTAACTCTCTTTTGATTTGCTAAGCTTCTTCTTGTTGTGGTGTTTTTCCTTTAAGCTTTGGCTGCTCTTTTATAGGAAAAATTAGAGGAGGAGAAGTAAATGTGGAAGGTAGAAAAATCAAAGGGCTGGAGAATGGAAAAAAATGGAGACCAAATTCAATGGGTGAGACTTTGACCAACAATCTCCACCTTGGCTTGCATTTTTCAAATACTGTGAACATCTATATGTTTGTGAATGTATCCCCCTCCTTGTATACTCCACCACGAACTCAGCATTCGTCAAATTGAATTAAGTCCAAGCAGTGCTTGAACTTTTCTGCTGTAACTGACTTTGTAAGCATATCTGCTGCATTCTCCTTTGTGTGAACTTTGCGAACTGCAATGTCACCTTTGTTCAGCCACTCACAAATCTTGTGATACTGAACATCTATATGTTTGGTTCTGGCATGGAACACCTGGTTCTTTGCTAAATGAATAGCACTTTGACTATCACACTGAATCTGGATACTACCCTGCTTGAAACCTAGTTCTTCAACTAGTCCCTTAATCCACAAAGCCTCCTTGCTTGCCTCTTTCAATGCCATATACTCAGCCTCTGTTTTGATAATGCTACCGTAGACTGTAACACTGACCTCCAACATATACATCCTCCACAAAAGGTGTATACAAACCCTTTCGTGGATCTCCTTGCATCTAGGTCTCCAGCATAATCCAAATCAACAAACCCTGTAACCTCACTTCTTGCTGTATCACGATCAAACATAAGACCGTAATTATTTGTACCTGCTAGATAATGAAAAATCCATTTCACAGCATTCCAATGCTCATTTCCTAGATTTGCCATATACCTGCTAACCACACTGACTGCTTGTGAGATATCTGGCCTTGTACATTCCATGGCGTATATTAGACAACCCATCGCATTTGTATGCGGTACTTTGGACATATACTCCACCTCATCCTCTGTCTGTGGGCTTAACTGTGAAGATAGCCTGAAATGTGCTGCCAATGGAGTGTTTCATGTTAAATCTCTCCAAGACCTTCTGCACATATCCTTTCTGAGTTAGCCACAACTTTCCTGCCTGACGATCCCTATGAATTTCCATACCTAGGATCTTCTTGGCTGACCCAAGATCCTTCGTGTCAAATTTACTGCTCAGTAAATTCTTCAGCTGAGGAATATCTGACTTCCTCTTTGTTGCTATCAACATGTCATTGACATATAATGTCAATAATACTAGAGAGCCATCATCAAGGGATCAGAAATACACACATGGATTATACTTTGAACGAAACTAACCACGAGCCACCATGAAGTTGTCAAACTTCATGTACCACTGTCTTGGGGACTGATTCAAACCATAGAGAGACTTCTTCAAAACTAAGCCCTCTTTCCTTGCTTCAATAAACCCCTCAGGCTGCTTCATATAGATCTTTTCTTCTAAATTACCATGGAGAAAAGTTGTTTTCACATCAATTTGTTCTAACTCCATATCCTATGATGCTACAATAGATAAGATCAACCGAATCGACGTGTGTTTCACAACTGGTGAGAAGATCTCATTGTAGTCTATTCCCTCTCTCTGAGAGAATCCCTTTGCCACTAACTGGCCTTGAATCTTTCACCTTCTTTATCAGACTGAGCTTCTTTTTTCCTGAACACCCACTTGCATCCTATAACCTTCGATCCTTTTGGAAGTTGAACTAATTCCCAAGTCTGGTTCTTCTGTAAAGACTCCATCTCTTATACCATCGCTATCGCCCATTTATCATTATCCAACCTCATACATCTGGTATATTCCAATAGAGTTCTGTTCATCCTCTCGGTAACCCCATTTTGGTCTGGAGTTCTTTTGACTAAGAAGTGCCTAGTGATACCTTCATCTTGGAAGAACTGTAGGAATGACCTGTCCTTGTATTCTGTGTCATTATCTGATCTGAAATACTTCAACTTCTTTCTGGTCTGGTTTTTTACTTTAGCTTTCCACTGCTTAAAGATTCTGAAAACCTCAGATTTCTGCTTCATAAAATACACCCACACCTTTCTGGACTAGTTATCTATAAAGCTAACAAAATAATGGGCTCCACCCATTGACGTATACTTGATCGAGCCCCACACATCCGAATGTACGTAATCAAGTACATTCTTACTGGTATGTGCTCCTGCCTTGAAGTTGACCCTCTGTTGTTAGCCTTACATGCAAAATTTGCAAAATTCCAAACTACACGTTTTGACATCTTTCAACAACTTTCTTTTGTGAAGTTCTTTCATTCCACCTTCACTCAAATGACCAAGTCACATGTGCCATAATTACGTCGCTATCATGTTGGAATTATCTCACCTTGCGAAATTGTTTGCTCCACCAAAGAATTGTGTCCCCTATCGACTTATGAGGTGCCCTTCTTCTGGCCCTTCATAATTACCATCGAACCCTTGGTAATTTTCATGACACCATATCTGACTGAGATACTGCTGAAAGGTTTTGTGAAAATCAAAGTAGCAATCAAATTGTAAAAATAGTGAAAGCAAAGTAAAATCAGATTTTAAAATTTTTTACAAACCAATTACCCGGATCATCCTTTATGCATATTATTAATTAAAATGAAGAACAAGAAGTTATAAAATCATACCCTTGTAGATACGAGCTTCCACAGGTACGAGTTCAACTCCTACTTCTCTGCGATCTCCTTGAATCTCTGGGTATATTCTTTCCTTTGATCAATGTTATCCACCCAAGTGTATGACCTCTACAGGTGATCCACCAAGGAAGAAGAATTTTCAAGAAGAAGGGTGTATTGGCTCAAACCCTAGTTTTTCCTATCTCTATAGAAAAGGGGGGCGTACTCTCCAATAATTGGAATTACGTATATCTTTGATATTTGATATAAGACTCCTCTTATAAAGATATCAGGTAACCCTATTTAATTAAAATAAGGTATTATTTATTTAATTAAACTCCTTTAATTAATTAGGCTCCCTAATCTTATTAGGGATAATTAATTAAACTCCTTTAACTAATTTTTCCTTCTAATCCTATTAGGAATAAATGAGAGTACTTATATTAAATTAATTCCTAAACTCTTTTAGAAATTAAAAATAATAATAATTGTAATAATATTAATAAGACCCTCTTATTAATTTATATTTAATATTTCAAAATATTAAATAATAAATATTAAGTTATTTAATTTATTTTATCACCATATATTAAATTAAATATACTTAACATATTATTATGATTATGCCATTAACTTCTTAAATAATTATTCTTCTTTTATGGTGTGACCCTTTAGGTTCTCCATATTAAACCAGTTGTAAATAAATCAATTAGAACAATTTTAATCTTATTTAAATAAATAAATTAAACTATTAATTTATTTAAGTAAATAATATTTATTCTATAATAGGGATAAGCCTCCCTAGCGATCAACGACTTTTCAGATAATATAGATTTCAACATTAATCATAAAAAAAACTTTTGAGTAAATAGTTACCATACAATTCAATCCTTCCACCATACAATGTCCCAATTAAATATAAGACATGAAATTATTGTCAAGACTTATTTTATTTAATTATATGTATTTCGATTCCTAAATGCACAACTCTTAATGAATGAAAATTAGAAACTAATTTCTAATTTCATTCCACCTTGGCCAAGGATTCCTGGGTTGTCATTTATCGAATCACATAGGACATTTATCTTCTTTTACTAGAAGTGGTAGATTCTTTATTGATCATTCATTATCTCCATATATAACTTATAACACCCAAGCATACCCTTTGATATACTCTAAGAGTCTTAAGGAATAAGTCAAAGTGTAATTCACTATATATAAGATACTATGATGATCTCAAGTCTAAGGATCATTTGTACTACTATCACTACAGAAATTCCTATTGATAGGCAAGTAAAACTCCATTAAGTATTCCTTAGCGAGTCACATTTAGTGCACTTATTCTCTAATAAGCACCTACATACTTGCTTTAGTGTCTCCACACAAATGATCATGAGATTAATCATCCTCATCCAATGAGCAAGAAACATACGTACCAATCTATCCGGATTCACTAATCCCCTTTTTAGTAATCCATTGATTGAGAACATTTTAGTTTTAAGCTATCTAAGAATTTAGATCTCATTAGCATGATCTCATCATGATTATAAAAGCATTGCTTAAAACTATGGGTTTATCACATTTTATTAAAACAACACCATGTAGATAATTAAATACCTTTAATAAATAATACTTTTATTAATAAATAAATAAGATTGATTACAAAGTATATGCTTTATCTTCATACATGATTGGCTTGTATGCATACTACTTTCAATCTCCCACTTGAACTAAAGCTAATCGTCGTGGTATCTTATACCCATCTTCTCTACGTTACGATCGAACTGCTGTTGTGTTAACGCTTTAGTAAATGGATCTACAATATTGTCTTGAGAGCCCATACGCTCAAGGGTGATGTCTTCTCTTTCAATGATCTCTCTGATCAAATGAAACCACCGCAACACGTGTTTGGATTTCTGATGAGACCTCGGTAATGAACTTCTTCATCCAAACAGCTTCCTTTGCAGCTTCACTTGCAGCTATGTACTCTACCTCATCACTGAATAATCAAGAATTTCTTTGTTTGGAACTCTTCCAACTCAACTTTCTACCACCGTTTAAGGTAAACATACCTACCGAGCAATTCTTTCATCATCTTGGTCCATTTGAAAACTTGAGTCATGAAGCCCTCTGGTTTTAATTCGGACCACCAGTAGACAATAAATACATCCTTAGTTCTTCTTAAGTACTTTAGGATATTTTCACCTTTGCCTTAGTGTTCTTCTCTTGGATTCGATGATATCTCGCTTGTTACACTAAGTGCATGAGCGACATCTGGTCTAGTACATATCATACCGTACATAATAGATCCTATTACTGAAGCATAAGGAATCTTACTCATACGGTCTCTCTCTTTAGGTGTCTTTGGGGCTTGTTTCTTGGAGAGATGTATTCCATGGCTCATCGGCATGAGACCTCTTTTGGAATCTTCCATGCTAAACTTCTTTAGCATCGAGTCAATGTACGTTCCTTGGGGTAAGCCAAGCATCCTTTTAGATCTATCTCTATAGATCTTTATCCCCAAAATATAGGATGCTTCTCCCAAGTCCTTTGTGGAGAAGTGTTTAGATAACCATATTTTAATTGATTGTAGCATAAGAATATCATTCCCTATCAGTAATATATCATCAACATATAATACAATGAATGAAAAAGCGCTCCTAGTAACCTTCTTGTACACACATGGTTCATCCTCATTTTTGATAAAATCAAACTCTTTGATTGTCTCATCAAAATGGATGTTCCACCTACGAGAAGCTTGCTTATATCCATAAATGGATCGTTGTAGCTTACAGACTTGATTTGTTCTAACCTTTGAAACAAATCCCTCTGGCTATGTCATATACACATCCTCCTCAAGTTTCCCATTGAGGAAGGCCGTTTTCACGTCCATCTGCCAGATTTCGTAGTCATGGTAAGCTGTAATCGCAAGCAAAATCCGAATGGACTTAAGCATTGCTACTGGTGAGAAGGTTTCATTGTAGTCAACTCCTTGTCTTTGTTTGAAACCTTTTGCGACCAGTCGAGCCTTATAGGTCTCTACCTTTCCGTCTGCTCCAGTCTTTCTTTTAAAGACCCATTTACACCCAATAGGCTTAATGCCTTCAGGTGGTGAAACCAAAGTCCATACTTGGTTTTCATACATGAAGTCCATCTCGGATTTCATGGATTCTTGCCACTTCTATGAGTCTTTACTACTCATAGTCTATTCGTAATTCAATGGATCATCATCATCATCTATGATGCGTACCTCATCGTCATCCTCTATGACAAGTCTATACCTATCAGATATCTTCGGTTCCAGATTTATGAATAGGGTGCGGTACAGAAGGAATCTCTACTTGGTTAGGTACCTGACTTTGATATGTAGTATTTTGTGGTTCTTAAACCTCTTCAAGATATATCTTACTCCCACTAACCCCTTCAAGGATAAACTCATTTTCCAAGAAGTCAGCATGTTTCGCAACAAACACCTTTTAATTAGTTGGATGATAGAAATAATACCTCGATGTTTCTTTAGGGTATCCACAAATCTACATTTATCAGATCTAGTCTGTAGCTTATCGTTTTCAAACTTTTTGACATAAGCTGGACAACCCCAAGTCTTAACATGCTAAAGATTTGGTTTCCTCCCTGTCCATAACTCATATGGGGTCTTGGGGACGGATTTTGTAGGTACCTTGTTAAGTAGGTATGCAGCCAATTTTAGGGCATATCCCCAGAAGAAAACTAGAAGGTCAGTAAAGCTCATCATGGATCGAACCATGTCCAACAATGTTCGATTTCTCCTTTCAGATACACCATTCATCTTTGGTGTCCCTGGTGGAGTCTATTGTGATATTATACCATTTTCTTTGAGACAATTGAGAAACTCACCACTTAAGTATTCTCTTCCTTGATCAGATCGAAGAATCTTAAAACTCTTACCAGTTTGCTTCTCTACTTCACGTCTGAACTCTTTGAACTTTTCAAATGATTCAAATTTGTATTTCATTAAATACACATATCCAAATCTTGAGTGATCGTCAGTGAATGTAATAAAATAAAAATACCCTCCTCATGCAGTCGTTGTCATGGGTCCACATACATCTGTGTGTACCAATGCTAATAACTCTATAACTCTTTCTCCTATTTCACTAAAAGGAGATTTAGTCATTTTGCCCATGAGACAAGATTCACAAGTTAGATATGATTCATAATTAGATAGCTATAAGAGCCCATCTTTATACAACTTGGATAATCTTGTTTCATTAATATGACCAAGTCTACAGTGCCACATATAGGTATAATTAATATCATCTCTTTTCCTTTTCTTAGTTTGTTCAATTTGAAGTATATTTTCATGCAAGTCAAGTATATAAAGTCCATTTCGCAAATTACCAACACCATATAAAACATTATCATTATAAATAGAACAACTTTTGTTCTTTATTATAATGTTAAAACCATCCATATCCAATACAGAGATAGAAATAATGCTTCTAAAGATATTTGGAATAAAATAACAATTATTTAAATTAATGAACTTGCCCGTAAGCAGTGTTAAACAATAAGTCCCTACAGGTAATGCAGCAACCTTTGCTCCATTTCCCACTCGTAAGACGACCTCATCCTTGCTCAACTTTCTACTTCTGACCAGGCCCTGCATATTATTACATATGTGAGAACCACAGCCGGTATCCAATACCCAAGTAGAAGATTGAATTTCAGAAAAAATTAATTTCAATCATAAACAAACCTTGATTAGGATTCGAAGCTTCTTGAAGCTTCTTCTGCTTTTGTTCCACAAGATAATCCTTGCAGTTCCTCTTCCAGTGACCCGGCTTATTGCAATGGAAGCAAATTCATTTGCTAGCTAGATCAGGTTTCTTTTGATTTTTCACTTTCGCCTTTTCCTTAGCCTTCTTGGATTTTTTCTTTTCAGAAGATACATTGGGCCTCTTCCTTTTCTTTGAAGAATCATCCACCAGTAAGACATGGTTCTTCTTGGATGGGAAGTGACCTTCATCAGTTTTCAACATATTAAATAACTTGGACAAGCTAACGTCCAACTTATTCATATGAAAATTCACAACAAATTGTGAGAAGGTGTCAGGGAGTGACTGCAAGATCAAATCTTGACTTAACTCCCCATCCATGACGAACCCAAGCTGTCCAAGATGTTCAATCAGATTAATCATCCTTAGGACATGAGTCTCAACAGTAGTGCCGTCAGTCATCCAAGATCGGAAGAGCTCCTTAGATATTTCATATCTAGCAGTCCTACTTTACTCACCATACAGTTCTTGTAGGTGCAACAGTATAGTAGGAGCATCCATGGTTTCATTTTGACGCTGAAGCTTGTTACTCAAGGATGCGAGCATGATGCATTGAGTCACAGATGCATCATCTTGCCACTGTTTAAAGTAGCAATATCTTCCTCAGAGGCTGTCTATGCAACTTTTGCAGGTACGGGCGAATTTAGGACATAAGAAATCTTTTCAGCAGTGAGAACAATTCTCAGATTCCTTAACCAGTCCGTGTAATTCAGTCTGGTCAGTTTGTTAGCATCAAGTATGTTACACAGTGAAATTAGTGAATGCGACATTTTCAAAATTCTGCATGTAAAAAGATAATATTTTAGCAAACGTTCATTTAATTAATTACCAAAATAAATTAGGTCTTATTTTATATTGGTATCTCCCACTATTTTCTTCAAACCATATAACCCTTATTTATATAGCTCGATAAAATCTAATTAAAGTTTTTGCTAGTGAGAATAAGGATCTCATTTCAAATATATATAGCCTTGTGGTGATACAATAAACTATATATAAATAAATAGGTAGACAATTCCTTGTCAATTACATCATCATGTAACTCCTTATGTTTTGCCTCTTAGATTATTTTGATCAAGTGGTGGCACATCCGAATCAAAATTATCTAAGTTAAGTCCAACCTAGCACTTCTATATCTTCAAAAAGGAAAAATATTGTCCTTGCGGTGACACAACAAAACAATATTGTTCAATTTTCTTTATAAGCATCAAATGTGATAAATTAACATCTTAAATACTTCATACTTGCCTTGTGGTGACACAACAAACTCATATTAAATATTTAATACTCTATTAATTTATCATCCTAGAAGGTTACGTTCGATATTCTAAATATCTTTGAACGTTTAAGACTTAATATATAAAAACTTTGAGGGATTTGTTACTATTTAGTCTCATCTTGCTTAGCGTGCATTCAAATGTATATAAAATACGCGTCATATTATTAAACATGTGAAGCATAATTGCATAATATATAATATATATATAATACTAGCATGCACATATAGAATACTATATTCTACTCGGATTGATTATGGACTTTTATTCTAGTTTAGTTCACTAGAGCCACCAAGTGAACCAAAATGTGACGCCCCTAAAACAGGTATACATCACCCATCTTGGGTCGCCAAATACATGGTACAAAATTCAAATACAACTTAATTATACAACAGTCGTGTAAAATACGACAAAACATAATCTAAGAGTTTTAATAAGAATATTGTCATCTAGACAATATCCACACTCAATGGAGTCCTCATTACATTTATTGTCACACTATTTTATAGAATAGTGAGGACTACTAAAACAACCATCTGGACCGTCAATCCGTTCCCAGACTAAATCCAAATATATTCTCATTTCCTGAAGAGAACAGTGAAAGAAAGGGTGAGTTCTACTATCCCAGTAAGAAATATTATTTCTAAGATAATGCAGAATAAATTATCCTTAGCCTTCAACAGTATAACAACTGATAGAATATAATAGACAACAAGTTTTAGATCAACAACTGCAGCGGAATAAGCAATCCATTAGAAGAGTCAAGTAGAGTATAAAATCTATTATCTTCTATGATTTAAAAAGTTTTTCATCAACTTTATCGCTGAGACTCAACTTAATAAATAAACCATATCATCGATTCTTCCCTACACTACGGGCCAAGGATATTCATTAAATCATCAATGGTCATAACTATACCGAATAATCTCTGGTCATAATCATACCAAAAACTGTCCATCAATGCACTACAGGCCGCTGAGGACTTTCACTACATCATTCGTCATATTACAGTCATGATTATACCGAATAATCCCTGGTCATAATCATAACAAGTCCATCTATGCACGTAAGCCAAAGATGACTTTCATCACAATATAAGCATGAGGATGATGACAATGACATAATAATTCAATAAAACAAGTTCAATGATAAATTTTAAAGATTTATAATTTAATTTATCCAGAAATCAATAACGTCCAAATTGTCAACATGATCTTTGCTTTGTGGAGTAAAATTCAAGAATAATATTCATGTACCAAAAATAATTTGGACGAGAAAAGAAATATATTTTTGGATGAATAGTACCCGTGAATAATACTTGAGAATAGTACCCGTGAATAGTACTCCAAACACGAAAAGTGTCCCAATACCCGAAGTGAATGATACTAGAGTGAATAGGAATCGGGTGAATAACAACTTGTGAATAGTACTTTCTAAGCACAAAAAGTACCCCTAATAATACTAGAGTGAATAATACTAGAGTGAATAATGCTCAGGGTGAATAGTAACTTGTGAATAGTAACTTCGTAAAAAAAAACAAAGAAATGATATTCCATGATAAGTACAAAAGAAATGATATCTCGAGACAGTATAATAGAATATCTGAAAATCGAAATGGATTTTCACCCGCCATACGGTAATCCACGTAGAACAGATCATTTCCACAATTTAATAAAGAATGAATCTGAAGGATCATTCACCATGCATCATGTAAATCCACATGAGCGAGTTATTCCAATAGAATAATAAAGAATGGAATAATAGAAGAATTCACCATGCATGCGATAGACCATAGCAGACGAGTTATTCCAATGAATAATAAAGAATGGAACTAGGTCAAATGCGTAATTCACATGCAGACGTGATATTCCAATGAATAATAAAGAATGGAACCCGAGTCATGCGTAATCCGCATGATGAGGATATTCCAATAGAATAATAAAGAATGGAAGAACAACGAATTCACCGGGCATGCGATAGATCCGCGCAGATGTGTTATTCAAATGAAATAATAAAATGGAGTAACAGAAGAATTTCACTATGTATGCGGTACTTTGCATAGACATGTTATTCCAACATAATAATAAAGAATGGAATAACAACCTTTATGAGTATTGAAAGAAAATAACTCTTTTCATGAATACGAAAGAATAATACCCCTTACCTCGAAAGAAGACTGGATACTGGAATAGTGAGGTAGCAGACTTATCTTCTTCTTTCTCTCTATAATTTCTCACTATAATAATTGCTCTATAGCTTTAGTGAATTGGTGAAAAATAATGAAGGAATGAGCTTCTATTTATAGGAAAATATAGTTTAGATAATTGCACGTTTTGGGGCTCGAAATATTACAGTATAATAGCTTCCTCTTTTCCTTCATTTTTAATTTAGTCCTACAAGTATTATCAAAATTGCACCATCTCCCCTAATAGTAAATCATGTGAATCAATAGTTCTAGACATGTGAAAATATGAATTACAGTATAGTACCTCCATCTATACCTCTATTTTTAACTTAGTCATGCAAGTATTATCAATCTTGCACCAACTCCCCTAATAGTAAATGAATGTGAATCAATAGTACACACATGTGAACAAATAGTCATAATCATGTGAATTAAGAGCAATTAATTGCTCATTTATCTGATTAATTATCCGATTGGTCAATATAACATCCAGACATCAATTATTATCGAAATAAATGTCAATTTTCACTAACTCTAATAATTCTAACACAATGGAACTATCAATTTCATCTTTAATCAACATGAACTTATTCATCATTAATATTATAATTCACAATATTTAACAACCAAGTCGTTCCCAAGAAAGAGGGGGCTTTCCGATATGGATTTCTCCTTATTGGCGCCATTGATTAGGTGACCAAACCTCTCCTCGATGAAACTTCTAGACATTGTCAATATTGCAAATAATAATATGAATAACTTTGTCGTCTCAATTATTGATTTAATAATATAACATATTATGCGGATGATCTTATGACAATAATTGAATCAATAATATGAGAGATATGATGCGACAATTATGGTAGCAATAATTAAGTATAAGCGAGTGACTTCTTACGTAAGCATCAATAATCAATACTGTGTGCTACTATGCAACCACAGCAGACATTCTTTTACTTTTACTATCGGGTAGTTCAACGGTTTTAACTTGGTAACACTTTCGTAGTTATTTTTATAAAAGATAATTACATGCGTTTTTTACTACGACAATACTTTCGTTATGGGGTCCACCAATGATTGTGCCGTCGTACGGATATTCCCCGACAAAAAAGAATATTCTCCGACCAAACGAATATTTTATAACAACTTGTTTACTTTGCAAAATTTATAAATATTACCCACAACTATGACATTATATCAAATCCACACCATAATATTCAAAAAAATATTTCGAGAAATTTAAATCTTTATTCATAAAATTTGGGGTCTCACAATCTCCCCTCCTTATAAAATTTTGCCCTCAAAATTTACGTACGTACCTGGTATGTCGAAGAGATGAGGATACCTTGACTTTATTTCAGATTCTAACTCTTGAGGTATAACCTTTGAGTGTCGAATATAATCCTTCTTATCCAAGATTTTAACACGTTTCTTCTCATACGTTAAATCTTCTACTATCTCATCTAATTCTAATTCCATAATGTGGTTCGGGTCGTCCACATATTTATGTAACATCGATACGTGAAAAATGTTATGAACACGCTACATACTTGGCGGTAAAACGAGTCTATAGGCCACAGTTCCTACTCGATCGAGGATTTCAAATGGGCCAATTAAATCGAGGGTTGAGATAACGCCTTCTTGAACCTTCTTCTTCACATTCATCGACTTGAATGTGTGTAGCTTGGCGGCTTTAACTTTATCGATTAAAGTCGATTCTACTCGTATATTCGTTATCTTCACGTGGGTCCCTAGATTCTTTAACTCTATCTTCATCATTTGTAAGTTATACGAAATGGGTTTTTGTGTTAACAACGTCACACTCGTAACCGCATACGATCTTCTACTCAACGCGTCAGCTACCACATTCGCTCTTCCACGATGATATTGAATGGTATGGTCGTAATCTTCAACAGCTCGAGCCAACGTCTTTTGGCGCATAATACATTCGTTCTAGGTGAAGAAATATTTAAGGGTTTTAGAAATGGGTTTTGTACTGGGATCAATACAAAATTTGATTTCACGCTCTAGGGGTAGGCTAAGAAGTCTTCAAGAATACCTCAGGAAATTTATTAACAATAGAAATATCATTTAAAACTGTGACTCTCATCCAAGACTTGGATAACACGTCACATTGATACCTATCAACTTGCCATCGTCATTCACACCGTCGCATATGAAAAGTCTAGCTTCGGTGCATCCCAAGACTTGGAAGTCACCAGCGAAAGGCTCGGAGCTCTTTACTTATGGCTTGATATGACAATGATTGACTTTAGTGGTTTGGTTGCTTGAATTCGCATAATAGGTTGGTTAGGAATATGAAAGCTAACAACCTTACGAAAAGCTTGATGAGTAGTTAACCAATCGATTCCTAAAATCACATCAAAGGCAAGTATTTTCAAAGAGATAAGATCGACAAGTAACGTGAAAGTGTCGATTTGAATTAACAAGATTTATAAATAGTAGAGGTAACGAAGGTTTCTACTAACGAAGTTTCAACCCAAAAGTCAAAGTCTAATCTCTCCGGAGTCAAATTTAAATGTTGAGCGCAAGCAAGAGAGATAAAAGAATGGGTAGAACCGGTATCTAATATGGTATAGACTTCGCAAGAATTTATAATTAACTAACCCGTGCTAACTTCTTTTGGGTCACTCGCTTTTTGAGAAGTCACGAAAAATGCTCTTCCTGAAACCACCGACTTTGTTTTGTCCGTATCCGCCTTTGGTGCCACCGTCCCAGCTGGACTTGACTTTGATGCACGATAAAATCGGGCTAGGTGACCTTCTTTTCCACAATTGTAACATGCTTTGGACTGCATCGTGCAGCTTGGACTGATGTGTCCCTCCCCTTTGTATTTATAACATACGACCAGCGGTCGTTCTCCTTCCTTAACAGGTGCTGGTGCTGCTGTCTTTCCATCGTTGTTGAACCTTCTCTTCTTGAAATTTCCACTTCTATTATCTTGGCCATGATTACCACCGAAGTGGTTCCCATTCTTGGCATGATAATTTCCCCCATGATGGTTATCATTGTTCCGATGACCGTTGCCAATGATACGATTATTATCGTGTTGTTGGTCATTGCCTTTTGGTTGTGCTGACTCATTATCACGATCCAATAACCGAGCCCTATTCACAACATCTGAATATAAACAAAGTTTGTGAGAAATGAGGTATTGACGTATATCGGATTTCAAACCTCTTAGAAACATTCGCGTTATTTGTTCCTCATTATCGACCAAATGGGATGCAAACCGGGATAACTCTGCAAATTTAGCCTCGTATTGCGACACAGTCATATTGTTTTGCTCCAACTTGATAAACTCTACCTCCTTCATGTGACGAATACTTTCGGAAAAGTACTTGTCGTTGAACAGCTCTTGGAACTTCTCCTAAGACATCTTGAGTGCGTCAGGCTGGGTATGTTTTACAGATTTCCACCAGTAATCTGCCTCTTCATGCAACATAAAGGTGGCAAAGGGAACCTTTTGCTACTCGGAACATCCCAAGACTTCAAATATCTTGGTGATCTGCTTTAACCACGTCTTTGCCTTAAGTGGTTCTGACTTTCCCAAAAACTCCGGCGGTCCCAGCTCCTTGAACTGTTTAGCAGTGACCAACCGTGGGTTGCCATTGTTTCCACCTGCATTTTGAACAGGAGTCTCTCTCGCCTGATGTTGCATGAATTGCATAAAGCCTCTGAACATCCCATCGTTCATCATCTGATCGGTGTTGTTATTTACCTGAGGATTATTGTCTTCCTGTTGCACATTGTCCTGGGTATTGATCGTTGGTGACTCAACGGTCTCATGTGCTTCATTCTTGATCTCAACATTTTCGGATGCCATTTTCAAACAACTGTCACAAAACAAGGGTTAATTGACATATCACATATTATCCTATACTACGGTGACCAATTAAATACCAAATAAACTTAGGTAGGTCATACTAGCGAAGGAATTCCCGTCTCTCCTCCTAGTTCTTGTCTCACATCTCGGCTTAGGGATCATATCCTAAGCTTTGATACTAACTGTGACTCCCCCAAAATAGGTATACATCACCCATCTTGGATCGCCAAATACATGGTACAAAAATTCAAATACAACTTAATTATACAACGATTATGTGTAAATACGACAAAACATAATCTAAGAGTTTTAATAAGAATATTGTCATCTAGACAATATCCACACTCAATGGAGTCCTCATTACATTTATTGTCACACTATTTTATAGAATAGTGAGGACTACTAAAACAACCATCTGGACCGTCAATCCGTTCCTCGACTCGTCCTAGCTATATTCTCATTTCCTGAAGAGAACAGTGAAAGAAAGGGTGAGCTCAACTAGCCCAGTAAGAAATATTATGACTAAGATAATCCAGAATAAATTATCCTTAGCCTTCAACAGTATAACAACTGATAGAATATAATAGACAACAAGTTTTAGATCAACAATCTGCGGTGAAATAAGCAATCCATTAGAAGAGTCAAGTAGAGCATAAAATCTACTATCTTCTATGATTTAAAAAGTTTTTCATCAACTTTATTGCTGAGACTCAGCTTAATAAATAAACCATATCATCGATTCTTCCTTGCACTATGGGCCAAGGATATTCATTAAATCATCAATGGTCATGACTATACCGAATAATCTCTAGTCATAATCATACCAAAATCTGTCCATCAATGCACTACATGCCACTGAGGACTTTCACAACATCATTCGTCATATTACTGTCATGATTATACCGAATAATCCCTGGTCATAATCATACCAAGTCCATCTATGCACGTAAGCCAAAGATGACTTTCATCACAATATAAGCATGAGGATGATGACAATGACATAATAATTCAATAAAACAAGTTCAAGGATAAATTTTAAAGATTTATAATTTAATTTATCCAGAAATCAATAACGTCCAAATTGTCAACATGATCTTTGCTTTGTGAAGTAAAATTCAAGAATAATATTCATGTACCAAAAATAATTTGAATGAGAAAAGAAATATATTTTTCTAATTGAATAGTACCCCGTGAATAGTACTTCGAGAATAGTACCCCGTGAATAGTACTCCGACACGAAAAGTGTCCCGAATACCCGAGTGAATGATACTAGAGTGAATAATAATCAGGTGAATAGTAACTCGTGAATAGTAACTTGTGAATAGTACTTCGACACGAAAAAGAACCCCGAATACTCGAGTGAATAATACTAGAGTGAATAGTAATCGGGTGAATAGTAACCCGTGAATAGTAACTCATAAAAAAAATACCAAAGAAAATGATATTCCATGACGAGTACAAAAGAAATGATATCTCAGATGAGTATAATAGAATATACAAAACTGCAAATGGATTTTCACCCGCCATGCGGTAATCCACATAGATAGATCATTTCCACAATTTAATAAAGAATGAATCTGAAGGATCATTCACCATGCATCTGGTAATCCACATAGACAAAGTTATTCCAATGAATAATAAAGAATGGAATAATCAAAGAATTAACCATGCATGCGATAGACCGCATGCATGACGAGTTATTCCAACGAATAATAAAGAATGGAACTAGGTCATGCGTAATTACATGCAGATGGGGGATATTCCAACGAGAATAATAAAGAATGGAACCAGTCATGCGTAATCCGCATACATCTGAGGATATTCCAACAAAATAATAAAGAATGGAATAACAAATGAAATTTCACCATGTATGCGGTACTTTGCATAGACAAAGTTATTCCAACATAATAATAAAGAATGGAATAACAACTCTTATGAGTATTGAAAGAAAATAACTCTCTTCATGAATACGAAAGAATAATACCCTTACCTCAAAAGAAATTTGGATCTTTGGAATAGTGAGGTAGCGGACTTTCTTCTTCTTTCTCTATAATATAATTTATCTCTATAATAATTGCTTTATAGCTTTAGTGAATTGGTGAAAAATAATGAAGGAATGAGCTTCTATTTATAGGAAAATATAGTTTCGATAATTGCACGTTTTGGGGCTCGAAATATTACAGTATAAAACCTTCCTCTTTTCCTTTATTTTTAATTTAGTTCTGCAAGTATTATCAAACTTGCACCATCTCCCCTAATAGTAAATTATGTGAATCAATAGTAAATCATGCAAATCAATAGTTCTAGACATGTGAAAATACGAATTACAGTATAGTACCTCCATCTATACCTCCATTTTTAACTTAGTTATGCAAGTATTATCAATCTTGCACCAACTCCCCTAATAGTAAATGAATGTAAATCAATAGTACACACATGTGAACAAATAGTTATAATCATGTGAATCAATAGCAATTGATTGCTCATTTATCCGGTTAATTACCCGATTGGTCAATATAACCTCCAGACATAAATTATTATCGAAATAAATGTCAATTTTTACTAACACAAATAATTCCAACACAATGGAACTATCAATTTTATCTTTAATCAGCACGAACTTATTCATCATTAATATTATAATTCACAATATTTAACAACCAGGTCGTTCCCAAGAAAGAGGAGGCATATTCTCCAACAATTGGAATTACCCAATTGATCAATGTTAGCCACCCAAGTGTATGGACTCTACATGTGATCCACCAAGGAAGAAGAATTTTCAAAAAGAAGGGTGTATTGGCTCAAACCCTAGTTTTTCCTATTTCTATAGAAAAAGGGGGCATATTCTCCAACAATTGGAATTACGTATATCTTTGATATCTGATATAAAACTCCTCTTATAAAGATATCAGGTAACCCTATTTAATTAAAATAAGATGTTATTTATTTAATTAAACTCCTTTAATTAATTGGGCTCCCTAATCTTAGTAGGGATAATTAATTAAACTCCTTTAACTAATTTTGCCTCCTAATCCTATTAGGAATAAATGAGAGTACTTATATTAAATTAATTCCTAAACTCTTTTAGAAATTAAAAATAATAATAATTGTAATAATATTAATAAGACTCTCTTATTAATTTATATTTAATATTTTAAAATATTAAATATTAAATAATAAGTTATTTAATTTATTCTATCACCATAGATTAAATTAAATATACTTAACATATTATTACGATTATGTCATTAACTTCTTAAATAATTATTCTTCCTTTTATGGTGTGACCCTTTAGGTTCTCCATATTAAACCGGATGTAAATAAATCAATTATTCTAATCTTATTTAAATAAATAAATTAAACTATTAATTTATTTAAGTAAATAATATTTATTCTATAATAGGGATAAGCCTCTCTAGCGATCAACGACTTTCTAGATGATATAGATTTCAACATTAATCATAAAAGAACCTTTGAGTAAATAGTTACCGTACAATTCAATCCTTCCCCCATACAATGTCCCAATTAAATATAAGACATGAAATTACTGTCAAGTCTTATTTTATTTAATTATATGTATTTCGATTCCTAAATGCACAACTCCTAATGAATACAAATTAGAAACTACTTTCTAATTTCATTCTGTGACAACCCGAGAAATTAGACAAATTATTAAAATCTTAAATGATTGATTTAAGGTCAAATAATAGACCTAGACAGAAAATAAGTGTATACGTTTGATATTTTTGGGATGGAATTTTGAGGATTTTAAAATTCTGTGAAGGATTTAGGTGAATTATTCAGGATTAAGTGTATATGTGTTTATGTTCTGTGAATATGGTATTATGTGTGCACAGTATGTGGTTAAGGGTCAAGGATTGACCAAATAAATTTTATCAGTGTCAAACCCTAATATTATTAAGAACGTCAACGTTCAATTAGAAAACCCTAACATCTGATAAGAAACCCTAAAAATCGGTTTTGAAACCCTAATTTCAGTTCCGGGAATCCGAAACCATAATTCAGAATTTAAAACCCTAATTCTGGAATTTAAAAGCTGTGTATAAGGTTTAACGTCATTAATTATAATTTATTAGGAAAAACCCTAACAAATTACTTGAAACCCTAATTGCTTATTAGAAAGCCCTAATATTACATCTGAGAACTCTAATTTCAAATTTCGGGTATTTAAAACCCTAATTTGGGAACTTAAAAGAAGATTATATTGCTTAAGGGTTATTAATTATAATAGTAATTAGGATAAATCTTAATTAATTAGCAAACCCTAATTTTAGATTCTTAAACCCTAATTATTCCGTCAGGAACCCTAATGTATAATTATGGATTTAATTGCTAAATTAGCCATCTTAGTTAGGAAATATTAATCCTAATTTGTGTTAGTCCTAATGTAATTAGGAAAATATACTGTAATTAGGAAACTCTAATTATAATTTAAAGATGTTAATTTTTCATTTTTGAAAATCCTAATTTAGAAATCCTAAAAGGTGAATTATGGAAAGTTTAGGTTTTAACCCTGAGGGTTAAACCTTAAGGGTTAAACTTTAAGGGTCAAACCCTAAGGGTTTGCAACAAATGACAATTCTAGAAATAAAATAGTATAGACAAGACCAAAATACCCTCCCTTAACTTTTATGTTAAAAAAAGAGTTATGGTCACAAATGAAGCCACATCTCTTAAGTTACAACCAAACACCTTGGATCAGCTAAAATTGAACACCTAGCCACATTTACAACCATGGATTTAAAAGATCTAAGATTAAAAAGTAAGAAATACTTACTTTACTTATCATTTGCTCCAAGTCCCTTCTCTCTCTATATTTTTGGATCTTAGAGTGAGAAAGTGTGAGAAACAAAGCTAAGATCATGTAATAACAAGCCGAGATCAGATCATCAAGGATCAGTTCATGAATCAAATTTTTAAAGGTATAAAAACCCTAACTTAGAAATCTGATGATTTGATGTTAAATGTTGTTGTTGATTGGTTAAAGTTGTGTAATAGAGTGTCATTTGATGATATGGGTTGCCAAAACCTAGATCCATATCACTTAGATGCACGAATCTAGCATTTCTTGAAATCTGGAAAAGTTAAAAAGTTTGGTCTGACAGTCATATGTCAGGGCCTTTAGATCCGTGTGTGTTAAGTGTTTTTTGTGTTTTATGTTATAAATCTGTAGTATGACATGTGGACTTGGATATGGAACTAAAATCAGGTTCATATCATGTTTAAATTGAAAGTTATAAGCAGTCAAAACCCTTTGACCAACCATGAAATCAGGAATCTGGGCAGCCCAGATTTCGTTTGACAAGATTTTCCAGGCTCTTAATCTTGCTGTATGTTAATGTTTTGGCCACATTATTGTGTTTTTGTTGTAGCCTGACATGAATACTTCATGCTAAAAGCTTCAGATCCCTCAGATCGATAACCGAACCGTATAAAAGTTGTGGTCAAACGTGGAATGAAAAACTGCTCAAGAACATTTCTGGGTAACCCAGAAATGTTCAAGAACAATTTTCCCTTCCTACTTTGACCGGCCCATAATTTCTTTTGGTGATGTTGTTGTGATGATCTAAGGTTATAGAATTATACACTGATATTAGTACTACAAGAATGAACCATTATATCGTACAAAGAAAGCCCAGATTGCATGTTATGAGGATTGGAAAATGGGTACTTCGACCGTTTCTTCAATTCTCGAAAACCGTAAATTGAAGAACATGTCTGACAAGGTTTTCTGTTGATTAGATCTCACTAGTATGTTGTGTATTGGCTAGAATCTTGGTTGCTATTTGTAGTATTACACTTATACTACAACATCAATACGTTAGATTGTCCAAAAACCGTATGAACAAAGAATTAATGAAGGTCAAACTAGCAACCTTGGTGTTTGACATGGTGTTCTAGGTTTGTTGAAGAACAGCCCAAGAACCCCATCAGCGACGGTTTTGTCCCCTAAAACCCCTATAGCGACACTTAATTTCTAAAAATAAATTATTTTATTTAAAAATTAGAGAAAAATAATTTTTAATTATTAAAAATACATAATAAATTATGAAAAATAGTTTTTAATTATTTTGAGTATATTTCAAAAATATTTAATATTTTTGGAATATAAAAGGTATTTATTTATTTAATTATAATATTAAATAAATTATTTAAAAATAGTTTTAACTCATGAAAAATCATGAAAAATTATATTATGGTATTAGAAAATATTTTAAGTTATTTTTGATGACTTTTAATATTTTGTAATGAATTTCATTAATAATTTATTATTAATGGTAATTAATTTATTTAATTAATATATTAAATAAATTATGGAAAAATAGAATTAATGTTTTAAAAATCATATAAAAATGATTTATGTGTTATAAAAATATTTTAAGTTATAAAATATAACTTTTGATATTTTGGCATGAAAATATTAATATTTTAATATTTATAGCAATTATCGGATAATGAATTTAATGGTTTAAAAATCATATAAATATGATTTAAATTAAAAATACTTTGATATATTATAATTATATTATAATATTATGATATGATTTTCATTAATATTTAATGATAAATAAATATTAATGATTAAGGAATTATGTGGTATTTAATTCATTTAAATGTGGTATAAATGATTGAAAAATCCTGATAAGTGATATTAATTATCTGAAAATTATTTCAAGTCTTTGAAAATTATTTTGACTGATAAGAAAATTATCTAAGGTATTGTTAAGTGTTAGACAGAGTTTAATGGAACTTAAACTCGATATTTGTCTGACTAGACCGTCGGGATGATAGAATTGTGTCGATTTCAAGTCAGACTGAAATAGTTTGACCTGATACCAAGTCTTATGTGTATTATAGACTGATAGGGTTATGTGCTATGTGTTTAGGTTATTCTATGTATATATGTATAATAGTATTATATTGTGATGATATTATTCTAATTTGTATATCTATATTATTAATATTAGGTCTTCAGATGAAGCTTATTAAATTGCTTAGCGGTAATCAACGGTTCAGGCAAGTTTTACTTAACTCTACTAAGAGTTGTTTCATTCAGATATGATTATGGTTAATCATTACTGATTGCCATGGATAATTGTACTCTGTACATATTGCATGTATAAGTCAGGTATGAAAGGATGATTACCTTCATTACCAGTTGGTCCAGATATATTTGTTCATGTTCAATACTTGTTCAGTCAAAAGTTTGTTCGTGTTTGTTCTCAATTATATTGATGAATTATAGCCAGCTTATTATTCAGACTCTTTCAATCATGATATATCCTTAATTTATATTTAAACTTGCTGGGAAACTTTCATGCTCACCCTTGCTATATCATGATAAACATTGCAGATAAGGCGAATGTGTTCGGATACAGGAAAAAGGATAATGCCAAGTTCTGCTTGGGATAAAATGTGCAGCTAGATTGTAATAGTATAGTTTGATAATAATGTTATGTGTTAGATAGTTTATGATTTGTGTATAAGTTAAAGTTACTCAATTTTGGGGAAATGTGTGTAAAGTGTATTGTATAAACAATTTATGTTTATATCTTCCGCAAATAGTTATAGAATGATTGAACCGAATCCGCGGTGATTTGGGACCCGGATTTGGGGCTCTCACAGTTGGTATCAAAGCTGTTAGTTATGAAGCTTAGGTAGGATTACCTGAGACCAATAACCACAGTGATTTGGATAAGATCTAGCTCATATAGAGTTAGTTGGTCGGTAGGATTCAAAGACGAATCTCGGCGAGTTGTTAAGATACAGGGTTCCCTAACTCTGATCATAAAAGTGAATAGTAATGGTGAATAGATAGAGTCTAGAAGACTAAAAGTTCAGGGATAGGAGATCATAAAACAAAATGATCAAGACATAGAAATAAATCGCAATATATACGATGAGATCACTCCGTGATCTGATAAGGTTATAATATGGGAAAAGAATCAATCTGATGATTGGAAAGTTTATAGCAAGATGCTGTGTGGTAGTTGTACCATGAATTGGTACAGATTCAGAAAAGGATTATGAATACGGATTAAATGAAATTCGTATTGAGAAGGGAGTTAAGATTAGGTGGGGATTTCAATTGAGGACTCATGTCGGCAGCTGAGTTGTATGATTCCTTGTGTGGGCGGGGAATTGTACTTAGTGTAAAAACCACTTAGTTTCTGGTACTGATAATCATTGAAATGTTTATGTCGCGCTATTTGCTATATGCATGTTAAGAGGGTGATTCCTTTCTCATGTGTATAACAGATAGATAGGTCATAGGTAGAGAATATAGGGTTAAGTACGAGTTCTTAAAACTCATACTTATGTGACATCCTTGACTCATAGTTATATGAAATGTTTATGAACCCCTCGTGAATGGACGCCAAAAGTCCGACTAGGACAAGTTCTTAAACTCATATGATTGTGGCAATTTATGAACTCATAAGTGTGGTTTGATGAATCTGGGTATAGTTATGTGAATGGAGAATTGAGGATTATAGGAATAGATAGATTGTTAAGCAAATGATTATTAGTGGAGACATAAGTTTTCCAAAATTCCTAGCTATGCTAGACTTCAAAATTTTGTCATCAAGCTAAATCGCATATATGTGCTTTTTAAAAAAAATTGTAGACTAGTAACCATTTTTGAAACGGTTTAAAGTACACTCTATGCTACTTATTTCGGCTAGACGCAAATGATTTGAAATATCAAAATTTATTTTAATTATCACTTATGTACCATGAAACCTGGTGCAGAGATGATAAAAAGGTGATGGAGTTATAAATACAGGAATACTTAGTGTGAATTTGACCTAAAGTCGTTGTTCCATTATGGTATGATGTGTTATGACAAAGTCATACAATGACGGCATCCTCAAACGGACTGTTAATATAGTACGACATCATGACGTCATTCTCAAAAATGCTTTCAAAATTTTAATTTGCCAACGGGGTTTGGCTACACCTAAATAATTCGATTGAATTGAATTATTGATGTGAGTTTACGCTATTCGATTCAGTTAGACTAATGTTTATAAAAACTCTAAGTGTTCATTGAAAGAAATTTCCCGAACCAAATTGTTTTGGTGCGAAATCCTATGATAAAGACCGAGGTAAACTATAACGCACAAATGAAATTAAAATTTTAAAGCAATTTCAAACCCCAAAACAGATCCATGCGAAAATCAATTAATTCAGAGGTTTAGAGATTATACCGTATATAAACAAAAAAATGAGAATCAAACCGATCAAGGCCAATCTCCAACGCAATACAAACCGATCATGCTTACTAGATTCACATTTAACGCCGCATCTAACCGGCCGAACGATTCTCGCAATAAGAAGGACTTCACAGATTAGCCACCAAAAGGAATGGATTTTCAAACTGCTTTTCTCTAGTCTCTCTCTCTAAGAGCTGCTAGGTTTTTCAATTATGATATCTTACCCTAAGTAGTCGCTATATATCATATATATAGTAGTTAAAAGGAATTAATCAAATCAAAACCTAATTTTAAAAATCCAATATTATATATATATATATATATATATATATTTTAATTAAATTAAGTCTTACTTAATTAATATACATATATACAATTATCCTTTTAATTTAAATTGTGATTTAAATACTATTAATCATATTAATATATTTAAATCCTTAAAATTTAAATTAATTCCCTTTAAATAACGCTCTATGTGTGTGACCCTATATAGTTATTATTACGCTGGCAATAATTTTAAAATCATATTATAAAATTATAAATGCGGAGCTGCATCTAGTAATGCATCACCGCTACCCAAGTAATAATAAGATCGATGATTCGATGCAACCTTTTCGTGACCAATGTTTCAATGTAATTTAATCCTTTTAACCTTAATATCCTAGATTAAACTCGAGTCATGGAATGTGTCATACTCTTCATAATTTAATCTGAAGTTTTCTTGATCAATGAGTAGACTATATGAAACAAATCACTATTTGAGCATGGCTATGCATTTCATAGTCCTACTCAATCAAGAGGCCTATGGATATCACCCATAATATATAGGATGGTTAAATTCCATCTAGATCACTCATATTTCTCACACGATTAATGATGAACCCAATAATCACCTTTATAGTCCACCCTATTAAAGGTGACATTTGATGATATCAAAGTACATAAATTCTCGTAGTAATATAGCGATTTCGTGCCTGAGGACCATTACATCATCATTACTATGAGAATTGCTAATGACACTTCGCATAATGCTCCATATAGAATTCTCATGGTGGGTCCGTCCCAAAGACATCGTTTCAACATGTACCTATGCATCGACTTAATATCTCATATATTTATGACCAATGAGATTTGGTCATCAATATCCACATACTAGTCTCAATGCATCATTGTTGTCCCATCAACAATGATACTCGACTAGTGACATTTAAGAACACCGATACTAATGGTAATATATAATCTCATGTTCAAGTCACATACTTGAAACTATATAATTTGTATCACTATTCTAAGGAATTTTATTATGTTAACAATTATATTACGCAAAGAATAAAACCATAATAAAATCATATATTTATTCAATCAAATATAATATCAAAACGCTAAGCAATTATATCAAATAATCGGCCTCTAGGGCATAAACTCTAACAGCCTCCCACTCAGACTAGAGCCAATCACTCATGTATCTAATACCCATGGAACTAGTGTGACCGCTGCGTGCTTCACATTGCATGACAAAGCCTCGTTTAGTGGATCTCGCAACATTATCATCCGTCAGCACTTTTCCTATATGTACATCTCCTCTATCAATGATTTCACTTGATGAGATGGTACCGCCTAAGTATATGCTTGATCACAGGTGAGATCCGGGTTCCTTAGCTCGCAAATGGCTCCATTATTATCACAAGATAGAGCAACCGATCAACAATGGTTGAACAACACCAAGTTCAAGATGAACTTTTAATCCATACAATTCCTCCTCGTCGCACTAGAAGCAAAGAATATACTCACCTCCTCTCAGAAATCACCATCGCCTCGCTTCAAACTTTTCCAAATAACAAAGACCACCATTAAGGCAAAACACAAAACCCGACCGAGACTTATAGTCATCATTGTCACCGAAACTAGCATCCGTGGTAACCCTTTATCGCTAGTTCGCTTTCACTCTCCATATACCAAGAATGAATCCTTAGTCCTTTTCGTACTTCGAGGATATTCTCGATCGTCATCCAAAGACCTTCACCGATTCGATCGGTATCCGCCATCATGCTCAAAGCATACGAGACATCCTGACGAGTACATATCATTGCATCACATAATAGATCCAATTGTCAAGCATAAGGGATCTTTCTCATACGCCCCTCATCATCTTGTGATTTAGGACATCGGGCCTTAGAGATCTTTACACCATGAGTCACGTAAGTTTTTTCGCTTCTTGCATGTCGAACTGCTTCAACACTTTATCAATATATGTACTTCGACTTAGTCGAGCATTTTCTTGATCTATCTCTATAGATCTTGATACCTAAAATGTAGGCAAAGATCGCCCAAATCTTTCATGGAGAAACATTTTCCTAACCATGTTTTTACAAATTGTAAGGAAGGAATGTCATTCCCAATAATTAATATGTCATCAACATATAATACTAGGAATACAATGTGACTCCCACTAACCTTCTTATATACACAAGGTTCATCTTCATTTTTAATAAAGCCAAATTCTTTCGATCGCTTCATCAAATCAAAGATTCCAACTCCGAGAGGCTTGCTTCAATCCATAAATGGATCGTCGCAGCTACATACCTTTCAAAGATCCTTTGAGTGACAAAACCCTCAGTGTGTGTCATATACACATCCTCAAGGAGATTTCCGCTAAGGAAAGCGCTTTTGACATCCATCCGCCAGATTTCAGAATCATAAAAAGTCGCAATAAAGCAAGTAAGATCCTCGATGGATTTAACCATTGCCACCGGAGAGAAGGTTTCATCATAGTCAACACCTTGAATTTGTTTGAAACCTTTTGCTACCAAATACTTTTTTATAGGTTTGTACATTACCATCCATGCTTGGCTTTTCTTCTTGAAACCCACTTGCACCCGATTGGTTTTACTTCTTCTGTGGATCAACCAGAGTCCATACTTGGTTAGTATACATGGAGTCCATCTCGCATTTCATGGCTTCAAGCCATTTCTCGAATCTGTCCATTCATAGCTTCTTGGTAGAAGCAGTGCTCATCTTCGATCTATGAGCATCACATCGCCGCTTTTGAGTCACAAGATATCCATAATATCTCTCGTGCTCTTGGCGTGTCCTACCAGATCTACGAATGACTTGTGTAATTTGAGCAGTTCACTTTCCACAATTTCTTGTGGTTCCCGCCATGTTCCAACTCAGTTCAATGATATTTTGTGGTTCTCGAATTTCTTCGAGTTCTACTTTCCTCCCACTCGCTTCCTTTAGAGACAAATTCTCTTTCTAGAAAAATACCACCGAGCAACAACCACTTTGTTCTCGTAAGGTTTGTAGAAATAATACCTTTTTTGTTTCCTTTGGGTATCCCACAAAATTACATTTGTCGATTTGGGTCCGAGCTTGTCGTAATTCGGACGCTTTACTTAACGCCTCGCAACCCCAAATCTTCATGAATCTATATACTAGGACGCTTCCCCAAATCACATTTCATATGGTGTCTTCTCGAACCGCCTTTGTAGGAACACTTGCTATGTGAATGCAAATTGCCTCTGTGGGGCATGACCCCGTGCTTATCGAAGATCTCGCATGACTCATCATCCGATCGTATTATGTCCAACAAGGTTCGATTCTCCTCTCGATATACACCATTCCATTGCAGTGTTCCAGTGGAGTGAGTCGTGATATAATACCACACCTTTTAGAAGGTCATCAAAGTCTTGGCTAAGTATTCACCTCCTCGACGGATCAAGGGCTTTTATGCTTTTGCCAAATTGGTTTTGAACTTCATTCTTGAATTCCTTGAACTTTTCAAAGGATTCTTGATTTGTGTCTCATAAGATACACATATCCATATCTACTAAAGTCATCAAGAAATGTAATGAAGTAATAAAACCTACCTCTTGCTAACTAACTCATGGGTCCACATACATCACTACGTATAAGTCCCAATACATCGCTAGTCTGCTCATCATCGTGTCCAAAGGAAAGGGGCTTTAGTCATCTTGCCTAATAAACAAGACTCGCATTTCTCATATGATTCAAAATCAAATGAATCCAAGAACCCATCTTTATGGAGTTTGATATGCTTTCTCATTTATATACCCTAAACGACAAAGGCTGTAGATATGCTTGATTTGAATCATTTGATTTAAATCGCTTTGTATTTATGTTATAGATAGGCATTTCTAAATCAAGAATATAGAGACCGTTAAACAATTGTGCAACACCATAACAAATATCATTTAAGTAAAACAAACAACGATTGTTCTTTATTATAAATGAAAACCTTTCTTGTCCAAACAAGAAATGTAAATAATGTTTTTGCTTATAAAGCAGTACAAAATAACAATCTTCTAATTCTAAAACTAGCCCAAAAGGCAAAGATAAATGATAAGTTCCTACTACCAAAGGCAAAGAACTTTTTGCTCTATTTCCAACTCGAGGTCAACCTCTCCTTTCGCTTAAAGTTCTACTCCTTCTGAGTCCCCGCACATTAACACAAATGTGAGAACCACATCCAAAGATCCAATACCCATGATGTAGAAGTAGATAAGTTGACTTCTATAACATATATACCGAATCAAGTCGATTTCCTTTTCTTTTTTCACTTCTTCCGATAAGCATGACAGCCCTTTTCCAAAGGTCCAAAGTTTTCCATGTAAGTGACATTCACCTTCTTTAGCCACCCCACCTTTAGGTTTTAAAGCCTCGCTTGGTTTTTTTGAATCGGGTTTGGCAAAAGATTTAGATCCTATCTTCTTCGCTTTTCCACTTTCCCCTTAGCATTCCCTTTTTGCACCATCATTATGGGAGCGGGTCCTCGCTTTTTCATGTTGTTCTCTCAGCTTCTAACATGCTCAACAACTCAAGAAGGGGGTTTCAATTTCATTCATAAGATAGTTCATAACAAATTGAGAGTAGTCATTGCTCAAAGATTGCAAAACAAGGTCATTTTGGGCTTCCTGAGTGATTGAAAACCCAACCTATCAAGGTACTCAATATACCCAATCATTTTCAAAGACATGTGGACCAACCGGATCACGCTCACCCATTTTGCAAAGTTGATACAACGCCTTGCTTGATTATATACCTCTCGTCCGAGCATGCCTTCGAACAATTTCTCGAGATGCTCGATCATCTCATAAGCATCCATCAACTCATGTTGCTTCAAGCTCAAATGCTCATGGTTGCTAGCATGACACAACTCACATCCAGAGCATCATCTTGATGCTTCTTGTAAGCATTGTGCTCCGCACGCAGTGCAAAGATGATACCGGTGTCGCAGAAATGGGCCCATCAAGACATATATAGCTTACGCCTTGTTTGAGGACAATCCTCAAGTTCCTATGCCACCAAGGAAATTAATTCCACTTAGCTTGTCCTTTTCAAGGACCGATCGTAATGAAAGACTATTTGTGTTGTTGTTGTTTGCCATTTGATATCTACAATTTATAAGTGCAACAATAATAAGTCAAATTACGAGTTGATATTATATAATTGATAATAGTACATTCAAAATATACCTCCCACTATTTTATTCAAATTAATAGCCCTCACCATTAATTCTAAAGCATTTTCTATTAAATCTTTCTAGTGAGCCAAGATCCATATTTCATTATGCCTTAAGTTAGCTTTCGCTATTCTCTCAAAACATAATTATTTAGGTAGACAACCCTTTGTCAATTATATCATATATAACTCCCGGATAGTTTGGTAAACAACATTTGTTTCTAGTCCATCTAATGGTACCAACCAAACTCTATGCCTCTAAGTCCACAATCCTATCGAGATAACTTAGTTAAGTCAGCCCAATGATTTTAATAGTTTGATATCACAATTATCCTATCGCATCTTACCTAGATAAATAGGGTACTTTGCTTTGGCAAACCTACATCTATCGATCAAGGTCTCAATGAGTGTTATTCATCGAAGGCATCCGATTTAGACTTAAATAATTTAATGAGGGATTTTATTAATTTAGATCTCACCAATTTTAATCTTGTTAAGCATGCACATTATTAATCATATCATATCACATACAAGCATAAATAAAGTGCAAAATTAAATGTGTCACGCTTATGGCCCAATCCACCGTCAATCTTTTCAAGCTAATGAAAGATCAAGGTCAATCTAAGGTGGTAAAAGATCTTAAAATAAATAACTTCCTTGATCTTTCCTCTAAAGACGCGCCTCCTCCATCATCATCTTTCCATCAGGTTCTCCATCTCGACATCTTCATCAATTACGATTATTACATGATATAAAGAAACCTCGAAAGTTACATTCGAGGGGATTTAGATGAGAAGAGAATATTACATTAGAATTTATAGAAAGGCACGACATGCAAGCCGTATTTCAAAACCAAAACCACTAACCTATGGGTCAAAAGGCCATAATCAGGCACCATGCATATCACAATAAGCACATAACAATTTATATATAATTAAAGAAAACTATATATAAAATATAGGGACACGACCATCGCAAGCCATTTACGGGGTCCATGGGGGTCTCTCAAGTGGTCCCACGGGTCAATGAATTTCATATCAAGTGTTCCAAAAAATTTCCATATTCGTAATCTTTTTCCATACAACATCTTTAGCTTTAATCATATTTTAATCCACCAAAACACCCATAATAACAAATCATATATGTCCAGCTTTCATTTAATCATATTAAAACGAAATAACAAGACACCTGCATTTATCATATATTTCAGCTTTATTAATCATATTAAAACGATTCTTCATGCTTCTAATCCGATTAGAATAGTTATATTGTTATTCCACCGATTAAAGATACGATTAATGTAGATTATCATATATATTACCGTAATACACATAAACTAATATCATATATTCAATTTTATATCTAGAACATGCATCATCATATATCATATATATCGAATACAATTAAAACACGTAATCAATTAATCTTTTCGCAAGTAGCTTTGATACCACCGTTGGGGCTTAAGTAAAACGCACAAATGAAAAATAAAATTTTAAAGCAATTTCAAAACCCTAAAACAGATCCATGCGAAAAATCAATTAATTCGTAGGTTTAGAGATTATACCAGATATAAACAAAAAACGAGAATCAAACCGATCATGGCTCTAATCTCCAACGCAATACAAACCGATCATACTTACTAGATTCACATCGAACGCCGCATCTAACCGTCGAACGATTCTCGCAATAAGAAGGACTTCATGACTAGCCACCAAAAGGAATGGATTTTCCAAACTGCTTTCTCTAGTCTCTCTCTAGAAGAGCTGCTAGGTTTTTCAATTATGATATCTTACCCTAAGTAGTCGCTATATATCATATATATAGTAGTTAAAAGGAATTAATCAAATCAAAACCTAATTTTATAAAATCCGAATTTATATATATATATATATATATATTAATTAAGTCTTACTTAATTAATATACATATATATAAATTATCCTTTTAATTTAAATTCGTGATTTAAATACTATTAATCATATTAATATATTTAAATCCTTAAAATTTAAATTAATTCCTTTTAAATAACGTTCTATGTGTGTGACCTTATAGGTTATTATTACGCTGGCAATAATTTTAAAATCATATTATAAAATTATAAATAAAGGAGCTATCTAGTAATGCATCATCGCTACCCAAGTAATAATAAGATCGATGATTCGATGCAACCTTTTCGTGACCAATGTTTCAATGTAATTTAATCCTTTTAACCTTAATATCCTAGATTAAACTCGAGTCATGGAATGTGTCATACTCTTCATAATTTAATCTGAGTTTTCTCGATCAATGAGTAGACTATATGAAACAAATCACTATTTGAGCATGGCCATGCATTTCATAGTCCTACTCAATCAAGAGGCCTATGGATATCACCCATAATATATAGGATGGTTAAATTCCATCTAGATCACTCATATTTCTCACACGATTAATGATGAACCCAATAATCACCTTTATAGTCCACCCTATTAAAGGTGACATTTGATGATATCAAAGTACATAAATTCTCGTAGTAATAATATAGCGATTTCGTGCCCGGAGGACCATTACATCATTGTCACTATGAGAATTGCTAATGACACTTCGCATAATGCTCCATATAGAATTCTCATGGTGGGTCCGCCCAAGACATCGCTTTCTCACAATATGTACCTATGCATCGACTTAATATCTCATATATTTACGACCAATGAGATTTGGTCATCAAATATCCACATACTTAGTCTCAATGCATCATTGTTGTCCCATCAACAATGATACTCGACTAGTGGACATTTAAGAACACCGATACTAATGGTAATATATAATCTCATGTTCAAGTCACATACTTGAAACTATATAATTTGTATCACTATTCTAAGGAATTTTATTATGTTAACAATTATATTACGCAAAGAAATAAAACCATAATAAAATCATATATTTATTCAATCAAATATAATATCAAAACGTTAAGCAATTATATCAAATAATTGGCCTCTAGGGCATAAACTCAGTATCTAATTAGGAAACTCTAATTATAATTTTAAGATGTTAATTTTTCATTTTTGAAAATCCTAATTTAGAAATCCTAAAAGGTGAATTATGGAAAGTTTCGGTTTTAACCCTAAGGGTCAAACCCTAAGGGTTTGCAACAAATGACAATTCTAGAAATAAAATAGTATAGAAAAGACCAAAATACCCTCCCTTAACTTTTATGTTAAAAAAAGAGTTATGGTCACAAATGAAGCCACATCTCTTAAGTTACAACCAAACACCTTGGATCAGCTAAAATTGAACACCTAGCCACATTTACAACCATGGATTTAAAAGATCTAAGATTAAAAAGTAAGAAATACTTACTTTACTTATCATTTGCTCCAAGTCCCTTCTCTCTCTATATTTTTGGATCTTAGAGTGAGAAAGTGTGAGAAACAAAGCTAAGATCATGTAATAACAATGAGATCGAGATCGATCATCAAGGATCGGTTCATGAATCAAATTTTTAAAGGTATAAAAACCCTAACTTAGAAATCTGATAATTTGATGTTAAATGTTGTTGTTGATTGGTTAAAGTTGTGTAATAGAGTGTCATTTGATGATATGGGTTGCCAAAACCTAGATCCATATCACTTAGATGCACGAATCTAGCATTTCTTGAAATCTGGAAAAGTTAAAAAGTTTGGTCTGACAGTCATATGTCAGGGCCTTTAGATCCGTGTGTGTTAAGTGTTTTGTGTGTTTTATGTTATAAATCTGTAGTATGACATGTGGACTTGGATATGGAACTAAAATCAGGTTCATATCATGTTTAAATTGAAAGTTATAAGCAGTCAAAACCCTTTGACCAACCATGAAATCGTGAATCAGGGCGGCTGATTTCGTTTGACAAGATTTTCCGTGCTCTTAATCTTGTCATTTGTGCATAATGTTTTGGCCACATTATTGTGTTTTTGTTGTAGCTCGACATGAATACTTCATGCTAAAGCTTCGGATCCCTCGGATCGATAACCAACCAGTATAAAGTTGTGGTCAAACGTGGAATGAAAAACTGCTCAAGAACATTTCTGGGTAACCTAGAAATGTTCAAGAACAGTTTTCCCTTCCTACTTTGACCGGCCCATAATTTCTTTTGGTGACGTTGTTGTGATGATCTAAGGTTATAGAATTATACACTGATATTAGTACTACAAGAATGAACCATTGTATCGTACAAAGAAAGCCCAGATTGCATGTTATGAGGATTGGAAAATGGGTACTTCGACTATTCTTCAATTCTGGAAAACCCAGAAATTGAAGAACATGTCTGACAAGGTTTTCTGTTGATTAGATCTCACTGGTATGTTGTGTATTGGCTAGAATCTTGGTTGCTATTTGTAGTATTACACTTATACTACAACATCAATACGTTAGATTGCCCAAAAACCGTATGATCAAAGAATTAATGAAGTCAAATACAAGAACTTGGTATCGACATGGTGTTCGGGGTTTGTTGAAGAATGTTTCAAGAACCCCATCAATGACAGTTTGTCCCCTAAAACCCCTATAAATGACATTAATTTCTAATTTCTAAAATAAATTATTTTATTTAAAAATTAGAGAAAATAGTTTTTAATTATTAAAAATACATAATAAATTATGAAAAATTATTTTAAAGCTTCGAAAAATAGTTTTAATTATTTTGAGTATATTTCAAAAATATGTAATATTTTTGGAATATAAAAGGTATTTATTTATTTAATTATAATATTAAATAAATTATTTAAAATAGTTTTAACTCATGAAAAATCATGAAAAATTATATTATGGTATTAGAAAATATTTTAAGTTATTTTTGATGACTTTTAATATTTTGTGATGAATTTCATTAATAATTTATTATTAATGGTAATTAATTTATTTAATAAATATATTAAATAAATTATGGAAAAATAGAATTAATGTTTTAAAAATCATATAAAAATGATTTATTTGTTATAAAAATATTTTAAGTTATAAAATATAATTTTTGATATTTTGGCATGAAAATATTAATATTTTAATATTTATAGCAATTATCGGATAATGAATTTAATGGTTTAAAAATTATATAAATATGATTTAAGGTATTAAAATACTTTGATATATTATAATTATATTATAATATTATAATCTGATTTTCATTAATATTTAATGATAAATAAATATTAATAATTAAGGAATTATGTGGTATTTAATTCATTTAAATGTGGTATAAATGATTGAAAAATCCTGATAAGTGATATTAGTTATCTAAAAATTATTTCAAGTCTTTGAAAATTATTTTGAATGATAAGAAAATTATCTAAGGTATTGTTAAGTGTTAGATAGAGTTTAATGGAACTTAAACTCGATATTTGTCTGACTAGACTGTCGGGATGATAGAATTGTGTCGGTTTCAAGTCAGACTGAAATAGTTTGACCTGATACCAAGTCTTATGTGTATTATAGACTGATAGGGTTATGTGCTATGTGTTTAGGTTATTCTATGTATATATGTATAATAGTATTATATTGTGATGATATTATTCTAATTTGTATATCTATATTATTAATATTAGGTCTTGATTTAAGCTTATTAAATTGCTTAATGCAGTGTCAAATCTGTTCAGTAAGTTTTACTTAACTCTACTAAGAGTTGTTTCATTCAAATATGCTTATGGTTAATCATTACTGATTTCCATGGATAATTGTACTATGTACATATTGCATGTATAAGTCAGGTATTTAAGACTGATCACCTTCATTACCAGTTGGTCCAGATATATTTGTTCATGTTCAATACTTGTTCACCAAAAGTTTGTTCGTATGCTAGTTCTCAATTATATTGATGAATTATAGCCACTTATTATTCGAGACTCTTTCAATCATGATATATCCTTAAATTATATTTAAACTTGTTTGGGAACTTTCATGCTCACCCTTGCTATATCATGATAAACATTGCGAGATAAAGGCGAATGCGTTTCTCGATCTGGAAAAAGGATAATGCCAAGTTACGCTTGGGATAAAATGTCTTGACTAGATTGTAATAGTATAGTTTGATAATAATGTCATGTGTTAGATAGTTTATGATTTGTGTATAAGTTAAGGTTACTCGATTTTGGGGAAATGTGTGTAAAGTGTATTGTATAAACAATTTATGTTTATATCTTCCGCAAATAGTTATAGAATGATTGAACCGAATCCGCAGTGATTTGGGACCCGAATTTGGGGCTCTCACACATTCCACCTCTGCTAAGGATTCCTGGGTTGTCATTTATCGAATCATATAGGACATTTCTCTTCTTTTATTAGAAGTGGTAGATTCTTTATTGATCATTCATTATCTCTATATATAACTTATTACACCCAAGCATACCCTTTGATATACTCTAAGAGTCTTAAGGAATAAGTCAAAATATAATTCATTATATATAAGATACTATGATGATCTCAAGTCTAAGGATCATTTGTATTACTATCACTACAAGAATTTCTATTGATAGGCAAGTAAAACTCCATTAGGTATACTTTAGCGAGTCACGTTCAGTGAAATTATTCTCTAAAAAGCACTTACATACTTGCTTTATTGTCTCCACACAAATGATCATGAGATTAATCATCCTCATCCAATGAAGCAAAGCAACGTCGTATTCAATCTATCCTGGATTCACTAATCCCCTTTTTAGTAATCCATTGATTGGAAACACTTTAGTTTTAAGCTATCTAAGAATTTAGATCTCATTAGCATGATCTCATCATGATTCTAAAAGCATTGCTTAAAACTATGAGTTTATCACATATTATTAAAACAACACCATGTAGATAATTAAATGCCTTTAATAAATAATTATTTTATTAATAAATGTGACGCCCCCAAAATAAGTCCACACGACCCATTTGAGTCGCTAGATATCACACTATAAAAATCAAATACAAACTTCATCTATACAATCATTGAATCGTAATAATGCGAACGACGACACATAAGTCGTGAGTTTAAATACAATATTGTCTCGTAGACAGTATCCAAACTCAAATTATTACAATGCCATATAAAGTACAGCAGCAAATATTTCAAGACCCCAAAGAAGAACGAGAAGATTTCTATCTTGCTCATTCTAATGAGGTGCACTTTTGACCCTTTCAAAGTCGGGTTCTCACCACCCTATTGCTGTTCACCAAAATCAATTATTAAGTGACGTATAAAATATGACACACATATCTTAGTTCCTCAATACAATCATATATTGCATGTCATGCTTTTTTATAATGTATTGAGAAACTTCGACAGTCTCGGACCATCACACTATTCCCCTATTATCCCCGGGCCAAACCCAATTTACACTCTTATTACACGAAAGAATTGTGAAGCAAAAGGGTGAGCACAACTAGCCCAAAGAAAGAATATCATGACTAAAGATAATTAAATTATCAATAGCCTTCATCAGCAATAAATCAGAGATTTAGAACATATGGTAGATGATAAAACTTTTTAACCATAGTTGTAGTGGAACGAGCAATCCATTAGAAGAGTTAAATAGACTATAAAGTCTATTATCTTCTCCATGTTAAATGTCCACCAACAATGTTTTATCCCTGTAACATCAATCAATAGTTCCTGTCCACAATCATATGAATAACTCATAATCATAATTGTGGTTCTAAATTCCTCTTCGCACTTTGGGGACGAAGATAATTTTCATCACTTGTCTTTACGAAACATCAAAGATCATGGTTATACCAAATCACGCCTTCGCTCATAATAATATTAATAAATTCATCTTTTGCACTACGGGCCAAAGATATTCATTAACAGCTCATCTTTGCACTACGGTGCCAAAGACATGCAATCAGATTTTTAGAAAGTCAGTGTAGAGCATGATATCTACTATCTTTTACGAATTAAAAGTATATTATCAATATTTCATCGCTGAGACTCAGCTTAATAAATAATCCACATTATCGAATCATCCTTGCACTATGGCTAAGAATATTCATTAGTATCACGACCACGAATTATCCATGCACTACGGGCCAAGGATATTCGTGTTTTCACCAATGGTCATGATTATACCGAATAATTCCTGGTCATAATCATACCAACAACTGTCCATCAATACACTACGACCAATGAGGACTTTTACCACATCATTTTTAACATTACGGGTCATGATTATACCGAATGATCCTTAGTCATAATCATACCAATCAACAGCACGTAAGCCAAAGATGACTTTCATCACAATATAAGCATTAGGGTGATGATAATGACATAAGAATTCAATCAAACGAGATCAAGGATAAATATTAAAGACTTTAACAATTTAATTTATCTAGAGTTTAATAATATTTAAATTGTCAACATGATACTGCTTTGTGGAGTAAAATTCAAGAATAATATTCATGTATCAAAATAATTTGGACAGAAAAGAAATAAATTTTTTGGGTGAATAGTACTTTGGGAATAGTACCCCGTGAATAGTACCCCGACATGAAAAGTGCCCCAAATACCTAAGTGAATAATACTAGAGTGAATAGTAATCGGGTGAATAGTAACTCGTGAATAGTACCCCGGCATGAAAAGTGCCCCAAATATCCGAGTGAATAATATTATAGTGAATAGTAATTGGGTGAATAGTAACCCATGAATAGTACCCCGGGTGAAAATATTGATATTTAATAAGAAAGCTCAGATCAATATTCCAATAAAACGATACTGGATGAAGCACAAAACTCAAGGATATTCCACTAATTTCAAGGATTATCGAAGCAATACTTACCATAATAAGTTTAGATTTAAGAATATGAAAAGAAATAACATATGAAACTGTAAATGGATTTTCACCTGTCATACGGTACGTAATCCGCGTAGACAGGTTATTTCGACATATTAAAGGATAAATACGAAAAATAGTATTTCTTATGAAAGAGATAGTACCCCTTATGAATACAAAAAATAATATCTCTTTTCAAACGAAAATAACATCCCTTACTTTAGTAGAAGACTGAATACTGCAATAGTGAAGTAGCAGAATACTCTTCTTCATTCTCTCTATAGTTTCTCTCTCTATAGCTTCTTTTGTGAGTCTTAGTGAATTGGTGAGAATGAAAGAAGAATTAAGCTTCTATTTATAGGAGAATGGACTAAATAGTAACTAATTCATGAATGGTCCAGATTAATTTACTATTAGAACGGACGGTCCAGATTGATTACTATTCTTTTAAAACCACCAACGACGGTCCAGATTGATTTACTATTAAAACCAACACCGACGGTCCAGATTGATTTACTATTAAAACCAACACCAATGGTCCAGATTAATTTAACTTATTATACTTTAGTACCCCTAAAGTTTTCCAAGTTTGCATTATTCCCCTCTAACTTTTGTAATTCACTTATCTTCAATAAACACATTCTTAATACTTCAACAATTATTCATCATTAATATTATAACTCACGATATTTAACAACCAGGTCGTTCCCAAGAAAGATGGGGCTTTTCGATAAGGATTTCTCCTTATTGGTGCGCAATTAGGTGACTAAACCTCTCCTTGAAAGAACTTCTAGACATTGTCAATATTGCAAATAATAATATGAATAACTTTGTTGTCTCAATTATTGATTTAATAATATAAAATATTATGCAGATGATATTGTGACAATAATTGAATCAAATAACGTGAGATATTATGCAACAATTACTGTAGCAATAATTGAGTAAACCGAGTGGCTTCTTACGTAAGCATCGATAATCAATCTGTGTGTGCTACTTATGCAATCACGCCATTCTTCAGATATATTACCACCGTGTATATCAACAGTTTAAAGATAAAACTTTCGTCGTTATTTTTATAAAAGATATTTCTGTCGTTTTCTAACTCCGACAGTGTAAGACCCCAACTTTTATGAATAAAAATGAATTTTCTATAAATATCATTTTTGAATATAATGAAATAAATTTGATATAATGTTATAGTTGTGGGTAATATTATTAAATTTTGCAAAGTACGCAAGTTGTTATATAATATTCGTTTGGTCAGGGAATACGATGGCACAATCATTGGTGGACCCCACAACAGAATTATTATCGGATTGAGAAAACAACAAAAATATTTTTATGAAAATAATTAGCGGCTGAAGTTTTACTGTTGATATTGTTGAACTACTCGGTAGTAAAAAGTCTGATGTCTACGCTGTGGTTGCTTAGTAGCACACCTATTGATTATTAATGCTTATGTGAGAAGTCACTCACTTGATTCAATTATTGTCGATATTTTATATGTTATTAAATCAATAATTGAGATGACGAAGTTGTTAATATTATTATTTGCATTATTAATGATGTCTAGAAGTTCTACCAAGGAGAGGTTTGGTCACCTAATTGCGAGCCAATAGGGAGAAATTCTTATTGGAAAGCCCCCTCTTTCCTGAGAATAATAATAATAATGATGAAGTTTTATTTTATTCGTATTATTAACGTAATAAAACAGAAAAGCTTTTTATACAAAACAAAATACTTTTATAAAGTTATTCATTTTATTAGGCTAATAGTAAAATCTTTTTATATAAAACAGAATACTTTTATAAAGTTATCTGTTTTATTAGACAATAATTAGAATATATTATATTTTATTATGCATAGTGTTTGCATAGTGCCAGCATAGTGTTTGCATAGTAAAGTCTTTTTAAAAGTTATTCGTTTTATTAGATTATAAATAGAATATATTATATTTTATTTAAAAGATTTTGCTTTAAATATGGACCGTCCGATTAAAGTAAATCAATCTGGACCGTTCATGAATTGGTTACTATTCATTCCATTCTTCTATAAATAGAAGCTCATTCCTTCATTATTTCTTATGAATTCATTGAAACTCTAGAGAGAGAAACTATATAGAGAAAGAAGAAAAGTATTCTGCTACTTCACTACTCCGATATCAAGTTTCTTTTACGGTAAGGGGTATTATTTCTTTTGTATTCATGAAGAGAACTTCTATTATTCCATCTTTATTATTATGTTGGAATAACCTGTATACGCGGTCTACCCTATACTTGGTGATTTCTGCTGTTATTCAATTCTTCATTATTCTGTTGGAACATCCTCATGCATGCGTTTTTACGATGGACTGGTTCCGCTTTTTATTATTACGTTGGAATATCCGCTCGTGCATGCATTTTACGCCTTGGGACTGGTTACATCTTTATTATTCATTGGAATATCCACATCGCATGCATTTTACGCCGGACTGGGTCCGCTCATTTAGTATTCTATTGGAATAACTTTGTCTATGCGGTACCGCATGCATGGTGATTTCATTGTTATTCCATTCTCTATTATTACATTGGAATATCCTATCGGTGCATATTACGCTTTGACCGGTTCCGTTATTTATTATTCGATGGAATAACTTTGCCTCATGCTAAGTACTGCGCATGCATGGTGATTTCTTTTGTTATTCCATTCTTTATTATACTCAGGTTGGTTAAAGTTTTGACTTCTACACTCCATGAAATTAGTGGAATATTCTTGATATTTGCGCTTCATCCAAAGATATCTTTTCATGGAAATATTCTTCCGAGCATTCTTTAATTTTACTTTACAAAGAAGTATCATGTTGACAATTTGGGCGTTATTAGTTCTGAATAAATTAATTCTTGAACTTGTTTTATTGAATTCTTATATCATTGTCATCATCCTCATGTTTATATTATTTTTGAAAGTCATCAGTATTCAGTAGTGCATAGATGGACTTGGTATGATTATGACCGAGGATTATTCGGTAATCATCTTAATCCGTAATGTTACAAATGATGTGGTAAAAGTCCTCATTGGCCCGAAGTGCATTGATGGACAGTTGTTGGCATGATCATGACCATTGATGAATACACAAATATCCTTGGCCCGTAGTGCATAGATAATTTGTGATTGTGATACTTTAGAATATCCTTGGCCGTAGTACAGGGATGATGTGGATTATTTATTAAGTTGAGTCTCAGCGATAAAAGTGATGAAAAACCTTTTTAAATCATAAAAGATAGAAGATTTTATTCTCTACTTAACTCTTTTAATGGATTGCATGTTTCGCTGTAGTTAAACTTGATGTCTATTGTATTTTATCAGTTTAACACTATTGAGGACTAATGATAATTTATTCTGCATTATCTTAGTCATAATATTTCTTACTGGGCTAGTTGAGCTCACCCTTTCTTTCACTGTTCTCTTCAGGAAATGAGAACGTAGCCGGGACTAGTCGGAGAACGGAGTGATGGTCCGAGATGGTGTCTTAGTAGTCCTCACTATTCTGTTAAATAGTGTGATAATAAATGTAATGATGACTAAATTGAGTGTGGATATTGTCTAGATGACAATATTTGTATTAAAACTCACAGCATGTATTTTGTCGTATTTTACACGACTGTTGTATAATCAAGTTGTATTTGAATTTAGTACCATGTATTTGGCGACTTAAGATGGGTGATGTATACCTATTTTGGGGAGTCACAGTTGGTATCAAAGCTTAGGATATGATCCTGGGCCGATGTGAGATAAGAACCGGGAGGGAGAGACGGAAATTCCTTCGCTAGTATGACCTACCTAAGTTTATTTGGTATTTAATTGGTCGGTTAGAGTATAGGGATAATATGTGATATGTTAATTAACCCTTGTTTTGTGGCAGTGTTTGAAAATGGCATCCGAGAATGTTGAGAACATCAATGGAGCACAGGAGACCATTGAGTCTCCACAGATCAATAACCAGGACAATGTGCATCAGGAAGGCGATAATCCTCATGCAAACAACAACACTGACCAAATGATGAACGATGGAATGTTCTGAGGCTTCATGAAATTCATGCAACATCAGGCGAGAGCGGCTCTTGTCCAAAATGCAGGTGGAAACACTGCCAACGCTCAGATGGTCACCGCCAAACAGTTCAAGGAGTTGGGACCATCAGAGTTTTTTGGAGAGCCAAAGCCACTTAAGGCGGAGACATGGATAAAGCAGATCAACAAGATATTTGATGTCTTAGGATGCTCCGAGGAGAAAAAGTTTCCCTTTTCCACCTTCATGTTATGCGCGGTGGGCGATTATCGGTGGAAATCAGAAAGCGTACTCAACCCGTCATGATGAAGATGTCTTGGGAGAAGTTACAAGAACTTTTCAATGACAAGTACTTTCTCGAAAGTATTCGTCACATGAAAGAGGTAGAGTTCATTAAACTGGAACAAAACAACATGACCGTGTCGCAGTACAAAGCCAAGTTTGCCAAGCTGTCCTGGTTTGCGTCCCATTTGGTTGATAATGAGGAGAGAATGACGCGAATGTTTCTAAGAGGTTTAAAACCAGAGATACGTCAATATATTATCTTTCATACACTGTGTTTGTATTCAGATGTTGTTAATAGGGCTCAGTTATTGGAGTGCGATAATGAGTCAACCCAACCAAAAGAGAGCAGTCGGCAAAATGATAATACCAGTGATAGCAATCATTGAAGCGGTGACAATAAGCATGGAGGGAATCAACATGCCAGAAATGGTAACCACTTCGGTGGTAATCATGGTCAAGACAATAAGAATGGACATTTCAAGAAAAGAAGATTCAACAATGATGGAAAGACGTCAGCATCAGCACCTGTCGTTAAGGAAGGAGAACGACCACCTATCATATACTTCAAATGTGGAGGGGAGGGACACATCAGTCCAAACTGTGTGATGCCCTCCAAAGCATGTTACAATTGTGGAAGAGAAGGACACCTGGCCCGATTTTGTGCGTGCAATCAAGACAAGTCCAAATGGGATGGAGGCGTGAAAGGCCGTCCCAGACAAGACAAAACCGGTTGTTCAAGGGAGAGCATTTGTCGTGACCTCCCAGAAAGTAAGGAACCCAAACGAGGTCATCACGGGTAAGCTTATCATAAATTCTAGTGAAGTATATACCTTATTTGATACTGGTTCTACCCATTATTTTATTTCTCCTACTTGCGCTCAACGTTTAAATTTGACTCCGGAGAAATTAGACTTTGACTTATCTGTTGAAACTCCGTTGGGAGAAACCTTCATTACATCCACTGTTTATAAGTCTTGTTTGGTTCAAATCGGTACCCTCACATTACCTGTTGACCTTATTTCATTGAAAATACTTGCATTTGACGTAATTCTAGGGATTGATTGGTTAACTACTCATTATGCAAAAATTGATTGTTTTCGTAAGGTTGTTAGCTTTCATATTCCTAATCAATCTATTATACGAATTCAAGCAACCAAACCTTTAAAATCAATCACTGTCATCTCAAGCTTATTGAAAAACGGATGTTAAGCTTTCTTAGCTCATGTCACAGATCTAAACAAAAATACGTCAGTTTTGAATGATATTTTTATTGTTAATGAATTTCCTGGCGTATTCCCTGAAGAACTTCCTAGCCTACCCCCAGAATATGAAATTGAATTTTGTATCGATCTTGAACCCGGTACCAAACCCATTTCCAAATCCCCATATAGAATGGCTCCTATTGAACTTTAGGAGTTAAAGACCCAACTGCAGGAATTGTTAGACATTGGCTTTATTTGTCCTAGTACTTCTCCTTGGGGTGCTCCTGTTCTATTCGTGAAGAAGAAAGATGGAAGTATGCGACTTTGTATTGATTATCGAGAGTTGAATCATGTCACCATCAAAAATAGGTACCCATTGCCACGTATTGATGACCTATTTGACCAGTTGTAAGGCACCAAATTCTTTTCAAAGATTGATCTTCGTTCCGGATATCACCAATTGAAGATTAGAACTGATGACATTCTGAAGACGGCTTTCAGAACTCGGTACGGGCATTATGAATTCCTAGTCATGTTTTTTGGATTGACTAATGCTCCTGCTGCCTTCATGCATATGATGAACCGAGTATTCAAGGAATATTTGGATCACTTTTTGGTCGTCTTTATTGATGACATCCTTATTTATTCCAAAAGCCGTGAAGATCATGAGCAACACTTGAGGCTGATACTCCAAAAGCTTCGTGAATATAAGCTTTATGCCAAGTTGAAGAAATGCGAGTTCTGGCTTGAGGAAGTAGCATTCCTTGGGCACGTGGTATCAAGTCATGGAATATCTGTTGACCCAACAAAGATTGAAGCTATTCAAAGTAGAAGCAACCTAAATCGCCATCTGAAATCGTAGCTTTCTCGGCTTAGCTGGTTATTATCGGAGATTCGTAGAAGGGTTTTCTCGAATCGCTACTCCATTAACTCAGCTGACTCGGAAAGATACAAAATTCGGGTGGAGTGAGGAATGTGAGAAGAGTTTTCAAGAACTCAAAAGAAGACTCATTTTAGCACCTGTTCTGACAATACTATCTGGCTCGGAGGGATTTGTCATCTACATTGATGCTTCAGGCAAGGGGTTAGGATGTGTTCTCATGCAACATGGGAAAGTCATAGCCTATGCCTCTCGACAACTCAAAGAATATGAGAGGAATTATCCTACTCATGATCTAGAGTTGGCAGCTGTTGTCTTCGCACTTAAAATTTGGAGGCATTACTTGTATGGGGGAGAAAGTGGAGATCTTTACGGATCATAAAAGCCTCAAATATTTCTTCACTCAAAAGGAACTCAACATGTAACAATGACGTTGGCTTGAACTGTTGAAAAAATATGATCATACCATCCAATACCATCCTGGAAAAGCAAACGCGGTAGCTGACGCATTGAGTAGAAATCATATGCGGGTACAAGTGCGATATTGTCAACGCAAAGGCCCATCTTGTATAACTTGCAAAGGATGGAGATAGAATTAAAGACTCCAGGGACCCATGTGATGATGGCGAATATACGAGTAGAACCAACTTTAATCGATAAAGTTAAAGCTGCTCAAGCTACATGTGACACCCCCAAACCCAGGTACTTCATTTCCACAGGATTTGGTGCTCACTATTCAAACATTCATACTATCTACCCAAATAAAACAATATTTAAATCATAAAACCTCCCCTTAAATAGGGTTACATCATTAAGTTCAAAAACATCCCAGGTTATCTAACTTTTAAACATCATTCAAATGCGGAATTTAAAATTATAACCTTACATCATTTAAAATAAAATCTAAGATCATCATAATAAACGTCTATCATAATAATCATAATCAAAATTACAAGTCTTCATCACTTGTACATTTTTCCTTTTCTTTATAGTCGAAGGTTCATCCACCTTCTCTCTTTTAGTCACGAATGAGCTTATAAATATGCAAGAGTGAGCAAAACAATTGCTCACTAGATATAATAGAGAATCAACAAGAGTATAACAACAATAATTGCCAATAATAAGCTCATCAAAAGTGAATAGTACTCTAACAATAATAATCAGAAACTAGAATCCAAAATATGGAATATACATCACTGAGGGTCATAAGACCATGAACTACGTCCCACGATTGCAAGTAATCTTTCAACTCCAACTTTAATACATCATAAGACTATAAGGACCTCGTGCTTAGGGGATCAAATCACCCTTAAATAATGTATTATGCACAAACATTTTAACACTACGCGTAAGTTATCCCCTAATAATAGGGTTGTTCATCTCAGTATTTAGAATACAAGTCCGCACCAAAGTAAGTTTGGTTTGGATACATTTCAGGGTAATTTAGAATTCAACGAACATCAACTAAGGATTAGTTGAATAAAACCAATAACTTCGTACTATAGAATAATCGTAATTGAATCAACATGGTATACCAAAATCATGTTTTAGGAATAATCTAATAGAATATACTTTGAATAACTATAACATGCCTTGCTTGAACAATATTAAGTCAAGGTTAATTAGAATTGAGTACTAAGCATGCATAGTAGTTTGAACGATAAAATTGTTCGACATTAGTATAAATAGTTGTGCATGCTAAACAACAAGTTAAATATAAGAATAACTTGTCAACATCAAATCAAAGTTTAGAAAGCTTGCATCATTTATAAGGTAATCGAATTGAAACAATAAATAGTTCAACAAGATAAAGAATTAGAAAACTTGCCTTGCTCGTAGGCTAAACCGAATCAATTTGGATCACAATACCCTATATGTACATATATATATATATATACATATATGTCATCATGACATAGTTAGTCACTACTACTTTACAAATTTAACTAACTACATACATCATATAGGTTTGATTATTTAATCATACAATCAAGTTATAACACAAGTTAATTGTTAATAACATACTTATTAATAGTATAGAAATGCTAACATCAACATTTTACAGTCCTACTATCATCACATAACAATTTCTTAACATTTGAGTACAAAAAGTACAATTTGTCGACCATTACATTAACTCAACTTTCATGTATGCATATTTCCGCTTTATATTGTGGTGTGCAAGTAATTGCGATCTGAGAATAAAACTAAAAGGCCATTCTGGCGTGGCGCAGGTCTTTTGGGCGCGAGATTATCGCTAAGTCACAGTCATGCTGCTAAATAGATATAGCGATTTGACTTTCAACAATAATATAAGAAAAAGCCAATTTTGGCCTAAAAGTTCCTTTCTAACAGTCTAATTCACATGCAAATCATACAAAGACTTCATGTAAACCTAATTCAAGAATTCCTAACATGTTTCTATCCATACAACAACATAAACAACAAGTTTAAAATATCCAATTTCACTGTTTTTGATAAAAATTTAATTTTTGATGTTTTGATGAAAATCAATACTGTGATTTTGTTTTTCAACCAAAACAGTTAATTTAAAGCATTTTATCAAAGTATAGACATACTCTAACAAATTGAATAGCCAATTTATCAATAAAACAACTAAATAACCCATAATTTCTATTTTAACTAAACAATATATAATCCCAAAAACTCTCTATAAAAAATACTTTTCTTCATAAACATATACATAATATAACTTCATGGACTATTCTCAATCATAGCTTAAGAAAATAGTTTAACTCACTAGATTATCATATAAAATCACATACATAACAACTAATTTACCCTTACACAAGGATTCTATAGAGAATTTAGGAAGAGAGAAACTAAATTTTTAAAACTAAAAGAATAGGTTAATACCTTGAAGAAGAAGATGATGATGATGATGATGGCTATATCTTTAATTCTCAAGCTTCTTTCTCCAATCTCCTAGCCTTTTTTCCTTTCTTCCTTTCTTCTTTTCTTCTTCTTCTTCCTCTAAGTTTTTCTCTTTTATTCCTAACTCTAACTACGTACTAACAATTTAACGTATATAGGATATAATATATATTAATTATATAATATAACTCTAATTTAACTGACATCAGTTATTTTATTTTGAAAATCAAAAGCCATAAGGCTTGTTTGGCTAACCACTAACATAAATAATCAATTAATCCTTACGCCTTGTTTGGTAAAACATAATTAGATTAAAGACTTAATAGGCATTAGGCCTTGTTTGGCAAAACTTAATTAAAACTCCTTTAATTTATTTTAATAACTCCTTTATAAAAGGTTATTTGTCACACATTTACTAAATTAAATTAATCTTAATAACAATTTATTAAATTACTACATCACATAAATCAATACCATAAAATTATAATTTTCTATATAATTATAACTTTATTTAATCAACTAACATATCCTTTTTAATTACAAATTCCAATAAAAGAATAGTAATTCAATTAATTAAAACTCTCTAACTTAATAATTAAATTAAATTAGCATAAAATAATAATTTCCTTAATTATTTATTTAACAAATAGTTAACCAAATTGAATCAAATTTGAACAATTATTTATTCAACAATAAACACATCCATTAAATACTTAAATAATTCAATAAATATTTAATATAACAATTAAAATTCTGGAATGTTACACTACAGACCTGGAGCTGATGCGTATGAGGAAGAAAGTACAAGAAGTTGCTATGCCGGAAGCAACAATCGATGAAGAAGAAATACTTCGAGTCAACTCCAGACTTTGTGTTCCTAACGACCCTGATTTAAAGTATAAAATCATGATGGAGGCGCACAACACACCGTTTGCAATCCATCCTGGGAGTATCAAAATATATCGTGATCTTCGTCATACATTTTGGTGGAGCAATATGAAGAGAGAGATAGCGCTATTTATCTCAAGGTGTCTAACTTGTCAACGAGTCAAAGCGGAGCATCAAGTACCAAAAGGTCCATTGCAACCACTTGAAATTCCAGAATGGAAGTGGGAGCACATTACTATGTATTTCGTTACTGATCTTCCCAAGGTTTCTCAAGGCATAGATGCAATTTGGGTCATTGTTGATAGATTGACCAAGTCTATTCATTTCTTACCAATACGAGAAACTTATACACTTGAACGTCTTGCTCGTATGTACATAAACGAGATTGTAAGACTGCATGTTATGCCAGTATCCATAGTTTCTGATCGAGACCCAAGATTCACTTCACGATTTTGGGTTAGTTTGCAAAAAGCTATGGGCACAGATTTGCGATTTAGTTCGGCTTATCATCCTCAGACGGACGAACAATCAGAGAGGACTATTCAAACTCTTGAAGATTTATTAAGACTCTGTGTCCTTGACTTCAAGGGAAGTTGGGACAAGTTCTTACCATTAGTGGAGTTTTACTACAACAACAGTTATCAAGCAAGTATTGGCATGGCTCCATTCGAGGCATTGTATGGAAGAAAGTGTCGTTCTCCAGTATGCTGGGATGAGGTGGGTGAAGCAACTTTGTTGGGACCGGAGTTGGTACGTATGACTACGGAAAAGATTCAAACGATCCGACAATGTATAAAAACCTCACAAGACCGACAAAAGAGTTATGTTGATCTTTATCGAAAGGACGTGTAATTCGATATTGGAGATCATGTGTTGTTACGTGTTGCTCCATGAAAAGGAGTTACGAGATTCGGAAAGAGAGGAAAGCTCAATCCTCGATTCATTGGCCCATTTTTAATCCTCGATCGAGTAGAGATCAGCCTATAGACTCGCTTCTGCTTGAAGTATGTCTCGTGTTCATAACGTTTTCATATATCCATGATACGTAAATATGTGAAAGACCCGAACCACATTATTGAGTTAAAATGGATTTAAATAGCGGAAGATTTAACATATGAAGAGGTTCTGTTCAAATCTTGGATAAGAAGGAACATATTCTACGCCCAAGTGATACCTCAAGTCAAAGTGTTATGGAGGAATCACGATATTGAGGAAATGACCGGGAGTTAGAATCTAAAATGAAATCAAGGTATCCTTACCTCTTCGACATAACCGTGTAATGCATTACCCAAATTTCGAGGGCAAAATTTTATAAGAATGGGAGATTGTAAGACCCTGACTTTTATGAATAAAAATGAATTTTCTATAAAATCATTTTTGAATATTATTGAATAAATTTGATATAATGTTATAGTTGTGGGTAATATTTATAAATTTTGCAAAGTCGCAAGTTGTTATATAATATTCGATTGGTGGGGAATATTAAATGCATTTGACAAAGACAATCATTGGTGGACCCCACAAATGTAAATTATTATTCGGATTGAGAAAACGACAAAAATATTTTTATGAAAATAACGGCGGAAGTTTTACCGCTGATCTTTGTTGAACTACTTTCGGTAGTAAAGTATGCGATGTCTGGCGTGGTTGCTTAGTAGCACACGGTATTGATTATTAATGCTTATGTGAGAAGTCACTCAGTTTGATTCAATTATTGTCGATATTTTATATGTTATTAAATCAATAATTGAGATGACGAAGTTGTTAATATTATTATTTGCATTATTAACGATGTCTAGAAGTTCTGCCAAGGAGAGGTTTGGTCACCTAATTGCGCGCCAATAGGGAGAAATCCTTATTGGAAAGCCCCCTCTTTCATGGGAACAACCTGGTCGATTAATAGTGTGAATAATAATAATGATGATGAAGTTTTGTTTTATTCGTATTATTAACTTAATAAAACAGAAAAACTTTTTATACAAAACAAAATACTTTTATAAAGTTTCATTTTATTAGGCTAATAGTAAAATCTTTTTATATAAAATAGAATACTTTTATAAAGTTATCTGTTTTATTAGACAATAATTAGAATATATTATATTTTATTATGCATAGTGTTTGCATAGTGCCAGCATAGTGTTTGCATAGTAAAATCTTTTTAAAAGTTATTCGTTTTGTTAGATTATAAATAGAATATATTATATTTTATTTAAAAGATTTTGCTTTAAATATGGACCGTCCGATTAAAGTAAATCAATCTGGACCGTTCATGGATTTGTTACTTATTCATTCCATTCTTCTATAAATAGAAGCTCATTCCTTCATTATTTCTTACAATTCAATTTGAAACTCTAGAGAGAGAAACTATAGAGAGAAAGAAGAAAAATATTATGCTACTTCACTTCTCTCGATATCAAGTTTCTTTTACGAGTAAGGGGTATTATTTCTTTTGTATTCATGAAGAGAACTTCTATTATTCCATCTTTATTATTCTGTTGGAATAACTTGTATACTTGGTCTACCCTATACTTGGTGATTTCTGTTGTTATTCCATTCTTCATTATTATGTTGAAACATCCACATCATGCGTTTCTGTACGAACTCTCGGTTTCCGCTTTTTATTATTCTATTGAAATATCCTGTCTGTGCATTTTACGCCGGACCTGGTTCCGTCATTTAGTATTCTGTTGGAATAACCTGTCTATGCGAAGTACCGCATGCATGGTGATTTATGTTGTTATTCCATTATCTATTATTCTGTTGGAATATCATGTCGGTGTGTATTACGCCTGACCTGGTTCAGTTAATATCATAACTCACAATATTTAACAACCAGGTCGTTCTCAGGAAAGAGGGGGCTTTCCAATAAGGATTTCTCCCTATTGGCAGGCAATTAGGTGACCAAACCTCTCCTTGGCAGAACTTCTAGACATTGTAAATATTGTAATTTAATAATATGAATAACTTTGACGTCTCAATTATTGATTTAATAATATAATATATTATGCAGATGATACTGTGACAATAATCGAATCAATAATATGAGAGATATGATGCAACAATTACTGTAGCAATAATTGAGTATAACTGAGTGACTTCTCACGTAAGCATCAATAATCAATCTGGTATTGCTACTATGCAACCACGTATTCATCGTACTTTTACTACCGAGTAGTTCAACAGTTTTAACGGTAAAACTTCCGCCGTTATTTTCAATAAAATACTTTTGTCGTTTTCTCAATCCGACAATAATTTCGTTGTGGGGTTCACCAATGATTGTACCATCGTACGGATATTCCCCGACACAAAGAATATTCCCCGACCAATCGAATATAATATAACAACTTGCATACTTTGTAAAATTTATAAATATTACCCACAACTATAACATTATATCAAATACACACCATAACATTTAAAAAAAATATTTCGAAAAATTTAAATCTTTATTCGTAAAATTTGTGATTTTACAGTAGTAACCAAATAGTTATATGAAAAATAACCAGAACATGTTTTAATGGTAACCAAAATAGAAACAACCTGTATATCCAACCCAGTTTAGGCAACCAATGTATACTCTCACATATACATTTAACATTTGATATATGTCATGATACAAGCTTGTAATTATCTGGTTACTACCAAAAAATAAAATGGTTACCCTTCTATGCATGTTTGGTTACCAACTGCACCTTTCAAATAATGTATCAGACACAACTTAGAAGTAACAAATACAAACCAACAAACAATATAAAATAATTGATAATATAATCATATATGTAATCCCCTTTACATAAGCTCCAATAAACATTATATACTCACTAACCATAACAAATGGTTATGGATATCCAACAAAAACCAAAGTACTAAACACAATTCAGAATGACAAGACAACGACAACTGAACTAATCAAAATTTGGTACAAATCTTTCTGAAACTTGAGCTTTTTGGCTGCTGCTACTTTCTTCTTCATGGCTGCTCTCATTCTCTAGAAAAGACTTCTACATTTTGAACCTGTGGGAGGAAGAGAAATACCTTGGGATTAGTGAATAGAGAGCCCAGGTAGGATGTGTTTGTGGAAATGGAAGTAGAACTAGAAGAGCATAAACCTTGTAGAAGATATTTGAAGGAATTTATAAAAATAATACATCAATGTATACTAAGCAAATACATGGTTTATTATGACTTGGGTTTTTTATTATTTACAAAAATAATACATCCACAAACTAATGATGCCTTAAACTTCTCCAACTGACTTGGGTTCAATTTCTTGGTAATAATGTTTGGGACTTCCATGTCATACTAATATATAACTTTTCAAGTGAATTTTCTGTTACATTTCTCATAATAAAGATCTCATATCTGCAAATAAACAAAATCATATTTACACAATCATTAGTAACTAATATAAACAATATTTATACCATAAACAATTACGTAGTAACCAATAGATAATATCATATTAACCAAAATATAATATAACAATTACACATTAGCCAAAATAGACTATAAAAAGTAGCCAACATCCCACATTGACTGCACAATAATAGTTATCATATCATAATATAACAGTAACCATAATATAATAAAGCAATAACTAAACATTTATATTATATAATCTAATGGTAACCAAAATATAAACAACATGTAGTAAAAACCAGTTTATGTAGTAACCAAACAGTTATATATAATATTAACTAAAACATAATTTAAAGGTCACCAAAACAAAAATATGTAGACCAAAAATATACTAAACAGTAACCGAACAGTTATACGATAGTAACCAAATCATGTTTTAATGGTAACCAACACAAAAAAAAACATGTAGACCAAACACAGTTTAGTCAACCAATGTATACTAAGCAAATACAAGGTAACCAAAATAACATAAAAAAGTAACCAAAATCCCAAATTGAGGGAACAAGAATGGTATCCAAATCATAAGCTAACAGTAACAAAAAAACATACTAAAGAAGTAACCAAACAGTTATATGTTAGTAACCAAAACTTATTTTAATGGTAACCAAAACATAAACAAACTTCCCCTTCCTCTTCATAGCAAATTTCTTCAAGTCCTTAACAGAATCACCCTCCGTGATTCTTTTCCTTTTTCCATCCTTCTTCCTTGTATCAACCATTCTATACAAAACATAAAAACAACACAAACCCAAACAATCAATACTCCATTCTGTTAGTAAACTACTTTAATAGATAATACATTAAACTATTTAGAAAATACTCACTTGAAACAATAATAAACACCAGAATCGATCAATGGAGAAGAAGAAACCTACTGAACCACTGTACAACAGCGATAACGAGTAACAACGACAATAACGAACAACTAAACAAAGATGGCAAACAACTAAACGAAAATGATAATGAGTACCGGTCACAAAAATATAGAATAAATCAGCGAAAACGATCAATAAATTTGAAGAGCATTTAATGTAAGATGAAACAAGGGTTTCAATTATGCGAACAAGGGTTTATGGCGAGAGTCCCAATCAAATGATAGATGGCGGTAATCACGCATTTTAAAAAAAACCAACCTGATTTTAAGATGGACACTAATTTGCCATGTCAGCCCATTAATATTAATCCCTTAAATTAAGGACTCCTAATTGTATTAGTATTGTCAATAAATATGATGAAATGTCATATTTTTGTAATTATTTTATGGATGTATGATTATTGTAATTATTTTTAAAAATGTACTATAATATGTAATTAATCCAAATTTATAACTTATATTGTCAGGCCTAATTGTAATGTAAATTCATCGAATATGAATCATTTAGTAGAGTTTTAGATCGAGTACATATTTAACGAAATAACTAACGTTCATGTCGATATTTTCTTGCAAACAAATGGTTGAAATATTTAAATTTCAAAGCCTTGCCATTTCATTAATTAAACAATGGTAAGTGAACTTGATAAATCATAATAAACTGAGTGGTTAAGCAATTTGCACCCTAAACTTTAGTGCGTAAGCAAACGACAAGATGAAGATGAAAAATAAAAGCAAGAAGAGTCCCTTCAATGAATTGTACTAGCCATGGAATTAGGACTTGAAGATGAGCAAGAAGAGCATGCAAGATGGGAGTCTGAAATGAAACAAAAGAATGACTAGAGGATAGACAGGACAAGATGAGATTTTTAGATCATGATATATTGTCAACATTTAAGGAAGTTGTTTAGGAGTCTATGACTTGCTTAATTTTCACATGTGTCATTATATAGACTTAATTTTCCTCCTCCTACAGTCTTTAGAAATTAGCTCAAATTATTTAATAAACAAATTATTTTTAATAATAACAATAATAAGACTTCTCTTATTATTTTATAATTACAATTTCTCTAAATATTTAATTATAAATATTAGCATTTTTTCAAATGCTAAATTATTATTATTAAGCCAATTACTTTTAAAATAATATTTTTGTTTTATGGTGCGAGTCTTTAAGTTCAATATTATACCGGAAGTAAAATAAATAAATTAGAACCATTCTAATATTATTTATAATGAATTAAACTCTTTTAATTCAAACATAAATAAATAGTATTTATTCTACATTATGAGGGACACCTCTCAGCATATCATGATTATCTAGATAATATGAAATCAACATTTAGTCACAAAGAATATATTTTGTGAATAGTTACCATATAATTCAATCATTCTACCATATAATGTCCCAATCAAAAAATATAACATGAAATTACTGACAAGTCTTATTTATTTGATTATATGCATTTCGATTCTAATTAAAATGCACAACTCTAGTTAATGTAAATTAGAAACTCCTTTCTAATTTTCTAATTTTCATTCACCTTGGTCAATGATTTCTGAGTTGTCATTTATCGAATCGCATATGATATTCTCTCCCTTTACTAGAAGTGGTTGATCATTTGTTGATTATTCACTTACCTCTATGTAAACTTTATTATACTCTAACATACCATTTGATATACCCAAAAAGTCTTAAGGAATATAACAAAGTATAACTCAGTATACACAAGGTACTATAATGATCTCAAGTCCAAAGATCACTTGTACAACTATCACTATAAGAACTCCTATTGTCTGACAAGTAAAACTCCATTAGGTGTTCCTTAAGTGAGTCACATTTAGTGAACTTATTCTTCAATAAACACCTACATACTAGTGTCTTCACAGAAATGATTATGAAATCAATCATCATATTCAACAGAGCAAGCATAGTATGTATTAATCTATTTGGAATCAGTAACCTCACATTAGTGATCTAACGATTAAGAACATTTTAGTTTTAGAACTATCTAGAATTTAGATCTCATTATCATGAACTTTTCATGATTCTAAAAGTATTGCTCCAAAACTACGAGTTTATCACATTTATTTAATTCAATCAATTAAACATGTATAAAGAATGTCTTTAATTAAATAATTTTTTATTAATAAATGAACAAGATTACAAAGTAAATACTTATCGCATCACATGTGATTGGCTTGAGGGCATACTATTTTAATCTCACACTTGCACTAAAGTTAATCGCCCTGGTATTTCATACCCATCTTTTCTAAGTACCCATCTGGAATGTTGTTATGAGATTCCACTCTCTCTAAGGTGACATCTCATCTTTCAATGAGTTCTCTAATAAAATGAACGCGTCGCAACACATTTTTGGATTTTTGATGAGAACTAGGTTCCTTGGTTTGTGCAACAGCCCAGTGTTGTCACAATATACAAGCATTGATCCTCGTATGCTTAGAACCATTCCAAGTTCTGTAATGAACTTTTTCATCCAAACAACTTCATTTACAACTATATACTTTGTCGTTGTCACTGAATTAACAACTATTTACTGCTTGGAACTCTTCCAACTCACTGCACCATCGTTTAAGGTAAACACATACCCTAAAGTGAATTTGTTGTCATCTTGATCAGTCTGAAAAACTTGAGTCTATATATCCCTCTAGTTTCAAATCAGACTCACCATATACTAGAATCACCCTTAGTTTTTCTTAAGTACTTTAGGATGTTTATCATTGCCTTCTAGTGATCTTCTTTAGAATTTGACTAATATCCGCTCATCACGCTTAGTGCATAAGTAATATCAGGTCTAGTACATATGATCCACACTTGATAGATCTTATCGCTGAAGTATAATGTATCTTACTCATGAGATCTCTCATTTCAAGTGTCTTTGGGGACATGTTCTTAAAGAGAGACACTACATGACTCATCAGCATGAGACCTCTCTTGGAGTTGGCCATACAAAACCTCTTTAGCATCAAATTAATGTACGTTCCTTGGGTCAAGCCGAGCATCCTTTTAAATCTATCTCTATAGATCTTTATATCCAAAATGTAGGATGTTTCTCCCAAATCTTCCATGGAAGAATGTTTAGACAACCATATATTTACTGATTGTAGCATTTATAATGATCTCAAAGATTGAACATCCTTATAAATAGGATTTTTAAGGAATTATCTAATAAAAAGATATTTTTATGGATAATTTGAGTTTTATATGACTTGTGGTCATAATATGACCACGATATGTGATATGTGAGCTTTTTTGAGTGTTTAAAGATAGTACGTGGAAAATTAAAACTTTTTGAGAAAGACAAAAAAAAATTATTCACGCTAAAAACACAACTTTATTTTTTTGACTTTTTGAATTACGACATAACGTTTATTCAGGAAATGAGGATCGGTGGCGAAATCAGATTTTTAAAAAGTGAAAGTTAGTTTTTCGGCTAACCAAGCAGATTACGAGAACGTAACTGAAAAAAGTTAAAGAACCTAACTGGATAAGAAAATGTCTAACTAGAATTAGTTGGACTAACTAAGACTAGAATTTTCATGGCTTGGTTAGGATTTGCAAGACTTGGCTAGGTTTGAGCCTAGAGTTGAGTATAGGGTTTGAATAACTTGGCTAAGGGTTGAGTGATGAGTGCATATTATTCGTTTATTTCATTTCCTTTATGTTTAGTTTATTGCATGTCTTGTGATGTAAATGAGCTTATGAATGTGTTTTTTGATTTCGGGAGTAATTGAAGCTGAAAAGATGAAAATGACATGATTTGGAGCTGAGTAGAGGAAAAAGGAGCAAAGTGTTGCAGACTGGGGTCTGGCACGACCGCACCAGAACATAGTATAAAAGCAGCTTGGTCGCTCTGCTTTGCAGAAAAGAAATCAGGCTCTGGAACTTGGGCGCGGGTGCACCCATTTTTGAGAAGGAACCTGGCGCGACCGCGCTAGGTCGGTAATCTGGAAATTTTGAAAAGTTTCTAAAGGCAGATTTTGGCAGAATTCTATATGGAATGTGATGAGTGGGTAATATACCCATGAATTAGGTATAGTTGAATTTGATATATTGATATTTTTTAAGTGTAGTAGTATGGTTTTTATTTGTTTTATTGTTATTTTGTAGGTAGGTATAAAGTAGGGGCAATTTGGTAAAATTAGCATCATTAATGGCAAAGTGGTAATATTATTTAAGGGTCTATCACCAGGGCGCTCAAATAGAGAAGGAACCCATCGCCGGGGCGTTGGGCATCAGGTTGTTGTTCATATTTTGGCAGCAAGAAAAGGAAAAAAACATTGATTTCTATTCCAACTAGGATTTGGTCAATGGGCTGACTGGTTTAACACCTTGAGTTATAAATAGAGAGGAGGCTAATGAGGGGAGAATATATATACATTGGGACAAAAAACTGAATTATTGAATTGAAGATTTCAGAAGATCGTGGCAAGAAGAATCAAATTGAAGATTGAAGATTGGAGAGCTTCCATAGAGTTTTTCTTTACTTCTCTTATTTAGTTTGTAATTAAATTGTGGTGGTTATTATGGGATTTTTGGTTTTAAATTTTAGCATGAACTAATCTTTTAATTAATGCTACAATTGAACCTTTTATGCTTATGAATTGATTTCCCGTATTAATCCAGTTATTGATTCAAATTGAGTTATCTATCATATTTTGTGCTTATTGTCTAATTATTTGGCCAATAATTATCATGTTATACTAGATGAATTCGGGAGATGAAATCTAAGGTTAGAACGGAATTGATAGCGTGTATTCTTATTTATTTGAATGAGATGAATAATTAGGGTTGTGAATTGAATATGGATATCTCTTTTCACTGCATGTAACAACTAGGAATTGAAAATTAATAAATTTGACTCTTTTGATTTGTATAGGAATATCGCAGAATTAGTTGAATTAAATAATGTTTATCTGATCACTTGGAAAAGGGTTTTTAAATACATTGAATTCCTGTTAACAACTCAGGTGAATTAAATAATTGGAGAAATTAGATAATTAATTTATATTGCATATTTGGAGATATTGTAGTCTTAAATCTTTATCATCTAAATTAATTTGTGTGTCAAAATTAGTTAGTTGATTTAATTTAATTTGAACTTTGAAAATCACAAATTTGGGCCGTTTAAATAGAATTGGAATTGATAAAAGACTAGTAGTTGGGATTTATTGAATTGGAGTCCTCGTGGGAACGATATTCTACTTTCACTATATTACCTATTGACCACATATATTTGCATGTTGTGCGTAACTAGATTTCAAACTAACAAGTTTTTGGTGCCATTGTCGGGGACTTTTTAATTTAGTATTTAATTCCATATTAGTTACAATCACTTCAATTTTAATTTAAACATTTTTTTATTTTAAAATTGTTTCTGTATTATTACAGGTTGTTTATCTGTGTATGCACACTAGATCCAAGGGTAAAAAGGAGCTTTTGCCATACGCCGAGGATACTGAAAAAAGTTCCAGAAATTGAGACTGACTAGTGAGGAAGTATATACGGAAGGAAAATTGGCAGAGGAAATTGAAATAGAAATTCCGGTAAACATGGTTGCAGAAGAACAAAAATCACTTGGGGAGTGTCATGCCAACGGTTACAGACACTTAGTCTAGTATTTGGAGACCAACGATTAACACTAAAAACTTTGAGATTAAACTGGGTACCATTCAGATGTTACAGAATTCAGTCTAGTTTGGGGGTTGTCCGAATGATGATCCTAAAAAACACATCCTAAGCATTTTGGAGATCTGTGATACATTCAAATTTAACAATGTTACGGAGGAAGCAATAAGGTTGAGATTGTTCTCGTTCACACTGCGAAACAAAACGAAAATTTGGATACACTCCTTGATACCAGGTTCAATCACTGCTTCGGATGATCTAGCTCAAATTTTTTTGGCTAAATTTTTTCCACCAACAAAAATAGCAAAACTAAGGAATGACATTCTCACTTTCACATAGTTTGATTCTGACACCTTGTATGAGGCATGGGAAAGATTTAAAGTTTGCTTCAAAAGTGTCCACGTCATGGGATCCAGCGATGGTTACAAGTTCAAATATTTTGTGATGGTTTGCATTGACCTACTAGGACAAGCATTGACGTAGCAGCTGGAGGGGCTATCACGGGGAACAATATTAATGAAGCTTACCAGTTGTTAGAAACGATGGCTACCAACAACTACCAGTGGCCTATGGGGAGCTCTAATCCACCAAAAGTAGCAGGAAAGTTGGAATTGGATGCAGTTACAGCCCTAGCTGCACACGTGTCCGAATTGACTAAGAAGATTGAATCATGGGGTCCATAGATAACATCATAGGTGGCTATGGTGTCTGAGTTATGTGCTGGAGGACATTCTACAGATCAGTGTGATATCAGTGTAGAGTTGGCTCAGTTTGTGAGGAGTTATAACAGGCCGCAACAGCCATATTAGAATACTTACAATCCAGGATGGAGGAATCACCTAGGTTTTTCTTGGAGTAACAATCAGGCTCAAAATCAGGCTCCAAGACCACAAAATTCACCTGGTTTTCAAAATCAGGCTTCGCATCAAGCAGAGAGGAAACCGAACTTAGAGGAGGCATTGGCTAAATTCATTGTAGCTACCGACAAGAGGATGCAGGAGCAAGATAAGTTGTTGAGCCAGGTAGATATGAATGTAAAAAGCCAAGCAGTGTCAATTAAGAACTTGGAAAATCAGATGGGTCAGATAGATCATGCATTGAACAGTCGGCCACATGGAGCATTACCGAGTGACACCGAGATTAATCCAGGGAGAGATGAACATTGAAAAGCAGTAACTCTAAGAAGTGGGAAAGAGCTACCTGAGATATTTAAAAGTAATGAAAAGCCGGATATTATAGTTGTGGAAGAAGAGGAACTCACGGAGACAGAAAAGGCAAAGGATATGGATTTAGCAGAGAAAGCAACAGAGACAAAATAAAGCAGTGTAGTTCCTCCTATACCGTATCCATAGAGATTTCAAAAGACCAAATTAGACAAGCAGTTCTCTAGATTCCTTGATATTTTTAAAAAGCTGCACATCAACATACCTTTCGTGGAAGCCTTGGAACAAATGCCTAGTTATGCCAAGTTTATGAAAGAAATTTTGTCTAAGAAGAGGAAATTGGGTGAATTTGAGACAGTGGCCTTAACCGAAGAATGCAGTGCAATTCTACAGAATAAGTTACTACCGAAGTTGAAGGATCTAGGGAGTTTCACTATTCCTTGCTTGATTGGTACTCAGTTTTCAGGGATAAAATTGTGTGATTTGGGGGCTAGTATAAATTTGATGCCACTATCCGCGTACACTCAACTGGGGTTAAAAGCGCCGAAATCGATAAATATTAGCTTACATTTCGTAGACAGATCAGTAACATATCCGAGGGGTATTGTAGAAGAAATTCTGGTTAAGGTAGAAAAATTCATCTTCCCAACGGATTTTATTATTTTGGATTGTGAGGTGAATAAGGAAATCCCAATCATCCTTGGTCGTCCATTCTTAGCAACTGGGAGAACTTTGATAGATGTAAAAAAAGGTGAGTTAATAATGCGAGTCGAAGTTCAAGAAGTAACCTTTAACGTATTCAAATCAATGAAGTTCCCAAAAGAAGAGGGAAAATGCTTGCAAATAAATTCGATGGAGGAGATAGTGAATCACAAAATTAGCGGAAGTCACTTTGAGGATCCGTTAGAAGTTGCTTTGGTTGGGATTGACAACTATGATGACTTGGGAAATATGGAATATATCAAATGGAAAGATGCTCTACCAGTTTATCAAAAATTCAGCAAGCCATTTGATACTATTAACCGACCTGAAGGAGAAGAAAAGAGGTCCAAAACATCGATAGAAGAGCCACCTATGCTAGAGCTAAAACCTCTTCTTGCTCACTTGAGGTATGCCTATTTGGGAAAGTCCGACACTCTACCAATGATTATCTCTTCGGATCTTAATGAGAATAAAAAAAAGCTAATAAGGGTGTTAAGAGAGTATAAAATGGCAAATGGGTGGACGATAGCAGATATTCAGGGAATTAGTCCATCATTTTGCATGCATAAAATTTTGCTCGAAGAAGGGGTAAAACTGAGCATTGAGAAATAAAGAAGATTGAATCCGATCATAAAGGAAGTAGTGAAAAATGAAATCACAGTGTGTACCGAAAAAAGGAAATTACAGGATGGGGAGTATGCATGGACTACCACAAGTTGAATAAGGCTACGCGCAAGGATCACTTCCCTTTACCGTTCATTGATCAAATGTTTGATAGGTTAGTTGGACACCGATTATACTGCCTTCTTGATGGTTATTCAGGTTACAATAAGATTGCAATAGCTCTGGAGGATCAAGAAAAAACCACGTTTACATGTCCCTATGGAACTTTTGCATTCCAGCGTATGTCTTTTGGTCTTTGCAATGCACCAACGACTTTCCAGCATAGTATGATGGCTATTTTTCAGAAATGGTGGAGTAGAATTTGGTGTTTATGGATGATTTTTTTGTATTTGGGGATAATTTCAATTTATGTCTCAAAAATTTAGTTTTGGTTTTGAAACGTTGTGGAGAGAAATCTAGTGCTCAATTGGGAAAAGTGTCACTCCATGGTACAAGAAGGAATAATTTTGGGGCACAAGGTTTCTGCAGCAGACTTGAAGGTTGACAAGGCAAAAATTAAAACTATTGAGAAACTACCTCCGCTGACATCTGTGAAGGGAATAAGGAGTTTTCTGGGACACGCGAGTTTTTACCGACGCTTCATCAGAGAATTTTCTAAAATCTCAAAACCATTGTGTTCGCTCCTGGAAAAAGATGTGTCATTTAAGATGGATCAGTTGTGCATTGAGGCCTTCAAAGTGCTGAAAAAGAAGTTGGTTACAACGCCAGTTATTGTTGCTCCCGATTGGACTTTGCCATTTGAGTTGATGTGTGGCGCTAGCGATTTTGCAGTGGGTGCAGTGTTGGGCCAACAGAAAGAAAAGATTTTCCATACCATCTACTATGAAAGTAAGACTCTAGCTGATGCTCAGTTGAATTACACCACCACTGAAAAATAATTGCTTGCAATAGTATTTACCTTTGACAAATTTTGAGCCTACTTGATTGGGACAAAGGTAATTGTCTACACTGATCATTCTACCATAAAGTATTTGATTGCAAAGAACGATGCTAAACCAAGGTTGATTCAGTGGGTTCTTCTACTGCAAGAGTTTGATTTGGAGATCCGAGATAGAAAGGGTACCAAAAATTAAGTGGCTGATCACCTTTCTCACTTGGAAAATTCAGAAATTCAAAAAAAAATGACGTTGTGATAAATAAATCGTTTTTGGATGAGCAACTTTTTAGAGTTACAGCGTAAGTGCCTTGGTATGAAAACTATGTGAATTATATAGTGAGTAATGTGCTTCCGCCTGATTTCAATTCTCAACAACGGAAAAAGTTCAACCACGATGTCAAGCAATATTTTCAGGATGAACCTTTTCTGTTTAAAACTTGTTCGGATTAGATGATTCGACGTTATATGCCACATGAAGAGATGGAAATCATACTGAACCATTGCCACTTGTCGGATTATGGTGGACATTACGGAGGAGATCGAACATTAGCAAAGGTATTACAACCAGGATTTTTCAGGCCTTTATTATTTAAAGATGCCTACCTTTTCGTTCTAAAGTGTGATCGTTGCCAAAGGGTTGGTAATATCTCAAAACGCAATTAAATGCCTCTCACTACAATTCTCAAGGTTGAACTCTTTGATGTATAGGGTATTGATTTCATGGGTCCTTTCCCATCATCATTTAATAATCAATACATACTACTGGCAGTGGATTACGTTTCGAAATGGGTTGAAGCAGCTGCGTTACCCACAAATGATGCTAAAGTAATACTGCAATTTTTGAGGAATAATATTTTTACCCGATTTGGTACGCCAAGAGAAATAATAAGTGATGAGGGAACTCACTTTTACAACAAGCACTTCACCAAGTTACTTGCGAAGTATGGGGTGAAACATAAGATTGCTACAGCCTATGATCCCCAAACAAGTGGTCAAACAGAAGTTTCAAATTGAGAGGTTAAGCAAATTTTGGAAAAAGTTATAAATTCATCTCGAAAGGATTGGACAATGAGGTTAGATGATGTTTTATGAGCGCGTCTTGACGGCTTTCTGAGAAACCTATCTAATGTCACCGCATGTAATGGTTTACTAAAGGCGTGTCATCTACCTAAGTAATTTGAACATAGTGCATTTTGGGCCATTTCGTTACTTCAATTAAATGAAATGGATGAATTCTGACACCAAGCATATGAGAATTCCAAGTTGTATAAGGAAAAAGTCAAAAAGTGGCATGACAAAAGGATCATTGAGCGCAAATTTGAACCGGGACAAGAAGTTTTGTTGTTTAACTCACGATTGAGGTTGTTTCCCAAAAAATTAAAGTCTAGGTGATCCGGACCCTTCGTGGTTGTTTCTGTTGCTCCCCATGGCGTCGTCGAAGTGGAGGAGCCAAATTCGAAGCGAACGTTCAAAGTTAATGGTCAACGTTTAAAACACTACTGGGGTGGAAAAATTAAGCGACTTCAGTCTTCCATTCATCTCATTGACACATCTGATACTTGAACAACGCGACACAGTCGGGCTGACGACTATAAACTAAGCACCAGAGGGAGGCAACCCCAAGATTTCTTTTATTATTTGATTTAATTTGTAGTTAGTTTCAATTTAGTAGTATAGGAGTAGATGTATTATTATTAGTTTGATGAATTCATTGATGTAATCATTCCCTTACATGATGTTTTAGGTAAAAGAGAAGAAGAAGAGCAGGAATGATTAAATTGGGCAACAAAAAATTGAACCCCATTCCAGATTCTAGCGCCCCGGCGCTCCCCCCTCGCTCACATCCAGGGCCCTGGCGCTCAGTTTGTGCTGAGTAAACATGCCCCGATGCTTTACATTTGTCTTAAACTCACTGGTCATTAGCGCCCCGATGTTGAATTAAAGCAGACACCAAGCGCCCCGACGCTATAAGGGTAAGTTCAAAAAATAAAATAAAATCATATTTCAGCCCAGTTCAGGTATGCTCAATCCCCACTCTCCTATTTTGTTTCTATTTCATCTTCCATAACTCCTATTCCTCTTCAAACACCTGTCATCCCATGTCCCACACGTTCGTTCAATTATACAACCTGCTCTTCAAGTTAAATACACACCAACCCACTTTGAATTGTAAACCACATGGATTGCTCTTCATTTGTGGGCCTCTAGAAATAAAGGTACAATGCTTAACTTCTTTGATTAATTTTGTCTAGTTTACAATAATTTTCTGTCATGGGTGGTTCCTTGGATTGTATATCAACCTATGTGGCTGAGATTCTTAGGGGATATTGAATAGGTAAAATCCGTTCGGCGTGGATTGTTAACCTAATGCCCACGAGGTGTTTGAGTAAATACCTGCGAGAGTTTTATTTGATAAATTGATGCGTAAAAGCGTGATTTTAAATACCTGTGTGCTTGTGAATATAAACTTTCATGTTTGGGTAGAACTTTGACATAGAGTATAGCAGATGTAAAACATATGACACAATAATGGAAATTTGTTCTTGCGTCTGTGCTCAAATTCGGGGGTGAATATGAAGTTCACATATCTGTTACTGTGTATGCATGCTAAACCTGGTTAGGTGTGCAAATGGTTTCTTTTGTGAGCATAAGTAAACATGAGGTCAGGAGAGGTTAGTAGAATATAATATGTGATCCATGCATTCATTCATGAACAAATGTCACCATGTGCACTTAAAATCGCCCCATCATTTCCAGTTTAAAAAAGGGGTTTTTGTCAAGTACTGATTGTTGACCCTTTAATTTACAACCAGTTTTGTGTCTATGATGCATTGGCACTTGAATATTCACTACATGGTGATGATCGTTATATTATTTTTATAGTCTATGCATGAATTAAGTGGATGAATTGACAATTTGCATACTATTTTGACTGTGTATCGAGTCCAAAACTTGAGTTTGGGGGTAATTTGCCTGCTATTGATTTAATGTACTGATTTGGGTGCCAATGAGATTTGGATATTATATCAATGGCTGACAAATACCATGTTTTACATTATAGGTTAATCTATGGCTTCCAAACGACAGCGTGGTGACAGATCTGATTCTTCATCTGCTCCTCCTACACCATTTGACAAAAAGAGGTTCGTGAGCGCCGAAGCACATGAAAGGTACAATAGAATGACATCACGATCTCTAATTTCGGAGAGAGTGTTGGTTAAAATATATATACGCACAACACGCAAGTATACGTGGTCAACAAGTAATAGAATGATAAGTAGAGTATCGTTCCCACAGAGACTAACTAGCAATAATCTTAACTTACAATTACCAATTCCCTATTAACCCTAATTTTATTAAACAAATCAACTCAGTAATTATAACTAATGATTCTAAATTAAAGAATAATTAAACTAACACAAAGTAATCACAAATATCAAAATCTGGAATTTCAAACAATTAATGGAGAATTAGACTTATGATTTCACCCTAAGCTTCACTCTGATTTTAACACCTTTATTCCAATTCAATGCACTATCCCAGTTTATTAATCAAGAACACGAAAGTAGTATTAACCACCTCTCGATGCACTAATACCGTATTAACGTTAATCCATAATTAAGATAGAAATCCGTTAAACACCTTAATCAACTAACCCACTATATCTCTATGTGAATTACAATTGAAGAAGGTTTAAGAATAAGTTCTCTATCCAATTACATGCGATGTCAAGCATATCTCTACCTTAACATTCATCAAGATTAAGCTATTCACACAATCATGAACACATGCTATACTAACTAGGTCTTGAATATTCTCTCTCGAATCCATCCAATTCCACAAAGAATTGTTGATCAGGCAATTCATAGATTCAAGCACAAATCAATATAGATAAACTGGAAATAGATTATTAAATTGGAAATCAAAGTTTACAAAATCATTGATTCACTCAAGGATCCATCACAAGCCTAAAAAGTAAATTAGTTCATGCTAAACGAATAAACACTAAATAAATCATAAAAATCATCCTTCCAATTACAAATAATAGTCTAACACGAAGAATATTGAAAAACACCCTTCACGTAAACTAGAATCGCAATCGCCTTGAAAATCTCCCGAACACTTGCTCTCAAAAACTCAGCTTAGAATCTTCATAATGTCTCCTTTGTCTTGTTTAAATTGTTGTTGATAGAGTACTAGATATCTAGCATACAAGCTCCAGCTGAAATTTTCATCAATTAGAGTTCCATTGTCATTCAAGTTGCTAGAAACCATGCCCAATAAGAAATTTACTCCAAACAGGACACTCCAGATCGACACCACTTGCTTGGTGGGGTTCATATAATAATTAGGCCATTTTGGCGAAGCTTCCTATCTGTTAACTCGACTTAAGACCACCCCCCGCCCCTGAGGGGGTACACAGTACAAATTAGCCCACCCCAGCGGGCATCCTTTCTGATAACTGGAGATCAAGACCCCATTTACGGGTGTATAATAAAAAAGAGCATTTTACAGTTCTGTTTTCCGCTAAATGACTTGTTGAATTCCACAAGTTCTTCCAAGTTTGCTCTAATTTACTTCAAATCATACCAAATAGTTCCAAATGTCCATTGAATGCTACAACCACCATCCTACACATGAAATAACATAAAACAAGTAAAAATGAACATGATCGCAAAGATTTAGCAACAATTAAGCATGAAATGGATATTGAATCGCGTATATAAAATCCACTTATCAGAGAGGTTTAAGGCCGGATCAGACTAAGGACGGGGAAATTGTTGTTATGATCGTCGAGCACAATTGGTTCAATTTTATGGAACAACCTGACTCATCAATAATTGCTGTGGTAAAGGAATTCTATGCAAATGTTAAGGAACACTACCACTTGGGAGTACAAGTAAGGGGAAAAATTGTGGCAATAACTAGTACTGCGATAAATGAGTTCTAAACTTTGCCCAACACCAGTCACATTAATGAATACACTAGCTTTGTAAGTCATGGACCGGACTATGACCAGATTATTCAGAAATTGTGCCAGCCCGGAACAACATGGACGAGGCATGAGCGCGGAAGCATGAATTTTCCTCAATCATGCCTAAGCTGGTATAGGAAGGCCTGGTACGCTTTCATATGTACAAAACTGATGCCATGTACTCATTTTAGTGACGTAACTAAGGAGAGAGAAATCCTTCTATATTTCTTGGTGAAAGGTAAAAAAATGGATGTGGGCTTCATCATTAAACAATCGATCATGCGTGCTGCAAGGGGAGGGACCACTGGTGGTCTGCCACACCCCTCTCTTATATGTGCTCTCTGTGATAAGGCCGGGGTGAAGTGGAAGTCTGATGAACTGGTTCAATCGCCTATGTCGGTGCTCGACCACAAGTTGATCATGTGTTATAATATTTGGGAAGGTGGCGAGAATCACTCGCGGGGGTTAGGATTTGTACTTCCACAGCAGCAAGCACCGAATCCTCCTGCCGCTTTGTGCCGAGTAGTTCCAGATGAGGTTCAGCGTGAGATTGTTGGGTGGTTTTACAACATTGAGTCCTAGAATTTTTGACTGACTGAATGTCAAGATACTATATTCAGATACATTATCGACTACAACACTACCCAAACAAATATGTATGCCCATCTGCACCCTACAGTGGACCCTATCCAGTTTCCAGTTACACCTATTTTGCCTGTTTTTCCCCCGTCCGATCAAGAGATGAGTGAGGGTGAGGATGAGGATGTCGCTCCTGACGAGTAACCTAATCAGGGAAGTCCTCAGTTTTAATTGCTTTATTTTTTGCATGAGGACATTGCTTAATTTAAGTTTGGGGGTAGTTTTGTTTTTAGTTGTTAATTTTATTTACGAAGGCATGTTGTTTATGGTAGATTGTTTTGCATGTAGGTTGTTTGTGTTTAGGTTGTGATTATTGTGTTAGTTTGCATTTTGTTTGCATTTGTATAACTTGAGCATGATGAAGCATAAAACCTTGTGTTGGCCAATGTTAACAAATTTGTGAATTAAGTGACATCTTGAATGAATGGGATAATGAAAACAAAGTTAGCATGAGGGTAGCATTGACTTGATTTATTGAAGAAACCCATGTTTTTATTGCACATTGTCAATATATCGATTTAACCTGATTTAGCCTGAGGCTTAGGACAACTATAGATCACCCTTTATGGCTTGGTTTCTTTCGTGTTTTGAAAAGTATTTATTTAATCCCAAAAAAAGGGAAAAGCTTAGGATAAATTTTCACTAGTTGTCTTTATGGCCTCTGTTACTCGAATAAGTACGCCCTTACAGTGTCTCAACACTTAGCGCCCTAAAACCATCTAGTATGGGAGTCAATAGTTGAAAGTTAGCTACATGGGTAACTTTGAAGTGCCTAATAAAGTTTAACATTGCAAAAGTCAAAATGAATAAGTATAAATAAATACTTGGCTAAGTTTAGTTTTGTAGCATTTTCTATTCGGGTTATTAGATCCGTAGGGGTGTCTCTTCACCTAGTACCCTAAAGCCGACTGGTTGGGGAGTTGTTGATTGAAAGCTCATTACATGGGTAGCATCGACAAGCCTAAGGAAACTAGACATTGCACTGGTCGAGTTAAGAAAAAAAATAGAATAAAAGGTTATATGGAAATACCAATATATAGGGGTAATACATGTCATATATCCATATTTATCTATCTTTGAGCTGTGTGATTCTAAAGTTTGGTTGAATTATGGTGAGATTGACATGTTGATACACACACACACACGGTGGGTGGGAGATATATTAAATTGATCATATCTCGAGTTAACTGATGTTTGATTTTGAACATTCATCTAAGTTGAGTTAAGGATCTTTGAGGCTATTATGGGATGTTTGTGTTGATTCATGCTTAAGTTGTTAATTCATGTAGTTAGTTAGTTAGTTGTATTCATTTTGTTTTAGTTGTTTGCATTGCTTGAGGACAAACAATTGTTCAAGTTTGGGGTATTTGATGAGTGGGTAATATACCCACGAATTAGGTATAATTGGAATTGATATATTGATGTTTTTAAGTGTATTAGGATGGTTTTTATTTATTTTATTGTTATTTTGTAGGTAAGGATAAAGTAGGGGCAATTTGGTAAAATCAACATCATTAATGGCAAAGTAGTAATATTCTGTAAGGGTTTAGTGTCGGGGCGCTCAAATAGAGAAGGAACCCAGTGCTAGGGCGTTGGGCATCAGGTTGTTGTGCGGATTTTGGCAGCAAGAAAAGGAAAAAAACATAGATTTCTATTCCAACTAGGATTTGGTCAATGGGTTGACTAGTTGAACACCTTAAGTTATAAATAGAAATGAGGCTAATGAGGGGAGAATATATATACATTGGAACAAAAAACTGAATTGTTGAATTGAAGATTTCAGATGATTTTGGCAAAGAGAATCAAATTAAAGATTGAAAATTAGAGAGCTTCCACAGAGTTTTTCTTTCCTTCTCTTATTTAGTTTGTAATTAAATTGTGATGGTTATTATGGGATTTTTGGTTTTAAATTTCAGCATGAACTAATCTTTTAATTAAGGCTACAATTGAACCTTTTATGCTTATGAATTGATTGCCAGTATTAATCTAGTTATTGATTCAAATTGAGTTGTCTATCATATTTTGTTCTTATTATCTAATTATTTGGCCAATAATTACCATGTTATACTAGATGAATTTGGGAGATAAAATCTAGGGTTAGAGCTGAATTGATATCACGTATTCTTTAAGTATTTGCATGTGATGAATAATTAGGGTTGTGAATTGAATAGGGATATCTCTTTTCACTACATTTAACAACTGGGAATTGGAACTGAATAAATTTGATTCTTTTGTTTTGCATAGGAATATCGCAGAATTAATTGTGTTAAATAATGTTTATCTAATCACTTGGAAAAGGGTTTTTAAATACATTGAATTCCTGTTAACAACTCAGGTGAATTAAATAATTGGAGAAATTAGATAATTAATTTATATTGCATAATTGGAGATATTGTAGTCTTAAATATTTATCATCTAAATCAATTTGTGTGTCAAAATTAGTTAGTTGATTTAATTTAATTTGAACTTGGAAAATCACAAATTTGGGTCGTTTAAATAGAATTGGAATTGGTAAAAGACTAGTAGTTGGGATTTATTGAATTGGAGTTCTCGTGGGAACGATATTCTACTTTTACTATATTACTTGTTGACCACGTATACTTACATGTTATTGAATTAGATTTCAACGTGAATCTTTCTACTAAACTTATTTCAACCAAATGTATATTTTATGAAAACTATAATATGATTTGTATTCTTCTAGACTAAACTTAGGATTTCTTTAGTCTGAGATTTATTTCCAAATTGGTTTATATTTCTTTATGAAAACTATAGTTATGATTTGTAATTCCTTTTAGGATTTAGATTTCTAGTTCTTATAGGATTTAAGACTTTGTCTAGCACTAAATACATTGTAATACTCAGTTTTAATCATCTAAGCTTGGCTACACCATTGTAAACCCTAGTCTTGGGAGATTGAAGATTGAAGACATGAGCTAAGTTCTTTATTTTTAGTTTTAAGGGATGTTGAACCTTATTTATAATTAATGGTTAATTGAGTATTCATTATTTATTCATTCTTATATGAAATTAACTCTTGATAATCTAATTTAATTGTTAAATGCTATTTGGCTTAATTAATTTGATTTCTGCAGAATTGAATTGAATTGATTAACAAATATCATATGCTAGATTAAGGAATTATATTACGTGTAATTGATATTGTGACAAACGAGATTTTTTGTAATTTAATTTGAATATTTATTAAATTAAATAAATATTTTTCGATGATTTAAATTAAATGATGAAATTATGGTAGATTAATTTAATTATATGTGTTACATTGATTAAATTAATGTGGAAAATTTATTATTCAAATGTATGTATTTATTTGAGCTTATTTGATTAAATGAATTAATTAATAAGCATAATGTTATTCTAATTAATTTAATAATTAATTAGAGATTCAATAATTTGGCATAATTAATAAATAAGAGTTTTAATTATGTGACTATGTGAATTTAAATAATTTTATTCTATTTTATTTAATTAAATTAAATAAAATTAATTGATTAATTAGATGTGTGACCATTAACTATATAATAAGAGTTAATTAAAATAAATGGAAAGGGAGAATAATGATTAGCCAAATAAGGCCCTAAGGGGAGTTGCACCAGTTAACCCATTACAGATTAACTGACGCCACTAACTCACCCATTATATATTATACGTATTATATCTATATTATATTATACGCCATATCAGTTCATATATTCATCATAGAAAAACCAGAGAGAAAATTTGAGAGAATTGATTAGAGAGAATTAGAGAATTCAAGTTGGTATCGCCTTCAAACAGAGAAAGTAAGGGTAAACCCTAATATAAGTTTTAATATTTCACGTATTATATTTTTTCTCCTAACTGAGTTCTCTGTGAATGGGAAATTTTATAATTTCTGATTATATGTCTATATACGTATTACAAATTATTCGTAACATATTATATATCATGTATACATGAATCACAGTGATTAAATTCATGTAATTATGTGTTAATTGGATTTTGTGAAGTTACAGAGTATAAAAGTTGTATATATGGCTCATATGACCCTTACGTACAAATTAAATGCTCTAATCATATGTTTATATCAAATTGACACTTCTATATGCTTATGTATGTTGAAATGAACAAAACATAATTTAAACGGATGGATTCGGTGAATTAACGAATTTGTAATGTTAAAATTCATATTTTTCATCAAAACTTTACAAAATATGAAAAACAGTGAAATTAAATGTTGTAATTTATGTAATTACGTGAATTAAAATGTTAGAATCATGCTATAGGCTTTGTGTGATATTTTTGTGAAGTCTATATACCTCATAGGTAGCATTAAAATTCATCGTGTTAGTTTAATTTGGGATTTATTGGGTTGTTCTGTGTGTTCTTCACGAGAACATATGGTTGAACTTGTGTGAGATTTTTTTGGCCTAAATTGGTCTTGTTATGTTTGCGAACTGCAGAAACCGAGTCTAGGTAACCCCGCCCTGGCGGGCAAAAATAAATAAATAAATAAATAATAATAATTAATTAAAATATTTATCAAATAAAATGAATATTTTAATTGAGATATTTATGGGGTAAAATAAATATTCGATGGAAATTATTATTAAAATATTTATAAAATAAAATGAATATTTTAATTGAAATATTTATGGAATAAAATAAATATTCGATGGAAATTATTATGAAATAATTTATTCGAGTGTAATAATAGTAAGGAAATGAAAATATTCTAATTTAATTAAGTAATTAAATTAGAAGGGTAATGATTTGTTAAATAAAGTGGAGTTATATTAAATAATTAAGTGAAAATGTAACTAATGAATGTCTTGAATACATATGGTATATGTGTTGGACTTGTGGTGAAAGGAAGTAGTAATCGTTTAGCCTACGCACGAGGCAAGTTCTTAAACCTTGTTTCTTTACATAAAGCAAGTTCCTTATTCTATCTTGTTTATTATTGTTTAAGTCAAGATTTCATATTAGATGTTATCATTCTTTAAAAGCATGATTCATGTTATACAATACTTATTCGATTGTATACATCTTAAATTTTATTATTCAAATTGAATATCAATTATTGTTGAACCTTATAAGACTAGCGAACCCTTATTGATTCGACTAGTCCATAGTTGATGAACGTTCTAAATTTCAGAACCATTGTTGAGCTTATCCAAACCAAACTTCCTTTGGTGAGGACTCTAATGTCAAACTGAGATGAACAGCCCTGTTATAGGGAATTAATTATGCTTTAACGTTAAGATATTGTGCACAGTATGGTACTAAAGGCTGATCCCCCTAAGTACGAGAAGAATATTCCATAGTCTTATGACTATTAAAGGTTTCAAGTATAAATACTTGACAACCTAGGACATAGTTCAAGGTCTTATGACCATCAGAAGTTCTTTTGATTCTTGTTATTCATTCTTGATTCAAAAGCCGAGTTTTCTTATTCAGAAATCTTTGATTCATTCGCATGTTATTATTTTATTGTTATATTATTATTACTTATGGGCAACTCACTCTTGCGTAATAATAACATTGCAGTTAAGAACGAAAGGTCCGACGAGCCTTCTACTAGCAAAGGCAAGGGCAAAGTTAACAAGTGATGAAGACTTGTTGTTTATTTGATGTATTTATGTTTTAGACTTATGTTAAAGTTGTGTAAGACTTATTATTTGTTTATGTTTTCGTATTTAATATTTAAGGTTAGTATGACCTGAGATTGATGTATTTACATTCAAATGTTGTAACTCCATAAGGAGAGGATTTATTTCTATCTATTTATGGTTTTTCATTTATTATGGGTAGATAGATACATGAGGTTTAGACAGTGAACACCAAATCCCGTGGGAATTTAAGTACCCGAATTTGGGGGTGTCACATGTTGGTATCAAAGATGTAGGTTATGAACCTTAGGTGGGGGAACAACCTTAGGTATTAGCCTTATAGGAGATCGAGAACATAGTGGTTGTAAACTCTTATCGAGTTCTAAGAAATGAATTCCTTAATTCATTGAAGATAATAAAAGACTTTATGTGCTTATGTGATAAACTTATGTGCTCGGGAGTACCGATTAGTAACTAAAACTTAAAAATTGTGTTGTCAGGATGTCAGATGTTGGAGGATCTAGTCGAGCTGGGGATGAGGAACCCCGAGTACCTAGAAAGGAGGAGCCGCAAGACATTCATATCGTCCGGGAATAGTTGGTATAGAAAGAGCCATTTCCGTTGATTACTGTTGTTGGTCAGGAGCATGAGCCTGAGTCTGATCCAGAGGAGGACCCTGTGGAAGAAGAGGAGGAAGATGAGTTCCCACCAAACTCTATTAGTGCCGAGATGTATGACGAGCTATATGATCGTAACATAGAGTTACGAGATACTGTTCACGAGTTGAGGGAGCAGACGGTTATTCAACATCTTACCATCGAGTAGAGGGATGGAGAGGTTGAGGCTCTTCACACACGTCTGGGAAACGTAGAGTGGGATTTGGTTCATGAGAAGGGCCAAACCGAACATAAGTCAGAGGAAATAGAGGAGTTGAAGAATGAACTGAAAGAGAACTCAATAAGGCTGGCCATACCAGAGGAGGCCTGGGTAAGGGAATCACGACGTGCAGATCTTGCAGAAGAGAACTGTCAGGCGAAGAAGGCTAAGCTTGAGGAGACGCACTCTACGCTTCAAAATGCAATTGATGAGGCTCAGGATCGAGTTATGAGATACCCAATTTAGTTCGACGGACTACCATCGTACATGCTAGATTACAGGATGATGTCCCACATTATGGAAGAAGAGCGTAGCAAAGCTATTTAATGCCTTAGCAGGCAGTGATAGGAATAGTTTAATTTTGTGAAAACGTATCTGGTAGTTAATAATGTAAATTTCAATGTGTTTATAAACAGAGGAATATTTTGATGTTTTAAGTCATGTAGATTCTTTATCTCGGGATAGTTGATGTAAATAGCAGTGATGCTATCGTATTTTGTTAAAAACTTTCAATTTAAATAAAATATCAGAGTTTATTTGAGATAATGTGTTAAGTGATTATGTTTAAATGTTTAAGTTAAGCCTTAAATATTTAGAGAATTGCATAAAGATCTAATAAGCATATTTCTTAACAGGAAAATGCCGCCAAGAAGATGACCAAGTCGTCGACTAGCCCAGGAAGGGTCAACAAATAACAACAATAACGATGCCAATGCTAACCCCGTTCAGTAGTTGGTGAATTTACTAACAGGAGCGATTAACAATCAACCACAAGTTCCACCAAATACTACATTCAAGGACTTCAAGGCGGTGGGACCACCAGAGTTTAAAGGCTCCGTGAACCCGATAGAGGCTGAAACTTGGGTTATGGAGATGGAAAAAGTTTTTGACGTCGCCAGAGTCAGAGAGGACCAGAAAATCGCCTACGCGACGTTCATGCTGAAATCTGAAGCCAGTTATTGATGTCAAAAAAATAAGGTCTGGGGAGGTGAAGGTGTGATTACCTGGGAGAGGTTCACGGAGATGTTTTTTGAGATGTATATTCCGACCAGCTCGCATAACCAAATGGAGGTCCAGTTTCTGGAGTTGAAACAGGGGAATATGTCTGTACCAGACTATGTGGTGAAATTCAACGAGTTGGCTAGGTTTTCCACGTATCAAGTGCGTACTAACGAGAGAAAGGCTAGGCGATTCGAGCAGGGACTGAAGCCCTGGTTGTATAGAAAAGTGTTAATGTTTTAATTGAACACTTTTGTTTGGTTGCTGGAGAAGGCCATACTCACCGAAGGTGGAAGTGATGCGGTAACCAAGTATAACCAAGATCAGAAAAAGAAGAAGAGTTAAAATGATGGAAATAACAAAGTTAGTGGCAGTAACACGGGAGGAAGTAACAATTAGAAGAGGAGGTGGACTTATAACTCATCAACTGGAAATTAGCAAGGAGGTTAGAAGAAGAGAATCGAAGACTGCCCGACCTGCTGGAAAGCTCACCTGGGAGTTTGTATGAAATGAAAACGGGTGTGCTACAATTGTGGTCAGGAAGGCCACATAGCACCTAACTGTCCTAACCCAAAGAAGGGCGCCTACTTCACTTGCGTCTCAAAGGACCATCTGGCAAGGGACTGTCCCAAGAAGGGGTCTGGAGGGGCAGGATCAGGAGGGAACAGGGGAAACAGCGGTGGAAGTGCTTTAACTATCATGGGACCAACCATGACAAATTGACCGACCGCCAAGACCTTCAACATGACAAAAGGGGATGTTTATGCGATCTCATGATATGGTGTCGGGTATTATTCCGATCAATAAAGTTAATGCTTAATTATGTACTATTTAATTCGGGTTCTACTTGTTCATTTATATCCGATGACTTTGCTAAGAAATTAGAATTGCCTAAGGATGAGTTAGAATACCCAATGGACATAGAAATTGCGAATAGAGAAGTGATCCCTGTTAATACATACCCAAGAATTGTAGCATGGATATTAAGGGTAACATTATGAACGTGGATCTTATCCCGATTAGACTTAGGGAATTTGACGTCATTCTGGGAATTGATTGGTTATTCAATTACGGGGCTGTAATTGATTGCCATAAGAAATGTATTAACCTTATGACTCCGTCAAAGGTTGTGTTTTATGGTAGCAAGTCGCCTAGACAAGCAATTTGTCTAATGATGATGCAGGCCAGGAAGTTATTAAGACAAGGTTATGTAGGATATTTAGCCTACATAGTCGATAGTCGTAAAGAAAACCTGAAAGTGGAAGATATACCAGTCGTGAGGGACTTCATAGACGTATTTCCGGATGATCTACCAAGATTTCCACCAGATAGAGAGGTTGAGTTTGTGACCGATTTGGCGCCAGGAATGACCCTAATATCGAAGGCACCGTACCAGATGGCTCTGGTAAAGATGAAAGAATTGATGGTGCAACTACAAGAGCTATTGGACAAGAAGTACATCCAACTGAGCGTATCTCCATGGGGAACGCCAATGTTATTTGTGAATAATAAGGACAAGACGATGCGGCTTTGCATCGTCTACAAAGAACTGAATAAGGTCACCATTAAGAATAGATATCCATTATCGAGGATCGACGATCTGTTTGATCAATTGAAGGGAGCAAGATACTTTTCAAAGATAGACTTGAGGAGTGGTTATCATCAACTGAAGGAGAGACCAGAGGATGTGCCGAAGATAACATTTAGGACTCGATATAGTCACTATTAATTTCTGGTGATGTCATTCAGTCTAACGAATGCGCCTGCAACATTTATAGATCTCATGAACAGAGTATTCAAATCATTTTTGGATAAATTTGTAGTGGTCTTTATCGATGACATTTTGATATATTCAAAAACCAAGGAAGAACACGTAGAGCATTTGAAAGTAACATTAGAGGCATTGAGAAGAGAGAAGTTGTACGCCAAATTTTTAAAGTGTGAATTCTGGATTGAAAGGGTATAATTTCTTGGATATGTGATCGATAAGGATAGAATTTCGGTAGACCCCTCTAAAGTCAAAGCTGTGATGAACTGGGATCAGCTGAAAACGCCGTCAGAAGTAAGAAGTTTTCTTGTATTGGCAGGTTATTATAGAAGATTCATTAAGGACTTTTCCAAGATCGCAACCCCGCTAACGAATTTGACTGGAAAGCTGTGAAATTCGTTTGGACGGAGAAGTGTGAGGAAAGCTTTCAAGAACTTAAGAAGAGGTTGAGTACAGCACCTGTGTTATCTCTTCTGGATGACACATGAAATTTTTTGGTTTATAGTGATATGTCGCATAAAGGACTGAGCTGTGTGCTTATGCAAAACGGTAGGGTCATTGCGTATGCGTCACGATAATTGAAGGACTTTAAGAAGGGGTATCCGACCCATAACTTGGAATTAGCTGCGGTGGTATTTTCTTTGAAGATCTAGAGACACTATCTCTATGGGGAGAAGTGTGAAATATATACAGACCACAAGAGTCCAAAATATATTTTTACACAGAAGGACTTGAATATGCGCCAGAGAAGGTGGCTAGAGTTAATTAAGGACTATGATTGCGAAATTTTATACCATCCGGGTAAAGCAAATGTGGTTACCGATGCCTTAAGTAGAAAGGGTCGAGAGAAATTGGTAATGTTGACCGCTCAGGAGGAGCAAATTTTAACGATGGAAAAGCTGGAATTGGAAGTGAAGTATCTTATAGAGATTGATGAGAAGCTGTATCAGATGCAAGATGGTACAACTTTATTGGATATAGTTAAAAAGGCTCAATTTCAAGACAAAGAATGTGAGAAGGTGAAAAAGAAAATATCTGAAGGAACCGAACTGAGGTTCAAAATAGACAGCGAGGGAATATTGAGATTTGAGACTAGAGTTTGGGTACCGCCTGGTAGTACTAAGATGTACCAATATCTGCGACAACATTTCTGGTGGCCAAATTTGAAATGAGATGTTGCAGAGTGTGTTGCCAAGTGTCTGACATGCCAGAAAGTGAAAGCAGAGCATCAAAGGCCGAGTGGGTTTCTACAACCTTTAGAAATCCCAGAATAGAAATGGGAACATATTATGATGGATTTCATGGTTGGCCTTCCGACAACTCAGAAAGGCTACGACGCAGTATGGGTTATCGTTGACCGACTGACAAAATCTGCACACTTTCTTCCGATCAGAATCAAATTCAACTTAGACCAGTTGGCAAAATTATATGTAAAAGAGATTGTTTTGAGGCATGGAGTTCCAGTGTTAATTGTTTCTGATAGGGATCCGCGCTTTACATTTAACTTCTGGAAATAATTACAGGAATGCATAGGTACGCAATTGAGAATGAGTACGGCATATCACCTTCAGACAGACGGGCAGAGTGAAAGAACGATTCAGACATTAAAAGATATGTTAAGAGCTTGTATGATAGACTTTAAAGGAAATTGGGATGATCATCTACCGCTTATAGAGTTCGGCTACAACAACAGTTACCACACTAGTATTGGCATGCCGCCTTATGAAGTGTTATACGGCAAAAAGTGCAGAACTTCGCTATACTGGGATGAAGTTGGCTAGAGACAATTACTAGGTCCAGAACTGGTACAGCAGACATCAAAGATAGTCAAAGTGATCCGAACAAGACTGGTAGCAGCTCAAGATAGGAAAAAGAAATATGCTGATCCACATCGTAAAAATGTTGAGTTTGAATTGGGTAGTTATATATTTTTGAAAGTCTCTCCCTGGAAAGGAAAGATCAGGTTCGAAAAGAAGAGGAAATTAAGCCCAAGGTTCATTTGATCCTTTTGAGGTACTGTGAAGGATTGGAGAAGTTGCGTATGAGGCAGCCTTACCTCCGGTGCTCAAGAATGTCCATAACGTCTTCCATGTTTCAATTTTACGACCATACAAACCCGATTACAAGCATGTGATTGAATATGAACCCCTACATTTTGAGAAAGACTTATCCTATGAAGAAATTCCTGTTCAGATTTTTGACAGGAAAAAGAAAGCTCTCAAAAATAAAGTAATACCTTTTGTTAAGGTAATTTGGAGGAACCACAATGCTGAAGAAGCTACGTGGGAACTCGAAGAGCACATGATAAAGAATTACCCACATTTATTTGCTTAATTTATGTAAGCGATTACTGGGACAAAATCTTTGTAAGGGGGGGGGGGAGAATGTAACGGGACGAATTGATTGAATCGTGATTCTAGGGACATAATCCTTTTAAGGGGGGAAAGTTGTGATAAACGAGATTTTTGTAATTTAATTTGAATATTTATTAAATTAAATAAATATTTTTTGATGATTTAATTATTTGGTTAAATAATTAATTGATGAAATTATGATAAATTAATTTAATTATATGTGTTACATTGATTAAATTAATGTGGAGAATTTATTATTCAAATGTATGTATTTATTTGAGCTTATTTGATTAAATGAATTAATTAATAAGCATAATGTTATTCTAATTAATTTAATAATTAATTAGAGATTTAATAATTTGGCATAATTAATAAATAAGAATTTTAATTATGTGACTATGTGAATTTTTTCTATTTTATTTAATTAAATAAAATAAAATTAATTGATTAATTAGATGTGTGACCATTAACTATATAATAAGAGTTAATTAAAATAAATGGAAAGGGAGAATAATGATTAGCTAAACAAAGCCCTAAGGGGAGTTGCACCAGTTAACCCACTACGGATTAACTGACGCCACTAACTCACCCATTATATATTATACGTATTATATCTATATTATATCATATGTCATATCAGTTCATACCTTCATCAGAGAAAAACCAGAGAGAAAATTTGAGAGAATTGATTAGAGAGAATTGGAGAAATCAAGTTGGTATCGCCTTCAAACAGAGAAAGCAAGGGTAAACCCTAATGTAAGTTTTAATATTTCACGCATTATATTTTTTCTCCCAACTGAGTTCTCTGTGAATGAGAAATTTTACAATTTCTGATTATATGTCTATATACGTATTACAAATTGTTTGTAACATATTATATATCATGTATACATGAATCACAGTGATTAAATTCATGTAATTATGTCTTAATTGGATTTTGTGAAGTTACAGAGTATAAAAGTTGTATATATGGCTCATATGACCCTTACGTACAAATTAAATGCTTTAATCATATGTTTGTATCAAATTGACACTTGTATATGCTTATGTATGTTGAAACGAACAAAACAGAATTTAAACGGATGGATTTGGTGAATTAATGAATCTGTAATGTTAAAATTCATATTTTTCATCAAAACTTTACAATGAAAAACAGTGAAATTAAATGTTGTAATTTGTGTAATTATGTGAATTAAAATGTTAGAATCATGCTATAGGCTTTGTGTGATATTTTTGTGAAGTCTATATACCTCATAGGTAGCATTAAAATTCATCGTGTTAGTTTAATTTGGGATTTATTGGGCTGTTATGTGTGTTCTTCATGAGAACATATGGTTGAACTTGTGTGAGATTTTTTGGCCTAAATTGGCCTTGTTATGTTTCAATTCAAGTAAACTTGAAACTAAGTCAGGTAACTTCTTTCTTGGGGTGGTGTTACCAAACTAAATACCCACCCTAATGCAAAAATAAAATAAAAAAATAAATAATAATTAAAATTAATTAATTAAAATATTTATCAAATAAAATGAATATTTTAATTGTGATATTTATTGAATAAAATAAATATTCGATGGAAATTATTATTAAAATATTTATAAAATAAAATAAATATTTTAATTGAAATATTCATGGAATAAAATAAATATTCAATGGAAATTATTATGAAATAATTTATTCGAGTGTAATAATAGTAAGGGAATGAAAATATTCTAATTTAATTAAGTAATTAAATTAGAAGGGTAATGATTTGTTAAATAAAGTGGAGTTATATTAAATAATTAAGTGAAAATGTAACTAATGAATGTCGTGAATACATATGGTATGTGTGTAGGACTTGTGGTGAATGGAAGTAGTAATTGTTTAGCCTACGCACAAGGCAAGTTCCTAAACCCTGTTTGTTTACATAAAGCAAGTTCCTTATTTTATCTTGTTTATTATTGTTTAAGGCAAGATTTCATATTAGATGTTATCATTCTTTAAAAGCATGATTCCTGTTATACAATACTTATTCGATTGTATACATCTTGAATTTTATTATTCAAATTGAATATCAATTATTGTTGAACCTTATAAGACTAGCAAACCCTTATTGATTCAACTAGTCTATAGTTGATGAACGTTCTAAATTTCAGAACCATTGTTGAGCTTATCCAAACCAAACTTCCTTTGGTGCAGACTCTGATGTCAAACTGAGATGAACAACCCTGTTATAGGGAATTAATTATGTTTTAGCGTTGAGATATTGTGCACAGTATGATACTAAGGGCTGATCCCCCTAAGTACGAGAAGAATAGTCCATAGTCTTATGATTGTTAAAGGTTTCAAGTATAAACACTTGACAACCTAGGACATAGTTCAAGGTCTTATGACCCTCAGAAGTTCTTTTGATTTTTGTTATTCATTCTTGATTCAAAAGCCGAGTTTTCTTATTTCAGAAATCTTTGATTCATTCGCATGTTATTATTTTATTGTTATATTATTATTACTTGTGGGCAATCGTGCTCACTCTTGCGTAATAATAACATTGCAATTAAGAACGAAAGGTTCGATGAGCCTTCTACTAGTAAAGGCAAGGGCAAAGTTAACAAGTGATGAAGACTTGTTGTTTATTTGATGTATTTATGTTTAGACTTATATTAAAGTTGTGCAAGACTTATTATTTGTTTATGTTTTCGCATTTAAGATTTAAGGTTAGTATGACTTGGGATTGATGTATTTACATTCAGATGTTGTAACTCCATAAGGAGAGGATTTATTTCTATCTATTTATGGTTTTTCATTTATTATGGGTAGATAGATACATGAGGTTTAGACAGTGAACACCAAATCCCGTGGGAATTTAAGTACCCGGATTTGGGAGTGTCACAGATATTGTTCCTATCCACAAGTAGTACTTAGTAATACCTTATTGTGGACAAGATTTTGAGTATTGCTATGATTATCAGAAGACAGGTTAAACAATCCGAGCTTGTGTGATGGTTGCTTGAAATAGTCTAATTCCCTAGTTCTTAATGCTGATGCTATATTAAATCTAGAGAGCTTGTTATAGGTTGTATAATGGTTAGAATCTTGTGAATAGCTTGTTTCATTGAGTGATAATCTAAAGGGAGTTTCGAGTAGCAGAGCTTGTTGTTACCTAGGGCTATTAGTTTCATTGAAGGGTAAATAATGTTACAGTTGATTAATCAATTGTTTTGAAAAGGTGATACTGAACTGAACAACTGAAGTTTTAATTAATTCTATTTTCTTTAGTTAATTATAATTGATTTAAAACCCCCCAATTCTTTACTTTTTGTTGGAAACATTAGAATAAATATAAAACAAATCACTCTTTGTGGGATCACTCATTGCTTACTACTGTGCTACTTGTATGAATTTGTAAAGTAAAAGTGAGGTTAATTTAGGAGTGTAAACGACAACTTCCAAATTTTGGCGTCGTTGCCGGGACTTAAATTTTGATTAAGAGATAGAGAAAATTGCAAATACAAAATAAGCCCTTGTTCCACTTGAAGAGGAAGAGATGGCGATGCCAAACAACAACAGAAATTTAAAAGAAATGGCTACTTCTGATCTGAATCAACCATCCTTGTGTATTGAATATCCTAAGTTAGATGTTGCTTTTGAACTTAACTCTGGACTAATTCATCTTTTGCCTACTTTTCGTGGTCTTACATGTAAGACCTTAACTTTTTATGAATAAAGATTTAATTTCTCTAATTATTATTGTGACGCCCCCAAAACAGGTATACATCATCCATCTTGAGTCGCCAGATACATGGTACATAAATTCAAATACAACTTAATTATATAACAGTCGTGTAAAATACGACAACAATCATAAAATAGTAGTATATATAGTAGATGTTACTCAATGTCTAGTTGTGCCATCATTATAGAATATTTGAGACAACCATTACAATCACTAAATTTTTTGCGTAAATTGTACATCTCTTTTTTAAGTCCCCATTAATCTCTATTTTGCTTTGTTCTCTTTGTAAACTCATTGTTTTTCTTGTGAATTCAAAGGATTTAGATTCGTTTTCTGCACGTAATACTCATGTTTGTCAATATGCAGGATACATACAATCAATTCTTGACACGTTTAAGTTTCGTTTTCTGACACGTAATATAACGTTTGTTTTTAACTTTAACAGGGTAACCCATGTAGCACAATGTAATCCAAAGAACATAAAAGCAACTAATAATATCATGTTACTATAAAAGCAATTAATAGGGGTTCCATTTAACAAGATTTGATTAATCCTATTGTGACAGCTTTGTTTCTACTTTTCATTATTGTTGTACTAATCATATCATGCTATGTTACTATATCTTGTAATTAGCTTCCTTGAACCTGAAGCTCAAAGCAAGACTCACATATTATTTCAAAAACATTTTAAAGAAGCTCGAACCAAATTCTAGCAATGGCCAAAACATGAAATTCAACTTCTATGGGTAGAATATTTGATATGTTTTAATGAACACAAATTTCAATTGTAGAAGGAAGTTTATCAAAAAGTGTATTATTCATTATGTATTAATTAATAGTTTTACTTATGGATGGTGTTATAGAAATATTTTTGTTTCTCTTCATCCGAGGAGGAGGGAAGGGGTCGAATCATATGGGAGGAAAATGCACGAAAAAAGCTACCCAAACTATTTATGGAGATGGAAAGATGATGCCATTAAGAAGTTTGGTTCCATTGAGGAAACAAGGGATAAAAAGTCTAGTTGGACAACTATTGATGTGTGGCAGGAGATGTGTGATTATTGGCTGAGTAAAGACTTTTTAGACTCTAGTGAGCTAAGAAAAAAAAACAGAAACATAACTTCATACGTTCCTCACACATCAGGCTCCATACCGCGCCAATGCATACGTTAGGAGGAACAAGAAGAGGTAAATTATAAGTTGATAAAATTAAATTAATAATATGCGTAGTTGATAAATGCGCATGATAACGATAAAAAAGATTCCTATCATGATGCTCGCTTTTGGAGTTTTTAAGTGTTCATGTGGTATGTATTGCTTATTTTTAATGTTAATGTTTTTAATTAAAATAATTATTATTTTGCTTGTTTTATCTTAGAAACAAAGACTGCATCGTCCGCCAACGCAATATGAGTTATATAAACAAACGCATATGAGGAAGGAGAAGGGTAGCGAGGAAAAAACATGGGTTTGTGATGAAGCAAAGAGGAATTTGGTATGATTTTCTCTCGTAAAATTATAAACTTTGTTTACTCATGTGAAAGTGAAGATTGTTGTTCGTTCTATTCGTAATTAGTTATGAGTATTGTTAATTATATATACATATTTTATGCATGGTATAGGATGATTATGAGAGAAGACTCTTAGCTAAACACGATGATACATATAAGCCATTGAATGAGTTAGATGATCCAAATTTGGAGACATGGCAGGAAACTGTTAGAGGCATCAAAAAGGGTAGACTTGTTGGTCGACCAGGGGAAAAATGGAGTTCTCGTCGTGGTTTGTATTGTCCATCTTTGGTTTCAGATGAGAATTACATTAAATTAAAGAAAATGGAAAGCTACATGATTTATCTTCATCAATATACAAAGAATATGGCCGAAACACTTGCACTTGATCCTCCTATAGACCCAAATGATTTGTTTGCTTCATCAAATGCATCAACTGATATTCCAACGAATAACTCAACCACACATGCTGAGAATGATAACGAAGATGATGACGACTCTCACGAGGACTCCATGGAGAATTCAAGATGATTTAGTTTTTCTTTACTTATCTATTTTATTAGTTTAGGGTTCTTTAATAGATGTTGGGTTTGTTAATTATTTGATGAACCTATGATATGTAGCTACCTATTTAAGTAGTTGGTTATGAATTTATTTTTAATTAAATTGATCAGATTTCTTCATTTTAATAAATTTGTATGATTTTACGTTTCAAATTTATTGTAATTTATGGCATTTATAGATTTGAAATATAAAATCGGTAATTAAATATATTTTAATATAGGAATTTTGTGATGGCTTTATTATCAACAAAACGTATAAAAAAGTTACAAAAATAGGGACAATTGTGATTGCTTTAGCCATCACAAGAAACTTGTGTACCTGACTACTTTGGCCATCATAAAAACCTTAACAATTATGTGATAGTCGTGGCCATCACAAAAGGATGTGATTTCTTTGGTCATCATAAATAATTGGTGATTGTTTTGGCCATCACAAAAAGATGCGATTGCTTCGGCCATCACATATAATTGGTGATTATTTTGATCATCACAAAAAGATGTGATTGCTTCGACCATCACATATAATTGGTGATTGTTTTGACCATCACAAAAAGATGTGATTACTTCGGCCATAACAATTAATTATGTGCGCTAATGTGACTGAGTTAGTCATCACAAAAGGATTGAATGTTTTAGTGATTTCCAAAACCATCACATAAAACCTTTCATGATGGGCGTATACAAGACGACCATCGTGATGCTTAAAACCATCACGTAAACCTTTCGTGATGGTTTTTTTAGTTTTTGTGATGGATTTTTGCCATCACAAATGACCATTTTTTTAGTAGTGTGGGTAACCCAGAAAATCCCTAGTGGTGTCTGACAAGGTTTTGATGTGCTTAGATATTGCATGTGTTATGTGTTTAGCTTGTGTAAGTGTATCATTGTTATACCCAGGTATATGGAATATAGAACCATGACATTAGAACACTTAAACAATCAATAGAATCAAAGTTATTAGCAGTCAAAGTAGGTTAACCAAGCACAGAATGGGTTTTTTGGAATTTCCAGAAAACTAATGAACATGATTTCTGACAGGGTTTGACCAACCAGATCTTGCATGTGACACCCCAAATCCGAGTCCCTTTGAACCTAAGATACGATCCGTCACAATACTACTATCGTCAAACTATTAATATCTTTTATTCATAACTTAATGATTATAACTTTGCTTATTACAATTTAAAAAATAAATTCTTTCCATTTCCAAGATCTGTATAATGACCCCAAACTTTTATAAGTTTCAAATCTTGGTCATTTACCATTCCTGTCTTACATCATATTCAATGTTATAAAAATATGCGGAATAATTTAAACTTTTTCAATCTCCTTTAAAAAAAACTTTTATTGATTTCTTAACTTGAATCAATTACATATCCTTGAATCAAATTATGTTATGATTCATTCTATTCGAATTAGTGTATAAATTTTTACATCTCTATTCGAATTCCTCTATGCATCACATAGTACAACTTTACAACTCAACATGTATTACACATTGTAAACTACTATCATGTACATTTCCTAGAACCTAAACATGGTTCAAGAGCATATATTTAAATAAATCAATCAATCTCCTTCGATACTATTGAACTCTATCAATCAAGTAGCAAGTAATCTTTACCGTGAGTCCTTAACCTGCAAAAATGGTTATTTGCAAGAGTGAGCTCGACAGCTCAGCAATTCTAATAGTTTTCATGCATCACATAACATATAATAACATACTCAGTTCATGCATTCATAATCAATTAATATTTACTACGCATGTTACTTCTCACATAACAGGTAGAGAGATTTACTTCACAAGCATATCATCAAAGATCAACTTTCAAATTTCATACATATCTCATATGCATTTCATATATATGCATCAATATTCTCATAGCATAATATAGCTCAACCAACAGTTATCGAATTCATATATCAAATAGGAACTGAAAGACTTATCTGGCTCGTAATTTATCAACTACGACTTAACTGCTTATAGTTATCTGCACTTCGTATATTCCTACACAATTATAAAATCATGGATTCATATCCATCAGTCATACATATCATACGCTCTTAATATAATAATAAATATTACATCGTTTCCTAACAAGGTTGGTAAAACCTTTATTTCACTTTCTCATCATACTCTTAGAATAGCTAGGTATGTATAGTTATACCTTATCCGCTCGTACTTGACATCAACATTCATATACGTTTATCACGCACTTGACTCACTGTGTGTTCGACACATATTTAAAGTTTATAGATGTGTGATCTACGTCGTTCATACATTTTTGCAAACCTTAACAATTCTGGGTTTTATATAACCATCATAACAATGAATATTTAAAACAACATTGAGACTCTATCTTATAGCTTAGAATAGTACTAGAAGTAAGCTGCCAAAATCAGAAAGCAAATAAAATGTCTAGACCAATATGCCTTGCAGCATAGCTGCGCTGAGGTTTGGCTTGGGACTGGCGCAGCTGCGTTGTCCCCTGGCTAGACCAAACTTGAGCTTTTGTTTTCTTGGTTTCATTCCACTTTTTAGTATACCAGAGTATTAACACATAGCAAGCATACATCTTAAGAGGTCTTGGACTTTCTTAGAGTCATTTCAAGTCCACATTTACACAATATGTCTCTAGTTGGAAATTTCCACGAAGTTAAGGCCAACTATGTTCATGAAATTGTGAGGCCAACTATGTTATCCATCTATTCATATGAGAAAGTCATATAATCTATAATATGAGCATTCACATCATTTACACATAGCTAGTGTCGTTCATCACTTGAAACTCATTTAAAATCATGCTTCAATGACTTATATTGTCTCAAACTATGTGTGTGAACTTATAGGCCATGTTTAAAGACACAAATAGTATTAAAATGACATCCTATAAGTTTAGAATATAAATATCATCATATTTTTAAATATTCATTTCATCTACATATGACTAGCATAGTTTATCACTTGAAAACTTACTTTTAAAACATGCTTGAATGACTTTTATTTTGTTAAACTAGATGAGTGCACTTATCGGCCATGTTTATTGACCTAAAAGATACTAACATGCAATCCCTACAAGTCCAAAATGTGAGCAACACATTGCTCGTAGATATAAGTCTGCAAAGCGTTCAAGTTTACTTTTAAAAGTCATTCAAGGCCAAGTTAAATCAACTCGGTGCAACTTTAAATCTCATTTCATAGTTAACTAAGCTATGTACGTATGTTATCACGTTTAGAACTTTAAGTACACAAGATCCTTTAAGTTCGTTCCCAAAGTTTCAAGTTTTCTTTAGAAATCGTTTTCAACTAAGCTATTGTAAGTTGATAATAAGTAAAGCAACTTTAAATCACTTCTCATGCTTATGTATACTCATAACTCAACAATATGTATGTGTTAAATTATCAGAACTTCAAAGACTCAAGGTTCGTCAATATTTGTTTTCAAAACTCCAAGTTTTTTTTAAAACACATACTAAATCATGCTAAAGCATTTCATTATGAGTAAGGTAATCTTAGTTATATGTTATGTCTATTATCATGCATATTTATGTTTTATAACTTAGAATAACATATTTTATCATTGGGAGCACTACAATTGTGTATGTGCATGTCCGACGCCCTCTGGTTGCCTTCGAATACGTAGCAGTCACAAAGATGGACATTGTTACCCCTCCTAACGACTTCAAATCGAAAAACGTAAAGAATGAAACTTGTAGGTCTACTCGTTATCGTTCCGAATCATCCTGAATCGCCTCAATCGGAGTTCGTATGAAGAAGTTATGCCTACTTGACTATAGCAGGTCAAAACAGTCTTGTCTGACACTATTCTGGCGCAGCTGTGCCCCAAATGGCCTTGGGGCCAGCGCAGCTGCGCCCAGTGATGCAGAATGATTTTCTTGATTCTGATCTTCGTTATTTTCAGACCAATTCTTCTTCCGATCTTCATAACGCAAGTTATACACATCCAAATTAATCTGTTTTCAATTTTATGGATTTGTAATTCATAGAACTAAAACATACCAAAGAATCAACAATTAACATAAACATTAACTAACCAAAATATGAATCCAAAACTCATGTTCATACTAAATTTTCATGTTCGGAGAAGTTTAGCTAATTTTATCACTACAGATTTGTTTCTAAACCAAATTGGTCCGTTTAACTTCCGTTGTTTTTGTATTTAACTGTATTATCAATATCTAACAACAATTTATGGATTACACAAATCCTTAGCCATCAATTTTTGAACCATTCACTTGTATGAGAGAAATGAGACTCTCTAATTGGGACAAAAGCTTATAACTCAACACTTTAGTAATTTGGCTCATCTAGTAAATTTTCATAGCTTAATATTGCTACATTATATAAATTTATGGGTACATATACACAAACATATATGTACCTCCACATAAGTACATTCATACTTTAAATATACACCAATACATAATATCATGTACCTCATTTACATTGGTTTAATTCAATTAATATTTTAATATAATTCAGTTGGGTTGTAAGACCCCAAATTTTGTGAATTAAGATTAATTTTCTCAAAAAAAAAATTTAATATTAAGGTGTGTATTTGATATAATGTTATAGTTGTGGGGTAGTATTTATAAATTTTCTAAAGTAAGCAAGTTGTTATATAATATTCGATTGGTCAGGGAATATTCGTTTTAACATGCAATATTCGTACGACGGCACAATCATTGGTGGACCCCACAACGGAATTATTATCGGAGTTAGAAAACGACAAAAATATCTTTTTATGAAAATAATGGAGGAAGTTTTACCATTACTGCTGAACTACCCGGTGGTAAAAGTACAGTGTAAGACCCCAACTTTTATGAATAAAGATGAATTTTCTATAATTATTATTTTTTGGAATAAATTTGATATAATGTTATAGTTGTGGGTAATATTTATAAATTTTGCAAAGTACGCAAGTTGTTATATAATATTCGATTGGTCGAGGAATATTCGTTTTAAATAGGGAATATTCGTACGACGGCACAATCATTGGTGGACTCCACAACAGAATTATTGTTGAATTGAGAAAACGACAAAAATATTTTTATGAAAATAACGGTAGAAGTTTTATCGTTGATACTGTTGAACTACTCGGTAGTAAAAGTACAGTAATACGCGTGGTTGCATAGTAGCACACGGTATTGATTATTAATGCTTATGTGAGAAGTCACCCAGTTTGATTCAATTATTGTCGATATTTTCTATGTTATTAAATTAATAATTGAGATGACGAAGTTGTTAATATTATTATTTTTATTATTAACGATGTCTAGAAGTTCTGCCAAGGAGAGGTTTGGTCACCTAATTGCGCGCCAATAGGGAGAAATCCTTATTGAAAAGCCCCCTCTTTCCTGGGAACGACCTGGTCGATTAATAGTGTAAACAATAATAATGATGATAACGTTTTGTTTTATTCGTATTATTAATGTAATAAAACAGAAAAGCTTTTTATATAAAACAAAATACTTTTATAAAGTTATTCGCTTTTATTAGGCTAATAGTAAAATCTTTTATATAAAATGTAATACTTTATAAAGTTATTCATTTTATTAGACAATAATTAGAATATATTATATTTTATTATGAATAGTGTTTGCATAGTAAAATCTTTTTAAAAGTTATTCGCTTTTATTAGATTATAAATAGAATATATTATATTTTATTGTAAACCAACTGGACCGTCTGCTTTAAAGTAAATCGATCTGGACCATTCATGGATTGGTTATTATTCAAATCCATTCTTCTATAAATAGAAGCTCATTCCTTCATTATTTCTTACGAATTCACCAAACTCTAGAGAGAAAAAAGCGTAGAGAGAATTATTCTTCTATCTTGAGCGTATTTCTTTAGCGTTTAAGAAAGCTTTGAGCGTAGTCTGCAAGTTTCTTCAAGTATATCCCCGCCTCTACCGTTTGAAAGTACTCTTCTTTATAAGGTAAGGGTTTTATTTTTTCATATTCATGAAGAGAACTTCATTATTCCATTCTTTATTATTCTATTAGAATAACTTGTATACGTATACTTGGTGATTTCATTTGTTATTCCATTCGTTATTATTACATTTGAAACATCCTGTGCATGCGTTATACGCCTGGGACTGGTTCCGCCTCTTTATTATTACATTGGAATATCCATCGTCTGCATGCGTTTCTGCCGGGACCGATTCCGTTATTTATTATTCTATTGGAATAACCTATCTATGCGAAGTACTGCATGCATGGTGATTTCTATTATTATTTCATTCTTTATTATTCTGTTAGAATATCCTGTGAGGTCGTATACGCTTTGACACAGTTCCGTTATTTATTATTCGCTGGAATAACCCGCCTATGCTGCAATCTACCGTATGCATGGTGATTTCTATTGTTATTCCATTCTTTATTATTTTGTTGGAATATACCGTCTTGCATATATTACGCTTTGACCGGTTCCGTTATTTATTATTACATTGAATAACTCGCTTCAATCGCGCAAGCATGCATGGTGATCTTTATTATACTCAGGTTGGTTAAAGTTTTGACTTCTATACTCCATGAAATTGGTGGAATATCCTTGATATTTACGCTTCATCTAGTATCTTTTCATGAAAATATTCTTCTGAGCATTCTTAAATTTTACTCTACAAATAAGTATCATGTTGACAATTTGGACGTTATTAGTTCCTGAATAAATTAATTCTTGAACTTGTTTTATTGAATTCTTATATCATTGTCATCATCCTCATATTTATATTTTGTTGAAAGTCATCTCGTGGCTTCAGTAGTGCATAGATGGACTTGGTATGATTATGATCGTGGATTATTCTTGTAATCATGACCGTAATGTTACAAATGATGTGGTAAAAGTCCTCATTGGCGAAGTGGATTGATGGATGCTTGTTGGCATGATCATGACCATTGATGAATACACAAATATCCTTGGCCCGTAGTGCATGGATAATTTGTGGTCGTGACCCTAATGAATATCCTTGGTAGTAGTGCGGGGATGATGTGGATTATTTATTGTCGAGTCTCAACGATAAAAGTGATGAAAAACCTTTTAAATCATAAAAGATAGTAGATTTTATTCTCTACTTGACTCTTTTAATGGATTGCATGTTCCGCTACTGCTTAAACTTGATGTCTATTGTATTTTATCGGTTTAACAATCGCTTGAGGACTAATGATAATTTATTCTCGCATTAGCTTAGTCATAATATTTCTTCTTTGGGCTAGTTGAGCTCACCCTTTCTTTCTTTCACCGTTCTCTTGAGGAAATGAGAACGTGGCAGGGACTAGTCGGGGAACGGAGTGATGGTCCGAGATGGTGTCTTAGTAGTCCTCAATATTCTGTTAAATAGTGTGATAATAAATGGAATAAGGACTAAATTGAGTGTGGATATTGTCTAGATGACAATATTTGTATTAAAACTCACAGCATGTATTTTGTCGTATTTTACACGACTGTTGTATAATCAAGTTGTATTTGAATTTAGTACCATGTTTTTGGTGACTCAAGATGGGTGATGTATACCTATTTTGGGGGCGTCACATACAGTAATACGTGTGGTTGCATAGTAGCACACGATATTGATTATTGATACTTACGTGAGAAGTCACTCAGTTATACTCAATTATTGCTACAGTAATTGTTGCATAGTATCTCACGTTATTTGATTCAATTATTGTCAATATTTTATATATTATTAAATCAATAATTGAGACGATACAGTTATTCATATTATTATTTGCATTATTGATGATGTCTAGAAAGTTCTGTCGAGGAGAGGTTTGGTCACCTAGCGCCAATAGGAAGAAATCTTTATCGGAAAGCCCCCTCTTTCCTGGGAATGATCTGGTTGTTAAATATTGTGAATAATAATGATGAATAAATATTGTTAAAAATATTGAGGAGATTTTTTTATGAAGTATTTGTTGTAAATTTTGTTTATTATTTGGACCCCTCACTTACCCATTTTTCAAAATTATCGGTAGAAAGTTATTCAGTATATATATAATATGGAAGGACCCACTTGAGATGGTGACATATTGGTGGGGGGAACACGTAGGGCCCACGTGGAAGAAAATGAATTGGAGGGGGGGGAATTTGATGTTGGTTCACGAGTAGAGAAGAAAAAAAAAGGGAGGGTACTTTTATTATTATTATTATTATATATATATTATATAAGTTTTTGTTTTATTTGATTATAAATAGAATATATTAAATTTTATTTAAAGTTTTTGTTTTATTAAAATATTTTATTGCATAGTGTTGCATAGTGAATCAAAATTTTTCAGAAGTCATCCGAAGAATTGCGCCCGTGAATGTTTTACTGTGCGTCTGTGATTGCTAAATTCAAATAGTATCCTTTCCATTCTCCTATAAATAGGATGCTTAGTTAGAATTGAAAATCACACTAGAATCAGAGAATTCTTCTTCTATAATATTGAGCGAATTTCTTTCGAGTTTTAGGAAGCTTTGAGTGTAGAAAACAGTGAAAGTTTTCTTTAAGAATATCCCCGCTATACCAGTTGGAATACTCTTCTTTTTAAGGTAAGGGGTATTATTTATTTCATATTCGCTTACAATATTATTTTTCGTATTTGTAAGAAATTTTATTTTGTTCAATATTCGCAAGAAATATTATATTCGTTTAATATTCGTAAGGAATATTATTTTCGTTCAACAGTTGTAAGTGATGTTATTTTTGTTCAATATTTGTATAAAATAATATTTTCTTCCATACTCTATAGTATGTAAGTAATATTATTTCGTTTCAGATTTCGAATTCTACACTCGTTTTGTTAAAGTTTTGGCTTCTATACTCCATGAAATTAGTAGAATATCCTTGATATTTGCGCTTCATCCAGTATCTTTTCATGAAAATATTATTCTGAGCATTCTTGATAAGTTTTAACTTGTTCATGCTGAAGTACTATTCACGGGGTACTATTTATGACAAAATTGATTTCTTTTCTGTCCAAATCATTTTTGATACATTATTATTCTTGAATTTTACTCCACAAAGCAGTATCATGTTGACCATTTGAACGTTTTTAAACTTTGGATAAATTTAAAGTCTTTAATATTTATCCTTGATCTAGTTTTAATTGAATTTTTATATCATTGTCATCATCCTCATGCTTATATTAAGATGAAAGTCATCTGTGGCCGTAGTGCATGGATGGACTTGGTATGATTATGATCAGGGATTATTCGGTATAATCATGACCGTAATGTTACAAATGATGTGGTAAAAGTCCTAATTGGCCTAGTGCATTGATGGACAGTTTTTGGTATGTTCATGACCACGGGTTCTCTTGGGCCAAGGGTGCAATGATGAATTATTTTATGGCGTGATCATGACCGTTGATGAAAACATGAATATCCTTGGCCCGTAGTGCATGAATAATTCAATGATGTGGATTATTTATTAAGCTGAGTCTCAGCGATAAAATTGATGATAAACTTTTAAATCATAGAAGATAGTAGATATCATGCTCTACTTGACTCTTCTTATGGATTGCTTGTTCCACTGCAGTTGTTAATCTAAAACTTGTTATCTATTGTATTCTATCAGTTGTTATACTGTTGAAGGCTAACGATAATTTATTCTGTATTATCTTAGTCATGATATTTCTTACTGGGCTAGTTGAGCTCACCCTTTTATTTCACTGTTCTCTTCAGGAAATGAGAATATAACTGGGACTAGTCGAGGAATGGATTAACGATCCAGATGGTTGTTTTAATTGTCCTCACTATTCATGTTAAAACTCTCAGCTATTGTATTGTCGTATTTTGCACGATAGTTATATAATTAAGTTTGTATTTGTATTTTGTACTATGTATCTGGCGACTCAGAATGGGTGATGTATACCTATTTGGGGGGCGTCACATGGATACTCTCAACCCATTATTTTTCATAAAATTTATTTTCTCAATTACACTCAATTATTATAATGATAATTATTATCAAATATCTATTACTTTCTTCCAAACTTTTAAAATACATGTTTAATTGATTCACCATGAATCATTGTCACGCAAGTCTCATTCATACTTGCTTAATAATTTACACCATTTAAGCTTATAGCTTTATATTATAACTATTCACATCGCATTATATTATTCTTAACATCTCATCTTATTTTTATACATGAAGCAAATTTTATTTGCATTACTTTGTATGCTCTTACAACACATGTAATTGCACATAATAATTAATAATAATAATCATTAGTCCATCACATTACTTCATCATTTCCCCACTAATGTAATTGAACAAATCCTTAGTTCATCATCATGCCACACTAGGCATATCCCACAAGCTTACTTTAAGCTCATTACCACATTTTAATATTCCTTTAATATAAAGTTTGTGTGACACACTTTACCCTAATGCTAAATTATTTACCTTACTTAAATAATTATACACTTATAATATGTATAACCTTTAAACTTAGAATAATTAATATCTACTCTATTAATTATTTAATTTATACACTATACGTATAATTATTCAATTATCCCAAGACAACTTCTTCCATCTTTACATTTAGCCATATCTTAAGTGCTAATATAATCCCTCCATCTCTAACCAATATTCATTTATAATTACATTGGTTCTCTTATCTTATAAATCACTTATCTTTCAAACATTAACCCTTTTATATATTACAATACTATGTAATATATTAAAAATATCAAATATTAATTAACATATTTCTTTCATCCTCTCATGCTAAACACAAATATTAATTCACCGTCTCATGTAAGTGAATTAAATCCTTTTCATTTATTTACTATCATGCCACTGCTACTCAAAGCTTTATAATATAATATTCCATAATATCACTTAATTCACGAATATTTATTCTGATTTAATTAATTCCATAACTAATTCTCATCCAATTCATGTTTTGCTACAATCCATTCTCGGGCGGCTTAAACACCAATCATGACTTTTATTACACCTATTAACAATTAACGTACATGCCTTGAAATTCAAATTTCACAAACTTATTCAGAACTTTCTACAGACCGGCGCAGTTGCGCTGGTCATAAGCTTGGAAGTGGCACAACTGCACCATACCAAGTTCAGACGCAGATAATTTCTTACTTTGTAAAAACAGAACCTACCTTTCTAAATACTTGGAGCATGCTTCTGAAATGCTAACTTGTCAAACTACAATCAATTTCTTCTTTGATTTCACAATATCAATTACTGTTTCATCAATAATTTAGAGATTAAACTTCACAGTTCGAACTCTATTTTCTTTAATAATTTAAAGGTCAAACTTCAAGTTTTAAAACTCTATATTTCCTTAATAGTTTAACCAACTATAAAATTCTCATTTATGGAATTTCTTTCCACCCATAACACAAAATTCAAAATGTATAATGTAAGACCCCAACTTTTATGAATAAAGATAAATTTTCTATAATTATCATTTTTTAATATTATAGAATGAATTTGATATAATGTTATAGTTGTGGGTAATAGTTATAAATTTTGCAAAGTACACAAGTTGTTATATAATATTCGATTGGTTGGGGAATATTCATTTTAACAGGAAATATTCGTACGACGGCACAATCATTGGTAGATCCCACAGCAGAATTATTGTCGGATTGAGAAAACGATAAAAATATTTTATGAAAATAACGGCGGAAGTTTTATCGTTAATCGTTGAAACACCTTGTTAAAAGTACATGAATACGCCGTGGTTGCATAGTAGCACACTTAGTATTGATTATTGATGCTTACGTGATAAGTCACTCGGTTTTGTTCAATTATTGCTTCAGTAATTGTTGCATAGTATCTCACGTTAACTAATTCAATTATTGTCGATATTTTATATATTATTAAATCAATAATTGAGACGACGAAGTTATTAATATTATTATTTGCAATATTAACGATGTCTAGAAGTTACACAAGGAGAGGTTTGGTCACCTAATTGCGCTACCAATAGGAGAAATCCATATTGAAAGCCCCTCTTTCCGGGAACGACACGGTCTATTAATAGTGTGAATTATAATAATAATGATGAAGTTTTGTTTTATTAGTATTATTAATGTAATAAAATAGAAAAGCTTTTATATAAAACAAAATACTTTTATAAAGTTATTCGTTTTATTAGACTATAAATAGAATATATTATATTCTATTAAGCATAGTATTTTGCATAGTAAAATCTTTTTATATAAAACATAATACTTTTATAAAGTTATTCGTTTTATTAGATTATAAATAGAATATATTATATTTTATTTAAAAGATTTTGTTTTATTAGAATATTTTATAGTAAACCAATCTGACCGTCTGCTTAAAAAGTAAATCAATCTGACCGCTCATGAATTAGTTACTATTCACCCATTCTCCTATAAATAAAGCTCATTCCTTCATTATTTCTTACGAATTCACTTTGAAACTCTAGAGAGAGAAACTATAGAGAAAGAAGAAAAGTATTCTCGCTACTTCACTACTCCTATATCCAAATTGTTCTAAGGTAAGGGGTATTATTTCTTTCGTATTCATGAAGAGAACTTACATTATTCCATTTTTTTATTCTGTGGAATAACTTTTGTATATCTGCGGTCTACCCTATACTTGGTGAAATTCTTCATTATTCCATTCTTTATCATTATGTTGGAATAACTTTGCTCATAATGGCACCGCATACATGGTGAAATTCTTATGTTATTCCATTCTTTATTATTCTGTTGGAACATCCTGTCTATGCGTTTACGCATGACCTGGTTCCATTATTTATTATTCTGTTGGAACATCCTGTCGGTGCGAAGTTTGCCTGACCTGGTTCCGTTATTTATTATTCGGTTGGAATATCATGTTTGTGCGTTTACGCATGACCTGGTTCCGTTATTTATTATTACATTGGAATAACTCAGATGTATGCTGGTCTATCGCATGCCTGGTGATTTCTTTTGTTATTTCATTCTTTATTATACTCAGTTGGTTAAAGTTTTGACTTCTATACTTCATGAAATTAGTGGAATATGCTTGATATTTGCGCTTCATCCAGTATCTTTTCATGAAAATATTCTTCTGAGCATTCTTGAATTTTACTCTACAAAGAAGTATCATGTTGACAATTTGGACGTTATTAGTTCCTGGATAAATTAATTCTTGAACTTGTTTTTATTGAATTCTTATATCATTGTCATCATCCTCATGTTTATATTATGTTGAAAGTTATCTGTGGCCTGTAGTGCATAGATGGACTTGGTATGATTATGACCAGGGATTATTTGGTATAATCATGACCGTAATGTTAAAAATGATGTGGTAAAAGTCCTCATTAGCCCGTAGTGCATTGATGGACAGTTGTTGGCATGATCATGACCATTGATGAATACACGAATATCCTTAGCCCGTACTGCATGGATAATTTGTGGTTGTGATACTAATGAATATCCTTGGTCGTAGTGCAAGGATGATGTGGATTATTTATTAAGCTGAATCCCAACGATAAAAGTGATGAAAAACCTTTTAAATCATAAAAGATAGTAGATTTTATTCTCTACTTGACTCTTTTAATGGATTGCTTGTTCCCCTACAGTTAAACTTGATGTTTGTTATATTATATCAGTTTAACACTGTTGAAGGCTAATGATAATTTATTCTGTATTATCTTAGTCATAATATTTCTTCTTGGGCTAGTTGAGCTCACCTTTTTACTTTCATTGTTCTCTTGAAATGAGAACGTAAAGCGAGGACTTGTCGGGGGAGCGGTGTGACGGTCCGTATAATAGCATTAGTAGTCCTCACTATTCTGTTAAATAGTGTGATAATAAATGTAATGAGGACTCAATTAAGTGTGGATATTGTCTAGATGACAATATTTGTATTAAAACTCACAGCATATGTTTTGTCGTATTTTACACGACTGTTGTATAATTAAGTTGTATTTAAATTTTGTACCATGTATTTGGCGACTTAAGATAGGTGATGTATACCTATTTTGGGGGCATCACAGTTGGTATCAAAGCTTAGGGATATGATCCTTGGCTAAGATGTGAGACAAGAACTAGGAGGGGAGAGACGGGGAATTCCTTCCCTAGTATGACCTACCTAAGTTTATTTGGTATTTAATTGGTCGTTCAGAGTATAGGGATAATATATGATATGTTAATTAACCCTTATTTTGTGGCAGTATTTGAAAATGACATCCGAGAATGTTGAGAACATCAATGGAGCACAGGAGACCGTTGAGTCTCCACAGATCAATAATCAGGATAATGTGCATCAGGAAGGCGACAATCCTCAGGCAAACAACAACACTGACCAGATAATGAACGATGGAATGTTCAGAGGCTTTATGCAATTCATGCAACATAAGGCATGAGCGGCTCCTGTACAAAATGCAGGTGGAAACACTGGCAACTCTCGAACGGTCACCGCTAAGAAGTTCAAGGAACTGGGACCACCGGAGTTTTTTGGAGAGCCAAATCCACTTAAGGCGGAGACGTGGATAAAGTAGATCTGCAAGATATTTGATGTCCTGGGATGCTCCGAGGAACAAAAGGTTCCCTTTTCCACCTTCATGTTGCATGCAGAGGCAGATTACTGGTGGGAATCTGTAAAACGTACTCAACTGCCGCCAAGATCAAGATGACTTGGAAGAAGTTCCAAGAATTGTTCAACGACAAGTACTTTCCCAAAAGTATTCGTCACATGAAAGAGGTAGAGTTCATCAAGTGGAGAAAAACAACATGACCGTGTCACAAGATGGAAGCCAAGTTTGCCGAGTTGTCCCGGTTTATATCCCATTTGGTTTATAATGAGGAGAGAATGACGCGAATGTTTCTAAGAGGTTTGAAACCCAGAGATACGCCAATATCTTATCTCTCATAAACCGTGTTTGTATTCGGATGTTGTTAATATGGCTCAATTATTGGAGCGATAATGAGTCAACCCAACCAAAAGAGAGCGATCGGCAAAAATGATAATACCGGATGATAACAATCATCGAAGCGGTGACAATAAGCGTGGAGGAATCAACATGCGAAATGGTAACCACTTTATGGTGGTAATCATGTCCAAAACAATAAGAATGGACATTTCAAGAAGAGGAGATTCAACAATGATGGAAAGACGCCAAAGACCATCACCCGTTGTTAAGGAAGGAGAACGACCACCTATCATATGCTTCAAATGCGGAGGGGAGGGACACATCAGTCTAAAGTGAGCGATGTCGTCCAAAGCATGTTATAAATATGGAAGAGAAGGTCACCTAGCCCGATTTTGTCGTTCACCGAAGACAAGTTCAGCTAGGATGGAGGCACCAAAGGACGTCCCAGAAAAGTGAAATCCAGTAGTGCAAGGGAAAGCGTTTGTCGTGACCTCCCAGAAAGAAAGGAACCCGAACGAGGTCATCACGGGTAAGCTTATCATAAACTCTAGTGAAGTATATACCTTATTTGATACCGGTTCTACCCATTCTTTTATTTCTCCTACTTGCGCTCAACGTTTAAATTTGACTCCGGAGAAATTGGACTTTGACTTATCTGTTGAAACTTCGTTGGGAGAAACCTTCATTACATCCACTGTTTATAAGTCTTGTTTGGTTCAAATCGGTACCCTCACATTACATGTCGATCTTATTTTATTAAAAATACTTGCATTTGGCGTAATTCTAGGGATTCATTGGTTAACTACTCATCATGCAAAAATTGATTATTTTCATAAGGTTGTTAGCTTTCATATTCCTAACCAACTTATTATGCGAATTCAAGCAACCAAACCATTAAAATCAATCACTGTCATCTCAAGCCATAAAGCTATTCGTTTATTGAAAAAAGGATGTCAAGCTTTCTTAGCTCATGTCACGGATCTAAACAAAAATACGTCAGTTTTGAAAGATATTTCTATTGTTAATAAATTTCCTGACGTATTCCCTAAAGAACTTCCTGGCCTAGCCCCAGAGCGTGAAATTGAATTTTGTATCGACCTTGAACCCGGTACAAAACCCATTTCGAAAGCCCTATATCAAATGGCTCCTATTGAACTTCAGGAGATAAAGACCCAACTGCAGGAATTGTTAGACATTGGATTTATTCGTCCTAGTACTTCTCCTTGGGGTGCTCCTGTTCTATTCGTGAAAAAGAAAGATGGAAGTATGCTACTTTGTATTGATTGTCGGGAGTTGAATCATGTCACCATCAAAAATAGATACCCATTGCCACGTATTGATGACTGTTTGACCCGATTCTGAGGAGCCAAATTCTTTCAAAAGATTGATCTTCGTTCTGGATATCACCAATTGAAGATTAGAACCGATGACATTCCAAAGACGGCTTGTGACGCCCCCAAAATAGGTATACATCACCTATTTTGAGTCGCCAAATACATGGTATAGAATACAAATACAATCTTTAATATACAACAAGAGAGCTGTGAGTTTTAATACGAATATTGTCTTCTAGACAATATCCACTCTCAGAATAAGTCCTCATTACATTTAATGTCACACTATTTAACAAAATAGTGAGGACTACTAATGATATCATCTGGACTGTCAAACCGTTCCCCGACTCGTCCTAGATATATTCTCATTTCCTGAAGAGAACAGTGAAGGAAAGGGTGAGCTCAACTAGCCCAGTAAGAAATATTATGACTAAGATAATGCAGAATAAATTATCATTAGTCTTCAACAATGTTAAACTAATAAAATAAAATAGACATCAAGTTTAACTGCAGCGGAACAAACAATCCATTAAAAGAGTCAAGTAGAGAATAAAATCTACAATCTTTTATGATTTAAAAAGTTTTTCATCACTTTTATCGCTGAGACTCAGCTTAATAAATAATCCACATCATCAAATCATCCCTGCACTACAGGCCAAGGATATTATTTAGTATCACGACCACGAATTATCCATGCACTACGGGCCAAAGATAATCGTGTTTTCATCAACGGTCCTGATCATGCCATAAAATAATTCATCTTTGATCCCTTGGCCGAAGAGAATCCATAGCCATATTCATACCAAAAACTGTCCATCAATGCACTACGGGCCAATGAGGACTTTTTCCACATCATTTGTAACATTACGGTCATGATTATACCGAATAATCCCTAGTCATAATCATACCAAGTCCATCTAGGTACTACAGGCCACAGATGACTTTTAACAAAATATAAATATGAGGATGATGACAATGATATAAGAATTCAATAAAACAAGTTTAAGAATTAATTTATCCAGGAACCAATAACGTCCAAATTGTCAACATGATATTGCTTTGTGGGGTAAAACTCAAGAATGCTCAGAAGAATATTTCCATGAAAAGATACTCGATGAAGCGCAAATATCAAGGATATTCCACTAATTTCATGGAGTATAGAAGTCAAAACTTTAACCAACTGAGTATAATAAAGAATGGAATAACAAAAGAAATCACCATGCATGCGATAGACCTCACGCATACGGAGTTATTCCAATGTAATAATAAATAATCTAATTCAGTCATGCGTAACGCACTTACATACGATATATTCAACAGAATAATAAATAATCGGAACCAAGTCAAAGTAAATTCGCACCGACAAAATCGTTCCAATGTAATAATATATAACGGAACCGAGTCATGCGAAACGCATTTAGCATGTGATGTTCCAACAGAATAATAACGAATGGAATAACAAAAGAATTTCACCATGTATGCGGTACTTCGCATAGACAGGTTATTCCAACATAATGATAAAGAAATGAATAATAGAAGAATTTCACCAAGTATAGGGTAGACCGCATATACAGGTTATTCCAACAGAATAAAATAAATTGAATAACAGAAGTTCTCTTCATGAATACAAAAGAAATAATACCCCTTACCTTATAGAAGAAACTGGATATAAAAGTAGTGAATTAATAGCAGAATACTTTTCTTCTTTCTCTCTATAGTTTCTCGCTCTAGAGTTTCAGTGAATTCGTAAGAAATAATGAAGGAATGAGCTTCTATTTATAGAAGAATGGACTGAATAGTAACCAATCCATGAATGGTCCAAATTTATTTACTTTTAAACGGACGGTCCAGATTGGTTTACAATAAAATATAATATATTCTATTTATAATCTAATAAAATGAATAACTTTTAAAAAGATTTTACTATGCAAACACTATGCAGGCGCTATACAAACACTATGCATAATAAAATATAATATAATATAATTATTGTCTAATAAAATGTATAACTTTATAAAAGTATTCTTTTTATATAAAAAAGATTTCTGTTTTATTACATTAATAATACTAATAAAACAAAACTTATATAATATATATATATATATATATATATATAACAATCAACAATAATTGAATCAAATAATATGAGATACTATGCAAAGAACTCATCAGAGCAATAATTGAACAAAACCGAGTGACTTCTCACATAAGCATCAATAATCAATACATGCTACTACTATGCAACCACGCCAGACATCGTACTTTTTTACTACCGAGTAGTTCAACAAGATTAATGATAAAACTTCTGTAGTTATTTTCATAAAAATATTTTTGTCGTTTTCTCAATCCGACAATAATTACATTGCTGGGGTCCACTAATGATTGTGTCGCCGCATTTAATATTCCCCGACACAAAGAATATTCCCCGACCAATCGAATATTATAACAACTTGCATACTTTGCAAAATTTATTAATATTACCCACAACTATAACATTATATTAAATCCACACCATAATATTCAAAAAAAATCGAGAAATTTAAATCTTTATTCGTAAAATTTGGGATTTTACAATCTCCCTCCTTATGATATTTCACCCTCGAAATTTACGTGACGCACTGTATGCCTTAATGATGAGGACACTTTCGTCCGATTCTAACTCTTGAGGTATAACCTTTGAGTGTTGAATACATTCCAGGATTTTAACAGGTACATCTTCATACGTTAAATTATCCGCTATCTCGTCTGGTTCTAAATCAATAATGTAGTTCGGGTCGTCCACATATTTACGTAACATCGATACATGAAAAAACATTATGAACACGCAAAATACTTGGCGGTAAAACGAATCTATAAGCCACAGTTCCTATTTGATCGAGGATTTCAAATGGGACAATTAAATTGAGGGTTAAGATAACGCCTTCTTCTTCACATTCATCAGCTCTGAGTATGTAGCTTGTGCGGCTTTAACTTTATCGATTAAAGTCGATTCTAATCGTATATTCGTTATCTTCATGTGGGTTCGTATATTCGCACTCGTAAACGCATACGATCTTCTATTCAACGCGTCAACTACCACGTTCGTTTTTCCACGATGGTATTAAATGGTACGATCGTAATCTTCAACAGCTCGAGTCAACGTCTTTGGCGCATGTTACGTTCATTTTAGTTGAAGAAATATTTAAGGATTTTAGAAATGGGGTTTTGTACTGGGGTCAGTACAAAATTCGATTCCACGCTCTAGGGATAGGCTAGGAAGTCTTCATGAATACGTCAGGAAATTTATTAACGATAGAAATATCATTCAAAACTGTGACCCTCATCCAAGACTTGGATAGTACATCACATCGATACCTATCAACTTGCCATCTTCATTCACGATGTCGCCTACAGAAAGTCTGGCTTCGGTGCATTCCACACAAGGAAGTCAACAACGAAAGGATCGGGCTCTTTACTTATGGCTTGATATAACAATGATTGACTTTAGTGGTTTGGTTACTTTGAATTCGCATAACAGGTTGGTTAGGAGTATGAAAGCTAACAACCTTACAAAAAGCATGATGAGTAGTTAACCAATCATTTTCAAAAATCACATCAAAGGCAAGTATTTTCAAAGAGATAAGATCGACAGGTAACGTGAAAGTGTTGATTTAAACAAGATTTATAAATAGTGGAGGTAACGAAGGTTTCTCCCAACTGTGTTTAAACAGATATATCAAAGTCTAACTTCTCCGGAGTTAACTTCAAACATTGAACACAACTAGGTGAAATAAAAGAGTGAGTAGAATCGGATCTAACACTCAGATAGACTTCACAGAGTTTATGACTAACCTACCCATGATAATTTTATTCGGTTCCTCGTCACGAAAAAAAAAATGCTCTCTTAAACTACTCTAGGCTTTGGGCATGGGGACATCCTTTGGCATCACTATCCCAAATGGACTTGACTTCACCATATGACAAAATCGAGCTAGGTGACCTTCTCTTCCGCAATTAAAACACGCTTTTGGATTCTCACGTCAGATTTGAACGGATGTGTCCCTCCCTCCGCATTTGAAGCATATGATAGGTGGTCGCTTCTCCTTCCTTAACAATGGGTGATGGTCTTGACGCCTTTCCATCATTGTTGAATCTTATCTTCTTGAAATGTCCATTCTTATTGTTTTGGCCATAATTACCACCAAGTGGTTACCATTTCGCATGTTGATTCCTCCACGCTTATTGTCACCGCTTCGATGGATCATTATCACCGTATTATCATTTTGTCACCGCTTCTCTTTTGGTTGGGTTGACTCATTATCGCGCCTCCAATAATCGAGCCCTATTAACAACATCCGAATACAAACATAGTTTATGAGAGATAAGATATTGACGTATCTCGGGTTTCAAACCTCTTAGAAACATTAAGCGTCATTCTCCTCCTCATTATTAACTAAATGGGACGCAAACCCAAGACAACTCGGCAAACTTGGCTTCGTCTTCGCGACACACGGTCATGTTGTTTTGCTCCAACTTGATAAACTCCACCTCCTTCATGTGACGAATACTTTCGGAAAGTACTTGTCATTGAACAACTCTTGGAACTTCTCCCAAGACATCTTGAGTGTGTCAGGCTGGGTACATTTTACAGATTCCCACCAGTAATCTACCTCTTCACGCAACATAAAGGTGGCGAATGGAACCTTTTGCTCCTCAGAGCATCCCAAGACATCAAATATCTTGGTGATCTACTTTAACCACGTCTCCGCCTTAAATGGTTCTGGCTTTGCCAAAAACTCCGGTGGTCCCAGCTCCTTGAAATGCTTAGCGGTGACCAACCGTGGGTTGACATTGTTTCCACCTGCATTATGAACAGAAGTCTCTCTCGTTTGGTGTTGCATGAATTCGAAAAAGCTCCTAAACGTACCGTCGTTCGTCATTTGATCAGTGTTGTTATTTACAGGAGGATTATCGCCTTCTTGATGCATGTTGATCGATTTCGCAATCAATGAATACGTGCAAGTATACACGGTCAACAAGTAATAAAGTAAAAGTAGAGTATCATTCCCACGAGGAATTATTTAATAAAAATCACCAAGTACTAATTCTTAACCAAACTAATTTTATTTAAACAATCTCAAATCGTGATTTTTCTAATTAAGAAAACTAAATTAACTAAGTAAAACTAAGATTTTAACGAATGAATTCAAATAAATAAAGATTAAGACTCCAATATCCCCAATTATGAACTATAAACCAATTATCCAATTATCCCAATTATTATGTCTCTTCGAATTGTTAATGAGAATTCTCAAGTGCCAAAAGCCCTTTCTCAAGTGATCATTTGCCTTCTATTTAACCCATTAATTTTGCTATATCTCTATGCAAAACAATTGAATTAAACTCATTCTAACCCCAATTCCTTATGTGTTACATGCGACAAATAGATATTCTCATTCTATTCACAAACCTAATTATTCACTGTGCAAATAACTAAGTCACATGTCACCATGCCCAGTAATAACCCTAGAATTCCTCTCTCAATTCCTTCTAGAGTAACAAGGTAATTATTGATCAGATAATTAATCAATAAGCACAAAGCAAGATGAACAATTCACATCAACATAAATAATTAGAATAAATCAAATAATCAATTCATAATCATAAAAAGTTCAATTGAAATCTTAATGAAAAGAGTTAGTTCATAATTAATGAATTAAAATCAAGAATCCACAATTGAATAGACATTAAAAGATAAAAGTAAGAGAAGAGAAGAGAATATAATCTATTGTCAGCAAATTTGATGCTCCCCTCTTGCTCTTGCTCTTGATCTTCAATGATCTCCAAGTTGCTTCAATCTCCAAAACTAATAAGAACTAGGGTTATGTTCTAATCTAAAGGAGTGTTTAATCTAGGCTAAGCTATGTAATCTCCCTTTATTTTATGCCTTACATCATGTATTTATAGGTTACAAGTCTAATTTTGAGTTTAGGAACAAACCCAATCCAATTTGGAGTCAAAAAGGTGTCAAAATTCGCCCAAAACGCGTCCAGGCCGCACCAAACCTCTTCCCCAAATACCCCAAAGACTGCTTCACGACGCCGAGAATTGCTTTATATAGCGCCCGACGCTATCCCATTTTCTGACATTTTCTGCTCTGACGTCCTTTGGGAAAATGGTCATAACTTCTTCGTCCGAACTCCGATTTAGATGATTCAAGATGATCCGTAAAGAGAAAAAGTAGATCTACAACTTTCATTCTTTGCGTTTTTCGAAATAATGTCCAACGCTATAGTCAAATTGGCTCTGAAGTGACTGCTATGTGAATGGCAAGCCAAAAACGCGAATCTAGCCACCCCGAACGTCGATCCAAGTAACTTTTGTCCCAATTCCTAAAAAACAATATAAAACATGCTTGAATAGACACAAACACATAAAAACATCCTAAAAGACTTGAGAACAACAATAAATTAAGCCCGAATGTATCCAATTCATGTATAAAACTCACTCATCAAATACCCCAAACTTAAACCTTTGCTTGTCCTCAAGCAAAAACACAAAAATGTTATGCAATACAATGTAATGAAACTAATCTATATGCCTACGACTCCAACAAAGAATGATGTAAACAAGTCTATTCAACCTACCTTAGAGAAATCAAATAAACATGATAATACATCATATTAAAACAAATCAAGAATTTCCCAATCAATCATCAAATCTTAGATCATTATCAACGATATATAGTGCGTGTGTGCTCCACAACAATGTTAACTGATATAAAATCAAATTTAACACATAATAGGTCTCTTTAAAGGCATCATACAGTGAAAACTCACAAAATTCACGAACAAGCTAGATCCAACTAAAGTCAAACATCCACCAAGTTCAAGAGTCCAATCCGGGATACTTATGCTTTACTTTTCATTACGGGGGCTTTTTGCTCTTTTCCCGTTTTATTGTTTTTTTTTTTTTTTACTTTTTTTTTAACCATGACTGCGATGTCTCATTCCATTAGGCTAACAATGTCACCCTTAGCGAAGCTTTCACCAACGACTCCCGGACCATATAAAGACCTTAGGGCGCTTAGGTTTTAAGATACCCCTTCTTCTAAGCATTTTACTCAAGTAATAAAGGCCCCGAAACAAAACTAGCCACGGTAAAAAAAAATTCTTTTTTTTTTAGCGAAGCTTATATATCCCAAATTTTCCCCCTAAACTTAAGTTTTTATCAAAATTTAGCCATCTCCGACTATTCATGTCTTTCATTCCTTCACACTAGTATTATCCTTAAGAAATCCATTATGTATCAATTTAAACTTAATCACCAACATAGTCATTTATATTAACGTCTTAACCTTGATTATACCAGTTTCAAAACAGAAAAGATTCAATTCATAACAAGAAATCACATCAAAGCCCTAATATTCAATACTATACTTATCTACTTAACTCCGGTCTCATCATTGGCCAAAATAGACTTTTACTATCTAACAGATTGGAATCATGCAAATATAAACTAACTTCAACAAACATAGTAAACTAACTACTATTTTTGCGATTTTTAAAAAAAATTTTTTTAAACAAAAAACCTAATGCAAAAACTAAATGTAAATAACCCAAAACATAACGAACTACAATGTAAATAACTAACTATATGCAATACGACACTAAAATGCCCCCAAACTTAAACTAGACATTGTCCTCAATGGCTACAATAGAAAAAATTAAAGCGAGATGACTTCCCAAAAATATGGCAATCTTCCTCCTTGTCCGCTAAGTTTGGAGAATAAAGCAAGCACATGGAACAAATTGGGCACCACACTTGAATTTGACTTGAATAACTCAGAAACCATGATAGAAGCAATTTTATTAAATCCTAAAAAAAAATGCAAATTCAAAACTGCTAATATAAAACCTAATAAAAACTAAAAATAAAAAAAAATAATAATAAACTTGGGTTGCCTCCCAATAAGCGCTTGTTTTATAGTCTCAGCCTGACTTCTTCAATTGTCTATCCAATTCCCCTACGAAAATTGAGGAACCCTCCATCCATTAGAAGCAATGTTACTTTTGGGAGGTTCCCATTAGCAAAAACCCTTGAATTGAAGTCACCTATCATGCTCTTTGTAGATAGGATCCCCATTAAGAATGGCAAACCACTAAGTGTTTCCTCCATTATGTCGATGATCAGATTAGGGCATTGAAGCTTAATAAACATAATGGAATCTTCCTCTATCTTCTCCTTTTCATCCCACCATGACTCCACAACCAGATTAGCTCTTTACGTCACCAAGAGCTTTGCTTTACGCACATGACTTCCAATTGGCATGGTTTTGTAAAACTGTCCGGATTCTTGAACTTTGGTGGAGAAGGTACATGGGACACTATCAAAATTGGCTCATCTTCGTTGGTACTCAAAGTTAGATCTATGTCAATCTCCTCTCCCCTTGGCTGAGTCATTCTTGCCATCCTTCGACTCAGATGGTCACAAGAAACTTCCAACGCCTTCAAGTTGCCTCTATAGAAGATGTATTAAGTCCATCAATCCTCGCTTCCCTTGGTTGAGCCAAGAACGTGTATGGCCATTGATACTCAAACTCATCCATGGTACCCGAAAAGAGAAAATATAGGAAGAGAATTAAAATAAAAATAAAAATATTTAAATTAAGACTAATTTGATTGAAATTAATATTGGTAACTAATTATTAAATTAATTCCCAAGAATGGCGCCAAAAACTTGTTGATCGATTTCAATCAATCAATGAATACGCAAGTATACACTACCAACAAGTAATAAAGTGAAAGTAGAGTATCGTTCCCACGAGGAATTATTTAATAAAAATCACCAAGTACTAATTCTTAACCAAACTAATTTTATTTAAACAATCTCAAATCGTGATTTTTCTAATTAAGAAAACTAAATTAACTAAGTAAAACTAAGATTTTAACGAATGAATTCAAATAAATAAAGATTAAGACTCCAATATCCCCAATTATGAACTATAAACCAATTATCCCAATTATTATGTCTACTGAATTGTTAACAGGAATTCTCAAGTGCCAAAAGCCCTTTCTCAAGTGATCATTTGCCTTCTATTTAACCCAGATTAATTTTGCTATATCTCTATGCAAAACAATTGAATTAAACTCACGTTAAACCCCAATTCCTTATGTGTTACATGCGTGAATAGATATTCTCATTCTATTCACAAACCTAATTATTCACTGTGCAAATAACTAAGTCACATGTCACCATGCCCAGTTCTAACCCTAGAATTCCTCTCTCAATTCCTTCTAGAGTAACAAGGTAATTATTGATCAGATAATTAATCAATAAGCACAAAGCAAGATGAACAATTCACATCAACATAAATAATTAGAATAAATCAAATAATCAATTCATAATCATAAAAAAGTTCAATTGAAACCTTAATGAAAAGAGTTAGTTCATAATTAATGAATTAAAATCAAGAATCTACAATTGAATAGACATTAAAAGATAAAAGTAAGAGAAGAGAAGAGAATATAATCTATTGTCAGCAAATCTGATGCTCCCCTCTTGCTCTTGCTCTTGCTCTTGATCTTCAATGATCTCCATGTTGCTTCAATCTCCAAAACTAATAAGAACTAGGGTTATGTTCTAATCTAAAGGAGTGTTTAATCTAGGCTAAGCTATGTAATCTCCCTTTATTTTATGGCTTACATCATGTATTTATAGGTTACAAGTCTAATTTTGAGCTTAGGAACAAACTCAATCCAATTTGGAGTCAAAAAGGTGTCAAAATTCGCCCAAAACGCGTCCAGGCCGCACCAAGCCTCTTCCCCAGCAACCCAGTACTGTTCATGACGCTGAGAATCTGCCTTATAGCGCCCCGGCGCTGCAAATAGGCTTAAAAATAGCGCCCTGGCGCTATCCCATTTTTTGACATTTTCTGCTCCAACGTCCTTTGGGAAAATGGCCGTAACTACTTCGTCCGAACTCCGATTTAGATGATTCAAGATGATCCGGAAAGAGGAAAAGTAGATCTACAACTTTCATTCTTTGCGTTTTTCGAAATAATGTCCGACGCTATAGTCAAATTGGCTCTGAAGTGACTGCTGTGTAAATGGCAAGCCGAAAACGGGAATCTAGCCACCCCGAACGTCGATCCAAGTAACTTTTGTCCCAATTCCTACAAAATAATATAAAACATGCTTGAATAGACACAAACACATAAAAATATCCTAAAAGACTTGAGAACAACAATAAATTAAGCCCGAATGTATCCAATTCATGTGTATAAAACTCACTCATCAATGCACATTATCCTGATTATTGATCTATGGAGACTCAACGGTCTCCTCTGCTCCATTGATGTTCTCAACATTCTCGGATGTCATTTTTAAACAATATCACAAAACAAGGGTTAATTAACATATCACATATTATCCCTATACTCTGACCGACCAATTAAATATCAAATAGACTTAGGTAGGTCATACTAGCGAAGGAATTCCCCGTCTCTCCCCTCTTAGTTCTTGTCTCACATCTTAGCCAGGGATCATATCCCTAAGCTTTGATACCAACTGTGACGCCCCCAAAATAGGTATACATCACCTATTCTGAGTCGCCAAATACATGGTACAGAATACAAATACAATCTTTAACATACAACAAGAGAGCTGTGAGTTTTAATACAAATATTATCTTCTAGACAATATCCACTCTCAGAATAAGTCCTTATTACATTTATTGTCACACTATTTAACAGAATAGTGAGGACTACTAATGCTATCATCTGGATTGTCAAACCGTTCCCCGACTCGTCCCAGCTATATTCTCATTTCCTGAAGAGAACAGTGAAGGAAAGGGTGAGCTCAAATAGCCCAGTAAGAAATATTATGACTAAGATAATGCAGAATAAAATATCATTAGTCTTCAACAATGTTAAACTGATAAAATACAATAGACATCAAGTTTAACTGAAGCGGAACAAGCAATCCATTAAAAGAGGCAAGTAGAGAATAAAATCTACTATCTTTTATGATTTAAAAAGTTTTTTTATCACTTTTATCGCTGAGACTCAGCTTAATAAATAATCCACATCATCAAATCATCACTGCATTACAGGCCAAGGATATTATTTAGTATCACGACCACGAATTATCCATGCATTACGAGCCAAAGATAATCATGTTTTCATCAACGGTCCTGATCATGCCATAAAACAATTCATCTTTGCTCCCTTGGCCGAAGAGAATCCATAGCTATAATCATACCAAAAACTGTCCATCAATGCACTACGGGCCAATGAGGACTTTTTCCACATCATTTGTAACATTACGGTCATGATTATACTGAATAATCCCTAGTCATAATCATACCAAGTCCATTTATGCACTATAGGCCACAAATGACTTTCAACAAAATATAAATATGAGGATGATGACAATGATATAAGAATTCAATAAAACAAGTTCAAGAATTAATTTATCCAAGAACCAATAACGTCCAAATTGTCAACATGATATTGCTTTGTGGGGTAAAACTCAAGAATGCTTAGAAGAATGTTTTCATGAAAAGATACTGGATGAAGCGCAAATATCAAGGATATTCCACTAATTTCATGGAGTATAGAAGTCAAAAATTTAACCAACTGAGTATAATAAAGAATGGAATAACAAAAGAAATCACCATGCATGCGATAGACCGCACAGACAGGTTATTCCAATAGAATAATAAATAACGGAACCAGTTCATGCGTAAACACACAGATAACATAGTTGTGACACCCCCAAATCCAGGTACTTCATTCTCACAGGATCTGGTGTTCACTTAAACAAACATTTATATCTAACTACCCAATCACAATAAAACTGGATAATAAAACCTTTCCCATTACAGGGTTACATAATAAAATCTCCCAGGTTATCTAACCTTTAATTACAATCATTCAATGCGGAAATTAAATAAACATCATTAAACCAAGTCTAAGATCATCATAATATAAATCTAACATCTCAATCAAAGCAAAATTACAAGTCTTCATCACTTGCACACTTTTTCCTTTCCTTTGCTAGAAGAAGGTTCATCTACATTCTCTTCTTTAGCTGCAATGAGTTTTAAAATATGCAAGAGTGAGCAAAACAATTGCTCACTGGATACAATATGAAATCAACAGGAGTATAGTAATAATAATTGCCAATAATAGGCTCATCAACAATGAATAGTACTCTATCATCTATAATCAGAAACTAAAATCCAAAATGTGGAATAAATATAACTGAGGGTTATAAGACCATGAACTATGTCCACAGTTGCGAGTAATCTTTCAACTCCAACTTTAACAGTCATAAGACTATAAGGACTCCGTACTTAGGGGATCACCCTTTCGCACCATGTATTGTGCACAAACATTTAACGCTATATGTAAGTTAACCCCAATCATAACATTAGGGTTGTTCATCTCGCTTTTAGAGTACAAGTCCGCACCAAAGGAAGTTTGGTTTGGATAAGCTTTCAGGGTAATTTGGAATTCAACGAACATCAACTAAGGATTAGTTGAATGAAACCAAGAATATTTCACTATAGAATAATCATGATTGAATCAATCATAGTAAACTAAAGTTATGCTTTAGGAATAATCTAAAAGCATACAATTTGAATAACTATAACACCTTGCTTGAACAATACTAAGCCAAGGTTAATTAGAATTGAATACTAAGCATGCATAACAATTTGATCGATAAAAATGTTCAACATTAGAATATATAAATTTTCATGCTAAACAACAAGTTAAATACAAGAATAACTTGCTCAAGAATAACTTACATCATTATATCATAATCGAATTGAAAACCATAATTAGTTCAACAAGATAAAGGATTAGAAAAACTTGCTCAAAGAAAATTTAAGCGATTGCACAATTCTAAAAGTAGAGTTAAAGAACTTGCCTTGCTCGTAGGCTAAACCAAATCAATACGAATCACAATATTCTATAAACATATGTCATCATGACATAATTAGTCATTACCATCTTACAAACATAACTAAAAATCGTTCATCATTTAAAATTGGATTTTAATCACATAATCAAGTTATAACACAAGTTAATTGTTAATAACATACTTATTCATAGTATAAAAATACTAAAATCAACATTTTACAGTCCTACTATCATCACATAACAATTCCTTAAAATTTCAAGCACAAAATCAACACCGCTGACCATTATTCTCATAACTTCACATGCACATTTCCACGATTTACATTGTGGTCATCACACATGGCGTGAGAGATGATGATTGCTGCGCGATAATTAAACTACAAAGCCGCATTATGGCGATGGCGATATGCGTTATACGCGCCACAAACATCTTTTTGGTAAACATGTGCAGAAAAGCTAGATCTCGGTAACGACTTTCAACGGTAAAAGAAAAAAAGCCAATTTTGGCCTACAAGCTCATTTCTAACAGACTAATTAACATGTAATTCATACAAAAACTTCATGTAAACATATTTCAAAAACTCTAAACATGATTCTACCCATACAACAACATAAACAACAAAATTAACACACCCAAATTCACTATTTTTGGCTAAAACTCATTTTTTTATATTTCAATGAAAATCAACACTGTAACTTTTGTTTTTCAACCAAAACCACTAATTCAAAGTGTCTTTATCAATGATTATACATACTCTAACAAATTAAACGATCAATTTATCAACTAAACAACTAATTAACCCTCAATTTCTATTTTAACTAAACAATATATAATCACCAAAAACTCTCTGTAAAAAGGTTTTCTTCACAAACTTCATACATAACAACAATACATTGATTATAATCATATATAACCTATGAAAATAACTTTACAACACTAGTTTATCATATGAACACACATAAAATTAATAATTATCCTATCACAAGAATTTTACAGAGAAATGGGAGAAGAGAAACTAAAACTTTTAAAACTTAAAAAGAATAGGGTAATACATTGAAGAAGATGATGACTATCCTTTCTATTCTCAAGCTCCTTCTTCCCACTCTCTAGCCTTTCTTCCTCTCTTATCTTCTTCTTCTTCTCTTCTTCTTCCCTTCTTCTTCCCTTCTTCTTCTTCCTCTGAGTTTTCTTTTCTTCTCTCTCTCTATCTAACGTACTTAACAAATAACGTATATAGAATATAATATATATTGATTATATAATATAAATACAAAACATATAACTGATATCAGTTATATGAGTTTTAAAAATCAAAAGTCATAAGGCTTGTTTGGTTACTAACTAAAAAATAACCTATTAATCCTAACACCCTGTTTGGTAAAACTTAAATAGATTAAAGACTTAATAGACATTAGGCCTTGTTTGGCAAAACAGAATTAAAACTCCTTTAAGTTATTTTAATAACTACTTTATAAAAGGTTATTTGTCACACATTAATTAAATTAAATTAATCATAATAATAATTTATTAAATCACTTCATCACATAAATCAATACCACCAAAATTATAATTTCTATATAATTATAACTTATAATAACAATTTATTAAATCACTTCATCACATAAATCAATACCACCAAAATTATAATTTCTATATAATTATAACTTTATTTAATCAACCAACACATCCCTTTTTAATTACAAATTCCAATAAAAAGAATAGTAATTGAATTAATCAAAATTCTTTAACTTAATAATTAAATTAAATTAGTAAATAATAATTAATTTCCTTAATTATTTATTTAACAAATAATTAACCACATCAAATCAAATTTGAACAATTATTTATTCAACAATAAACACATCCATTAAATACATAAATAATTCAATAAATTATTTATTATAACAATAAAAATTCTGGAATGTTACAATAGTCCAACAGAATAATAAATAACGGAACCAGGTCATGCAAAATTCGCACCGACAGGATGTTCCAATAGAATAATAAATAACGGAACCAGGTCATGCGTAAACGCACAGACAGGATGTTCCAACAAAATAATAAAGAATAGAAAAATAAAAGAATTTCACCATGTATGCGGTACTTCGCATAGACAGGTTATTCCAACATAATGATAAAGAATGGAATAATAGAAGAATTTCACCAAGTATAGGGTAGATCACGATATCAAAGTTATTCCAATGAATAAAAAATGGAATAATGTAGTTCTCTCTTCCTAATACAAAAGAAATAATACCCCTTACCTTATAGAAGAAACTGGATATAAAAGTAGTGAATTAATAGCAGAATACTTTTCTTCTTTCTCTCTATAGTTTCTCTCTCTAGAGTTTCAGTGAATTCGTAAAAAATAATGAAGGAATGAGCTTCTATTTATAGAAGAATGGATTGAATAGTAACCAATCCATGAATGGTCCAGATTGATTTACTTTTAAACGGACGGTTCAGATTGGTTTACAATAAAATATAATATATTCTATTTATAATCTAATAAAACGAATAACTTTTAAAAAGATTTTACTATGCAAACACTATGCAGGCACTATGCAAACATTATGCATAATAAAATATAATATAATATAATTATTGTCTAATAAAATGTATAACTTTATAAAAGTATTACATTTTTATATAAAAAAGATTTTACTATTAGCCTAATAAAACGAATAACCTTATAAAAGTATTACATTTTATATAAAAAGTTTTTCTATTTTATTACATTAATAATACTAATAAAATAAAACTTATATATAATATATATATATATATATATATATATATATATAACAATCAACAATAATTGAATCAAATAACGTGAGATGCTATGGAGCAACTACTGTAGCAATAATTGAACAAAACTGAGTGACTTCTCAAATAAGCATCAATAATCAATATCGTGTGCTACTATACAACCACGCCAGACATCGTATTTTTTACTAATGAGTAGTTCAACAAAGATTAATTGCAGTAAAACTTCTGCCGTTATTTTCATAAATATATTTTTGTCGTTTTCTCAATCCAATAATAATTCTGTTGTGGGGTCCACCAATGATTGTGACGTCGTACGAATATTCTCCAAACAAAGAATATTCCCCGACCAATCGAATAATATAACAACTTGCATACTTTGTAAAATTTATAAATATTACCCACAACTATAACATTATATTAAATCCACACCATAATATTCAAAAAAAATCGAGAAATTTAAATCTTTATTCGTAAAATTTGGGATTTTACACGGCTTTCAGAACTCGGTACGGGCATTATGAATTCCTAGTCATATCTTTTGGATTGACTAATGCTTCTGTTGCTTTCATGGATATGATGAACCGAGTATTCAAGGAATATTTGGATCACTTTGTGGTCGTCTTTATTGATAACATCCTTATTTATTCAAAAAGCCGTGAAGATCATGAGCAACACTTGAGGCTGATACTTCAAAAGTTTCGTGAATATAAGCTTTATGCCAAGTTAAAGAAATGCGAGTTCTGGCTTGAAGAAGTAGCATTCCTTGGGCACGTGGTATCAAGTCATGGAATATCCGCTGATCCAAAGAAAGATTGAAGCTATTCAAAGTCGGAGCAACCTAAATCGATGATCAAGACGAGCTTTCTCGACAGCGACTTATTATCGGAGATTCGTAGAAGGGTTTTCTCGAATTGCTACTCCCTTAACTCAGCTGACTCGAAAAGATACAAAATTCAGTTGGAACGAGGATTGTGAGAAGTGTGAGACCCCAGATTTTACGAATAAATATTTAATTTTCTCAAAATATTTTTTTTCAAAATTTTGGTGTGAATTTGGGATAACAGAGTTATTAATATTATTATTTGCAATATTAACGATGTCTAGAAGTTCTGCCAATGAGAGGTTTGGTCACCTAATTGCGCGCCAATAGCGAGAAATCCTTATTGGAAAGCCCCTCTTTCACGGGAATGACACAGTCGATTAATAGTTTGAATAATAATAATGATGATGAAGTTTTTTTATTAGTATTATTAATGTAATAAAATAGAAAAGCTTTTTATATAAAAATGTAATACTTTTATAAAGTTATTCGCTTTATTAGGCTAATAGTAAAATCTTTTTATATAAAATGTAATACTTTTATAAAGTTATTCGCTTTTATTAGACAATAATTAGAATATATTATATTTTATTATGAATAGTATTTGCATAATACCTGCATAGTGTTTGCATAGTAAAATCTTTTTAAAAGTTATTCGTTTTATTAGATTACAAATAGAATATATTATATTTTATTGTAAACCAATCTGGACCGTCTGTTTAAAGTAAATCGATCTGGACCGTTCATGGATTGGTTACTATTCAGTCCATTCTTCTATGATTATGGCATCCTTTGAATGATTAAATGCATTATTTGGTAAAGTGTAAAGAATTGAAATAAATTGTTTATAAGTTTAGAGGTGATTAAAATATTGTTATAATATTAATAATATTAGATTATGAGTTTATTAAGTGATTGATAATATTTGGATAAATTTAAAGTCTTTAATATTTATCCTTGTTTTAGTTTGATTAATGCTTATATCATTGTCGTCATCCTCATGCTTATATGGTGATGAAAGTTATCTTTGGCTTACGTACGAAGATGGACTGTTGTTTATTGAATTATATATCTTTGGCTTACGTGAAAAGATAGATTATTGATAATTAATTTTATTGTTGTATATCTTTGGCTTACGTGCAGAGATGGACTTGGTATGATTATGACTAGGGATTATTCGGTATAGTCATGACCATTGATGATTTAAAGAATATCCTTGGCCCGTAGAGCAGGGATGATTCGATGATGTGGTTTATTTATTAAGCTGAGTCTCAGCGATAAAAATTGATGAAAACATTTTAAATCATAGAAGATAGTAGATTTTATTCTCTACTTGACTCTTCTAATAGATTGCTGTTCCCATGCAGGTTAAACTTGATGTCTATTGTATTTTATCAGTTTAACATTGTTGAAGACTAATGATAATTTATTCTGCATTATCTTAGTCATAATATTTCTTACTGGGCTAGTTGAGTTCACCCTTTCTTTCACTGTTCTCTTCAGAAAATGAGAATACAGCTGGGACGAGTCGGGGAAAGGAGTGACGGTCCAGATGATAGCATTAGTAGTCCTCACTATTCTGATTAAATAGTGTGACAATAGATGTAATGAGGACTCCTTTGAGTTTGTCTAGATGACAATATACGTATTAAAACTCTTAGATTATGTTTTGTCGTATTTTACACGACAGTTGTATTATTAAGTTGTATTTGAATTTTGTACCATGTATTTGGCGACTCAGGATGGGTGATGAATACCTATTTTTGGGGGTGTCACAAGAAGATTTTTCAAGAACTCAAGAGGAGACTCATTTCAGCACCTGTTCTGACGATACCATCTGGCTCGGAGGGATTTGTCATCTACAGTGATGCTTCAGGCAAAGGGTTAGGATGTGTTCTCATGCAACATGGGAAAGTCATAGCCTATGCCTCTCGACAACTCAAAGAATATGAGAGGAATTATCCTACTCATGATCTAGAGTTGGCAAATTGTTATTTTGCACTAAAGATTTGGAGGCATTACTTGTATGGAGAGAAAGTGGAGATCTTTACGGATCATAAAAGCCTCAAATATTTCTTCACTCAAAAGGAACTCAACATGCGACAACGACGTTGGCTTGAACTGTTGAAAGATTATGATCATACCATCCAATACCATCCTGGAAAAGCAAACGTGGTAGCTGACGCATTGAGTAGAAGATCATATGCGGGTACAAGTACGATATTGTCAACGTAGAGGCCCATTTTGTATAACTTGCAAAGGATGGAGATAGAGATAAAGACTCCAGGGACCCACGTGATGATGATGAATATACGAGTAGAACCGACTTTAATCGATAAAGTTAAAGCTGCTCACTACAGACCTGGAGCTGATGCATATGAGGAAGAAAGTACAAGAAGGTGCTATGCTGGAAGCAAGAATCGATGAAGAAGGAATACTTCAAGTCAACTCCAGACTTTGTGTTCCTAACGATCCTGAGTTAAAGTATAAAATCATGATGGAGGTGCATAACACACCATTTGCAATCCATCCTGGGAGTACCAAAATGTATCATGATCTTCGACATACATTTTGGTGGGGCAATATGAAGAGAGAGATAGCGTTGTTTATCTCAAGGTGTTTAACTTGTCAACGAGTCAAGGCAGAGCATCAAGTACCAAAAGGTCCATTGCAACCACTTAAAATTCCAGAATGGAAGTGGGAGCACATTACCATGGATTTCAAGCATCGGGTCTTCCCAAGGTTTCTCAAGGCATAGATGCAATTTGGGTCATTGTTGATAGATTGACCAAGTCTGCTCATTTCTTACCAATACGAGAAACTTATACACTTGAACGTCTTGCTCGTATGTACATAAACGAGATTGTAAGGCTGCATGGTATGCCAATATTCATAGTTTCTGATCAAGACCCAAGATTCACTTCACGATTTTGAGTTAGTTTACAAAAAGCTATGGGCACGGATTTACGATTTAGTTTGGCATATCATCCTCAAACGGACAGACAATCAGAGAGGACTATTCAAACTCTTGAAGATTTATTAAGACTCTGTGTCCTTGACTTCAAGGGAAGTTGGGACAAGTTCTTACCATTGGTGGAGTTTTCTTACAACAACAGTTATCAAACAAGTATTGGCATGGCTCCATTCGAGGCGTTGTATGGAAGAAAGTGTCGCTCTCCAGTAAGATCTTTGGGATGAGGTGGGTGAAGCAATATTGTTGGGATAGGAGTTGAGTACGTATGACTACGGAAAAGATTCAAACGATCCGACAACGATAAAAAACCTCACAAAGGCCGAACAAAAGAGTTATCTTGATCTTCATTGAAAGGACGTGGAATTCGATATTGGAGATCATGTGTTGTTACGTGTTGCTCCATGGAAAGGAGTTACTGAGATTTGGAAAGAAAGGAAAGCTCAATCCTCGATTCATCACCCATTTTAATCCTCAATCGAGTAGGATCGAGCCTATAGACTTTTGTTTACTGCCAAGTATGTCTCGTGTTCATAACGTTTTTCATATATCCATGTTACGTAAATATGTGAAAGACCCGAACCACATTATTGAGTTAGAACCGGACGAAATAGCAAAAGATTTAACGTATAAAGAGGTTCTTGTTCAAATCTTGGATAAGAAGGAACATATTCTACGCTCCAAGGTTATACCTCAAGTCAAAGTTTTATGGAGGAACCACGATGTTTAGGAAATGACCTGGGAGTTAGAATTTAAAATGAAATCAAGGTATCCTTCCCTCTTCGACATACCAGGTATGTACCCTAATTTCGAGGGCGAAATTTCATAAGAAGGGGAGATTATAAGACCCCAACTTTTATGAATAAAGATGAATTTTCTATAATTATCATTTTTTAATATTATGGAATGAATTTGATATAATGTTATAGTTGTGGGTAATAGTTATAAATTTTGCAAAGTACGCAAGTTGTTATATAATATTCGATTGATCGGGGAATATTCGTTTTAACAGGAAATATTCGTACGATGACACAATCATTGGTGGACCCCACAACGGAATTATTGTCGGATTGAGAAAACGAAAAAAATATTTTATGAAAATAACGGCGGAAGTTTTATCGTTAACTGTTGAAACACCCGGTGTTAAAAGTACAAGAATACACATGATTGCATAGTAGCACATGGTATTGATTATTGATGCTTACATGAAAAGTCACTCAGTTTTGTTCAATTATTGCTTCAGTAATTGTTGCATAGTATCTCACGTTAATTGATTCAATTATTGTCGATATTTTATATATTATTAAATCAATAATTAAGACGACGAAGTTATTAATATTATTCTTTGCAATATTAACGATGTCTAGAAGTTCTGCCAAGGAGAGGTTTGGTCACCTAATTGCGCGCCAATAGGGAGAAATCCTTATTGAAAAGCCCCTTCTTTCCTGGGAACGACCTGGTCGATTAATAGTGTGAATTATAATAATGATAATGAAGTTTTGTTTTATTAGTATTATTAATGTAATAAAATAGAAAAGCTTTTTATATAAAAATGAATACTTTTATAAAGTTATTCGTTTTATTAGACTATAAATAGAATATATTATATTCTATTATGCATAGTATTTTGCATAATAAAATCTTTTTATATAAAATAGAATACTTTTATAAAGTTATTCGTTTTATTAGACTATAAATAGAATATATTATATTCTATTATACATAGTGTTTTGCATAGTAAAATCTTTTTATATAAAACAGAATACTTTTATAAAGTTATTTGTTTTATTAGATTATAAATAGAATATATTATATTTTATTTAAAAGATTTTGTTTTATTAGAATATTTTATAGTAAACCAATCTGGACCGTCCGTTTAAAAGTAAATCAATCTGGACCGTTCAGGAATTAGTTACTATTCAGTCCATTCTCCTATAAATAGAAGCTCATTCCTTCATTATTTCTTACGAATTCACTGAAACTCTAGAGAGAGAAACTATAGAGAGAAAGAAGAAAAGTATTCTGCTACTTCACTACTCCTATATCCAGTTGTTCTAAGGTAAGGGGTATTATTTCTTTCGTATTCATGAAGAGAACTTCTGTTATTCCATTTTTTTATTCTGTTGGAATAACCTGTATACGCGGTCTACCCTATACTTGGTGAAATTCTTCTGTTATTCCATTCTTTATCATTATGTTGAATAACTTGCTCATCAAAGTACCGCATACATGGTGAAATTGTTCTCATTATTCCATTCTTTATTATTACATTGGAACATCCTCGTACGTGCGCTTACGCATGACCTGGTTCCGTTATTTATTATTCTGTTGGAACATCCTGTCGGTGCGAAATTCGCCAGACCTGGTTCCGTTATTTATTATTCTGTTGGAATATCATGTCTGTGCGTTTAAGCATGACATGGTTCCGTTATTTATTATTCTGTTGGAATAACATGTCTGTGCAGTCTATCGCATGCCTGGTGATTTATTTTGCTATTCCATTCTTTATTATACTCAGTTGGTTAAAGTTTTGACTTCTATACTCCATGAAATTAGTGGAATATCCTTGATATTTGCGCTTCATCCAATATCTTTTCATGAAAATATTCTTCTGAGCATTCTTGAATTTTACTCTACAAAGAAGTATCATGTTGACAATTTGGACGTTATTAGTTCCTGGATAAATTAATTCTTGAACTTGTTTTATTGAATTCTTATATCATTGTCATCATCCTCATTTTATATTATGTTGAAAGTCATATGTTTGCTGTAGTGCATAGATGGACTTGGTATGATTATGACCGAGGATTATTCGGTATAATCATGGCCGTAATGTTACAAATGATGTGGTAAAAGTCCTCATTGGCCCGTAGTGCATTGATGGATAGTTGTTGGCATGATCATGACCATTGATGAATACACGAATATCCTTGGCCCGTAGTGCATGGATAATTTGTGGTTGTGATACTAATGAATATCCTTGGTCGTAGTGCAGGGATGATGTGGATTATTTATTAAGTTGAGTCCCAGCAATAAAAGTGATGAAAAACCTTTTAAATCATAAAATATAGTAGATTTTATTCTCTACTTGACTCTTTTAATGGATTGCTTGTTCCGCTGCAGTTAAACTTGATGTTTGTTATATTATATCGCTTTTAACATCATTTGAAGGCTAATGATAATATATTCTATATTATCTTAGTCATAATATTTCTTACTGGGCTAGTTGAGCTCACCCTTTTACTTTCATTGTTCTCTTCAAGAAATGAGAACGTAGCGAGACTAGTCCGGAAAGCAAGTGACGGTCCAGAATAATAGCATTAGTAGTCCTCACTATTCTGTTAAATAGTGTGATAATAAATGTAATGAGGACTCAATTGAGTGTGGATATTGTCTAGATGACAATATTTGTATTAAAACTCACAGCATATGTTTTGTCGTATTTTACACGACTGTTGTATAATTAAGTTGTATTTGAATTTTGTACCATGTATTTGGCGACTCAAGATAGGTGATGTATACCTATTTTGGGGGCGTCACATATAACACCTATATATATTCTTATTCAAACCCGACACATCGTATAATAAGAATTTTATTTATTAAATTCTTATTTTAATAATTTCTGAAAATTCGGGTTATCACATCTTCTCCCCCTTATAAGGATTCCGTCCTCAGAATCACTGAAACCTCTCTACTTGGTCCCTTTTTTTATATATAACTTCATCTTTTCTCTTTCAGAATTTTATTCCTTTCTTGGAATTATTATAGCTTATACGATTATTACATGTCGTATTCTACCAGTTCATTCTTTCTAAGGAATGTCTTCCTTGCCACATTCCCCATTCAAAAGAATAAGAATATTCCACAATCATTCAATAATTTGGAAGTAGTATAAATAACTTAGATTTCAAATTATGTTGAGGGTCCACAAGACCGTGAACTCTTCTCTAGGTTTACTAATGGTTCAACAAAATCATTCACACAATAAACTAGAGTGTTTTAAAATCATTTAAGGGTAATTTTAGTGTTTTAAAAATATTTTGAGTTATTATAAATAAATTTAATATTTTGACAAGGATTTCATTAATATTTTAAAAATATTTAAATATTAATGATAATGAGATTATTCAGTATTTAAATCATTTAAAAATGATATCAGTGTTTGAAAAATCATTATAAAATATAGTAATTATTTGAAAATTATTATGAGCTTTTGAAAAATATTATAAAGGATAATTTAATTATCTAAAATAATATTGAAGTCAGTAGAATAGAGTTTTATTGAATAAACTTGTTAATTATCTGATAAGGTAATAGAGACACCGTATTGATACCAAAGTCCAACTAGACTAAAATAGTTTGACCTAATAAGTGTGTTTATAGGTTCTAAGCACTGTTGTGACTACATGATTATATGTCTAAGTTATATAATGACGTTAAATAACAGTATTATGTGACGTGATGTATTACGCTAATTGCGAGACCAACATTATTGATGATAGGTCTTTCAAACAAATCTAATTTATATTGTGTAGCAGTAGTCAACGACTAAGGCAAGTTTCCTTAACTCAATCTCGAGTTATTATTTTTCAAGCATAGTAATGGGTAATTATTGCTGATTATTCCATGTCTGAGATTATTATTGATCATTCACAATTAGTGCAAGTTCATTAACTCAAACTGAATTTTAAATTTCGAAAGCATGACTAGTGAATAACTATTGTTGGTTATTCACAATATTATTGTTGATTGCAAATAGTGTAATTGATTTATGTCTATTATTGAACAGTTTTTGAGCTTTGTCTCGGCTAATTGTTTTGGCGAGACTAATATTTGTTAAAACTTGATACGTTCTAGTATTTGAACTAAGTTGTTATTAAAAGATCAATGCCAATTATTTCGGCTAGATCGATATAGATATTATATGTTGAAATCATAGTATTTCTTTGATAATAGTCCAAACCATATTGTTGTGATACGAACTCTTGATGTAAGACTGAGATGAACAACCCTTATAAAAAGGGGACTTTGTGGTTGAATATCCGGATGTTGCGCGATTTTTGAGTATTATGCATAATAATGGGTACAATGAAGCCGATCACTTTATGTATTTGCGGAGGTGTATGATTTAATCTTTATGGTTATCTAATACGTCTGGGGTAATTCAGCATTGAATATCTGATAGTTACTCGATTTGTTCAAGATCCATTGTGATCGCTTGTTATCTCTTGTTAATCAATTGAACATTGTTGAAACTTCGAAAGAGTTTTACTCTTTCATCATTGAATTGTTATTTAGCATGAAATTTAGAAAAATCTTGTTATCGATAAATGATTTATTCATCTACCCAAGTGTGCAACGCCCAAGAGGTGATCCATCAAGAGAATATTGATTAAAGAAGATGAATTTAGGTTCTACTAGACCTTGGATGGCTAACCCTAGTTTTCTCTCTCCTAACTCTTTAGGGTTGAGAATACTTGAAGTAACATTAGATGCATTAGTCTATCTCACAAATAAGACCCTTCTTATTTAATTTATAGACTAACCATCTCTCATAAACCTTTTAGAAGTTGTGGTTTAATTTAATTCCCAAGGAACTAAATAATAATAATAATAATAAGACTCATCTTATTAATTTATAATTAGTATTCTTCCATATACATAATTATAAATATAAAGTTATTTAATTTATTCCACTAATAAATTAAATACACTTAATTTATTATTATCAAGTCAATCACTTCTAAAATTATATTTCTCTTTTTTATGGTGTGACCCTATAGGTTCAATATTAAGCTGGTAAGTAGAATAAATAAATTTGAACCATTCTAATATTATTTATAATGAATTAAACTCCTTTAATTCAAATATAAATAGATAGTATTTATTCTACATCAAAAGTGACACCTTACGTTAGTGTATCATGACTATCCAGATAATATGAATTCAACATTTAATCACAAAGAACACACAAAAACATATTTCGTTAACGGTTTTCATACAATTCAATCATTGTACAATACAATGTCCCAATCAAATATAAAATATAGAATTACTGTCAAGTTTTATTTAGTTGATTATATGTGTTTCGATTCTAAAGTGCACAACCCTAGTTAATGTAAATTAGAAATTCTTTTCTAATTTCCATTCAACCCTGGCCAGGGATTTTTGAGTTATCACTTATTGAATCATATAGGTCGCTCTCTCCCTTTATTGGAAGTGGTAGATCCTTTGTTGTTCATTCATCTATCTCCATATACACTTTATTATATCTGAACATACCCTATGACATACCTTATTAAGGAATATGACAAGATATAACTCAGTATATACAATACTATGATGATCTCAAATCCAAGAATCAGTTGTACTACTATCACAATAGTAACACCTATTGACAGACAAGTAAAACTCCATTAGGGTTCCTTTAAGTGAGTCACATTCAGTGAACTTATTCTCTAATAAGCACCTACATACTTGCTTTAGTGTCTCCGCACAAATGATTATGTGATCAATCATCCTCTTCAACAGAGCAAGCATTGTATGTACTAATCTATCCGGAATTAGTAACCCCATATTAGTGATCCATACGATTAGGAACATTTTAGTTTTAAGTTATCTTGAATTTAGATCTCATTAGCATGATCATCATCATGATTCTAAAAGTATTGTTCCAAAACTATAAGTTTATCACATTTATTAATTCAACTAATTAACATGGATAAAGAATGCCTTTTATATTAAATAATTTTTTTTATTAATAAATGAACAAGATTACAAAGTACATGCTTATAACATCCAATGTGATTGGCTTGAAGGCAAACTACTTGTTAGGTTTGTAATATTTATACACGCAATCAAATTACATAAAATAAGCGGAAACGTGGAAAATCAAAGTTTTAAAATTTAATAAACCATATACCCGGATCATCCTTTATGCACAATTATTAATTAAACGAAAAAGAAAAAAACAAGAATCATACCCTTGAAGATTCGAGTTTCCTCAGGTACAAGTTCACCTCCAATCCTTTTCGCGTTCAACTTGAATCCACCGGGTTTCGTTCCTTTCTTTGATCAACGTTAGCCACCCAAGTGTTTGGCCTCTAGAGGTGATCCACCAAGAAAGAATAAAGATTCAAGAAGATTGGTATTTGGCTCAAACCCTAGTTTTTCCTATCTCTATTAGAAAAAGGGGCGTACTCTCCAACTATTGGAATTACGTATGTTGTGAAAAAGTCAACAACCACACTCCACCCATAATAAGACTCCTCTTATTTATAGATGTGGGCAACCCTCCTTAACAATTAAGGAATTGAGTTTTATTTTAATTAATTAAATTCTTTTAATTAATTATGCTTCCAATCTTATTAGAAATAATTAATTAAAATCTTTTAATTAATTTGCCTCCTAATTTTATTAGGAATATATGAGAGTACTTTTATTAATTAATTCCCAAACTCCTTTAAGAATTAAATAATAATAATAGTAATAATAATAATAAGACTCCTCTTATTAATTTATATTTAATATTTCTAAAATATTAAATAATAAATATTAAGCTATTTAATTTATTCTATCCCCATAGATTAAATTAAATATACTTAACTTATTATTACGATTATGCCATTTACTTCTTAAATAATTATTCTTCCTTTTATGGTGTGACCCTTTAGGTTCTCCATATTAAACCGGTTGTGAATAAATCAATTAGAACAATTCTAATCTTATTTAAATAAATAAATTAAATTATTAATTATTTAAATAAATAATATTTATTCTACAATAGGGATAAGCCTCCCTAGCGATCAACGACTTTCCAAATAATATAGATTTCCACATTAATCATAAAAGAACCTTTGAGTAAATAGTTACCGTACAATTTAATCCTTCCACCATACAATGTCCCAATTAAATATAAGACATGGAATTACAGTCAAGTCTTATTTTATTTAATTATATGTATTTCGATCCTTAAAATGCACAACACCAAATAATGCAAATTAGAAACTCTTTTCTAATTTCATTCTGCCTTGGCCAAGGACTACTGGGTTGTCATTTATCGAATCACATAGGACATTTTTCTACTTTTACTAGAAGTGGTAGATTCTTTATTGATCATACAATATCTCCATGTACAACTTATTATACCCAAGTATACCCTTTGATATACCCTAAGGGTCTTAAGGAATAAGTCAAAGTATAACTCATCATACATAATATACTATGATGATCTCAAGTCCAAGGATCACTTATACTACTATCACTACATGAATTCCTATTGACAGGCAAGTAAAACTCCATTAGGTATTCCTTAGCGAGCCACGTTCAGTGAACTTATTCTCTAATAAGCACCTAAATACTTGCCTTAGTGTCTCCACACATATGTTCATAAGATCAATCATCCTCATCCAATGAGCAAGCAACGTATGTACCAATCTATTCGGATTCACTAATTCCCAATTTAGTAATCCAACGATTGGGAACTATTTTAGTTTTAAGCTTTCTAAGAATTTAGATCTCATTAGAATGATCATCATCATTATTCTAAAAGCATTGCTTAAAACTATGGGTTTATCACATATTATAAAACAGCATCATGTAGATAATTAAAAGCCTTTAATAAATTAATACTTTTTATTAATAAATGAATAAGATTGTTACAAAGTATATGCTTTATCATCAAACATGATTGGCTTGTGTGTATACTACTTTCAATCTCCCACTTGCACTAAAGCCAATCGTCATGGTATTTCATACTCTTCTTTTCTAAGTGACGATTATCCTGCTGTTGGATAAGCTTTAGTTAATGGATATGTAATGTTGTTCTTGAGAGTCCACTATCTCTATAGTGATTTCCCAACTTTCAATTATTCTTATAATCAAATGAAAGTGCCACAACACATGTTTAGATCCAAGATGAGACTTAAGAACTATTCCTAGTTCTGTAATGAACTTTTCATCCAAACAATCAACTTGCAGCTTCATTTACAGCTACATACTTTGTCTTTATCACTAAACCAAAGAACTCTTTTGTCATTTGGAACCTTTCCAATTCACTGCACCACCGTTCAAGGTAACGCTTTACCTTAAAGTGGATTTTTTGTCGTCTTGGTCTGTCTGAAAAACTTGAGTTTGTTAAGCCCTCTAGTTTTAATTTAGACCAACCATGAATATGATCACATCCTTAGTGTCGGTTAAGTACTTTAAGATGTTTTTCACTGACTCACAGTGAACTTCTCCAGAATATGACTGATCATCATCAGGTCTCGTATATTTCATTACATACATGATTGTCACTCATGCGATCTCTCTTTTCAGGAGTCTGTGGGGACTATTAAGAAAGATACACTCCATGGCTCATCAACATGAGACATCTCTTGGAGTTTGTCATGCTAAATGACTTTAGAATCAAATGAATATACGTTCCTTGGGTTAAGTCGAGCATCCTCTTTAATCTATATATATAGATTTTATCCCCAATTAAGATACTCTTCCCAAATCATTCATGGAGGAATGTTTAGACAACTTTATCTTTATTGATTGTAGCATTGGTATGTTATTCCTTATCCGTAGTATATTAACATATAATACTAGGAATATCACAACACTCCCACTGACCCTTTTGTACACACTAGGTTCATTCTTGTTTTTGATAAAATCAAACCTTTTTTGATTGTCTCATCAAAATGAATGTTCCATATTTGAGAAGCTTGCTTCAATCCATTTCTCTGAGTGTCTATAACTCTTACCTTATTGTATGTAACTGGATCATCATCTTCTATGATGTGTACCTCATCATCATCATTTATGATGAATCCATACCTCCTAGGTATCTTCGGTACTATTCCAGATTTACGATTCAGTTGTGGTACAATAGGTCTATTTATAGGTTCCTCTTATTTAACTTATAGTGTTTTGTGGTTCTTGAAATCTTCAAGATCTATTATCCTCCCACTAGCCCCTTCAATGATAAACACCTTTATCTTAGAAGGCAGCGTGTTTCGCAACAAACACCTTTTGCCAAGTAGGATTATAGAACATATACCCTAAACTTACTTTAGGATGTCCCACAAATCGACACTTGTCAAATCTTGTCACAAGCTTATCCTTTGAAACCTTTTCACATAAGTTGGACAACCCCTTATCTTAACATACTTAAAATTAGGGATCCTTCCTGTCCATAACTTTTATGGAGTCTTGTGGCCAGATTTTGAGGTTACCGTTTCGTAGATATGCAGCCATTTCTAGGACATGACCCTAGAGGGATACTGGAATGTCGGTAAAATCATTATGGACCGCACCATGTCCAACAAGGTATGATTTTTCCTTTCAGATACATCAATCAATTATTGCATATAAGGAGGCATCCATTGTGAAAAAACCATTTGAGATGATTTAGAAACTCATTGCACAAGTATTCCTTCCTTGATTCCGATCAAAGAATCCTAATACTTTGCCAATTTGTTTCACTTCTGAATTCTTTGAACCTTTCAAATAATTCACACTTGTATTTTAGCAAATACACACATTCAACTCTTTGAATGATCATCTCCTTTTCTTATACTAGTTTGTTCAATTTGCAAAATTATTTTCATATAAGTCAAGTATACAAAATCCATTAAGTAATATTTTAGTTCTATACAAAACATTATTATTATTATTATAAATAGAACAACAATTGTTCTTAAATATAATTCCAAAGATTTCATTGTCCAACAATAAAATGGAAATAATATTTCTAACAAGAACTGGAATACAATAACAACTTATTGACTTAATAGATTTGCCCGTAGGCATTGCTAAACTGTAAGTTTCTATGGCTAATGTAGCAACCTTTGCTTCATTTCCACACATAGGATTACTTATCTTTGTTTAGTTTTCTACTTCTGTTTGGTCCCTTCATAAATCTATATTTATGATAACCAAAGTCGGTATCCAATACCCAAGTAGAACCTTGACTTAAAGAAAAAATTATTTTAAATCATGAACAAAATTGTATTTGTACCGAAACTTCACTAAGCTTCTTCTGGTTAGCCTCTGCAAAATGCTTCTTGCAGTTTCTTTCCAGTGTCTAGGCTTATTGTAGTGGAAGCAAACTCATTTGCTATCCGTATCAATTTTGTTCTTGTTATCCTTTGTTTTTGCCTTTCTATTTACCTTCTTTGAATCATTCTTCTTTTCAGAAGATCCTTTGGCCCCTACCAGTAAGACATGGTCTTTCTTGGTTAGAAAGTGACTCTCAACATTTTTCAACATGTTAAGCAAATCAGCTAGGCTGATATCTAGCTTGTTCATATGAAAAATTCACAACAATTGTGAAAGGAGTCCGGGGGAGTGAGTGCAAGATCAAATCTTGGCTCAACTTTCCATCCATGACAAAACCCGTTGTCCTAATTGATCAATCAAATTGATTATGTTAAGGACTTTTATCTGTTGTGACTCCCCCAAAATAGGTACCTATTCTGAGTCGCTAAATACATGGTATATAATACAAATACAATCTTAAATATACAACATGAGCTGTGAGTTTTAATACAAATATTGTCTTCTAGACAGTATTCAAACTCAAAATAAGTCCTCAATACATTTATTATCACACTATTTCATGCGTAATAGTGAGGACTACTAATGCAACCATCCTCGACCGGTCAATCCATTCCCCGACTAGTTCCAGCTATATTCTCATTTCCTGAAGAGAACATTGAAAGAAAGGGTGAGCTCAACTAGCCCAGTAAGAAATATTATGACTAAGATAATGTAGAATAAATTATCATTAGTCTTCAACAATGTTAAACTAATAAAATAAAATAAACATCAAGTTTAACTGCAGCGGAATAAGCAATCCATTAGAAGAGTCAAGTAGACCATGAGATCTACTATCTTCTATGATTTAAAATGTTTTCATCAATTTTTATCGCTGAGACTCAGATTAATAAATAAATCACATCATCGAGTCATCCCTGCACTACAGGCCAAGGATATTCATTAAATCATCAATGGTCATGAATATACCGAATAATCCCTGGTCATAATCATACCAAAAATTATCCATCAATGCACTACAGGCCACTGAGGACTTTTACCACATTATTTATAACATTACAGGTCATGATTATACCGAATAATCCCTGCTCATAATCATACCAAGTCCATCTATGCACATAAGTCAAAGATAACTTTCATCACAATATAAGCATGAGGATGATGATAATGACATAATAATTTAATAAAATAAGTTCAAGGATAAATTTTAAAGATTTAAAATTTTAGTTTATCCAAAAATCAATAACGTCCAAATTGTCAACATGATACTTCTTTGTGGAGTAAAATTCAAGAATGCTCATAAGAATATTTCCATGAAAAGATACTGGATGAAGCGCAAATATCTAGGAAATTCTACTAATTTCATGGAGTATAGAAGCCAAAACTTTAACCAACTGAGTATAATAGAATATATGAAACTGTAAATGGATTTTTGCCCGCCATGCGGTACTCCACGTAGACAGATCATTTCCACAATTTAATAAAGAATGAATACGAAGGATCATTCACCATGCATGTGGTAATCCACATGTATGTGTTATTCCAATGTAATAATAAAAATGGAATAATGTAAGAATTCACCAGCGCATGCGTAATCACATGCATGTGTTATTCCAATGTAATAATAAAGAATGGAACCGTGTCACGCGTAAACCGCATGCATGACGATATTCCAATGTAATAATAAAGAATGGAATAACAACAGAATTCACTAGGCATGCGATAGACCGCATGCATAAAAGTTATTCCAATGTAATTATAAAGAACTAATAATGTAAGAATTTCACCATGTATGAGGTACTTCACATGGCGATAAAGTTATTCCAACATAATAATAAAGAATGGAATAACAGCTCTTACGAGTATTGAAAGAAAATAATTCTCTTCATGAATATGAAAGAATAATACCCCTTACCTTAGAAAGAAAAGTATTCCGACTGGTAGGCGATGATATTCTTGAAGAAAACTTATACTGTTTTCTACGCTCAAAGCTTCTTAAAACTGTAAAGAAATACGCTCAAGATTATAGAAGAAAAATTCTCTGAACTTCTGGTGTATTTTCAATTCTAACTAAGCATCCTATTTATAGGAAAATAGAAAGGATACTATGCAATAAAATATAATATATTCTATTTATAATATATATATATATATATATATTATTTAAAATCTAATAAAATAAATAACTTTATAAAAATATTCTATTTTATATAAAAAGATTTTACTATGCAAACACTATGCAGACACTATACAAACACTATGCATAATAAAATATATTATATTCTATTTATAATCAAATAAAACAAAACTTTATAAAAAGTATTCTGTTTTATATAAAAATCTTTCTGTTTTATTACATTTATAATAATAATAAAACAAAAATCATCATCATTATAATAATTCACACTATTAATCGACCAGGTCGTTCCCAGGAAAGAAAGGATTTCTCCCTATTGGCGCGCAATTAGGTGACCAAACCTCTCATTGGCAGAACTTCTAGACATCGTCAATATTGCAAATAATAATATGAATAACTTCGTCGTCTCAATTATTAATTTAATAATATATAAAATATTGACAATAATTGAATCAAATAACGTGAGATACTATGCAAAGAATTATCAGTAATAATTGAACAAAACCGAGTGACTTCTTACGTAAGCATCAATAATCAATACCGTATGCTATTATGCAATCACGCCAGACATCTTGTACTTTTACTACCGAAAGTAGTTCAACAGGTTTTCACGGTAAAACTTCCGCCGTTATTTTCATAAAAAATATTTTTGTCGCTTTCAATCCAACAATAATTCCGTTGTGGGTCCACTTAATGATTGTACTTGGTCGCATTTAATATTCCCTGACAAAAAGAATATTCCTCGACCAATCAAATATTATATAACAACTTGCATACTTTTCAAAATTTCTAAATATTACTCATAACTATAACATTATCTCAAATCCACACCATAATTTTGAAATAAATATTTCGAGAAAATTAAATCTTTATTCGTAAAATTTGGGATTTTACAATCTCCTCTCCTTATGAAATTTCGCCCTCGAAATTTACGTACGTACCTGCTATGCCGAACAAATGAGGACACTTCGTCAAATTCTAACTCTTGAGGTATAACCTTTGAGTGTTGAATATGATCCTTCTTATCCAAGATTTTAACACGTATCTCCTCATACGTTAATTCTTCTGCTATCTCGTATAGTTCTAATTTAATAACGTGGTTCGGGTCATCCACATATTTACGTAACATTGATACGTTAAAAAAGTTATGAACACGCGACATACTTGGCGGTAAAACGAGTCTATATGCCACAGTTCCTACTCGATCGAGGATTTCAAATGGGCCAATTAAACCGAGGGTTGAAATTTCCTCTCTTCAGCAACTCTTGCTTTTAAAATAACGCCCTCTTGAACCTTTTTCTTTGTATTCATCAGCTCCGGGTCTGTAGCTTTAGCAGCTTTAACATTATCGACTAAAGTTAGTTCTAATCATATATTCGTTATCTTCACGTAGGTTCGTATATTCGCACTCATAAGAGCATACGATCTTCTACTCAACGCGTCAGCTATCACGTTCGCTTTTCCACGATGGTATTGAATGGTATAATCGTAATCTTCAATAGCTCGAGCCAATGTCTTTGGCGCATTATACGTTCATTTTAGTTGAAGAAATATTTGAGGGTTTTAGAAATGGGTTTTATACTGGGGTCAATACAAAATTCGATTTCACGCTCTAGGGGTAGGCTAAGAAGTCTTCAAGAATACGTTAGAAATTTATTAACAATAGAAATATCATTCAAAATCGCGACTCTCATCCAAGACTTGGATAAAGACGTCACATTGATACTATCAACTTGCCACCGTTATTCACTTCAAGGCCCCCATGGATAGTCCGCTTCAAAGATTCCACACAAGAAGTCACCAAATGAAAGGCTCGGGGCTCTTTACGTATGGCTTGATATGATAATTATTGACTTTAAGTGGTTTGGTTGCTTGAATTCGCATAACAGGTTGGTTAGGAATATGAAAGCTAACAACCTTACGAAAATAATCGATTTTAGCATGATGAGTAGTTAACCAATCAATCCCTAAAATCACATCAAAGGCAAGTATTTTCAAAGAGATAAGATCGACAGGTAACGTGAAAGTGTTGATTTGAATCAAACAAGATTTATAAACAGTGGAGATAATGAAGGCTTCTACAAATGAAGTTTTAACCAATAAGTCAAAGTCTAACTTCTCTAGGGTCAAATTTAAACGTTGAGCGCAAGCAAGAGAGATAAAAGAATGGGTAGAACCGGTATCTAACAAGGTATAGACTTCGCAAAAATTTGTAATTAACTAACCCGTGCTAAATTCATTTGGGTTACTCGCTTTTGGGGAGGTTACGACAAACGCTCTCCCTTGAACTTCCGATTTTGTCTTGTCTGGGACACCCTTGGATGCCTCCATCCCAGCTGGACTTGACTTTAGTGCACGACAAAATTAGGCTAGGTGACCTTCTTTTCCACAATTATAACATGCTTTGGACTGCATCGTGCAGTTTGGACTTATGTGTCCTTCCCCTCCATATTTGTAACATACGACCCGATGGTCGTTCTCCTTCCTTAACAATAGGTGTTGATGCTGACGTCTTTCCATCATTATTGAATCTCCTCTTCTTGAAATGTCCAATCTTATTGCCATGGCCATGATTACCACCGAAGTGATTACCATTTCTGGCATGTTGATTCCCTCCACGCTTATTGTCACCGCTTCGATGACTGTTATCACTAGTATTATCATTTTGTCGGCTGCTCTCTTTTGGTTGGGTTGACTCATTATCGCGCTCCAATAACTGAGCCCTATTAACAACATCTGAATAGAAACACAGTTTATGAGAGATAAGATATTGACGTATCTCGGGTTTCAAACCTCTTAGAAACATTAGCGTCATTCTCTCCTCATTATAAACCAAATGGGACGCAAACCGGGACAACTCGGCAAACTTGGCTTCGTACTGCGACACGGTCATGTTGTTTTGCTCCAGCTTGATGAACTCTACCTCTTTCATGTGATGAATACTTTCGGGAAAGTACTTGTCGTTGAACAATTCTTGAAACTTTTCCCAAGTCATCTTCAGTGCGGCAGGTTGAGTACGCTTTACAGATTCCCACCAGTAATCTGCCTCTGCTCGCAACGTGAAGGTGGCAAAGGGAAACTTTTTCTCCTCGGAGCATCCCAAGACATCAAATATCTTGCAAATCTGCTTTATCCACGTCTCTGCCTTAAGTGGTTTTGGCTCTCCAAAAACTCGGTGGTCCCAGCTCTTGAATCGCTTAATGGTGATCGTCCCGAGAGTTGCCGGTGTTTCCACCTGCATTTTGGATAGGAGCCGCCTTCGCCTGATGTTGCATGAATTGCATAAAGCCTCTGAACATCCCATCGTTCATCATTTCATCGTTGTTGTTTACCTGAGGATTATTGTCTTCCTGTTGCACATTATCCTGGGTATTAATATGTGGTGACTCAACGGTCTCATGTGCTTCATTGCTTATCTCAACATTTTCGGATGCCATTTTCAAATACTACCACAAAACAAGGGTTAATTAACATATCACATATTATCCTTATACTCTGACCGACCAATTAAATACCAAATAAACTTAGGTAGGTCATACTAACGAAGGAATTCCCCGTCTCTCCCCTCCTAGTTCTTGTCTCACATCTCAGTCAGGGATCATATCCCTAAGCTTTGATACCAACTGTGACGCCCCCAAAATAGGTATACATCATCTATTCTGAGTCTCCAAATACATGGTACAGAATATAAATACAATCTTAAATATACAACATGAGTTATGAGTTTTAATACAAATATTGTCTTCTAGACAGTATTCAAACTCAAAATAAGTCCTCAATACATTTATTATCACACTATTTCATAGAATAGTGAGGACTACTAATGCAACCATCTGGACCGTCAATCCATTCCTCGACTAGTTTCAGCTATATTCTCATTTCCTGAAGAGAACATTGAAAGAAAGGGTGAGCTCAACTAGCCCAGTAAGAAATATTATGACTAAGATAATGCAGAATAAATTATCATTAGTCTTCAACAATGTTAAACTGATAAAATACAATAAACATCAAGTTTAACTGCAGCGGAATAAGCAATCCATTAGAAGAGTCAAGTAGAGCATGATATCTACTATCTTATATGATTTAAAATGTTTTCATCAATTTTTATCGCTGAGACTCAACTTAATAAATAAACCACATCATCGAGTCATCCCTGCACTACGGGCCAAGGATATTCATTAAATCATCAATGGACATGACTATACCGAATAATCCATGGTCATAATCATACCAAAAATTGTCCATCAATGCACTACAGGCCACTGAGGATTTTTACCAAATCATTTATAACATTACAGGTCATGATTATACCGAATAATCCCTTGTCATAATCATACCAAGTCCATCTATGCACGTAAGCCAAAGATGACTTTCATCATAATATAAGCATGAGGATAATGACAATGATATAAGCAATAATCAAACGAAATCAAGGATAAATATTAAAGACTTTAAATTTATCCAAATATTATCAATCACTTAATAAACTCATAATCTAATATTATTAATATTATAATAATATTTTAATCACTTCTTAAACTTATAAATAATTTATTTTAATTGTTTACACTTTACCAAATAATGCATTTTAATCATTCAAAAATGTCATACTCATAAGATATCATCACCAATGATCAAATTTCTCATCAAAAATCTGCATATACCCTATATAGGATTCCCAAGCCATAAAATCCTATTTTTCAATTTTGTTACTTCACATAACATATTTAATTCATTTACTCATAACTAGTTCATTTTCATGAAAAATATCAAATCAGTCCCAAAAATATTTCTTTTCTGGGATTTAGCAGAATATAATCCCATATTAAACATATATTTTTCTCAGAGTTTTTAAAATTCATTTACTATTTTTCATATGGACAAAACTGCCGAATATTTAGACATTTATCATAAATTATACTTTTGTCCAAAAATTCCGAAATTTATAGGGTATACTCCTGTTATATACATGTACTCCCAATAAAACTTTCACCAATTTTGGAGTTAACCACAAGGAGTTATAAGGGTTTACTTTTAAAATAGTCTTTTCTCATAAAATCCATAACTCTTAATCTATAAATCCAAAAATCGCCACCTTTGGACATAATATAGAAAACTCATCAAATTATCATTTCAAATTTTTTCAAAATTTTTGAGGGTCAAAAAAATTACGAAACTGCAAATAGATTTTTCACCTGCCATGCGGTAATCCACGTAGACAAATCATTTCTACAATTTAATAAGGAATGAATACAAAGGATAATTCACCATGCATGCGGTAATCCACATAGATAGGTTATTCCAATAATAATTGATGTCTGGAGGTTATATTGACCAATCGGGTAATTAATCGAATAAATGAGCAATTAATTGCTATTAATTCACATGATTATAACTATTTGTTCACATGTGTGTACTATTGATTTACATTCATTTACTATTACGGGAGTTGGTGCAAGTTTGATGATACTTGCAGGACTAAATTAAAAATGAAAGAAAAGTTGAAGGTATTGTACTGTAATATTTTGAGCTCCAAAACGTGCAATTATCGAAACTATATTTTCCTATAAATAGAAGCTCATTCTTCCTTCATTTCTCACCAATTCATTAAAGCTATAGAGCAATTATTATAGAGAGAAATTATAGAGAGAAAGAAGAAGAGAAGTTTGCTACCTCTCTACTCCAGTATCCAGTTTTTTTCTAAAGTAAGGGGTATTATTTCTTTCGTATTTATGAAGAGAGCTATTATTATTCTATTCCTTATTATTATGTTGGAATAATCTGTCTATGCAAAGTACTGCATATATGGTGAAATTCTTCTATTATTCCATTCTTTATTATTCGTTGAATATCCTCATCATGCAATGGATTCACGCGTGACACGTTCCGCTTCTTTATGTTGATTTCCATTAACACTAACAATCCCAACACAATGGAAATATTTTTCTCAAAAATTTTATTTTTGAAATTTCAAAGTTTGACTTTTTTCGAAAAGTCAATCGTTAAATTTTTCGACCAAAAAATTCAACCTCAAAGAAATTTTGTGTTTATAGTCTATTTCTACTAATTTCATCGCTTACGACTCAAATATCACGTTTGCGTCTCCAAATTCAACTCTGAACTCAACTTTGATTTTTAATAACATTCATCATTAATATTATAACTCTCACAATATTTAACAACCAGGTCGTTCCTAGTAAAGAGGGGGCTTTCCAATAAGAATTTTTCCTTATTGGCGCGCAATTAGGTGACCAAACCTCTTCTTCACAGAACTTCTAGACATTATAAATATTGCAATTTAATAATATGAATAACTTTGTCGTCTCAATTATTGATTTAATAATATATCATATTATGTAGATGATACTGTGACAATAATCGAATCAATAACATGAGAAATATGATGTAGCAATTACTGTAGCAATAATTGAGTAAAACTGAGTGACTTCTCACGTAAGCATCAATAATCAATACCGTGTGCTACTATGCAACCACATGTATTACTGTACTTTTACTACCGAGTAGTTCAACAGTTTTAACGGTAACACTTTCGCCGTTATTTTTATAAAAAGATAATTCTGTCGTTTTCTTACTACGACAATACTTTCGTTGTGAGGTCCACCAATGATTGTGCCGTCGTACGGATATTCTCCGACAAAAAGAATATTCCTCAACCAAACGAATATTTTATAACAACTTGCATACTTTGCAAAAAAAATTCACATATCACCCTTAACTTTAAGCCTTTATCAATTTAATCATTTACGAAATAAAATAATAATTATTAGAAAACTGAATACTTTCATTTCATAAAATTTGGGGTCTTACACAGACCCCATTTAATAAAACACATACATTCATGCATTCAAATAAAATAAAATTCAATCACATTGGTCAATAGTCCATAATCAATCCCATTTATTATCATACACATCTACATATGCATCAATAAATAACATTTATCTCATGAATAATAAACATTCAATATATATATTGATATCATTTAATGGGCAAATTTAGTTAGCATAAAATCTAATTTTGAATCAAAATAAACTCCTTTATTTTAATCCAAATTTAAATCAAAATAAACCTCTTTTATTTTAATTTATCCTATTTTGAATAAAATAAACTATTTTATTTTAATCAAAATCTTTAATCAAAATAAACTCATTTATTTTAATTAATTATGGAATCCAATTCCAAGTAAAAAAAACTCCTTTATTAAAGGAAACACGAATTCTCTTTCCTATTCCCAAATAAACTCTTTTATTTTGAATAATATGAAATCTTATTCCATATCTAAATAAACTCCTTTATTTAAGGAGATACGGATTCTCTTTCCTATTCACAAATAAATTCTTTTATTTTGAATAATATAAAATCTTATTTCATATCTAAATAAACTCTTTTATTTAAGGAAACATGGAATCTAATTTCAACTCTAATTAATTATCATAGAATCTAATTCCAACTCTAATTAGTTAGCATGAAATTCAATTTTAAAATTAAAATAAACTCTTTTATTTTAATATTAAAATAAACCTTTTATTTTAATATTAAAATAAACCTTTTATTTTAATATTAAAATAAACCTTTTATTTTAAAATTAAAATAAACTTTTTATTTTAATTATAAAATAATTAAAATATTATATATATATATATATATATAATAACCGTAGGAGCTTTTTTAAAAGACTTCTCCTTGTTAACTAACTTATATATATAATATATAACACTAGTTGTGTCCCGTGACTCCGGCACTACATGGGCGATGAGATTTATTTCAAACTTTGAACGGCCCAGATAATTTATTAGGGTGAACGAAAAATTTAAAATAAATTATATTTTGTTAGATAAATAGTTAACATACAAATCTGGAGGAAAAAGCTAGGCTATCGTGAATCATATATAAATAATATCTAACCACACCTTAAGGCTTGAGATGTTGCAATGCTTTAGTAGTTTAGTTATATATATATACTGTACAAAGTTAACGGTATATATATAATATATATATATCATATAAACATATTGCAACAACAAACATACTACAACATATTAATGAGTTCCGTGAACCGTGAAACGTGTTTGCAGGAACAACAAAAACACTGATAGCAGTTTTTAAATAAATTTTATACAACAAATTATGCTCAATTAAATTGTTTTAAATATATATCAATATATATATTAAATTAAAATAATTAATAATTCGCATAAAGGTTTGGCTCTGATGCCACTGTTAGGTTTATAATATTCATGAACACAATCAAATTGCATAAAATAAGCGGAAACGTGAAAAATCAGAGTTTTAAAATTTTACAAACCATATACCCGGATCACCCTTTATACACAATTATTAATTAAACGAAAAAGAAAAAAACAAGAATCATACCCTTGAAGATTCGAGCTTCCTCAGGTACAAGTTCACCTCCAATCCTTTTCGCGTTCAACTTGAATCCACCAGGTTTGGTTCCTATCTTTGATCAACATTAGCCACCCAAGTGTTTGGCCTCTAGAGGTGATCCACCAAGAAAGAATGAAGATTCAAGAAGATGGGTATTCAAGAAGATTCAAGAAAGATCCACCCTAGTTTTTCCTATCTCTATTAGAAAAAGGGGCGTACTCTCCAACTATTAGAATTACGTATGTTGTGAAAAAGTCAACAACCACACTCCACCCATAATAAGACTCCTCTTATTTATAGATGTGGGCAACCCTCCTTAACAATTAAGGAATTAAGTTTTATTTTAATTAATTAAATTCCTTTAATTAATTATGGTCCCAATCTTATTAGGAATAATTAATTAAAATCTTTTAATTAATTGTCTCCTAATCTTATTAGGAATATATGAGAGTACTTTTATTAATTAATTCCCAAACTCCTTTAGAAATTAAATAATAATAATAGTAATAATAATAATAAGACTCCTCTTATTAATTTATATTTAATATTTCTAAAATATTAAATAATAAATATTAAGCTATTTAATTTATTCTTTCACCATAGATTAAATTAAATATACTTAACTTATTATTACGATTATGCCATTTATTTCTTAAATAATTATTCTTCCTTTTATGATGTGACCATTTAGGTTCTCCATATTAAACCGGCTGTGAATAAATCAATCAGAACAATTCTAATCTTATTTAAATAAATAAATTAAATTATTAATTATTTAAATAAATAATATTTATTCTACAATAGGGATAAGCCTCCCTAGTGATCAATGACTTTCTAGATAATATAGATTTTAACATTAATCATAAAAGAACCTTTGAGTAAATAGTTACCGTACAATTCAATCCTTCCACCATACAATGTTCCAATTAAATATAAGACATGGAATTACTGTCAAGTCTTATTTTATTTAATTATATGTATTTCGATCCTTAAATGCACAACACCAAATAATGCAAATTAGAAACTCCTTTCTAATTTTATTCTGCCTTGGCCAAGGACTACTGGGTTGTCATTTATCGAATCACATAGGACATTTCTCTTCTTTTACTAGAAGTGGTAGATTCTTTATTGATCATACATTATCTCCATGTACAACTTATTATACCCAAGTATACCCTTTGATATACCCTAAGGGTCTTAAGGAATAAGTCAAAGTATAACTCATCATACACAAGATACTATGATGATCTCAAGTCCAAGGATCACTTGTACTACTATCACTACAGGAATTCCTATTGACAGGCAAATAAAACTCCATTAGGTATTCCTTAGCGAGCCACGTTTAGTGAACTTATTCTCTAATAAGCACCTACATACTTTCCTTAGTGTCTACACACATATGATCATGAGATCAATCGTCCTCATCCAATGAGCAAGCAACATATGTACCAATCTATCCGGATTCACTAATTCTCAACGATTGGGGATTGGAAACTATTTTAGTTTTAAGCTTTCTAAGAATTTAGATCTCATTAGAATGATCATCATCATTATTCTAAAAGCATTGCTTAAAACTATGGGTTTATCACATATTATAAAACAGCATCATGTAGATAATTAAAAGCCTTTAATAAATTAATACTTTTTATTAATAAATGAATAAGATTGTTACAAAGTATATGCTTTATCATCAAATATGATTGGCTTATGTGCATACTACTTTCACTACTTTCAAAATCTACTTAAGCTTGGTGGGAGAATTATACCAGAGAATATGTAGATAATGTTTTATCAACTAGGGTTAAGGAAAAGTCTCTCCAACTGATAGATGTGGAAGTGGTCTTCTAGGCTTTGCATTCGAAGGTATCACATCACTCGACAACATCAATGTGTAGTATGGGCTAGAGCTGATATGGTACAAGAAAAACGCATATCATAGACGGATGAAGAAAGAGTAATTTCCTCATAACTATGAATTCCTTGCAGACATTATGGGTAAGTGTGTTCTCTGCAAAGAAATTGTTCATGACTCGGTCATCGATCTTTAGTTCAGAGTTATGACAACCATCGTGCTAAAGATCTAGATGAACTTTGGCTCAATTCTTTTGGGATGCATAGGAAGGTGTATAATAGATGTTGGGAAGAGAAAAACATCAAGGAAGTAGGCTCCAAAAATGTTCTATGGGAGATTTATTAATATCATTTTGAAGAAACTTACTGAAGGAGGTCATTGGGGATAATGAGGGAGAAGCCCACAATGTAAACAAGAAGATTACTCCTAAGTTATTTGATAATTGGAAGAAATATCCTATTGAGATCTTTAGATCAAGACAACCTGAGGACAGTGAGAAGACATAGAGTGAGGTTCTAAAACTCAAAGAAAAGGAAGGTTGCAATAACTGATGAAGGGTCCAATAAAGAAAAATAGTCAACAGGACTAATGAGGAAGAACAAGGGGAACGTAAAGGCTGAAAGGCCAAGGGAAACATCTCAAGGTTCTGCTGCCTTACATGTTCAAGGTGTTCTAACCTCCACATAAGACAAGCCCCATATGATGATAAAGAAGAAGGCATAAAAGAACAAAGAAAAATTTGATGAGAGTTCTACCATCTCTAAACTAATCAAGAAGAAAGGGATAAATAGCAAGCGCTAAAAGAAATCAATATTGTCTCTGATCGTAGAGCAACCAAACTCTTTTATCACAGAGTCGGTAATGGTAGTTGATGAAATGGCTAGGACAGCTGGTTAACTCGAGCCAACTGTTGATGAATATGAATTAGTTGGGATAGCTAATCTGCAAGAGCGTCAAGATGAAAAATGAGGAAATGGATATGAAGGAACGAAATCCTGAACAAAGAAGAAAAAGAGAAAGCCTATCCACATTGTGGAGAAGAAGAAAAGAAAGAAAAGGTCATCAGACCATCTAGAAGAGAAAGAAGTTGGTTTAAAGGGGGAGTCACCAGTGCCAAATTAAAGCTCACCAAATGATTCAGTGGTTCAAGCAAGGATAATTGAATCAGTGTTTGCAGATATTGGGGTTGAACATAGTCCTCCTATTTTTGAGTAAATGAATGCACAAGTTGAGGGGGAGCAACCAGAAGTAACTCATGAAGTCCCCTCAATTCCTCAAAAAATAGAATCAGAAGAACTAGATGTTGAATTCACTGGGGAGTTCCATCATGGCAGAGTTACTATGGATAGAACTACAATATTTTACAGCAATCAAGCTGAAAATTTGTACTTCTTTCTATTTCTCATGCCCTTGCTTTGAGATCTTCTTTCCAAAAATCTAAGCTTCATCACTTGGGCGTTCAAGACCTATCCCAATGTAAAAGTGATGGCTCAGAACTTTCACAAGGTTCTTCATTATGCCAAGAAGATAATCAGTAATAAAACCTTCTATTCTTCCTATAGATATGATAGAATCTCTACAATTAGTAAATTCTTCTTTACTTATTCAAAATTTATTCATTCATTTTTTGTTTACAATGACAAGGTCGTAGAGTCACCATCTAGGATCTCTGAGAAACCTTCATCACCTCCTAATTCTTTTTATAACTCTCCATTCGTAGAGTCTCAACACTCTACAGATGATGTAAATAACTCACACTCTCCGATCGTAGAGTCCCAAAACCTTACGGTTGATGTTGATAATACTAGTTTTCCCATACACATTCATATCCCATTTCACTCAAACTCTCCATCATTAAAAAAAATTTCCTACATTCTCTTTACACCTATAAATTCTCCTCTACATCCTTCATCACCTATACAATTTGTACAACCTGTACAAATTATACAATCTATACAACCAGATATTCTTTCAATAACTCCTCAAGATATACCTTTTTCTTCCAATAATGAATACTTTGATCTAACCCTTACTTTGACAAACATCTCCTGGAGTGATAAGGTTGGTTCTAAAGAGCTGTTAGAACGAATTTTGGAGCGGGTCTCAATAATACCCTCTAAACCTCAATTAAAAGAACTTATGGATCTCATTGCGGATGAGCTTCATGCCAATCTTGAGCACTCTTCTACTTCAATTAAAAACACCTTGAAGCATGTTGCAGAGGTAGCAACCAAAGTTCCAATAGATATGTCCAAAGAGTTTAGAAAAGACATGAAAGAACTATTAAAAGACATTATTGAGAATCATAAGCAAAGGGATGTTCTTTACTTCAAATGCCTTCAAGATCATAAAGAGGAAGTTCTTGCTCTTTAAGAAGCAAATGAAAACACCATAAAAGCCCTCACTGAGAAATTCTTTGACCTTAGCAACTCCCTCAATGAGTTCAAGAGCATGGTAATGAATCAGATGAAGCAAATAGACAATGCTCTAGAACGAACAAACTCTGAAATGACATTTGTACATCAACAATGTGAAAAAATAGAAGCAAGGCTGCAAGAAAATCAAGATGATATTGCCTTATCTCGTAATCAAATGCAAGAAATGGTTCAAAGTGTCAAAGAATTATCAGCAGAAATATATGTTTTGAATGCTGACAAAGAGGGGGAAAATAAGCTACTAAGTCAAGGGGAGAAAAGATCAAGGCCAGTGAAAACTTCTATCTATCCTCCAGCGTTCAGCTCTCCTCAAACTACTTTTCCTACTGATCATGGACATTCTTCCTCCTCACGACATGATCCAAATGCAGTGACCTCAACTAGCACTAAACTCATATTAGGTGATCCCTCGTATCTCAATAGAAATCTTCAAGGGACTCACATTGTGGGAGAAGAAAGACCTAATATGTTTGATCTTGGCCCAAGAGATTTAATAAAAGAGATTTGAAGAAAGCAAGTTGAAGATAGAGCCAAAACTGAGAAAAGGATTACAGCTAAGAAGTACTGGTTTTCTAAAGAAAAGAGTGGGAGATAGTAGGTATAAAGTTATAACTTTTTTTGTATCTGAAATATTTGTTTATTGTAAAATTTTCAAAATTTGTACAAAATCTTATACATCAATAAAATTCATTCTTTTGATGTAGAGATATAGTTTCTTACTGTATGATAAGGCTTGTTACCTATTTATGTTCTTTACATCTTAGAATTGATGTTTGTTCTTAAACTACTAGTTTTTTCATCATCAAATAGAGGGAGATTGTTAGTAATTGTTAAGATATGCATGTTTAAATTTGATGATGTGTTTATAGTACTGTATAATTGTTCAATAGTTTTGTAAAGTCCTTATCTAAGATATATTTGTACAAGGACATCGAAATAGAACGATCAAACTTGTTAGGTTGATCATTTGAGTTATTTTAATGTATAAGTGATATGATCAATTCGATTATATAATATTGTTAATTCAGTTCGCAGAGTAATCTAAGTTTTTGTAGAGCATCAGTTGAGTGATCGTATAGCTGTCGGAGTGTTCACAGAGTAAAGAGAAGTTCACAAAGTCTACTCAAGCATCGTAAAGTGCTTACCTTAGAAGAGTCATTCGTAGAGCAGAAGATAGAGAACTCTTCGTAGATTACATCTCTAATTGTAAAATAACTTTTCGTAGAGTTCAGAACGTCGAGTAACTTAAGTCAAGACTCTACATTCTTCACCAAACTCTATGATTAGTCAAAGTTCGTAGAGCATGCCAGAACTGTCATAGGACTTACAAATGCAAAGCATTGTAGAGAAAATATTTCAAGATGTTTCTCACCATCTTCAACTTCAAATAAGAAGATCAGATAATGGTATGTCTAAATCTAGCATTGAAGATGTGACACCACTCACATATGGTAGGTTAGACTACAATCTGATGGGACTTGTCAGGGCCAAAAGCAAGCCTAATACTTACTCTAAAGGTCAACATCAAAGAACATCTTGATGCATAGCGTTAAATGCACCAATGGGAACTCTCCAATGAGATGATTTTCAAAAGTCTATAAAAGAGTACGAGGATTAAAATCCAAGCACGAATCACTAAGAACAAAGTTGAAACTCTGCCAAAATATATCAAGCTCTACTCTACGAAACAAGAATACTTGTTCAAGCTGCTAAGTACCTAAAAGAAGTCAAGCTTATTACAGAGCTTAGCAACAACCTAAAACAACTATCATTCATTATGATTTGATTGTCTAAGTGACATTCATCCAAGTATAAGTGAGTTGAAGAGGTCTAAGTGATATGGTCTTAAGTGATCTTGGCGAGACTAAGTGACTCGAAGGAATCTAGGTGATTTAGTTGTAACAGATCTTAGTAATATGGTCTTTGTGACCATATCCTTAGTGGATTTCCTACTTGTTGAAGTAAAAGAGTGGACTATGAGTTATTTGTACTCCGAACCACTTAAACATCTTGTGTCATTTACTTTAAATATTTATATTCTGTCATTAACTGTTATATCTGATAGTGACTAATATCCACAAGTGCTAAATCTAGAATTGAGATTTCATTAAATCTTTAGGGGGGGTTTAAACTAATATTCCATTGTGCTAAATTAATTATTTGGCAACTAGTCTTTAAATAAGAAAAAAAATTAAAAGATCTATTTAACTCCCCTTTTAGATCTCTTTTGTGCCTCTAGGAAACAACAATGTTAATGAATCGCCCATAAAACATTTTTTGACACTAGCTTGCCTACGACTTTCTTCTTCTCAGCGTTATTTATCCATTTAGCAATCCAGTCCATGAAGATGACTCCAAAATTAATCTTCATCACTATAGCAGTCATTATCTTGAGTTGAAGCTCGCTCATAGAGTCATGGGAAAATTCCTTACAAAGAATACATTTCCCAATTATGTCGACAGGGAAATCATAATTTGGAGAGAATTCCTTCTTCTTTATTCCTTTAAGTTGTGGGTTCTTTTTGTAACCCATCAACTCCAACCTAGACTTCATATCAACATCTTCAAAGGACATGATGTCATCGGTCATAAAATCCAAGTGATGGTTCAATTCCATCACATCGAACTTGAGGGTGAGACCCTTCACCTTTGTTATGAGTCTCCATCTTCGCACACAACATTCAGGTAGAACTCCTCTACAAGTCTTGTGTAGACCTTTGTACTAGTATTCAAGGCCTCATAAAGTCCAATCTGCTGCACAAACACAATAACAACTATGAACTGCTCCTCGGCGTCTCCAAAATTCTCGAAGCACAACTGGTTTCTTAAGATTACTTGGTAGTTTGTCATCTTCTTCAGAGAAATTTAAATTGAAAAGGAATGAAAAATGTCTAAGATTGCAAACTCTTTGAAAATCTAGGGCTTGAGAGTTAGAGAGAAAATTTGAAAGTTTAAGATTGAAATGAATAGTAAAGATCAGATGAAAAATTTAAAGAGTTTTTAAGTTATTTCCCTCTAATTTGGCTGAGTGGGACATGTTTCGAGTGACTATATATTGAGCTCATGTCTCGTCATAAATGTTATTTATAGTTATAAAGCAATTACTTTTTCTTCTCATTCGCTTTCTCTAGAGTTGATGACCATTCGCTTTAATTGTCTTCCTTTTGCTCAACGATTTGATAGATAATGTAGAGTAAATTTTTATTAAGCCTTTTAACTCTACGATACTTTACTGCTCGACAATCCATTCTACGAGCTTCTTCATTCTACGAACCTCTTTGTTTAATGAAGTACTCTACGAACACTACTCGTTATATGATCTCTTCTTGCAAAGTTAGTAACTCCATGAGCATAATACTAAGGGTGCAAATTTAGTATTTCTAACTCATTAATTAGCTTATTAAATCTAGATTCGTCTAAGGGTTTAATAAACACATCAGCTAGTTGATTTTCAGCTGAGATAAAATGCAATGATATATTTATACTTTGAACATGATCTCTAATAAAATGGTATCTGGTGTCTATATTCTTAGACATAAAATGCATGACAAAATTATGGGTTATAGCTATAGCACTGGTATTATGATAGAATATAAGAATAGATTTAAACTCAAACCCATAGTCAGCTAGTTGATTATTCATCCATAGAATTTGAGCATAGCAGCTACCAGAAACAATGTACTCAACTTCTGCAATTGAAGTTAAAACTGAATTTTGCTTCTTGCTGAACTATGAGAAAATCCTATTCCCTAGCATGTGGCATGTACCACTAGTGTTTTTCCTATCAATCTTGCATCATGCAAAATTTGCATTTGAATACCCTAGATCAAAGGGAAACTCTTTGGGATACCACAATCTCAAATATGGAGTGCACTTAAGATATCTAAAAATTCTTTTTACAATAATTAAATGAGATTCCATAGAGTTAGCTTGAAATACAAGTAGAGAACATAATATCTAGCCTACTAGAAGTTAATTATAAGGGAAAGCATATCATACCTCTGTATTGAGTTATATCTATACATTTACCTTTCTCATCCTCGTCAAGCTTGGTTGCAAAGGCCATGGAGAGTCTTCATGGGAGTCACTGATTTCATGATATACTTCTTAAGTAAATCCTTGGTGTATTTGGCCTGGGTGATGAATATTCCTTCATCAGATTACTTCACTTGAAGTCCAAGAAAGAAATTTAGCTCACCCATCATGCTCATCTCGAATTTACTCTACATTAGCTTGGCAAATTTCTCACAAATTTTTTCGTTAGTAGAACAAAAAATAATGTCATCCACATAAATTTGTACTAGCAGAGTTTTGTCTTTGTGCTTTCTAGGAAATAGTGTTGTGTCTACCCTTTAAGTTTGCAGAAACAATAGCATGCATACAATCAAATTGATGTAAAACGAAAGCATGTCATAAATCATATTTAAATTTCTTTGCAATTCCAGGAATCACCTTTATGCGATATTATTAATTGAGTAAGGATAAAAAAATATACCTTATGAAGATGACTAACTCCTTAATATGATCTTCAAGTCCAAATCCTCTGATCTTTTGCGCTTCTTTAAATTCACGGATCAAACATCAGCTACTTAGTGTGTGTAGCATTTTAAAGGTGATCCACTAAGAGATTATTGATTAAAGAGGTAAATTTAGGTTCTCTCCAAAACCTTGGGTAGTGAACCCAAATTCGTTCTCTCTTTCTATCTCTCTCCTAACTCTTTAGGTTGTAGATAATTATTACGTAGTATATAGAATACCATCAGTAACCCCAATGTATAATAAGGCATCTCCTTATATAGACTAATCATCTCTCCTAATTTTTTTAGGACTTAAGGTTTTAATTTAATTTCTATGCCATTTAGGAACTAAATTATTTATAATAATAATAATAAGAATACTTCTTATTAATTTATAATTAATATTTCTCCAAATACTTAATTATAAATATTAAGCTATTTAATTTATTAAACCATGGAATAAATTAAATATACTTAATTTATTATTATTAAGTCAACTACTTCTAAAATAATAGTTCTCTTTTATGGTGAGTTAAAATTTGTATATTTAAATTTGATGATGAATGTGTTTAGTAGTATTTATATCTTATTTTAACTCATAAGTTGTTTTAGTCAAACGCCTTTACATTTATTTTAACTTAATTTTTGATTTATAAGTCAAAATTGTGTTAACAACTTTTATTTATAAGTCATCACTTAAAATGAGTTATAAGTCCCTTTAAAATAAGTCATCTCCGAACAGACTATGTAAATTATATAAAGTAAAATTAAAATTTTATAAAATTTGGATGGTTAAATAAAAAGATAAAAAAAATAAATTGAAAAATACGAAATAATTATATATCTAAAGTTGTAACTAAAAAAGAGAGGAGAAATTTTTAATAAAACATGACACTAAATTATCAACCTTCCGCCGGAGGCTTTTTATAATATATATGAGTTGTTTTAGGCACCTTCATTAAAAGGTAAAAATCTATTTCACTTGTTAAATTTCTTTAGGCATGTTAAAACTTGCATAGTATGCATATCATTTTTAAGAATTATATTATGAAATTAAAATTTTAAAACTTTTAAAACAATCCTATGTTACCGAGGAACTTTCATTTCCTATTCAATTCATTTAACAAAAATAATATCGTTTATAAAATTTGATAAATCTTAATGATGTATTTTTTTCTGATTTAAAAAATAATTTCTGATTTATCTTAAGATTAACATTTGTTAATTTAACAATAATCAAATGATAATAAAATTTGAGAACTTATATTTTTATGTGATACCATAATATTTCCAAATGATCCTTCTAAAATAATATATTTTGGTATAATATATTTAACATAAATAATGAGTGGATCTCACAATCATGTAAAATAGATGTAGAATTATTATTTTTACACGTAAAAATATCAGTTTCGTAGAAATATGATGACAAAGTTGGGAGTTTTAGTTTGGTGTAACAAAAAAATAATTGACTAATAATTTTGTATTATTATTATTATTATTATTAAAATATGGAGCAAATGATAAAATAAAATCAACCAATCAAATGATATCATTCTTGAATGGAGGGAGCATTTGCTGAGTCAGACTGTACCAGAAGTGTTCTAGTAAATAAAAGGATATGAGTATATTCTACGTGGCACAGCTGCTCTGCCACAATTTTGCTTCAAACTCCATGATCCAAACTCTTAACATTTTCCCATTCTATGTGGTTCTAGTTTAAAGTCCCCACCTTACTTACATTTTTTTTCCCATCTTCATATTCTAGAATCTGATCAAATAAAAAAACAAAAACCAAAATCTGGGTATTAGGCAGGATTATCCACTTTTTTTTGAATCTCCAAATCTTGTTTTTCTCTTATCGTAAATTGCCTGATCAAGTTTATTTGCCATTTTTATGGCTACTGCAACTTCTGCCCTGACACCCACTACAAAAACTGCTGGATTCTGCTGCAAAAAACCCAATATCCAGAAATGGAGTTTAAGCCCAAATGCCCTCAATTCTAGCAGTAATGGGGGTGCCCATTATGGTAATAGAAGTTTGTCCTTGATGATTTTTTCTAGGCCTGCTACTTCTTCTTCATCAACTGCTACTGAAACCAGCAAGAAAAAGCAGAAGAACAAGAAGAAGAAGGATAATGAAGACCAAGAGGATGAGAAGGAAAATGAAAAGGAAAAGGAGGGGATTAGTGATAATTTGAATGATGAAAAGGAGCAGGGTAGTTCTGTGTCAATGATGAAGAGGCTGGATGATGTGAACCCAGTGGGATTGGGGAGAAAATCTAGGCAGATTTTTGATGAAGTGTGGCGAAAATTTTCGGGTTTGGGGCAGATTTCTAGGACAATTAGAACTGATGATGAGGCCAGTATTTTGATTAGGGAGGGTGGACCAATGTGTGAATTTGCCATTCCTGGTGCTCAGAATACTACTGTGCTTGTTGTTGGTGCCACTAGCCGAGTTGGTCGTGTTGTTGTTCGAAAGCTTATGCTTAGGGGCTATACTGTAAAGGTTCAATTGCTTTCCCCCTTTTCTCATTTGTGTTGCTATATATGTGTGGATACATGGTATAGGAGGTAGGAAAGAAGGACCCTAAAATTACTGTTCTATTTTAGTGCTTTTAACTCCACATTACTCTAATTTGACATGAAACTAGTTGACATATAAATCATTTTTCTTTTCTCATTACATTTTCATGGCTTTAGTCCCAAAATGAGAATCCCCTTATAAAATGAATGTCCTGATTTTTAAGAAAGTTGTGATATTGGGCTCCGATTATGTTAAAATCAAAATTTCGGTAGAAACTCTTTCTTTAAAGTGGGCTGTTATTTTGGGACAGTGGGAGTAGTAGTTGTTACAATGACAAGAGCCGTAGTTATTCTAGTTTGTCTTCCAATTAAGGTTATAATTTCACTTTCTATTAACAGGAAGATATATATAGAACATAAAAGAAATGAATTTTTCACACTAATAATTATGAAATTTCTAATTTTCTATATTCGCTTCAATTTCCTTGCGCCATTAGATTACTCAACCTCTACATGGATAAATTATTTTTATTCTGTGATTTACTCTTGTTAGTAGTTATGAACCTCGGTGTTTGACCTTTGAAATAGGTCCTAAACAATTTGAATCCAACTGATTGCATGGCGTATGATCTATAAGGGAAGTTAGGTATTTTGGATTCCAGGCAGGTGCATTGTTAGTGGTAATGTGTGGTTGGGGGCGTTGGGTTATCCCAACTGCAAATTGTTCGAATCATATCCGAGTTTACATAGTTTATATCCCCTTCCTCTCAGTCTTGAATAGTGTGCATGTCAATTGGTTTACTATGGTTGTTGATGAAGTGTTTTGTGACTTTTTAATTGCGGTGATGCCTACAAGTTATGTCTTGGGCTTCATTATGAGCTACACTCTAGTAATAGGAGAAACTGAAGTCCCTCTGTCAAATAGGATTACAAAACCTGCAATTTGTCCTGTTGTTTGGTAGAAAGATAAATTTATGATTAAACAATTCCACCTAACATAGCTAGAGCATAATATATCAGAGTTTCAGTAATGTGCTGAATTAATTGTACTTTATCAACTTCAATTCTCTGAATCAGGTGTGATGAATGTTGTTTTTTAACCTTGTTTTCTGCGTTTCAATGTACTGAACTAATTGTACAGAAAATTAGTACTTTTAATGTTTATATTTTAGAAGGAACTTTGGTTGCAAATTCGGAAATTCTCTGTTTTTGTATGGGAAGTTGGTTTATGCTTTCTCTATACATATAGCAGACCTTTGTTTCTTTTGCTGTATATGAAATATCAATATGAACTACCTCCTGAATCCTTTCCTAATACAAGAAAACGCAATTGGATTTTAATTATTCTTTTTATCAGGCTCTAGTTAGGAAAGCAACCCAAGAAGTGGTAGACATGCTTCCCACTTCTGTGGAGATTGTTATTGGGGATGTCGGCGATCCAGTCACTCTCAAGGCTGCTGTTGAAAGTTGCAGCAAAATTATTTGTTGTGCCACAGCTCGTTCCTCCATCACTGGGGATCTGAATAGAGTTGATAATCAGGGCGTTTACAACCTTACAAAAGCATTCCAGGTATGTTCCTTCGCTGTAAAATCTGTTTCATTCATCTGTAAGAAGATTCAAACTTTTGTTCAAGGTTATAATTTATAAATAATACTCTTGGGATATGTTTGTTTGCAAAGATTATCTTCAAGGGATTGCAAACGCATGGACTATATAGTCCTTGGATTAGTAATCGTGTCATTATTTTATCTTAAAAAAATATCCATGTGTCTGTTTAGAGGGGGATTATATGTGGGATAACTAAAATTAGGGTATTTTTGTCCTAATTTTTTAATGGAAAGTTCATTTAAGTGCGACTATTTAATTATTATTTTAATACCTAGGGAGGGGATTAAATATTACCCCATGTTGGGGTATCATATTATCCTAGGACTACAAATTTAGAATCAAACATGGGATTTAAATTTTAAAGGACTAAATAGCAATATTCCCTTCTTATCCTTGCAAACAAACATAACGGAACATAATGAGTTGTTAATGATTTGAGGAGTGTGTCTAAAACAGCTATTAAGTGAATCTATTTATTCTCATTAAGACTTGGTAAAGTTAAGAGTTTTAGATATTTAACCTCATTTCCTTATTATCCTAGGATACACTATGTGGAATAAATCTAAATTTGGGATTGAGATCTTAATCACAGAGGGGGAGGGGGAGGGGGAGGGGGAGGGGGAGGGTGGGGGGACTGTTCTGTTGAGTACGAGGTGATGCAATTGCGCAATTCATAAGGTCAAAACCATCACTAGTGAAGATCTACCTGTTATCTGTAATATATAGTATTATTTAATATATATATTTATGATGAAAACAGAACATGATTTTATATAAATATAACACAGAAAATATTAATAAATAAATTCGAGTCCTTTGAATTCACAAAGTCTCCTTAAAGCAAATTTATTCCCTCACTGGTGCTAAAGAATTAATTGAATAATTGCTTCCCAAGATAAAACGGATTTCCAATTCTTAATTAGAAGCACTTCAAAATTAAGAACACTATGAACACAACTTTATGTTATGTACCGAACTTTTCAATAATGATGCATATAATTATAAATTATAGTAATGATGCATGTAAATACAACTTACAGTAATGATACTGGAAGGAAATGAAGAACAGTGCAAAACGGGAACACGGGAACACTACACACTTTGCCAACTCTGCACAGAGAATGGAACGGAATTTTTTTTTTTTTAGAAAACGGGAAAAAAGAACGAACGGAACGGGATTTTGCTATACTGAAATGGGACTAAAAAGCTATAAACGCGGAGAAAAAATTTTCATACTGTTTTAGCGCCCAAATATATTAATTTATAGAATGAAGTGGCAGTTTATTACCGTTGGGCGTCAAAACTACGTAGTATTGATAATAACCCTTAAAACAAAATCGATAAATTATTAAATGATTTTGTCCAAAAAGATTATATATCATGACCCAACCCACTTTTTACCCGAGGGCCCGGCCGTAGAAGATCAGACTTTGACTTGCCACATGCATGCAGGTTTGAACCATGACTTGGCTAGGTCCTCTCCCTTCCACAAAAGTGGGGTGCCCCTTGAAGCCCTTCCCATTGAGCAAACATCCCATATATATGTTTTTTAATTTTTCCTCTAATGCCCTATGTGAGACTTTTGCACCTTACAACATTTCAAGTAGGTGACTTTGGAGTCAATTTTCTCATTCAATTCTTAATGGATTTGAACATATAAATATACCAAGTTATACTCCTCATGAAGGAGAACACATTGGTGCAAAGACTCGACATTTTCGGAATGTGGGTCCCTCATTTAATTGAGCCTCAAAATGCTTTAATATTTAATATTTCAAATCCCATTTCCAACAATCCCCCACATGAATGTAAAATTGGCTTTACAATATGCAAAATATGTTATGAATATGCAGACACTAGTTCGAGTACATGAGAAAAGATATTTCATCAAAGTTAAGTAGCTTTAGTGGCTTTAACTTGTCTCTAGTAAAATCTATCTGGATTTACTTGGCTAATCAAGAGACTTGATGTCTTTGAATCTGCCGCTTTTTTTGTAAAAACCAAGATAATAGAATTCACAAAATATCTCTTCAGACATAATTGATTCTCACGTTTGTGTTCATTTTGGCCTTGAAACACCTCTTGGTTCCGTGAGTATATTAGAGAATTCAGCCTTCAAAATTCTCACAGAAGTGGCCCCCTTCTTACTCACGTATGTGACTTTTATCAAGAGTATTCTGCAATACCCCACTTGAACATATTTCAAGATATAAAAATCATTAAAAGCGTATCTTATCCTGATTCTCGCGGCAGATGTGCACTGTCTCATAATAGGAATGGTTAGAGTAAATCTCTCCTCGGTTGCTTTATCGAGTACTACATAGTTCGGTTTGCCCATCAACCTAGATCTTGGGATCTCCAAATACCAGGTTGGGTTGCTACTATGACGACTCTTATTTAAACAATGAGGCTTTAAACCCATTCCTTTCGATGATTTTTCCACTTGCTCTCTCTTGTTAAACCTTTTGTAAGCGATCCGCAATATTATCTTTTGACTTTACATAGTCAATTGAGATAATTCCATTTGAGTGCAATTGTCTAACGGTATTATGTCTTCATCGTATATGGCGTGACTTACCGTTATATAAATGACTCTGTGCTCTTCCAATCGTTGATTGGCTATCACAGAGTATACATATAGCTGGCACAAGTCTTGACCAATTTGGAATATCCTCTAAGAAATTACGAACCCACTCTGTTTCTTCTCCAGCTTTGTCTAACGCAATGAATTCTGATTCCATTGTAGACCTAGCAATACTAGTTTGTTTTGAGGATTTCCAAGATACCACTGCACCTCTAAGGGTAAAGACATATCCACTTGTGGATTTCGAGTCTTTATTATCAGATATCCAATTAGCATCACTATATCCTTCCAATATCTTCTTGGATATCTCAGATATAGCATTCATATTTTTGAGTATGTTTTAAATATCCTAAAACTCTCAAAATTGCTTTCTAAAGATCTTTACCGGATTACTCAGATACCTACTTAGCTTACTTACCTAATAAGCTATATCTCGGTCTAAGATGCTTCATGACATACATTAAACCGCCTATTATACGAGAATATTCTAGTTGAGATATGCTATCACCTTCATTTTTAGCTAAATGAAGATTTATATCAACTGGGGTCTTATTTAGAATTATATTATACTTGTTAAATTTTTCAAGTATTTTTTCAATGTAATGAGATTGAGATAATATAATTCCATCAGATGTTCTAGAAATCTTGATTCCTAATATTATATCAGCAACCCCCAAGTCTTTCATATCAAATCTATTTGACAACATACGTTTTGTTGAGTTGATAACTTCATTGTTGCTACCCATGATTAACATATCATCCACATAAAGACAAACAATGACATATTCTTTTTGAGTGCTTTTGACATAAACACATTTGTCACACTCATTGATTTTAAATCCATTTGATAACATAACATTATCAAATTTCTCATGCCATTGTTTTGGTGCTTGTTTTAATCCATACAAGGATTTAACAAGTTTGCATACTTTCCTCTCTTCCAGTGAGCTATGAAACCTTCAAAGTTGTTCCATATATATTTCTTCATCTAATTCACCATTTAAGAATGCGCCTTTACATCCATTTGATTATTTCAAGTCTATTTAAAGATGCTATTGCTATTAGCATCCGAATAGATGTAATTCTTGTAACAGGTGAATAAGTGTCGAAATAATCCAATCCTTCTTTTTGTCTATAGCCTTTAACAACACCTTGCTTTATATTTATCAATTGAGCCATCAGCTTTCATCTTCTTTTTGAAGATCCATTTATACCCTAAGGGTTTTGAACCAGGTGGAAGGTCCACCAATTCCCATGTATGATTTTGTATAATGGACTCAATTTCGTTATTTACTACTTCTTTCCAATGAGAAGCATCTGGAGAGGATATTACTTCCTTATAAGTTTGAGGATCGTTTTCTAACAAAAAAGTTAGAAAATCCGGACCAAAGGACTTTGAAGTCCTCGCCCTTTTGCTACGCTCTCCAGGTTCATCCACTATGTACTCTTTGTCTATATATTTTAGGATTATTACTAGTAGCATCCAAAGGTCTTTTGTTTGAATTTGAATCTTTATTTTCATTATATGGAAAAATATTCTCAAAGAATGATGCATCTCTTGATTCAATAAATGTATTAACATGAATATCATTAATTTCATATTTATGAACAAGAAAGCGATAAACACTGCTGTTATTTGCATAACCAATGAAAACACAGTCAATTGTTTTTGGTCCTATCTTAACCTTTTTAGGTTTAGGAACCATCACTTTTGCTAGACACCCCCACACTCTTAAGTATTTATAGCAAGGTCTATGACCTTTCCATAATTCATAAGGTGTTTTATGAGTTTTCTTATGAGGCACTTTATTAAGAATATAATTGGCAGAAAGCAAAGCTTCCCCCCACAAATTCTGGGGTGCTCCAGAACTGTTTAATATAGCATTCAACATTTCTTTCAATGTTCGGTTCTTGCGTTCAGCAATACCGTTAGATTGAGGTGAATAAGGAGCGGTAGTTTGGTGAATAATACCATGAGTAGAGCATATCTCTTCAAATGGTGATTCATATTCACCACCTCTATCGCTTCTTATTGCTTTTAATTTTTTGTTGTTGATTTTCAACTTCATTTTTATAAAGTTGAAACATTTCTATAGCCTCATCTTTGCTTTTTAGCAAATATACATAACAATATCTTGTCAATAATCATCAATAAAGGTAATGAAATATTTTTTCCCACCTCTTGTTTGAACAAACTTTAAATCACATATATCAAGTGAATTAAATCTAGAGGTTCGCTTTTCCTTTCAATGTGTAATGAAAAGGTAATCTTGTCATTTTTGATTCCACACAAATTTCACATTTATGTTTTTGATTAATATCAAATTTAGGCAAGAATTCTAAATTAATTAATCTACGCAAAGTATTATAATTAACATGTCCTAATCTAGCATGCCATATATTTGAAGATTCTAACAAGTAAGTTAGTAAGAATTAATTTTATTATTATCAATAGACTTTTAGTACAACAAATATAACATTCATCTTAAAGAGCCCATCATTCATGTAGCCCTTCCTACAAAACATATCATTTTTAGTAAGTACAAATTTATCGAGACACAAACACCAACTTGAAGCCATTCTTGCTAAGTAAAGACCCGTAAACTAGATTTTTGCGGATATCCGCACATGAAGCACTTCATTCAAAGTCAGTTTTTGCCGATGTCATTTTCAAGACAATCTTTCCACGCCCTTCAACTTTTGAACTTGAGGAGTTTCCCATGAAGAGTTGATCATCATTTTCTACTCGGGTTTAGTAAGTAGAAAACATCCATTTGTTGGAACAAATGTGGCGAGTAGTAGCCCCAAAGTGTCCACGCATACCATTCTTTAGGGGTTTCCTACCAAATTACACTCGATATAACTCGCAGAAAGATTAATGTCCTCAAACATTTTCGTAAAGTTTTTCCAGCTCTGTCACACATTTGCTTGAGCCTTTTGTTCTTTCTTGACTTTTCGTCATGCGACATTTACTTGATTTATGTCCTGGAATGCCACAATTGAAGCATTTGCCTTTGAATTTCTTCTTGCCTCAAAGGTATCTTTGCCTTCACGCTTCCTTTTGTTGTTGTTTGGCCTTTGTTCTACCACATTTGCCTTTGCTTCAATGAAGTTTTTCCCAGTCTTCTTCTCAGATACTCGATTGTCATCTTCAATCCTAAGTCGCACGATCAATTGTTCAAGATTCATCTCTTTGCGTTTATGCTTTAGATAATTCTTTAAGTCTTTCCATGATGGTGGAAGTTTTTCAATCATTGCTGCAACTTGGAATGAGTCACTTAATGACATTCCTTCGTAATGAATGTCATGTAGAATTACTTGTAATTCTTGAACCCGAGTGATAATCGCTTTAGAATCTACCATTTTATAGTTAAGAAATCTACCAACAATAAATTTTTTCATGCCAGCATCTTCAGTTTTATATTTCTTGTCTAAAGATTCCCAAAGTTCCTTTGCGCTTTAATTGTATAATACACATTATACAATGTATTGTCTAATCCATTCATTACATAGTTCCTCAAGAAGAAAATCAGATGTTTCCATGCATCAACAAGCACCACTTTTTCCTTGTCGGGCTTCTTCAACAAAGTAGACATTCCTCTTGTAGAAACCTTGCCAAGTTCAAAGGTTGTGAGATAGAAGAGCATCTTTTGTTGCCAACGCTTGAAATCCGTTCCATTGAACCTTTCAGTCTTTTCTCCATGAGACATACTCACCGCAAAGAATGGTGCTAGTAGATGCCATTTCAGTTATACAGGAAAATAATTATTAAAAGTGACTATAATATTAAATTTAATATTATAGTCACTTTTAATAAAATAATATTAATTTATACTATAATATTATTTATTCATATCATATTTATTTGCTTTAAGATTGTTATCTGTAATATATAGTATTATTTAATATATATATATATATATATATATATATATTTATGATGAAAACAAAACATGATTTTATATAAATATAACACAGAAAATATTAATAAATAAATCCGAGTCCTTTGAATTCACAAAGTCTCCTTAAAGCAAATATATTCCCTCACTGGTGCTAAAGGATTAATTGAATAATTGCTTCCCAAGATAAAACGGATTTTCAGTTCTTAATTAGAAGCACTTCAAAATTAAGAACACTACGAACACAACTTTATGTTATGTACCGAACTTTTCAATAATGATGCATGTAATTAGAAATTATAGTAATGATGCATGTAAATACAACTTACATAATGATACTGGAAGGAAATGAAGAACAGTGCAAAACGGGAACACGGGAACACTGCACACTTTGCCAACTTTGCACAGAGAATGGAACGGAAAAATTTTCTTTTTAGAAAACGGGAAAAAAGAACGAACGGAACGGGATTTTGCTGTACAGAACAGGACGGAAACGGGAAAAAAAATTTCATACTGTTTTAGCGCCCAAATATATTAATTTATAGAATGAAGTGACAGTTTATTACCGTTGGGCGTCAAAACTACGTAGTATTGATAATAACCCTTAAAACAAAATCTGATAAATTATTAAACAGATTTTGTCCAAAAAAGTTATATATCATGACCCGACCCACCCGAACCTGAGCCCGGCCCGACCCGACCAATTGGCAGCGGCGCGCACGGGTTTGAACCATGCCTTGGCTAGGTCCTCTCCCTTCCACAAAAGTGGGGTGCCCTTGGAGCCCTTCCCATTGAGCAAACATCCCATATATATGTTCTTCAATTTTCCCTCTAATGCCCTATGTGGGACTTTTGCACCTTACAACATTTCAAGTAGGTGACTTTGGAGTCAATTTTCTCATTCAATTCTTAATGGATTTGAATATATAAATATACCAAGTTATACTCCTCATGAAGGAGAACACATTGGTGCAGACTCGACATTTCGGAATGTGGGTCCCTCATTTAATTGAGCCTCAAAATGCTCTAATATTTAATATTTCAAATCCCATTTCCAACACTACCAAATTCAATGTTTGTCAATTTTAAGGTTTGAGAGTTCGAGACATACACCAGAACTAAATATTTGGAATTATGCTGTCAGACTGTATACATCAATTCAAATGAACAAGTCCAGGCACAACTTTGGATCATATGTCTTCTTATTACACATCCCATGTTTAATGAATTGATAAGTAACACATTGATCCATTATTTTTTTTTCTAATTTGTAGGACTACAACAATAAACTAGCACAACTGCGAGCGGGAAAGAGTAGCAAAAGTAAGCTTTTACTTGCTAAGTTCAAGTCTGCAGATTCATTGAACGGTTGGGATGTCCGTCAAGGAACTTATTTCCAGGATGCAATTGCTACTAAGTACGATGGAGGAATGGATGCTAGATTTGAGTTCACTGAGAATGAAGAAGCAGTTTTCTCAGGTAAAACTGCAAGAAATGACCTAAACTAAACCATGTTAACAGTTTGCCTATTGCATACTCAAAAGAGACGTTAACACTATGTGAATGGACCCTTCAAGCATTTTATTCTTAATTTGTTTACTGCCTTTTTCAGCAGATGAATTTCATATATTATGGAAGCAAATTTAAGGGAAAAACTGATTGTTTGAGTGGTTCTAAAACCTACTCCCATAGATACAATATCAATAGTGTAATAAAGCTCTGGTGTCTTTTTCTTTCTTTAAGTTTGTTCTCTTTCTTCAACAATAGGCTATGTTTTCACGAGAGGCGGGTATGTGGAGCTTTCAAAGAAGCTTTCACTTCCGTTGGGTTCCACTCTTGACAGGTATTCCATACTCAGATAAAATATGGGCGCACTTCTTCATACCTGATACTGCGTATTTTGTATTTAGTCCTCCATATATAAGTTTTTAATCAACACCAAGCACTCATTATGTCAATGTTTAACATTCTATGATTAGGTATGAAGGTCTGGTACTCTCTGTGGGTGGGAACGGAAGATCCTACGTTCTAATTCTTGAATCCGGACCTTCAGCAGATACAACGCAAAGCAAAATGTATTTTGCAAGAATCAGTACAAAAGTAGGATTTTGCAGGGTGAGGATTCTCTTTTTCTGTATAGGAGAATCGTAATAAATAATGCAGAACCAGTATAATTTTCAGTTATTTGCATTTGACATGTGGAAAACTTTCATCCTCTATTTCTCCTATTATTTTGCAGGTGAGAGTACCATTTTCAGCCTTTCGACCAGTGAAACCAGGTGATCCACCTTTGGATCCATTCCTTGTACATACCTTTACAATTCGCTTTGAACCTAGAAGACAGGTACCTTTTCCGCATATAATTTTAAGTTTCAAACATCTTTATTCATGTTATCAAATCTTCTCTCATCCTTCATTGATGATATTTCTATGTTCTTACCATCAATCTATTTCTTCACATCTTACTTTTTTTCTTTAATCCCTATTCCTAATTTAAGATATGATTTTTTTGTGTTTCAAGGAGTAGTATGAAGAACAACTATGTCCTTATCTAAAAATAAACTAAAATAAAACTAGTTCTGTTATTGTCCTCCTTTGCTCCCTTTGTTTTTGTTATATTATTCTCTTTCAATGTTTATATATTCCCATCAGCCCAAGCATGCATGCACACTAAATGTTTTGAGATTTGTTGAGAAAATGACAATCTAAAGTAAAACAGCTGTTTCTTGGAATTTGAAGTAAGAAATATGCTTCATGCCTTGAGTTCTGATAATTCTGTGTTATTATATTTTTGCCACAGAGAGTTGCTGATGGAACCACCGCAGCGAATCAGGATTTGAGAAGCTTTCAACTAATATTGGAATATATAAAAGCATTGCCAGTAAGTGGCTTCTTAATGTTTCACTGGTAGGATAGTAGAAATTATAATCATTCGGTGTTGTTTTCATACTTGGTTTCTGCCTGTAATATGCAACCTTTCTGTTTCCATAATACGATTTTGTTAATCAAATTTTTGCAGACTGGCCAAGAAACAGACTTTATCTTAGTCTCGTGTACAGGATCAGGGATAGAACCTACCAGAAGGGAGCAGGTTTTAAAAGCCAAGAAGGTTAGTCTTTCTTCACTTAATTTTTTTCCCTTCTAGGCCTTTAAGTATGTTTGCATTACAACTAATACTACATTCAAATTTATGAAGGCTGGGGAAGATTCATTGAGAAGATCAGGCCTCGGATACACAATTATTCGCCCCGGTCCTTTAATGGTAAATCTATTATACAACCAGTTGCATCTGTGGGTTTATATTCATACTCGTCCAAATTAAGTGACTAGATTATAAATTTTGTGTTAAAATTCATAAATTCAACAAAAGATCAGGTGCTACCTAAGCTAACTGAGAGCAGATCTTCTGTCCCCAATTTTCCTGTCCCCTTGTGTTCCTCAGCTTAAATTTACAGTCTCTTACTTAATACTAATTAATTTTAAAATTAAATAAAAGGACATGTGTCAAAATTTAAGTGGGGGAAAATTTAGGGACAGAGGATCTGCTACCCCTTTTTTAATGCTTTTCTCGTTATTTCTTACTCCACATCGAATCGTAAGAGCAAAGATAATAAAAAATTGCTCAACGCCATCTCTGTTGCAGCAAGGACCTTATGCTAGCAAGTATTCTTCTTGCAAGGTTGAGGATATTCCACCAATTGTATTTTAGGGAAGGGGCATCCAGCTTTAATCTTTATACCCGTCTGGCCATATTTCTCACTGTCCGAGAAATTAGTCTACTGCTGCTCTACTTAATTGCAGTTGGGAATACTTTCACTTGTTCGACGTATTGAGTGTATGAAAGATGTACCGAAGGGTCGTAACAATATCTGGTGGTTATAAAGAGGCTCAAGCATAAATGTTTCAACTGAAGCTACAAATTCATAACTATATTTTTTATTTAATTATTATTATTATTTTCAGGAAGAACCTGGGGGACAACGTGCTCTCATATTTGACCAAGGAAACAGGATATCTCAGGTTAGAGTTATTCAATCTTCCTAATTGTAAATAGGGCATTAAAGCCGTCGCCACTCAATTCACTATCCATTGACAATTGTAGGGGATCAGCTGTGCCGATGTGGCGGATATCTGTGTGAAGGCATTGCATGATTCAACTGCTAGGAACAAAAGCTTTGATGTGGGTAACATTCCAATTTCTTTTAAGGCCAAAACCAACTTCATGGCATTAAGTTATATATGTTTCTATGCAGGTGTGCTATGAATATGTGGCTGAGCAAGGGAAGGAGCTGTATGAGCTGGTAAGGAGCATTCGTTAATAGAATTTGAATGTTTTGTATCAGATCAGATGGTGCTTGTAACTTGCCATTTTCTCTGTTATGTCTCTTTTTCTTTGGCTTTCTGTAGTATTCATAGGCTACTCGTAATGCAAAAAAAAAGTTTGGGCTTCTACAAAATATAATATCCATGCTCATGAAAGTAGCTATAAACAAATAACACAATTTATTAGGCAAAACTCAGAGTAACCAGATACTTTTATTGAGCTAGTGAACCACATATTGGTACTGTGTACCAATTACGGTACTTTTACCTACTAGTACTCTAAATTTAGCGTATCAAAATATTTTTTTGTTGTTTTATCTATATTTTCACAATTATCAATATTTTAACTTAGTTTTGGATATTCAAAACATCACATTTGTACTAAATTATTTATAAAACAATCAACGTGTACATTCAATGAAAAATCTGCTACCAAACTTAGTTATATTAAATCTAGATTCTAAGGGAATTCCTAACTATAAGCACTCGTATAAAGTTACCCTAGTATACCGTATTCTAGACTATGTAAGCACATCGTGTACCCATATCAGTTTCAACCACATTTCAGGTAACACTGGGCAAAAGGCAATACTACTTTAGACAATAGGAATAGGCTATATATATTTTTCTTGTGTGTTTTGTTAGCCAACAATTCGACTGCATGACCATCTCTTATCTTCTATGTGCAGGTAGCACATTTACCTGACAAAGCAAATAACTATTTAACACCAGCACTCTCAGTTTTGGAGAAGAACACTTGATCTTTCTTCTCGCAGATGCTCTGATACACACCGGTATATGTTCTTTTCGTAAATATACATATATAAACGAGATCCGATTTATAGTATCTACAGCAAGCTGATGAATGTGTAGATATATACAAGCCTGATCTGAGAAAGTTTAGGATCTTTAGCATTGAGAGAAGAGATAAAAGATGCAATGAGAAGATTTCCTAAACCTCATTCATTTTAACTGTACATGCCAAAAGATGGAGGGACTACCACACTGGGTACATGAAGTTTTGTACAGAAAGTGTGAACTGTTTGAATATATTTCTGCACATCTTAATCTATTGATAAGACAAAAGATTGGATACGAAAAGAGGATACAAAATGACGTGGATGATAATTATTGATTATAATCATTGGACCACTCATGTACGGTGGAACATTCACTAATTATAATCTAACACATCATTTTGTATCTAGTTTTTTGTAATCGTCTTTTGTTACCCTTAATCTATACATTGATGTTGAGCTACAATTAAGAAGAATTGCATTAGTTCTTGTTGGTACAACTTCCTCCTCTCTTTTTTTTTTTTGAAACATATTATGGTGAAAAATTACCAAATACATGAAATTTTTATATTCAAAAACTCTCATCCTGATGAATTACATTAAACAAGTTTACACACCATGGGTAGCATTTGAAGCTGAGACCTCTAAAGGTCCCATGGTCTTGGTCTCATCCATCAAGACTCAAGTTAAGATCTCATTTAAATATTCAACTTCTTTATTAGTTCTTAAGTTCTGAAAACATTTTCTATTCCAAACACACCAAATTTTAATAGAAAGATAATATAATAATATAATTTTAACATTATGATCCTGCTAAAAGTCAAAGCAACAAAATAGAAATGAAAATATTTTTTTGTTGAATTCTCCTACATTTAAGTTGAAGATTGAGACCTTTAAATCACTAGGTTTCAGTCAGGTTTGATTCTTGTTATTTTTCTTTTGTTGTGGAACTTATTTTTCCCTTTGTAGATTGTTGAGTTAATTAATATTTGTACTCACTTCCCTCCATGCTATATGGGGCTTTCAAAAAAAATGAAAAGAAAAGTTTTTTACTGAACAAAAAAGTACACTTTTATTACCAAAAGGTTTCAAACAGACTTACTAACACAACAAATTTAATATAACAATTATTTAAATATAATTCTCTTCAATCAATTATATAATTAAAAGTACAACTTTAGTTTGGTTTGATTTCACCAATTTTTGGTTAAGCTTTTTAATTCATTCATATTAGAATAAGTAGTATCTAAATTTGTATCGATTAAATATTATCTAAATTTAAAATAAATAGAAAAAAAGATTTTTTTTTCCTATTCAAATTAATATAAATATTTTACAAATTTAAATAATTACTACATGTTATCTATCAATAACTAGTAGTGTCTTCTTTTTAATAGCTTTATTTAATTTATATAAATTGGATAATTTTATTGCTACAATTTTATTAAAATATTAAGATATCGAAAAAAACCTCTTTAACATATCACGTGATTTAATTATATTAACATTAGTCTTGAACTTTATTAATAAATTAATATCCTAACTAATTTAATTCATTAAAACTTAAATTTTTATCAAATTACATGATGAATTATTTTAAATAATATATGTGAATTTGAAACAATAACATTAGTTGAAAAATTATACTGGATTCATTTCTAACTAATTATCATAATTAAATTAAAACTTGAGTTTTATAATTCTATTCAGTTAGAATTTCAAACAAATTTTGTCAATATAAACAATAATATAAAATTTCATTACATACTTAAATAAAATTAAAATAATTATTTTCTCATAATTATAACTAAATAATTCTACAATAATCCATTCAAATATTGAGCTTAAAAATTGATTGAAAGAACATACAATATATAATTTAATAATTAGTTATTTAAATAAATATTTAACTATTTAATAACTACAACTATATTTTCGAAAGCACACTTACTATTTTTTTAATTATTAATATAATAAATTATTATTTATGCCACTCGTGCTTCGCACGGGTTAGTGAGCTTGTTCCATCTAATACATCATATTTTTATAATTTTGGATAACATAACTAAAATCAACACCGGTCAATTAATTTATAATATTTAGTATAATTGTCTCAAAAATGAAAGTAATCCAATTATTTTTTTTTACCATTTGATGAATATGTAAAAAAAATATTTATCAAAATTTCAGTCTCGAAAATTATTTTAAATTTTGAACGATAAAAATATTTTTAATAATTTTAATTTGTGAGATTGATATTAATATAATCAACTATGTATATCAACTTTGAAAATGAAAATGAAAATGAAAATTAAACTAAATACATTTGTTACTCGATTATTTCAGATGTCGAAATATTTGTATCCATATTCTGGGCTTGTCATCCCCTCTTCCCAGTCACCCATGCTGCGACCACCAAAAACTACCTGTTGAATGCCCAAATATCTGCCAAAAGAAAGAAAAGGCGGATTTTAATGTCAAAACTATGCTTCTAGACATGGGTAATAAGGAGACAACGACTTTCTTCTGATGGTAAAGCTCTTTATAATTTATCAAAGTCTGAAGAGCCATCGGTCCTACAGCCTGCATTTTTTACTGCAATTTTAGGGGCTTGACGCATTTGAAAAGTGCGTTTTGGACGGCTTTTAAGCCCCAAATGCACAGCACCAAAAACTGCGATTGGAATTAAGCTGCGTCTTAGATAAATTAGAATTTCAAGTGCCTTGGGATTTTAAAAGCTCCAAAAGCTCTAACCAAACATGCAAGTAGGCTATCTTTGCTAATTTTATCGTTTCATGTATAAAAGAAGATTTCTTAATATAGTAAGAAATACAAACAAAAATTAAGAAGTTTAGCACAGTACTCCAAAATTCATGAACATAATAAATATAAGCCTGGATAGAAACTTACTCTGAGCTCAATACAGTAAGGCAGTTGAGGAGTATATCGATGGCAAAGAAATCAGATGTACCGAGGTCAACCCTGTTGCATTAATCCGTAATGGTGAGTCAATCTAAAAGATATACTTATTTACAACTAATGTCAAATGACATTTATCCTCGGATCAATTCAAAAGATCATACCAAACTCGGCCCCAGTTGTCCTGAAACTCAACGTTACTAATATCATGGAATGAGGATGGCATCACGTTAAAACCCTTATCTGCATCATAGAGAGGGTTGTACTCCAGTGATGAATTCGCCAACTGCAAGAATTGAGCCCCCTTTTCAGCATTTCTCATTATCATTCGGATAGAACAACGCCATGTAGATCATTAATTAAAAATGTACCACATAGAGCAATCAACCTTACGTGTGACAAAAACAACAGTAACTACAATAAACTCCATTTGAATCCATTATTTTGTCAAACTTCCAGCACTGACATGGATATTAATTATGACCAAGACAACCGGGGAAAAAAATTCAAATAAGTGTAAAAGTTTAATTTACTAAATATTTAAGGACTTCAGAGAAGAAATCTAGAAACAAAAGAGCTAGAAAATGTGAAAATTGCCTCACAAACAGAACTAGTTTCGACACAAAGTTCACATCGTCAACCTACAACATGTCCTTACTTTCCTTTCCTTTTCTGTTTATACATGGGGAAAGGGGGGGTGAGAGAGATCTGCACAGAGACTCATTCATGTTTTCCAGATCTCATTAGTAAGAAGAAAGTAAGATGCCCATTATATGTATGTCCAGACGTATCCATCATTATGAAGCAATTTTGGTTGAAATTCACAATAAAGTATCGCATGGCACTTGATATGTTCGATTTATTATACTTCTTTCTGGGGGTGTAAAAAAATCATTATATAGTAGGGTAATAGTCTAATATATATCATACAGGTACATTTGATATGGAAAAGATGAGGAAAAGAAAAGAGAACTAGGATTTCTACAGTTACACATTCCCTCTTTATCTACAACAAAACTAAGCATCTGGAAATAAGGGAGGGCAGCTTGTTAAAACTTGATGTTTCTCAGTTACAATGTTAACTCATTCTTTAGAGTCGTAAGCATTCAACAGAAGGAAAAATCCTCCACCTTCAGCAACTCAACTTATATATTACCGAACTAGCATGGTGATCAACAAGTAGTTTTTTTTGTATAACAAAATAAGAATCATCAATTCCCTTTTGATGAAGTATATGTTATGGAACTTGAGTAGACATTCCCTATGTTTATATTCTATAGCAAAAAATCAGAAAAGCTAAGGTATGTTTTGTCCATAAATAGATAACTAATTCATGAATGTAGATAAATTCAAGTCTTTTTGACATGGAACATTCTCAAATGGTTGTACAATTGCTAACAGCTTTATTTCCCTTAACATGAAGTGTGTTTCTTCTACTCAGAAGCCTAATGAAGCCTTTGAAAATAATAGATTTCTTTATACTTTCCAACTTTTTCTTTTGTCAATTACCAAAATACCAATAATAAACCAGCAGAAGGAAATGACTATAAGACCCAAATTTATGAATCCAGGGGTGAACCAACCATAAACACTTGTTTTAAATCAAAACAAGATTTTCTTTAACTCGTTAGATATTAGAAATAATAGATTTCTTCACCAAATAACTGTCAAGAAAAATTAAATTACTGCAAGATATATTAATATATACAGTACGGTGAAAGAAAGATGAAAACAGAAAGCCAAATGATTGTACCTGCAGATTAGATGAGTTAAACGCACCCAAGCGGCCCATGACATACCATGACTGAACAACCTGTCACATAATTTACTAGAATTACGCTGATGTCGTTAGACTAACACCAAGTCAAAAGTTTCTGATGTAAAAAATTGAAATACCGGGTAAATAAAGAAGAAATGAGAACAAGAAGTTTTAGAAATGCAAAAAGATGTACATACACTTCCAATAAGGTCCACATCCCGATCGGTTGGTGATCCAAATAACTCAAACCATATGTATGAATCAACAGGATTGAAGCTGTCAACCAAAGGAATATGACATGAACAATGTATACTTCTGTAAGTAATGCCAAAGAACTGAAAGCATAAAAGGAACTAAGCTAGAGCATATATTATGCTCAGCATTTGAGCCATGAAGTTCTTTAGTCATGTCATGTATGCACATATATGAACTTATAATCATATATACCTACACCAAATTTATTATCTCTAACATATTAATAGTTTAGCTTTTGTCCATAAGCAGTCAAATAAGGATGAAGGATTCCTGATCATGAACATCTCATTCATACATTGTCTGGCATACGTAACTATTCAAGCATTATTTTTAATAAGGACCCAACACAACATGCAGGTGGAAATTTATAGCCATAGCACCATCTTCATACAAAACACATGTAAAAGGTTCTTCGGCAACATTAATGCACGTAACAGGACTCCGCAATTCCAAACTAGAAATGCAGTCATTCAACTCGACAATATGATAATCATTTTATCTCATATATGATATAATATGACAGTACTATCTAGAAATAATAAATAAAGACGCATATATAAAGAATCACACAAATTGCAAGGATGCAATTATAGAAGAATCCTTTCACCATATTACCAAAATAGAGATGCAGAAAGCACTAAGCAGAATGTTCAATAGATTATAATCGAGGCCCTGAACAAAGAACAAAAAGATGCTAGCACAAACAAATAATTGCATGTGTCAGAATACCATTTAGAAAATAATAAATGAAGATGCATCTACACAATCAACACACAAAAAAATATAGACTGAATCGTATATATGATTCAAATGGCCACTTGAAAGGCCTTAAATATGTCCCAACGAAGAGCAAAATCTGCATAATTATTTCCCCTTTTTAGGTATTTCCCAAATAACAAATTTCATTTAATTTATTTTAGCTCAAAAGCAGGTAAATAAAATAAAATTACCTATTAAAAAAGAATAAAAACTAAACATAAATAGGATACCTAATAGCAGTGACATGATTATTATTTTGAACTAATTTGTTAACACCATCTACTAAAATCAAATATATTTTGACCTATAGAAAGTTTCTGACAATAATTGTAGTCAGGATGAGCCTAATATATTAGGGTTCAGGACGTATCATAAAGAGGTGTACTAAGAAATAACCACATAACTAGGGTATACGATATCAAGTTCAAGTCATATTTAGCACCTTGATTAATGAGCATTAACTTAAAGCACCGCGTATTTTGTATATACTATCTGGAAACACATGAAAGGATGATGAAAGCATGCAGTTAATATGTCTTAGCAATCAAAATCTATATAAAATATACTGAAATCATCTATATAAAGATTTTGTTTCCTTTTTTGCTAAGTAAAGATTCATAAACATTTCTAATTAAAACCAAAAAAGAAAAGAAAGAGAGACAAATGAGTATCTCTACGTGTGTGCATGTGAGCGAGTGAGTAAACCCGAGAGAGAGAGAGAGAGACACACACACACACACGAGAGAAAGAGAGAGAGAGGAGCACAAGAAGTATAATTATAATTTATATGTAAGAGGTCTATTACTCTCTAAAGCTGACTTTGAAAGCAAGAACAGAGCCTGTTTTAGACTTCTGAAAATCACGGCCCTTCCGTTGAACCCTTTCTTCAATCTGTCAACATTTTAGAAATTGCGTTAGCAATTTGGAAAAAGAATGAAACTATCGATAGGGTGTGGTTGGACTTCAAGGGGAAAGAGTGTTACCACCTGTATAGACCATTAGAAACCCTAACAAAATTCTTTTACAGTTAAAAAACCAGTTATTACATTGCTTGACGTGTAGTATGGACTTTGTTGAAAGCAATAAGTTAGGTGCTTAACAGCTCTCTAAGTTCTCAAGAGAACTAAGTTGTGCCATTACAGAGGGAATAGGTTCAGAATCACCATCTATAATTTTCATTAGGTCATTTGGTAAACCAACTGAATTTCCTTTCAGGCGATTGGAAAGCTACACTTTTCTTATATTGTCTATTATATTTATTTTCTTTTCAATTAGGACTCCTAGCCTCTATCCTTCCCTCTCTCTCTTTCTCCCTCTTCCTCTCCTTCTCTCTCTCTCTCTCTTAGTTGCAGCCACCACATCACAATCAACTCCTAAAGAAAATAAGTTTGGGAAGCGTGCCCCTAAAACCTCCAAACACACCCACAATCCTTCCAAAACCGATTCTGTCATCTGTCCTCAATCACAATTACTATTAGCATGGTAATTAATAAAAGAACAACTAAAATATGTATAGTGTTTTAGAAGCGCTGAGTCCTTTAATTTATATCAAATTTTGTTTGATATTTAACAATTTATAGTTTTCAAGTAGAAAAAGGAATGTAAATTACTAAATTTACGAAAAGAGCTATATTTAGAGATTTTGAAACTTTCTTTTTTACGAATTGCAACTTATAGTTTTAATACCAAGTTTTGATGGCACTCTGGATAAGTTGCAATTATGTTCATCTTATGGCGTTGATATAATGTTTCGATTTTTCGTTAATTCTTTAAATATATGTACTTTGGCCCTTGCCAGTAAATTGTCTTCCGTCCGACCACCCTGAATGGAATGAAGTCAATCTTTAAATTTCTTTGACTGGAGTTCATCTATTACACTTCACATACGAAATGAATTGCGTTACCAGACACATCATTCAGGACCACTTTAAGTTGAGTTCTATAGATTCTGTGGCAGTAATCTTAACAGGAAACCAATAAAAGGGTATGCTTTCTGCAGCATAGTTTTCCATGAGATATCATGATATCATCAGCCTATATTAATCACAAAAAAAATTAACCTTGAAAGGATTTCATAAGAATCTATCCACATCAGCAAGTATTCTTAACAGTGTGACACTGACATTTCCTTTTAAAATTTTATCAAGTTACTAAACTAAAAAAAATGGTGGAGAAAACAAATTCAAAAGCACCAGCAAACTAACTTGAAATCATCAAGTGTCATTTCGGCACAACTTAATTAAGCAAGAGTCAATAAATAGAAAAAGGAACAGCAGACTCTACATACTTTTTTCCTCATCAACTCTGGGTTCCCAATGCTATCACCAAGAACAGCTCGAAGCTCAGAATCATTTTTGCAGGCATCTTCCAAGACCCTGAACACAAGTCGACGCAAGCAAAGATATTAAAAGTTGCTTAACGAGACAAAAATCTAAAAGCAAACATTACTTCTGAAAGCACTAAACTGATAATCAAGAAAAGAGAGAAGGGAAACGACTTTGCCCAAGCAGGATAGTTGTGAATATGATCATATTCACGTTTCCTCTTTTCCTCCCGGATTTTGAGCAATCTTCTTCCTCTAGCTGTTGTTCCCGACCCTTTAGCAGCCTTTCCATTTAAAACCTGACTACTGCTGCTAGTGCTAGCGGAAATATCAATATCAATATCATCATTAGAAAGCGACGATGATGATGATGCCAGAGGAACAAGCATATGCCGAGAAAAGTCTGCATTAGTACCCAACCAGTTACTATGACCGTTCTTTTTTTGTTTGCGGGGTATCAGTACAAGTTGGGCTGCAAACAGAGGACAAGAAAAGGTATGTGGTGTCCATGGTTTCGAGGATGCATAATGATAATGGGCTTGGGTAACAGGAAATGCACAGCAAGTGTGCATCATCTGTCTTTATAGAATCTATGTCTGTATCTGCATAGAAATATACAAAATACAACCATAGAAGATTCTCAGAATAAAATATCCCAAGCCAATTTACTTGAATATTTGGATAAAAAATAGAGTAAAAACTTCTCTAATTTCCACATAATTCAAAACAATTAAAATTTACAAATATATTCTCAAGGGGTGGGGGGAAAAAGAGAGAGTTCTCATTGAAAACCACTGTACACCCTTCTAAAGTAAAATCTAGAACTCCTGGCATTTGAAAGCATATGTGAGCACATACACACATAACCGACAAAACTAATACGAAGTTATGTTAGTTGTGTCGCGCCTTCCCTCCTTCTCTCACTTTGGAAAGATTTAGCAGTATTTTCTTATAATGGCCTGGTCGAGAGAGTACGATACATCAAAAAATTATATACTACATCCATGTCAATTCAGTTGCACGTTTTTTGGCGTGGCAAGGAGTTAAAGGCACATCAAAAAATATTTGGATATTATATCATAATGTATTTTTATACTTTTAATATATTTAAAACATCTTCAACTATATTACAACTTCTAAGTGCGCTAAGAAAATAAATATCAAAATATGCTTTATGTGTCTCTTAATATTTGTCACATACTATTGACACAGAGGGAGTAGATAATGTTTTACAGAGTCATATACATACATGCTACAGCCTACAAGGCCTCAAAATATCAAGATTCTCAAACTTAATTATCCAACTCTTCTTGATTATTTGGGAAATAAAAATAGAAAATAGTCTTCCATAATTTCCAAATCACCCAAAATAACGGAGGTTTTTGATTTATATCTTTATAATCGAAAAAAAAAAACTCGGTTCTTGTCAAGTTAACACTCAATTTTCTTCTTGAAGTACAACTAGCAAGTTAATTCAATTTGACATTATAAAAGAATTTAGACTCAAATACCACTATTCACTTAAAAATGAAAACATAAACATGGTACTGTTACCCACGCATACCTCTCCTCACCCTCTTGAAAACACAAACACACGTTTTCTGTCATTCTGATAGGATAGCTCCACACAAAAATAGTGAGTGGAACCCACATCCACCAGAAGCATAGCAATTCTGAAAGTAAAATAAAGCTTCCCTAATTTTCAAATCATTCAAAGGCATTAAAGGCTATGTTTGGCAACTCAATTTCAAGCTTTGGAAATGAAAATGAAAGAACATTTGCAATTCAGTGTAATTCAAATTAGTTAAAACTTAAGATTCAATTCCAATTACAAACCTTAGAATTTAGTTGCCAAATTTAAGGGTTTTTGGATTCTTAATTTTTATGGGTGGAAATAGGTCCTTCCTCACCAAACACCAGACATTAACTTCATTGTAAAGTAAAACTCAGAAGGCATATCAATTTCAACAGAATAAAGAATCTAGCAGACCCTTTTATGCAAACCCAATAATGAAAATGAAATTTTAAGTGTAAATATAACAGAAAGAGATTACCAAATTAAGAAAAAATTACCAACCTCAATCCGTTCTTTTGGCTTATGCTTTCTTTACTTCTTTATCTCTATATAAACTCTGAGTGCTTGTTAGCGGTCGGTGTTCAGGTCACCGGAGGTAGTGATTCTCGTGGAGTCGCAACTTGGTATAACTGGTTGAGCAATTGTATATGCTGTTGTTCTTTTCACATACTTCCAAGTATAAAAAGGGGAAAATTTAATTTTTTTTTAAAAAATTTAAACCTAAAATTAATAAAAAAAAAATTAATTTTAATTAATACATGATATTATAAATTATCTAAAAAATATTAGTTATTGTAAATTTTATTATTTTATAATTTTTTATGAGTTGTCTTAATATTAAATTTAAAAATATGTAAAATTAACTTTCAAAATATAATTATTATTATATAGCCTATAATATTTTCTACCCCTTGTCCCTCCGACCTAAGTAAAATTCACCTCCTTTGTAAGTTTAAAAAATAGAGAAACGAATAAGAAAGTTAAAAAAATATAATTTTTCTTAGAAATTCTTTGTTTGTAAATACTTTTTTAGTTAAGAAAGCTAAAAGGTAAATAAAATTTGATTCAATTTTCCTTAGAAGATTTTGTAATAATCTTAACCCTAATCATAATTATTAATAGATAATTATTAATAGAGATTAGAAATATTAATATATGGATTAATATAATTGTACTTAGAAAATGTGTATATATGATGGGATAGTAGGTATTGTGACTAATCCTAATTTAGGATTTGAAAACCTTAAACCCTAATTTTAGTTATTAAATCCTAATAAGAATTATTAGTAAAGATTCTTAAATACATATATTATTAGTTGTATTTAGAAATTATGGAATACAACATTTAATTATGAAACCCTAATTTAAGATTACGGAAACCCTAACTCTAATTATGGAATCCTAAACCTATTTAGTAAGCCCTAATTCTAATTAGCAAACCCTAAGAGTCAAAATTTAAGAGAGATATGAAATGACTAAATTGTCTTTAGATTTAATGGTGAAATTATCAAATTACCCTTTTGGATGTGAAATGACCAAAATACTCCTTACTTTACTTTTAATAAGAATAGATAAGATCAAATCTTGTGAGTCATCACTTGGGAGATATGGCATGTGTGTGAAAATCAAGTATATCAGCCATATATTGACACCTAACATCAACCACAATCATTGGATCAAAGCTTAGAGATTAAGAAATAGATTAATGACTAAAATACCCTTAATTTGATTTTTATACTTACCCAACTCTTCTATTCCGTAGCTACACAATTTTACACTCTAAATATCAGTTACAATTGAGCCATAAACACTTTATAGATAGATAAGATCAGAATCATAGAAGGGAAATCAAAAGATTGTTCATAAAGGTATAAACTCTAACCTTCATGGTAGATCTTTAAAGTTTAGATAAATTTTATAATTAAGTGTTTAAATATGTTATATGTTATGTTACTTAGTGATCTAAGTTGATAAAACATGAATCCATAACACATAAATGCTTAAAAATAGAAATTTACGAAAACTGTCAAGAACTCTAAAAATCAAGCCTAAAAGTCAAATGATTGGCCTTGTATGTGACGCCTCCAAAATAGGTATATATCACCCATTCTGAGTCGCCAAATATATGGTACAGAATACAAATACAAACTTAAATATACAACATGAGTTGTAAGTTTTAATACAAATATTGTCTTCTAGACAGTATTCAAACTCAAAATAAGTCATCAATACATTTATTATCACACTATTTCACAGAATAGTGAGGACTACTAATGCAAACATCTGGACTGTCACTCCGTTCCCCGACTAGTCCCAGCTATATTCTCATTTCCTGAAGAGAACAATGAAAGCAAAGGGTGAGCTCAACTAGCCCAGTAAGAAATATTATGATTAAGATAATGCAGAATAAATTATCGTTAGCCTTTGACAGTGTTAAACTGATAAAATATAATAAATATCAAGTTTAACTGCAGCGGAACAAGCAATCCATTAGAAGAGTCAAGTAAAACATGAAATATACTATTTTCTATGATTTAAAAAGTTTATCAACAGTTTTATCGCTGAGACTCAGCTTAATAAATAATCCACATCATCGAATCACCCTTGCACTACGGCCAAGGATATTCATTAGTATCACGACCATAAATTATCCATGCACTACGGGCCAAGGATATCGATATTCGTATTTTCACCAATGGTCATGATCATGCCAACAACTGTCCATCAATGCACTACGGGCCAATGAGGACTTTTATCACATCATTTGTAACATTACGGTCGTGATTATACCGAATAATCCCTGATCATAATCATACCAAGTCTATCTATGCACTACGGCCAAGGATAACTTTCATAACAATATAAGTATGAGGATGATGACAATGATATAAGAATTCAATTAAAAGAAAGCAAATGATAAATTTTTAAAAATTTATAATTTAATTTATCCAGAATTCAATAATGTCCAAATTGTCAACATGATACTGCTTTGTGGAGTAAAATTCAAGAATAATATTGTATCAAAAAAATGATTTGGACCGAAAAAGAATCAATTTTTATCATGAATAGTACCTCGGGTGAATAGTAACTGAGTGAATAGTACCCCGTGAATAGTAACTTTGGGAATAGTAACCCCGTGAATAGTACTCTGGCATGAAAAAGTTAAAACTTATCAAGAATGCTCAGAATAATATTTTCATGAAAAGATACTGGATAAAGCGCATTTATCAAGGATATTCTACTAATTTCATGGAGTATAGAAGCCAAAACTTTAACAAAATGAGTATAGAATTCAGAATCTAAAACGAAATAATATTACTTACATACTACAGAGTATGGAAGAAAATATTATTTCATATGAATATTGAATAAAAATAACATACCTTAAAAAGAAGAGTATTTCGACTAGTAGGACGGGGATATTCTTGAAGAAAACTTTCATTGTTTTCAACGCTCAAATCTTTCTAAAACTCGAAAGAAATACGCTCAATATTATAGAAGAAGAATTATCTGATTCTTGTGTGATTTTCAATTCTAACTAAGCATCCTGTTTATAGGAGAATGGAAAGGATACTATTTGAAAAATAAATCACGGACGCAATAGAAACATTTCACGGATGACAAAAAAAAGTCTGATTTTCTAATATTTACTATGCAAACACTATGCAGGCACTATGCAAACACTATGCATAATAAAATATAATATATTCTATTTTTCATAAAAAAACAAAACTTATTATAATATATATAATATAATATAATATAATATAATATAACAAAAATAGTGCATCTCCCGTGAATAACCAATTCTCCCACCTGACAATTAATTTTTCAACACATGTGGGCCCCACATGTGGCCCCCACTTTTTTTTATGGATACCTTTCTATCGATTATTTTGAAAAATGAGTAAATGGGGGTTCAAATAATACGCCAATATTTACAACAAATACTTCATAAACCTTAATATTTTTAACAACATTTATCATCATTATTATAATTCGCAATATTTAACAACTAGGTCGTTCCCAAGAAAGAGGAGGCTTTCCAATAAGGATTTCTCCCTATTGGCACACAATTAGGTGACCAAACCTCTCCTTGAAAGAACTTCTAGACATCGTCAATATTGCAAATAATAATATTAATAGCTTTGTCGTCTCAATTATTAATTTAATAATATAAAATATTATGCAGATGATACTGTGACAATAATTGAATCAATAATATGAGAGATATGATGCAGCAATTACTATAGCAATAATTGAGTATAACTGAGTGACTTCTCACGTAAGCATCAATAATCAATACCGTGTGCTACTATGCATCCACGCGTATTACTGTACTTTTAACACCGGTTATTTCAACAGCTAATGGTTAAAATTCCGTCGTTATTTTCATAAAAATATTTCTGTCGTTTTTCCATTTCGACAATAATTACGTTGTGGGGTCCACCAATGATTGTGCCGTCGTACAAATATTCTCTGTTAAAACGAATATTCCCCGACCAATCGAATATTATATAATAACTTGCTTACTTTGCAAAATTTGTAAATATTACCCACAACTTTAATATTATAACAAATGAACACCATAATTATTCAAAATGATATTTATAGAAAAATTCATCTTTATTCATAAAAGTTGGGATCTTACAACCTCCCTTTCTTATGAAATTTCTCCCTCGAAATTAGGGTATATACCTGGTATGACGAATAGGTAAGGATACATTGATTTCATTTCAGATTCTAACTCCCAGGTCATTTCCTCAACATCATGGTTTCTCCACAAAACTTTAACTTGAGGTATAATCTTGGAGCGTAAAATATGTTTCTTCTTATCCAAGATTTTAACAGGTACCTCTTCATACGTTAAATCTTTCGCTATTTCGTCTGGTTCTAATTCAATAATGTGGTTCGGGTCTTTCACATATTTACGTAATATAGATATGTGAAAAATGTTATGAACACGAGACATACTTGGTGGTAAGGCGAGTCTATAGGCCACAGTTCCTACTCGATCGAGGATTAAAAATGGGCCAATGAATCGAGGATTGAGCTTTCCTCTCTTTCCAAATCTCATAACTCCTTTCTATGGAGCAACACGTAACAACACATAATCTCCAATATTGAATTCCACGTCCTTTCGATGAAGATCAACATAACTCTTTTGTCGATCTTGTGAGGTTTTTATACGTTGTCGGATCGTTTGAATTTTTTCCGTAGTCATACATACCAACTCTAGTCCCAACAACGTTGCTTCACCCACCTCATCCCAGCATACTGGAGAATGACATTTTCTTCCATACAACCCCTCAAATGGAGCCATGCCAATACTTGTTTGATAATTGTTGTTGTAGGAAAACTCCACCAATGATAAGAACTTGTCCCAACTTCCCTTGAAGTCAAGGACACAGAGTCTTAATAAATCTTTAAGAGTTTGAATAGTCCTCTCCAACTGCCCGTCCGTTTGAGGATGATATAATGAACTAAATCATAAATTCGTGCCCATAGCTTTTTGCAAACTAATCCAAAATCTTGAAGTAAATCTTGGGTCTCGATCAGAAACTATGGATACTGGCATACCATGCAGTCTTACAATCTCATTTATGTACATACGAGCAAGACGTTCAAGTGTATAAGTTTCTCGTATAGGTAAGAAATGAGCAGACTTGGTCAATCTATCAACAATGACCCAAATTGCAACTATGCCTTGAGAAATCTTGGGAAAACCAGTAACAAAATCCATGGTAATGTGCTCCCACTTCCATTCTAAAATTTCAAGTGGTTGCAATGGACCTTTTGGCACTTGATGCTTCGCCTTGACTCGTTGACAAGTTAGACACCTTGAGATAAACCCTGCTATCTCTCTCTTCATATTGCTCCACCAAAATGTATGTCGAAGATCACGATACATTTTGGTACTCCCAGGATGGATTACAAATGGTGTGTTGTGCGCCTCCATCATGATTTTATACTATAAATCAGGGTCGTTAGGAACACAAAGTCTAGAGTTAGTATTCCTCTTAATTGATTCTTGCTTCCGGGATAACACCTTCTTGCACTTCCTTCCTCATACGCATCAGCTCCAGGTCTTTAACTTGAGCAGTTTTAACTTTATCGATTAAAGTCGGTTCTACTTGTATGTTTGCCATCATCATGTGGGTCCCTGGAGTCTTTAACTTTATCTCCATCCTTTGCAAGTCATACAAAATGGGCCTTTGCGTTGTCAATAACGCACTCGTACCTGCATATGATCTTCTACTCAATGCGTTAGCTACCACATTCGCTTTTCCAGGGTGGTATTGAATGGTATGGTCATAATCTTTCAACAGTTAGAGCCAACGTAGTTGCCGCATGTTGAGTTCCTTTTGAGTGAAGAAATATTTGAGGCTTTTATGATCCGTATAGATCTCCACTTTCTCCCCATATAGGTAATGCCTCCAAATTTTAAGTGCGAAGACAACATCTGCTAACTCTATATCATGAGTAGGATAATCCCTCTCATATTCTTTGAGTTTTCGAGAGGCATGGGCTATGACTTTCCCATGTTGCATGAGAACACATCCTAAACCTTTGCCCGAAGCATCACTGTAGATGACAAATCCCTCCGAGCCAGATGGTATTGTCAGAGCAGTCTTTGAAATAAGTCTCCTCTTGAGTTCTTGAAAACTCTTCTCACATTCCTTGCTCCAACCGAATTTTGTATCTTTCTGAGTCAGCTGAGTTAATGGAGTAGCGATTCGAGAAAACCCTTCTACGAATCTCTGATAATAACCAGCTAAGCCGAGAAAGCTACGTACTTCGGTCACTGATTTAGGTTGCTCCCAGCTTTGAATTGCTTCAATCTTTGTCGGGTCAACATATATTCCATGACTTGATACTACGTGCCCAAGGAATGCTACTTCCTCAAGCCAGAACTCATATTTCTTCAACTTGGCATAAAGCTTGTTTTCACGAAGCTTTTGGAGTATATGAGAATGTCATCAATAAAGACAACCACAAAATGATCCAAATATTCCTTGAATACTCGGTTCATCATGTCCATGAAGGCAGCAGGAGCATTAGTCAATCCAAAAGACATGACTAGGAATTCATAATGTATGTACCGAGTTTTGAAAGACGTCTTTGGAATGTCATCGATTTTAATCTTCAATTGATGATATCTGGAATGAAGATTAATCTTTGAAAAGAATTTGGCGCCTTGAAACTAGTCAAACAGGTCATCAATGCGAGGTAACGGGTATCTATTTTTGACAATAACATGGTTCAACTCCCGATAATCAATACAAAGTCGCATACTCCCATCTTTCTTCTTCACGAATAGAATGAGAGCACCCCAAGGAGACGTCTTAGATTTAATGAAACCGATGTCTAACAATTCCTGCAGATTAGGTCTTTAACTCACCGAAGTTCAATAGAGCCATTCGATATGGGGCTTTGGAAATGGGTTTTATCTTAGGGTTCAAGGTCGATACAAAATTCAATTTCATGCTCTGGGGTAGGCCAGAAGTTCTTTCGAGAATACGTCGAAATTTATTAACAATAGAAATATCATTCAAAACTGACGTATTTTTGTTTAAATCCATGACATGAGCTAAGAAAGCTTGACATCCATTTTTCAATAAACAAATAGCTTTATGGCTTGAGATCACAGTGATTAATTTTAATGGTTTGGTTGCTTGAATTCGCATAATAGGTTGGTTAGGAATATGAAAGCTAACAACCTTACGAAAATAATTAATTTTTGCATAATGAGTAGTTAACCAATCAATCCCTAGAATTAAATCAAATGCAAGTATTTTTAATGAAATAAGATCGATAGGTAAAGTGAGGGTACCGATTTGAACCAAACAAGACTTATAAATAGTGGATGTAATGAAGGTTTCTCCCAACGGAGTTTCAATAGATAAGTCAAAGTCTAATTTCTCCGAAGTCAAATTTAAACGTTGAGCGTAAGTAGAAGAAATAAAAGAATGGGTACAACCGGTATCAAATAAGGTATAGACTTCGTTAGATTTTATGATAAGCTTACCCGTGATGACCTCGTTCGGGTTCCTTGCTTTCTGGGAGGTCACGACAAACGCTCTCCCTTGAACTACTAGTTTTGACTTTTTTGGAACGGCCTTTGGTGCCTCCATCCCAGCTGGACTTGGCTTCCCTGAACGACAAAATTGAGCTAGGTGACCTTTTCTTCCACAATTATTACACGTTTTGGACTGCTGCGCACAGTTTGGATTGATATGTCCTTCCCCTCCGCATTTGAAGCATATGATAGGTGGTCGTTCTCCTTCCTTAACAACGGGTGTTGGTGCTGACGTCTTTCCATCATTGTTAAGTCTCCTCTTCTTAAAATGTCCACTTTTATTGTCTTGGCCATGATTACCACCGAAGTGGTTACCATTTCTGGCATGTTGATTCCCTCCACGTTTGTTGTCACCACTTCGATGACTGCTACCATTGGTATTATCGACTTGTCGACTGCTCTCTTTTGGTTGGGTTGACTCATTATCGCGCTCCAATAACTGAGCCCTATTTATAATATTTGAATATAAACACAGTTTGTGAGAGATAAGGTATTGACGTATCTTGGGTTTCAAACCTCTTAGAAACATCCATGTCATTCTCTCCTCATTATCAACTAAGTGGGAACGCAAACCGGGACAACTCGGCAAACTTGGCTTCATACTGCGACATGGTCATATTGTTTTGCTCCAGCTTGATGAACTATACCTCTTTCTTGTGACGAATACTTTCGGGAAAGTACTTGTTGTTGAACAGTTCTTGGAACTTCTCCCAAGACATTTTGAGTGCGACAGACTGGGTACGCTTTACAGATTCCCATCAGTAATCTACCTCTCCTTACAACATAAAGGTGGCAAAGGGAACCTTTTGCTCCTCGGAGCATCCCAAGACATCAAATATCTTGGTGATCTGCTTTATCCACGTCTCCGCCTTAAGTGGTTTTAGCTCTCCCAGAAACTCCGGTGGTCCCAGCTCCTTGAACTGCTTAGTGCTGACCGTCCGAGAGTTTCCAGTATTTTTACCTGCATTTTTGACAGGAGCCGCTCTCGCCTGATTTGCATGAATTGCATAAAGCCTCTGAACATCCCATCGTTCATCATTTTATCGGTGTTGTTGTTTACCTGAGGATTATTGTCTTCTTATTGCACATTATCCTGGGTATTGATCTGTAGTGACTCAACGGTCTCCTGTGCTCCATTATTATTCTCAACATTCTTGGATGTCATTTTCAAATATTGCCACAAAACAAGGGTTAATTGACATACCACATATTATCCCTATACTCTGACTGACCAATTAAATATCAATTAAACTTAGGTAGGTCATACTAGCGAAGGAATTCCCCGTCTCTCCCCTCCTAGTTCATGTCTCACATCTCAGTCAGAGATTATATCCCTAAGCTTTGATACTAACTGTGACGCCCCCAAAATAGGTATACATCACCCATTCCGAGTCGCTAAATCATGGTACAGAATACAAATACAAACTTAAATATACAACATGAGCTGTGAGTTTTAATACAAATATTGTCTTCTAGATAGTATTCAAACTCAAATAAGTCCTCAATACATTTATTATCACACCATTTCACAGAATAGTGAGGACTACTAATGCAAACATCTGGACCATCACTCTATTCCCCGACTAGTCCAAACTATATTCTCATTTCCTGAAGAGAACAATGAAAGCAAAGGGTGAGCTTAACTAGCCCAGTAAGAAATATTATGACTAAGATAATGCAGAATAAATTATCGTTAGCCTTCAACAGTGTTAAACTGATAAAATATAATAAACATCAAGTTTAACTGCAACGGAATAAGCAATCCATTAGAAGAGTCAAGTAGAACATGAAATCTACTATCTTCTATGATTTAAAAATTTTATCAACAGTTTTATCGCTGAGACTCAACTTAATAAATAATCCATATTATCGAATCATCCCTGCACTACGGCCAAGGATATTCATTAGTATCACGACCAAAAATTATCCATGCACTACGGGCCAAGGATATTCGTGTTTTCACCAATGGTCATGATCATGCCAACAACTGTCCATCAATGCATTACGGGCCAATGAGGACTTTTACCACATCATTTATAACATTACGGTCATGATTATACCAAATAATCCCTGATCATAATCATACGAAGTCCATCTATGCACTATGGTCAAAGATGACTTTCATAACAATATAAACATGAGGATGATGACAATGATATAAGAATTCAATTAAAAGAAAGCAAAGGATAAATTTTTAAAGATTTATAATTTAATTTATCCAGAATTCAATAATGTCCAAATTGTCAACATGATACTTGTGGAGTAAAATTCAAGAATAATATTGTATCAAAAAATGATTTGGATCGAAAAGGAATCAATTTTTGTCATGAATAGTACTCCGGGTGAATAGTAACCGAGTGAATAGTACCCTGTGAATAGTAACTTTGAAAATAGTAACCCCATGAATAGTACTCCGGCATGAAAAAGTTAAAACTTATCAAGAATTCTCAGAATAATATTTTCATGAAAAGATACTGGATGAAGCGCAAATATCAAGGATATTCTACTAATTTTATGGAGTATAAAAGCCAAAATTTTAACAAAATGAGTATAGAATTCAGAATCTGAAACGAAATAATATTACTTACATACTACAGAGTATGGAAGAAAATATTATTTCATATGAATATTGAACAAAAATAACATCCCTTACCTTAAAAAGAAGAGTATTTCGACTGGTAGGGCGAGAATATTCTTGAAGAAAACTTTCACTGTTTTCAACGCTCAAAGCTTTCTAAAACTCAAAAGAAATACGCTCAATATTATAGAAGAAGAATTCTCTAATTCTGGTGTGATTTTCAATTCTAACTAAGCATCCTATTTATAGGAGAATGGAAAGGATACTATTTGAAAAATAAATCACGGACGCAATTGAAACATTTCACGGATGACAGAAAAAAAATCGTCTGATTTTCTAATCTTTACTATGCAAACACTATGCATAATAAAATATAATATATTCTATTTTTCATAAAAAAACAAAACTTATTATAATATATATATATATATATATATATATATATATATATATATATATATATATACGGTCCAAATCTTAAGCTCACCCTTATCCAACTCACTTTAGCTCACCCCCCTTTAGCGACGGACTGACGACGACGGATTCGGTCCATAATACAATCGTCTATACTTTTTTAGCGGCGGACAACATATATAAATCATTAAAAGTATGAGCAACGATTGTATATTAATTGCCATCGTCATTGGGTCCGCCGCTAAAAGGGGGTGAGCTTCGTGTAAGTTGGATAAGGGGTGAGCTTAAGATCCGGACTCTATATATATAATATAACAAAAATAGTGCATCTCCCGTGAATAACCAATTCTCCCACCTGACAATTGATTTTTCAACACATGTGGCCCCCATTTTTTTTTATGGATAACTTTCTATCGATTATTTTGAAAAATGGGTAAATGGGGGTCCAAATAATACGCCAATATTTATAACAAATACTTCATAAAAATCACCTCAATATTTTTAACAACATTTATCATCATTATTATAATTCGCAATATTTAATAATTGGGTCGTTCCCAGGAAAGAAGGGGGCTTTCCAATAAGGATTTCTCCATATTGACGCGCAATTAGGTGACCAAACCTCTCCTTGACAGAACTTCTAGACATCGTCAATATTGCAAATAATAATATTAATAACTTTGTGGTCTCAATTATTGATTTAATTGTGACGCCCCCAAAATAGGTATACAACACCCATTCTGAGTCACCAAATACATGGTACAGAAACAACTACAACTTTATTAATACAATTATCGTGCAAAATACGACAACACATAAACTGTGAGTTTAAAAATAAATATTGTCTTCTAGACAATATCAACACTCAAATAAGTCCTCATTACAATTATTGATACACTATTTTACAAAATAATAAGGACTATTAAAATGACTTTCTAGAACCTTCATTCCATACCCCGACTAGTACTCGCTACATTCTCGCCTCCTGAGAAGAAAAATGGAACAAAAAGGAAAAGGGTGAGCTCAACTAGCCTAGTAAAGAATATTATGACTAAGATAACATAGAACAAATTATCGTTAGTCCTCAACAGGGAAAAATCTAATAGAATACAATAGACAACAAGTTTTAAATCAATATTCACAGCGGAAATAATAATTCATTAGAAGAGTTACGTAGAGAATGAAATCTACTTTCTTCTATGAATTTAAAATTTTATCATCAATATTTTATCCCTGTAACATCAATCAATATACATCTTGAATCAAATATTCATCTTTGCACTACAGGCCAAAGATATTCATCAGTTGGTCATGTTCATCTCAACACCTGTTTATCTTTGCACTACGGGCCAAAGATATTTGTCAGAAAATCATTCATCTTTGCACTACATGCCAAAGATATTCAGTTATATCATCATTTAAGACTAAGGATGATGAAAAATATTTTAAAGAAAACGAATCCAGTGAAACAAAAGAACAAATATTAAGGATTCGTACTGTAAACAATCCAAGTTCAAAAATACTTCATAAATAACTATAGTGAAGTAAAATTCAAGAATGATCAAAACATGGATACAATCAAAGCTAGTATCCATAATAGATATTTTGGACAAACAAATAAAAATTAAATTTTTCTATAAATAGTGCCGTATTCGTGAATAGTGTCGTATACATGAATAGTGCTATATACGTGAATAGAAAAATTCATCTTTATTCATAAAAGTTGGGGTCTTACATTGTACATCTTGATATGTTAGTTGTTTGAGCTGTTAAGTGTATTAGGGTTATACTATGTCATCATTTTAGCATTCTGGAAGTGTAATCATGACCATAACATGTGTAGATTGCCAGTTATTCAGGGTTAAAACCCGTTGATCGATCACGTACATATAATTTCTGGGTTACCCAAAAAATTTCCAGCATGTCTGACAAGCTTTTGAACATCCTTGATCTTCAATCTGTTAATTTGTTAGGTCATCTAAGTGTATCACTCTTGTACCCTGTAATATGTACTACAAATCCATGACACTTGATCATCTATTAGATCACCAGGGTGCAAGTTATTAGTGGTCAAAGGTCGTTGACCAAATATAATTTTTTTTGGAATATCCAGAAAATCTGGAAAACAACCTGTGACAAATTTTTGACCAGCCTAGATCTTTCTTGTGTAAAGTTTTTAGAGTTAGAGAGTGTCACACTTTTGTAGTCTGACATACATACTATAAAGTTGTGACACTGGATCTCTTAGTTAACACCCAGATTGAAAGATATTTAAGCTCCAACATGGTTAACCAATATTGACTGTTGTTTTTGAAAAACCCAGTAACTTAAGAATAGCCTTAGGTGGCTAGTTTGACCATCAATAACTTTCTGCTGTGATGTAGTTGGACCTCAAACTGAGTATAAACTTGTAGTATTACATCAATACTACAACATTGATACACCTACAAGCCCATAAAGCTAACCAATTAGAATATATAGGAGGTCAAAGTAGGCTCCAAAATGTTGACCAAATTTCTTTCGTAGTTGAATGTACTATATACGACGCTTTACATTGCGAAAAAACCTTTAGCAGACTTGTTTTAAATGAAAATAAATAATAATTAAAATAAATAGAAATAAATAATAAATAATATTTAAGTTTTAAAAATCATTTTAAGTTATAACAAATAATTTTAATATTTTGACGTAAAATTTTATTAATATTTAATTTATTTAAATATTAATGATAATAAAATTATTTAATAATTTTATTAAATAAATTAGTTAAAATGATATTAATGATTTAAAAATCATTATAAATGATAATTAATTATTTAAAATAATATTAATGATTTAAAAATCATTATAAATGATTATTAATTATTTTAAAATAATATTAATGATTTAAAAATCATTATTAATGATAATAAATTACTTAAAAATAATATTGATTATTTAAAATCATTATGAATAATAATAAATCATTTAAAAATTATTATGTGTTGGTAGAAATTATTTTGAATAACAAATTGAAGTTTTTAATAAAGTTTATTGAAAAACTAACTCAATAATTAATCGATAAAGTAATAAAACAACAAATGGACATCGAAATCAACCCAAACTCTAATATTTTGCTTAGATATTAGTTATTATTAATTCTAACAACTATTATAAATGTGTGGTATCGTATTTAGGTTGCTTAGGCAGTCTCGAATAGGTTTAAATAGTTGTTCTTCGATCAGACAAGTTTCTAACTTCATTTAATGTTCTTATTAAATGCAACTATTCTATTTTGACTATACGAACTTGTATACTTTGTTCGTGTTATCTATTGTTGATAGGTTATGGCTTATTGTTCAAGCACCGAATGAAATGAACTGTTATTTTGTGTAATTTGGTTTTGATTTAATATCAAAGCATAAACTATGATAAAACCAATACTGTTTGGTACATATATATATATATATACTGATACTATTTGGAAATGACAGTTATAGCACTGATCGATGGTTATAGGCAGTTATAACACTGACCTTTTTAGGATATGCATATTATCTCATATTGAACAGATCAATCTAGGGATTCTAAGTTTTAATGACTGACAGAAGCTAGAATAACTCCTAAGTCTATATGATCTATGGAAGTGATTATTATGTTTGATTAAACAGATTAATCTCGGGGTTATAAATCTATATGATTAATAGAGGCCAGAAAGATGTATATATATGTGGACAAATCTTGAACTATATGTTCATCAAATTCAGATATAGTGTGAGTTTCAAATATAACTTGTTTAAAACTTGCTGAGCCTTTTGTAACTCATCCTTACAAAATATCATTTTTCTTTTGCAGTATCAAATGTTATCCCCGGATGTTCCTGTACACACTCTTGTGAATAGAAGGACTCTACTAGTTTTAAGTTTTATTGTATTAGACTTGGTTAAAAGAAGTACAATATCTATATGAACTATACATCTGAATGATAGTATTGAAAGATCTTGGGAGTTCTCTGATGCATTGAGGTCGCGCCCCTTAGTTCCAAGAACAATCCTAGCATTAATATTGTAAATGTCAGATAGATAGAAATTATTGATATGAAAGAAATATCCGTGAGATTATAAATCTATTCATCCAAGTGAGGGTATCCAAACACAATAATTGTTCTGACGATAATTACTATCTATTAGGGGATACTGGGAATCTTGGATCGATAAAAATTATTATCTTATCACTAGTACAAAACAGTAAATAGACAACACTTAAACAATAATATTTTTATAAAAAACGTTGTGGTATTTTTTTTACAACATTTTTTAACAAAACGTTGTAGATACATATGAAAAAACGTTATCTATTTATAAGGGCAATTTTTGGTTTTAAATATATAACGTTTTTTTAAAAAAACATTGTCTATGTAAAAAACACAGAGAAAAAAAAACGCGGAACTTAAAATTTGAAATTAAAAGGACTTTAGATCTACTTTCTTTTCCTTTTAGTACTTTCCCGCATGTTGTCTCTGCCCCAACTCTGTCTCTCTCATTTCACCAGCTGTGTAGAAACAAGAAGAAAAACCTCCCTCTTAACCACTTTTAGATCTGACGATGCCTCCCTCTAACTCCTTATAGATCGACGACTCAAGATTTGTAGCTCAACTCTCTCACTCAGATATGCATCACATCTCATTCTCCTCCCTCTCGACTCCCTCTAACCCTAGAAATAGTGGTGGCGTAGTGGTGGCAGCAGCGGCGACATAGTGGTGGCCTCTCCTTTAACTTCTCCTCCATTATTGCCCAACTGAAGGTTTTAATCTCCTCCCTTGTTAATTTTTCCTAAAAATTAGGTTTTAATTTGATCTCCAGTGCTCCTAAAATGATTTTGATTATGGAATTATAGGGGATGAGCTTCTTTCGGATTCATTCCCTTATAAGGAAATCGAGAATAGGATGTTGTGGGAAGTAGAGGGAAATGCAGAGGCTTCTTTTGTTTCTCTGCTTTTGAATTTCTCTTTTTTTTTTCTTTTTTTCTTAATTTTTTTAATAATGTGATGGTATCGGTGCTCGTAGGCATTAATATTGTGATGAAGTAGTTTGACATTGTTTGTTATTTTTTGACATATCCTAGTGGGTTGTTCAAGGAGCAGTCGATGTAGACATTGGGGCTAACCCTTCTGCTGAAGGTGCAGAGGACGACGAAGGCGTGGATGACCAAATTGTCAAGGTTGTGGATATTGTTGATACTTTTAGGCTTCAAGTAAGTCCAGTTCTTTCTTTTATTTTCCCTCTCTTTTTCCCCCTTTTAAAAACCAACCATATATGATCTCATTATAGGAGCAACCGACTTTCAACAAGAAGCAATTTGTTGCATACATGAAGAAGTATATTAAGTTGCTGACGCCGAAGCTAGAACCAGAGCAACAAGAGTTATTTAAGAAGCACATTCAGGATGCAACTAAATTCCTTGTTTTGAAGCTCAATGAACTCCAATTGTATGTTAAATATTAATTGTTGAACCATAGTGAACTCCAGAGCTGCTCTCTTTTGGTTGGGTTGACTCATTATCGCGCTCCAATAACTGAGCCCTATTTATAACATCTGAATACAAACACAATTTATGAGAGAAAAGGTATTGAAGTATCTCGGGTTTCAAACCTCTTAGAAACATCTGCGTCATTCTCTCCTCGTTATCAACTAAGTGGGACGCAAACCGGGACAACTCGGCAAACTTGGCTTCGTACTACGACACGATCATGTTGTTTTGCTCTAGTTTAATGAGCTCTACCTCTTTCATGTGACGAATAATTTCAGAAAAGTACTTGTCGTTGAATAGTTCTTAGAACTTATCCCAAGTCATCTTCAATCATGGCAGTTGAGTCGCTTTTACGATTCCCACCATGAATCACCTCTCCCATGATATGAAGGTGGCAAAGGGAACCTTTTGCTCCTCGGAGCATCCCAAGACATCAAATATCTTGGTGATCTGCTTTATCCACGTCTCCGCCTTAAGTTGTTTTGGCTCTCCAATAAATTTCGGTGGTCTCAGCTCCTTGAATTACTTAGCGGTGACCGTTCGAGAGTTGCCAGTGTTTCCACCTATATTTTGGATATGAGTCTCTCTCGCCTGATGTTGCATGAACTGCAGAAAGCCCCTAAACATTCTGTCATTCATCATTTGGTCGGTGTTATTGTTTGCATGAGGATTGTTGCTTTCCTGATGCACATTTTCCTGGTTATTAATCGTTGGTGATTCAACGATCTCGTGTGCTCCATTGCTATTCTTAACATTCTCGGATGTCATTTTAAAATAATGCAACAAAACAAGGGTTAATTGACATGCCACATATTATCCCTATATTCTGACCGACCAATTAAATAACAAATAAACTTAGGTAGGTCATACTAGCAAAGGAATTCCCCGTTTCTCCCCTCCTAATTCTAATCTCATATCCCAGCCAGGGATCATATCCCTAAGCTTTGATACCAACTGTGACGCCCCCAAAATAGGTATACATCACCCATTCTGAGTAGACAAATACATGGTACAGAATACAAATAAAAACTTAAATATACAACATGAGCTGTGAGTTTTAATACAAATATTGTCTTCTAGACAGTATTCAAACTCAAAATAAGTTCTCAATACATTTATTATCACACTATTTCATAGAATAGTGAGGACTACTAATGCAAACATCTGGACCGTCACTCCATTTCTCGATTAGTCTCAGCTATATTCTCATTTCCTGAAGAGAACAATGAAATCAAGGGGTGAGCTCAACTAACCCAGTAAGAAATATTATGACTAAGATAATACAGAATAAATTATCGTTAGCCTTCAACAGTGTTAAACTGATAAAATACAATAGACATCAAGTTTAACTGCAGCGGAACAAGCAATCCATTAGAAGAGTCAAGTAGAGCATGATATCTACTATCTTCTATGATTTAAAGTTATCACCAATTTTATCGCTGAGACTCAGTGTAATAAATAATCCACATCACTGAATTATCCATGCACTACGGGCCAAGGATATTCATTATTATCATCAATGGTCATGTTCATCTCAACAACTGTCCATCAATGCACTACGGGCCAATGAGGACTTTTACCACATCATTTGTAACATTACAGGTCATAATTATACCGAATGATTCCTGGTCCTAATCATACCAATCAACAGTCCATCTATGCACGTAAGCCAAAGATGACTTTCATCATAATATAAGCATGAGGATGATGACAATGATATAAGAATTAAATTAAAAGAAAGCAAATGATAAATTTTAAAGATTTATAATTCAATTTATCTAGAATTCCATAATGTCCAAATTGTTAATATGATACTGCTTTGTGGAGTAAAATTCAAGAAGAATATTGTATCAAAAATAATTTGGACCGAAAAGAAATCAATTTTTGTTATGAATAGTATCCCAGGTGAATATTACTTGAGTGAATAGTACCCTGTGAATAATACTTTGGGAATAGTACCCCATGAATAGTACTCTGACATGAAAAGGTTAAAACTTATCAAGAATGCTCAGAATAATATTTTCATGAAAAGATACTGGATGAAGCGCAAATATCAAGGATATTCTACTAATTTCAGGAATTATAGAAGCAATACTTACCACAGTAAGTTTAGAGTTAGGAATCTGAAATGAACAATATACAAAACTGCAAATGGATTTTCAACTGTCGTGCGGTAGTCTGCGTAGATAGATCGTTTCCATAGTTTAATAACAAATGAATACGAAGGGTTATTCACCAGGCATGCAGTAGTCCGCGTAAACATGTTATTCCCACATAATAATAAAGAATGGAATAACAAAAGGATTTCACTATGCACGCGGTAGTCCGTGTAGACAGGTTATTCCAATAGAATAATAAAGAATGGAATAACAACCCTTACGAGTATTGAAAAAAATAACTCTCTTCATGAATACGAAAGAAATAATACCCCTTACGAGTATTAAAAGAAATAACTCTCTTCATGAATACGAAAGAAATAATACCCCTTACGAGAATTGAAAGAAATAACTCTCTTCATGAATACGAAAGAAATAATACCCCTTACCCTTAATAGGAGATTTGATACTGCAATAGTGTAGTAACAGAATACTCTTCTTCTTTCTATCTGATTATCTCTCTATAGAATTCTCTTGTGAGTCGTAGTGAATTGGTGAGAATGAAAGAAGAAATAAGCTTCTATTTATAGAAGATTTCTAGCTTAGCCCTTGCAATGGGAAGAGGCAAGTGGCTTGACGACTGGTGATGTGAAAAGAAAAGTGGTTTGACGCCTGTAATGAGAAATAACAAGTGGTTTGACGCCTGTAATGTGAAACGACAATTGGTTCGATGCCTGTAATGTGAAACAACAAGTGGTTTGACGCCTATAATGTGAAAAGACAATTGGTTTGATGCCTGTAATGTGAAACGGCAAGTGGTTTAACATCTGGTAAAGGCAATTACTATTCGTGAAAGTGACTCTTAGATGATGACATATGGGCCCCCATAGAATAAATCAAACTTACCACAAATGTCTCATAACAGACTTCTTATTTATATCAAAGATTGAATAAATATTACCACAAATTATTTTATCTTCAATCAACACATATTTAATCTTTCAACAATTATTCATCATTAATATTATAACTCACAATATTTAACAACTAGATCATTCTCAGGAAAGAGGGGGCTTTCCAATAAGGATTTCTCCCTATTGGCGCACAATTAGGTGACCAAACCTCTCCTCGACAGAACTTTCTAGACATCGTCAATATTGCAAATAATAATATGAATAACTGTATCGTCTCAATTATTGATTTAATAATATATAAAATATCGACAATAATTGAATCAAATAACGTGAGATACTATGCAGCAATTACTGTAGCAATAATTGAACAAAATAGAGTGACTTCTCACGTAAGCATCAATAATTAATACTGGTGTTACTACTATGCAATCACGCCATTCTCGTATTTTATCACCGGGTATTTCAACAGTTAACGGTAAACTTCCGCCGTTATTTCATAAAAAGATAATTTTGTCATTTTCTAACTCCGACAATAATTCTGTTGTGGGGTCCACCAATGATTGTGTCGTTGTATAAATATTCCCCGACTAAATGAATATTTTATAACAACTTACTTTACTTTGCAAAATTTTCACATATCACCCTTAATTTTAATCCTTTTATCAATTTAACCATTTACTAAATAAAATAAAAATTATAAGAAAATTGAATACTTTCATTTCATAAAATTCGGGGTCTTACATGGTTGGCCTTTAATTCAAAAATTTAATATGGTTCTTTGTCATGGTCCTTATGGTATATTGAAGATAACAGGGAAACATGCCAACCTGCCCTCAACTTTGTCCATATTCACCACTTTTGTTGGGGAAATTTTTTCTCGTGGGGAGCTACACAAGAATTTAGATTTTGCTGCTATACTTGCACAAATTATTATTATACTCACATCACATGTGTTTTCTACCTTGTTTAATTCTTAGTTATGCTCTTTTACCAATCAGGATCCACTCAGGGCCAGTGATAAAACTTTGACAAGTTGTGGTCCTTACAAAATGAAGGAAGACGATGCAATGGTTTATAGAAGACCTTACCTAACATCTGGTTCGTCAGGGTTTGCACTAAATGCAATTAGTAGGACATGAAAAAGGAACTTACGGTGCATTTTCTCTTTACTTGTTTCTTTCTTTTCCTTGTAAAGAAAACAACAAGTGCAGGCTTTTGGGAACCAGTCTCGCTACATAAATCTTTCTATTGACATTCTTTATTTACAGTAACTTTGTTTCTAAAAAGTTTTTTTCTTTTGAACTCGATAGACTTACATTGAAGAAATGCGAATGACACTTATGGATGATAATTGGAAAGTTCCAACTGCAGTATGTTGGGACCAAAGAGACCGCTGGCTAAGCTATGATGGAGTTGAAGATTTCTGCAAAGACTCGAAGCTTCAATTGATTCAACTTCCTATGGTGAGAAGCATTCCTCAAGCCTTCCATTTGCATTTTTATACAACTAATAGTTGTTTTTTACAAGCTAATTTCTTGCTTTTGCAGGCAGGGCATCATGTACAAGAGGATTCTGGTGAAGAACTAGGACAACTCATTGTTTTTGGACGTGCAAAAAGCGCTTTTGGGATGGCATAAAAACTCTTTGTTCTTATTTTCTTTATGAGAGAAGAACATAAATAACATTGGACCGATTTCTAATTGCAGGCTATGTTTATCATGGCATGGACGGAAAGACAATTAGTAGATCTTTTCACGAAGGATGTTTTATATGATCAGTCCAGTATTTTCATCACAACAGCCTTACTTCTCTTCCTACAAAGTAATTCTTACTCATTAGCTGCTATATTGAAGTTCAAGCTAAGTACATGTATTATTTACATTTCTGTAGCAACAATACTGTCAAGCTATACAATGTAATATTTTATGGATGTAGTAATTTGAAAATGTAAACGTATGGTATTATTGGGATGTATTTTGAATGGTTGATACATTTTGGCTTGAAATGATAATTTAGAGTTTTTAGCTATATATCATGGCATTAGCAGTCATACAAACATTGCAGGTGCACCATTGTGTATGTAATTTCAAATATAGATGAACTAAAAATAGTTGTTATATGCATGAATTACAACATTTTTAAGTCTTTATACAACATTTTAAAAATGTTGTATAAATTTGTCTAAATAGATGACACCTTCTAAACTTTGTATAAATGAGTGTAAACGTTGTCTGATGTACCAAACCACAACATTTTAAGCCAGAAAACGTTGTGGAATTATATCATCTACAAAGTTTCAAGCATCCAAGAATTTATGGAAAATAAATATACAACGTTTTTTAAGAAAAAAACGTTGTGTGATGTGTCAAACTACAACGTTTTAAAAACGTTGTATAAAGGTGTTAAATAGACAACACCCTTAACCACGACGTTTCTGTAAGACCTTCTACAACGTTTTTTTATGCATTATCTATTTACTTTTTTGTACTAGTGTATGAAATATTTACGTGAGCACCAAATCTGCTGTAGTAGATATAGAGAATTTGGGGGCATCACAATTTGGTATCAGAGCAATAGGTTAGAAACCTTAGGAAAGAACACTTTAGGTTATAACCTTGGAAGAATTAGAGCAGTAAGGAAGATAGTAAAGGGATTAACTAAAAATGAGTTTATAAGAGATGAATTGAGGAAATTCATCATAAAATAAAAATTAACTTTCAGTAAACTATTATTTGATGTGTGTATAATAAATATGTGCTAATCAAGTAATATGTTTAATTATAGATGTTAGTAATAAAAGAAGTTAAGGATATTCATATAGTGAGTGAGGAACTGATCGTTCCGTTTAACCTAGTATCTGAACCAGAATCTGTTGTGCCAATAGAGAATGATCTAGAGGGTAGGATACGAGAAGTGTGACGCCTCCAAAACAGGTATACATCACCTATCTTGAGTCGCCAAATGCATGGTATGAAATTCAAATACAACTTAATTAGACAATAGTTGTGTGAAATACGACAAAACATAATCTAAGAGTTTTAATAAGAATATTGTCATCTAGACAATATCCACACTCAATGGAGTCCTCATTACATTTATTGTCACACTATTTAACAGAATAGTGAGTACTACTAATGCTATCATCTGGACCGTAACTCTGTTCCCCGACTAGTCCCGGCTACGTTCTCATTTCCTGAAGAGAACAGTGAAAGAAAGGGTGAGCTCAACTAGCCCAGTAAGATATATTATGACTAAGATAATGCGAAATAAATTATCATTAGTCTTCAACAATGTTAAACTAATAAAATACAATAGACATCAAGTTTAATCTGCGCATGAATAAGCAATCCATTCAAGAGTCAAGTAGAGCATGATATCTACTATCTTCTATTATTTAAAATGTTTTCATCAATTTTTATCGATGAGATTCAGCTTAATAAATAAACCACATCATCGAGTCATCCCTGCAATACGGGCTAAGGATATTCATTAAATCATTAATGGTCATGACTATACCGAATAATCCCTGGTCATAATCATACCAAAAACTGTCCATAAATGCACCACAGGCTACTGAGGACTTTTACCACATCATTTATAACATTACAGGTCATGATTATACTAAATAATCCTTGGTCATAATCATATCAAGTCCATCTATGCACGTAAGCCAAAGATGACTTTCATCACAATATAAGCATGAGGATGATGACAATGACATAATAATTCAATAAAATAAGTTCAAGAATAAATTTTAAAGATTTATAAGTTAATTTATCTTGAAATTAATTATTTCCAAATTGTCAACATGATACTGCTTTGTGGAGTAAAATTCAAGAATGCTCAGAAGAATATTTCCATGAAAAGATACTAGATGAAGCGCAAATGTCCAGGATATTACTAATTTCATGGAGTATAGATGTGACGCCCCCAGAAATAGCTATACATCACCTATTCTGAGTCACCAAATACATGGTACAGAATACAAATACAATCTTTAATATACAACAAGAGTGCTGTGAGTTTTAATACAAATATTGTCATCTAGACAATATCCACTCTCAGAATAAGTTCTCATTACATTTATTGTCACACTATTTAATAGAATAGTGAGGACTACTAATACTATCATCTAGACCAGTCACTCCGCCTCCCGACTAGTCCCTTTACGTTCTCATTTCTGAAGAGAATGAAGAAAGAAAGGTTGAGCTCAACTAGCCCAAAGAAGAAATATTATGACTAAGATAATGCGAGAATAAATTATCATTAGTCTTCAACAATGTTAAACCGATAAAATATAATAGACATCAAGTTTAATCTGCGGTGAACATTCAATCCATTAAAAGAGTCAAGTAGAGAATAAAATCTACTATCTTTTATGATTTAAAAGGTTTTTCATCACTTTTATTGCATTGGGACTCGACAAATAAATAATCCACCTCATCCACTCGCATTTCTACGCGAAGGATATTCATAAGTATCACAATCACAAATTATCTATGCACTACGGGCCAAGGATATTCGTGTATTCATTAATGGTCATGATCATGCCAACAACTGTCCATCAATGCACTACGGGCCAATGAGGACTTTTACCACATCATTTGTAACATTACGGTGCGTGATTACACCGAATAATCCTTGGTCATAATCATACCAAGTCCATCTATACACTACAGAATACGTATGACTTTCAACAAAATATAAATATGAGGATGATGACAATGATATAAGAATTCAATAAAACAAGTTCAAGAATTAATTTATTCAGGAACTAATAACGTCCAAATTGTCAACATGATACTTCTTTGTTGAGTAAAATTTAAGAATGCTCGAAAGAATATTTCCACGAAAAGATATTGGATGAAGCGTAAATATCAAGGATATTCCACCAATTTCATGGAGTATAGAAGTCAAAACTTTAACCAACTGAGTATAATAAAGAATGGAATAACAAAAGAAATCACCATGCATGCGGTACATTGCGCATGAGGCAAGTTATTCCAATGAATAATAAATAACGGAACCAGGTCAGGCATAATACGCACCGACAGGATATTCCAACAGAATAATAAAGAATGGAATATAACAGAAATCACCATGCATGCAGTACGTCGCATAGACAGGTTATTCCAACAGAATAATAAATAACGAAACCAGGTAAGGCGAAATTCGCACCGACAGGATGTTCCAACAAAATAATAAAGAATGGAAAAACAACAGAAATCACCATACATGCGGTTGCAGACATGACACGAGTTATTCAGCGAATAATAAATAACGGAACCGGTCCCACAGTAAAATGCATGCAGGATATTCCAATGAATAATAATAAAGATTTTAACCGGTCCGACGTAAAACGCATGCATGACGAGGATATTCAGCCAATGTAATAATAAAGATTTAAACCCGGTCCCATAAAACGCACAGACATGATATTCCAACAAAATAATAAAGAATGGAATAACAACAGAATTTCACCATGTATGCGGTACATTGCATAGACAGGTTATTCCAGCAGAATAATAAATAATGAAATAACAGAAGAATTTCACCAAGTATAGGGTAGACCGCGTATACAGGTTATTCCAACAAAATAATAAAGAATGGAATAACAGAAGTTCTCTTCATGAATATAAAAAAAAATAATACCCCTTACGGTACAACAAATAATATCCCTTATCTTTGAAAGAAGAGTACAACGACTGGTAGGGCGAGGATATACTCGAAGAAAACTAGCTTGCACTACGCTCAAAGCTTTCTTAAACTCCAAAGAAATACGCTCAAGATTATAGAAGAAGAATTCTCTCTATAGTTTCTCTCTCTAGAGTTTCATGAAATTAAGTAAAAATAATGAAGGAATGAGCTTATTTATGAAGAATGGACCGCATAGTAACTAATTCATGAACGGTCCAGATTGATTTACTTTTAATCGGACGGTCCAGATTTAAAGCAAAATCTTTTAAATAAAATATAATATATTTTATTTATAATCTAATAAAATGAATAAATTTATAAAAGTATTACATTTTATATAAAAAAATTTACTATGCAAAATACTATGCATAATAGAATATAATATATTCTATTTATAATAACTTTATAAAAGTATTCTGTTTTATATAAAAAGCTTTTCCGTTTTATTACATTAATAATATCAATAAAACCAAACTGAGTGACTTATCACGTAAGCATCAAAAATCAATACCGTGTGTCTTCTTATGCAACCACGCCAGATTCTTGTGTTTTTAACAAAGTGTTTTCAACAGTATTAACGGTAAAACTTCCGTCGTTATTTTCATAAAAATATTTTTGTCATTTTCTCAATCCGACAATAATTCCGTTGTGGGGTCCACCAATGATTGTTCCGTCGTACGAATATTTCTCGACACAAAGAATATTCCCCGACCAATCGAATATAATATAACAACTTGCATACTTTGCAAAATTTATAAATATTACCCACAACTATAACATTATATTAAATCCACACCATAGTATTCAAAAAAAAAATTCGAGAAATTTAAATCTTTATTCGTTAAATTTGGGATTTTATAATCTCCCCTCCTTATGAAATTTCGCCCTCGAAATTTACGTACGTACCTGGTATGCCGAACAGATGAGGACACTTCGTTCGATTCTAACTCTTGAGGTATAACCTTTGAGTGTTGAATACATTCCAGGATTTTAACAGGTAGATCGTCATACGTTAAATTATTCGCTATCTCGTCCGGTTCTAAATCAATAATGTGGTTCGGGTCGTCCACATATTTACGTAACATCGATACGTGAAAAATGTTATGAACATGCGACATACTTGGCGGTAAAATGAGTCTATAGGCCACAGTTCCTACTCAATCGAGGATTTCAAATGGGCCAAATAAATCGAGGGTTTAGATTTTCTCTCTTCGTCGATTCTTGCTTCTAGAATAACGCCCTCTTGAACCTTCTTCTTCATATTCATCAGCTCTGAGTATTTAGCTTGAGCGGCTTTAACTTTATCGATTAAAGTCGATTCTAATTGTATATTCGTTATCTTCACGTAGGTTCGTATATTCACACTCATAAACGCATACGATCTTCTACTCAACGCGTTAGCTACCACGTTCGTTTTTCCCACGATGGTATTGAATGGTACGATCATAATCTTCAATAGCTCGAGTCAACGTCTTTGGCGCATGTTACGTTCGTTTTAGTTGAAGAAATATTTAAGGGTTTTAGAAATGGGGTTTTGTACTGGGGTCAATACAAAATTCGATTTCACACTCTGGGGTAGGCCAAGAAGTCTTCAGAAATACACCAGGAAATTTATTAACGATAGAAATATCATTCAAAACTATGACCCTCATCCAAGACTTGGATAGCATGTCACATGATACCTATAAACTTGCCACTGTTATTCACGACGTCCCCTACGGATAGTCTGGCTTCGGTGCATTCCACACAAGGAAGTCAACAACGAAAGGATCGGGGCTCTTTACTTATGACTTGATATAACAGTGATTGACTTTAGTGGTTTGGTTGCTTGAATTCGCATAACAGGTTGGTTAGGAATATGAAAGCTAACAACCTTACGAAAATCAGGATGAGTAGTTACCAATCGATTCCTAAAATCACATCAAATGCAAGTATTTTCAAAGAGATAAGATCGACAAGTAACGTGAAAGTGTTGATTTGAATCAAATAAGATTTATAAATAGTGGAGGTAATGAAGGTTTCTCCCAACAGAGTTTCAACACATAAATCAAAGTCTAGTTTCTCCGGAGTCAAATTTAAACATTGAGCGCAAGTAGGAGAAATAAAAGAGTGGGTAGAACTGGTATCTAATAAGGTATAAACTTCACAAGAGTTTATCATTAACTTAACCGTAATAACTTCGTTCGGGTTCCTCGACAAACGCTCTCACTTAAACTACCGGATTTGACTTTGCTATAGGGTACATTCCACCCTTAAGTGCTTCTTCACATTCCTGGTCCATAATTTGAATCATTATTCTTCAATCCATATCGAATTGGGGTTGACAGCTCTGCACTGGGTAATTCTGAATTTGATGTTGGATTCTCCCAATTGTTGTCCAAAAAGGAAAACCCATGCATCATCTATTCTCCTTCGTTCAGTTATTTCTTCTTTCATCAGAACTTTGATCATAACATTCTCAGATTCCAACTCTAATATCTTATACTCTGCCAAAGAGTGCTTCTGTTCAAGCATCGCACATCGGGTAACACAATTTTGAATTGTTACATCTCTTTGCTCCACGACCGCTTGTCGTTCTTCAGCCTGCTCTTCTAACTCATGAATACGATTTTGTAATTCTAAATTTTGATCATAAAATTCTTCTAATAAATTATCCTCAGGTTCCTCTTCTTCCTCTTCTTCCTTATTCTCAGCTGCTACATCTGCAACTAGCTCGGGTGCAACTATTAGCTCTTCACTCACCATGTAGATATCTCTAATTTCTTCTTCGTCTGACACTACATTAACTTGATTAGTGATTAAAGGTGTCTCAACGGTCTCATTCACTCCATTGTGAACATTTTCAGCTGCCATTTTCAAACACTGCCACAAAACAAGGGTTAATTAACATGTCACATATTATCAATATACTCTAACCGACCAATTAAATACCAAATAAACTTAGGTAGGTCATACTAGCGAAGGAATTCCCCGTCTCTCCCTTCCTAGTTCTTGTCTCACATCTCAGCCAGGGATCATATCCCTAAGCTTTGATACCAACTGTGACGCCCCCAAAAATAGGTATACATCACCTATTCCGAGTCACCAAATACATGGTACAGAATACAAATACAATCTTTAATATACAACAAAAGAGCTGTGAGTTTTAATACAAATATTGTCATCTAGACAATATCCACTCTCAGAATAAGTCCTCATTAAATTTATTGTCACACTATTTAATGAAATAGTGAGGACTACTAATACTATCATCCGGACCGTCACCCGCTCCCCGACTAGTCCTCGACTACGTTCTCATTTCACGAAGAGAACAGGTGAAAGAAAAAGGTGAGCTCAACTAGCCCAAGAAGAAATATTATGACTAAGATAATGCGAATAAATTATCATTAGTCTTCAACAATGTTAAAAACCGATAAAATATAATTGACATCAAGTTTAATCTGCAATGAACATCGCAATCCATTAAAAGAGTCAAGTAGAGAATAAAATCTACTATCTTTTATGATTTAAAAGGTTTTTCATCACTTTTATCATTTGGGACTCGACAATAAATAATCCACCTCATCCCCGCACTACTACTTAAGGATATTCATAAGTATCACAACCACAAATTATCCATGCACTACGAGCCAAGGATATCCGTGTATTCATCAATGGTTATGATCATGCCAACAACTGTCCATCAATGCACTACGGGCCAATGAGGACTTTTACCACATCATTTGTAACATTACGGTCATGATTACACCGAATAATCCCTGGTCATAATCATACCAAGTCCATCTATGCACTACAGGCCACAGATGACTTTCAACAAAATATAAATATGAGGATGATGACAATGATATAAGAATTTAATAAAATAAGTTCAAGAATTAATTTATTCAGGAATTAATAACGTCCAAATTGTCAACATGATACTTCTTTGTAGAGTAAAATTTAAAAAAGCTCAAAAGAATATTTCCACGAAAAGATATTGGATGAAGCGTAAATATCAAGGATATTCCACCAATTTCATGGAGTATAGAAGTCAAAACTTTAACCAATTGAGTATAATAAAGAATGGAATAACAAAAGAAATCACCATGCATGCGGTACTTCGCATAGACAGGTTATTCTAATAGAGTAATAAATAACGGAACCAGGTCAGACGTATTACACACCGACAGGATATTCAAACAGAATAATAAAGAATGGAATACAACAGAAATACCCATGCATGCGGCACGTCGCATAGACAGGTTATTCCTACATAATAATAAATAACGAAACCAGGTCAGGCGAAATTCGCACCGACATGATGTTCCAACAGAATAATAAAGAATGGAATAACAACAGAAATCACCATGCATGCTGTACTTGGCATAGACAGGTTATTCCAAAGCAGAATAATAAATAATGAAATAACAGAAGAATTTCACCAAGTATAGGGTAGACCGCGTATACAGATTATTCCAACATTATAATAAAGAATGGAATAACAGAAGTTCTCTTCATGAATATGAAAAAAATAATACCCCTTACGGTACAACAAATAATATCCCCTACCTTTGAAAGAAGAGTAGTCCGACTGGTAGGGCGAGGATATACTCGAAGAAAACTAGCTTGCACTACGCTCAAAGCTTTCTTAAACTCCAAAGAAATACGCTCAAGATTATAGAAGAAGAATTCTCTCTATAGTTTCTCTCTCTAGAGTTTCAGTGAATTCGTAAGAGATAATGAAGGAATGAGCTTCTATTTATAGAAGAATGGACTGCATAGTAACTAATTCATGAAACAGTCTGTATGGATTTACTTTTAATCGGACGATCCGTTTAAAGCAAAATCTTTTAAATAAAATATAATATATTTTATTTATAATCAAATAAAACGAATAACTTTATAAAAGTATTACATTTTATATAAAAAGATTTTACTATGCAAAACACTATGCATAATAGAATATAATATATTCTATTTATAGAATAACTTTATAAAAGTATTTTGTTTTATATAAAAAGCTTTTCTGTTTTATTACATTAATAAAAATATTTTTGTTACATTAACTTTTTTGTTTTATTACATTAATAAAACTTCCGCCGTTATTTTCATAAAAATATTTTTGTCATTTTCTCAATCCGACAATAATTCCGTTGTGGGGTCCACCAATGATTGTCTTGGTCAATTTAATATTTCTTGACACAAAGAATATTCCCCGACCAATCGAATATAATATAACAACTTGCATACTTTGCAAAATTTATAAATATTACCCACAACTATAACATTATATTAAATCCACACCATAATATTCAAAAAAAAATTGAGAAATTTAAATCTTTATTCGTAAAATTTGGGATTTTACAATAGAAGCCAAAACTTTAACCAAATGAGTATCATAGAATATATGAAACTGCAAATGGATTTTTACCCGCCATGCAGTAATCCACGTAGACAGATCATTTCCACAATTTAATAAGGAATGAATACGAAGGATAATTCACCATGCATGTGATAATCCACATAGATAGGTTATTCCAACATAATAATAAAGAATGGAACCAGGTCATGCGTAATCTGCACAGACAGGATATTCCAAGAGAATAATAAAGAATGGAATAACAGAAGAATTCACCATGCATGTGATAGATCGCATGCAGACGAGTTATTCCAACGAGAATAATAAAGAATGGAACCCGTGTCTAAACGTAATCCGCATGATGAGGATATTCCAACAGAATAATAAAGAATGTAATAACAAAGAATTCACCATGCATGCGATAGACCACACAGACATGTTATTCCAACAGAATAATAAAGAATGGAACCAGGTCTAGCGTAATCTGCATAGACAAGATATTCCAATAGAATAATAAAGAATGGAATAACAAAAGAATTCATCATGCATGCGATAGACCGCACGGACAGGTTATTCCAACATAATAATAAATAATGGAATAACAGAAGAATTTTACCATATATGCGGTACTTCGCATAGACAGGTTATTCCAACATAATAATAAAGAATGGAATAACAATAGCTCGCTCTCTTCATGAATACGAAAGAAATAATACCCCTTACCTTAGAATAAAACTGGATACTAGAATATAGAGGTAGCAGACTTCTCTTCTTCTTTCTCTCTATAATTTCTTTCTATAATAATTTCTCTAAAGCTTTAGTGAATTGGTGAGAAATGAAGGAAGAATGAGATTCTATTTATTGGAAAATATAGTTTCGATAATTGCACATTTTGGGGCTCAAAATATTACAGTACAATACCTCCAACTTTTCTTTCATTTTTAATTTAGTCCTGCAAGTATTATCAAATTTGCACCACCTCCCCTAATAGTAAACAATGTGAATCAATAATTCAATCATGTGAATCAATAGTTATAATCATGTGAAAATACGAATTATAGTATAGTACCTCCATCTATACCTCCATTTTTAACTTAGTCATGCAAGTATTATTAATCTTGCACCAACTCCCCTAATAGTACAAGAATGTGATTCAATAGTACATACATGTAAACAAATAGTTATATAAGCATGTGAATTAGTAGCAATTAATTGCTCATTTATCCGATTAATTACCCGATTTATCAATATAACCCCCAGACATCAATTATCATAGGAATAGATGTCGATTTTCACTAACACTAATAATCCCAACACAATGAAACTATCAAATTCATCTTAAATCAACACAAACTTTTTCATCATTAATATTATAACTCACAATATTTAACAACCAGGTCATTCCCAAGAAAGATGGGGCTTTCCGATAAGGATTTCTCCTTATTGGCGCGCAATTAGATGACCAAACCTCTCCTTGATAAAACTTTTAGACATTGTAAATATTGTAATTTAATAATATAAATAACTTTGTCGTCTCAATTATTGATTTAATAATATAACATATTATGCGAGATGATCTTTGTGACAATAATTGAATCAATAATATGAGAGATATGATGCGTGAATTCTTTGTAGCAATAATTGAGTATAACCGAGTGACTTCTCACGTAAGCATCAATAACCAATACCGTGTGTTACTATGCAACCACGCCAGACATCGCATTTTTTACAACCGGTAGTTCAACGGTTTTAACGGTAACACTTCCGCCATTATTTTTATAAAAGATAATTACATGCGTTTTCTTATTACGATAATACTTCCGTTATGGTGGTCCACCAATGATTGTGCTGGTCGCATTTAATATTCCCCTGTTTAAACGAATATTCCCCGACCAATCGAATATTATATAACCACTTGCTTACTTTGCAAAATTTGTAAATATTACCCACAACTATAACATTATATCAAATCCACACCATAATATTCAAAAATATTTTTCGAGAGAAATTAATCTTTATTCATAAAAGTTGGGGTCTTACAACCTCCCCTTCTTATAAAATTTTGCCCTCGAAATAAGGGTACGTACCTGGTATATAGAAGAGGTAAGGATATCTTGACTTCATCTCAGATTCTAACTCCCAGGTCATTTCTTCCACATCGTGGTTTCTCCACAAAACTTTGACTTGAGGTATAACTTTGGAGCGTAGAATATGATCATTCTTATCCAAGATTTTAACAGGTAACTCTTCATACGTTAAATCTTCCTCTATCTCGTCTGGTTCTAATTCAATAATGTGGTTTGAGTCTTTCACATATTTACGTAACATAGATATATGGAAAACGTTATGAACACGAGACATACTTGGCGGTAAGGCGAGTCTATATGCCACAGTTCCTACTCGTTTGAGGATTATAAATGGACTAATGAATCGAGGATTGAGCTTTCATCTCTTTCCAAATCTCATAACTCCTTTCCATGGAGCAACACGTAACAACACATGATCTCCAATATTGAATTCCACGTCTTTTTGATGAAGATCAGCATAACTCTTTTGTCAATTTTGTGAGGTTTTTATACGTTGTCGGATCGTTTGAATCTTTTCCATAGTCATACGTACCAACTCCGGTCCCAACAACGTTGCTTCACCCACCTCATCCCAGCATACTGGAGAACGACACTTTCTTCCATACAACGCCTTAAATGGAGCCATGCCAATACTTGCTTGATAACTGTTGTTGTAGGAAAATTCCACCAATGATAAGAACTTGTCCCAACTTCCCATGAAGTCAAGAACACAGTCTTAATAAATCTTCAAAAGTTTAAATAGTCCTTTCTGACTGTCCATCCGTTTGAGGATGATATGCCAAACTAAATCGTAAATCCGTGCCCATAGATTTATGCAAACTAACCCAAAATCTTGAAGTAAATCTTGGGTCTCGATCAGAAACTATGGATACTGGCATACCATGCAATCTTACAATCTCGGTTATATACATACTAGCAAGACGTTCAAGTGTATAAGTTTTTCGTATCGATAAGAAATGAGCAGACTTGGTCAATCTATCAACAATGACCCAAATCACATCTATGCCTTGAGAAACCTTGGGAAGACCAGTAACGAAATCCATGGTAATGTGCTCCCACTTCCATTCTAAAATTTCAAGTGGTTGTAATGGACCTTTTGGCACTTGATGCTCCGCCTTGACTCGTTGACAAGTTAGACACCTTGAGATAAACTCCGCTATCTCTCTCTTCATATTGCTCCACCAAAATGTATGTCGAAGATCACGATACATTTTGGTACTCCCAGGATGGATTGCAAACGGTGTGTTGTGCGCCTCCATCATGATTTTATACTTCAAGTCAGAGTCGTTAGGAACACAAAGTCTGGAGTTGACTCGAAGTATTCATTCTTCATCGATTCTTCCTTTCGGAATAACACCTTCTTGCACTTTCTTCCTCATACGCATCAGCTCGAGGTCTGTAGCTTGAGCAGCTTTAACTTTATCAATTAAATTCGGTTATACTCGTATATTTTCCATCATCATATGGGTCCCTGGAGTCTTTAACTCTATCTCCATCCTTTGTAAGTCATACAAAATGGGTCTTTGCGTTGACAATATCGCACGCGTACCCGCATATGATCTTCTACTCAATGCGTCAGCTACCACGTTCACTTTTCCAGGATGGTATTGGATGGTATGATCATAATCTTTCAACAGCTCAAGCCATCGTCGTTGTCGCGTGTTGAGTTCCTTTTGAGTGAAAAAATATTTGAGGCTTTTATGATCCGAATAAATCTCCACCTTCTCTCCATACAGGTAATGCCTCCAAATCTTAAGAGCAAAAACGACTGCTGCCATCTCTAGATCATGAGTAGGATAATTCCTCTCATATTCTTTGAGTTGTCGTGAGGCATAGGCTATAACTTTCCCATGTTGCATGATAACAAATCCTAACCCTTTACCTGAAGCATCACTGTAGATGACAAATCCCTCCGAGCCAGATGGTATTGTCAGAACAGGTGCTGAAATGAGTCTTCTCTTGAGTTCTTGAAAACTCTTTTCACAATCCTCGCTCCAACCGAATTTTGTATCTTTTCGAGTCAGCTGAGTTAATGGAGTAGCGATTCGAGAAAACCCTTCTACGAATCTCCGATAATAACCAGCTAAGCCGAGAAAACTACGTACTTCGGTCACTGACTTAGGTTGCTCCCAGCTTTGAATTGCTTCAATCTTTGCCGGGTCAATAGATATTCCATGATTTGATATTACATGCCCAAGGAATGCAACTTCTTCAAGCCAGAACTAACATTTCTTCAACTTGGCATAAAGCTTGTTTTCACGAAGCTTTTGAAGTATCAGCCTCAAGTGTTTCTCATGGTCTTCACGGGTTTTGGAGTATATGAGGATGTCATCAATAAAGACGACCACAAAGTGATCCAAATATTCCTTGAATACTCGATTCATCATGTCCTTGAAGGCAGCAGGAGCATTAGTCAATCCAAAAGATATGACTAGGAATTCATAATGCCCATACCGAGTTCTGAAAGCAGTCTTTGGAATGTCATCAGTTTTAATCTTCAACTGATGATATCCGGAACGAAGATCAATCTTTGAAAAGAATTTGGCTCCTTGCAACTAGTCAAACAGGTCATTAATGCGAGGCAACGGGTACCTATTTTTGATGGTGACATGATTCAACTCTCGATAATCAATACAAAGTCACATACTTCCATCTTTCTTCTTCACGAATAGAACAGGAGCACCCCAAGGAGACGTACTAGAACGAATGAAAACGATGTCTAACAATTCCTGTAGTTGGGTTTTTAACTCCTGAAGTTCAATAGGAGCCATTCGATATGAGACTTTGGAAATGGGTTTCGTACCGGATTCAAGGTCGATACAAAATTCAATTTCACGCTCTGGGGGTAGGCCAGGAAGTTCTTCAGGGAATACTTCAGGAAATTTATTAACAATAGAAATATCATTCAAATCTGACGTATCTTTATTTAAATCCGTGACATGGGCTAAGAAATCTTGACATCCGTTTTTCAATAAACGAATAGCTTTATGACTTGATATGACAGTGATTGATTTTAGTGGTTTGGTTGCTTGAATTTGCATAATAGGTTGGTTAGGAATATGAAAGCTAACAACCTTACGAAAACAATTGATTTTAGCATGATGAGTAGTTAACCAATCAACCCCTAAAATCACATCAAATGCAAGTATTTTCAAAGAAATAAGATCGACAGGTAACGTGCGGTTACCGATTAGAATCAAACAAGACTTATAAGTAGTGGAGGTAATGAAGGTTTCTCCCAACGGAGTTTCAACAGATAAATCAAAGTCTAATTTCTCTGGAGTCAAATTTAAACATTGAGCGTAAGTAGAAGAAATAAAAGAGTGGGTAGAACTGGTATCGAATAAGGTATAGACTTCGCATGAATTTATAATTAACTAACCCGTAATAACTTTGTGACGCCCCCAAAATAGGTCCAATCCATCAAACCTGTTCTGAGTCGCCAAATACATGGTACATAAAACAACTACAACTTTATTACTACAATTGTCGTGCAAAATACAACAAAACATAAGTTGTGAGTTTTGATACAAATATATACCAACTGTGACTCTCATCCCAACCTTGTCGTTTTCTTCATCCGGCGCTTATTACATTATGGGGCCCTGAAATGATCATGCGTAAATCGCATTTAATATTCCCGACAACAAGAATATTCCACGACCAAATGAATATTCCCAAGCGAAATGAGTATTTTATAACCACTTGCGTATTTTGAAAATTTTATATATATCACCCTTAACTTTAAACTTTTATCAATTTAACCATTTACTGAATAATAATTATAAGAAAAATTGAATACTTTTATTTCATAAAATCTGGGGTCTTACAATCTCTCCTCCTTATGAAATTTCATCCCCGAAATTTACGTACCTGGTATTTCAAAGAGTTGAGAATACCTTGCTTTCATTTCAGATTCTATCTCCCAAATCAGCTCTTCTGTATCATGATTTCTCCATTGCTCATTTCCTGTATTTCAGATATCATTCTAGAATACAGCTTCAAAATAAAGGTTAATTGACATATCATAATTTGTCAACTTATGAAAGAAAATTCAGCTTAGGTAGGACACACACTAGCGAAGGACATTACTCGTCTCTAGCTCCCTTCCTAGTTCTAATCCCGGATCTCCGCCAGAGATCATATCCCTAAGCTCTGATACCAACTGTGATGCCCCAGTGGTACCTATCAGTTTGCCACCGCAGAACGGCGTCCCCTACGGAGAGTCTGGCTTTGGTGCATCCCACACAAGGAAGTCACCAGCGAGAGGCTCGGGGCACTTTACTTATAGCTCTGATACCAACTGTGACTCTCATCCCAACCTTGGATAGCACGTCACAATGGCACCTTACATAAAGGTACAGTCAATAACTGTTTTAGAAATTAAAATCTTTGGGAAGTGCTCAAGAAAACCTTTGTACATGGGAGGCCATGAATCTAAGTTATGATAGATATCATATGTCCAGAGAATTATCCTTGGTTGATCCAATAGACCCCAAACAAAAACGAGAAGATTACTATCATGTTCCTTCCAATGATGAGTCTTCTCTTGACATATAACTATCTCCACCGTCTGCAATTGAACATTATGTTTCAACCAAACTCCAAGATCATATAGGTAGTGCTTGTAGATATACTCAACAAGTGGATGTGCACAACCCTGTCTTATGATAACTCGCAGGTCATTAGACATCTTGTATGATAGTGGCAAAACACCCTTCCAAAGTTGGGTTCACCTCACCCTATTGTTGTTCACCAAAATCAATTATTAAGTGACGTATAATATACGACACACACATCTTAGGTCCTCAATACAATTATATATTGTATATCATGTCGTTTTATAATGTGTTGAGAAACTTTGACAGTCTCGGACCACCACCCTATTCCCCTGTTATCCCCGCTCGACCCAGCTACACTCTTATTACCTGAAAGGAATTGTGAAGTAAAAGGGTGAGCACAAATAGCCCAGTAAAAAATATCATAACTAAAGATAATTAAATTATCAATAGCCTTCGCCAGTAATAAATCAGAGATTTAGAACATATGGTAGATGATAAAACTTTTCAACCATAGTTGCAGCGGAACGAGCAATCCATTAGAAGAGTCAAATAGACTATAAAGTCTATTATCTTCTCCACACTAAAAAGTCCACCAATAATATTTTATCCTCGTAACATCAATCAACAGCCCTTTCCACAATCATATGAATAACTTCATAATCATAATTGTGATTCTAAATTCCTCTTCTCATCTAGACTTAAGATAATTTTCATCACCTATCTTTACACCGAAACATCAAAGATCATGGTTATACCAAATCACGCCTCTGCTTCATAATCATACTAATAAATTCATCTTTGCACTACGGGCCAAAGATATTCATTAACAGTTCATCTTTGCACTACAAGCCAAAGATATTCAACAACAGGTCATCTTTGCACTTACAGGCCAAAGATATTCAACAACAGGTCATCTTTGCACTACGGGCCAAAGATATTAATATCTCAAAGAAATACATAATCATTTCAGAATTTATATAAACAATAATTATAACCATATTGATTAATTCACCTTTGCTCTTAAGCTAAAAATATTCAATTATAAATTCAATGGTCATGATCATACCAGTCAACAATTCATCTTTGCACTACTGGCCAAAGAGAACCCATAGTCACGATCATACCAATAATCTACCCATCTTTACACTTATGTCAAAGAGAAATTTTATCACCGGGATTATAAAAATGTTATATATGATAAAAAAAAACAATACGATCAACAACTGCATTTAATTTCAAGAGTAATATTCATGAATCAATGATTTCATAACACCTTAATCCAAATGTTATAAATCACTTAATAATCTCATAATCTAATATTATTAATATTACCACAATATTTTAATCATTTCTTAAACTTATAAACAATTTATTTTAATTGTTTACACTTTACCAATTAATGCATTTAATCATCCTAAAATGCCAAAATCATAAAATTTCATCACCAATAACCAAAACCTTCATCAAAAATCTACATATACCTTATATAGGATTCCCAAGCCATAAAATCCTATTTTCCAATTTTGTTACTTCACATAACATATTTAATTCATTTACTCATAACTAGTCCATTTTCATGAAAAATACCAAATCAGTTCCAAAAATATTTCTTTTCTGGTATTTAGCAGAATATAGTCCCATATTGAACATATATTTTTCTCAAAATTTTTAAAATTCATTTACTATTTTTCATATGGCCAAAACTGTCGAATATTTAGACATTTATCATAAATTGTACTTTTGTCCAAAAATTCCAAAATTTACAGAGTATACTTTTGCTATATACATGTACTCCCAATAAAAATTTCATCAATTTTAGAGTTAACCACAAGGAGTTATAAGGGTTTACTTTTAAAATAGTCTTTTCTTATAAAATCCATAACTCCTAATCTATACATCCAAAAATCGCCATTTTTAGACACAATCAAGAAAACTCATCAAATTATCATTTTAATTTTTTCCAGAATTTTTAAAGGTTCAGAAAAATTTCGAAACTAAAAAACATAATAACCGTTAAAATTCCTTACCTCAAAAGAGCAGTATTTCTGACCGGAATGTAAAGCCGAAGGAACCTTGCACTGAATAGCAACTCTCAAAGTATCTAAATACTCACAAAATACGCTTGATAATATAGAGAGTGAAAGAGGGAAAGCTTATGTTTCTGGTGTGATTTTTAATTATAACTCAGCACCCTATTTATAGAAAAATGTTAGCACGCCGAAGCAGACTTGACCTGCTACCTGATGGCTTTATGTAAGACCCCAACTTATTATAAATAAAATTGAATTTTCCTTTATTCATTATTCTAAATTAATAAGGGTTAATTTGATATAATGCTTTGATTATGGGTGAAATGTGAAAATTTTACAAAATAAGCAAGTGGTTACAAAATATTCTTTTTGTCGGGGAATATTCATTTGGTCGTAGAATATTCTTATTGTCGGGAATCTCCGTACGACGGCGCAGTCAATTGTGGGCCCCATAACGGAATAATGGTCGGATAAAGAAAACAACAAATTTGGGCTTTTATAAATAACGACATAATTTTTACCGTTAACACTGTTGGATTACTTGGTGGTTAAAATACGATGTCTGCGTGGTTGTGCGAAGACACTACAGTATTGCACAAATATTGTTGAATTATTGATTCTTACGTAAGAAGGCACTACTCAATAATTGCTACGAGAGAATTCGCTTCAATATTTTATTTTATTGATTCAATAATTGCTGCGTTGATATTTTATATTATTGTTGTTCAATAATTGTCACGGCATAGTATTTCCCATTATCAGATCAATAATTCATATTATTTGAATAATATTATTAGATAACATTATTGGCAATGTCTAGAAAGTTCTGTCTAGGAGAGGTTAGGTCATCTAATTGCGCGCCAATAAGGAGAAATCCTTATTGGAAAGCCCCCTCTTTCCTGGGAACGGCCTGGTTGTCATAATTGTGGTTCTGTAATATTATTTGTGAATAATTATTTATTGATTTATATGATAAGAAAATATTTATTTGATATGGATATGAATGATGGATTTATTTATTTTATGTGGTTATAAAAGAAGGAATTTTAGCATGAAATTATTGTTTGAAGTTTGGCATAATTTTGTGGAATTATAATTTCTGATTAAATATTCATTCAATTATATTATTATAATATATTATAATTGTTTAATAATAATATTATTATATAAGCATGCGGATTAATTAAGAACGGAAGTAAACAAAATGTATTTGAAATACTTTGTTTGTATCATTGTTTTAGTTGGTGAGATTTTTACTTTTGAAGTGGTTTTGTGGGACCTAAATTATGAAATAAGTTATTATACCATGAATTGGTGGAAGTGGGTGGGTGAATTTTGGTTTCCTGCAAATAAAGTTTTTCAAAATGGGTGGGTCCTCTCCTATAAGAAAATGAGAGGAGTTTGACAAAAGGGAGGAAATCGGAAATATTATTTGAATGCTTTATTTTTTTCTTCTTAAGAGTGGTTGGTGATGTAGGCGATTCTCGCAAGTTCATTTTCCAATTGTGGGCCCTCACCATAAGGAAAGAGATGAGGTTAAGCGGAGAAATGGTTAAGCGGGAGTGGAATAGAGGAAAAGTTAGGCGGTGGGCGGAGGAAATTAGCGACCTTTGTTTAAATCTTCCTCCGTCTCAAGACTATAAATAGAGGATAACCCTCCTTCCTCAACACACCATTTTTAAATTCAGAAGTTATTATTCTAGAGTATTGTGAGTATTTTTCTTGAGTATAGAAATATTTTGAGCGTAGTTTTTCTGCAAGATTTTCTCAGAATAATATCCGATATTCCAGTCAAATCCAATTTCTACTAAGGTAAAGGATATTATTTTATTGCAATACTCGGGAGAAAAATATTATTTTCTTTCATACTCCATATTATGTAAGCGATATTATTTCATTTCAGATTCCTAAATTTGAACTTACTATGGTAAGTATTGCTTTATAATTCTGAAATGATTAGAAATTTTGTTTCATCTAATATCATTTCATAGGAATATTGGTCTGAATTTTTTTTCAAATTTGGAACTTGTCATTCTTGATCTTTATTCGCTCAATGGTCTTTGTTCATGGAGTCTTTATTCAATCGGCAATTGCTCATGGGTACTTGTTCATGGATCTTTGCTCACACGGTCTTCGTTCATGGTCTTGTTCACAAAAAAAATATTTTCTTCCAAATTATCTGTTGTGACCCTTATTCATAAAGTTTAATCCATGTTTTGATTTTTCATCATCCTCAGTCCTAAATGGTGATATAAATGAATATCTTTGGCCTGTAGTGCAAAGATGAATGATTAACTGATGAATATCTTTGGCTCGTAGTGCAAAGATGAACAGGTGTTGAGATGAACATGACCAACTGGTGATACAAATGAATATCTTTGGCCTGTAGTGGAAAGATGATTAAAGATGTATATTGATTGTTGTTACAGGAATAAAATATTGATGATGGACTTTTAATCCTTAGAAGACAGTAGAATTCTTTCTCTACGTGACTCTTCTAATGGATTGCTGTTCCGCTGCATTTATTGATCTAAAACTTGTTGTCTATTATATCAGATTTTTCCCTGTTGAAGACTAACGATAATTTGTTGTATATTATCTTAGTCATAATATTCTTCTTTGGGCTAGTTGAGCTCACTCTTTCCTTTTGTTCCATTTTTCTTCTCGTGAGGTGAGAACATAAAGCGAGGATCAAGTCGGGGTATGGAGTGATGGTTCTAGGAAGATGTTTTACCAGTCCTCACTATTTCTATAAAATAGTGTTTGAATAATTGTAATGAGGACTTATTTGAGTGTGGATATTGTCTAGAAGATAATATTTGTATTTAAACTCACAGTATGTATTGTCGTATTTCACACGACATTTGTATTATTGAAGTTGTAGTTTGCTTTATGTACCATGTATTTGGCGACTCAGAATGGGTGTTGTATACCTGTTTTGGGGGCGTCACACTTTACCTGCTACTATTGCCACCCACCACATTTGAAATAAAATTTGAACACATTTCTCACCAACCAAAAGTGGGGCCCACCAATTCTAGAATTTTCCACCAAAATGATAAATTCAGAAACTTCAACAATTTCTGAACCAGTGACCTCTTAAAATTCATAACAAATCATACGTTCATTTTTAATGGTTCAAAATTTGTGGACATATACTCAACTTATATATGTATAACATATCCAAAAATTACAACGATCCAATGGTCGGATTATAACTCACACAATATATCACAAGAACACTGGTTTGATTTTGAATACCACCTTTCCGACAAAAATACTGATAAAACACCTTAACATTAATTCCTTCATTTATAACCACATAAATAAATCCATCATTTATATCCGCATCAAATAAATATTTCCTTATCATATAAATCAATAATTAATTATTCACAAATAATATTACGAGAATCATAATTATGACAACCAGTAGTCCTCGGAAAGAGGGGCTTTTCGATAAGGATTTCTCCTTCTTCGCCGCAATTAGGTGACCAAACCTCTCCTTGATGTAACTTTCTAGACATTGCCAATAATGCTATTTAATAATATTATTCAAATAATATGAATTATTGATCTGATAATAGGAAATACTGTGCAGTGACAATTATTGAAACCACAATAATATAAAATATCAACGCAGCAATTATTGAATCAATAAAATAAAATATTGAACGAAGAATTACATAACAATTATTGAGTAGTGCCTTGCTTACGTAAGAATCAATAATTCAAAAATATTGTGCAATACAGGTGCTACTGTACAACCACGCGTATTACTATATTTTAACCACCGGGTATTCCAACAGTGTTAACGGTAACAACTACGTCGTTATTTATAAAAACTCAAACTTGTTGTTTTCTTCATCCGAAGCTAGTTAATGCATTATGGGGCCCACAATGATTGCGTCATTTAATATTCCCCGACAACAAGAATATTCCACGACCAAACGAATATTTCCCTACAGAAATGAGTATTTTATAACCACTTGCGTATTTTGAAAATTTTACATATATCACCCTTAACTTTAAACTTTTATCAATTTAACCATTTATTGAATAATAATTATAAGAAAAATTGAATACTTTTATTTCATAAAATTCAGGGTCTTATAAACTTCATTTGGGTTCTTCACTTTTTAGGAAGTCATGACAACCGCTCTCCCTTGAACTACCCGGCTTTGACTTGTCTGGGGCAGAATTTGGTGTCATCACTACCGTTGAAATTGACTTTTCTATAGGGCATATTCCACCCTCAACTGCTTCATCGAACTCCAGTTTCATGATCTGAATCATTAATCTTCGATCCATATCAAATTGAGGTTGACCGCAATGTACAAGGTAATTCAAAACTCGATGTTGGGTTCTCTCAATTGCTGTGCAAAAAGAGAAATACATATCATCTATTTTAGCCTTCTTAGATTGGACATCTCTTTCCACAATATCAACGCGTCGTGCGACTTTTACCCATGCATCACTCATTCTCACTCGTCGTTCGATTGTTTTTCTTTCAAATTTCGATTCCACTTTATCATCTTATACTCTGCCAAAGAGTGCTTTTGTTCAAGAATCACATATCGGGTAACACAAGCTTGAATTGTTGCATCCTTTTGCTCCACGACAGCATGCCGTTCTTCAGCCTGCTCTTCTAACTCATGAACACGATTTTGCAATTCTAAATTTCGATCATAAAATTCTTCTAATAAATTCTCTTCAGGTTCCTCTTCTTCCTCTTCTTCGTCACTCTCAGCTGCTACCTCTGCGACTATCTCGGGTGCAACTATCAATTCTTCACTCACAACATGGATATCTCTAATTCCTTCTTCGCCTGACATCACATTATCCTGATTGGTGATTAGAGGTGTTTCCACGATCTCATTCACTCCATTGTTAACATTTTCAACTGCCATTCTCAAATACTACCACAAAACAAGGGTTAATTGACATGTCACGTAATATCCCTATACCCTGACCGACTAATTAAATACCAAATAAACTTAGGTAGGTCATACTAGCGAAGGAATTCCCCGTCTCTCCCCTCCTAGTTCTTGTCTCACATCTCAGCCAGTGATCATCTCCCTAAGCTTTGATACCAACTGTGACGCCCCCAAAACAGGTATACATCACCCATCTTGAGTCGCCAAATACATGGTACAAAATTCAAATACAACTTAATTATACAAAAGTCGTGTGAAATACAACAAAACATAATCTAAGAGTTTTAATAAGAATATTGTCATCTAGATAATATCCACACTCAATGGAGTCCTCATTATATTTATTGTCACACTATTTAACAGAATAGTGACGACTACTAATGCTATCATCTGGACCATCACTCTGTTCCCCGACTAGTCCCTGCTACGTTCTCATTTCCTGAAGAGAACAGTGAAAGAAAGGGTGAGCTCAACTAGCCCAGTAAGAAATATTATGACTAAGATAATGCAAAATAAATTATCATTAGTCTTCAACAATGTTAAATTAATAAAATACAATAGACATCAAGTTTAACTGCAGTGGAATAAGCAATCCATTAGAAGAGTCAAGTAGAGCATGATATCTACTATCTTCTATTATTTAAAATGTTTTCATCTTTTTTTATCGCTGAGACTCAGCTTAATAAATAAACCACATCATCGAGTCATCCTTGCACTACGGGCAAAGGATATTAATTAAATCATCAATGGTCATGACTATATCGAATAATCCCTGGTCATAATCATACCAAAAACTGTCCATCAATGCACTACAGGCTACTGAGGACTTTTACCACATCATTTATAACATTACAGGTCATGATTATACCAAATAATCCCTGATCATAATCATACCAAGTCCATTTATGCACGTAAGCCAAAGATGACTTTCATCACAATATAAGCATGAGGATGATGACAATGACATAATAATTCAATAAAACAAGTTCAAGAATAAATTTTAAAAATTTATAAGTTAATTTATCTTGAAATCAATTATGTCCAAATTGTCAATATGATACTGCTTTGTGGAGTAAAATTCAAGAATGCTCAGAAAAATATTTCCATGAAAAGATACCGGATGAAGCGCAAACATCCAGGATATTCTACTAATTTCATGGAGTATAGAAGCCAAAATTTTAACCAAATGAGATCATAGAATATATGAAATTGCAAATGGATTTTCACCCGCCATGTAGTAATCCACGTAGACAGATAATTTCCACAATTTAATAAGGAATGAATACGAAGGATAATTCACCATGCATGTGATAATCCACATAGACGTGTTATTCCAACAGAATAATAAAGAATAGAATAATAGAAGAATTCACCATGCATGCGATAGACCGCACAGACAGGTTATTCCAACAGAATAATAAAGAATGGAACCAGGTCTAGCGTAATCCGCATGCATGTGATATTCTAATGAATAATAAAGAATGGAATAACAAAGAATTCACCATGCATGCGATAGATCGCATGACGGAGTTATTCCAACGAATAATAAAGAATGGAACCAGTGTCTGAGTAATCCGCTTGCAGACGTGATATTCCAATGAATAATAAAGAATGGAATATCAAAAGAATTCACCATGCATACGAGAGACCGCATGCATGAGTTATTCCAATGAATAATAAAGAATGGAACCAGTCTCAGCGTAATCACGCACAGCATGTGGATATTCCAAATGTAATAATAAAGAATGGAATAACAAAGAATTCACCATGCATGCGATAGATCATTACGAGATAGGTTATTCCAACATAATAATAAAGAATGGAATAACAGAAGAATTTCACAATGTATGCGGTACTTTGCATAGACAGGTTATTCCAACATAATAATAAAGAATGGAATAACAATAGCTCTCTTCATGAATACAAAAGAAATAATACCCCTTACCTTAGAATAAAGTTGGATACTAGAATAGAGAGATAGTAGACTTCTCTTCTTCTTTCTCTCTATAATTTCTCTCTATAATATTTGCTCTAAAGCTTTAGTGAATTGGTGAGAAATGAAGGAAAAAAGAGCTTATATTTATAGGAAAATATAGTTTCGATAATTGCACGTTTTGGGGCTCGAAATATTACAGTACAATACCTCCAACTTTTCTTTCATTTTTAATTTAGTCGTGCAAGTATTATCAAACTTGCACCACCTCCCCTAATAGTAAATAATGTGAATCAATAGTTCAATCATGTGAATAAATAGTTATAATCATGTGAAAATACGAATTACAGTATAGTACCTCCATTTATACCTCCATTTTTAACTTAGTCATGCAAGTATTATCAATCTTGCACCAACTCCCCTAATAGTACAAGAATGTGATTCAATAGTACACACATTTGAACAAATAGTTATATAAGCATGTGAATTAGTAGCAATTAATTACTCATTTATCCGATTAATTACCCGATTTATCAATATAACCCCCAGACATCAATTATCATAGGAATAGATGTCGATTTCCACTAACACTAATAATCCCAACACAATAAAACTATCAAATTCATCTTTAATCAACACAAACTTATTCATCATTATTATTATAACTCACAATATTTAATAACCAGGTCGTTCCCAAGAAAGAGGGGGCTTTCCGATAAGAATTTTTCCTTATTGGCGCGCAATTAGATGACCAAACCTCTCATTGACAGAACTTCTAGACATTGTAAATATTAAAATTTAATAATATAAATAACTTTGTCGTCTCAATTATTGATTTAATAATATAACATATTATGCAAATGATACTGTGACAATAATTAAATCAATAATATGAGAGATATGATCTGACAATTCTTGTAGCAATAATTGAGTATAACCGGTGACTTCTCACGTAAGCATCAATAATCAATACCGTGTGCTACTTATGCAACCACGCGATTCATCGTACTTTTACTACCGGGTAGTTCAACAGTTTTAACGGTAACACTTCCGCCGTTATTTTTATAAAAAGATAATTCTGTCGTTTTCTTATTACGACAATACTTTCATTGTGGGGTCCACCAATGATTGTGCCATTATACGAATATTTCCTGTTAAAACGAATATTCCCCGACCAATCGAATATTATATAACCACTTGCTTACTTTGCAAAATTTGTAAACATTACCCACAACTATAACATTATATTATATCCACACCATAATATTTAAAAATATTTTTTGAGAGAAATTAATCTTTATTCATAAAATTTGGGGTGTTACAAGAAGTGTTAATTGGAGTAGCATACAAAATGTTTGAAGCTGTAAAAGAGGAACCTATGGTAGATTTAAGGAGTAATCATGAAGAGTAACCGGAGTTAGAGCTAAGTGAAGAGGTAGACTTAAAATCCAATAAGACTCATAGAGAGCCAGAAGGAAAGAAAACAGAAAAAGAGGAAAATAAGAAGTTGATATTCTGGGGAGAGCTAATAATTTCGGCAGAGACATTACGAGTGATAGAACCTAAATGAACCATTCCACGAGTGACTGGGATCGAGTGTAACATGACCAATAATAGAATCTTATGTTAACTAATCTAAGTCTAGTTTGGCCAGAGAATTCGGTGATTTTGAGGATAGGGTTGAGAAACTTAAGAAAGAACTCAAGGAGAAGAAGGATATGCTAGCAAATAAGAAGAAGAGAACTGTAGTTGGTAATAGTATTGTATTTTTGAGATGGGAATCCTTAGGAAAAAAACTAGTAATATTATATAAATTACTAGTTGATTAAGCATTTTTGTTTTCTTTCTTTGTGTATTTCTAGTGATACCATATAAGCCACTATATAAGTATGTAACATATTATATGTGAAATATAAAGTTCTATTTTTAAACCAAATTGGTTATTTATTCTATTGGTATTTATACTTAAATTATTTGTTATCTTTAGATAAATGACACCACGAAGGAGATCACGAGGAGAAATCAATGCGGAACCAATAGATGTGAACCTTACTCAACAATTGGTAAATATTTTGTTGGGAGTTGTACAAGGGAGACCAGGAAATCCACCAATAACTGCACCCAATACTTCAAATATTACCCAGTTTAACGACTTTAAGTTAGTTGGGCCACCGGAGTTTGGAGGAACTGATGAACCAATAAAGGCTCAGACTTGGATTACTAAAATGGAGAAAGTGTTCAAAGTGACTAAAGTAAATGAGGAGCAAAAGACTGACTTTGCTACCTTCTTTCTAAAAGAGGAAGAAAATCATTGGTGGGAAGCTAATAAAAGTTGAGCCGGAGTAGGGATCATTTTTTGGGATAAGTTTAAAGAATTTTTCTTTGTAAACTATTTTTCGAGTTCAATGAAGGATCATATAGATGTGACGCCCCCAAAATAGGTCCATTCCACCCAACCCATTCTGAGTCGCCAAATACATGGTACAGAAATAACTACAACTTCAATAATACAAATGTCGTGTGAAATACGACAATACATACTGTGAGTTTAAATACAGATATTGCCGTCTAGACAATATCCACATGCAAATAAATCCCCATCATAATTATTGATACATTATTTTACAAAAATAGTGAGGACTACTAAACAACTCTCTCTAGAACCTTCATTCCATACCCCAGGCTCGATCCTCGCTATGTTCTCACTTCCCGAGAAGAAAATGGAACAACAAGGAAAAGGGTGAGCTCAACTAGCCCAAAGATAAAGAATATTATGACTAAGATAATATACAACAAATTATCGTTAGTCTTCAACAGGGAAAAATCTAATAGAATACAATAGACAACAAGTTTTAGATCAACAAATGCAGCGGAAACAACAATCCATTAGAAGAGTCACGTGAAAAGAATTCTACCGTCTTCTAAGGTTTAAAAGTCCATCATCAATATTTTATCCTCAGTAACAACAATCAACATTCATCTTTGCACTACTGGGCCAAGATATTCATTTAAATCACCGAGTTGGTCATGTTCATCTTAACACTGTTCATCTTTTTCACTACTGAAGCCAAATATATTCATCGATTAATCGTTCATCTTTGCACTACAGGCCAAAGATATTCATCAAGTATCACCATTAAGGACCGAGGATGGTGAAAAATATTTTAAGAACGAATCCGTGAGATAGAAGGACAAATATTAGGGATTAAGTACAACAGTTTATCCAAGATCGATAATACTTCATAATAAACGATTTTGAAGCGAACTCAAAAATAACGATCAAAACATGGATACAATTAAAGATAGTAGCCAAAATAGACATCTTGGACAAAAAGAAAAATTTTCATTTTTAGGTGAATAGTCTTGAGATTCGTGAATAGTTCCGTATCGTGAATAGTCTTGTATCGTGAATAGTAACCCCGATACAAAAAGATAGAAATTTCACAAAAAACATCTTCACGCTTTAAGTGAATAGTACTTTCGTGAATAGTAACTCATGAATAGTAACTCATGAATAGTAACCCCGACATGAAAAAAGTTCCAAATTTGATAAAAAGTTCAACCAATATTTTGGCATAATGATATTGAAGAAAATAATATCATTTCATGAAAGAAATAACATCCCTTACCTCAAAATAACCGTATACTTATCAATTGAATTTCGTATATAGTCTTGTGAAAACTTCGCACTTAGTATAGCAACACTCAAAGTATACTCACAAGAATACGCTCGATAATATAGAGAGAGAAAGAGAAAAAACTAGTTTACGGTGTGATTTTCAATTCTAACTTAGCCCTCTATTTATAGGAAAATGTTAGAACGCCAAAAGGAGACTAAATTAATAAAATATATTATTATTTATTCCAAATTCCTACCCACATGTTTTGAAAACTCTAGCATGCATTCTTTGGCCAAAAACATCACCCACCCATGTGCCAACAACCACAAAACGTTTTTCTTATATAAAATAATTAAAATTTCCAAAATCAATTATTTGAACTCCGAACTTCAATAATTCATGATAAATAGCCCTTTTGTCGGAAAAATCAATCTCACGATTTTTTATAGGAAATTCAATTCTCTACAACTTTGCGTATGAAATTTTTTCCAAATTCCAAATGTAAATTATCCAAAATCCATAAATGAGCGATTTTACATTCTATAATCAATTTTCTATCAAGAATTGTGTCCACCGAACACAAAACATATGTTAAACATTTAATGCCACAAAATACTCTACCTCCTCATATACTCATATATCCCACATTCATTATAAAAATATCACCGTTAATATATTATTAAAATAATATATTTAAATGAATTATTTTATCGTAAAAAGATAAAATATTAATTTTCAACAATTGTTACATAAAAAATTTTCTCCATCTATATCCACATAAAATGAATATTCTCTTTATCATAATAATTAATAATTAATTATTCAAAATAATATTACGTAATCACAATCTTGACAACCGGTAGCCGCTCGAAGGAAAGAGGGGCTTTCGAATAAGGATTTCTCACTTCTCAAGCGCGCAATTAGGTGACCAAACCTCTCCTTGAATGTAAACTTTCTAGACATTGCCAATAATGTTATCGATAATATTATTCAAATAATATGAATTATTGATTTGATAATGGAAAATCTTGTGTAATGACAATTATTGAAACAACAGTGATACAAAATATCAACGCAGCAATTATTGAATCAATATAATATTGAACAGTAACTACTGTAACATTTATTGAGTAGTGACTTCTTACGTAAGGATCAATAATTCAATAATACTGTGCAATACCGTAAAGCTACTTCTTTATGCAACCACGCATATTATTTATTTTAACCACCGGGTATTCCAACGATTAGGTAAATGGTAATAACTTCTGCCAGTTATTTTTAAACAACTTATATTTGTCATTTTCTTCCTCCAATCGCTTTCCGTTATGGGGCCCACATGGTCATTTCTGCTGGTAAATATTTAATATTCCCAGACAAGACGAATATTCCACGACCAAACGAATATTCCCAAACAACAATGAATATTTTAATAACCACTTGTTTATTTTGTAAAATTGCACATTTCACCCATAACTAAAGCATTATATCAAATTACCACCTTATTAATCAAGAATAATAATTAGAGGAAATTCGATTTTTATTTATAAAAATTTGGGGCCTTACAACCTCCCCTCCTTATGAAATTTCGTCCTCGAAATTGACGTACGTACCTGGTGTATCGAAAAGGTGCGGATACCTCATTTTCATTTCGACTCCAACTCCCACGTCATTTCCTCAATAGCATGGTTTCTCCACAAAACTTAACTTGTGGTATAATCTTGAGTGCGTGGGACATGTTCTTTCCTATCCAAGATCTTGATAGGTACCTCCTCGTATGTTAAGTCTTGGCTATCTCGTGCGGTTCTAACTTCAATGACGTGGTTCGGTCGTCCACATATTTACGTAACATCGATCGTGAAAAGCGTTATGAACATGCCGTCATACTTGGCGCGGTAAAACGAGTCTATAGGCCATAGTTCCTATTCGATCGAGAATTTCAAATGGATTAATAAATTGAAGGTTTGAGCTTTCCTCACCTCACCGATTCTCGCTTTTGAAATAACAACTTCTTGCACCTCCTTCTTCAAATTCATCAGCTCCGGTGTGTAGCCTGAGCGATTTTAACTTTATCGATTAAAGTCGATTCTACTCGTATATCATCACGTGAGTCCCTAGAGTCTTTAACTCTATCTTCATCATTTGTAAGTTATAAGAGATGAGTCTTTGACAATATCGTACTCATACTCGTATACGATCTTTTACTCAACACGTCAGCTACCACGTTCGCTTTTCCAGGATGGTATGGTCAGAACATGTGCCGAAATGAGTCTCTTCTTAAGTTCTTCGAAGCTCTTCCCACATTCCGTGCTCCATTCGAATTTTGTATCTCTACGAGTCAGCTGCGTTAATGGAATAGCGATTTGAGAAAATCTTTCCACGAATCTCCGATAATAACCAACTAAGCCTGAAAGCTACGTATTTCGATTCTCGACTTAGGTTGCTCTCAACTCGTAACTCATATCCCAATCTTGGATAAGACGTCACAATGACACCTATCGGTTTACTCTCTATGCGAATATGGCGTCTCCCCTACGAGAGTCCGCTTCGGTGTATTCCACAAAGGAAGTCATAAGATAGAGGCTCGGTATCAACTTCTATAGTTGGGTTTTTAACTCCACGAAGTTTAATAGGAGCCATTCGATATGAGATTTTAGAAATGGGTTTTGTCTTGGGATTTAAAGTCGATACAAATTCAATATCACGCTCGGGAGTAGGCCAAGAAATTCCTCAGGAAATACGTCAGGAAATTCACTAACAACAAAAATATCATTCAAATCTGATATATTATTGTTCAAGTCCATAACATGGCTAAGAAAGCTTGACATTCGTTTTTCAATAAACAAATAGCTTTGTGGTTTGATATGACAGTGTTTGACTTCAATGGTTTGGTTGCTTAAATTGAATAACGAAGTTGCTTAGGAATATGAAAACTAACAACCTTACAAAAGCAATCAATTTGGCATGATGAGTAGTTAACCAATCAATCCCTAAAATCACATCAAAATCAAGTATCTTTAAAGAAATAAGGTCAACAGGTAATGTGATGGTGCCAACTTGGATCAGACAAGATTTCTAAACAACGGATGTAATGAAAGTTTTTCCTAACGGAGTCTCCATAAATAGGTCAAAGTCTAATTTCTCCGTAGTCAAGTTCAAACGTTGAGCGCAAGCAAGAGAGATAAAAGAATGGGTAGAACCGGTATCTAGTAAGGTATAAACTTCGCAAGAATATAATTAACTAACCCGTGTTAAACTCATTCGGGTTCCTCGCATTTTGACCGGTCACTACAAACGCTCTTCCAGGAACCGTTGACTTTGTCTTTTCCGTATCCGCCTTTGGTGCCACTTGCTTCAAATTGGACTTGATTTACGCTCTGAGGACAAAATCGAGCTATGTGATCTTCTTTTCCATAACTAAAACATACCTTGGAAGGCTGTGAATAGTTTGGACTTATATGTCCCTCCTCTCCACATTTGTAATATCTAACTGGCGGTCGTTTTCCTCCCCTAGAATTTGTTCTTTGGTGTTGATCTTTAGCTTTACGCGTCTTCCCGCCATCGTTTAATCTTCTCTTCTTGAAATTTCCACTTGAATTATTTCTTCTATTATCTTGGCCATGATTACCACCGAAGTGGTTACCATTTCTTGCCTGATAATTTCTTTCACGATGGTTATCATTGTCCCGATGGCCGTTGCCACCAGTATGATTTTTATCGTGTTGTTGGTCGCCCGGTTGAACAGACTCATTATCTCGCTCTAATAATTGAGCCTTGTTGACAACATCTCGAATCTGAGAGAAAACTTATGAGAGATAAGGTATTGATTTATCTCGGGTTTTAGACCTCTCTCGAAACATACTGCGTCATTCGTTCCTCATTCTCCACCAAATAAGGTGCAAACACGGATAACTCTGCGAACTTTGCCTCGTCTTTGAGACACCGTCATATGTTGTTCTGCTTCGAGTCTAATAAACTCTACCTCCTTCATATAGCGAATACTTTCTCGGAAAGTACATGTCATTGAACAGCTTCTCAAATCTTTCCCAAGACATGTTAAGTGCATCTGGTTGGATGCGCTTCATGATTCCCACGATGTCTACTTCTTCACCACGAAACATAAAGGTGGCGAATGGAACCTTCTTCGCCTCCGTGCATCCCAAGACATCTAATATCTTGGTAATTTGCTTGACCCACGTTTACGCCTTGATCGGATCCGGCTTTCCATGGAAATCGGTGGTCCCAACTCATGAATTTGCTTGCATTGTGACGAATAGCGCATTTGCCATCATTTTCACCCGTATTTTGTACACGAGTCTCCTACTTTGATTTTGCATGAATCGCAAAAGTTCCTAAACATTCCATCGTTCATCGTTTGCTCGGTAGTGTTGTTTACGGGAGGAATATTGCCCGGCTGACTGTTGCACGTTCTCCTCGTTGGTGATGCTGGCGTCTCCACGGTCTCATTTACTCCATTTATTAATATTCTCGATTGGCATTCTTAAATCGCCATAAAACAAGGGTTAATTAAACAAATTAACATGTCACATAATATCCTTATATTATGACGACCAACAAATAAGCTTAGGTAGGACACACTAGCGAAGGATTTACTCGTCTCTCCCTCTGGTTCTATTCCCAGATCTCATGGAGATCATATCCTAAGCTACGATACCAAGCGTGATGCCCCAAAATAGGTCCATTCCACCCAACCCATTCTGAGTCGCCAAATACATGGTAAATAAATAACTACAACTTCAATAATACAAATGTCGGTGTGAAATACGACAATACATCTTAATGAGTTTAAATCTGAGATATTAGTCTAGCAATATATCCACATGCAAATAAATCCCCATCATAATTATTGATACATTATTTTACAAAAATGGTGAGGACTACTAAACAACTCTCTCTAGAACCTTCATTCCATACCTCAACTCGATCCTGCTATGTTCTCACCTCCTAAGAAGAAAATGGAACAACAAGGAAAATGGTGAGCTCAACTAGTCCAGTAAAGAATATTATGACTAAGATAATATACAACAAATTATCGTTAGTCTTCAACAGGGAAAAATCTAATAGAATACAATAGACAACAAGTTTTAGATCAACAAATGCAGCGGAAACATCAATCCATTAGAAGAGTCACGTTGAGAAAGAATTCTACTTTCTTCTAAGGTTTAAAAGTCCATCATCAATATTTTATCCCTGTAACTACAATCAACATTCATCTTTTGCTTCTGAGGCCCAAGATATTCATTTAAATCACCGGTTGGTCATGTTCATCTTAACACTGTTCATCTTTGCTCTGAATGCCAAATATATTCATCGATTAATCGTTCATCTTTGCACTACTGGGCCAAAGATATTCATCAATATCACCATTAAGGATGAGGATGATGAAAATATTTTTAAGAAGCGAATCCGGTGAGATAGAAGGACAAATATTAGGGATTAAATACAGCAGGTTTATCCAAGATCGATAATACTTCATAATAAGCGATTTTGAAGCGAAACTCAAAAATAACGATCAAAACATGGATCTGATCAAAGATAGTAGCCAAAATAGACATCTTGGACAAAAAGAAAATTTTCATTTTTCGGTTGAATAGTGTCGTATTAAATGAATAGTCTTGAGTATCGTGAATAATGTCGTATATCGTGAATAATAGTAACCCCGACACAAAAAGATAGAAATTTCACAAAACATCTTCACGCTTAAGTGAATAGTACTCGTGAATAATAACTCGTGAATAGTAACTCATGAATAGTAACTCGTGAATAGTAACTCATGAATAGTAACCCCGACATGAAAAAGTTCCAAATTTGATAAAAGTTCAACCAATATTTTGGCATAATGATATTGAAGAAAATAATATCATTTCTTGAAAGAAATAACACCCTTTACCTCAAAATAACAGTACTTACATTTGAATTTAAGGGTATAGTCTTGACGAAACTTCATACCGTATAGCAACACTCAAAGTATACTCACAAGAATACACTCGATAATATAGAGAGAAGAGAAAACTTAGTTTACGGTGTGATTTTCAATTCTAACAGCCCTCTATTTATAGGAAAATGTTAGAGCATGAAAGGAGACTAAATTAATAAAATATATTATTATTTATTCCAAATTCCTACCCACATGTTTTGAAAACTCTAGCATGCCTTCTTTGGTCAAAAACATCACCACCCATGTGCCAACAACCACAAAAACGTTTTCTTATATAAAATAATTAAAATTTCCAAAATCAATTATTTGAACTCAGGAACTTCAATAATTCATGATAAATAGCCCTTTTATCGGAAAATTCAAATCTCACGACTTTTTATAGGAAATTCAATTCTCTACAACTTTGCGGAAGGAAGTTTTCCAAATTCCAAACAGAAATTATCCAAAATCCATAAATGAGCGATTTTACATTCATAATCAATTTTCGATTCGAGAATTGTGTCCACCCAACACACAAAAACATATATTAAACATTTAATGCCACAAAATACTCTACCTCCTCATATACTCATATATCCCACATTCATTATAAAAATATCACTAGAATTAATATATTATTAAAATAATATATTTAAATGAATTATTTTATCGGAAAAAGATAAAATATTAATTTTCAACAATTGTCACATAAAAAATTTTCTCCATCTATATCCACATAAAATGAATATTCTCTTTATCATAATAATCAATAATTAATTATTCAAAATAATATTACGAATCACAAAGATCTTGACAACCGGTAGTTCCTCAGAAAGAGGGGCTTTCGATAAGGATTTCTCCTTCTTGGCGCAAGCAATTAGGTGACCAAACCTCTCCTTAGACGGACTTTCTAGACATTGCCAATAATGTTATCGATAATATTATTCAAATAATATGAATTATTGATTTGATAATGGAAAATACTGTGTAATGACAATTATTGAAACAACAGTGATACAAAATATCAACGCAACAATTATTGAATCAATATAATATTGAGCGGTAACTCATCGTAATAATTATTGAGTAGTGCCTTCTTACGTAAGGATCAATAATTCAACAATCTTGTGCAATCACCGTACTACTCTTTGTGCACCACGCGTATATTCTTTGTATTTTAACCAACGGGTATTCCAACGATTAAAGCGGTAACAACTACTGTAAGTTATTTTTAAACAACTTATATTTGTCGCTTTTCTTCCTCCAATCGCTTTCCGTTATGGGGCCCACACATCAAGTTGCCGCATTTAAATATTCCCCGACAGTACGAATATTCCACGACCAAACGAATATTTCCCGACAACAATGAATATTTTAATAACCACTTGTTTATTTTGTAAAAATTGCACATTTCACCCATAACCAAAACATTATATCAAATTACCACCTTATTAATCAAGAATAATAATTAGAGGAAATTCGATTTTTATTTATAAAAATTTGGGGTCTTACAATAGAGGTTAAATTTTTGGAGTTAAAATAAAGAGAGATGACTGTATCTTAATATACAACCAAATTTAATGAGTTGGCTAGATTCACATCACATCAAGTGGATACTGAAGTCTGGAAGACTCGAAGGTTTGAAGAAGGAATAGAACTTCATATCAGAAGTAGGATATTGATTTTTTAAGTAAAAACATTTCCAGAAATTCTAGAAAATGCTATCATAGTTGAGAAAGAGGGAGAAGCTTTACAAAAACTGCATAAGGAGAAGAAGAATAATACTGACGGGAAAGGACACACAAGTGAAAACAATAACAATAAAAGGAAATGGGATGTTTCTTTTCCAAATAAACCTGGGAAAGGAGAAAGTAACTTCAGTAACAATAACAACTAGGGAGGGAATAACAACACTAGTCAAAGAAATGAACGTTGTCAAATTTATGGGAGAAATCATGGCGGAATATGCAAATTGAGTGGGATTAAGTGTTTTACTTGTGGAGAAGAGGGGCATTACTCAAATGTGTGTCCACAAAAGAAGAAAAATAATATGTTAGTTCCCACAGGCACAAAAGTTATCTAGAAGGGGGGGTTGAATAGATATTTTATAATTTTCTTTTTCAAATAGTAACTTGACAATTTTGTTAATTAAATGATTGATTAAGCACAGCAGAATATATGATTTTATCCCCTTAAGATAAAATTAAGGTTATAAATCAAATAACAGTAATAGCAGATATAACAGTTAAAGAAACTGAAAGTAAATGACATAGTGTTTTAAGTGGTTCAGAGCACTCAAGACTCCTAGTCCACTCTTTTAATCCACGAGTATAAAATCCACTAAGGATGTTGATACAACCTTCGAATCACTAAGATTCCTTTAAGACCATCAGTCTTGGAAAGCTAGTTCACAAAGAACTCTTCAAGCCCAGCAGACTTAGAATTTTAGTACACTAAGTACTCTTCAAACCTAGCAAGTTTGGTAGCTCTACAATAAGTGAAGTTGAGGTTGTTGTTGTTGTGCTACTAAGTTGCCTAAAACCCAAGTTTTGATGAACTTTGTAGCGAAGCAAGATATACCTGAATCATGGAGTGAAGATTTGTTAGATGTTCTTGTGATTTTCTTTTACATTCTTGTTCCTTATTTGCTTGAAATCTTCAATCTGTTAGCCTTTATATATGAGCATTTGAAATATTCCCGTTGAGAGGCTTTCGTTTGAGCATGTAATGCTTCGGGCATTCTGAGCACTTTGATGTTGACATCTTATGTAAGACCCCAACTTATAATAAATAAAGTTAAATTTTCTCTATTCATTATTCTAAATTAATAAGGTATTAATTTGATATAATGCTTTGGTTATGGGTGAAATGTGCAAACTTTATAAAATAAGCAAGTAGTTATAAAATATTCATTTTTGTCGGGGAATATTCTTTTGGTCGTGGAATATTCTTTTTGTCGGGGAATATTAAATGCGACCACAGCAACCATTCGTGGGGGCTCATAATGTAATAAATGTCGGATGAAGAAAACGACGAAGTATGAGTTTTTATAAATAACGACGTAGTTGTTGTAAGACCCCAAATTTTTATAAATAAAAATCGAATTTCCTCTAATTATTATTCTTGATTAATAAGGTGGTAATTTGATATAATGCTTTAGTTATGGGTGAAATGTGCAATTTTACAAAATAAACAAGTGGTTATTAAAATATTCATTGTTGTCGGGAATATTCGTTTGGTCGTGGAATATTCGTGCGGATGGTAGCGACCGATAATGTGGGCCCCATAACGAAAAGCTATTGGAGGAAGAAAGCGACAAATATAAGTTGTTTAAAAATAACGGGCGTAGTTATTCTGCTTACCTTTGTTGGAATACCCGGTGGTTAAAATACGATGAATATGCGTGGTTGCACAAAGAGCACTACGGTATTACATGCAAGATTGTTGAATTATTGATCCTTACGTAAGAGGCACTTTACTCAATAATTGTTACATGAGTAATCGCTCAATATTATATAGATTCAATAATTGCTTTGCGTTGATATTTTATATTGTTGTTGTTTCAATAATTGTCATTACACAGTATTTTTCATTATCGAAGCAATAATTCATATTATCTGAATAATATTATTAGATAACATTATTGGCAATGTCTAGAAAGTTCTGTCTAAGGAGAGGTTTGGTCACCTAATTGCTGCGCCAAAGAAGGAGAAATCCTTATTGAAAGCCCCTTTCCTGAGGCCGCACGGTTGTTAGTAATGTGATTCTATAATATTATTTGTGAATAATTAATTATTGATTTATATGATATTGATTTTATGTGGATATAGATGGAGAAAATTTTTAATGTGACAATTGTTGAAAATTAATATTTTATCTTTTTCTGATAAAATAATTCATTTAAATATATTATTTTAATAATATATTAACGGTGATATTTTTATAATGAATGTGGGATATATGAGTATATGAGGAGGTAGAGTATTTTGTGGCATTAAATGTTTAACATATGTTTTGTGTGTTTGTGGACACAATTCTTGATCGAAAATTGATTATAGTATCGTAAAATCGCTCATTTATGGATTTCGGATAATTTACGCTTGGAATTTGGAAAAACTTCTTTCCGCAAAGTTGTAGAGAATTGAATTTCCTATAAAAATTCGCGAGATTCAATTTTCCGACAAAAGGACTATTTATCATGAATTATTGAAGTTCCGAGTTCAAAATAATTGATTTTTGGAAGTTTTAATTATTTTATATAAGAAAAACGTTTTTGTGGTTGTTGGCACATGGGTGGTGATGTTTTTGACCAAAGAAGGCATGCTAGAGTTTTCAAAACATGTGGGTAGGAATTTGGAATAAATAATAATTTATTTTATTAATTTAGTCTCCTTTATGCTTCTAACATTTTTCTATAAATAGAGGGCTAAGTTAGAATTGAAAATCACACCGTAAACTAAGTTTTCTCTTTCTCTCTATATTATCGAGCGTATTCTTGTGAGTATACTTTGAGTGTTGCTATATACGGTGCAGTTTACAAAGACTATACCGAAATTCAAATCGGTAATGCGGTTATTTTGAGGTAGGGGATGTTATTTCTTTACAAAAATGATATTATTTTCTTCAATATCATTATGCCAAAATCTTTGTTGAACTTTTTATCAAATTTGGAACTTTTTCATGTCGGAGTTACTATTCACGAGTTACTATTCATGAGTTACTATTCACGAGTTACTATTCACGAGTACTATTCACGAAGCGTGATGATATTTTTGTGAAATTTCTATCTTTTGGTGTTCTGAGTTACTATTCACGCAGTAATGACACTATTCATTCATAATGATACTATTCATTATTCACGAATACGGCACTATTCATCGAAAAAATAAAATTTCTTCTTTTTGTCCAAAATATCTATTTTGGCTACTATCTTTGATTGTATCCGTGTTTTGATCGTTATTTTTGAGTTACGCTTCAAAATCTTTTATTATGAAGTATTATCGATTTTGGATAAACCGTTGTACTAATCCTCAATATTTGTCCTTCTATCTCATCGGATTCGTTCTTAAAAATATTTTCATCATCCTCGGTCCTTAATGGTGATATTTGATGAATATCTTTGGCTTCAGTAGTGCAAAAGATGAACGAATAATCGATGAATATCTTTGGCTCAGTAGTGCAAAGATGAACAGTGTTGAGATGAACATGACCAATCGGTGATTTAAATGAATATCTTTGCCCAGAAAGCAAAAGATGATTAAAGATGTATATTGATTGTTGTTACGTGGATGAAATATTGATGATGGACTTTTAAATCTTAGAAGACAAGAGAAATTCATTCTCTACGTGACTCTTCTAATGGATTGTTGTTTCACCGCATTTGTTGATCTAAAACTTGTTGTCTATTGTATTCTATTAGATTTTTCCTCAAGACTAACGATAATTTGTTTTATATTATCTTAGTCATAATATTCTTTACTTGGGCTAGTTGAGCTCACCCTTTTCCTTGTTGTTCCATTTTCTCGTGGAGGTGAGAACATAGCAGGATCGAGCCTGGGTATGGAATGAAGGTTCTAGAGAGAGTTATTTAGTAGTCCTCACCATTTTATAAAATAATGTATCAATAATTATGATGGGGATTTATTTATGTGTGGATATTGTCTAGACGGCAATATCTCGTATTTAAACTCATTAAAGATGTATTGTCGTATTTCACACGACATTTGTATTATTGAAGTTGTAGTTATTTCGTACCATGTATTTGGCGACTCGTAATGGGTTGGGTGGAATGGACCTATTTTGGGGCGCCACACTTGGTATCGAGCTTAGGGATATGATCTCCGGCGTAGATCGGGGAATAGAACTAGGAGGGGAGAGACGAGTAAATCCTTCGCTAGTGTGTCCTACCTAAGCTTATTTGTTGGTCGTCATAATATAGGATATTATATGACATGTTAATTTGTTTAATTAACCCTTGTTTTATGACAAGATTTGAGAAATGTCGATCGAGAATATTAACAAAGGAGTAAATGAGATCGTGGAGACGCCTTTGCACTCACCAACGAGGAGAACGTGTAACAAATCGGGCAATGTTCCTCCTCCGAAACAACGCCAATCGAGCGAGATGATGAACGACGGGATGTTTAGAAGCTTTTTGCGCTTCATGCAAAATCGCATTTAGGGAGACTCGTGTACAAAATACGGGTGGAAATGATGGCAACGCTATGGCCCGCATCACAAACAAGCAGCTCAAGGAGTTGGGACCACCAGATTTCCATGGAAAGCCGGATCCGATCAAGGCGTAAACGTGGTCAAGCAAATTACCAAGATATTCGATGTCTTGGGGTGCACGGAGGAATGTAAGGTTCCATTCGCCACCTTTATGTTTCGTGGTGAAGCAGACATCGGTGGGAATCGTGAAGCGCACTCCAAATTGATCGATTTCAATCAATCAATGAATACATGCAAGTATACACGGTCAACAAGTAATAAAGTGAAAGTAGAGTATCGTTCCCACGAGGAATTATTTAATAAAAATCACCAAGTACTAATTTTTAACCAAACTAATTTTATTTAAACAATCTCAAATCGTGTTTTTTCTAATTAAGAAAACTAAATTAACTAATTAAAACTAAGATTTTAACAAATGAATTCAAATAAATAAAGATTAAGACTTCAATATCCCCAATTATGAATTATAAATCAATTATCCAATTATCCCAATTATTATGCCTCTTTCAATTGTTAATGAGAATTCTCAAATGCAAAAAGTCCTTTTCCAAGTGATCAATTGCCTTCTATTTAATCCAGATTAATCTTGCTATATTCCTATGCAAAACAATTGAATTAAACTCTTTCCAATCCCAATTCCTTACGTGTTACATGCGTGACAGATATTTCCATTCAATTCACAAACCTAATTTTTCACCATGCAAATAACTAAGTCACATGATATCATGCCCAGCTTCTAACCCTAGAATTCCTCTTCCAATTCCTTCTAGAGTAACATAGTAATTATTGATCAAATAATTAAGCAATAAGCACAAGACAAGATAAACAACTCACTTTAACATAAATAATTAGAATATAATGAATAACTAATTCATAGCCATAAAAGGTCAATTGAAATCTCAAAAATAGTTAGTTCATAATTAATGAATTAAAACCAAGAATCCACAACCGAATAGACATCAAAAGATAAAAGTAAGATGAGAGAAGAGAATAGAATGCATTGTCGACAAATCGATGCTCCCCTCTTGCTTCGCTTCTCGATCTTCAATGGTCTCCAAGTTGCTTCAATCTCCAAAACTAATAAGAACTAGGGTTATTTTTAATCTAAAGGAGTGTTTTATCTAGGCTAAGCTATGTAATCTCCCTTTATTTTATGCCTTACATCATGTATTTATAGGTTACAAGTACAATTTTTAGTTTTGGAACAACCCCTATCCTGTTTGGAGTCAAAAGGTGTCAAAATTAATTACCAAAACGCGTCGTGCCGCACCAAACCCTTCCCCGGCCTTGCCCAAATTGCAAAGCAACGGCAACCGAGTTCGCCCCCTAGCGCCCCTTGTAAAAAACACACTAAAAATCGCGCCCCCTGGTCGGCCCAAAATCGACATTTTCTGCTCCCGACGTCCTTTGGGAAAATGGCCATAACGTTTTCGTCCGAACTCCGATTTCGATGATTCAAGATGTTCCGGAAAGAGGAGAAGTAGATCTACAACTTTCATTCTTAAAGTTTGTCGAAATAATGTCAGGAGCGATAGTCAAATTGGCTCCGAAGTGGCTACTGTGTAAATGGCAAGCCGAAAACGCGAATCTAGCCACCCCAAACATCGATCCATGTAACTTTTGCCCCAATTCCTATAAAATAACATAAAACATGCATGAATAGACATAAACACAAAAAAAATCCTAAAAGACTTAAGAACAACAATAAATTAAGCCCGAATGTATCCAATTCATGGGTATAAAACTCACTCATCACCAGCCAGATGCACTTAACATGTCTTGGAAAAAATTTCAGAAACTGTTCAATGACAAGTACTTTCCAGAAAGTATTCGTCATATGAAGGAGGTAGAGTTTATTAGACTTGAATAGAACAACATGACGGTGTCTCAGTACGAGGCGAAGTTCGCAGAGTTATCCAGGTTTGCACCTCATTTGGTGGAGAATGAGGAACGTATGACGCGTATGTTTCGAGGGGTTAAAACTTCAAATTGGCCAATACCTCATTTCTCATAAGTTTTCTCAGATTCAGATGTTGTCAATGTGGCTCGATTATTAGAGCGAGATAGTGAGTATACTCAACCGAGGGACCACAACTAGGGTAGTCATCAGAACGATGATAACCAGCGAGGAGGAAAGAATATGGACAAAGGCGGTAACCACTCAGGTGGTAATCGTGGACATGATAATAGGAAAGGTGACTCAAGTGGAAATTTCAAAAAGAGAAGATTCAACAATGACGGAAGACATCAACAAAGAAGACCAAATACCAACAACAAATGCTAGGGGAGGAGAACGACCGCCATTAGATGTTACAAATGCGGGAAGGAGGGACATATCACCTTCAAACGTCCACAACATTCTAAGGTATGTTACAACTGTGGAAAGGAAGGCCACATCGCTCGAGATTGTACTATAGCGAAACCAAGTTTAGCGGAAGTGGTGATTCCAAGGGCTGTCCCGGATAAGTCAAAATCAGCGGTTCTTGGAAGAGCGTTTGTCGTGACGGGTCAAAATGCGAGGAACCCGAATGAGTTTAACACGGGTTAGTTAATTATAATTCTTGCGAAGTTTATACCTTACTAGATACCTTTGCTTCTACCCATTCTTTTATCTCTCTTGCTTGCGCCAACGTTTGAACTTGACTACGGAGAAATTAGACTTTGACCTATTTATGGAGACTCCGTTAGGAAAAACTTTCATTACATCCGTTGTTTAGAAATCTTGTCTGATCCAAGTTGGCACCATCACATTACCTGTTGACCTTATTTCTTTAAAGATACTTGCTTTTGATGTGATTTTAGGGATTGATTGGTTAACTACTCATCATGCCAAATTGATTGCTTTTGTAAGGTTGTTAGTTTTCATATTCCTAAGCAACTTTGTTATTCAATTTAAGCAACCAAACCATTGAAGTCAAACACTCGCCATATCAAACCACAAAGCTATTTGTTTATTGAAAAACTAATGTCAAGCTTTCTTAGCCATGTTATGGACTTGAACAATAATACGTCAGATTTGAATGATATTTTTGTTATTAGTGAATTTCCTGACGTATTTCCTGAGGAATTTCTTGGCCTACTCCCGTAGCGTGATATTGAATTTGTATCGACTTTAAATCCCAGACAAAACCCATTTCTAAAATCTCATATCGAATGGCTCCTATTGAACTTCGTGAGTTAAAAACCCAACTATAGAAGTTGATACCGAGCCTCTATCTTATGACTTCCTTTGTGGAATACAATCCGCCGCTCTCAAGTAGGGATGCCATATTCGCAAAGAGTAAACCGATAGGTATCATTGTGACGTCTATCCAAGATTGGGATATGAGTTACAGCTTGAGAGCAACCTAAGTCAAGAATCGAAATACGTAGCTTTCTAGGCTTAGTTGGTTATTATCGAGATTCGTGGAAAGATTTTCTCAAATCGTTATTCCATTAACGCAAATTGACTCAGAGAGATACAAAATTCAAATGGAGCATGGAATGTGGGAAGAGCTTCGAAGAACTTAAGAAGAGACTCATTTCGGCACATGTTCTGACCATACCATCCTGGAAAAGCGAAACGTGGTAGGTGACGTGTTGAGTAAAAGATCGATATCGAGTCTGAAAGTAATGATATTGTCAAAGACTCATCTCAGATAACTTACAAATGATGAAGATAGAGTTAAAGACTCTAGGGACTCACGTGATGATATACGAGTAGAATCGACTTTAATCGATAAAGTTAAAATCGCTCAGGCTACACACCGGAGCTGATGAATTTGAAGAAGGAGGTGCAAGAAGTTGTTATTTCAAAAGCGAGAATCGGTGAGGTGAGGAAAGCTCAAACCTTCGATTTATTAATCCATTTGAAATTCTCGATCGAATAGGAACTGTGGCCTATAGACTCGTTTCACCGCCAAGTATGACGCGTGTTCATAACGTTTTTCACGTATCGATGTTACGTAAATATGTGGATTTACACAAACCACGCTATTGAGTTAGAACCGAGACGAGATAGCCAAGACTTAACATACGAGGAGGTACCTGTAAAGATCTTGGATAGGAAATAACATGTCCTACGCACCAAGATTATACCACAAGTTAAGGTTTTGTGGAGAAACCATGCTATTGAGGAAATGACGTGGGAGTTGGAGTCAGAAATGAAAATGAGGTATCCGCACCTTTTCGATACACCAGGTACGTACGTCAATTTCGAGGATGAAATTTCATAAGGAGGGGAGGTTGTAAGACCCCAAATTTTTATAAATAAAAATCGAATTTCCTCTAATTATTATTCTTGATTAATAAGGTGGTAATTTGATATAATGCTTTGGTTATGGGTGAAATGTGCAATTTTTACAAAATAAACAAGTGGTTATTAAAATATTCATTGTTGTTTGGAATATTCGTTTGGTCGTGGAATATTCAGATCTTTGTCGGGGAATATTCGTATTTGACGGCCAGCGACCATGTGGGCCCCATAACGGAAAGCGATTGGAGGAAGAAAACGACAAATATAAGTTGTTTAAAAATAATGGCGTAGTTGTTACCGTTTACACTGTTGGAATACCCGGTGGTTAAAATACAGTAATATGCGTGGTTGCACAGTAGCACACGGTATTGCACAGTATTGTTGAATTATTGATCCTTACGTAAGAAGGCACTACTCAATAATTGTTACAGTAGTTACTGTTCAATATTATATTGATTCAATAATTGTTGCGTTGATATTTTATATTGTTGTTGTTTCAATAATTGTCATTACACAGTAATTTTCATTATCGAAGAAAAATTCATATTATCCTAATAATATTATTAGATAACATTATTGGCAATGTCTAGAAAGTTCGCGCTCTAAGGAGAGGTTTGGTCACCTAATTGCGGCCAAGAAGAGAGAAATCCTTATTGGAAAGCCCCTCTTTCTCTGAACCGCACGGTTGTTAGTAATGTGATTCTATAATATTATTTGTGAATAATTAATTATTGATTTATATGATATTGATTTTATGTGGATATAGATGGAGAAAATTTTTAATGTGACAATTGTTGAAAATTAATATTTTATCTTTTTCTGATAAAATAATTCATTTAAATATATTATTTTAATAATATATTAACTGTGATATTTTTATAATGAATGTGGGATATATGAGTATATGAGGAGGTAGAGTATTTTGTGGCATTAAATGTTTAACATATGTTTTGTGTGTGTTTGTGGACACAATTCTTGACCTAAAATTGATTATGTATCAAAAAATCTCTCATTTATGGATTTCGGATAATTTCTGTTTGGAATTTGGAAAACTTCCTTCTGCAAAGTTCTAGAGAATTGAATTTCCTATAAAAAGTCGCGAGATTCAATTTTCTGACAAAAGGGCTATTTATCATGAATTATTGAAGTTCGAGTTCAAATAATTGATTTTTGGAAGTTTTAATTATTTTATATAAGAAAAACGTTTTTGTGGTTGTTGGCACATGGGTGGCTGATGTTTTTGACCAAATAAGGCATGCTAGAGTTTTCAAAACACGTGGGTAGGAATTTGGAATAAATAATAATATATTTTATTAATTTAGTCTCCTTTAGCTCTAACATTTTCCCTATAAAATAAAGGGCTAAGTTAGAATTGAAAATCACACCGTAAACTAAGTTTTCTCTTTTCTCTCTATATTATCGAGCGTATTCTTGTGAGTATACTTTGAGTGTTGCTATATCACGTGCGAAGTTTCACAAAACTATACCTGAAATTCAAATGTAAGTACGGTTATTTTGAGGTAAAGGATGTTATTTCTTTCAAAAATGATATTATTTTCTTCAATATCATTATGCCAAAATCTTTGTTGAACTTTTTATCAAATTTAGAACTTTTTCATGTCTGAGTTACTATTCACGAGTTACTATTCATGAGTTACTATTCACGAGTTACTATTCACGAGTACTATTCACGAAGCTTGTGATGATGTTTTTAATGAAATTTCTATCTTTTGGTGTTCGAGAGTTACTATTCACGTAATGCGGCACTATTCACTTAATACTTTGCACTATTCATCGAAAAATGAAATTTCTTCTTTTTGTCCAAAATATCTATTTTGGCTACTATCTTTGATTGTATCCATGTTTTGATCGTTATTTTGAGTTCGCTTCAAAATCGCTTATTATGAAGTATTATCGATCTTGGATAAACCATTTATGCGAATCCCTAATATTTGTCCTTCTCTCTCACCGGATTCGTTCTTAAAAATATTTTCATCATCCTCGGTCCTTAATGGTGATATTTGATGAATATCTTTGGCCCAGTAGTGCAAAGATGAACGAATAATCGATGAATATCTTTGGCCCGTAGTACAAAGATGAACAGGTGTTGAGATGAACATGACCAACTGGTGATTTAAATGAATATCTTTGGCAGAGTAGTGCAAAGATGATTAAAGATGTATATTGATTGTTGTTGCGGGGATGAAATATTGATGATGGACTTTAAATCTTAGAAGACAAGTAGAATTCATTCTCTACGTGACTCTTCTAATGGATTGTTGTTTCCGCTGCATTTGTTGATCTAAAACTTGTTGTCTATTGTATTCTATTAGATTTTTCCCTGTTGAAGACTAACGATAATTTGTTTTATATTATCTTAGTCATAATATTCTTTACCCAAGCTAGTTGAGCTCACCCTTTTCCTTGTTGTTCCATTTTCTTCTCGTGAGGAGAGAACATAGCAGGATCGAGTCGGGGTATGGAATGAAGGTTCTAGAGAGAGTTGTTTAGTAGTCCTCACCATTTTTGTAAAATAATGTATCAATAATTATGACGAGGATTTATTTATGCGTGTGGATATTGTCTGTAGACGGCAATATCTCGTATTTAAACTCACAAGATGTATTGTCGTATTTCACACGACATTTGTATTATTGAAGTTGTAGTTATTCTGCACTACCATGTATTTGGCGACTCGTAATGGGTTGGGTGGAATGGACCTATTTTGGGGGCGTCCACGGTTGGTATCGAGCTTAGGATATGATCTCCCATGGAGATCGGGGAATAGAACTAGGAGGGAGAGACGAGTAAATCCTTCGCTAGTGTGTCCTACCTAAGCTTATTTGTTGGTCAGTCATAATATATGGATATTATGTGACATGTTAATTTGTTTAATTAACCCTTGTTTTATGATGATATTTGAGAATGTCGATCGAGAATATTAATAAAGGAGTAAATGAGATCGTGGAGACGCCTTAAGACTCACCAACGAGGAGAACGTAACAAGTCGTGGCAATGTTCCTCCTCCGAACAACGCCAATCGAAAGCGGATGATGAACAACGGGATGTTTAGAAGCTTTTTAGGTTCATGCAAAATCGACGAGGAGACTCGTGTACAAAATACGGGTGGAAATGATGGCAACGCGCGGTCTGTCACAGCCAAGCAGTTCAAGGAGTTGGGACCACCAGATTTCCATGGAAAGTCGGATCCGATCAAGGCAGAAACGTGGGTCAAGCAAATTACCAAGATATTCGATGTCTTGGGGTGCACGGAGGAACAGGAGGTTCCATTCGCCACCTTTATGTTTCGTGGTGAAGCAGATTACTGGTGGGAATCTGTGAAGCGTACCCAGCCAGATGCACTTAACATGTCTTGGGAAAGATGTAAGAAACTATTCAATGACAAGTACTTTCCAGAAAGTATTCATCATATGAAGGAGGTAGAGTTTATTAGACTTGAACAGAACAACATGACAGTGTCTCAGTACGAGGCGAAGTTCGCAGAGTTATCCAGGTTTGTACCTCATTTGGTGGAGAATGAGGAACGATGACGCAGTATATGTTTCGAGGGTTCAAAACTCCAAATTCGTCAATACCTCATTTCTCATAAGTTTTCTCTCAGATTCGGATGTTGTCAATGTGGCTCGCTTATTAGAGCGAGATAGTGAGTATACTCAACCGAGGGACCACAACCGTGGTAGTCATCGTAACGATGATACCCAAATGAGGAGAAAGAATATGGACAAAGGCGGTAACCACTCGGTGGTAATCGTGGACATGATACTAGGAAAGGTGACTCAAGTGGAAATTTCAGAAAGAGAAGATTCAACAATGACGGAAAAGACATCAACAAAGAAGACCAAATACCAACAACAAATGCTAGGGGAGGAGAACGACCGCCGCTTAGATGTTACAAATGCGGGAAGGAGGACATATCATTAAATTGTCCACAACATTCCAAGGTATGTTACAACCGTGGGAAAGGAAGGCCACATCGCCGAGATTGTACTATAGCGAAACCAAGTTTAGCGGAAGTGGTGATTCCAAGGGCTGTCATCCGGATAAGTCGAAATCAGCGGTTCTTGGAAGAGCGTTTGTCGTGATCGGTCAAAATGCGAGGAACCCGAATGAGTTTAACACTTCGTTAGTTAATTATAATTCTTGTGAAGTTTATACCTTACTAGATACCGGTTCTACCCATTCTTTTATCTCTTGCTTCTTGCGCCAACGTTTGAACTTGACTACGGAGAAATTAGACTTTGACCTATTTATGGAGACTCCGTTAGGAAAAACTTTCATTACATCCGTTGTTTAGAAATCTTGTCTGATCCAAGTTGGCACCATCACATTACCTGTTGACCTTATTTCTTTAAAGATACTTGCTTTTGATGTGATTTTAGGGATTGATTGGTTAACTACTCATCATGCCAAATTGATTGCTTTTGTAAGGTTGTTAGTTTTCATATTCCTAAGCAACCTGTTATTCGAATTTAAGCAACCAAACCATTGAAGTCAAACACTGTCATATCAAACCACAAAGCTATTTGTTTATTGAAAAACGAATGTCAAGCTTTCTTAGCCATGTTATGGACTTGAACAATAATACGTCAGATTTGAATGATATTTTTGTTATTAGTGAATTTCCTGACGTATTTCCTGAGGAATTTCTTGGCCTACTCCCAGAGCGTGATATTGAATTTGTATCAACTTTAAATCCGGTACAAAACCCATTTCTAAAATCTCATATCGAATTGCTCCTATTGAACTTCAGGAGTTAAAAACCCAACTATAGAAGTTGATACCCGAGCCTCTATCTTATGACTTCCTTTGTGGAATACACCGAAGCCAGACTCTCCGTAGGGGATGCCATATTCATGTAGTAGTAAACTGATAGGTTTCATTGTGACGTGCTATCCAAGATTGGGATATGAGTTACAGTTGAGAGCAACCTAAGTCAGTAATCTAAATACGTAGCTTTCTAGGCTTAGTTGGTTATTATCGGAGATTCGTGGAAAGATTTTCTCAAATCGCTATTCCATTAACGCAGCTGACTCGTAGAGATACAAAATTCGAATGGAGCACGGAATGTGGGAAGAGCTTCGAAGAACTTAAGAAGAGACTCATTTCGGCACATGTTCTGACCATACCATCCTGAAAAAGCGAACGTGGTAGCTGACGTGTTGAGTAAAAGATCGTTATCGGATACGAGTACGATATTGTCAAAGACTCATCTCGTATAACTTACAAATGATGAAGATAGAGTTAAAGACTCTAGGGACTCACGTGATGATATACGAGTAGAATCGACTTTAATCGATAAAGTTAAAATCGCTCAGGCTACACATCGGAGCTGATGAATTTGAAGAAGGAGGTGCAAGAAGTTGTTATTTCAAAAGCGAGAATCAGTGAGGTGAGGAAAGCTCAAACCTTCGATTTATTAATCCATTTGAAATTCTCGATCGAATAGGAACTGTGGCTTACAGACTCGTTTCACCGCCAAGTATGACGCGTGTTCATAACGTTTTTCACGTATCGATGTTACGTAAATATGTGGACGACCAAACCACGCTCATTGAGTTAGAACCAGATTTTGAGATAAGCGGAAGTCTTAACATACGAGGAGGTACCTGTCAAGATCTCGGATAGGAAAGAACATGTCCTACGCACCAAGATTATACCACAAGTTAAGGTTTTGTGGAGAAACCAAGCTATTGAGGAAATGACGTGGGAGTTGGAGTCAGAAATGAAAATGAGGTATCCGCACCTTTTCGATACACCAGGTACGTACGTCAATTTCGAGGACGAAATTTCATAAGGAGGGGAGGTTGTAAGACCCCAAATTTTTATAAATAAAAATCGAATTTCCTCTAATTATTATTCTTGATTAATAAGGTGGTAATTTGATATAATGCTTTGGTTATGGGTGAAATGTGCAATTTTACAAAATAAACAAGTGGTTATTAAAATATTCATTGTTGTCGGGGTATTCGTTTGGTCGTGGAATATTCAGATCGCTTCTGGGAATATTCGCAATGCGGCGAGTAGCATGACCATGTGTGGGCCCCATAACGGAAAGCGATTGGAGGAAGAAAAACGACAAATATAAGTTGTTTAAAAATAACTAGGCGTAGTTATTCTGCTTTACCTTCGTTGGAATACCCGGTGGTTAAAATACGATAATATGCGTGGTTGCACAAAAGAGTATTACCTGTATTGCATTGCATTGTTGTTGAATTATTGATCCTTACGTAAGAAGGCACTACTCAATAATTGTTACAGTGATTCTTGCTCAATATTATATAGATTCAATAATTCTTTGCGTTGATATTTTATATTGTTGTTGTTTCAATAATTATCATTACATAGTATTTTTCATTATCGAAGCAATAATTCATATTATCTCAATAATATTATTAGATAACATTATTGGCAATGTCTAGAAAGTTCTCATCTAAGGAGAGGTTTGATCACCTAATTGCATGCCGCAAGAAGTGAGAAATCCTTATTGGAAAGCCCCTCTTTCCTGAACCGCCTCGGTTGTTAGTAATGTGATTCTATAATATAATTTGTGAATAATTAATTATTAATTTATATGATATTGATTTTATGTGGATATAGATGGAGAAAATTTTAATGTGACAATTGTTGAAAATTAATATTTTATCTTTTTCTCGATAAAATAATTCATTTAAATATATTATTTTAATAATATATTAACTATGATATTTTTATAATGAATGTGGGATATATGAGTATATAAGGAGGTAGAGTATTTTGTGGCATTAAATATTTAACATATGTTTTGTGTGTCAGTGGACACAATTCTTGACCGAAAATTGATTATAGACTGTAAAATCGCTCATTTATGGATTTCAGATAATTTCTGTTTGGAATTTGGGAAAACTTCCTTCTGCAAAGTTGTAGAGAATTGAATTTCCTATAAAAAGTCGCGAGATTCGAATTTTCTGACAAAAGGGCTATTTATCATGAATTATTGAAGTTCCGGAGTTCCGAAATAATTGATTTTTGGAAGTTTTAATTATTTTATATAAGAAAAACATTTTTGTGGTTGTTGGCACATGGGTGGCTGATGTTTTTGATCAAAGAAGGCATGCTAGAGTTTTCAAAACATGTGAGTTGGAATTTGGAATAAATAATAATATATTTTATTAATTTAGTCTCCTTTCATGCTTCTAACATTTTCCTATAAATAGAGGGCTAAGTTAGAATTGAAAATCACACCGTAAACTAAGTTTTCTCTCTATATTATCGGCGTATTCTTGTGAGTATACTTTGAGTGTTGCTATCACGGTAAGCGAGTTTTTAAAGACTATACCGAAATTCAAATGAAGTACGGTTATTTTGAGGTAAGGGATGTTATTTCTTTCGCAAATGATATTATTTTCTTCAATATCATTATGCCAAAATCTTTGTTGAACTTTTTATCAAATTTGGAACTTTTTCATGTCGGAGTTACTATTCATGAGTTACTATTCACGAGTTACTATTCATGAGTTACTATTCATGAGTTACTATTCACGAGTACTATTCACGAAGCGTGATGATGTTTTTGTGAAATTTCTATCTTTTGGTGTCGGAGTTACTATTCACGTGTACGGCACTATTCACGAATACGACACTATTCATCGAAAAATGAAATTTCTTCTTTTTGTCCAAAATATCTATTTTGGCTACTATCTTTGATTGTATCCATGTTTTGATCGTTATTTTTGAGTTCTGCTTCAAAATCGTTTATTATGAAGTATTATCCATCTTGGATAAACTGTTGTACGAATCCCTAATATTTGTCCTTCTATCTCACTGGATTCGTTCTTAAAAATATTTTTCATCATCCTCGGTCCTTGATGGTGATACTTGATGAATATCTTTGGCCTGTAGTGCAAAGATGAACGAATAACTGATGAATATCTTTGGCCTGTAGTGCAAAGATGAACATGTGTTGAGATGAACATGACCAACTGGTGATTTAAATGAATATCTTTGGCCTGTAGTGCAAAGATGATTAAAGATGTATATTGATTGTTGTTACAGGGATGAAATATTGATGATGGACTTTTAAATCTTAGAAGACAGTAGAATTCATTCTCTACGTGACTCTTCTAATGGATTGTTGTTTCCGCTGTATTTGTTGATCTAAAACTTGTTGTCTATTGTATTCTATTAGATTTTTCCCTGTTGAAGACTAACGATAATTTGTTTTATATTATCTTAGTCATTATATTCTTTACTGGGCTAGTTGAGCTCACCCTTTTCCTTGTTGTTCCATTTTCTTCTCGTGAGGTGAGAAACATAGCGAGGATCTAGTCTGGGTATGGAATGAAGGTTCTAGAGAGAGTTGTTTAGTAGTCCTCACCATTTTTGTAAAATAATGTATCAATAATTATGATGGGGATTTATTTGCATGTGGATATTGTCTAGACGACAATATCTGTATTTAAACTCACAGTATGTATTGTCGTATTTCACACGACATTTGTATTATTGAAGTTGTAGTTATTTCTCGTACCATGTATTTGGCGACTTCGAAATGGGTTGGGTGGAATGGACCTATTTTGGGGGCATCACAATTGTTACCATTAACACCGTTGGATTACTAGTGGTTAAAATACAAGAATACGTCTGCGTGGTTACACAAAGAAAGCACAAAGATTGCACAAAGATTATTTAATTATTAATTAAATGCGTGAAGGCACTACTCAATAATTGTTACAGTGAGTTACTTTGTCAATATTTATTTTATTGATTCAATAATTGTCAAGCGTTGATATTTAATATTATTATTGTTTCAATAATTGTCACTGCACAGTATTTCCCATTATCAGATCAATAATTCATATTATTTTAGTAATATTATTAGATAAGCACTATTGGCAATGTCCAGAAAGTTCTGTCAAGGAGAGGTTTGGTCACCTAATTGCGCGCAAGTAAGGAGAAATCCTTATTGGAAAGCTCCCTCTTTCCTAGGAACGGCCTGGTTGTCATAATTGTTATTCTGTAATATTATTTGTAAATAATTAATTATTGATAAAGAAATATTTATTTGATATGGATATAAATAATGGATTTATTTATTTTATGTGGTTATAAATTAAGGACTAAATGCTGAGGTGTTTTATCAGTATTTTTGTCGGAATAGAGGTGTTAAAAATCATCCGTTTATGGATTTCGGATATTTTTGGTTTGGAATTTGGAGACACTCAAAGCTGCAAAGTTGTAGAGAATTTGATTTCAGGCAGAATGAACATAAAATTCATATTTTTCTGATAAACGGGCTATTTTCTATGAATTATTGAAGTTTTAAAAAATAAAATGATTTTTATTAAATTATGGGTGGGACCCACTTTTTGGTTGATGTTGAATGCACATGGGCTGCTGAAAATTTTCAAAATTGGTGGCTAGCTTTCTTGCGTAGAAGAAAGAATAAAAAATAATAATATTATATTATTTAGTCTCCTGTGGCGTTCTAGCATTTTCCTATAAATAGACGCTTAGGTTAGAATTGAAAATCACACCAGAAACAAGTTTTCTTTCTCTCTAGATTATCGAGCGTATTTTTGTGAGTATTTTGATATTTTGAGTGTTGCTGTTTGGTACAAGTTTCCTTCGACTTTCTATCCGATATTCCGATCAGAAGTACCATTATTTTGAGGTAAGGGATGTTATTTTCTTCTTAAATGATATTATTTTCTTAAATATCATTATGCCAAAATATTAGTGAACTTTTTAATCAAATTTGGAACTTTTTGTGTCGGGGTTACTATTCATGTATACGGCACTATTCACGAATACGGCACTATTCACCGAAAAATAAAAATTTTCCTTTTGTCCAAGATGTCTATTTTGGCTACTATCTTTGATTGTATCCATGTTTTGATCGTTATTTTTGAATTCTGCTTCATAATTGGTTATTATGAAGTATTATTGATCTTGGATAAACTGTTATATGAATCCCTAATATTTGTCCTTCTGTCTCACTGGATTCGTTTTCTTTAAAGTATTTTTCATCATCCTCAGTCTTAAATGATGATATTGCTGAATATCTTTGGCCTGTAGTGCAAAGATGAATGATTAACTGATGAATATCTTTGGCCCGTAGTGCAAAGATGAACAGGCGTTGAGATGAACATGACCAACTGGTGACACAAATGAATATCTTTGGCCTATAGTGCAAGATGAATATTTGATTAAAGATGTATATTGATTGTTGTTACAGGGATAAAATATTGATGGTGAACTTTTAAATCTCAGAAGATAGTAGAATTCATTCTCTACGTGGCTCTTCTAATGGATTATTGTTTCCGCTGCATTTGTTGATCTAAAACTTGTTGTCTATTATATTTTATCAAATTTTTTCCTGTTGAAGACTAATGATAATTTTTTATATATTATCTTAGTCATAATATTCTTTACTGGGCTAGTTGAGCTCACCCTTTTCCTTTTTGTTCTATTTTTCTTCTCAGGAGGTGAGAACATAGCAGGATCGAGTCGGGGTATGGAGTGATGGTTCTAGAAAGATGTTTTAGCGAGTCCTCACTATTTCTGTAAAATAGTGTATGAATAATTGTAATGAGGACTTATTTGAGTGTTGATATTGTCTAGAAGACAATATTTGTATTTAAACTCACAATATTTGTTGTCGTATTTTGCACGACAATTGTATTATTGAAGTTGTAGTTTGCTTTTTGTACCATGTATTTGGCAACTCAGAATGGGTGTTGTATACCTATTTTGGGGTGTCACAGTTGGTATCAAAGCTTAGGGATATGGTCTCTGGCGGAGATCGGGGAATAGAACTAGGAGGGGAGAGATGAGTAAATCCTTCGCTAGTGTGTCCTATCTAAGCTTATTTGTTGGTCGGTCATAATATAGGGATATTATGTGATATGTTAATTTGTTAAATTAACCCTTGTTTTATGGCAGTATTTAAGAATGGCTACTGAGAATGTTAACAATGGAATATATGAGATTGTGGAACAACCTTTAGTCACAAACCAGGAGAACGTGCAACAGGAAGGCAATATTCCTCCTGTAAACAACGCTACCGAGCAAACGATGAATGATGGAATGTTTAGGATCTTTTTGCAGTTCATGCAAAATCAGACGAGGGAGACTCGTGTACAAAATATGGGTGAAAGTGATGGCAACGCGCGGTCTGTCACAGTCAAGCAGTTCAAGGAGTTGGGACCACCAGATTTCTGGGGAAAGCCCGATCCGATTAAGGCGAAAACATGGGTCAAGCAAATCATCAAGATATTCGATGTCTTGGGATGCACAGAGGAACAGAAAGTTCCATTCGCCACCTTTATGTTCCGTGGTGAAGCGGATTACTGGTGGGAATCTGTGAAGCGTACCCAGCCAGCTGCACTCAACATGTCTTGGGAAAGATTTCAGAAACTTTTCAATGACAAGTACTTTCCTGAAAGTATTCGTCATATGAAGGAGGTAGAGTTTATTAGACTAGAATAGAACAACATGACGGTGTCTCAGTACGAGGCGAAGTTCGCGGAGTTATCCAAGTTTGCACCTCATTTGGTGGAGAATGAGGAACCTATGACGCAGATGTTTCTGAGAGGTCTAAAACCCGAGATTCGTCAATACCTTATCTCTCATAAATTTTCTCTGTATTCAGATGTTGTCAACAGGGCTCAATTACTAGAGTGAGATAATGAGTATACTAAACAGAGGGATCACAACCAGGGTCATACCGATGACAGCAATCATCAGAGCGATGATAACCAGCGAGGAGGGAAGAATACGGACAAAAGCGGTAACCACTCGGGTGGTAATCGTGGCTATGATAATAGAAGAGGTGAGTCTAGTGGAAATTTCAAAAAGAGGAGATTTAATAATGATGGGAAGACATCAGCAGCAGCACCAGCACCAACAACAAATTCTAGGGGAGGAGAACGACATCCAGTTAGATGTTATAAATGCGGGAAAGAGGGACATATCAGCCCAAACTGCCCATAACAATCCAAGGTATGTTATAACTGTGGAAAGGAAGGTCACATAGCTCGGGATTGTTTTGTAGCAAAACCAAGTTCAGCGGGGATGGTGACTCCAAGGACTGCCCCGGATAAGTCAAAATCAGCGGTTCCTGGAAGAGTGTTTGTCGTAACTGGCCAAAACGTGAGGAACCCAAACGAGGTGATCACGGGTAAGCTAATCTTGAACTCTTGCGAAGTTTATACCTTACTAGATACCGGTTCTACCCATTCTTTTATCTCTCCTGCTTGTGCTCAACGTTTAAACTTGACTCCAGAGAAATTGGACTTTAACTTATCTGTTGAAACTCCGTTGGGTAAAACCTTCGTTACATCTATAATTTATAAATCTTACTTGATCCAAGTTGGCACTATCACATTACCTGTTGATCTTATCTCTTTAAAGATACTTATTTTTGATGTGATTTTAGGAATTGATTGGTTAACCACTCATCATGCCAAAATTGATTGTTTTCGTAAGGTTGTTAGTTTTCATATTCCTAACCAACCTGTCATACGAATTCAAACAACTAAACCACTAAAATCAGTCACTGTCATATCAAGCCATAAAGCTATTCGTTTATTGAAAAATGGATGCCAAGCTTTCTTAGCCCATGTTATGGATTTGAATAAAGACAAGTCAGATTTGGATAATATTTCTGTTGTTAGAGAATTTCCTGATGTATTTCCTGAAGAACTTCCCGGTCTACCCCCAGAACGTGATGTTGAATTCTTTATTGACCTTGAACCGGGTACAAAGCCCATTTCTAAAACCCCATATCGAATGGCTCCTATTGAACTTCAGGAGTTAAAAGTCCAACTACAGGAATTGTTAGACATCGGTTTCATTCGTCCTAATACATCTCCTTGGGGTGCTCCTGTTTTATTTGTAAAGAAGAAAGACGGGAGTATGCGACTTTGTATTGACTACCGAGAATTAAACCATGTCACCATCAAGAATAGGTATCCGTTACCTCGCATTGATGACCTGTTTGACCAGTTGGAAGGAGCACAATTCTTTTCAAAGATCGATCTTAGCTTACGGATATCATCAAATGAAGATTAAAACTGAGGATATTCCAAAGACTGCCTTCAGAACTCGGTACGGGCATTATGAATTCTTAGTCATATCTTTTGGATTAACTAATGCTCATGCTGCTTTCATGGATATGATGAACCGTGTATTCAAGGAATATTTGGATCAGTTTGTTGTTGTCTTTATTGATGACATCCTCATCTATTCCAAAAGCCGTGAAGATCATGAGCACCATTTGAAGCTGATACTTGAAAGGCTTCGTGAAAACAAGCTTTATGCCAAGCTGAAGAAATGCGAGTTCTGGCTTAAGGAAGTAGCATTCCTTGGGCACGTGGTTTCAAAACATGGAGTATCTGTTGACCCGACGAAGATTGAAGCAATACAAAGTTGGGAGCAACCGAAGTTGGTGACCGAAGTACGCAGTTTTCTGGGCTTAGCTGGTTATTATCGGAGATTCGTGGAAGGATTTTCTCGAATCGCTATTCCATTAACTTAGTTGACTCGGAAAGATACAAAATTCGTATGGAGTGAGGAATGCGAGAAGAGTTTTCAAGAGCTCAAGAGGAGACTCATTTCTGCACCTGTTTTGGCAATACCATCTGGTTCGAATGGATTTGTTATCTACAGCGATGCTTCAGGCAAAGGGTTAGGATGTGTTTTCATGCAACATGAGAAAGTCATAGCCTATGCCTCACGACAACTCAAAGAATATAAGAGGAATTATTCTACTCATGATCTAGAGTTGGCAGTAGTCGTTTTCGCATTGAAAATATGGAGACACTACCTGTATGGGGAGAAAGTGGAGATTTATACGGACCATAAAAGCCTCAAATATTTTTTCACCCAAAAAGAACTCAACATGCGGAAACAACGTTGGCTTGAGCTGTTGAAAGATTACAATCACACTATTCAATATCATCCTGGAAAAGCGAACGTAGTAGCTGACGCATTGAGTAGAAGATCATATGTGAGTACGAGTGCGATATTGTCAACACAAAGGCCCATTTTGTATGACTTGCAAAGGATGGAGATAGAATTAAAGAATCCAGGGACCCACGTGATGATGGCGAATATACGAGTAGAACCGACTTTAATCGATAAAGTTAAAGCTGCTCAAGCTACTTGATTTAAATATGCGTATTATGAAGAAGAAAGTGCAAGAAGGAGCTATTCCAGAAGCAAGAATCGATGAAGAATGAATACTTCGATTCAACACTAGACTTTGTGTTGCTAATGATTCTGACTTGAAGCATAGAATCATGATGGAGGCACACAACACCCTGTTTCCAATCCATCCTGGGAGTACCAAAATGTATCATGATATCCGACATACATTTTGGTGGAACAATATGAAGAGAGAGATCGCAGAGTTTATCTCGAGGTGTTTAACTTGTCAACGTGTAATGGCAGAGCATCAAGTACCAAAAGGTCCATTGCAACCATTTGAGATTCCGGAATGGAAGTGGGAACACATTACTATAGATTTCGTTACGGGTCTTCCCAAGGTTTCTCAAGGTATAGATGCGATTTGGGTTATTGTTGATAGATTAATCAAGTCTGCTCATTTCTTGCCTATACATAAAACTTATTCCCTTGAACGTCTTGCTCGTATGTACGTGAACGAGATTGTGAGATTGCATGGCATGCCAGTATCCATAGTTTCGGATCGTGACCCAAGATTCACTTCACGATTTTGGTTTAGCTTGCAGAAAGCTATAGGCACGGATTTACGATTTAGTTCGGCATACCATCCTCAAACGGACGGACAATCAAAGAGGACTATTCAAACTCTTGAAGATCTATTAAGACTCTGTGTTCTAGACTTCAAAGGGAGTTGGGATAAGTATTTACCATTGGTATAATTCTCCTATAACAACAGTTATCAAGCAAGTATAGGCATGGCTCCATTTGAGGCATTGTATGGACGAAAGTGTTGTTCTCCAGTATGCTGGGACGAGGTGGGAGAAGCAACGTTGTTGGGACCAGAATTAGTACGCATGACTACATAAAAGATCCAAATGATTTGACAATGTATTCAAACCTCACAGGATCGACAAAAGAGTTATGCGGATCTTCATGGAAAAGACGTGGAATTTAGTATTGGGGATCATGTATTGTTACGTGTTGCTCTATGGAAGGGAGTTACAAGATTTGGGAAGAGAGGAAAGCTCAATCCAAGGTTTGTTGGTCCATTTGAGATTCTTGACCGAATAGGAAATGTGGCCTATAGACTTGCGTTACCTCCAAACATGTCTCGTGTTCACAATATTTTCCACATATCTATGTTTCGTAAATATGTGAAAGATCCAAACCATATTTTTGAGTTAGAACTAGACGATATAGCCGAAGATTTAACATACGAGGAGGTACCTGTTAAGATCTTGGATAAGAAATAGCATGTCCTACGCATCAAGGTTATACCACAAGTTAAGGTTTTGTGGAGAAACCATGCTATTGAAGAAATGATCTGGAAGTTGGAATCAGAAATGAAAGCGAGGTACCCTCACCTGTTCGAAACACCAGGTACGTACGTCAATTTCGAGGACAAAATTTTATATGGAGGGGAGGTTGTAAGACCCCAACTTATTATAAATAAAATTGAATTTTCTCTATTCATTATTCTAAATTAATAAGGTATTAATTTGATATAATGCTTTGGTTATGGGTGAAATGTGAAAATTTTATAAAATAAGCAAGTGGTTATAAAATATTCATTTTTATCGGGGAATATTCTTTTGGTCGTGGAATATTCTTTTTATCGGGGAATATTCGTACGACGGCGCAGCCATTCGTGGGGCTCATAACAGAATAAATGTCGGATGAAGAAAACGACAAAGTATGAGTTTTTATAAATAATTTGGCGTAGTTATTACCAAATTAACACCGTTAGATTACACGGTGGTTAAAATACGATGTCTGGCGTGGTTGCATAAAGAACCACGGTATTGCAGACAAAGATTGTTGAATTATTGATTAAATGCGTGAAGGCACTACTCAATAATTGTTACAAAGAATTATTGCTTAATATTTTATTTTATTGATTCAATAATTGTTGCGTTGATATTTAATATTATTGTTGTTTCAATAATTGTCACTGCACAGTATTTCTAATTATCAAATCAATAATTCATATTGTTTGAGTAATATTATTAGATAAGCATTATTGGCAATGTCTAGAAAGTTCTCAAGCAAGGAGAGGTTTGGTCACCTAATTGCGGCTACCAAGATGAGGAGAAATCCTTATTGGAAAGTCCCCTCTTTCCTAGAAACGGCCTAGTTGTCATAATTGTGATTCTGTAATATTATTTATGAATAATTAATTATTGATAAAGAAATATTTATTTGATGTGGATATAAATGATGGATTTATTTATTTTATGTGGTTATAAATGAAGGAATTAATGCTGAGGTGTTTTATCAGTATTTTTGTCGGAATGGAGGTGTTAAAAATCATCCGTTTGTGGATTTTGGATATTTTCGGTTTTGAATTTGGAGAAACTCAAAGCTAAAAAGTTGTAGAGAATTCGATTTCAGGCAGAATGGACATAAAATTTGTATTTTTCTGATAAACAGGCTATTTTCTATGAATTATTGAAGTTTCAAAAAATAAAATGATTTTTATTAAATTATGGATGGGACCCACTTTTTGGTTGGTACTGAATGCACATGGACTGCTGAAAATTTTCAGAATTGGTGGCTAGCTTGCTTGCGTAGAAGAAAGAATAAAAAATAATAATATTCTATTATTTAGTCTCCTATGGCGTTCTAGCATTTTCCTATAAATAGACGCTTAGGTTAGAATTGAAAATCACACCAGAACCAAGTTTTCTTTCTCTCAAGATTATCGAGCGTATTTTTGTGAGTATTTTGATACTTTGAGAGTTGCTGTTTGGTACAAGTTTCCTTCGACTTTCTATTCGATATTCCGATCAGAAGTACCGTTATTTTGAGGTAAGGGATGTTATTTTCTTCTTAAATGATATTATTTTCTTAAATATCATTATGCCAAAATATTGGTGAACTTTGTAATCAAATTTAAAACTTTTTGTGTCGGGGTTACTATTCACGTATACGGCACTATTCACCGAAAAATAAAAAATTTCCTTTTGTCCAAGATGTCTATTTTGGCTACTATCTTTGATTGTATCTATGTTTTGATCGTTATTTTTGAATTCTGCTTCACAATTGGTTATTATGAAGTATTATTGATCTTGGATAAACTGTTATACTGAATCCTAATATTTATCCTTCGCCTCAATCGGATTCGCTTTTCTTTAAAGTATTTTTCATCATCCTCGGTCTTAAATGATGATATTCTTTGAATATCTTTGGCTTTGTAGTGCAAAGATGAATGATTAACTGATGAATAGCTTTGGCCCGTAGTGCAAAGATGAACAGGTGTTGAGATGAACATGACCAACTGGTGACACAAATGAATATCTTTGGCCTGTAGTGCAAAGATGAATATTTGATTAAAGATGTATATTGATTGTTGTTACAGGGATAAAATATTGATGGTGAACTTTTAAATCTTAGAAGATAGTAGAATTCATTCTCTACGTGACTCTTCTAATGGATTGGTTTTTCCGCTGCATTTGTTGATCTAAAACTTGTTGTCTATTATATTTTATCAAATTTTTCCCTGTTGAAGACTAATGATAATTTGTTGTATATTATCTTAGTCATAATATTCTTTACAGGGCTAGTTGAGCTCACCCTTTTCCTTTTTGTTCCATTTTTCTTCTCAGGAGGTGAGAACATAGCAGGATCGAGTCGGGGTATGGAGTGATGGTTCTAGAAAGATGTTTTAGCAGTCCTCACTATTTCTGTAAAATAGTGTATGAATAATTATAATGAGGACTTATTTGAGTGTTGATATTGTCTAGCAGACAATATTTGTATTTAAACTCACAGTATATGTTGTCGTATTTTGCACGACAATTGTATTATTGAAGTTGTAGTTTACCTTTTGTACCATGTATTTGGCGACTCAGAATGGGTGTTGTATACCTATTTTGGGGGCGTCACATCTTATTGATGTGAAAGCTTCTTTTTGACTTGCCTGACACAGCAGTCTGCTTTCTCACCTAACACCTCTGAAACGTCACTATCAGCAGACTAGTTCATAGACACGTTTCTTCTTACTTTTTAATTCTTCGAATCAACCAAGGTTGTTGGTGAGGGCATTGGGTTTCTCAATCATATCAACGTTCAAATGGCAGTTGATGATGTCAGGCATTTTTGTTCATCAAACTTAATCTTCAACGATTTTGATGCTTACTGATGAGCACTGTGATTATGATTTAATGATAAGTGCTTGCAGGCAATTTATACTTGTCAGCTTCTGATGAGAATCATAAAATACTCTACGATTCTGCCTTAGCTTTGATGGCGCTTGAATAACTACGATCTTGATGTTTTGAGGACTCCACGATTTAGAGTTGTGCCTATGATTTTGACTTGACTTGACAGACACTCGCCAATTTTCTTCACGATTCTGATAGGCTTGCTCAGCAGACTACGATTCTGACTTTTACAATCTCCATGATTTTGTTCTACCTATCTATTACAACTTATAAGATCAACCTAACAAGTTTGATCTTTCTAATACAAGGGATTTTATAGAAATATAAACATTATGCTCAGGTCAACCTAACAATTTTGATCTTTAATCTAAGTCCATGTACATATGATCTAATAAGGACTTTACAATGTGAATGATGCATGAACATTTATTTATTCTAACATCAAATTCAAATATGCACCTCCCAACAATCTCCCCTTATTTGATGTTGACATAACCAAGTAGATACCATCAATTTCTAAAGCAAGTTACTTGAAGATAAACATGACTTAATGATCAGTGAGAAATTGAACCTCTAGAAGATAATCATGAATTTATTGATGTTTTTCAATAAAATTACAGTTCAAAATCGATACATCAAATAAAGACAGAAATTTATCTTCTAGATTTCTTGAATCTTGGAGGATACGCATATTCGTATTCCCTTCTTTTCCTGCTAGCCTCATTTCGCCTTACAATTTCTTCCAGCTCACATTGCTCCAGAGGTTCATTATGATCATGTTTGTTCATGAAGGCAGGATCTCCAATGGGCATGCTTAGGCCAGTGTAAGATACTCTTTGCGAACTGAAAGGAGTGGGATCTTGACTTGCCATATGTATTAGTTGACGTTCTTCTGCTCTTGGAGGCTGATTGCGAGGCTGATTGATTCTTGAGGAAAGTGCAACTTGTTTCCCTTTACTTTTCTCGGTATTCTCCCCCCTTTATGTCAGCATCTAAGGTTCAAATGTCTTGAGCCAAGCGATTCATTCCTTATACCAGTTTGTGGAGTTGGTTTCGTGACTGAGAAATATCTTCTCGATTTTCTTAAACTACAGCATCAGTTTGGGATTTTTGTTTTTGCAGAATAGCCAAGACATCATCTGTCTGTTTCATCTTATTTAAAGAATATTCTTGGAATTTAGTTAGAGGGGATTGTAAGCTAATAAGGTTTTCATAAACGAGCTTGTTTTGAGCCACTGAGTTTGCCGAAGAAGAAGAACTGCTTCCTTATGTTTTTTGGTAGATTGGAAGTGAATTTGGTCCCTTTCATTTATTCTTTGGATTATTTCCTTGATGATCTCCCGTAGTTTCTTTGTGAGCTCAGAACTCAGGTTGCTAGGAAAAGTGTTGGTAACATCAATTAAATTATTTAATCGTTGATGGATCAGCAGAGAGTGAGTTTCTAGATCTTCTTATATCTCTGTAGTCATATTTTATGATATGCTAGACAGATCAATTTTGGTAGGAAGAATTGAGAGAAGATCAAGTATTCTCTGAGTGTCTAAAGGAGAGGCTCTTGATTTTTGTTCTTGCAGATTCGAGAGAGAAAGAGCAAGATTGAAATAATTGTTGTTTGTGATAAAGGAACATCAGAATGAGTTATAAGAATAGATGTTTGATGTATGGGAGATGAGGTTGCTTCATCAAGTTGGGTAGGTGACTCCACAATTTGGGTAGGAACGACGGTCGTGGTGTCATGTTTTTCGATTATCGTAGAATCACTGGTGTTTGAAGGTAGTACAATTATGAAGTTTGGTTCATTTGGTTCATCAATTACAGAGTGTTGGGACTCTGTAACTGGAAATTGGTTTTATGGGTTAGAAATAACCTCAATCCACCTAGGCAATTCATCAAATTGATGGAAATTTGATGAAGGAGAGTGATTTAACTTGAAGCTTGAAGGAATGAAATATACATTTTTCTTATGGACAGAAGTAGCATGATTTGTGATCAATTTTTGAGCAAAGGTGAGGTGTCTTGGGAATCCCTGGGCTAGCACAGATACTGCTGGATATGCTTTGAATGTCCAGAACATATGATCCCAAGAATTAAGAATTTGAGCTCTATGAAATGGCATCATGGGTAGATAAAAGAACATTCGATTAAAATTGATGTTCCTTTCTTCATTTCTATACTCAACAAAAATTTCAAATTCTTCATCTTCTTCCCTTTCATCTTCAACATCAAGAATCTTTATCATTTCTTGAGGGGCGGAGGGGGATTCATGATGAGCTCCTGATTGCTCCCCCTCAGCTGGAGCACATGTTGGGTCAGGAACTTCAAAAATCTCCCCCTTAATATGAGAATCTTTTTGATCAACATTCTCTTATTCATCCTCTTCAGTATTAATACATACTTAGTCTGATACAGTCGGACTAACTATATTGTCGATATTGGTAATTATAATTTCAATGATCCTGGTTTGATCCAAGGACTCATTGTGAGAACTAGAGTCTGGAGACTCAGTCCTTTTAGCCTGTCCCATCATTCTCATTTCTTCTTCTGTAATCTTCAGCATAATTTTTTTGAGCTCAAGGTCAGCCTTCTTGATTAGCCTTCTCTTTGATCTACTTAACTCAGGATTTATAGATTCTTCAGCATGCTGTTCATCCTCAGCAACATCTACTTGTTCATGCTGAGTCATTGTCCTAATGTCTACTTCACGTTGATTGACAACTCTTGACTCCACAATCAACATACTTGGATTCTCCACCATTATGGTCAAGGATAACTTAGGCAAAGGCCTGCTGCATTTTCCCTTCTTAAGCAGCTGAGAGATGGTGGATCTATCTTTAGCTTCTTCCTCAGTCAGCTTCTTTTTCTTCTTCTTGAGCTATTCTTCAGCTTGAGGAATCTCTTTTACAAGAGATTGGCCAGAGATTTCAGGATCAGATCCTTGAGGTACTTCGATTGTTGATCCTTGAGACGCTTCTGCCATTTGAACAATGGTCCACAGCTTCCTTTTTCCCTTACTTCTCCTGCTCAGAGCAGAGGGCTCCTGGTCTACTTCTTCTTCAACTTCCCTTACAACAGATAGGTTTCCCTGTAGAAAAGGTTTCATGACATCCCCAGTCCTTTCACTAGACTTAGAATGATAATTCTTCACATTCTCAATTGGATTCCTTTTCTAGTTTACAAAGAGTTGTTGGGTCATTCTCTTGTTGGCATTCAGAGGTTCACCTTCACTATCTTTAATTTTGTCTCCCAGAGTTTTTTGGAGAATAATACTGATAAACCTTCCACAGAACATTTTGCTCGTGCTCTTTACTTTCTTAGAGCTAAGAATCCACTTCCCAATCCATTCCAGAAGAAGAGCTCCATAGTTTAGCTGAGACTTGAAGCAGATTGTTGTCATAAGCTTCAGTTTTACCTCGTTGATAGAATCGTTACCAGAATTCTTGCAATAGATACATTTCCCAACAATTTTAGCCAAGAACTCGTACTTTTGGGGAAACTCCTTTTTCTTGTACCCCTTCAGATTCTGGTTCTTTTCGTGATGCATCCTCTTTAGTCCCTCATTGAAGTCGATGAAGCTTAAAGAAGTAAGGCCCTTAGATTTAAAACCTAAGGCCTGATTTATGTCAACAGCTTTTAGTCGAATCGTCACGTCTTTAACCTTTGTAGTAAAGATGTCGTCTTTGTAGACTCCATTGGTGTAGAACTCCTTCACCAATTTGGGGTAGATCTTTGTACTGGTCCCCAGAGCTTCTTGAAGTCCTACTTTCTTCAAAAGAGAGAGGATTCTGTGATATTTTGGCTCGACATACTTGAATTCTTCAAAGCATAACTGGTGTCCAGGAATCACGGTTGAAGATTCCATTGATTTCTTTAATTTTCCTGAGACAACCGAGATTAACTAGGTGTTCTATAACTCAAATCTAGGGTTTTAGAGAAAGAGAGCGTTTGAAATTCAGATGAAAGTTTAAATTAAGGAAATGGTGGTTTAGAGTGTTTGAAACTTCCCTTTTAAATTTTCGCTGAGTGGGGTTACAAGCTTTTAGTTAGGAGGATAAGACTATTTTGCCCTTAGCTCCCCCTGAGCTAGTGTTTCCTTGAGAAGTTCACGATCGATGAGTATTACTCCACGATCGGTCAGTGACTTTCTTCCTTCAAAGTTAGTATTTTCTAGAGCACGAAATTATGGTTGAAAATTAAGCATCTTTAACTCACTTATTAAATCTGGATTCATCTAAAGGTTTTGTAAACACATCATCAAGTTGATTTTCAGTTGGGATATATTGAATAGAAATATTTCCATTTTGAACATGATCCCTAATGAAATGATATCTTATCTCAATATGCTTTGTTCTAGAATGCATGACAGGATTATGAGTTATAGCTATAACACTTATATTATCATAGTGAACAGGAATAGATTTGAAATTAAACCCAAAGTAAGCTAGCTTATTTTTCATCCATAAGATTTAGGCACAACAGCTGTCAGCTGCTTTGTATTCAGCTTTTGCTATTGAGGTTGATACAGAGTTTTGTTTCTTATTAAACCAGGACACGAGCTTGTTTCCTAGCAATTGACAAGTGCTTCTTGTACTCTTTCTATCAATTTTACAACCTGCAAAATCAGCATCTGAGTGTCCTGTTAATTCAAATGAGGATTCATTTGGATTCCAAAGCCCCAGATAAGGTGTGCCTTTGAGATATCTGAAAATCCTTTTCACAGCAGTTAAATGTGATTCTTTAGGGTTAGCTTGAAATCTAGCACATATACATGTAGCAAACATGATGTCTGGTCTACTGGCAGTAAAATAAAGGAGAGAGCCTATCATACCTCTGTATTGAGTAATATCAGTACATTTACCTTTCTCATCTTTGTCAAGCTTAGTAGTTGGTGTAATTATAGTTTTCTTGGGGGAAGCTGATTCCTTGCCATACTTTTTAAGTAAGTCTTTGATAAACTTGGCTTGGTTTATGAAGATACCTTCATCAGTCTGCTTCACTTGAAGTCCAAGGAAGAAATTCAGTTTGCCCATCATGCTTATTTTAAATTTACTCTACATAAGCTTGGCAAATCTCTTACATAGCTTTTTATCAGTAGAACCAAAAATAATGTCATCTACATATATTTTTACTAATTGATCTTTATCTTTGTGCTTCTTAAGAAATATTATGGTGTCTACTCTTCCTTTAGAGAATCCCTTTTCAATAAGAAAGTTTGTTAGTGTTTTATACCATGCTCTAGGTGCTTGTTTTAGTCCATATATTGCTTTATCTAATCTATAAACATAATTAGAGAATGTTGAATTGATAAAACCCGGGGTTTGTTCCACATAGACTTCTTCTTGAAGTTATCCATTTAGAAATGCACTTTTGACATCCATTTGAAAGACTTTGAACTTCATATGTGCAGCATAGGCAAGAAATATTCTGATTGTTTCTAGTCTGGCGACAAGAGCAAAGGTCTCGTCATAGTTGATGCCTTCTTGAGAGTAACCTTTTGCGAAAAATCTTTCCTTGTTTCTTATGATCACCCCATCTTCATCCATTTTGTTTCTGAATACCCATTTGGTGCCGATGACTGGTTGGTGATTTGGTCTTGGAACAAGTCTCCACACTTTGCTTCTTTCAAGTTGATTTAGTTCCTCCTGCATAGCTTCAATCCAGATTGAATCTTCCAAGGCTTCCTCTATCTTCTAAGGTTCCATCTGGAACAAAAAGCTCAGATAGAAACACTCATTTTGAGTAGCCGATCTAGTCTTGATTCTTACATTTGGATCTCCAATAATCAAATCTTGTGTGTGATTTCTCGCCCATCTGCTTCCTGTTGGAACGCCAGTTCTTGTGCCTTCTTATCTGAGTTCTTAAAGATTGACTTCAGCTTCTTTTTGTAGATGATCATTGTCTAGAGCATTGTCTTCTACGATTGCTTTTTCGTGCTCTACGATTCCTTCTTCTAAGCCTACGATCGTGGTGACTGGCTTATCCACTTCGATCGTGGCGTCCGGTTCGTCGGTTGTGGAGTTGAGTGGTACAGACTTGCTTGATGAGTTTGTTTCATCAAAGATGACATGAATAGAGACTTCAACACTCAGAGTTTTTTGTTGAACACCCTATAGGCTTTGCTATTTTTGGCATACCCAAGAAAGATTCCCTCATCCGACTTTGGTTGAAACTTAGTCAGATATTGTTTTCCATTATTGAGAATGTAGCAAGTACAACCAAAAGCAAGGAAATAGCTGACATTTGTCTTTCTTTCTTTCCATAGCTCATAAGGGTTCTTTTTGAGTGTATGATGAATAAGAGATCTATTCTGGGTATAGCAAACTGTGTTGATGGCTTCTGCCCAAAAGTATTCAGGTAGAAGGGCTGCTGCAAGTAGTGTTCTTCTTGCCTCAATCAAGGTTCTGTTCTTTCTCTCAGCAACCCCATTTTGCTATGGAGTTCTTGGAGCTGAGAAATTGTTGTTGATGCCATTATTTTCACAAAACTTTTCCATCTCTAAGAAGTTAAATTATCTACCATGATCACTTCTGATTGCCTTGAACTTTTCTCCTTTCTCATTCATAACTAGCTTGAACAACTTGATAAGTTGAGAACAAGTTTCGTCTTTAGAGCTCAGAAAGAATACCCATGTGTATCTGGTGTAGTCGTCTACTACTACCAGTGAGTATCTCATCCCTCCAAGACTTACAGTAGGGATAGGCCTGAAGAGGTCCATGTGAAGTAACTCCAAGGGCTTATTAATAGAGTTAATTGCTTTGCCTTTGAATGAGCTCCTTGTTTGTTTTTCTAGCTAACAAGCTTTATAGGATCTTTCTTTGACAAAGTTAAATTTCAGTAATCCTGCTACAAGGTCTTTAGAGGCCAGTTTCGAAATGCGTTTGAAGTTTAGATGAGATAATCTTCTATGCCATAACTAGCTGATTTCTTTAGAAGCTTTGGCAAGGAAACATATTATCTCATCAGGATTTAACTTAGCAAGGTTGACAACATAGACATTTCTTTCTCTGGTTCCACTGAGCTTTAGAGAAAAGGTCTTCAAATCTATGAATTGACATTGATTGTTGAGGAAGGTAACTTGATGTCTTTTGTCATAAAATTAGTTGATGGTCAAGATATTGTGCTTCAGACCTTCAACATAAGCTACTTTGTTAAAAGACACAACACCATTTCCAGCTGAGCCATATCCTTTGGTTTTTCTAGAGCCGTTGTCACCAAAAATGACTGTTGGACCCTCCTTTTCTTTAAAGTTAAACAAAAGAGCTTTGGTTCCAGTCATATGCCTTGATCATCCACTATCAAGGTACCAAGTTTTCATAGTGGAGCTTTGTACCTGCAGTAAAATTTAGCTTTCATTTTGGTACCCAAACTTGCTTAGGTCCTTCCCTGTTAGTTCCCTTGAGGACCCAAATCTATTTGATTTTAGGTCTACGATATACAAGATTATAATAGCATGCTGCATATGTGACGCCCCCAAAATAGGTATACATCACCCATCTTGAGTCGCCAAATACATGGTACAAAATTCAAATACAACTTAATAATACAACTATCGTGTAAAATACGACAAAAAATAAACTGAGAGTTTTAATAAGAATATTGTCATCTAGACAATATCCACACTCAAAGGAGTCCTCATTACATTTATTGTCACACTATTTAACAGAATAGTGAGGACTACTAATGTTATCATCTGGACCGTCACTCCATTCCCCGACTCGTCCCAGCTATATTCTCATTTCCTGAAGAGAATAGTGAAAGAAAGGGTGAGCTCAACTAGCCCAGTAAGAAATATTATGACTAAGATAATACAGAATAAATTATCATTTACCTTCAACAATGCTAAACTGATAAAATACAATAGACATCAAGTTTAACTGCAGCGGAATAAGCAATCCATTAGAAGAGTCAAGTAGAGCATGATATCTACTATCTTTTATGATTTAAAAAGATTTTCATCAACTTTATCGCTGAGACTCAGCTTAATAAATAAACCACATCATCCCTGCACCACGGCCAAGGATATTTATGTAATCATCAATTGTCATGATTATACTTAGAATAATCCTCGGTCATAATCATACCAAAGAATTGTCCACCAATGAACTACGAATGATGAGGACTTTTACCACATCATTCATCACATTACGGTCATGATTATCTTGAATAATCGCTGGTCATAATCATACCAAGTCCATCTAGGCACGTAAGCCAAAGATGACTTTAATCATAATATAAGCATGAAGATGATGACAATGACATAATAATTCAATAAAACAAGTTCAAGGATAAATTTTAAAGATTTATAATTTAATTTATCCAGAAATTAATAATGTCCAAATTATCAACATGATATTGCTTTGTAGAGTAAAATTCAAGAATACTCAGAAGAATATTTCCATGAAAAGATACTGGATGAAGCGCAAATATTAATGATATTTCACTAATTTCATGGAGTATAGAAGCCAAAACTTTAACCAACTGAATATAATAGAATATATGAACTGTAAATGGATTTTCTCCCGCCATGCGGTAATCCACGTAAACAGATCATTTCCACAATTTAATAAGGAATGAATATGAAGGATCATTTACCATACATGTGGTAATCCATATAGACAGGTTATTCCAACAGAATAATAAATAATGAAACCAGGTCATGCGAAATCCGCACAGACAGGATATTCCAACAGAATAATAAAAAAAATGGAACCAAGTCATGCGTAATCCGCACATACAGGATATTCCAACAGAATAATAAAGAATGGAATAACATGAGAATTCACCATGCATGCGATGAAGACCGCATGATGCGAGTTATTCCAACGAATAATAAATAATGGAGCTGGTCATGCGTAATCCGCATAGATGAGGATATTCCAATGAGAATAATAAAGAATGGAATAACGTAAGAATTTCACCATGTATGTAGTACTTGGCATATACAAAAGTTATTCAATGTAATAATAAAGAATGGAATAACATAAGAATTTTACTGTGTATGTGGTACTTAGCATTGTGAGTTATTCCAATGTAATAATAAGGAATGGAATAACAATAGCTCTCTTCATGAATACGAAAGAAATAATACCCTTACCTCAAAAAGAAGATTCGGATCTTTGGAATAGTGAGGTAGCAAACTTCTCTTCTTCTTTCTCTCTATAATTTCCCTCTATAATAATTGCTCTATAGCTTTAGTGAATTGGTGAGAAATGAAGGAAGAATGAGTTTCTATTTATAGAAAAATATAGTTTCGATAATTACACGTTTTGGGGCTCGAAATATTACAATATAATACCTTCCTCTTTTCCTTTATTTTTAATTTAGTCTTGCAAGTATTATCAAACTTGCACCACCTCCCCTAATAGTAAATCATGTGAATCAATAGTTCTAGACATGTGAAAATACAAATTACAGTATAGTATCTCCATCTATACCTCTATTTTTAACTTAGTCATGCAAGTATTATCAATCTTGCACCAACTCCCCTAATACTAAATGAATGTGAATCAATAGTACCCACATGTGAACAAATAGTTATAATCATGTGAATTAATAGTAATTAATTGCTCATTTATCTGATTAATTACATCATCGGTCAAGATAACTTCCGGACATCAATTAATATCGAAATAAATGTCGATTTCCACTAACACTAATAATTCCAACACAATGGAACTATCAATTTCATCTTTAATCAACAGAACTTATTCATCATTAATATTATAACTCACAATATTTAACAACCAGGTCGTTCCTAGGAAAGAGGGGCTTTTCGATAAGGATTTCTCCTTATTGGCGCCGAATTAGATGACCAAATCTCTCCTTGGCAGAACTTCTAGACATTGTAAATATTGCAATTTAATAATATGAATAACTTTGTCGTCTCAATTATTGATTTAATAATATATCATATTATGCAGATGATACTGTGACAATAATCGAATCAATAATATGAGAGATATGATCTTTGCAATTCTTGTAGTAATAATTGAGTATAAGCTCGGGTGACTTCTCACATAAGCATCAATAATCAATACCATGTGCTACTATGCAACCACGTGTATTACTGTACTTTTACTACCGAGTAGTTCAACAGTTTTAACGATAACACTTCCGCCGTTATTTTTATAAAAAGATAATTCTGTTATTTTCTTACTACGAAAATACTTTCGTTGTGGGGTCCACCAATGATTGTGCCGTTGTACGAATATTCTCTGTTAAAACGAATATTCCCCGACCAATCGAATATTATATAACCACTTGCTTACTTTGCAAAATTTATAAATATTACCCACAACTATAACATTATATCAAATCCACACCATAATATTCAAAAACGTATTTCGAGAAAATTATTCTTTATTCATAAAAGTTGGGGTCTTACAGCATACTTATGACCATATCTATTACATATATAACATTTAGTATGATGCATGCGTGTGTGTGTGTGTGGATTCTTTCTTATCCTGAACATATGTGGGTGATAGGCAGCCTCATCCTTATGTTGATTCTGCTTTTTTCATATTTTTCTATGATTCAGAGATTTTGTAGAGTACATCTCAAGTCTACGATCCCTTCTGGTTGGTTCGTGTAGCCGATTTTATTTAACCCCACGATCCTTCGAGGTTGGAGAGTAGCAGTTGATTTACTCTTGATTTTTCTGAAACCTAGACCAGCTTGGGATCCGTTATGTCTAGGGACATTACTTAGATCATAAGAGCAAGGATTTATTGGCTCTGCACTTTGTGTGGATTTCAAAAAAGTAATACTTCCATTGAGATTAAAAGCACTGCTATTGTTAGTTTCCAAGGAGTTTTCCACATTTGATTTTGAGGGACAATCCTCAAAATCGAGACCTGATCGGTCAGAAGAATTCCTCTTACTAGACATCAGAGAGTCCATAGATGAAGAAGACTTGTTCCACATCTGGATCGTCTTTTCTAACTCCTTAATTTTAGAAGCTAGGTTCAACTCTCTTTGTGCACTTAGCTCATTTGTCTATTTCAAATTCTTATTCTCAGCTTCAAGATTAGAGAGAGAATAAGTGCTTAGCAGAACTATCTCCAGTTCAGCTTGAACTTTTTCTTTCTCTTATTGAAGAAGAGAATAATCTTTTGATAAGACTCTAAACCATTTCATGTATTGATGTAGATCACAGGTTATATCATGTAATGCAGTTCTTAAATCATCAATATTCACATCAGGAGAATTGAAATCAAATACCTCATCAATACTGATATCACTGTTTTTCTTGTCTTTGAATTCCTTGGCCATCAAACATAGGTTGGCCACTTTTGGTTCGTCATCTTCATCTGACTCAGAATTTGTATCATCTTATGAGTCACTCCATGATCCTCCAACTACCAGGCCTTTGTATTTCTTCTGAAGCTTATTATATCCTTTGAATTCTTTCCTCGGGTTTGACTTCCTCTTTAGTTCTTCTCTAAGAGGTTTGTTGTAGTCAGCAATGTAGTGACCTGGCTTCTTACAGTTATAGCACAGATCTTTAGTTTGCTCCTGGTTGTTGTTGTTGTTAAATCTCATTGGTATGCTGCTTTTGCCTTTACGCATGATTCTTTTCAGCTTTCTGACCAGCATAGCAACATCTTCATCATCGTCTTCTTCAGTGTCAGACTCATCATTGACTTAAGCCTTCGAGGTGGCTCCTGTTGCTTTGAGAGCCACTCCATTTTCCTTCTTCTTTCCTTCTAATAGAGTTTCTGCACGTTGAGTTAGCTCCAGTTCATAGGTGAGATGATTCCCGTATAGTTGTTGCACATTCATCTCATGAAGATTCTTTGATTCTCTGATAGCTGTTGTCTTTGCATCCCACTTGCTTGGTAAGGCCCTCATGAATTTGATGATGAGATCTTTGTTGGGATAGATCTTTCCAAAAGATCGAAGATTTGAGCAAAACATTAAATCTTTCATAAATTGAAGTAATGTTTTCTCTTGGTATATGAGTGAACATCTCATACTGTTGAGTGAGTAGAGACTGCTTATTCTCTCTAACTTCTTCAGTTCCCTTATGCATGATGAATAATGCTTCCCATACTTCCTTTGCAGTTCTGCAGTTGACCACATTTTCGAATATGTCATCTTCTAAGGATTAGAACAGAATGTTTTGGCCTTTTTGTCTAGTTGGATTGCCCTTCTTTCATTATCAGTCCAATCAAACTTTATCTTGATTTGTGTTCTGTTTAGATCATCAAGGGTTGGTGCAAGATTTGTTGGAATCTAGGGCCCGTTCAGTACTGTCTCAAATAGATCATCATCTATTGAGTCCATAAAAGCTTATATTCAAACCTTCCAGTTGGCGAATTTGTCTTTATTGCACATTGGTGGTTTGCTGCCTCCACCAAGCTTGGATTCGCTAATGATGTGTGTCATGATCTACTTGAGCTTTGTGAGCTTTAGATTGGAGAACCTGCTTTGATACCAATTGTTAGTTACCGAAGGCACAAAGGTTATCTAGAATGGGGGTTGAATAGATATTTTATAATTTTCTTTTCAAAGAGTAACTTAACAGTTTTGTTAATTAAATGATTGATTAAGCACACCGAAATATATGATTTAGTTATCCCCTTTAAGATAAAATCAAGGTTATAAATCAAACAACAGTTATAGCATATATAACAGTTAAAGAGACTGAAAGTAAATGACACAACGTTTTAAATGGTTCAGAGCACTCAAGACTCCTAGTCCACTCTTCTACGCCACGAATAGGAAAACCACCAAGGATGTTGATAAAATCTTCGAATCACTAAGATTCCTTCAAGACCATTAGTCTTGGAAAGATAGTTCACAAAGAACTCTTCAAGCCCATAAGGCTTGAAATTTTAGTACACTAAGTAATCTTCAAACCTAACAGGTTTGGCAGCTCTGCAATGAGTGAAGTTGTGGTTGCTTTTGTTGTGCTACTAAGTTACCTTAAACCCAATTTCTGATAACCTTAGTAGCGAAGCAAGATAAAGCTAAATCATGGAGTGAAGATTTTTCAGATGTTCTTGTGATTTTCTTTTACGTTCTTGTTCCTTGCTTGCTTGACATCTTCAATTTGCTAGCCTTTATATAGGAGCCTTTGAAATCATCCCGTTGAGAGGCTTCCGTTTAAGCATTTAATGCTTCGGGCATTCTGAGCACTTTGATGTTAACATCTTGATGATGTGAAAGCTTCTTTTTGACTTGCCTGACACATCAGTCTTCTTTCTCACCTAACACCTCTAAAACGTCACTATCAGCAGACTAGTTGGTAGACATGTTTCTTCTTACTTTTTGATTCTTCGATTCAACCAAGGTTGTTGGTGAGGACATTAGGTTTCTCAATCATATCAATGTTTAAATGTCAGTTAATGATGTTAGGCATTTTTGTTCATCAGACTTGATCTTCAAAGATTTTGATGCTTACTGATGAGCACTACGATCGTGGTCTGATGATAAGTGCTTGCAGGCAATTTATACTTGTCAACTTCTGATGAGAATCATAGATTACTCTACGATTCTGCCTTAGCTTTGACAGCACTTGACTGACTACGATTTTGATGTTTTGAGGACTCCACGATTTAGAGCAGTGCCTATGATTTTGACTTGACTTGACAGGCACTCGCTATATTTCTTCACAATTCTGATAGGCTTGCTTAGCATACTACAATTCTGGCTTCTGAAATCTCCACGATTTTGTTCTGCCTATGTATTACAACTTATAAGATCAACCTAACAAGTTTGATCTTTCTACTACAAGGGATTTTACATAAAGATAAACATTATGCTCAGATCAACCTAACAATATTGATCTTTAATCTAAGTCCTTATACATATGATCTAATAAGGACTTTACAATGTGAATGATGCATGCACATTTATTTATTCCAACATCAAATTTAAATATTCACCTCCCAACATAATAATAAGCCCAAACATAATAAATGTTTGGACTGTGGGGTGGAAGGGCACATTGCGAAATTTTGTTCAAATCCTAGAAATCCGAATATAGGGGAAAACCAAAATTCCAATAATAACCCCAAGGCAGCAGTAGCAGGAGTCATGGGCCAGAGTCGTCCAAACGCTAGAACATTTAACACGATGGTAGAGGATATTGTTGCTGCACAGGATGTGGTAACATGTATTATCCCAAAATCAAAGTTGTAAATGCTTATGTGTTATTCGACTTTGGTGTTATTTGTTCATTACATCTATTGATGTTGCTAAAAATTTATAAAAAAAATGCCATGTGAGAGCATAAATTTACTTTTCAGGATAGAAATTGCTAACAAAGAAATAATTTTCGTTAAAACAATAAATAAATTTATTGTATAGTGATTGAGGAACGCAAATTTCTGGTAAACATTATCCTTTGTAGCTAGGAGAGAGTTGAAGAAATTCTAAGAATGAATTAGTAAACTGTGGAGCAAAATTAGATTGAGAAAATGATAAACTTTAAGGTTATATAGTAATACAAAATGATGTTTGGTGATAATAAAGATATTTATATTATCAAGAAAGAGAGTGTAAGCCAGAAGAATCAAGAAACTTTAATGGTAATAACATAACAACGGGGTTAAATGCTTTTTCGGTCACTGTACTATAGGCCAACTTACAAATGGATAACTGAACTTTTTTTCTTCTTACAGTCAACTAATTGCACTCGACTTTTCTAATACAAAGTTAAAAAAACCGTTAAATGCTTTGACTTTAAACGGAAAAAGACAGCTAAGCTGCTGAGTTGTAAAAAAAAGCTCATGTGGCAGTGATTATGTGATGTGGCAGTGATTATGTGGATATGGAGGAATTTTTTTATGAAGAAAGTGAAAAAATATATTTTAATGTATAATACAAATTTAAAAAATTTAGCCAAAAAAAAAGAAAATAAATAAATAATGTATTTAATTATTTTTGTAATTAATATCAAATCAATTTTTATTTATAATTAAGCCATTTATAAAACACAAAAACTAAAAATATGCTAATTAAAATTAAGAGGAATATGAAATACATTTAGGGAAAATGAAAAAACAATTATAATAAAATCGTAAAATTTAGCAAAAAATACATGGTAGAAATTAAAAAATATAAAAGTTATTTAGTTTTTTTGTAATTAATAGAAAATATTTTTATATAATTTATAACAAATATAATTGAGGAAATTAAAAATATTATAAAATTAAAAATCTTTTCAAATTTAAATATTAAAATTATAATTGAGGTAATTTTTATTTAGTTTTATTTTTTTTGATAATACATGGCAATTTTTATTTAAAAGAAATAACTATATGACATTAAAATAAATTAAAAAGAGTAGAAAATAAAATAAAAATATTAGAATATAAATTAAATAGATAAAAATAATTTTTGAAAAACATGAACCTGATTAACAACAAAAAAATTATTTGAAGGAAAAAACACCAAAATAGATGAAGCATCAAATCCAATTCTTAATATCATCTTCTCCCAAACCATTGAATTGTTAAAACTATTTTGAGAACAATTAATAAAATGTATCCAAAGCCCGAAATTGGATATGTAATAACCCGAGATTTCTTATATAAAATAAATAAGAAATTTTGCATATAAATTTTTTTTTTATTATTTAATGACGAGAATAAATGTCTAGTAATGTGAACGATAGATACAAATATATTTATTACTTGAAAAATTAGAAATAATTTTAGAGTAATTAATTACCACAAAGTATATTGTTATGGTAATTAATTCCTGTAAGCCGAAATATTTTTATTAATTATTTTCCATGAAAACATGATTGGAAATAATATATGAAGTGATAATTAGAATTTATATAATAAATATTTTATTATATGAATTGTTCAGAATATTTAAATCAAGTATTTTAACTTGATATTCGAAAGAGAAGTCAGATATGGAATCTAAACCCTGAATTTGGGATTGTGATTAAGAGATGAGAATAGAAATATAATATTATTGATATTATGATTATGTACTGTGTATGTATGCGACACGAGATAATATTGAAAGCAATGACAATCGATTAGGTCATAAAGACAAGATCTTTTGTCAGAAACCCTAATTATTAAACTCGATTATGAGAAATGACCGAGTAGTTGTCGTATATATGAAGGTTTCTTGTGTATAAGAATGTTTGGTAATTAGAAGGAACCCTAATTACTATTTTTCGTCGATAATTAGATGAACCCTAATTATTATAACCTTAATCGGTTAAAGTTAGAAAGCGTAACGATCGTGTGTTAGTAACACACAGATAATTAGAGAATCCTAATGGTCAATTAGAAACCCTAATTGATGACGTTAAGAAACCCTAATTAGAAAACCCTAATTTTTCAATCGAAAACCTAAATTTTAAATTACTGGGTTTAATTACGATGTTAATGTATAAAAGTTTTAATTTACCAAAGGATAGAAGTAATTGGTAAATGATAAAATTACCATCTAGTGATTAAATACTACATTTAATTTCTATGTACAAAAATGCCCATGAAATTATATGTGAAATTACCAAAATACCCTTTTAGTGTATTATTAGTTATATTATTTATGGAATTTTAAAATCTAAAGTGATAAACCCTAAGGGTTGTGGCCAATGTCTAAAATGCCCTTCATGGTAAACATGAGAAGTCTAAACTACCCTTGTGCATTATTAAAGGAAGAAACCAATTATTAGGGTGGAAATGACTATTTTACCCTTTTTGTCCATTTAGTGCATTATTGGTGAATTATTTGTGCATTATTGTGTTACCAATCACCACAAATTCGACCATTCAATCTAGAAATCACCTATGGATAGTAGTATTACCATCAATCAACCATTACAATCATTTCATACATTATTTATATGGATTAAAGAGAGAGGGATGCACATTTACACTAAAATTGCTCACAAACACTTAGCTATTTTCTCTCAACCCCAAACCTCTGAAATTGTCTTGCCCATAAGCTCATAATCAAAGCCCAACCATCACAAACAACAAATCAGAAGCATCAAGAAGTCGAAATCAAAAATCAAGCTTGAAAAGGTAGGAAACCTTAAATTCTAGAAATCCTTCGATTCGATGTTAATTGATGCAATTGATTGTTTAATGTAGTGTAATAGGGAGTCTATTAATGTTCTAGGTTGTAAAAACACAGACCCATAACATCAAAGTGCACGAATTTGAAGATTTGAGCAAGTTGGAAAAACCGAATTCGTGATTTTTCATCAAATGTCAGGGCTTATAACTCTTTTCTCGATCATGATATTTGTTTTTTTAAAAGTTGTTAGGTGTAGCTTGTTATGTGGTCTTTAACCTCCAAAAGGAATCGGTCTATATCTATTGTGGAGCAAAAAGTTATTTAAGGTCAAAGTGGGTTGACCAAGCATTGACCGTATTGTTTTCTTTAAACCCAAAAAAATATTATAAGTGTCCAGAAAATATTTTTTGGCAAATGTCAGGCCTTATATCTCGGTGATCGTTAATGAGTTTTGTGTTTTGAAAGTTGATATGTGTAGTCTGTTATGTGCAATTTAAGCTCCAAAACTAATCAGGTCGATATCTATTTTGGAGTAAACGTTATTGAAGGTCAAAGTCCATTGACAAGCATTGACCAGACAATTTCTGGGCAGCCCAGAATTTTCTAAGTGTTGTTTTTTTTTATAAGGTTTGACCATACTTTAGATGCTTGATTTATTGGTGTTATGATTATTTTAAGTGTTAGATGTTGTCTACATGTTCTACACCTTTGGAATTGATAGATCACGTAAACGCGTTGCACGATCATCAAGTTATAGAGGTCCAAAGTAGGCACCTCGAATCTGTTCTTCGTGAAGAAACGACTTTGTAAATACTTTGATGGTTTATTCTCCCGAGATCGATGTTGTTTAGTCATGATGTTTGTTGGTAAGTGTAGTATTACATGAGTACTACAATATCCAAGTATTAGATTGCCCACAAGCGTAATGGATTGAGAATTATTATTCATGGTCAAACTAGGCACCTTGAAACCTCTGCTTGTCGGTGTTCTTGAGGCTCAAGAATACCTAAGGTGATGATTTACAATCAAGCTAAAGCCTTTAGCGACGATTTTATTTATTCTATTTATTTTAATTTACAAAATGATTTAAAATTAGAAAAATTAGATTTTAATTATTAAAAATACTTAATAAATTACGAAAAATTATTTTAAAGTCCGAAAAATAGTTTTTAATTATTTTGAGTATATTTCATAAATATTTAATATTTTTGGAATATAAAAGGTATTTATTTATTTAATTATAATATTAAATAAATGATATAAAAATAGTTTTAATTCATGAAAAAATCATGAAAAATTATTTTATGGTATAAGAAAATATTTTAAGTTAATTTCCATGACTTTTAATATTTTGTGATGAATTTTATTAATTAATTAATATTAATGATATTAAAGTTATTTAATGATTATATTAAAATAATTTAGTTTAAAATGATTTTAATATTATAAAAATTATTTTAAATGAAAATAAGGTATTTAAAAATATTTTAAGTTATAAAATATAACTTTTATTATTTAAAGGATAATTTCATTAATAATTGAATATTAATGATATTAAGATAATATTAATGATATTTAGTTTATTTAATAATTATTATTAAAAAATAAATAGTTTTAAAATGGTTTTATTTATTTAAAAAAATCATTTAAGAAGGATATTAAGGATTTAAAAATATTTTAAGTTATAATTAATGACTTTTAATATTTGGATAAATAATATATTAATATTTAAATATTAATGGTAATTATTTAAAAATGATTTTAATTATTTTAAAAATCATTTAAGGGTAATGTAAATGTTTTAAAAATAGTTTGAGTTATTATAAATAACTTTTATATTTTGGCAATGGTTTCATTAATAATTTAATATTAATTAATTATTAATGATAATAGAATTGTTTGATGTTTAAATCATTTAATTATGATTCCGACGTTTGAAAGTTATAGCCGGTCAAACTAGCTGACTTGGGAATCGGTTATGAAGTTCTGAATTTGAAGAAGAACACCTATAGTAATAGTTATATCACTATAGGCCCTTTAGTGACATATTTGAATTATTTGAAATTTTTCAATTTCTAGAAATTTCAAAAATGATTAAAAATAAAATGTCTGATATTTACAGATGTTGAGGTACAGAATAGGAGTCTTAGACTCAGTATTTACCCGTTAAACGTACACCGATAATTGTCAGAAATTGACCCGAACTTAGATATTTGACCGCGTTAATGATTGTTTAGGATGTAATGACTGTTAGATATATGTGATGACGTGATTAGACTATGTCTTTGTTGTAATAGAGCGATTAGGGTGTTATGATATATTGTTCTAATCGAACGAATGATCTGATTATTGATAGGTTGTGATAAAGAGATAAAACCTAAGTTGAGATTTGTAATCAGCGAATCAGACAAGTATCTTACCTTTTCATTTCCTTTATGCAATGGACATGAGTAAGAAGTTTCGTAATTATTCTATTCTGTCTCATGTATTATGTACGCTCTGATTATCAACATGTTAGCTCAAATATATATTCAGTTCATTGATTTCTAAATGGTTATACAAGTGTCACCGCTTGGATAATCATGGCATATATTCACATGTTGATACACTTTTTCAATTACCCGTATACATATATGTTGAATTATATATTATTGTTGAGCAAGATTAAAACCTTCGGGTTTGGAACCGAGCATGTATGAACATCCCTATATGGGAAGATTTTTGCTTCAAGCGGATAGAGTGGAAATGATGAATTTCGCTTCGAGTTATGTAGTATTGATCAATCTGAGGTACATCTGTGAGGCCGATCACCCTCCGTGCTAAGTAAGTTATGACGGTTTCTTGGATGGATTTCGCTAAACCTTTTCAAAAATGAAAAAGAATGTTCATAGTATGTTTCTTAAACCTTATTCATGGGTGGAGCCTAATTTCAAGAAATTGAAAGAGAGTTGTTATGTGAATTTTTTATCAGTACAGATTACTTCATAACTTTCGATTCGTTGTAGAAGTGTTATGTAAAGAGAATACTTATATTCTTTCAGCTTATATATATAATTGCTATTACTTTCTAGGCACTCAAATGCTCATCCTTGCTTAAATTAAATATTTTCAGTTATGTATGAGCAACCTGAAGGCTCAGGCACGAACAAGGGGAAAGGAAAGCTGTTCGAATGAGTTTATATTATGAGTTAATGGTTATAGTTGTATTGGTATCTATTCAAGTATTGTAAGGAATGTATTTGAAGGTCTAAATGCACAGGAAGTAAACTTTGATGTATGTAAATTAAGTTCGAATGTATTATTATTTAGTATTATTCAGCTTAAAGAAATGGTATCGTGGAGAACCGAGTTCGGGTTGCAAGTACCCGGATTTGGGGTCGCCACAGGTTGGTATCAAAGCTGTAGGTTATGAACGTTAGGAATGCGAAGCCTAGGTTATAACCTTAGTAGAATAAAGGACGAAAGTTAAGATAGATATTCAGTGAACCATGAGACGAAGTACTCTGGTGAGAAGTTATAGGATATGATGAGTCGAAGAGATCCATCACGTTTTAGTTGTACTAAATAAAATATTCCTTCATTTTATCGATGAATATATATTTTATTTCGGTACTAATGTTGTCTCGTTTATTGTGGTCATAGGATGGATGACAAAAGTCAAAATAGTAATTCCTTGACCCAAGAGATGATGGACTCTAGCGAGGAGTACACAGCAGTGAGATGATAAGAGATTTGATAGTTAGGAACGACGACTTAAAGGTTAGAGTTGAGCAGGCGGAGGCACAAAATCGTACTCTCCAGATTTCAGAACAGCAGTATAAGGATGCTGCTCACCGAACACAGATAGAATTAGCCGAGTTACGAGGGAGGTTGGAGCAGAGAGAGATACAGATAGGACAGTTGAAGGTTGAGATAGAAGCCAAAGACACCAAGATATATACCTTGGAGCAGGCTTTAGTCATCACCTTCATGCGATTCGATGCAGAGTGGATGGAGCTGCCTTTCGGCAGAGAGATAGGCGTTGATGAGAATTGAATAAATTTATCGTCAAACAAAATAAGAGACAACGTATATAAAACTCTTGATTGCCGTGTGTATATATACTATATGCTAATCGGGGTAACTTATGTATGTAGATGTCGATGGAAAAGATAAGTGGAATAAGAAGGATCGATCCATACCCCGAGCTAATATCGAGGCCAACAAATTGAAAGAGAAGCTTACCAGAACCCAAATTGACGAGGTGGCTATCGTGGAAAACGTAGCATCGAGATCCGTAAAATGGTGGATTTGACAGATAGTGATTCGACACTAAAGTTGAAGCCGCTCAAGCATCAACGAGGTGCGTGATCTGAGAACAAGGTTGCTATCTTTGGAAAGGTCAGGAGATAGAGACGTTGCTTAATATTCAGCTGCGTCAAGCGTTGCTAGAAACAATGGAAGAGCAGAATAAGCTCAAAATCCAAATTGACCAGATGGGAGCCTCAAGCAACACATCGTGTGCAGCTCCGAGAGGTAAGGGAAAAAGAAAGGTAGAAGATCCTGACTTAGGAAAACCTGTTAAGAAGAAAGAAAAGAAGATATGTTATATTTATATGTACATGAGGACATACCTCTCCTCGTTGCCCCAACTATAAGAAAGGTGGATGTTTTAATTGTGGGATGGAAGGACATCGATCGAATGAATGTCCGAGAAAAAGGCTTGGTAAATAAGTGGTATGGGTTATGTTGTGTTTATGTAATGTGTGTGATAAGTAATGAACTATTTTTAACTTTTATGTTGGTCAAGATTTTAAATCCCGACTTTCGTAGTCACAAAGGGATAGTTTGTTGATTAAAACAAGATATGTGCTATATGTAAATATTCGATAAATGGATATGAATCTAAGTTTGAGAAATGAAACGAGTTTAATACATTAATCTTATGCGATAAGGTTTAAAATGTAAGGGTATAATTTATGGTTTTAATTAACCAGATAATGCCGCCAAGACGTCAACTCGAAACCAAAGGGTAGAAGAATCTACTAATGCTGGAGAACGACAGCCAGAACTGATGCAAAACCTTGCAGACATGATGGCTCGGAGCTATCAAATAGGGAATACCAATTGAGAGGGAACCAAATTTTGACAATCGCTTGGCAAATTTCAAAGACTTCAAAGCCGTAGGACCACCAAAGTTTAGAGGATCAGCTGACCCTACAGAAGCCCAGACATGGGTGAACGAAATAGAAAAGGCGTTCATAATTGCTAGAGTAGATGAGGGGCAAAAGACCGCTTTTGCCACTTATATGTTGAAAGGGGAAGCTAACTTCTGGTGGGAGGCAAATAAGACTCGGGCAGGAGAAGGAAAAATTACTTGGGATAGGTTTAAGAATTTATTTTTCAAAAACTCTCTCTTTGTTAGTATGCAGTCTAGAATGGAGGTAAAATTCCTGGAGTTAAAACAGGAGAACATGACTGTTGCGGAGTATGCCGCAAAGTTTAATGAGTTGGCTAGGTTTTCTCCACATCAAGTGAGCATGGTTAGAAAGGCAAGGAGGTTTGAGTTGGGCTTAAAACCCCGGCTCTATAATAAGGTGTCAGTCCTGCAAATCAATACTTTTGCAGCACTCATGGAAAAGGCTATCATAGCTGAACAGGGGAGTGAGGCTATGAGCCTCTACCACAAGGAGAAGAAGAACAAAAGCAAGTCAGGAGGAGCAATGAAGATAGAAAGTAGTAGTGGGAATAGGGGTGAGAAGAGAATGAGGAATTTTTCAGGGAATGTTCAAGTGAAACAGGAAGGTACAAAAAGCGGGTAGTGTAGTACAAAGGTAAGAATCATGGAAGAATCACTCTGGCGAGTGTCTGAAGGGTAAGTATGTGTGCTATAAGTGCGGGCAAGAGGGTCATATCTCTCCCAACTGCCTCAACTCAAGGATGATCAGTGGATGCTTTATATGCGGATCAACTGAGCATAAGGTGAGGAACTGTCCAAAGAGGGGAATGGATGCAGGAAACATAACCACGGGGAGAAGCAGTGGTTCTTTTTAGCAACAATGAAACTACACTCAACCAAGCACTACTAGCGTTAGCAACTCAGGGTCTACAACATGACGGTCCGAGGATACGATGGCGACTAGAAATGAACTCTCCAAAATGTGAATCACTTATATATCTTATATGTTTTCCTACATATATATATATATATAGTAGATGATTTTATAAAGAAATTTTGAGTTCTTTTAGAAATCAAATTTCTGCCTAATCAGAGTGTTATGAAGAATAGTTAAAGACCATATCGATCAAGTATGATCGAGGTCTACGTGCAAAGATTTTATGTGATATGTACCCTTCTGCTTATGAGTTTTTAAGCGGTGATTCCGGGGACGGAATCCTTATAAGAGAGGGTGAATGTAATAACCCGAGATTTCCTATATAAAATAAATAAGAAATTTTGCATATAAATTTTTTTATTATTATTTAATGACGAGAATAAATGTCTAGTAATGTGAACGATAGATACAAATATATTTATTACTTGAAAAATTAGAAATAATTTTGGAGTAATTAATTACCACAAATTATATTGTTATGGTAATTAATTCCTGTAAGCCGAAATATTTTTATTAATTATTTTCCATGAAAACATGATTGGAAATAATATATGAAGTGATAATTAGAATTTATATAATAAATATTTTATTATATGAATTGTTCAGAATATTTAAATCAAGTATTTTAACTTGATATGCGAAAGAGAAGTCAGATATGGAATCCAAATCCTGAATTTGGGATTGTGATTAAGAGATGAGAATAGAAATATAATATTATTGATATTATGATTATGTATTATATATGTGCGGACAGATAATATTGAGCAATGACAGTCAATTAGGTCATAGCACAGTACTGTGCTGTGAAACCCTAATTATTAAACTCAGTTATGAGAAATGACTGAGTAGTGACTGTGTATATGAAGTTTACTGTGTATAAGAATGTCGGTAATTAGAAGGAACCCTAATTACTATTTTTCGTCGATAATTAGGACAAACCCTAATTATTATAACCTTAATCGGTTAAAGTTAGAAACTGTAACGACTGTGTTAGTAACACACAGAGACAATTAGAGAACCCTAATGGTCAATTAGAAACCCTAATTGATGACGTTAAGAAACCCTAATTAGAAAACCCTAATTTTTCAATCGAAAACCCTAATTTTAAATTACCGGGTTTAATTACGATGTTAATGTATAAAAGTTTTAATTTACCAAAGGATAGAAGTAATTGGTAAATGATAAAATTACCATCTAGTGATTAAATACTACATTTAATTTCTATGTACAAAAATGCCCATGAAATTATATGTGAAATTACCAAAATACCCTTTTAGTGTATTATTAGTTATATTATTTATGGAATTTTTTAAAATCTAAAGTGATAAACCCTAAGGGTTGTGGCCAATGTCTAAAATGCCCTTCATGGTAGACATGAGAAGTCTAAACTACCCTTGTGCATTATTAAAGGAAGAAACCAATTATTAGGTGGAAATGACTATTTTACCCTTTTGTCCATTTAATGCATTATTGGTGAATTATTTGTGCATTATTGTGTTACCAATCACCACAAATTCGGCCATTCAATCTAGAAATCACCTATGGACCGTAGTATTACCATCAATCAACCATTACAATCATTTCATACATTATTTATATGGATTAAAGAGAGGATGCACATTTACACTAAAATTGCTCACAAACACTTAGCTATTTTCTCTCTCAACCCCAAACCTCTGAAATTGTCTTGCCCATAAGCTCATAATCAAAGCCCAACCATCACAAACAACAAATCGAAGCATCAAGAAGTCGAAATCAAAATCAAGCTTAAAAAGGTAGAAACCTTAAATTCTAGAAATCCTTCGATTCGATGTTAATTGATGCAATTGATTGTTTAATGTAGTGTAATAGGGAGTCTATTAATGTTCTGGGTTGTAAAAACACAGACCCATAACATCAAAGTGAACGAATTTGAAGATTTGAGCAAGTTGAAAAAACCGAATTCTGTGATTTTTCATCAAATGTCGTGGCTTATAACTCTTTTCTCGATCATGATATTTGTTTTTTAAAAGTTGTTAGGTGTAGCTTGTTATGTGGTCTTTAACCTCCAAAAGGAATCAGGTCTATATCTATTGTGGAGCAAAAGTTATTTAAGGTCAAAGTGGGTTGACCGGCATTGACCGGCTGTTCTTTAAACCCAAAAAAATATTATAAGTGTCCAGAAAATATTTTTTGGCAAATGTCAGGCCTTATATCTCGATGATCGTTAATGAGTTTTGTGTTTTGAAAGTTGATATGTGTAGTCTGTTATGTGCAATTTAAGCTCCAAAACTAATCAGGTCGATATCTATTTTGGAGTAAACGTTATTGAAGGTCAAAGTCCATTGACAAGCATTGACCAGACAATTTCTGGGCAGCCCAGAATTTTCTAAGTGTTGTTTTTTTTTATAAGGTTTGACCATACTTTAGATGCTTGATTTATTGGTGTTATGATTATTTTAAGTGTTAGATGTTGTCTACACACTGGAATTGATAGATCACGTAAACGTTGCACGATCATCAAGTTATAGAGGTCCAAAGTAGGCACCACGAACTGTTCTTCGTGAAGAACAGCTTTGGTAGCTACTTTGATGGCTGATTTCTCCCAGATCTGATGTTGTTTAGTCATGATGTTTGTTGGTAAGTGTAGTATTACATGAGTACTACAATATCCAAGTATTAGATTGCCCACAAACGTAATGGATTGAGAATTATTCATGGTCAAACTAGGCACCTTGAAACTGTCTTGTCAGTGTTCTTGAGGCTCAAGAATACCTAAGGTGACAGATTTCTGTCGCTAAAGCCTTTAGCGACGGATTCTATTTATTTTTAATTTCTGAAAATGATTTAAAAATTAGAAAAATTAGATTTTAATTATTAAAAATACTTAATAAATTCTGAAAAATTATTTTAAAGTCCTAAAAAATAGTTTTAATTATTTTGAGTATATTTCATAAATATTTAATATTTTGGAATATAAAAGGTATTTATTTATTTAATTATAATATTAAATAAATGATATAAAAATAGTTTTAATTCATGAAAAAATCATGAAAAATTATTTTATGGTATAAGAAAATATTTTAAGTTAATTTCCATGACTTTTAATATTTTGTGATGAATTTCATTAATTAATTAATATTAATGATATTAAAGTTATTTAATGATTATATTAAAATAATTTAGTTTAAAAATGATTTTAATATTATAAAAATTATTTTAAATGAAAATAAGGTATTTAAAAATATTTTAAGTTATAAAATATAACTTTTATTATTTAAAGGATAATTTCATTAATAATTGAATATTAATGATATTAAGATAATATTAATGATATTTAGTTTATTTAATAATTATTATTAAATAAATAGTTTTAAAATGGTTTTATTTATTTAAAAAAATCATTTAAGAAGGATATTAAGGATTTAAAAATATTTTAAGTTATAATTAATGACTTTTAATATTTGGATATATAATATATTAATATTTAAATATTAATGGTAATTATTTAAAATGATTTTAATTATTTTAAAAATCATTTAAGGTAATGTAAATGTTTTAAAAATAGTTTGAGTTATTATAAATAACTTTTATATTTTGGCAATGGTTTCATTAATAATTTAATATTAATTAATTATTAATGATAATAGAATTGTTTGATGTTTAAATCATTTAATTATGATTCCGACGTTTGAAAGTTATAAATTTCTATCAAACTAGTCGACTTGAGAACCTAAGTTATGAAGTTCTAATTTGAAGAAGAACACCTATAGTAATAGTTATATCACTATAGGCCCTTTAGTGACATATTTGAATTATTTGAAATTTTTCAATTTCTAGAAATTTCAAAAATGATTAAAAATAAAATGTCTGATATTTACAGATGTTGAGGTACAGAATAAGAGTCTTAGACTCAAAGATTTACCCGATTAAACGTGCATAATCGATAATTGCTCGGAAATTGACCCTAACTTAGATATTTGACCGCTTAATGATTGTTTAGGATGTAATGATCGTTAGATATATGTGATGACGTGATTAGACTATGTCTTTGTTCGTAATAGACAAAGATTAGGTGTTATGATATATTGTTCTAATCGAACGAATGATCCGATTATTGATAGGTTGTGATAAAGAGATAAAACCTAAGTTGAGATTTGTAATCAATGAATCGAAAAGTATCTTACCTTTTCATTTCCTTTATGCAATGGACATGAGTAAGAAGTTTCAGAATTATTCTATTCCTGTACAGATTATGTACGCTCTGATTATCAACATGTTAGCTCAAATATATATTCTGTTCATTGATTTCTAAATGGTTATACAAGTGTCACCGCTTGGATAATCATGGCATATATTCACATGTTGATACACTTTTTCAATTACCCGTATACATATATGTTGAATTACATATTATTGTTGAGCAAGATTAAAAACCTTCGGGTTTGGAACCAGGCATGTATGAACATCCCTATATGGGAAGATTTTTTGCCCAAGCGGATAGAGTGAGCGATGAATTTCGTTCAAGTTATGTAGTATTGATCAATCAGATACAACGAAATTGATCACCCTCGTGCTCGTGATCACAACTTTCGATTCGTTGTAGAAGTGTCATGTAAAGAGAATACTTATATTCTTTCACTTATATATATATATCGCTATTACTTGTTGGGCACTCAAATGCTCATCCTTGCTTAAATTAAATGTTTTCGATTTTGTATGAGCAACTTTGAAGGCTCGAGCACCTAACAAGGGAAAGGAAAGTCGCTTCAAATGAGTTTATATTATGAGTTAATGGTTATAGTTGTATTGGTATCTATTCAAGTATTGTAAGGAATGTATTTGAAGGTCTCGTACCTGGGGAAGTAAACTTTGATGTATGTAAATTAAGTTCAAATGTATTACTATTTAGTATTATTCAGCTTAAAGAAATGGTATCGTGGAGAACCGAGTTCGGGTTGCAAGTACCCGGATTTGGGGTCGCCACAGGATAACTCGAGTAAAAAGGCAAAATGTGATTGTCTCAGTTGTTCTAAAAATTTTGAGAACCAAAAAGGAACAAATGAAAACCTTTAAATTCTACTCCAAAACCAAACAGAACATGGAAATGAGAAAGCACCTATTTATCTCAACTAAGATAATGATAAACCTTAGTGGGTATCCGAACTTCTCTGACATCCTTGTTGCCGAGAGCGCACTCCGCCCAGAGATTGACAACAAGGGTAAAGCGATCCTGCTAAACGACGGTCTCGTCGACGGTGAATTTCATTGGGAAGTTCCAATCCGGGTTCCCTTTTTATCAACGGGGGTCTTCTGCTTGGCTTGAGGATCGCCCCCGTCGATGTAAACGACGACGTAGACATTAATTTTTGAAATAAGATTAACATTCTTGAGGCACTTAGCAGCAATTAGAGTGATCTCTAAAGTACAGTACTCCATGATGTAGCAAATCTGAGTTTGATTATCATTATCTTAGTTGATAATTAAATACATTTTCTTTTTTTTGGCTAACTTTTTAAATTTATATTATACTTTAAAATATATTTTTTCATTTTCTTCATAAAAAAATTTCCTCCAGATCCACATAATCACTGCCACGTCGCATAATCACAGCCACATCAGCTTTTTTTTTTTACAACTCAGCAGCTTAGCTGTCTTTTTCCATTTAAAGTCAAAGCATTTAACGATTTTTTTAACTTTGTGTTAGAAAAGTCGAGTACAGTTAGTTGACTGTAAGAACAAAAAGTTCAGTTATCCAGTTGTAAGTTGACCTAAAGTACAGTGACCAAAAAAGCATTTAACCCCATAACAACGAGGTATTGATAAAAAGGTTTAATAAACTTAGGATTGATATAAAAGTTACACCTAACTCTACCCAGACGTCATTTATTATATAGAATAGTTTGACCTTAATAATCATAGTCATAATAAGCCATGAGAAAGATGAAGAGTGTCAAAAATATAAAACTGAGATAACTCATGATGAGAATGTTAAATTCAGAGTAGATAGAGATAGAGTACTCGGATACAAAGAAGAAAGTTGATGGGAATTTATAAAGGGAGGCACCGAAGCCAAACTCTTCGTAAGGGACGCCGGGTTGATCGGTGGCAAAATGATAAGTACCATTGTGAAATTGTTATGGTTAAAATACCATGAAAGTCACAATTTGGACTTGTTCAGATTGAGAAAGTTGTATTTTGTAGAGAAGTTCATTTTCAGATAATTGTCCAAAGGAACAAGTGTTGAGAAATAAAGTAATATCATCAATTAAAGTGATCTCGAGAATTCAGAAACTACGTGAGAGCTCGACGATAAAATGTGAAAAAATTTCTACATTTATTTTCATAAAGTGTATCTTAATTTCGGGATGAAATTCTTTTAAGAGAGTGAATGTAATAATTCAAACCCTAATCAGGATTATTAATAGACATTAGGAATATTAATACATGAATTAATATAATTGTACTTGGAAAGATGTGTATATATAATGGGTAGTAGGTATTGTGACTAACCCTAATTTAGGATTTGAAAATCTTAAACCCTAATTTTAGTTATTAAATCATAATAAAGATTATTAGTCAAGATTCTTAAATACATGTATTATTAGTTGTATTTAGAAATTATGGAATACAACATTTAATTATAAAACCCTAATTGGAAAACCTTAATTCAAGATAAGGGAAACCCTAACTCTAATTATGGAACCCTAAACCTAATTAGTAAGTCCTAATTTTATTAGCAAACCCTAAGGGTCAAAAATTATGGGGAGATATATGAAATGACTAAATTACCCTTAGATTTAATGTTAAAATTACCAAATTACCCTTTTGGATGTGAAATGACCAAAATACCCTTTACTTTACTTTTAATACGAAGAGATAAGATCAAATCTTGTGAGTCATCACTTGGGAGATATGGCATGTGTGAAAATCAAGTATATCAACCATATATTGACACCTAACATCAACCACAACAATTGATCAAAGCTTGGATATTAAGAAATGGATTAAAGACTAAAATACCCTTACTTTGATTTTTATACTTAGCCAAATCTTCCATTCCTTAGCTACACAATTTTACACTCTAAATATCAATTACAATTAAGCCATAAACACTCCATAGATAGACAATATCAGAATCATAGAAGGGAAATCAAAAGATTATTCATAAAGGTATAAACCCTAACCTTCATGCTAGATCTTTAAAGCTTAGATAAATTTTATGATTAAGTGTTTAAATATGTTATATGTTAGGTTACTTAGTGATCTAAGTTGATAAGACATGAATTCATAACACCTAAATGCATAAAAATAGAAATTTAAGAAAATTGTCAAAAAACCTAAAAATCAAGCCTGATAGTCAAATGTTTGGCCTTATAGACCTTGATCTGTTAGTTGTTTGAGCTATTAAATGTATTAGGGTTATACTATGTCATCATGTTAGCATTCTGGAAGTGGAATCATGACCATAGCATGTGTAGATTTCCAGTTATTCAGGGTCAAAACCTATTAACAGATCACGTATACAGTTTCTGGGTTACCCAGAAAATTTCCAGCATGTCTGACAAGCTTTTGAACATCCTTAATCTTCAATCTGTTAATTTGTTAAGTCATCTAAGTGTATCACTCTTGTACCCTATAATATGTACTACAAATCCATGACACTTGATCATCTATTAGATCACCAGGGTCCAAGTTATTAGTGGTCAAAGGTCGTTGACCAAACATGAAAATTGTTTTTTGGAATTTCTAGAAAATCTGGAAAACAACCTCTGACAAGCTTTTGATCAGCCTAGATCTTTCTTGTGTAAAGTGTTTATAGTTAGGGAGTGTCACACTTTTGTAGTCTGACATACATATTATAAAGTTGTGACACTGGATCTCTTAGTTAACACCCAGATTGAAAGCTATTTAAGCTCCAACATGGTTCACCAACATTGATTGTTGTTTCTAAAAAACCCAGAAACTCAAGAACAGCCTTAGGTAGCTAGTTTGACCATCAATAACTTTCTGTTGTGATGTAGTTATGGACCTCAAACTGAGTATAAACTTGTAGTATTACATCAATACTATAACATTAATACACCTACAAGCCCAGAAAGCTAACCAATTGGAATATATAGGAGGTCAAAGTTGGCTCCAAAATGTTGACCACCCGTTCTTCAGATGTTGAAGAACAACTATAGCGACGCTTTCTGTGATGTCCCCAAAATAGGTCCATACAACCTATTCTGAGTTGCCAAATACATGGTACAGATTTCAAATACAAACTTTATTTATACAACTGTCGTGCAAAATACGACAACACATAAGCTGTGAGTTTCAATACAAATATTGTCTCGTAGACAATATCCAAACTCAAATAAAGTCCTCACTACACTTATTGTCACACTATTTTCCAAAATAGCGAGAACGACTATAATAACCATCTTGGACCATTACTCCACTCCTCGACTAGTCCCAGCTACATTCTCACCACTTGAGAAGAACGATGGAACCAAAAGAAAAAGGGTGAGCTCAACTAGCCAAGTAAAGAATATTATGACTAAGATAATGTAGAACAAATTATCCTTAGTCTTCAACAGGGAAAAAAATTTGATAGAATACAATAGACAACAAATTTTAGATCAACAATTGCAGCAGAAACAACAATCCATTAGAAGAGTCAAGTAAAGCAAGATATCTACTATCTTCTGTGATTTAAAAGTCTATCATCAATATTTTATCCTTGTAACACCAATCAATAATTATTTCCAATCAACGAATTATCTATGCACTATGGGCCAAAGATAATCGTTTGTATCACTAGTAGTCATGATCATGCCAAACACCTGTCCATCTATACACTACGGGCCAAAGATGTGACGCCCCCCAAAAAAGTATATATCACCCATTTTGAGTCGGTAAATACATGGTACAGAAACAACTACAACGTCATTAATACAATTGTCGTGCAAAATACGACAACACAAATACTGTGAGTTTAAATACAAATATTGTCCTCTAGACAATATCCACACTCAAATAAGTCCTCATTACAATTATTGATATACTATTTTACAAATAGTGAGGACTACTATAACAACTTCCATGGAATCATCACTCCACACCCCGACTACTCCCCGCTATATTCTCGCTTCCTGAGAAGAAAAATGGAACAAAAGGAAAAGGGTGAGCTCAACTAGCCCAGTAAAGAATATTATGACTAAGATAATGAACAACAAATTATCGTTAGCCTTCAAAAAATCAAATAAAATATAATGGACAACAAGTTTTAGATCAATATTCGCAGCGAAAATAATAATTCATTAGAAGAGTTTAGTAGAGAATGAAATCTAATATCATCTTAAGAATTTAAAAGTCCATCATCAATATTTTATCCCTGTAACATCAATCAATATACATCTAGCATCAAACATTCATCTTTGTACTACGGGCCAAAGATATTCATCAAGTATCACCAGTTGGTTATGTTCATCTCAACACCTATTCATCTTTGCACTACGGGCCAAAGATATTCATCAAGTATCACCATTAAAGACTGAGGATGATGAAAAACATTTTAGAGAATGAATTTAGTAAGATAAAAGGACAAGGATTAGGGATTTGTACTTCGGTTTATCCATGTTCAAAAATACTCCATAATAAATCATAGTGGAGTAAAATTCAAGAATGAAGATCAAAACATGGATTCAATTTCAAGAATAAGGATCACAACAGATAACTTGGAAGGAGAAAAAAAATATTTTTTTTTCTTTTGTGAAACGATGACTAAATGAGCGATGAATCGTGAACAATACTAAGTGAACGATGAACCGTGAAACGATACCCAAGCATGAAAAGTTTTAAATTTGATTAAAAAGTTCAGACCAATATTTCTATGAAAGGATATTAGATGAAACGATCATTTTAGGAATTATAGAAGCAATAAAATAATATTTTTACCTTAGTAGAAACTGGATTTGCCAGGAATATCGGATATTATTTTGAGAAAATCTTGCAGAAAACTACGCTCAAAGTATTCTTATACTCAAGGAAAATACTCACAATAATACGCTCGATAATCTAGAGAGAGAAAACTTAGGTTTCTGGTGTGATTTTCAATTCTAACCTAAACACCTATTTATAGGAAAATGGTTAGCATGCCTCATTTGACAAACTCCATCGGATGAAAATCCTATTGCCCCAAGTTTGAAAATTTTGGCTGATAGAGAATTTTAACCTGCCAACTTTGACAAACGGTTGCATTATTAAAAAGTTTGCGTTTAAAATCAAAACAAATGTGTATGAAATAATTGCCAAGTTGCTAAAAAGGTGGCCAAGGTTGATTAGTAATGATATAATACCATTATAATATAAGTCACATGCAAACATACAAATTCATGTTCCACCAATCATAATATAATAAACATTTTTTTTCATTCTTAACACACCTAACAAGACTTAATGCAAGCTACTGAACAAAATTTCCTCATCCCATTATTTTATTAATAGCCAATAGTTACTAAATTCCAAGTTTGGATAAAAATATTTGATTCCATAATACAATTGTTTCACACTTAGTTATCACATGCATTTTTTATAATATCAAATTCATCTACATAAAATAAATATTTCCTTATCATATAAATCAATAATTAATTATTCACAAATAATATTACAGAATCACAATAATGACAACTGTGTCGTTCCCGAAAGAGGGGCTTTTCCGATAAGGATTTCTCCTTACTGGCGCGCAATTAGGTGACCAAACCTCTCCTTGACAGAACTTTCTAGACATTGTCAATAATACTATCTAATAATATTATTCAAATAATATGAATTATTAATTTGATAATGGGAAATACAGTGTCGTGATAATTATTGAAACAACAATAATATAAAATATCAACGCAACAATTATTGAATCAATAAAATAAAATATTGAACAGTAATTACTATAACAATTATTGAGTAGTGCATTCTTACGTAAGAATCAATAATTCAAAAATATTGTGCAATACCGTGTGCTACTGTGCAACCACGCGTATTACTATATTTTAACCATCGGGTATTCCAACAGTGTTAACGGTAACGATTACGCCGTTATTTATAAAAACTCAAATTTATCGTTTTCTTCATCTGACCGTTATTCTGTTATGGGGCCCACAAATGACTGCGCCGTCGTACGGATATTCCCGACAAAAAGAATATTCCACAACCAAACGAATATTCTCCGACAACAATGATTATTTTATAACCACTTGCTTATTTTGCAAAATTTGCACATTTCACCCACAGCCAAAGCATTATATCAAATTAATTCCTTATTATTTCAAGATAATGAATATAGGAACTTTAATTTTATTTATAATAAGTTGGGGTCTTACAAAAGAGGACTTTCACCACAAACCTTATCTGTAACATTAAAGGTCATGATTATACCAATACATAATTCTTGGTCATAATCAAACTAATCAACAGTCTATTTTTGCACTACGGGCCAAAGATGACTTCCAGTACAATATAAGCATGAGGATGATGACAATGATATAAAGAATCAATCAAGTGAGATCAAGGATAAATATTAGAGATTTATAATTCAATTTATCCAGAGTTCAAAAATATCCAAATTGTCAATATTATAACTATTTTTGGAGTAAAATTCAAGAATGATCTTTATGTATCAAAAATAATTTGGACAAAAAAGAAAATTAAATTCTATTGTGAATAGTACCGTATGAATCGTACGCAGACATGAAGAGATTAAAATTTAATAAGAAAGTTCAGACCAATATTCCAGTGAAATGATATTAGATGAAGCACAAAACTTAAGGAATTTCTAATCATTTCAGGAATTATAGAAGCAATACTTACCATAGTAGGTTTAAATTTAGGAATATGAATTGAAATAATATCACTTACATAATATGGAGTATGAAAGAAAATAATATTTCTTACGTGTATTGAAATAAAATAATATCATTTACCTTAGTAAAAAACTAGATCAGACTTGGAATGTCGAATATTATCCTGAGAAAATTTTGTACTAAAAGCTACACTCAAAGTATTCTTATACTCAGAATAAATACTCACATTATTATAGTAGGAATGCTTGTGATTTTTGGTGTGTTTAGGAAGGAGGGGTAATCACCCTTTTATAGTGAAATTTGGAGGGAGAGAGAAATCATTTTGCCTTAACTTTTTTTTTCCTTATCTGCCTAAATTTTTTTTTCTTTCATGCTTAACCTCTCAGTTTCCATGATTGAGGGCCCACTAAATTTGGAAAAGGATGTTTTGCAGGCAATTTATCAAGCCACAAAAAAAGAAGGAATATACAGAAGTGCATGGAAGGTATTGGAAAAAGAATTCAAAACCAAAATGATAACCTTCACTCCACTTTTATTCACATGTTAAAAATTATATATTTAATAATAATATTATCATTATAAAAAATTATATTATTATATTATCACATTATTATAATGTAATATTATAATAATATATTTGAATGAATATTTTATCGGAGAAGATAATTTTCAAACTTTCAACAAATATTTCATGCAAAATTCCTTCATTTATATCAAAATTGAACTAATATCCACCACATAATAATTATTCACAATTAATATTATAAGCTCACAATATTAACAAGCAGATCATTCCCAGGAAAGAGAGGGCTTTCCGATAAGGATTTATCCTTATTGGCGCGCAATTATATAATCTAACCCCTTTCTTCGACAGATCTTTCTAGACATTGCCAATAATGCTAACTAATAATATGAATAATTGTGTCGTGCCAATTATTGATTTAATAATATAAACTATTGTGCAGATGATACTGTGACAATAATTGAATCAATAATATGAGATACTGTGCAACAATTACTATGACAGTTATTGAATAAAACTGAGTGACTTCTTACGTAAGAATCAATAATAAGAGATACTTTGCAATATCGTGTGCTACTGTGCAACCACGCGTCTTACTGTACTTTTATCACCGGGTATTTTAGCAGTTAACAGTAAAACTTTTGCCGTTATTTTTTTATAAAAAGATTATTTCTGTCGCTTTCTATATCCGACAGTTATTCCGTTATATGGTCTACCAATGTTTGCGCTGTCGTACGAATATTCCCCGACAAAAGAATATTTCCCTACCAAACGAATATTATATGACAACTTGCTTACTTTATAAAATTTGCACATATTACCCATAACTAAAGCATTATATCAAATTAACACATTATTATTCAAAATAATAATTAGAGAAATTAAATCTTTATTCATAAAAAGTTGGGGTCTTACACTTTCATCACGAAAACATTTACCAACGGTTTTAAATGAAATTAAATAATAATTAAAATAATTAGAAATAAATAATAAATAATTATTAATAATTAATATTTAAGTTTCAAAAATCATTTTAGGTTATAATAAATAATTTTTAATATTTTGACATAAAAATTTCATTAATATTTAATTTAATTAATAAATTAAATATTAATGATAATAAATACTGTTAGTTCCCAGTAGTCACACAATAGATCTAGAGGGGGGTTGAATAGATCCTTTTTCATTTTAAATACTTTTTTTGTTTATTTTGTATTGCTAATGAATTAGCATATGACAAACATAAGAATCTTTTCAAACACAGCAGAATAACTAAAAGATCCCCTTCATTGATATATTCATAAACATTTATACATTGTTCGTGAAGTTAATTTAGTTGTAAGTAGTTAGTACATAAATAGCATTTATAGTAGTTAGCTACATAATGTAAATGAAAAAAAGTAAGTGACTGAATGTAAAAGACACAAGGGATTTTAAGTGGTTCAGAGACTCAAACTCCTAATCCACTCTTCTACTTTAACAAGCAGGAATTCCACTAAGGAAGGACAGCACCCTGAATCACTAAGATTCCTTCAAGGCCAGCAGCCTTGGAACTTTAGTTCACTAAGAACTCTTCAAGCCCAGCAGGCTTGAAACTTCATTTAGTCCCTCTGGACAAGGACCCCTCAGGCCCTCGCTACTTGTTGTTGTTTTAGTTGTTGTTGGTGCTTTGCTGTAAGATGTCTTGAAGCTTGAATATCTTTTGTACTTAGCAGCTTGACGTGGTCCTCTTTTTATTCTGCGTAGCCTCTAGACCACCTCTTTTCTAGTGCAGCTGATCTTCATACTATTCATCTCATCTTCATCCGATGTCAGCTGTGCACCATCACCATTTAGGTTTGCTAAGTCTTTGAGCTTTTGGTAGACTTCGTCTGGCACTTAGAATTCCCTGAACCCTTCTTGAATGATATGCAGACATGGTTCTGCATCTGTTTTGTTTCAGCTTTTGATTCATGGTGATTCGTAAAGTGACTCTCTAGATCTTCTTTGTGCTCTGCCACTTTTCTGAATGCTATCTTCTTGGCCTTCTCGGCTCTCAGCTTAGCTGCCATCTTCAGTGGCATTCTCATCCTTGTTGAGTGAAGCTTTACTATGTTCAAGTCCTTCTTCAAATCTGCTTCACTTCCACCTTTGTAGTCTCATTACCACTGAGACTTGTTCTGTTTAGCTCTTGTGGAACTCGTAGAGTCAATAATATAGCATTCCAACAACTCAACGATTCTTCAACTCAACAACTCTTGATCTTTGAAGTTCTAGATCACATAGGCTCCTTCACAATCTTCCCGTTGGAATATAGCCGTTGGAAGCTATTTGAATTACTTTTTAGATCTCGAGTTATTTTATGCAGACAGCTTGATGTGACGTGACAACTCCTTTATGACTTTACTGACACAACAGTCTGCTACCTTTCCTACCACCTCAGATATGTCACCTTTCCGTGTCAGGCTGTTAGTCACCTTTATTTCTTTTTTTTGTCTTCTCGAACAGAACATCAGAAATCGTCCTTTTTCATCGATGCTCTTAATTTACAACGTTCGAATATCAGTCTTCAGATTAAATCATTGTTAATACTTCTGTTTGCCTCGACTGATCTGAGGAACTGACAAATTGTCTGATTACTCTGGCCCTCCTTAACTTCAAGACTTATCAAATTTGTCATGCTCATTCTCTTTCTCCTTTTGATCTCTCGTTCACATATCATCAATGGTCTGACCCATTCTTCATCTTCTTTGTCTTTTCTATATAGGTTGTCCAGTATCTCTATGTAAACTGCATCAGTTCCTGCTTTGTTTGGCAAACACTACGATCCTGGTTAATCTCCAGATCGTTGTATTCTGTTCTTTTGACAGCTACTGCACTTGCTGACTTTCTTTAGTCAGTCCCTTTTACTGAAGTCTTCTTCTGATCGACTTGTTGAAGACTTTATTTTGAATGGATTTATAACTTAATCTGAATGTTGATTGGTTAATCTCCTGGTTAATCTGATTGTTGACAGACTACGATTTCTGTCTTTATGTTTGTTGTCCTCGTCTGATCTGGCTCGACTACGATCTCTGCCTCTGATATGATCAGTAGACTCCACTACTTCAAGTGTGACCTACTATTCTTGACTTGGTTCTGGCAGATGCTCAATCGGCTCTTAAACAGGCTGTCTCTACGATTCTGAACATGACTTCCTCAGCAGACTACGACTTTGACAAAGTACTTCTCGACACAATTCTTCCTCTTCTCTCCTGGAGGACTACGAACTCCGAGATCTATTATCTTGTAGACTACGATTCTGCCTTGATAGTTCTCAAGTTTTCCTTGACTCTCCTGATAGACTACGTTGCTGGTGCAGTGTTCGACAATCAGACAAGCCTATCTATTACATTATAAGATCAACTTAACAAACTTGATCTTTCTATATTTATAGTCCTTATACATCATTTTCTCTTTAAGGACTTTACAAAGCTTTTTTGCTTATGTATGATCAACCTAACATACTTGATCAATATTCTAAGTCCTTGTACATATATTTCTATTATCTATCAAGGGACTTTATAGCTTTCCTTAATGCAAGCATACTTTCATATTCATTCATTTATATCATAATCAAATCATATATAAATAAGAATAACATTCTCATGTATATTCCTAACAATCTCTCCCTATTTGATTATGACAAAAATAATTATTGCATATGCATGAGATGACTGAATCTTATATACAGTGAGAAGATGTACTTCTATAACAGATAAGCATGAATTTTATTGATGATAATATGAAATTACATAAACTATGACACTCTACATCCTGGATCCAGAACATACCTAACTAGATAGAGATGTACCTTTTTGGCTTCATATGTGTTTTCAAGATCTCTGTTGATCAGCTACTCGTCTTTCTTTTCTTCTTTTCTCTGCTCCCCCTCAGACTCTGTGTTCATAGGATCATCATCCTTTGACTCCTCCTTAGATGATGACTCTGCTTCTGCTGTTGTCTTCTTCTTCTCCCCCTTTGCCTTTCTTTTCTTGGCCTTCTTTTCTTCCTTCATTCTTTTCTCCTTACTCCTCCTTGAGTGCCTCTTTCTATGTCTCTTTTTCACGTCCTTTTTGTCATTAATCATTTTTGAGAGATTCTCCACGTTTGATATAAGTTGCTCCATCAGATGAGATGAGTTACCAAACTCAATCTTGAGTTCTTGTTAGCTTAGCTCAAGTTGTAGGGAAAAAGACTGATTTAGATTATCAATCTTGTCAGAGAGAGATAGAATTTGCTCTTCATTGGCCTTCTGAGCTTGTAGAGCTTCTTCCTTCTGATCATTCATAGCCTTCAGAAAAACTTGATCCCTTAGTTAAAGCTTGAGGGATATATCTGAGAGTCTAGTTTGAAGCCTTTTGGATAGCTCATTGTCTTCTCCTGTTGACATGTCCTTGATTTCTGCACCAATGAGAGAGATATCCTCAATCAATTATTCAGAGTTCTTTAGCAACTCTTGCTTTTGAGAGGATCTGGCATTAGGTTGTTTATTCTCCGTCTGATCAGCTGTTTGGTCAGCTTCCTGCAAAACATTTGGTTGGACTCTACTATTCTCACTTTTGAACAGACTCTCAAAGGTAATGAAAATATGATAAATCATTGAGTACCAATCATAGTTGAAGGATGAGTAAATGTCATTCAACATTGTCAAATTAGCATAAAATTTCTTGAACTCAGCATAGTGATCTTCATTGGTATAGTGAGGGGACTCTATAATAGTAGACTTGAATATAATTCATTTGCCATCTGAACCTACTCGATAATCGTAGGGAATGTAATGATTTCTAGTATGTCGGTAGATTTTGAAGTGAGACTGGTCCTTGATCAACTGATTTGCAAACTTCTTTACTCTTGAGAAGAAGTTCTATGCCACTAGCTCCAAGTTTGGAAAGTGTGAGTAACACCAGCTAAAGTAAATTTCATCTTTACCAGTATATGCCTTTAGCCAGGGCATCCATGAGAAGAACCATCTCATCATAAGATCGTCGGGATTGTACAATATTGTAGTGCAATTTAAACCCATATTTTTCCAGTTATTAAACACATCGTCTGTAGACATTCTTACAACTTTGAGTTGTTCATTTTCATGATTTATCCATCTTTCTGGTGGTACATCTAGTGATTCATCAAAGACTTCCACCACTAATCTTCGAAAAACTCTTGCTGGAGAGAGAACAGGATAGTCTGCTGATTCCTCTGATTCCTGATCTGTAGAACTAGAGTCTTTTTCCATCTCTTTACCTTCTGAGCTTGAATTGGACTTAGCCCTGTGTAGACTTCCTTCAATGGACTCATCAGTTTGTTCCTCTATTTGATCATCACTCTTCTTATCAGGGCTAGTCTTTGCAGACTTACTAGCCTCTTCTAGCTCTGCAGTCTTAAGCCTTTTACTGCTAGCCTTTGCTGATATTTTCTTCCTTTTTACCTTAGCATCTCCTCCCTTAGATCCAACCTCATCATCACTGATTTTAATTGTCTTTGGAAACAATTCTCCCCTATTTGAAACTTTTTGAGCAATCAGTCTGTTGCTCTTCCTTATTCTTGGGGATTCAGTTTCAGGAGTTTCAGACTCTTTTCTTTTTTCAAAATTTGAAGCCTCTGAATCATCAGATGAACTTCTTTGATGTTCATCAACAGTAGGAGCTGATCCTTCTTTATTGGACTCAACGTCTTTTGAACCATTAGATGAACTTGTTTGGACTTTAGCAGTAGAAGATGCAGTTATTTCAGCTTTTGAACTTTATTCATCAGCAGAGTGGCTACTCTGAGTGTTAGCCATAGGACTTGTATATTCTTTTTCATCATCAGATTTAGCTATTCCTTTAATAGATTCAGCTTTTTCCTTCTTGGATTCAACTTCTTCTTCATTAGTGGACTTTCTCCTTGAGGATTCATCCTTGAAGCTCTCAATTCCTTTCTCATATTTTGTCTCTACGTTTTCTTCTTTAGAAGAAAGACATCTTTGGGGAACTGATTTGGATTTCTTTATCACCTTATTTTTCTTTTTCGGTGGCTTCACAAATTTGGACTCAGGGATGTCTTAATCTTCAGTGAATGACAACTCCTCCTCTTTCATAGCACTTGCCTTCCTTTTCTTCGTAGCACTTTTGCTAGTGCTGCCATACATTGTTCGCTTTTTGTTCTCCATTGGATTCTTCTTCCAGTTTGCAAACAGCTGTGTAGTCATCACTTTATGGCTATTAAAGGCTTCACCTTCATCATCCTTAATTTTATTCTTTAGCATCTTCTTCAAAATGATACTCAAGAACCTTCCATAGAAAACCTTTGTGAGGGGTTTTCATGTTAACCTTTTCTTATCTTCCTTATCCAGCCATTTGGACATTTGTTCAAGCAGGATAACTCCAAAGTTGATATGCTTCTTCAGAACTATTGCAGGCATGATCTTTAGCTGTTGATCACTCATAGTGTCATGTGCAGTGTCCTTGCATAGGATATACTTGCCCACTATCTCTGTCAGAAACTCGAATTCTTTAGGAAACTCCTTTTTCTTCATGTCCTTCAGACTAGGGTTTCTTTTGTACTGCATAATCTTCTTAGCTTATTAAGTATCGATTTCATCAAGGCTTTTCAGACCTAGGTCAGGAAAACCTAAGCATTGATTGATGTCAGAAGATTTTAGCTTCAGAATCTGACCTTTAACCTTGGTAGAAAGGGTTCCAGAATTTATGGTTGTGTTGGAGTGAAATTCTTTAACCGGGTCAAAATATATTCGAGTGTTTGACTCAAGACATTCTAAGAATCCAGCCTTCTTCGCAAGTTCAAGAATATCTATGAACTTCTTCTCAGTTTTCTCAAATGTCTTGGTTCTGAGCTGAATGTCAATGATTACTCGCCAATCTGCCATTTGAAGAGTTAGTATTTTCTGGGTTTATGACTTTGTGAGGATCTTGTGAGATGTCAGAAAGTGATTCTCGGTTTGATAATTATTTGAGAGGCTCTGGCTGTTTGGAGGTGTTTAGGTTTTTCCTAGGTATGGATTTGACAGTCTTGTAGCTTTTGAAGAACCCGCTAAAATGAAATTGCCAATTATTTGAATTTTCTTCTTATGACTGTTCCTTCCACATTTCTTAGTGGGACAATTGTAAGTCGCTGATAGGTCACAATCTATAATTCCTCCATCGTGTCCGTTATCCAGATTTGACTTTTCTTCTGTTGACTATTGACTTCTTCAATCCTTGGAGTGACTTATAACTTGGTTAAGTACTCCACGATTTCCCATACTAGTCTCCAACCTTTGCATCTTCTTCGATGATCGTAGTCTGTGTTCATGCTTCAATAGACAACTTCTCTATTAGACTCTGAAGGATTGGCAATTCTCATTTGTCGCTTGTAAACTTCTGATGAGATGCTACTTGCTTCAGCAGAGAATCTTATGATGCACTCCATATTAGCCTTCCTTCTAAGATAAGGTTGCTTAGGAAGGGCCAACCTCCAGGTTTGTCCCTAAGGCTCTTACCAGATGAAGAACTTTAGACATGATTAGCACTGACATCGCATTTGATCTCTCTGTTGGGGAGTTCATCACCAACTTTGGATATACATTAGTGTTGATTTTTGTGTTGGATGTAATCGTGGTGTCCTCTTATTCTTACACTACGATCAGATGTTTGATCGTAGGCACTCCATGATTTTGAGTTGGGTGGTTGATATGGTTATTAGTGGCACATTTTGAGACGTTTCTACTGACTATGGATCTTCATTTGTTTCATCAGCCACAAAGTTTTGGGACTTTGTAACTGGTATATTGCTGTTTAGGGTTAGCTTTTGTTCTCCATGAACTCGACAAAAGTGGTTTTGATAGTCGTGGTGTGGTAGATAGACATGTACCATGATTGACTTATCTTCTGAGCTTATCTCAGATCTTCTGGCAAGAATTCAACTTCTTCATTTTTGCTCCCTGCGCTTCATCATCTCCATATCTTTAATTGTTCTTCCATACTCTTCCCTTCCAGGCTGTACTTCCTCAATATCATCACCTGGTTCTATCATTTCTTCCTGACAAGCCTCTTTGTCCTTTTCTTTGGCTTGTACACAGCATTTGTACTTTCTTCAGAATCAGCCCTGACAGTTGTTCAGGCTGAGAGTCTGTTGCAACTTCTTCTTTCATCAGAACAGCGAACTTTGATGCTGACTGAAGGGATACTACGATTGAGATCATTGTACCATAATTGTTGTGTGTTGTCTTGCATAGGCTGAACTCAGTCTTGATCGTAAAGAACACTGCGATTTTCCTTAAGCTCTTTGACAGATTGCACTCGTGGAGTTCTGCTTCTATGATGAGTTCTTCATGATCAATGCTCGATGATCCTCTGATGTGAACTTCCTCGAGGGTTCTTCTCAGATGATATGCTTTGCATGAATAAGCATATAAGACCCTTTTAATCTTATCATGAATGGTATGCTTCTATATAGAGATCAGCAACCATGTGAGCTTCATTCAAGTTAGCTCAGCATGTCTTCAAGAATAGGCTTTGACAAAGAATGATTTTGTTAAGAACATTTCTGAACTGTCTTAAGCCTCCAACTGGTTGAATCTTCTTGACTGAAGTCATCTGCTTCAGTATTCCTTAGTGTGGTCAGATAGACCAAGTACCTGCAGGTTAGATAAATTTTTATTTTTGGTACCCATGGATAAATGGGTCCTGCCAGGTTAGTTTCCAAAATCCCTATTCCTCATATATTTGAATTGTCATCACATTGATCATCAACAATCATATTCATGCATATATCCAATTTAGATATGACATTTTAAAATGCATGATGATGAGTGTGTGTAAGATTAACCACTTTAATAAGACACTCTTTTTCTTTGATGGTTTCATCATTTGCTTGGTTATGCTCATAGATTTTAAAAGTTCACAGAGTGAGAATCAACTCTATCACTTATTTGTATCTGGTTGATTAATGTAGATGATCAGTTTGTACGAGTCTTCAAGATACTCTTGTAGAACTGATCATACTCCATGTATTATCAAAAACCTAGAACATAGGTTTGTGCATACATACTAACCCTTCAGCAAGGATTACTCCACTTAAGATTAATTAAATCTTGATATGCTTATGACCTATTTCAGACTTCTTTCAAGATGTTATCTTCAACCTAAAACTTGGATGGAGAGAAAATTTGTTAGCAGTTTAGTTTTCAAACTTAGTGTACTTTCTCTCTTCCCCTTTTTAGGAAGAGTATGGTCTCTTGATAGAATACTGTTATAGTACATAAGGTGATGAAACATGATGTACACATTATATTAATGAGGAACCGCACCTTTTCACTAGCAGTTTCTTGACAGTCATTTATCTTGATATAATGAGGTTAAACATTGATGTACATATTTTTACATTCATTTCTGACAGCTTGTTGCTTCAGTTGTCCTTCGATCAATTAGTCATATATATTCTTGAAGATGTATGCTAGAAAAATCTTGGCATCCTTAGTTCTTTGACAACCTTGAACCTCAAGGTTCACATCCAACTGTTGATTAGCCAAATACATATTTGAGAAATTCTTCTTTCTCCTCTGGATAAGTATTTCTTAGCATATATGGCCTTTCATCTTTCAGACTGGTGGATGCATGACTCTTTGTTGTTGATGCCTCTTGACTTCCCATCTCTGGTATTTAGACTACGAGATTGACTGTGGACAAGGATTGGTCTTGTTGCTATGGCATTTAAGAACATGGACCAATCTGAGCAGCTTCAGGTGTATATACACATTTACCTGTACACATTATTTCCAACGTGTGAGCTCATCTGCATTTACAAGTGACTTACTACTAAACTAAGTTTAGAATAATGTTTGTGCCTAGGATCAAACTCAAAGCGATTATCTTTTGAATATAGTATGAGAACCTGCTCTGATACCAATTGTTAGTTCCCAGTAGGCACACAATAGATCTAGGGGGGTTGAATAGATCCTTTTTTATTTCAAATACTTTTCCAATTTATTTTGTATTGCTAATGAATTAGCATATGACAAATATAAGAATCTTTTCAAACACAGCAGAATAACTAAAAGATCCCCTTCATTGATATATTCATATACATTTATACATTGTTCATGAAGTTAGTTTAGTTGTAAGTAGTTAGTATATACATAACATTTATAGTAGTTAGGTACATAATATTAATGACAGAAAGTAAATGACAGAATATAAAAGACACAAGGGATTTTAAGTGGTTCAGAAACTCAAGCTCCTAATCCACTCTTCTGCTTCAACAAGCAGGAATTCCACTAAGGAAGGACAACACCCCGAATCACTAAGATTCCTTCAAGGCCAGCAGCCTTGGAACTTCAGTTCACTAAGAACTCTTCCAGCCCAGCAGGCTTGGAACTTCATTTAGTCCCTCCGGACAAGGACCCCTCAGGCCTTGGCTACTTCTTGTTGTTATAGTTGTTGTTGGTGCTTTGTTGCTAAGATGTCTTGAAGCTTGAACATCTTTTGTACTTAGTAGCTTGACGTGGTCCTCTTTTCATTCTATGTAGCCTCTAGACCATCTCTTTTCTGGTGCAACTGATCTTCATACTGTTCATCTCATCTTCATCCGATGTCAGTTGTGCACCATCACCATTTAGGTTTGCTAAGTCTTTGAGTTTTTGGTAGACTTTATCTGGTACTTAGCATTCCCTGAACCCTTCTTAAATGATATGCAGGCATGGTTCTGCATCTGTTCTGTTTCAGCTTTTGGTTCATGGTGATTCGTAGAGTGGCTCTCTGGATCTTCTTTATGCTCTGCCACTTTTCTGAATGCTATCTTCTTGGCCTTCTCGGCTCTCAGCTTAGCTGCCATCTTCAGTGGCATTCTCATCCTTGTTGAGTGAAAGTTTAGTCTATTTAAGTCCTTCTTTAAATCTGCTTCACTTCCACCTTCGTAGTCTCACTACCACTGAGACTTATTCTGTTCAGCTCTGGTGGAACTCGTAGAGTCAATAATATAGCATTCCAACAACTCAACGATTCATTAACTCAACAACTCTTGATCTTTGAAGCTCTAGCTGATATATACTCCTTCACAATCTTTCCATTGGAATATAGCCGTTGGAAGCTATTTGAATTGCTTTGCAGATCTCGAGTTATTTGGTGCAGACAACTTGATGTGACGTGATAACTCCTTTATGACTTTACTGACACAGCAGTCTGCTACCTTTCCTACCGCCTCAGATATGTCACCTTTCCGTGTCAGGCTGGTAGTCACCTTATTTCTTTTTTTTTGTCTTCTCGAACAGAACATCAGAAATTGTCCTTCTTTATCGATGCTCTCAATTTATAACGTTCGAATATCAGTCTTCAGATTAAACCGTTGCCAATGCTTCAACCTTCAAATGACAGAACTCTACGATTTTGATGCAGATGTTCTTGGACCTGATCGTAGTGTATCTTGTTGAAAGTTGCTCATTGATTGGTTGAGATAACAATACAATTCTGAAGAGTGTTCATTGGATCTTCAATGTAGAACACTTCTTCCTTCACTTGTGTAATGCTTCAATACTTCTGTTTGCCTCAACTGATCTTAGGAACTGACAAATTGTCTGATTACTCTGGCCCTCCTTAACTTCAAGACTTATCAAATTTGTCATGCTCATTCTCTTTCTCCTTTTGATCTCTCGTTCACATATCATCAATGGTCTGACCCATTCTTCATCTTCTTTGTCTTTTCTATATAGGTTGTCCAGTATCTCTATGTAAACTGCATCAGTTCCTGCTTTGTTTGGCAAACACTACGATCCTGGTTAATCTCCAGATCGTTGTATTCTGTTCTTTTGACAGCTACTGCACTTGCTGACTTTCTTTAGTCAGTCCCTTTTACTGAAGTCTTCTTCTGATCGACTTGTTGAAGACTTTATTTTGAATGGATTTATAACTTAATCTGAATGTTGATTGGGTTGGTGCTTAGATCTTCTGTTAGCTTGCATGTCATTCGTTGAGTGCTCTTTGGTTTCCTTCAGGTGGAATGTATCTTTGCAACTCAGACCAGAGACTTCATAGTTTGGATATTCTGGGAGTGCAACTTCTTTGAGGATCATTTTGACTCTACGATTCTGCCTTGGCGTTGTGAGCACCTCTGTTTAAGTCTTAGTTCTGCAGACTACGATTAAGCTTTGGTTCTGTAGACACTGCGACTCTGAGATCAGATCTTGACAGACTACGATTTCTGTCTTTATGTTTGTTGTCCTCATCTGATCTGGCTCGACTACGATTTCTGCCTCTAATATGATCAGTAGACTCCACTACTTCAAGTGTGACCTACTATTCTTAACTTGGTTCAGCGGATGCTCGATACTTGCTCTTAAACAGTCATCTCAACGATTCTGAACATGACTTCCTCAGCAGACTACGACTTTGACAAAGTACTTCTCGACACAATTCTTCCTCGTCTCTCCTGGAGGACTACGAACTCCGAGATCTACTATCTTGTAGACTATGATTCTGCCTTGATAGTTCTCAAGTTTTCCTTGACTCTCCTGATAGACTACGATACTGGTGTAGTGTTCGACAATCAGACAAGCCTATCTATTACATTATAAGATAAACCTAACAAGTTTGATCTTTCTATATTTATAGTCCTTGTACATCATTTTCTTTTGAAGGACTTTACAAAGCTGTTTTGCTTATGTAGGATCAACATAACATACTTGATCAATATTCTAAGTCTTTGTACATATATTCCTATTATTAGGGACTTTACAGCTTTCCTTAATGCAAGCATACTTGCATATTCATTCATTTATATTATAATCAAATCATATATAAATAAGAATAACATTCTCATGTATATTCCTAACAAATACAATGTTAAAAAAGGACAAAATACTAAAAGAATCGTATAAATCTACTCAAAAATAAAATTAAAATTAAAATATCTCTATTATATAGTGGGAAAGGATAATTTTAATTGTTTTTTGGTTTAACTTTTTCACATTTTTTCTTGAAAAACATGATTTATTAATTCTTAAAATTAATTCAAATATAGTCTCTACCTAGTCAACTTCTTATATTCTCACATATAGTGTGACGCCCCCAAAATATGTATACAACACCCATCCTGAGTCGCCAAATACATTGTATAGAAAGCAAACTACAACTTCAAAAATACAATTGTCGTGCAAAATACGACAACACATACTGTGAGCTTAAATACAAATATTGTCTTCTAGACAATATCAATACTCAAATAAGTCCTCATTACAATTATTCAAACACTATTTTATAGAAATAGTGAGGACTGCTAAAACATCTTTCTAGAACCATCACTCCATACCCCGACTAGATCCTGCTATGTTCTCACCTCCTGAGAAGAAAAATGGAACAAAAAGGAAAAGGGTGAGCTCAACTAGCCCAGTAAAGAATATTATGACTAAGATAATATACAACAAATTATCATTAGTCTTCAACAGGGAAAAATCTGATAAAATATAATAGACAACAAGTTTTAGATCAAAACTACAGCGGAAACAGCAATCCATTAGAAAAGTCAAGTAGAGAATGAGTTCTACTATCTTCTAAGATTTAAAAGTCCATCATCAATATTTTATCCCTATAACAACAATCAATATACATCTTTAATCGAATATTCATCTTTGCACTATAGGCCAAAGATATTCATTTGTATCATCAGTTGGTCATGTTTATCTCAACACTTGTTCATCTTTGCACTACGGGCCAAAGATATTCATCAGTTAATCATTCATCTTTGCACTACAGGCCAAAGATATTCAGTAATATTGTCATTTAAGACTGAGGATGATGAAAAATATTTTAAAGAAAACAAATCCAGTGAGACAGAAGGACAAATATTAGGGATTCGTATAACAGTTTATCCAAGATCAATAATACTTCATAATAACCAATTTTGAAGTAAAATTCAAAAATAACGATCAAAACATGGATACAATCAAAGATAGTAGCCAAAATAGACATCTTGGATAAAAAGGAAAATTTTCATTTTTCGGTGAATAGTGTCGTATTCGTGAATAGTGCCGTATACGTGAATAGTAACCCTGACACAAAAAGTTTCAAATTTGATTAAAAAGTTCACACCAATATTTCGGCATAATGATATTGAAGAAATTAATATCATTTCGAAAGAAAATAATATCCCTTACCTCAAAGAAACAGTACTTCGAAATGAAAGGTCGGAAGTGATGTTGAATAAAACTTGTACTGAACAACAACTCTCAAAGTATCTAAATACTCACAAAATACGCTCGATAATATAGAGAGAGAAAGAGAGAAAGCTTATGTTTCTTGTGTGATTTTTAATTCTAACTTAACCCTCTATTTATAGGAAAATGTTAGCACGCCGAAGCAGACTTGACCTGCTACCTGATGGCTTTACCTGCTACTATTGCCACCCACCACATTTGAAATAAAATTCAGAACATTTCTTCACCAACCACAAGTAGGGCCCACTCAATTCTAGAATTTTCCACCAAAATCATTTATAAACCTAATTTCTGAATCAGTCACCTCTTAAAATTCATAACAAATCATTCGTTCATTTTTAACGGTTCAAAATTTGTGGACATATACTCAACTTATATATGTATAACATATCCAAAAATCACAACGATCCAACGGTCGGATTAAAAATTTTAACTCACGCAATATATCGTAAAAATACTGATTCGAATTTTAATATCTCTATTCCGACAAAAATACTGATAAAACACCTCAACATTAATTCCTTCAATTATAACCACATAAAATAAATAAATCTATCATTTATATCCGCATCAAATAAATATTTTCTTATCATATAAATCAATAATTAATTATTCATAAATAATATTACGAATCATCATTATTATGACCGACTGCCTTCTCTAGGAAAGAGGGGGCTTTCCGATAAGGATTTCTCCTTACTGTCGCGCAATTAGGTGACCAAACCTCTCCTTGACAGAACTTTCTAGACATTGCCAATAATGCTATCTAATAATATTATTCAAATAATATGAATTATTGATCCGATAATGGGAATCTCTGTGTGCGTTGACAATTATTGAAACAACAATAATATAAATTATCAACGTAGCAATTATTGAATCAATAAAATAAAATATTGAACAGTAACTACTGTAATAATTATTGAGTAGTGCCTTCTTATGTAAGGATCAATAATTCAAAAATCTTTATGCAATACCGTGTGTATTCTTTAAGCAACCACGCATATTCTCGTATTTTTAACCACCGGTATTTCAACAAGGTGTTAACGAATAACAACTACGCCGTTATTTATAAAACTCATACTTTGTCATTTTCCTTCATCCAACTGCTTTTTCCGTTATGGGGCCCACAATGGTCGCAGACTGTCGTCGTCTTTAATATTCCCCACAACAAGAATATTCCACGACCAAACGAATATTCCCAAGCGAAATGAATATTCTATAACCACTTGCTTATTTTGCAAAATTTGCACATTTCACCTATAACCAAAGTATTATATCAAATTAACACCTTATTAATTTAGAATAATGAATAGAGAAAATTCAATTTTATTTATAATAAGTTGGGGTCTTACAACCTCCCCTCTTTCGTCCTCGAAATTGACGTACGTACCTGGTGTTTCAAACAGGTGAGGGTACCTCACTTTCATTTTTGATTCCAACTCCCAGGTCATTTCCTCAATAGCATGGTTCCTCAACAAAACCTTAACCTGTGGTATAACCTTGGTGCGTAGGACATGCTCTTTTCTATCCAATATCTTAATAGGTACCTCCTCGTACGTTAAATCTTTGGATATCTCGTCTAGTTCTAACTCAATAATGTGGTTCAGGTCTTTCACATATTTACGAAGCATAGATATATAAAAAACATTATGAACACGAGACATGTTTGGAGGTAATGCGAGTATATAGGCCACATTTCCTATTCGGTCAAGAATCTCAAATGGACCAACAAATCTTAGATTGAGCTTTCCTCTCTTTCCAAATCTTGTAACTCTCTTCCATGGAGCAACACGTAACAATACATGATCCCTAATATTAAATTTCACTTCCTTTCGATGAAGATCATCATAACTCTTTTGTCGATCCTGTGAGGTTTGAATACGTTGTCGAATCATTTGGATTTTTTTTCTGTAGTCATGCGTACTAATTCTGGTCCCAACAACGTTGCTTCTCCCACCTCGTCCCAGCATACTGGAGAACGACACTTTCATCCATACAACGCCTCGAATGGAGCCATGCCTATACTTGCTTGATAACTGTTGTTGTTGGAGAATTCCACCAGTGGCAAGTACTTATCCCAACTTCCTTTGAAATCTAGGACACAGAGTCTTAATAGATCTTCAAGGGTTTGAATAGTCCTTTCCGATTTCCCGTCCGTTTGAGGATGGTATGCTAAACTGAATCGTAAATCCGTGCCCATAGCTTTCCGCAAGCTAACCCAAAATCGTGAAGTGAATCTTGGGTCACGATCTGAAACTATGGATACTGGCATGCCATGCAATCTCACAATCTTGTTCACGTATATACGAGTAAGACTTTCAAGGGAATAAGTTTCACGTATAGGCAAGAAATGAGCAGACTTGGTTAATCTATCAACAATAACCCAAATCGCATCTATACCTTGAGAAACCTTGGGAGGACCCGTAACGAAATCTAAAGTAATGTGTTCCCACTTCCATTCCAGAATCTCAAGTGGTTGCAATGGACCTTTTTGGTACTTGATGCTCCGCCTTTACACGTTGACAAGTTAAACACCTCGAGATAAACTCCGCGATCTCTCTCTTCATATTGTTCCACCAAAATATGTGTCAAATATCATGATACATTTTGGTACTCCCAGGATGGATTGAAAACGAGGTGTTGTGTGCCTCCATCATGATTCTATGCTTCAAGTCAGAATCGTTAGGAACGCAAAGTCTAGAGTTGACTTGAAGTATTCCTTCTTCATCGATTCTTGCTTCTGAAATAGCTCCTTATTGTACTTTGTTCTTCATACGCATCAGCCCCAGGTCCGTAGCTTGAGCAGCTTTAACTTTATCGATTAAAGTCGGTTCTACTCGTATATTCGTCATCATCACGTGGGTCCCTGGAGTCTTTAATTCTATCTCCATCCTTTGCAAGTCATACAAAATAGGTCTTTGTGTTCAACAATATCGCACTCGTACTTGCATACGATCTTTTACTCAACGCATCAGCTATCACGTTCGCTTTTCCAGGATGGTATGGTCAGAACAAATGCCGAAATGAGTCGCCTCTTAAACTTTTGGAAAATCTTCTCGCATTCCTCGCTCCATACGAATTTTGTATCTTTGCGAGTCAGCTAAGTTAACAGAGTAGCGATTCGAGAAAGTCCTTCCACGAATCTTCGATAGTAACCAATTAAGCCTAGAAAGCTAGATATTTTGATTACTGACTTAAGTTGCTCTCATATATGATTCATATCCAAATCTTGGATTGCATGTCACAATTGCACCTATCGTTTTACCACCACACAAATATAGAGTTCCCTACGGAGAGTCTAACTTTGGTGCATTCCACAAAGGAAGTCACCAGATAGAGGCTCGGGTACCAACTTTTATACTTGGGTTTTTAACTCCTGAAGTTCAATAGGAGCCATTTGATAAAAGATTTTAGAAATGGGTTTTGTACCGGGTTCAAAGTCGATACAAAATTGAAAATCACACTCTAGAGGTAGGCCAGGAAATTTTTCAGGAAATACGTCAGGAAATTCACTAGCAACAGAAATTTTATTCAAATCTAACGTGTCTTTATTCAAATCCATAACATGGGCTAAAAAAGCTTGACATCCATTTTTCAATAAACGAATGGCTTTATGGCTTGATATGAAAGTGTTTGACTTCAATGGTTTGGTTGCTTAAGTTCGCATAACAGGTTGGTTAGGAATATGAAAACTAGCAACCTTACGAAAACAATCAATTTTGGCATAATGAGTGGTTAACCAATCAATTCCTAAAATCACGTTAAATGCAAATATCTATAAAGAGATAAGATCAACATGTAATGTCATTATGCCAACTTGGATTAAGCAAGATTTATAAACAGTGGATGTGATAAAGGTTTCTCCTAACGGAGTCTCCACAGATAAGTCAAAGTCTAATTTCTCCGAAGTCAAATTTAAACGTTGAGCACAAGCAGGAGAGATAAAAGAATGGGTAGAATCGGTATCTAGTGAGGTATAAACTTCACAAAAATTTATGATTAACTAACCTGTGATAACTTCATTTAGGTTCCTCACTTGTTGGGAAGTCATGACAACCGCTCTCCCTTGAACTACCCGGCTTTGACTTATGCAGGGAAGCATTTGGTGTCATCACTACTGGTTGAAATTGAATTTTTATAGGGCATATTCCACCTCAATTGCTTTCATCGTACTCTTGTTTCATGATCTGAATCATTAATCTTGATCCATATCGAATTGGGGTTGACCGCATGTATGTGGTAATTCAAAACTTCGATGTTGGGTTCTCTCAATTGCTGTCCAAAAAGAGAAATACATATCATCTATTTTAGCCTTCTTAGATCGGACATCTCTTTCCACAATATCAATGCGTCGTGCGGCTTTTACCCATGCATCACTCATTCTCACTCGTTCAGTTGTTTCTTCTTTCGATTCGATTCCACTTTATCGTCTTTATACTCGCTAAAGAGTGCTTCATTCAAGCATCACATATCGAGTAACACAAGCTTGAATTATTGCATCCTTTTGCTCCACGACCCTTTCTTAGTTCTTGACTGCTTTCTTCTAACTCATGAATTGATTTTGCAATTCTAAATTTCGATCATAAAATTCTTCTAACAAATTCTCCTCGGTACCTCTTCTTCCTCACTCTCAATTTTTACCTCTGCTGACTATCTCTAGGTGCAACTATCAATTCTTCACTCACAACATGGATATCTGTAATTCCTTCTTCGCCTGACATCACATTATACTGGTTGTGACTAAAGGTTGTTCCACAATCTCATATATTCCATTGTTAACATTCTCAGTAGCCATTCTTAAATACTGCCAAATTAAACAAATTAACATATCACATAATATCCCTATATTATGACCGACCAACAAATAAGCTTAGATAGGACACACTAGCGAAGGATTTACTCATCTCTCCCCTCCTAGTTCTATTCCCCGATCTCCGCCAGAGATCATATCCCTAAGCTTTGATACCAACTGTGACACCCCCAAAATAGGTATACAACACCCATCCTGAGTTGCCAAATACATGGTACAAAAAGCAAACTACAACTTCAATAATATAATTGTCGTGCAAAATACGACAACACATATTGTGAGTTTAAATACAAATATTGTCTTCTAGACAATATCAACACTCAAATAAGTCCTCATTACAATTATTCATACACTATTTTACAGAAATAGTGAGGACTGCTAAAATATCTTTCTAGAACCATCACTCCATACACCGACTCGATCCTGCTATGTTCTCACCTCCTGAGAAGAAAAATAGAACAAAAAGGAAAAGGGTGAGCTCAACTAGCCCGGTAAAGAATATTATGACTAAGATAATATACGACAAATTATCATTAGTCTTAAACAGGGAAAAATATGATAAAACATAATAGACAACAAGTTTTAGATCAAAACTGCAGCGGAAACAACAATCCATTAGAAGAGTCAAGTAGAGAATGAGTTCTACTATCTTCTAAGATTTAAAAGTCCATCATCAATATTTTATCCTCACCTAACAACAATCAATATACATCTTTAATCGAATATTCATCTTTGCACTACAGAGCCAAAGATATTTATTTATATCACCAGTTGGTCATGTTCATCTCAACACTGCTCATCTTTTTGCTACGGGCCAAAGATATTCATCGATTAATCATTCATCTTTTGCCTTCTACAGCCAAAGATATTGATGAATATCGTCATTTAAGACCGAGGATGATGAAAAATATTTTAAAGAAAAGCGAATCCAATGAGAGATGGAAGGATAAATATTAGGGATTAGTATATAACAATGTTTATCCAAGATCAATAATACTTCATAATAACCAATTGTGAAGCAAAATTCAAAAATAACGATCAAAACATGGATACAATCAAAGATAGTAGCCAAAATAGACATCTTGGACAAAAGAAAAATTTCATTTTTCGGTGAATAAAGTGTCGTGATAAGTGAATAGTGCCATATCGTGAATAGTCTTATCGTAAATAAATAGTAACCACGACACAAAAAGTTCCAAATTTGATTAAAAAGTTCACACCAATATTTCAAAGATAATGATATTGAAGAAATTAATATCATTTCGAAGAAAAATAATATCCCTTACCTCAAAGAAATAGTACTTGAATGAAAGGTGGAAGTGATCTTTGAATGAAACTTATCTTTGAACAAAGAACTCTCAAAGTATCTAAATACTCACAAAATACGCTCGATAATATAGAGAGAGAAAGAGAGAAAGCTTATGTTTACGGTGTGATTTTCAATTCTAACTTTGCCTCTATTTATAGAAAAATGTTAGCATCTTAAGAAGCAGACTTGACACTTTACTGATGGCTTTACTCGCTACTATTGCCACCCACCACATTTGAACTAAAATTCAAAGACATTTCTTCACCAACCACAAGTGGGGCCCACTCAATTCTAGAATTTTCCACCAAAATCATTTATAAACCTAATTTCTGAATCAGTCACCTCTTAAAAATTCATAACAAATCATTCGTTCATTTTTAACGGTTCAAAATTTGTGGACATATACTCAACTTATATATGTATAATATATCCAAAATTCACAACGATCCAACGGTCAGATTAAAAATTATAACTCACGCAATATATCATAAAAATACTAATTTGAATTTTAATATCTCTATTCCGACAAAAATACTGATAAAACACCTCAACATTAATTCCTTCAATTATAACCACATAAAATAAATAAATCCATCATTTATATCCGCATCAAATAAATATTTTCTTATCATATAAATCAATAATTAATTATTCACAAATAATATTACGAAATCACAATTATGACAACCAGTAGTTCCTGGAAAGAGGGGGCTTTCAGATAAGGATTTCTCCTTCTCGGCGCAATTAGGTGACCAAACCTCTCCTTGATGAGAACTTTCTAGACATTGCCAATAATGCTATCTAATAATATTATTCAAATAATATGAATTATTGATCTGATAATGGGAAATCTTGTGCAATGACAATTATTGAAACAACAATAATATAAAATATCAACGTAGCAATTATTGAATCAATAAAATAAAATATTGAGCGATAACTACTATAACAATTATTGAGTAGTGCCTTCTTACGTAAGGATCAATAATTCAAAATCTATGCAATCTGCAGTATTCTCTTGTATGCAACCACGCATATTCTTGTTTTTTAACCACCGGGTATTCCAACGATGTTAATTTGGTAACAACTTCTGTAGTTATTTATAAAAACTCATACTTTGTCGTTTTCCTTCATCCAACTGCTTTTTAGTTATGAGGCCCATAAATGGCTACTACCTGCAGTAAATTTAATATTCCCCACAATAAGAAGAATATTCCACGACCAAACGAATATTCCCCGACAAAAATGAATATTCTATAATCACTTGCTTATTTTGTAAAATTTACACATTTCACTCATAACCAAAGTATTATATCAAATTAACACCTTATTAATTTAGAATAATGAATAGAGAAAATTTAATTTTATTTATAATAAGTTGGGGTCTTACATATAGTTTGTGCAATAATAGTAGTGTAATAAAAAGGTTAATTTACCAAATAAAAAAAAGTGATAAGAAAAACAATCCAATTAAAAGTACAAAAAACATTTGACAAAAATTACAAAAGTAACACATTTACTTGTAATACAAAATGAAAACTATTAGAAGTAAATTTTATAAATTGTTACAATCAATTACTCCATAGAAATATCAATGCATTCATTATATATATCGGTGGTAGACACATAAGCATTGCGTGAGTAAATTATATAACATAAAATAAAAAAAAAATATAAAATTTAAAAGAATAAATAAAAAATGTTAAAATTTAATATTTATAAAGACAATAATAATAATATATCTAAAATTATAATTACTTGTGTAAATTATAAGAAGTAAAATAAAATTTTATAAAATTTAAAAAAATATATAAAAATAAAAATTTAATATTAAAAAGAATAAAATAATAACATATTTAAAATTATAAGGGCAAAAGAGTTAAAAAAAAATGTGACCTATCTTCCGTTTGGAGAGACTTTATATATATATATATATATTAATTATGTCTCGTAATATCCCATTATTATATGAATTTTGAAATTTATTCTAAACTTTGATTTATCACGATGAAATAAAAAATTCAAAATGAATTGTATTTTGTTATATATATATATATATATATATATATATATATATATAAACTAAAAATCAGTAAATTTCAAAAATATCCCTGTACTACGTACAATTTACAACAAGGGTGTAATTTCTTCATCTCTTTCACACACACCTCCAACTAGTCTCTTTCTCATTTCCATCAAACACCATCAATTACCCCAAAACAACTACAAACCCACTATCTTATAAATTTCAGATATATCAAAGAAAAAAATAACAAACAAAGGAGATTCATGGGTTTGATTCTAAGGTCAAGGACAGAAAACAAGAAAGATTCAATTTTATGGATATGAAGTCTCCATTAATGGAGCTTCAAATACCATACTGCGCTTTTTTTTGATCGGGGTTGAAATCGGAAGAGATGCCGCTGCTTTCTTTTCCGATCTGAACATTTGATTTCTTCTGATGCATTACATTACGTAAGGGTATGTATGTTTCTTCTCTAGTTTTCCTGTATGTTTCAATTTTTCTCTCTTTCTATAATTTTTGAAACTCTTTTTTTTTTTTTTTGTATATTCCAAAATGTATTGGTAATTCTTCCCCATTTGGTAGATATCAAGTGGGAATTTTCAATTTACGAAACCCATTTTTTTTAGTTGATTTTCTCTCATGTCTTTGTATAATCAATCTCCTTTCTATCTCTGGTGATATCTTTTTGTATAATTTGTGAGTTCATGAATATTGGATGAGGTCACAAGACTCACAACTTATATAATTTGTTTTAGATTTTAAGTTGATTTTAAAGGTCAGAACAAAAGAGGGAAGAATGAAAGATAAACTAGATTTTTAGCTAAAAGTGAAAAAATATATATAAAGCTGCCTATTATGGTGGACTAGTCAGAATAGCCGTTAGAGTTAAAATCCACAAGCTTTGAAACATGGAAAGTGATCTTATAAAAGACACTTTCCTTCTGGGTTAGTTTCTTCTAGTAATATATTTGTTTTATCTGTCTACTCTACTCAACTGGATAAATGACTGAACATGCTATATTGGTATCTGTATCTTTTGTGTTTCTTCAAATAAATACCGCATATGGCAGGTGTTACAATTTTGTGCTGTAATCATGTTTAAAATCCAGTATACTGATTGCTACAGTAAATGATCTTAATTTGTAATAGATTCATAATGGCGGGCTCTTCTAGCGAAGGATATAATTCAAACAAAATATATAGGCGTTGGTTAGCTGAAACCTTTGATGACCATGAAACAGCAGAAGAGGAGCTATCTGATAGTCCAAATGGAAATGAATATATTGTCCAAACATCTTCCAAGACTATACCTTTAAGTTTGAAACTTATAGAACCATATGTTGGTATGGAGTTTGAATCAGCAGAGGATGCTAGGGAATTTTATGAGATGTATGGTAGGCGTGAGGGCTTCACCATACGGAATAACCGCACTCGTCGTTCACTTAAAGACAACTCAATAATCGGCCGGGAGTTCGTTTGTTCAAAGGAAGGTTTTCGCCCCGGAAAAACTACAAACAGGGAAAGTAGAATTCCTCCATCACGCCCAGCAACTAGAGAGGGCTGCAATGCCTTGTTAAGGATAGCTGCCAAAGATGGAGGAAAGTGGGCCATATATGGTTTTGTAAAAGATCATAATCACGAACTTAATCCTAGCAAGATACCACCTCGACGATCACATAGGATTGCATTCTCTGAGGTATGTAATGCAACTTGTGTTTTGAATTCTTACTGATGAAGTTAAAAGGCTATATTTTTTACTAGGTATCCAAGAAACACATTGAAGTTGAAGTTAAACTGCGTATTTGACATATGCTTTGCATTATATCTCATGTTTTACTCGCAAGATCAAAACTTCTGAGACCAAATGGAAAGCTTGTTTCTCTACCTAAGCAAGCTCCTCACTTCAACTTGGCTGCACCCAAGAAAAAGCTTTAAAATGCAATTTAAATTAGATTTTGGATCATTTGAATCTCTCTCAAATAGGTGGACAGTAACCAAAACTAGTATTCAGCTCTAAGAAGCTTGATGGAACTGAATGCACAAGATAATGGAGTCAATAATCTTACTCTCAAGAGATAACACAAGAATAATGCAAAAAGTTATGTGCTAATGTTTCATGAAATTTTGTATATGATTCCAAATAATTAAAGCCATTTAGAGATAATTTCCAAATGAGTAGTTAGATTTTTAAATCAATGATGCCCGTGCATAGGTTCCTACATACAGTAGCTCATAAAGAGATACCTGGTTACTGCAGTCAAATTTACAATTCAAACTTAAGCTTTTACAATGTGAACCTAAAGGAAGCATAAGCTTGAAGTGTTGCACTTAATGTCTTAAATGTTAGCTTTGATTATGCATTTATGCTTAATGGTGCCATTTGATCTCAAACCCTGCTTTCTTTAACTCAAGTGGCCATTAGCTTTAAGTTTGTAATTGTCAAAACCTAGGAATTGGGCCCTTTAGGCCAACAGAAACATATAATGCATGTCTTTTCATATGATCAAGAAATACTGAAATAAAATATTGACTTCTAAGAGCTGGGAGTATACTTCATTAAGCCCTACTTGAAGTGGGTATACAAGAACCCTGTTGTTAATATTTTACTTTTTACTATTCTAATCTTTATTTACGTGGTCACTTATTAAGGCTAATAGTCCTATTAGTGCACACAACTCACTACGGCTCCAATTAACTGTGGAGATTACTAGAGTAAATATTAACTATAGGCTTTTTAAACCAAGTTATTAAGAAAACACAGCTTACATTCCTAACACTATACATTTGTTATTTCATTTCTAACTTATCCCAAAAAGAAAAAAAAAAAGAAAAAAATTTGTTTTTTCCTTGATACTTGATACTTGTTGGACCTTCAGTGGTTGCTTCTTAATTTACTTTTTTTTTTTTAATTCCCTTTTCCCCACAAGTCCTTAATCCTTCCGTTTTTGATAGTTATATAACAATGTTTCTTGTGTATAAGAAGTTATTAGAACCAGATTAACGGGTGTTCAAAATAACCATAAGTTTTCCCTTTTTAAGGCATTAAATGAACACCTTTTTAGATGAAAAAGCCAAGAAATGAGCGTGCAGCTTGTATTAAATGAATGGCTGAAAGTAGTTTAGTAAACTGGGAATAGGCTTTTTGGCACATACTTCATTGGAGGTAGATTAGTCCTAGTTTATTTATAAGTTTTATTTATTTATATTATATTAAATAGTCAGCACCAAAGAATTCTGTTGGAGGATCCTAATGAGGACCTACACAACAGTTAACGCGATCAATGAAAATATTAACTCTAGTTTTTATATGTAAGCTGATTTTTTTCCATGCCATTAAGTCACACCGCTAATTTGCATACCTGCAGCACATTGTATGAGTTGTTTAGACTTTTGACGGATTTTAAATAAATATAGGTTACCCATGTTTTCTATAACTGTTAATTGCTATATATTCGCTCATTAGAATGGATCTTTGCATTTAAAAGTGAGTGGTCGTGACCAGTAATGTTACCACATGAAACAATACCATTTATTTTTCTTCAATTTTTTCCTGTGCAAACTTATGTTATTTCATGAAACATATACTGTATTATCGGTTGCGTTGTAGTTGAATACATGAAGTTTGATGCATATTTTCCTTGTAAAGGAAACTTTTATATGTGCTGTAGCATTTATTTCATCCGTCCCCAAAAGATGAGCAAAGTACAATTTGCACACATTGAGAAAAATAAAAATAGAGGAGAGAGATTAAAAAAGTTTTAAATTTATCTTTCGTTACCCCACAGGATTATATAAAGTGGTGAGTACTTTTATTTTTTTATACTAATATATCCCACTAAATGACTTAGTTACCCTTTTCTTTATGTACTTTATCTCATCCTTTTGGAAACAAAAAAATTTGTGCCTTTTGTCATCCTTTTGGGGACGGAGGGAGTACAATTCTGCTATGTACTTATTGATAAATCTACAAAAACCGCGAACTTTGCAAAATTTTCATCAACTCATTTTTGTTCAACCTTGAATTCTATCGATCATTCTTCAAAAGAATTAATTGCGCGAAATTCTTGCAAAATATAATAAAATACACAAGTAATTGACATGGAAAATTGTATAGGAACATGGACATTGTTTGTTCCATGGGCACACATGCTGTTTTGATGTTACAAAACACCTTGCATCCAACATGGTGATAGTGTACTGATTGGATGAGTATAACCATTCTCCAATTTATGCTATTAATGTTCCACTAATTCTTTTGATATTTTAGCACTATTCATGCAAAAAATACGACGCTAATATGAAAATCATGAAATTGTCTCATACTTTCCCATAGATTTTGACATTAGCATATTCTGCAGGATGAGAAGGATCTTAAGATCCGGGAACTCTCTACAGAGCTGCATCGAGAGAGAAAGAGATCTTCGAGTTATCAAGAACAGCTAGATGTTATATTGAAATATGTTGAGGAACACACTCAACGGCTATCATTGAAAGTAGAAGTAGTATTCAACAACATGAGAGCCATCGAATCAGAAGAGCTAGATGATACAGACATCGACTAGATAGCCTTTAAACTTTCTGCATTTTTGTTTATTCTAAAATGTATATCTGATTCTAGTACTCAATTCTTGCTGGTTGTTCTAGAATTAGGGTTCGGGCTTGGGGTAATTATTAATGTTACAGTCCTATCACCTATGAAGGTCATTGTCTCTCTTATAAATAGGCTTTTGTGATTTCTCAATGAAGATGCAGAATGTGTACTTTAACTACAGCTGATTATTAACATTTAAAGGTTCATTCAGCTATGTAGTGACATTAGTATTACTCCTTCCGTTCTTAAAACATTGTCATTTTAGAAGAAAAAATTTATTTCAAAATGTTTGTCGTTTACAACTTTCGAGAAAAATAAATTATTTACTTTTCTATATTACCCTTACCTTCTCTCATTGTCTTAAGAAATTTTTTCACTTGTATTAATAGTTTTCAACTTCCCATAAAGGGGTAGTGATAGAATTTCAAATAAATTTTATTTGGTAAATGATATTTTTTTATTCCATGTGCAAAAATTTTAAACGACAATCTTTTAGCAACGGAGGAGGTAGTAACAATTTAAAGGTTCTTGGGAATGTTTGGAAATAGAATAAGTTTTTTTAAGAAATTGTTTTACTATGGATAAGTAAGTATTTTAATATGTATAATAATTTTAAAGTTAGAATAATTAAGAGAAAATGTTAAAAAGGATGAGAGAGTTGGTTTCAAACGATATGATATTTAATATTTTAATGATGATTTAGGACATAACTAATGACAAGAAATATTTTTAATTAATGTAATAATGATGCATTATTTGAGATACTTTTTAAAATCAGATATATTTGAGATCACTAGCATTATCCAATAAATAATGGGATTTGTGCAACAAAGATTTTAAGGTAACGCTAGGGGTTTGTGTCTCAAATGATGTATTATTGTTATAGTAGTTAAATATATCTCATGTGATCGATAATGTTATATTATCATTAAAATACTCAATGTCAAATTATTTAAAATAAAACAATATAATTAGACCCCTCACATTAGGGATAAAAGATTATCTAAAGATTTTATGGGTCAATGGTATGCAGGAGCATGAACTCAGCCCTATTTCAACATCACTCCAACTTGTAGTCAAAAGGAACTAGCCTGTTCGTTAACGAATTATTTTAAATGACTTATAAATTAAAATATAAGTTGACTTATAAGTTATTTTAAATTATGATTTATAAGTAAAAACGTTCGACATTAATTTGACTTATAAATAAAAAATTAAATTATGAAGGTGTTCAGCTCACAATGACTTAAATGGAAGATTACTAAAAAGGGAAAAAATAAAAAGATGGGAAAAATAGATATTATATTTGATCAAACTAATTTATTTAAAAATAACTTATAAGTCATTTTAAAATAAGTTATAAATACTTACTTATATTTTTTTGACTTAAAATTCAACTTCTCAAACAGGAGAATAACAACAAATGACTTATAAGTCATTCCCGAACAGGATATTGTCAATACCTCTTTTCTCAGGAAAGCTTTATAATATTTTTCAAGTGAGCATGTCAATACCTCTTTCAACTTATTTCTCAAAAAGGTTTGTGGAGCACAACAATTTCTGACCAAAATATTAGAATTCTGTTTTGTTTTGTAAGGTCAGACTTTGAATACACATAATAGTACTTTTAAATTTACATGACCAAGTATACTTCTATTCCCTTTGTTTTGCACTCATTGTAGTGTTGTAGCCAGGGGAAAATTATGGGTGATCGAGAGGTCAGGCCGGAATCCGAAGAAAACGAACTCCACGGTGATACAATCATGATCAACAAGTTATTTACGTATAGTCAGTATTATGTGGGTCTTTATAACTTTATATAATCAGATTACATGCAAATAAAAAAAGCAAGTTTCACGTGGCAAAAGATCCTAACGTGACAAAGATTTTAGGAAAAAGATTTTGTTTCTTAAAATATTAGGCAAATTCTATTAGCCTAATTTTTAGGGATTTGTTTTTCAGATACTTATCAAATTATATTATCAAGTATACATCTGAGAAACAAATTCCTAAAAATTAGGCTAATAGAATTTGCCTAATATTTTAAGAAACAAATTTTTTTTCTTAAAATTCCAAAATCCTTGCCACGTTAGTATCTTTTGCGGTGTGAAACTTGCTTCTTTCCTTTGCATGTAATCTGATTATGTAAAGTTATAAAGACCCACATAATACTGGCTACACGTAAATAACTTGCTGATCAGGATTGTATCACACAGGCTTCAAACTCGGGACGAAAAATAGGAAAAATTAGTGTTGAGCTGTTTTTTAGGGTTTCAATACATGTAAGATGACACTTATTGTGACGCCCCCAAAATAGGTATACATCACCCATCTTTGGGTCGCTAAATACATTATACAAAATTTAAATATAACTTAGTTATACAACAGTCGTGTAAAATACGACAAAACATAACTGAGAGTTTCAACAAGAATATTGTCATCTAGACAATATCCACACTCAATGGAGTCTTCATTACATTTATTATCACGCTATTTCACAGAATAGTGAGGACTACTAAAGCCACTTACCCTGGACCATCACTCCATTCCCCGACTCATCCCAGCTATATTCTCATTTTCTGAAGAGAATAATGAAAGAAAAGGGTGAGCTCAACTAGCCCAGTAAGAAATATTATGACTAAGATAATGCAGAATAAATTATCCTTAGCCTTCAACAGTATAACAACTGATAGAATACAATAGACAACAAGTTTTAGATCAACAACTGCAGTGGAATAATCAATCCATTAGAAGAGTCAAGTAGGCATAAAATCTACTATCTTCTATGATTTAAAAAGTTTTCATCAACTTTATCGTTGAGACTCGACAATAAATAAAATCGAATCATCCATGCACCACGGCCAAGGATATTCATGTAATCATCAATGGTCATGATTATACCGAATAATCCCTGGTCATAATAATACCAACAACTGTCCATCAATGAACTACAGGCCAATGAGGACTTTTACCACATCATTCGTTATATTACGGTTATGATTATACCGAATAATTTCTTGTCATAATCATACCAAGTCCATCTATACACGTAAGCCAAAGATGACTTTCATCACAATATAAGCATGAAGATGATGACAATGACATAATAATTCAATAAAACAAGTTCAAAGATAAATTTTAAAGATTTATAATTTAATTTATCCAGAATTCAATAACGTTCAAATTGTCAACATGATACTGCTTTGTGGAGTAAAATTCAAGAATAATATTCATGTACCAAAAATAATTTGGACAAAAAAAGAAATGTATTTTTTGGGTAAATAGTACCCCGTGAATATTACTTCAGAAATAGTACCTCGTGAATAGTACCCCGGCATGAAAAGTAGCCCAAATACCAGAGTGAATAATATTCGGGTGAATAGTAATTGGGTGAATAGTAACCCGTGAATAGTAACTCGTGAATAGTACTCCGGCACGAAAAGTGCCCCGAATACCCGAGTGAATAGTAATCGGGTGAATAGTAACCCGTGAATAGTAACTCGTAAAAGAAAGATACCAAATAAAACGATATTTCATGACGAGTACGAAGAAATGATAACTCATACGAGTATAATAGAATATACGAAACTGCAAATGGATTTTCATCCGCCATGCGGTAGTCCACATAGACAGATCATTTTCACAATTCAATAAAGAATGAATACGAAGGGTCATTCACCACGCATGCGGTAGTCCGCATAGACAGGTTATTCCAACAGAATAGTAAAGAATGGAATAACAGAAGAATTCACCAGGCATGCGATAGACCGCACAGACAGGTTATTCCAACAGAATAATAAAGAATGGTATAACAACCCTTACGAATATTGAAAGAAATAACTCTCTTCATGAATACGAAAGAAATAATACCCCTTACCTCAGAAGAAGACTGGATACTAGAATAGTGAGGTAGCAGACTTCTCTTCTTCTTTCTCTCTCTATAATTTCTCTCTATAATAATCGCTCTTGTGAGACTTAGTGAATTGGTGAGAAATGAAGGAAGAATGAGCTTCTATTTATAGAAAAATATAGTTTCAATAATTGCACATTTTGGGACTCAAAATATTACAGTATAATTCCTCCCTCTTTTTCTTCATTTTTAATTTAGTCCTGCAAGTATTATCAAACTTGCACCACCTCCCCTAATAGTAAATCATGTAAATCAATAGTACACACATGTGACTCAATAGTTCTAAACATGTGAAAAAAATTAATTATAGTATAGTACCTTCATTTATACCTCCATTTTTAATTTAGTCATGCAAGTATTATCAATCTTGCACCAACTCCCCTAATAGTAAATCATGTGAATCAATAGTACACACATGTGAACACATAGTTATAAGCATTTGAATTAATAGCAATTAATTTCTCATTTATCCGGTTAATTACCCGATTAGTCAATATAACCTCCAGACATCAATTATTATTGAAATAAATGTCGATTTTCACTAACACTAATAATTCCAACACAATAGAACTATCAATTTCATCTTTAATCAACACGAACTTATTCATCATTAATATTATAATTCACAATATTTAACAACCAGGTCGTTCTCAGAAAAGAGGGGGCTTTCCAATAAGATTTTCTCCCTATTGGCGCGCAATTAGATTATCTAACCTCTCCTTGACAGAACTTCTATACATTGTAAATATTATAATTAATAATATGAATAACTTTGTCGTCTCAATTATTGATTTAATAATATATAATATTATACAGATGATACTGTGGCCATAATTGAATCAATAATATGAGAGATATGATGCAGCAATTACTGTAGCAATAATTGAGTATAAATGAGTGACTTCTTACGTAAACATCAATAATTAATATCGTGTGCTACTATGCAACCACGCGTATTACTGTACTTTTACTACTGGGTAGTTCAACAGTTTTAACGGTAACACTTTCGCCGTTATAAAAAGATAATTTTGTCATTTTCTTACGATGACAATACTTCCGTTGTGGGGTCCACCAATGATTGTGCCATCATACGGATATTCTCCGACAAAAAGAATATTCCTCGACCAAACGAATAGTTTATAACAACTTGCATACTTTGCAAAATTTTTCACATATCACCCTTAACTTAACCTTTTATCAATTTAACCATTTACGAAATAAAAAAATAATTATAAGAAAATTAAATATTTTCATTTCATAAAATTCGGGGTCTTACAATCTCCCCTCCTTATGAAATTTCGCCCTCGAAATTTACGTACATACTTGGTATCCCGAAGAGGTGAGGATACCTCGTCAGATTCTAACTCTTGAGGTATAACCTTTGAGTGTCGAATATGATCCTTCTTATCCAAGATTTTAACACGTATCTCATCATACGTTAAATCTTCTGCTATCTCGTCTAGTTCCAATTCAATAATGTGGTTCGGGTAGTCCACATATTTACGTAACATCGATACGTAAAAAAAACGTTATGAACACGCGACATACTTGGTGGTAAAATGAGTCTATCGGCCACAGTTCCTACTCGATCGAGGATTTCAAGTGGTCCAATTAAATTGAGGGTTGAGATTTCCTCTCTTCATCGAGTCTTGCTTTTAGAATAACGCCTTCTTGATCCTTCTTCTTCGTATTCATTAGCTCCGGGTCTGTAGCTTGAACGGCTTTTAACTTTATTGATTAAAGTCGATTCTACTCGTATATTTGATATCACCACGTGGGTCCCTAGAGTCTTTAACTCTATCTTCACCATTTGTAAGTTATACAAAATGGGTTTTTGTGTTACAACATCACACTCGTAAACGCATACGATCTTCTACTCAACACGTCAGCTACCACGTTCGCTTTCCCACGATGGTATTGAATGGTACGATCGTAATCTTCAACAGCTCGAGCCAACGTCTTTGGCGCATGTTACGTTTGTTTTCGGTGAAGAAAATATTTGAGGGTTTTAGAAATGAGTTTTGTACCGGGGTTAATACAAAATTCGATTTCACGCTCTGGGGTAGGCCAGGAAGTCTTCAAAGAATATGTCAGGAAATTTATTAACGATAGAAAAAAAAACTGTGACTCTCATCCCAGACTTGGATAGTACGTCACATTGATACCTATCAACTCGTCATCGTCATTCACGACGTCGCCTACAGAAATTCTGGCTTCAGTGTTTTCCAAGACTTGAAAGTCACCAGCGAAAGGCTCGGGGATCTTTACTTATGGCTTGGTATGACAATGATTGACTTTAGTGGTTTGATTGCTTATAATAGGTTGGTTAGAAATATAAAAGCTAACAACCTTACGAAAACAATCGATTTTAGCATGATGAGTAGTTAACCAATCAATCCCTAAAATCACATCAAATGCAAGTATTTTCAAAGAGATAAGATCGACAGGTAACGTGAAAGTGTCGATTTGAATTAAACAAGATTTATAAACAGTGGATGTAACAAAGGTTTCTCCTAACAGAGTTTCAACAGATAAGTCAAAGTCTAATTTCTTAAGAGCCAAGCTCAAACGTTGAATCAACTAAGTGAAATACAAGAGTGGGTAGAACCGGTATCGAATAAGGTATAGACTTCGCAAGAGTTTATGATTAACTTACCCGTGATAACTTTGTTAGGGTTCCTCGATAAACGTTCTCACTTAAACTACCAAATTTGACTTGTCTGGGACATCCTTTGGCGTCGCCATCCCAGTTGGACTTAACTTTGCTATAGAGTACATTCCACCCTTAATTGCTTCATCACATTCTTGATCCATGATTCGAATCATTACTCTCTGATCCGTATCGAATTGGGGTTGACCACTCTGCACAGGGTAATTCCGAACTCGATGTTGGATTCTCCCAATTGTTGTCCAAAAAGCGACATCCATTTCATCTATTTTGACCTTATTGGATCGGACGTCTTTTTCTATAATATCAACGCGTCGTGCGGCTTTTACCCATGCATCATCTATTCTCATTCGTTCAGTTGCTTCTTCTTTCATCAGAAGTTTGATCATAGCATTCTCAGATTCCAGCTCTAATATCTTATACTCTGCCAAAGAGTGCTTCTGTTCAAGCATCGCACATCGGGTAACACAATTTTGAATTGTTACATCTCTTTGCTCCACAACTACCTGCCATTCTTCAACCTGCTCTTTTAACTCATGAATACGATTTTGTAATTCTAAATTTATATCATAAATTCTTTTAATAAATTCTCCTCATGTTCCTCTTCTTCCTCACTCTCAACTGCTACCTCTGCAACTAGCTCGGGTGCAACTATTAGTTCTTCACTCACCACATAGATATCTCTAATTCCTTCTCTGTCTGACATCACATTAACCTGGTTAGTGATTAAAGGTGTCTCAACGGTCTCATTCACTCAATTGTTAACATTTTCAGCTGCCATTTTCAAACACTACCACAAAACAAGGGTTAATTAACATGTCACATATTATCAATATACTCTGACCGACCAATTAAATACCAAATAAACTTAGGTAGGTCATACTAGCGAAGGAATTCCCCGTGTCTCCCCTCCTAGTTCTTATCTCACATCTCATCCAGGGATCATATCCCTAAGCTTTGATACCAACTGTGACGCCCCCAAAATAGGTATACATCACCCATCTTGGGTCGCCAAATACATGGTACAAAATTCAAATATAACTTAATTATACAACAGTCGTGTAAAATACGACAAAACATAACTGAGAGTTTAAACAAGAATATTATCATCTAGACAATATCCACACTCAATGGAGTCCTCATTACATTTATTATCACGCTATTTCACAGAATAGTGAGGACTACTAAAGCCACTTACCCTGGACCATCACTCCATTCCCCGACTCATCCCAGCTATATTCTCATTTTCTGAAGAGAACAATGAAAGAAAAGGGTGAGCTCAACTAGCCCAGTAAGAAATATTATGACTAAGATAATGCAGAATAAATTATCCTTAGCCTTCAACAGTATAACAACTGATAGAATACAATAGACAACAAGTTTTAGATCAACAACTGCAACAGAATAAGCAATTCATTAGAAGAGTTAAGTAGAGCATAAAATCTACTATCTTCTATGATTTAAAAAGTTTTTCATCAACTTTATCGCTGAGACTCAGTTTAATAAATAAAATTGAATCATCCCTGCACCACGGCCAAGGATATTCATATAATCATCAATGGTCATGATTATACCGAATAATCCCTGGTCATAATCATACCAACAACTGTCCATCAATGAACTACAGGCCAATGAGGACTTTTACAGCATCATTCGTTACATTACGGTCATGATTATACCGAATAATCCCTGGTCATAATCCTACCAAGTCCATCTATGCACGTAAGCCAAAGATGACTTTCATCACAATATAAGCATGAGGATGATGATAATGACATAATAATTCAATAAAACAAGTTCAAGGATAAATTTTAAAGATTTATAATTTAATTTATCCAAAATTCAATAACGTTAAAATTGTCAACATGATACAGCTTTGTGGAGTAAAATTCAAGAATAATATTCATGTACCAAAAATAATTTGGACAGAAAAGAAATATATTTTTCGGGTAAATAGTACCCTGTGAATAATACCCTATGAATAGTACTTCGAGAATAGTACCTCGTGAATAGTACCCCAGCATGAAAAGTAGCCCAAATACCAGAGTGAATAATATTCGGGTGAATAGTAATGAGGTGAATAGTAACCCGTGAATAGTAACTCGTGAATAGTACTCTGGCACAAAAAGTGCCCCGAATACCTGAGTGAATAATACTAGAGTGAATAATAACTGGGTGAATAATAACCCATGAATAGTAACTCGTAAAAGAAAGATACCAAAGAAAACGATATTTCATGACGAGTACAAAAGAAATGATATCTCATACGAGTATAATAGAATATACGAAACTGCAAATGGATTTTCATCCGCCATGTAGTAGTCCACGTAGACAGATCATTTCCACAATTCAATAAAGAATGAATACGAAGGGTCATTCACCATGCATGCGATAGTCCGTTTAGACAGGTTATTCCAACAGAATAGTAAAGAATGGAATAACAGAAGAATTCACCAGGCATGCGATAGACCGTACAGACAGGATATTCCAACAAAATAATAAAGAATGGAATAACAGAAGAATTCACCAGGCATGCGATAGACCGCACAGACAGGTTATTTCAATAGAATAATAAAGAATAGAATAACAAAAGAATTCACCAGGCATGCGATAGACCGCATAGACAGGTTATTCCAACAGAATCAAAAAGAATGGTATAACAACCCTTTCGAATATTGAAAGAAATAACTCTCTTCATGAATACGAAAGAAATAATACCCTTACCTCAAAAGAAGACTGGATACTGGAATAGTGAGGTAGCAGACTTCTCTTCTTCTTTCTCTCTCTATAATTTCTCTCTATAATAATCGCTCTTGTGAGACTTAGTGAATTGGTGAGAAATGAAGGAAGAATGAACTTCTATTTATAGGAAAATATAGTTTCAATAATTGCATATTTTGGGACTCGAAATATTACAGTATAATGCCTCCCTCTTTTTCTTCATTTTTAATTTTGTTCTGCAAGTATTATCAAACTTGCACCACCTCCCCTAATAGTAAATCATGTGAATCAATAGTAAATCATGTGACTCAATAGTTCTAAACATGCAAAAAAAATTAATTATAATATAGTACCTTCATTTATACCTCCATTTTTAATTTAGTCATGCAAGTATTATCAATCTTGCACCAACTCCCCTAATAGTAAATCATGTGAATCAATAGTACACACATGTGAACACATAGTTATAAGCATGTTAATTAATAGCACTTAATTGCTCATTTATCCGGTTAATTACCCGATTAGTCAATATAACCTCCAGACATCAATTATTATTGAAATAAATGTCAATTTTCACTAACACTAATAATTCCAACATAATAGAACTATCAATTTCATCTTTAATCAACACGAACTTATTCATCATTAATATTATAATTCATAATATTTAACAACCAGGTCGTTCTCAGGAAAGAGGGGGCTTTCCAATAAGGTTTTCTCCCTATTGGCGCGTAATTAGATTATCTAACCTCTCCTTGACAGAACTTCTATACATTGTCAATATTGTAATTAATAATATGAATAATTTTGTCGTCTCAATTATTGATTTAATAATATATCATATTATACAGATGATACTGTGACCATAATTGAATCAATAATATGAGAGATATGATGCAGCAATTACTGTAGCAATAATTGAGTATAAATGAGTGACTTCTTACGTAAGCATCAATAATCAATATCGTGTGCTACTATGCAACCACGCGTATTACTGTACTTTTACTACCGGGTAGTTTAACAGTTTTAACGGTAACACTTTCGCCGTTATAAAAAGTTAATTCTGTTATTTTCTTACTACGACAATACTTCCGTTGTGGGGTCCACCAATGATTATGCTGTCGTACGGATATTCCCAAACAAAAAGAATATTCTCCGACCAAACGAATATTTTATAACAACTTGCATACTTTGCAAAATTTTCACATATCACCCTTAACTTTAACCTTTTATCAATTTAACCATTTACGAAATAATAATAATTATAAGAAAATTGAATACTTTCATTTCATAAAATTTGGGGTCTTACACTTCTATTAGGATGTGATAAGGTGTTGATGATGGAGTAGGTTGTGATCGGGTTTAGTTATGACCTTAGGACACGGGATCAACACGAGAGTTATGTTTGATAAAATTGAATAATTAAGATTTGAATAGTTAATATATTTTAATAAATTAGATCATTTGAGTAAAATAACATCTGAACTTAAAAAGCTGTGTGATAATTAAAAAGTATAAAATATCTGAATGACTTTTAATTTAAAACTCAATATGATCTTAAAATTTGAAATGGAGAAAATACAATATTTATAGAGGCTCCATATATTTAAATTTTTCATTAAGAGACAACTCTTAATTATTTAGATTTATATCTTCCTCTTACCGATTAAGAGACAAATAAATTTTTATCAAATAACTTTACCCTTTTACCGAATCAGATGTGAACATGTTAAGAGGTAAACAAACACCACCTAAAAAGAGCTTATCCTAAAAACATGGTAGAGAGCAAAGTAACACCTTCACTCGAATCATAGGTCACATGAAAGAAGAGCCTTGGAGATAAAAGGATTCAAGAATGTTGACCTTAGTTCATTATTAGGTTGTGCATCGATAAATAATCGACCCAAATCGTATCGAACTAGTTATCGAATGTACTCAAAATTGGGTACTGAAATTGGTACCAGTTGGACCGATATACCGAATCGGTTAGCCGGTCCGGTATCGATTTTTTATCTCATTGTACCGAATTTTTTCAATATGGTATTTTTTAGGAACAAGAAGGATATTTTCGTATTTTTACTCCCTGGCTTTTATTATGTATATCAGTATATGTATAACACTAGTATACTATTCCATCACAAACTCAGGCCTAAAAACAAGATCCATCATATAATTTACTATCCATCTGAAAATATCACTAGTGCTCTACATCTCTCGCAGTCTCGCACTGGTGCTTTCCCATCTGAAGATACTCTACATCTCTCGTAGTGTCGCACCATCTCAATCTTCACCTCCTAAGTCTTATCCTTTCTAGATTACGTCGATCTTCGTAACCAACGCTCAACTCACTTTCTCTCTCTATAATGTAGTCTTTCTTCTAAAACGTCAACTCTCACCTCCGCCTCTCTTATTCTCGTAAAGGATGCAGAGTCGTCGACTCGTCGTCACCATGGTCGGCAATTGTCTTTCCAATTAAGTTCAATTAGAATTGGGGATCTGTTAAATTCAATGACTATCTCAGATTAGCAATTTTGGTATTTATAGATTTAAGGGTCTGTTTGGTAGAGGTTTTTTGGAGGATAAAGTTTGGTGCTTTTCAAATTGCTTTTGTATTCAATTAACCGGTACAATTGGTTCGATCTGATACATACCAGACATAGAAAACGGCATCCCGAACCCGGTACCGAATAAACGGTATATACCAAAAATATGTACCGATACCGAAACAGATTCGTTTTATACCATACCGGCCAGTTCGAACCGGTTCGGTTAGCCAAAAAATTGAATTGGATGCCCACCCATATTCACCATCCTTGGTGCTTCTCTGTGACGCCCCCAAATTCAGACCACTCGCGTCACGAATTCGGTTTGCCACATGCTAATTCTAATAATAATAATAATAATTCTCACACAACGGAAAATAGAATAATTTATATTGTGATAACATAAATATTTTCATCCCATGGTCTCGTAACCGCTACTACAACATTACAACTTAATTTAAACATAACTTATTACATCATTATAACTAAGTCTTCATAAAACATAATAATAGTAAATTCCTAACACTAGGAAATAAAGCTATTCTGAAGCCTTCTCTTAACCCTTGTCCTTACCCGAGGGTTCACCACGTTCTGCCTTAACTAAAAGTTTTAAGGAAAACAAGGATGAGCAACAAATTTGCCCAACAAGTAATATTGCAATAAGGGTGATCATTTATAGAGTTCAAATCTCAAGGGTATGACAGTGAATAATAGTTCAGGAATTATCAATAATTCTCAATAAAGGTGGATATGGACAAAAAGATATCAATAAGATTCAATGCTTAATCATTTTGAGATTTCAAAATAATGAATACTGAGCAGTCACTAAGGACTATGAACTTCTACTAGAATTAACAGTATTATACTGAAAATCCAACAAAAATGAGTACAACAGCTGATAAGCCTAAAGTACCCTACGTTATGCATAAAATTTAATCATACTCATGTGCGCACGTTGGTCTCCCGACAATTATATAGTTTCCCCCTTCAAGGAGGGTTGTTCATCTCAGTCAATTATAAGAGTCCACACCAATTCGATTGGTTTGGACAGCTTTCAAATTCATAATTTAGGCCTAGCTGAATCAAATGGCCTAGACCGCTTTCTTTCAAAGTATATACGAACAATTATAAGTTCAACATCCGAAATCAAAGTTCAAAAAATGTAAACAACTTTATCTCTAAGCTACGAAGCATTAAGTCATAAGACATGAATCATACTTTCAATGGTTTACTTGTACGACCAATAATAACACAAGCTTGAGTAATGCTCCATAAAGAATAGGGTTAGGAATTTGCATCAAAGAGATAAGGTTTAGATACTTGCACAATATTCAAAGTTGTGTAAGTTAGAAACTTGCCTTAAGCGTAGTTTAACAAAGTATAACTTATCAACACTTTTCGAATCCTATTATAACATAGTTACACGTATAATATATTCATTAGTTACGTATATTCCATACTCATACTTGATATGTAAGTTTAAACGCATACATAAGAGTTAAACTTAGCCTTATAATTCCATACGTATGTCATCACGTACCTTACATACACATAACACAAAATCAGTTTGTAAGACACTATGAAATTAAATAACATAGTTCGTAATCATCTTTTGACTTAACGCTTGAAAGTTTATAAACACTTATCAATTTTATGATTCTATCGTTAGCATGCTTATTGACACTTTGAATACTGTATTTAGACATATTACAGATTAAGACAACAATACAAGCATGCATTAACTCTCAGATCACAAATAGAATAGACATATAACACTACTGTGGTGGCGTGCAATTACTGCTTCTGTTAAAACTTAGGGATGGCGCAATGTACACGTCTCCCCCACCCGACTTGAGTTGAGCTTTTTGCACTTTCGGTTCTCATCCCCATTCTTCAACATACTAAGACATTAATACTTATCATGCACACATACTAGAGAACTTTACATACATGTATGACCATTCTAAGTTCATTTTTACACATCATGGTCTTAGTTTGAGATTTCTAAGGAAATTGGCCAATTGAGGTCATGCATCACAAGAACTACTATGCTCACCATGTATACACATAAGATAGTCATGAAATCAGTTAGTATGCATGTTCACAAAGATCCTCATCCTATGCACATATTTAGTTTGTTCATCCTTTGAAAACTTGTATAAACTCATTTTTAAATGATCTTATGTCACATCATACTAGATAGATACTCATATATATCATGATTAAGGTATTAGTATGCAATCTTAGATGTGTAGAAACTAACCATGACAATGCCTAATGTACTAGCTTGCAAAAAGTCTAAATCCATCTTTATACATCATTTTAAACTTAAACCATGCATTCTAGTGATACCAAGACTTCTTGGAATCATACTCATGCATCCTTAGAGTATATTTACAAGTCCACAAAGTTAGAATTGAAAGATTACTACTTCCATCAAAGTTTTTCTTTTAAAACTCTAAGTTCTCCTTAAGAACACATACTAAAATAAGTTAAAGTTCACATGATATACAAAGGGACTTAAGTTCACCAACCAGGTCTGTTTTCATGTATATCTAAGCCAAACTTGCATGCGAGAAACACATCAGTACAACAGAAGCTAGAATCTAGTTTCTCGAGAACGGCGCAGCTGCGCTGCTCCCTAGTACAAACTGGGCGCAGATGCGCCCTTCCTGGACAGAACTAGGAAAGGGCTCTATTCTACAGAGTATCAAACCAAAGTTGGATTTCTTCATTCTAAACATGCTCAAACTCAATCTTAAAGGTTCCATACATGTATACAAACTTCATAAACACTTTGGTAGTGAATTTCCAAATCAATTTCACAAGAATCTAGTAGAATTTCTATGATTTACCAAAGTTGGAATTAAGAATTTAAACAAGAATTTTACCTTCTATGAAGCTTAGTTAACTTAGTTTCTACATTCTACAATTGTTAGACTCCTCATTAAACAACAAGCCACTCACACTCTAATTCTTGGAATTTAACAGACAATTCTCAGCAACATGAAATTGAAATGTAGCTGCCTTTTTATAGAGCAATGGTGGACTTGTTAATGGGTTTACACTAAGGTTGGAATCCATGGTGTAGAAGAAGAAAATAATGGATATCAAAGGGTTGCTCAACCACCACTCCTCAGCCATTTGCCTAACCAATCATCACCTAGTTATAGCTACTGTACACAGCTCGGTAGTTTACGTAAAGAAGATATGGAACACTGTTTGGCAACTGAATTTGGAATAAGGCTTTTTAATCCTCAACATTTGGTTCAATTGCGGTTTATTTAATTCCTTTTTGGTTCCCTCATGTAGTTTTCATGTATCAATGCTACTTCAAAATGAAAAAATAGGGATTAAATATGTACCCATATCATATAATCATGTGCATTGGGTTTACATAATTTAATATTTAATGCAAATAAAATACCGCAGTTAGGTATTACTGACCGAGTAATCCCCATAGATATTATTAGTGCACATATATCAATATTATAACACTATCCGATATTAAATGTCTATTTTAAAACATTTAATCCCTTTTCAAATTTCTTAGATGCACAGTTAATTAACAATTTCTGTATTAAAATGTCACACATGATTTTATTGTGCTACTGGGTACTTCATACCATTAAATTCACTCTTATCATATAATTTTAATAATGTCAAACATTACAATAATGTCCCATTTAATTCCTACAGTAATAACCAACCTTTTACAGACTGGCCACTGGCGCGCAATTGCTTGATTTATTCGAGAGGAGAGCCTTGTTTTACTGCGATTGCGCCAGATTTGTTCAGAGGAGAGAGCAAAACATGTTGCAGGTCCCTAGCGATGTCAAAACCGGTTTATCTTTATGCCAGTTCCGATCTCTATCACCATACTTGTTTTACATAACATGAATTAAATTCCAAATCCATAATACTACTAGTTAAAGAGTCTATTCATTTCATACATGGAATTATACAATTACACATAATTAATATTCCTCTTATTAAACTGTTTCCCTCTTAATTCACTTAGTGGTTTTCTCAATCCTTTATTATGCCACACCAGGCAATTTCGATAGACTTTACGTTAAGATTTTCACCAGTCTCATCATAATGTCATGCTGTCATATAGATCTCAATACTTATTTAATTAAATCGAGGTTTTATGACTTATGCCACAATAATACTTATTTATACTTTAAGTAAATACTCAACTTCCATTAATTTATTTATTAATAATATTCAAAAATTCTTGAATATTACATCTTCCCTATCTTATAAAAATTTCGTCCTCAGAATTGGTACAAGGTTACACAAATAAAGGGGGATAGTCCCTCCTCATCTTATCCTCTAATTCCCACGTGGCCTCCTCGGCGTCGTGGATTCGCCAAAGTACTTTTACAGAAGATATAACTTTATTTCTTAATATCTGCTCTTTCCTATCTAATATATGGACATGAATTTCTTCATACGCCAGATTCTTCTCCGCTTGAATGGGCTCGTAGGAAATCATGTGTTTGTAGTCAAGTTTGTACGGACGCAACACGAAAATATGAAACATGTTATGAATGTGTTCCAACTCGTGTGGTAATGCAACTTTGTATGCCACTTCGCCCACTCGCTTCAATACTTCGAATGGTCCTATGAACCTTAGATTCAATTTTCCCTTCTTGTCGAATCGTATCTTTCCCTTCAAAGGAGATACCTTCAAGAACACGTAACTTCTGAATTCAAAGTCGCGGTCTTGACGATGTACATCTGCGTATTTCTTCTGGCGATCTTGTGCAGCTACCAGTCTGGCTCTTATCGTGGCCACTACGTCGGCTGCTTGTTGCACTAACTCTGGTCCCAACATTCGTCATTCTCAAACTTCGTCCCAATATAACGGCGTTCAAAATTTTCTCCCTTAAAGAGCTTCGCACGGTGGCATACCGATACTCGCATGATAACTATTGTTATATGCAAATTCCACTAGGGGTAGGTGATCGTCCTAATTTCCCTTGAAGTCCATCACATAAGTTCTAAGCATGTCCTCTAGCATTTATATCATTCATTCACTTTGTTCGTCTGTCTGCGGATGATAAACAGTACTCAACCTCAACTGTGTTCCCATCCTCTCTTGCAAGCTTTTACAGAATTTTGACGTGAAGCGCAGATCTCGATCAGAGACAATTGACACCAGTACTCCATGTCGTGAAATAATTTCCTTTACGTACATGCTCGCTAACTGATTCAAATTATGTCGGATCTTTATTGGTAGAAAATGAGTCATCTTCGTTAGTCGATCTACAATAACCCAAATGACATCAAAACCTTTCTGCGTGATTGGAAGTCCCACCACGAAGTCCATCGTAATGTGCTCCCACTTCTACTCTAGTATTTCCAACGGTTGAAGTAGACCACTTGACCTCTGGTGTTCTTCTTTGATCCATTGGCAAGTAAGGCATCTACTGATGCACTCCGTGACTTCTCGTTTCAGATTGGTCCACCAAAAATATTGCCTCAAATCTCGGTACATCTTTGTGCCTCCTGGATAAACAAAATACATCGTATTGTGTGCCTCGTGAAAATTTTTTCCCTCAGCTCGGTTACTGCTGACATCCACACTCTCCCTTCGAATCTCAAAATGCCGTCTTTATCCATTTTGAATATATCTTCTTCATTTTCTGCAATCCTCTTCCTGATTTTCTCGCACTCTTTATTCTTCTCTTGTGACTCTTTTACTCTGTCCAACAAGTTTGGACGAGCTTCCACTGCAAATATTTTTTCTTCAGACCTCCCCAGTCCCTTTACCTCTATTTCCAATTTCTCTATTTCCCTTATTAACTTCTTCTGAGTTGTTAGTTGAAGCAACTTCTCCCTTCCTTTTATGCATGCTTAGTGCGTCAGCTACTACATTTGCCTTTCCTGGGTGATAAAGAATATCGCAGTCATAATCCTTGATTAATTCTAACCACCTTCTCTGACGCATGTTCAACTCCTTCTATGTGAAGATATATTTCAGAATCTTGTGGTCCGTGTATATCTTAAATTTCTCTCCGTACAAATAATGTCTCCAAATTTTTAACGCAAAAACTATTGTCGTTAACTCTAAGTCATGAGTACGGTATCATTTTTCATAATCCTTCAGTTGTCGCGATGCATATGCAATGACTTTGCCATATTGCATGAGCACACAACCAAGTCCCTTGTGCGATGCATCACTATATACCACGAAACCTCCCGTATCGTCCGGTAATGATAATACAGGCGCTTCGCTTAGTGTCTTCTTCAGCTACTAAAAACTTTCTTCGCACTTGTCCGTCCACGCGAAATTCACTATCTTCCTCGTTAGATTTATCAACGAGGTTGCTATCTTAGAAAAATCTTGGATGAATCTTTGATAGTACCCAGCTAACCCTAAGAAACTTCTTACTTTAGTTGGCGTCTTGGATTGCTCCCAGTTACTCACTGTTTCTACCTTTGCAGGGTCTACTAAAATTCCATCCTTATCTACCACATGTCCTAAGAATTGAACCTTCTCCATCCAAAATTCACACTTGGAAAACTTTGCATACAGCTTCTCCCTCCTTAGCGCCTCCAAAACAATCTTTAGATGTCCGACGTGCTCTTCTTTTGTCTTTGAGTAAATCAGGATATTGTTGATGAAAACTACTATGAATTTATCTAATAATGGCTTGAAGACTTGGTTCATCAAGTCCATAAATGTTGTCAGAGCATTTGTCAACCTGAATGACATCACTAGAAATTTGAAATGTCCGTAACGAGTTCGAAATGCCGTCTTTGATATGTCCTCCTCCCGTACCTTCAACTGGTGATAACCCGTCCATAGATCTATCTTCGAGAAACACTTCGCTATCTTTAGTTAATCAAAAAGGTCATCTATCTTTGGTAACAAATATCTATTCTTGATCGTTACTCTATTTAATTCCCGATAATCGATATAGAGCCTCATCGATCCATCCTTCTTCTTTATAAATAACACTGGTGCTCCCCAAGGAGACACACTCAGCTGAATGTAACCCTTATCTAACAACTCTTGCAATTGTATCATTAATTACTTCATTTCTAGTGGCGCCATACGATAGGAGGCTTTCAAAATTGGTGTTGTTCCCGTTGCTAAGTCTATTACGAATTCAATTTCCCTGTCTGGTGGAAGACCAGACTGATCATCTGGAAATACGTATTGGAAGTCCCTGATTACCGATATATTTTTCATTTTTACTCCCTTCTTTTGAGTATCCACCATATAGGCTAAATAACCTACATATCATTTTCTTAACAATTTTTTAGCCTATATCATCGTAAGACAACACGATTGCTTAAGCGATGAGCTACCATAAAACACTACCTTAGACTGAGTTGGAATATCAAGGTTCACACTTTTCTTTTGACAATCGATTATCGCAGCGTGGCTGGATAACCAATCCATTCCTAGTATCACGTCAAACTCTCCCAATCTCATTAGAATCAGGTCTACGTTTAGTTCGTGATCTCTAATGTTTGTACAATAATTTTGGTTTTCTTATTCGCAACTTCTACGTTCAAAGGATTTTCTAATCGTTCTCGGGGTAAATTAAGTCGACTAGCAAATTCTTCAGATACAAAAGAACAGGTGGCATCCGAATCAATTAATACATATGCATTTATATCATTGATTAGGTTAATACTCGATACCATGTCCTTCGCAACTACTGCGTCCTGAATGGTTATGTTAAAGGTCCTAGCCGTTGGCCGATTGGATTGCGTCAGTCCTCCAATCATCAGCTTACTGCCTCCCCTTTACTGGCCGCTTCCTCCGACGCTCCCTTTCTTTGGGCAATCTTTAATCAGGTGGTCCGCCGAACCACAAGCGAAACAACCCTTGATCTTCTTGGGGTTCAGGAAGTTGGGCAAAATGTGTCCCTCCTGGCCACAGTTGTATCAAGTACTGCGCCCTTTCCAGCACTCACCCTAGTGATTCTTTCCACACTTCGGGCATCCCTCAGCCCTTTTCTTAAACCCTCCATAAAAATTTCCTGACTGATTTTTGTTGTTATTATTATTATTATTATTCCACTTCCTCTTTCCTAAGTTACTTCCCCCGCTGCTGCTTTCTCTATGACTTTCTCCTCCCATATTCTTACCCTTCTTTTCCTTGTTATACAAACTTAAGGCTTCACTTCCTCCCTCTACAATAGTAACCTTCTCCAGCAACGTAGCAAATGAATCGATTTGGAGAACCAACACCTTGTTGAACAACCAAGGTTTCAGTCCCTGCTCAAAACGTCTAGCTTTCCTCTCTTCATCCCCTACCTGGTGTTCTGCAAACTGGGCTAGCTCATTGAACTTAGCCGCGTATTGCACCACCGTCATATCTCCTTGTTTAAGTTCTAAGAATTTCACCTCCATTCTGTTCTTCATGCTTTTTGGGAAGTAGTTCTCAAAAAACAGAGTCTTGAATCTCTCCCATGTTATTATCCCTTCTTCTGCTCTTTGCTGATTCGCCTCCCACCAGTAGTTTGCCTCGCCTCTCATCATGTAGGTGGCAAACACCGTCTTCTGGTCTTCACCCACACGAGCGATGGTGAAGGCCTTTTCTATTTCCTTAATCCATGTCTACGCCATGACTGGATCAGTAGTACCTTTAAACTCTAGAGGTCCTACACTCCTAAAGTCTTTAAAGTTTGTAATTGGTACCGCCTGGGAATTGGGTGGTACTATCTCATTGTTTCTTCCCCGCAGGGCCTCTCCTACCAAATCTACTAGCCTTTGGATAGGGTCTACTTGATCTCTCTCGTTATTGACCGACTCTTCCGGGGTCCCTGGTCTACGTCTGGGCGGCATTTTCTGCATCATAAAATTTTTATTTTTATTATCTTGTTTTGTTGCTTAAACATTTCTCAAATGAAAAATGAATAAGATTTTATAACACGTTTATGAAATAATATTATTTATATTCATATGCAAAATCATTACATCAACTTGATTATCCCTAGCATACTTCTATAAATGTCAACACATATCCCCTAATATCACAAAAGATGGGGGAAAATACTAACATACTACCCCTCCAACATGAGCCTACTCAGGATTTACATAACTATCCCATATCTTACATAAAAGATTGGGATTACATCATGATATATACATCATATAAAAGAACTACTACTAGATTACTGGGTTTCATCCCAACATCCCGCGCTCCACAGCGCTCTTGTACTCGATCTGTGCTATGTATGCCACCAACTCTCTGTTCATAGTGTGTCGGGTCTGTCCCTGTTCCGCCGAATAGTGATATAAACCATTAATCACTCTCTCAATAGCCGAGTGAAACACGCAACCCATATTGTTCACCTTCCTCTTCTTACACCTGACTTCATCCTCTAAGTCATCTGCCCTCTCATTAACTGCTTCCCACTTCTCGAAGTGGATCCTATCCATTACTTCCAACTCTAGCTGAGTACGGAGAGCCTCCTTTTTTGCCTTCTCGCTCAATTCCCTCTGCTCTATCTCTTCTAGCTTTCCGGCCAACTCTACATTTTGAGACACCGACCTGTGAAATAGAGTCCCCATTTGGATCCCCGCCTCCTTGCAGTGGGAAATTTCTACCTCCAACTCTTGCATTCCTAACTTCCTCTGGAGGTCCTCGTCCCTTAGTTTCTGGAACTCAGACTCCCTCTCTTGAGCCTTAGCCTCTAGCTCCTGGACTCTGCAGTCTAACTCCAGGATCCACTCCTCGTATTCTCCCAACATCCAATCCTTGAATGTAGTCTCGTTGGAGTCCTCCATGGGCTCATCCTCCATAGGCTCGTCCTCCATAGGCTCCTCCTCTGGATCATACTTTACCTCTATCTCGTCCTCGTCGTCAAACTCGGACGGTGCCACTGCCTGCACAAGCTCAACCTCTAGGGGTGCCTCATATATGACTTGTATATCTTAGGTGTGACAACCCAAATTTTCATAAGTTATTAAAATGAAAATTTAATAATTGAAATTCTTATTACGATGTGATTAATGTAACAATCTAGAATTTTAATTATAATTATAAATATTTTTGAATTATATAAATATTTAATGGATGTGTTTATTGTTGAATAAATATTTGTTTAATTTGGTTTGATTTGATTTGGTTAATTATTTGTTTAATAAATAATTAATGGGTTAAGGAAATTAATTATTATGAGATAATATTCCAATTTAATTTAATAATTAAGTTAGAGAGTTTATAATGATTAAATGATTTATTCAATAAATTGTTATTAGAATTAATTAAATTAAGTATGAAAACTTAATTAAATAAAGTGTGATAAATAACTATATGATAAAGGAGTTATTAAAATAAATTAAAGGAGTTTAATTTAGTTTTGCCAAACAAGGCTTAAATATATTAAGTCTTTAAAATTTAAAGGGTTTTGCCAAACAAAGCCCTATGACTTTTGGATTTCTAATTTTAAATTATTTATAAAATAACTAAATAAATAAAATATATTTATAAGCTATACGCTATATTGGTAACTGATACTATTTATTAGGTTATTATGACTATATGTGTTTCTTTTATGTACGCTTTGTTATCAGTTTAGTATTACGTATAATCTATATTGTCTAAACCTAAGCCTAAGAAAATCTACAGTGTGACACCCCCAAAATAGGTATACATCACCCATCCTGAGTTGTCAATACATGGTACAGAAACAACTAGAACTTTAGTATTACAACAGTAAAACTGTGAGTTTGAATACAAATATTATCTTCTAGACAATATCTATACTCAAATAAATCCTCATCACATTTATTGATACATTATTTTATAAAAATGGTGAGGACTACTAAACAACTCTCTCTAGAACCTTCATTCAATACCCAACTGTACTTTCTTATATTCTCGCCTCTCGAGAAGAAAAAAAATGGAATAAAAAGGAAAAGGGTGAGCTCAACTAGCCCAAAAGAATATTATGACTAAGATAATATACAACAAATTATCGTTAGTCTTCAACAGGAAAAATCTAATAGAATACAATAGACAACAAGTTTTAAATCAATATTCGCAGCGGAAATAATAATTCATTAGAAAAGTTAAGTAGAGAATACAAACTACTATCTTCTATGTATGAATTTAAAAGTTCATCGCTCTATCTTTTATCCTCTCGTAACATCAATCAATATATATCTCGAATCAAATATTCATCTTTGCACTCTGAGCCAAAGATATTCATCATTAATCATGTTCATCTAAATACATGTTCATCTTTGCACTACGGGCCAAAGATATTCATCAGAAATCATTCATCTTTGCACTACGGGCCAAAGATATTCAATAATATCATCATTTAAGACCGAGGATGATGAAAATATTTTTAAAAGAAACGAATCCAAAGAAACAAAATGACAAGGATTAAGGATTAAGGATTCGTACTTTGTTTTATCCATGTCCAAAAATACCTCAAAATAATCATAGTGGTGTAAAATTCAAGAATGATCAAAACATGGATACAATCAAAGCTAGTATCCAGAATAGATATTTTAGACGAAAAGGAAAAATTTTATTTTTTGATGAATAATGCCAGATTCGTGAATAAAGGTCGTGATATCGTGAATAGTGCCGTATATCGTGAATAGTAACTCGACACCAAAAGTTCCAAATTTGATAAAAAAAACTTGGATCAATATTTCAAAGATAGTGATATTGAAGAAATAATATCATTACGAAAAAAAATAATATCCCTTACCTCGAAAGATCGACTTCTAAATTTGAAACACCTGGATATAGGCTATGACTTGAACTTGCAATCAGTATAGCAATACTCAAAATATACTCAAAATACTCACAAGAATACGCTCGATAATATAGAGAGAGAAAACTTCAGTTTCTGGTGTAATTTTCAATTCTAACCTAAGCACTCTATTTATAGGAAAATGCTTAGAACACCAAAGCAGAAAATTTATTAATTTTTATTCCTATGCCCACATTTAGAGATCTGAATTCAGCCACTTCTAACACATGCAAGACCCAAAATAATGATAAAAAATGTTTTTGTCATTTTAAATATTTTATACTTCCAAAAATCAATTATTTCGGAGCTTCGGAACTTCAATAATTCACAATAAATAGTCCTTTCGTCAGAAAATTCGAATCGCGCGAGTTTTTATAGGAAATTCCATTATCTACAACTTCTGAGAAGGAAGTTTTTCCAAATTCCAAACACAAATTGACCAAATCCATAAATCAGGCGATTTTACAGTCAGAATCAAATTTCACCAAAAAATGGGGTCCAATTTAACACATAAAACATGCTTTAAATATTTTTTTGTAACAATAATACTCCTCCTCCATATATACTCATATATCCCACATTCATCATAAAATATCATCATTATTATATTATTAAAATATAATAATATATTTAAATGAATTATTTTATCATAAAAAGATAAAATTTCAATTTTCAACAATTGTCACATTAAAAATTTTCTCCATCTATATCCACATAAAATCAATATTTTCCTCATCATATGAATCAATAATTAATTATTCACAAATAATATTACAGAATCACAATATTGACAACCAGCAGTTTCCCAGGAAAGAGGGGGCTTTTCAATAAGAATTTCTCCTTACTGGCGCGCAATTATGTGACCAAACCTCTCCTTAGACAGAACTTTCTAGACATTGCCAATAATGTTATCTAATAATATTATTCAGATAATATGAATTATTGCTTCGATAATGAAAAATATTGTGTAATGACAATTATTGAAACAACAACAATATAAAATATCAACGCAACAATTATTAAATCAATAAAATAAAATACTGAACAGTAATTATTTAACCATTATTGAGTAAGGGCCTTCTTACGTAAGAATCAATAATTGGTGCAATACTGGTACTTACTATGTTTTAACCACCGAGTATTTTAACAGTATTAACGGTAACAACTACGCCGTTATTTTTAAACAACTTATATTTGTCGTTTTTTTCATCCAATCGCTTTTCGTTATGGGATCCACACATGGGCTCGCTACCATAAATTTAATATTCCCCGACAAATACGAATATTCCACGACCAAACGAATATTCCCCGACAACAATGAATATTTTATAACCACTTGCTTATTTCGAAATATTTGCGTATTTTACCCATAACTACCCACATTAATCAAATCAACCCTTACTATTTCAAAATAATAAATAGAGAAAATTAAATTTCATTAATAATAAGTTGGGGTCTTACATACAGAGAAAAAGAAAGAAAAAGGTTTTTAAAGAAGAAAAGTACAGAAAGTTTCGAGAGAGAATTATCGGAGAAATTGAGAGTGTACACGTGAGGTTTTCAAACAATTCCAGTGGTGTTAGCAAGGATTACTGAGCAATTAGAAGGTATGTGGCATAACATTTATACGTATATATGTTTTACGTAATTATGCCTAAAGTCTCTATGTATATGTGAATTTGACTGTAATATAAGGTTCTTTACAAAAATTATCTGTAAATTATGCTTTACTAAATCATGTGTTTTGGTAATAACTAGCATGTATATATGTATATATATGATTGTATGCTTAATGTATAGATAAGATTGTATGCTAATTTACGGTTACAAGAAGGAAATAGTTTTACAGTAAAGATATGAACAATGATTGTTAAATTTTGTATGATAACAAAATTAGATTATACTAATTGAGAAATTAAAGATTTTATTAATTCATTTGTTACAAATTTCAGAGAATTGTAGTTAAAGTAAAAAAATTGGTTGTTATTAGAATTTACAGTGTTTACTGTGTTAAAATATATCAACTATGGAGTTTTGGTTTTTAAACTGTGTTTTCAAAATTTAAGTTTTCTAAAATTTTTGTTTAGTTGTTTAAATTGGTACATATATGCTTGGTAATATTTATGTGTGCTTTACATGGATTACACATGTTAATTGGTGTTAGAAATTAAAACACAGTAGCTTGGTTTTGTTTCTGGTTTTGGGTGTTGTTGACGTCGGGATTTTTGAGTGTCCCTTTTCTTTACTTGTTCTTTGGTGTTCTCATGTTAATGTGAGATTTGTTTGAAAAATAAGTGAAAAAGGTCCGACATGTATAATATTGACGATTTGACTTTAAGAGTCGCCAGTTGGTGTATTTAACTGGTCGCACCAATGCAACCGAAAAGGTTTGCACATTGACCTAGTGATGTGACACTGCTAAACGGGTCTATGAAATCGAGATTCATTTGGGTCCGGGGGCTTGATTATCCGGAGGGAAGGTGTTAGGCACCCCCCGACATCCGTGTTGCCAAGGTGACAACCACTTTTCAAAGAAACTGTTATATGAATGTGTGTGTGTGTGTGGATCAATGTGCAATTATTTGAAAGTAGTGCGAGGCCTCGTTCGCACCTATATACACAAGGTTTGAATTATAGAAAAATTCAGTTTTAACCAAGATATAGTAATGACGTTTTGTAAAAGAGGTTTTTTAAACCCCGTGCTCAATAGGAATTGAGACCTTTTCATACTTCCATTTATTATTAAATGTTCGACTGGTTTGCTTTTATTTTCGAGATGCGAGGCATCTTCGAGAAATAATATCTGTGATCTTAAACTCCTTATGGGCATGATGACCATCCAAGGAAATTCATACACTATAAATAATGTACAAGTCGCTTACAATGAAAAAAAGTCCATCACGGAACCAGAATCTAGATTCATGGAGATCAATCTGTGATCACATGATTCCTAGGCTCACATGATCTGCAGTTTATATGAAAAGCAGTAAGCAATTATATATATATATATATATATGCATGATTAGCCACCACGAAGCAACTCCATGGGGGATCAAAAAAGTAAATAAAGCTGTAAAAGCGATCAACCGCCACGAAGTAAACTCCAGGCGGGACGAAATGTAAATAAAACTGTAAAAGGCCACGAAGTAAACTCTAGGCTCATGTGAAGTGTAAATATATATATATATATATATATATATATATATATATATATGTAGTAAACGCACCGGATATAAAATCCAGGCTCATCGGATATGTCCGACAACAATTATATATATAAGTATGTATATATAAAAGCAATAAACGCTCCGGATGTAAAATCCAGGCTCATCAGATATGTCTGACAACAATTATATATATATATATAAGCAACTAAACGCTCCGGATGTAAAATCCAGGCTCATCAGACAAAGTCTGACAACAGTTTATATATATATAAGTATATATATATAGAAAAGCAAGTAAACGCTCCAGACATAAGTCTAGGATCAATCGAGGCATAACTCGATAATGTTAGTCTATATAAAAATATATACATATATATATATAAGTATATATATACTGAGATGAAATAAAAACCACTTTTAATCAAGTCCGGCAAAACACACTCACACGACTCTCAACGTGTACAACAGTGTGTGATAATATGAGAAGAAAGCTTTATAGAATGTAAGAAGGCTTACAGTGGGTGCCAAAGTAGACTTCTATAACTCTATATGGACAAACACTTAGCTCCCGCTGGTAAATTTGTAACTGTATGTGGGCTAATAGGTGTTTAAAAAGAGCAAGCACTCAATATGGGGTGTGTATAAAGCAAATTGGACAGGGCTTCCTCGCCTTCTTTTTTCAAATATGGCTGGCCTAAGCCCCATATATATAGAACCGATGGCCGCAGGTGTACCTACGGCAGCCTCTGATACACCTGCGGTAGGTCGTGGTGCATCCGGGCCTCGCGGGTACCGTCGTCTCGAAGTACGTGCACTCGTGCAATAGAATGTTCGCTCGAACTTGCAGAACTTCAATTCGAGCATCCGAACGAGGTGTACAAGACCATCTTTGGATTGATTTTGTTGAGAGTCACGCAATGACATGGGATTTGCCCTTTTTGATTTCAGGAAGATGGGTCCATGACCGAAATAGCATTCCGGGTTCCCGTCAGGCAATCCGATGAGCTGTTTCGCGTAGTTTTCGCTTCGAAGTTAAGATATGAGTCTTGTGGGACTAATTTTGAATCAATTTGAGTTGACATAAGTGTATTTGATTTGAAGTGAAGTTGAGTTAGGAAAATGACCATTTTTCCCCTCCCGGGGTTATCTCCGGTTTTCGCACAGTTATAGCATGTTTTTCCCAGGGTTATCTCTGAGATGGTCATGCTATTGACTCTGAATGTACTCAGGGTTATCTTTGAGGTTGGAATTGATGCTATGGTCCTCCAGGATTACCTCTAGAGTGTGAAAAAGATGTTTTTGCCCTCCTGCACAGTTAGTAACAGGAAAAGAAAATTTTGAGTGTCTACAGATGCCCCACTTTATCATGTTCATGCAATGCAATAAAATGGACATGATAAAGATTAGTAGACACTTGAAATATAACAATGTATTTTTAATGATGCAGATCACAATGTGGTAAATGTGATGATGAATGTTTAAAATGTTTTCGCAAATCGCAGTTCGCAAATCACATATCGCATTTCGCACTACGCATTTTGATTTTGGCCAATCGCACTTCGCAACTCGCACATCGCATTTCATATTTCGCATTTCGCATATCGCAAATCGCAATGTAATGAATGTTATGATGCATGTTTAAAATGTTTTCGCAAATCGCTTTACCTTTACCGGGGATTGTTGATCGCATTTGGCTTTTTTTTGGTGCCACTTATGCCTGTTTGATGAAGAGAAATGAAGCTTTCGCCGATGCATACGCTGGTAGTTTACAATGGTGCCTACCCTGATGGTAGTTTGATAACAGATCCTACCCTGCTGGTAGTTTACATCGCCTAACTATTTTGGTTCCCACTCGAACGGCGGTATAAAAATCTTTCATCGTTGAATTGTCATGATGTTGCACTGAATTGATACCAATGGTTTTGAATACCGGATCTCCTGATACCTTCGCTAAAGTAATATTCAAAGGTTTGCTTCGGTAGATTCTGCCTGATGTGACGCTTGATAGAGATGTACGTTGATGTAGCGCATTTGCATACGCAGATCACGCACGATGTGATGATCTAGATTTTCTTAGGAGCCTATTGTCCTAGATTGATGCAGATTATAATTTGTATGGAGTAGAATTTTTTTCTCTCACCTTTTTTGAGGTGATTTGGAGTTTTCTTTCACTGTTAGGTGCTTGTGCCCCATTTCCTTAAACATTTGATTTGCAACCCGACTGAACTGATGACCTTAATGCCGCTAATATCCCTTGAGGGTGCCGTCTATACTTTCGCTGCTGAACTTTGAACTTTAGTGTAGAGGCCTCAACTTATGAGGATTTGGTGCAAATTGATGGTGTAGATTTCATTCGCCAGACCCTTTATCATTGGGCTTCTGTTCTTAAGTTAAGAACTTTGTTGAGAATTTTCCCCTTCGTTTGTAGGGGCAAGCTAATGTCGCCATGATTTCTTTCAGGAGTTTTCCTTCTTTTGATGAGAGGTTTGATCCCGCCTTAAAATCCTTCACTTTCCTGGAATCGGAAAATGCCCCATCCTTTCAGATATCTTGATGTCGGGATTCATACGAGAAACTCTCTTTGTTGATGAAGTCGCAAAGTGAGTAATATCCAAATCGCTAATGAGGTGATGTGAGGAAGCTTTGATGATGATGGACCATCTTGATGGTGTTGACCGGGCATTTTCCTCTTTAGGATGTTTGATAAATGCCCCAGTGTTGAGTTGACGCTGTTTCCGAGATTGCCCAAGTCTTGTTGTAGTGGTCACAATATCGGGTTGTCGTCAATTTTGAAATTGCCCGTGCCTTGCTTGTTATGCAGGATAGTCCGCTTTGACGAGATGGGGATGATAAGATCTTTGAGATCACAAGAGACCTTTTCTTCTGTACCAGATGGTGAACAAGTATAGGACTTGGGTTTTGATGCCTTTAATCATTATTCCTGACTTGTTATTGCAATCTGTCTTGATTATCTTCTAATTTGATGAAGACTCGTGATTAAGGGTGTCAAATCTTTGAAGGTCCTCGCTGCTGGTTGTCTTGGTATATCGTTGTTTCTTCTTTTTTGGGATTTGTGCCAGATTTGATGGAATGACATTACAGTGTTGTTGGGTCTTCTCCACATAGGTCGCTGACTTGGAGGGTCATTCTTGGGATCGACGTTTGGATTTGGACGTTTCTATTGAGGGTCAGACCGCACCACTGGTGGTTGCCTACGTACTCCTGTGAGTGTGGGAGATCAGGTATGTGTAGTTCCTACTTGATAAGATAAACGGTTTGACAAGTGTTTATTTGAGAAGCATTTGTTTGAGAAGTGTTTATTTAAGAAGTGTTTGGTTTGAGAAGTGTTTGGTTTGGGTTTTTTGGGTTTTTGTTTGGTTTGACCGCACCATAAATGGTTGCCTACGTACTCCCATTAAAGAGGGGAGATCAGGTCTTTCGTAGTTCAGGCTTGATGAGCTGAAACCTGAATGATTTGATTTTTGGTTTTTTTGATTTTTTTGATTTTTTTTTCTTTTTTTCTTTTCTTTTTTTTCTTTTTTTCTTTTTCTTTTTTTTATACATGCATGGAAAATAAAAAGCATACTGTGAAGGAAGTGATACCGTCCCAACATCTTCTGGAACTCGTAACTTTATCCCCTAGATCTACATTTTTTTGGCTAGTTGAGGCCTGATAGTCCAGTCGTCGATGGGCGTATGTTGCCTTTCAAGGCTCATGACGAGAGGTTACTTCTGGTTTTGAATGTCTTCACTTATGGCCATAACTTGATTGCTTCCTAGTTCAGTACATTCCTCAAGGATGCTTGAGCTGGACCCATCGCAAAAAGGTATGAACTCTTGATTCTTTGATAGGTTGGTTTCCTTGATAACCTCACCACTTTTTCCCTCATCTGTTCCTTCACGCTTTTCCCGGGCTTGAGAGGATTCAACCATGAAATCTTCTTCGAACTGTCGTTGCATTTCTTGCAAGGAATTTTACTTTTTTGCTTTTCTTCCTTGGAAAGGATCAGTATTTCCTCCGCATCATCCAAGGTGATAAAATCAGAAACGTGGTTGATATCTTTGGACCAGAAGATGTTTGATGTTGGCAGAAGAATATCCTTCGGGAATTCCCTTGTCTCTTCTATCATTTCCTGCATTAGGATCGCTCCATCTTGTGTTCTGCCAGGATTATCGCTCATAGCCTTCACCTTATTTGAACTACCTGTCTCGAGTGGACATCTTAAGCTTTTTATTGCCTTTTCGCCTTTTTTGGTCTTGGGAATTTCTATCTCCAGCTCTCCATTTTCAATGAGATCTTGGATTTTATGTCGCAAAGCCCAACATTCCTCAGTCGTATGTCCAAGTGAGTTAGAATGGTAGAGACATATCTTAGTAGAATCATAACTCTTCATCTTGGGATTTATAGGAGGCAGCAGCTCAGTAATCTTTCCTTCGCTTATCAGGTGTAGCATTTCTTCATTGGATTTGCTTAGAGGGGTGAATTTTTGGACTCTTGTGGAAGTTGTTTGATCTTTCTTCTTTGAGAGTTCGCATTCCCCCAAGCGATTTTTCCGTTGGCGAGGTTTGCTAGAAATTTTATCATCCTCCTTTTCTTGGCCTTCTGATAGTTGAGTGAAGAAATGCCTCGTAAGCTGATGTTGGAGCACTATCAACTTAGCTAGCAGATTTATTTGGTTCTGGATTGTCTCTAACTTTTGCATTACTATCATACCCTCCTCCGAGTTTTCCCATTTTAGGACATCTACTCTGTGCCTTTGGGGGTAGTCTTCTATCCTTCGTATGCACTTACGAATTGGATATATTTTAGTGCTTCCTGACCCTATCATGTTTACTTCTTCCGTATCATGCTGCAATGGAAGATTGGTGTTGACATTTTGTTGGTCAGGTTATTGGACAACAATACTGCCACTTTCGATTAGATTTTGAATTTTATGCTTTAAGGACCAACAATCTTGTGTATCGTGTCCTGGAGATCCTTAGTGGTAAGCACATCTCTGGCATGGATTGTATCTTTTGCTCCCTGGTTCCAGAGGAGGAGCCAATTCGGTAATTTGCTTATAATCCATCAATATCGCCAACACATTTTCAAGAGAATCGCCTAGTGCAGTGAACACCCAATTTTCCGTTCTCTCAAATTTTCTTTTCCTGTCCTGGAATTGGTTAAATGTTGCATGTTGTTGAAATGGCAGATTGTCTCACTTTTTCCAAATGGGGCGACTGTAGGTTGGTCTACTAGATTGCCCCTGCACAACAAGGGATATATCTTCAGTGTCTTTATCAGGTACCCCTTTGGGATTGCTCGCATACTTGCCAGTCTGTATATGCTTGGCAACTGCTTCCAAGGCAGTGAAGTCTTTAATCTTGTCGGCCTTCAGGCCCATCTCTTCTATTTCACCGTGTTTGATCATTTCTGAGAATGGCTTTCCTATGCCTGCTAGGATCCTCTCGTAGTACGAAGCCTCTTGGATATCAATAAACGTCATTACCATCTCAGTTTTCATCATTGATGGAATGACTTGCATTGCGAGATGTCTCCACCTTTGGACATATTCTCAGAAAGATTCAGTACTTTGCTTTTTGACTTTAGTCACTTGGTGTCGATCTGACGCCATTTGTGACTAAAAACTGTACTTATTTAGAAAGGCGTGGGCCAATTCTTCCCAGTTGTGGATTTTGGCATTGTCAAGTCGGGCATACCAGGCTTTAGCCTCTCCAGTAAGACTCTTTTGAAAAAGTTGCATTCTAAGACTTTCATCTTCAGCATAAGACCCCAGTTCGCCAATGTACACTTTCAGATGCGTATAGGGATCGCCTGCCCCATTGTACTTTTCAAACTCTGGGACTTTGAATTTGGTAGGATATCGAGCCCCTGGGAATATGCAGAGATCTGAATAGGTGACACTCCCATAATTTCCAGTCCCTTTGATTGACCGGATGGTCTCCTCCATTTGTTGGACTTTCTTTCTTAGATCCCCAGTTTCTCGATTATCCCTGAGATATGTGATCTCTTTATTGGAATGAGGTTTAGGTATCTGGGTTTCCATCTTTTTGCCAATACCCTGATTGCCCCCTGGGGTGGATAACTCTTGTTGAGTAGGCATTGTTTGGCCCTGGATTCCTCCATGTGTAGAGGATTCTGTATGGATGGGTATTTGTGGACCCTGAGTAGATTGGTGTAGTTCTTTGAGCATAACAGCCAACTCTGTCATTTGATAAGCAAATCTTCGAACTCCTCGTGAGAGAGAGTGAGAGTAGATCAGTTGGGCACTTTTATCCATGTCTAATCAGGGGCTTAATGCCCTTTTGGACTTTAAAAGGGAAAAAGGATCAATTGCTTCCCTACAAAAACTTATGTAGTTTAGTCTTAGGGAAATGTATAAAAATTTTACATGCTATCATAACATGCCCATTTTAGGAATATTATCCTGCAAAATGGGTGTAATTTGATAGCATGTCAAGCCTCAATATGCATTCACATATTCTTCATATTTTCCATTACATTGAGATTGACAAGTAATTGAAATGCGAGAGTATGAAGAGACTTCCCTTCGCGTTTGGTTTATCAGAGGCTGACCTATCTTAGGGTTACTCTCGCGGCTTTTTGGCATGAAGGTTCCCATATCCTCGCAATCTACTTGACGGGAAGTTAATCCGGTCGTTCAACTGGAGCGAATCTGAGTGGTGCCTTTCCTGAGCCCCGGGGAATTATTCTTCCCACGAGTCCAGTAATCAAACACCGACAGGATAGCCTCCTGGTGGAGGGACAACACAACATATATTCACATACAACATGTCTCACCGTTTATGCAAAATGATGACATGTGCGAAGCACTAATATCACAAATAGATATTTAGCGGTCAAAGATAATTAAGATGCATTCGTACATTTCATCATAAATGTAAATGCAACATTCACACACAAGCATATAAAAATTTTGAAAAGCTTGTAATAGCGGCTTAAGCCCTCTTACTAGAGTCCCAAAAGAGAGTCGCCACCGTCGACGCCGGGATTTTTAGTGTGTCCTTTTTAGTTACTTGTTCTTTGGTGTTCTCATGTTAATGTGAGATTTGTTTGAAAAACAAGTGAAAAAGGTCCGACATGTATAATGTCGATTTATTTGACTTTAAGAGTCGCCATTGGTGTATTTAATCGGTCGCACCAACGCAATCGAAAAGATTTTGCACATTGACCTAGTGATGTGACAACTGCTAAACGAATTGTGTGAAACCAGAGATTCATTTGGGTCCGGGGCTTGATTATGCGGAGGGAAGGTGTTAGGCACCCCTAACATCCGTGTTTGCCCACGGTGACCGCCACTTTTCAAAGAAATCATTATATGAATGTGTGTGTGGATCAATGTGCAATTATTTGAAAGTAGAAGCGAGGCCTCGTTACACCTATATACACAAGGTTTGAATTTATAGAAAAATTCAGTTTTAACCAAGATATAGCAATGAAGTTTTGTAAAGAGGTTTTTCAAACCCTGTGCTCAATAGGAATTGAGACCTTTTCATACTTCCATTTAATTATTAAATGTTCGGCTGGTTTGCTTTTATTTTCGAGATGCGAGGCATCTTCGAGAAATAATATACAGCAGTGCCGAACTCCTTATGGGCATGACAACCATCCAAGGAAATTCGTACACTATAAATAATGTACAACACTCACTACAGTACAAAAAAAGTCCATCATGGAACCTAATCTAGATTCAAGAGATCAATCAGTGATCACATGATTCCTAGGCTCACATAATCTGCAGCTTTATATGGAAAGCGATGGCAATTAATATATATATATATATATATATATATATATATATATATATATGCATGATCACCACCACGAAGCAACTCCATGGGGATCAAAAAGTAAATAAAATTGTAAAAGCAATCAACCGCCACGAAGTAAACTCCAAAGTGAGTGACGAAATGTAAATAAAGTCATAAAAGCGATCATCAACCGCCACTAAGTAAACCCTGTGTTCTGGCAAAATGTATATATATATATATATATATATATATATATAAAAGCAGTAAACGCACCGGATATAAAATCCAAGCTCATCAGATATGTCTGACAACAATTATATATATATAAGCAATTAAACGCTCCGGATGTAAAATCCAAGCTCATCAGACAAAGTCTGACAATAGTTTATATATATAAGTATATATATAAGCAAGTAAACGCTCCAAACATAAGTCTAGGCTCAATCGAGGCATAACTCGATAATGTTAGTCCATATAAAATTATATATATATATATAAGTATATATATACTGATGAAATGAAAATCACGGATCAAAGTCCTGCAAACACACTCACGACTCTCGGCGTGTACACAAAGGTGTGATAATATGAGAAGAAAGCTTTATAGAATGTAAGAAGGCTTACAGTGGGTGTCAAAGTAGACTTCTATAACTTTATATGGACAAACACTTAGCTCCCGCAGGTAAATTTGTAACTGTATGTGGGCTAACAGGTGTTTAAAAAGAGCAGGCACTCAATATGGGGTGTGTATAAAGCAAATTGGATAGGGCTTCCTCGCCTTCTTTTTTCAAATATGGATGGCCCAAGCCCCATATAAATAGAACTGATGGCCGCAGGTGTACCTACAGCAGCCTCTGATACACCTGCGGCTGGTCGTGGTGCATCTGGACCTCGCGGGTCCTGTCGTCTCGAAGTACGTGCAAACGTGCAATGTAATGTCCACTCGAACTTGCATAACTTCAATTCGAGCATCCGAACGAGGTGTACAAGGCCATCTTCGGACTGCTTTTGTTGAGAGTTACGCAACGACATATTATTTTCCCTTTTTGATTCCAGGAAGATGGGTCCATGACTAAAATAGCATTCCCGGGTTCCCGTCAGGCAATCCGGTGAGTTGCTTTCATGAAGTTTTTTTTCAAAGTTAAGATATGAGTCTTGTGGGACTAATTTTGAATCAATTTGAGTTGACATGAGTGTATTTGATTTGAAGTGAAGTTGAGTTGGTAAAATGACCATTTTGCCCCTCCCGGGATTATCTCCGGTTTTACATACATTATAGCGAGTTTTTCCTGTGGTTATCTCTCGAGATGGTCATGCTGTTGACTCTGAATGTACTCAGGGTTATCTCTGAGGTTGGAATTGATGTTGCGGTCCTCCGGGATTACCTTTGAAGTGTGAAAAAGATGTTTTTGCCCTCCTGCACAGTTAGTAACAGGAAAAGAAAATTTTGAGTGTCTACAGGTGTTCTGTAATTTGGAGCCCAAGAGCCAAATTTCGCATGTCAAATTTGATTTCAGGCCTTAAATACCAAATTTCATACTCAACGCCAAAACAGGCCAGAAATTTGTGCCCTAGCGTTGGAATTCGCACCCCGACGCTGGAATTGGCGCAGCAGCGCTGGAAAAAGTGGTCTAAGTTGGACAGTTTTGACCTTCTGTAGTAAAATGGCCATACCCTTTTCATACGAACTCCGATTAAGGTGATTCAAGATGATCCGGAACGAGGACGAATAGGCCTACAACTTTCATTGTTTAAGTTTTTTAAATAGAGATCGGAAACAAGGGTAAAAATGGTCATTTGTGGGACTGATATGTATTAGGAGGCAATCGGAGGGCGTCAGGAATGCACATATGCAAATGTAGTGCTCCTGACGATAAAAGATGTTTTCCTAAGTTATAAAACATGAATATTAGTAAATATAATGATGTTTAACATTAATAAATGATGTATTAGATAAGTTGTATAAGCATATTAAGCACACACAAGAGAGACGAATCGGGCGTGTGACGAATGAACGTCGAAACGCCGTGCCAAGTGTAAATAAACTTAAAAAGTGTTTTAATTCAATTGAAATGAATATTATAAGATATGGAATAGATTTAATATAAAACCAATAAGTAGTCCTAGCAAGACTAAAGCACTTGAATGAACTTCGAATATGAAATATAGTGAGTTATAAGTCTAAAGTTAACACAATCAAATTGAACATTGTGTATTGATTATTAGGAAGGGTTATAGGATGTAGATTAAAGTTTACATCACAACTACTATGCATTGCTATGTGACTAATAGTTGATGTGAATGATTATATAATTGTGTAGGGCACGTGAAGTGCAGATATCTCATAAGTTTGTTAAACTATTATTGGTAAACAACGATCAAGGCAAGTCTTTCAGTTCCTATTTGCTATGTGAATTTGATTGTTTTAAATCTTTATTGCAAAGAGCATGATGTGTTATATATATATTGAATGTATGAAATGTTAAAGTCAATTTATGACTACGTTATTTGACTAAAGCATGTTGATTGAGTAAGGAACTCAATCTTTATTATTGTTATATGAATTATAGCATGTATGTTATGTTAGTCCGATGTTTATGAGATATATGTTGAGCATGTTATTATGTGATACGTGATGCACGAAAACTGTTAGATTTTACTGGGCTGTCGAGCTCAACCTTGCAAATAACCACTTTTGTAGGTTAACTCTGGATAACTCTGCGAACTTTGCCTCGTACTGAGACACCGTCATGTTGTTTTGTTCCAGTCTAATAAACTCTACCTCCTTCATATGACGAATACTTTCTAAAAAGTACTTGTCATTGAACAGTTTCTGAAATCTTTCCCAAGACATGTTGAGTGCGGTTGGCTGGGTACGCTTCACAGATTCCCACCAGTAATATGCATCTCCACAGAACATAAAGGTGGCGAATGGAACCTTTTGTTCCTCCTTGCATCCTAAGACATCAAATATCTTGGTAATTTGCTTGACCCATGTTTCTGCTTTAATCGGATCGGGCTTTCCCCAGAAATCTAGTGGTCCCAACTCCTTGAACTGCTTGGCTGTGACAGACCGTGTGTTGCCATCATTTCCACACATATTTTGTACACGAGTTTCCCTCGTCTGATTTTGCATGAACTACAAAAAGCTCCTAAACATTCCATCATTCATCGTTTGCTCGGTAGTGTTGTTCACAGGAAGAATATTGCCTTTGTATTGCACGTTCTCCTGGTTTGTGACTAAAGGTTGTTCCACAGTCTCATACACTCCATTGTTAACATTCTCAGCAGCCATTCTTAAATACTGCCATAAAATAAGGGTTAATTAAACAAATTAACATATCACATTATATCCCTATATTATGACCAACCAACAAATAAGCTTAGATAGGACACACAAGCAAAGGATTTACTCATCTCTCCTCTCCTAGTTCTATTCCCCGATCTCCGCTTGAGACCATATCCCTAAGCTTTGATACCAACCGTGGCGCCCCAAAATAGGTATACAACACCCATTCTCGAGTCGCCAAATACATGGTACGAAAAGCAAACTACAACTTCAATAATACAATTGTCGTGCAAAATACGACAACACATCACATAATGAGAGTTTAAATACAAATATTATCTTCTAGACAATATCAACACTCAAATAAGTCCTCATTACAATTATTCATACACTATTTTACAGAAATAGTGAGGACTGCTAAAACATCTTTCTAGAACCATCACTCCATACCCCGACTCAATCCTGCTATGTTCTCACCTCCTAAGAAGAAAAATGGAACAAAAAGGAAAAGGGTGAGCTCAACTAGCCCAGTAAAGAACATTATGACTAAGATAATATACAACAAATTATCATAAGTCTTCAACAGGGAGAAATCTGATAGAATATAATAGACAACAAGTTTTAGATCAACAACTGCAGCGGAAACAACAATCCATTAGAAGAGTCATGTAGAGAATGAATTCTACTATCTTCTAAGATTTAAAAGTCCATCATCAATATTTTATCCCTGTAACAACAATCAATATACATCTTTAATCAAATATTCATCTTTGAACTACAGGCCAAAGATATTCATTTATATCACCAGTTGGTCATGTTCATCTAAACACCTGCTCATCTTTGCACTACAGGCCAAAGATATTCATCAGTTAATCATTCATCTTTGCACTACAGGCCAAAGATATTTAGTAATATCATCATTTAAGAATGAGGATGATGAAAAATATTTTAAAGAAAACGAATCCATTGAGACAGAAGGACAAATATTAGGGATTCGTATAACAGTTCATCCAAGATCAATAATACTTCACAATAACCAATTGTGAAGCAGAATTTAAAAATAACGATCAAAACATGGATACAATCAAAGATGGTAGCCAAAATAGACATCTTGGACAAAAAGGAAAATTTTTATTTTTCGGTGAATAGTGCCGTATTCGCGAATAGTGTCGTATACGTGAATAGTGTCGTATACATGAATAGTAACCCCGACACAAAAAGTTTCAAATTTGATTAAAAAGTTCAAACCAATATTTCGGCATAATGATATTAAAGAAATTTATATTATTTCGAAAGAAAATAACATCCCTTACCTCAAAATAACCGTATTTCTGACTGAATTTCGGATATAAAGTCGACAGAAACTTGCACGGAATAGCAAATCTCAAAGTATTAAAATACTCACAAAAATACGCTCGATAATCTAGAGAGAAAGAAAACTTGTTTCTGGTGTGATTTTTAATTCTAACCTAAGCGCCTATTTATAGGAAAATGTTAGAACGCCAAAGGAGACTAAAATAATAGAATATTATTATTTCTTATTCTTTCTTCTACGCAAGCAAGCTAGCCACCAATTCTAAAAATTTTCAGCAGCCCATGTGCATTCAACACCAACCAAAAAGTTATTTTATTTTTCGAAACTTCAGTAATTCATAAAAAATAGCCCATTTATCAGAAAAATATGAATTTTATGTCCATTCCATATGAAAGCAAATTCTCTACAACTTTGCAGAAGAAAGTTTTTCCAAATTCCAAACCAAAAATATCTAAAATCCACAAACGGATGATTTTTAATACCTCCAATCCGACAAAATACTGATAAAACACCTCAGTATTAATTCCTTCATTTATAACCACATAAAATAAATAAATCCATCATTTATATCCACATCAAATAAATATTCCTTATTATATAAAATCAATAATTAATTATTCATAAATAATATTACAGAATTATAATTATGACAACCAGGCAGTTCCCAAGAAAGGGGGGGATTTCTAATAAGGATTTCTCCTTACTGGCACGCAATTAGGTGACCAAATCTCTCCTTAGACAGAACTTTCTAGACATTGCCAATAATGTTATCTAATAATATTATTCAAATAATATGAATTATTGATCTGATAATGGAAAATATCTTTGTGCGTTGACAATTATTGAAACAATAATAATATAAAATATCAACGCAGCAATTATTGAATCAATAAAATAAAATATTGAACAGTAACTACTATAAAAATTATTGAGTAGTGCCTTCTTATGTACGAATCAATAATTCAAAATATTGTGCAATACTGGTAATGCTATCTTTGTGCACCACGCCAGACATCAGTATTTTAACCACCGTGTATTCCAATAGTGTTAATTCAGGTATAATTACGCCAATTATTTATAAAACTCATACTTTGTCATTTTCTTCATCCGACGCTTATTACATTATGAGCCCCCACGAATGGTTTAACGGCAGTCGCATTTAATATTCCCAAACAAAAAGAATATTCCACGACCAAAAGAATATTCCCCGACAAAAATGAATATTTTATAACCACTTGCTTATTTTGTAAAATTTGCACATTTCACCCATAACCAAAGCATTATATCAAATTAACACCTTATTAATTTAGAATAATGAATAGAAAAAATTCAATTTTATTTATAATAAGTTGGGGTCTTACAATCAATGCATCATGTAACCTGGTGCAGAGATGATAAAATTGATGGAGTCATCAATGCAGTATTACTTAGTGTTGGATGTGATCTAAGGATCGTCAGTCCACTATGGTATGATATAGTATGATAAAATCACCAAATAACGGAATCCTCAAACAGACTGTAAATACAGTGCGGTATCATGACGTCATAAAAAGATATTTGAGATTTCTTTAAGATATGGGAATATATATATATATATATATATATATATATGTATGTATGTATAAGTATATTTCGATTGATGTCCGAATTATTGTAGAAGTCTATGCTATTTGATTCAGCTAGATGAATATTGAAAGATGTTCATGAAATTCAAGCGTTTATTGAAAAGTTATGCCAAACCAAATTGTTTTGGTGCGGATTCAGATGTTTAAAAGCTGAGGTGAACAACCCTATAAGGGGACATGTTTTCGGGGACAATGGTTCCGAGCGTAACGATATATAGTCGTTACAAAACACTACGTTCTTGACCCACGTAGTGGTACAATAAGTCAGCCACCTAATTATGCGTGTGGAGGGTGTTTTCAGTCTTTGTGATTGATAAACACTCTGGTTTGTAGTGTGAAGGATTGAGTTGAAGCACTAGTAAACTGAGAATAGAGTTCACGGTCTTGTGACCCCTCAACATGATTTGGAATATTTGAAATTCCTGTTATTCATATCGCTTCCCAATTATTGAGCAATTGTGGAAGATTCTTATTATTCTGAAAGGTGAAAGTGGAAAGGATGAGAAAATTAAGCAAAACATAATAATTTCAATAAAGAATTAAAACTCCAGAAAGAAGAGAAATGTGAAACTCTTAGAAGAGGAAGAGGTAAGGAATATGATGATCTTAGAAAGATCATTAGAGAAAGAATTTGGTTGTAGAACCCAATGAATGAATAAAGTATTAACGTAAAATCTATTTTGATAGATTGAATGAATAAAGATTAATAAATAAAATTTCGAGGACGAAATTCTTAGAAGAATGGGTGAATGTAATATCCCGAGTGTTTATGATAACGATCCTTAGCAAAAAAATGAATGGGTTAAAGAGTATATATAATACTCAAAATATAATTGAGTTCAAGTGAAAGTTATGAAATAAAACCTAGAATTTGTTAAAGTAATGAATCTAGTAGGAAATATAAAATCTATATTAAGGTAATGTGTTGAAGATATTCAACGATAAATTTTTGAAAAGAGACTTGGTGAAAACCTAGGTAAGGAGGTTTCTGTGATTCCGAGGACGAAATCCTTATAAGGAGGGAAGGATGTGACAACCCTAATTTTCATAAGTTATTAAAATAAGAATTTAATAATTGAAATTCTTATTACGATGTGATTAATATAACAATCTAGAATTTTAATTATAATTATAAATATTTATTGAATTATATAAATATTTAATGGATGTGTTTATTGTTGAATAAATATTTATTTAATTTGGTTTGATTTGATTTGGTTAATTATTTATTTAATAAATAATTAATGGGTTAAGGAAATTAATTATTATGAGATAATATTTTAATTTAATTTAATAATTAAGTTAGAGAGTTTATAATGATTAAATGATTTATTCAATAAATTGTTATTAGAATTAATTAAATTAAGTATGAAAACTTAATTAAATAAAGTGTGATAAATAACTATATGATAAAGGAGTTATTAAAATAAATTAAAAGAGTTTAATTTAGTTTTGCCAAACAAAGCTTAAATATATTAAGTCTTTAAGATTTAAAGGGTTTTGCCAAACAAAGCCCTATGACTTTTCGATTTTTAATTTTAAATTATTTATAAAATAAACTAAATAAATAAAATATATTTATAAGCTATACGTTATATTGGTAACTGATATTATTTATTAGGTTATTATGACTATATGCGTTTCTTTTATGTACATTTTGTTATCAGTTTAGTATTACGTATAATCTATATTGTCTAAACCTAAGCCTAAGAAAAGCTACAGAGAAAAAAAGAAAGGAATGATTTTTAAAGAAGAAAAAATACGAAAAGTTTTGAGAGAGAATTATCGGAGAAATTGAGAGTGTACACGTGAGGTTTTCAAACAATTCCAGTGGTGTTAGCAAGGATTACTGAGCAATTAGAAGGTATTGGCATAACATTTATACGTATATATGTTTTACGTAATTATGCCTAAAGTCTCTATGTATATGTGAATTTGACTATAATATAAGGTTCTTTACAAAAATTATCTGTAAACTATACTTTACTAAATCATGTGTTTTGGTAATAACTAGCATGTATATATGTATATACATGATTATATGCTTAATGTATAGATAAGATTGTATGCTAATTTACGGTTACAAGAAGGAAATAGTTTTACAGTAAAGATATGAACAGTGATTGTTAAATTTTGTATGATAACAAAATTAGATTATACTAATTGAGAAATTAAATCATGATTATGTTAATTCGCTTGTTACTTAATTTCGAGAATTGTAGTTAAAGTAAACAAATTGGTTGTTATTAGAATTTACAAAGGTTTACTTTGTGTTAAAATATATCAACTATGGAGTTTTGGTTTTTAAACGGTGTTTTCAAAATTTAAGTTTTCTAAAATTTTTGTTTAGTTGTTTAAATTGGTACATATATGCTTGGTAATATTTATGTGTGCTTTACATGGATTACACATGTTAATTGGTGTTAGAAATTAAAACACAGTAGCTCGGTTTTGTTTCTGGTTTTGGGTGTTCTGTAATTTGGAGCCCCAACGCCAAATTTCGCGCCTCAGCGCAAAATTTCGTGCCCCAGCGCCAAATTTCGTGCCTCGGCACCAAAATAGGCGAGAACTTCACGCCCCAGCGCTGGAATTCGCGCCCCGGCTCTGGAATTCGCGCCCCAGCACCACTGTCTCACGCCCCAGCACTGGAAAAAGTGGTTTGAGTCGGACAATTTTGACCTCCTATAGTAAAATGGCCATAACTTTTTCATACGAACTCCGATTGAGGTGATTCAAGATGATACGGAATGAGGACGAATAAACCTACAACTTTCATTCTTTAAGCTTTTCAATTTGAGGTCGGGTACAAGGGTCAAAATGGTCATTTGTGGGACTGATATGTATTAGGAAGCAATTGGAGGGCGTCGGGAATGCACATATAAAAATGTAGTGCTCCTGACGATAAAAGATGTTGTCCTAAGTTATAAAACACAAATATTAGTAAATATAATGATGCTTAACATTAATAAATGATGTATTAGATAAGTTGTATAAGCATACTAAGCACACACAAGAGAGACGAATCGGGCGTGTGACGAATGACCGTAGAAACGTTGTGCCAAGTGTAAATAAACTTAAAAAGTATTTCAATTCAATTGAAATTAATATTATAAGATATGGAATGGATTTAATATAAAACCAATAAGTAGTCCTAGCAAGACTTAAGCACTTGAATGAACTTTGAATATGAAATATAGTGAGTTATAAGTTTAAAGTTAACACAATCAAATTGAACATTGTGTATTGATTATTAGGAAGGGTTATAGGATGTAGATTAAAGTTTACATCACAACTACTATGCATTGCTATGTGACTAATAGTTGATGTGAATGATTATATAATTGTGTAGGGCACGTGAAGTGCAGATATCTGTAAGCTGTTAAACTATTATTGGTAAACAACGATCAAGGCAAGTCTTTCAGTTCCTATTTTCTATGTGAATTTCATTGTTTTAAATCTTTATTGCAAAGAGCATGATGTGTTATATATATGTTGAATGTATGAAATGTTAAAGTCAATTTATGACTACGTTGTTTGACTAAAGTATGCTGATTGAGTAAGGAACTCAATCTTTATTATTGTTATATGAATTATAGCATGTATGTTATGTTAGTCCGATGTTTATGAGATATATGTTAAGCATGTTATTATGTGATACGTGATGCACGAAAACTGTTAGATTTTACTGGGCTGTCGAGCTCAACCTTGCAAATAACCACTTTTGCAGGTTAAAGATTTAAGGTAAGGATATGTGTTACGTGAATTATAGAGATCCATATTCACGAAGGTTTCTTATGTTTTATGGGAAATGTATTTAATATTTTGAATGTAACATGTTGTTGAATTATAAGTTGAGTTATCTGGTGTATATGGATACCTATTTATGATGTAAGACTTTGTATAATCATTTTGTTGTAACGATTCGCGATATAAATTTGAATCGAAGAGATGTAATGTAAAGGTTGCGATTTAGGGCAATAAAGAAGAAAATGTATAAAAGTTTTAATTATTCCGCAAATTTTCAACGGTTGTATTTTCGTTTAATGATGTAAAATTAGAGGTTGAATGTATTATTAACGACCGAAGTTGAGAATTAAATTGTATGAATTTTGGGGTCGTTACATTAGGCCTCCTCCCCTATCACTCTACTGGGTCCTCCAATGTCTGTCATCCTACAACCACAAACACAAGACAAGCAAACAACAACTCTATTAGAATGTTAAATAAACATAAGTTCATTGTATAAAATGAAATTATATTTCATAACACACTAAGTCTCTCTCTTAGGAAAACTCTACATGAGTTTCATCCCTTCCTATTTTATAAGTTCTCCTAAGTTATAATCTAAGGACTCTCGCTCCTAAGGTTTATAACTACAACTTTGATACCAACCCGTGACACCCCCAAATTCAGGCCACTCGTGTCACGAATTCAGTTTGCCACGTGATAATTCTAATAATAATAATAATTCTCACACAACAGAAAATAGAATAATTTATATTGTGATAACATAAATATTCTCGTCCCATGGTCTCGTAACCGCTACTACAACATTACAACTTAATTCAAACATAATGTATTACATCATCGTAACTAAGTCTTCATATAATATAATAATAGTAAATTCCTAACACTAGGAAATAAAGCTATTCTGAAGCCTTCTTTTTACCCTTGTCCTTGCCCGAGGGTTCACCACGTTCTGCCTTAACTAAAAGTTTTAACAAATTTGCCCAACAAGTAATATTGCAATAAGGGTGATCATTTATAGAGTTCAAATCTCAAGGGTATGACAGTGAATAATAGTTCAAGAATTATCAACAGTTCTTAATAAAGGTATCTATGGACTAAAAGATATCAATAAGAATCAATGCTTAATCATTTCGAGATTTCAAAATAATGAATACTGAGCAGTCATTAAGGACTATGAACTTCTACTAGAATTAACAGTATTATACTAAAAATCTAACAAAAATGAGTACAACAGGTAATCAGCCTAAAGTACCTTATGTTATGCATAACATTTAATCATACTCATGTGCGCACGTTGGTCTCCCGACAATTATATAGTTTCCCCTTCAAGGAGGGTTGTTCATCTCAGTCAATTATAAGAGTCTGCACCAATTCGATTGGTTTGGATAGCATTCAAATTCATGATTTAGGTCTAACCGAATCAAATGGCCTAGACCACTTTCTTTCAAAGTATATACAAACAATTATAAGTTCAACATCTAAAATCAAAGTTTGAAAAATGTAAACAACTTTATCTCTAAGCTACGACGCATTAAGTCATAAGACATGAATCATACTTTCAATGGTTTACTTGTATGACCAATAATAGCACAAGCTTGAGTAATGCTCCATAAAGAATAGGGTTAGGAACTTGCATAAAAGAGATAAGGTTTAGATACTTGCATAATATTCAAAGTAGTGTAAGTTAGAAACTTGCCTCAAGCATAGTTTACCAAAGTATAGCTTATCAACACTTTTTGAACCCTATTATAACATAGTTACATGTATAACATATTCATTAGTTACGTATATTCAATACTCATACTTGATATGTAAGTTTAAACGCATTTATAAGAGTCAAACTTAACCTTATAATTTCATACGTATCTCATCACATACCTTACATACATATAACACAAAATCAGTTTGTAAGACACTATGAAATAAAATAACATAGTTCGTAATCATCTTTTGACTTAACGCTTGAAAGTTTATAAACACTTATCAATTTTATGATTCTATCATTAGCATGCTTATTGACATTTTGAATACTGTATTTGGACATATATTACAGATTAAGACAACAATACAAGCATGCATCAACTCTCATATCACAAATGTAATGAGACAGACAACATCTTTGGGGTAGGTGGCGTAGCTGCATACTGTTAGGCTTAGGGGCGGCTTGACAATTGCTACCGTCTCCCACCCACTGACGAGTTAAGCTTTGCACTTCCTGGTTCTATCCCATTCTTTAACATACTAAGACATTAATACTTATCATGCAGACATGTTAGAGAACTTTACATACATGTATGAGCATTCTAAGTTCATTTTTACACATCATGGTCTTAGTTTGAGATTTCTAAGGAAATTGGCCAATTGAGGTCATGCATCATAAGGACTATTATGCTCACCATGTACACACATAAGATAGTCATGAAATCAGTTAGTATGCATGTTCACAAAGATCTTCATCCTATGCACATATTTAAACTTGTATAAACTCATTTTTAAATGATCTTATGTCATGTCATACTAGATGTATACTCATATAGACCATGATTACGGTATTAGTATGCAATCTTAGATGTGCAGAAATTGACCATGAAAATGCCTAAAGTACTAGTTTGCAAAAAGTCCAAATCTATCTTTATACATCATTTTAAACTTAAACCATACATTCTAGTGATACCAAGACTTCTTGGAATCATACTCATGCATCCTTAGAGTATATCTACAAGTCCACAAAGTCAGAATTAAAACATTACTACTTCCATCAAAGTTTTTCTTTTAAAACTCTAAGTCCTCTTTAAGAACACATACTAAAACAAGTTAAAGTTCACATGATATACAAAAGGACTTAAGTTCACAAATCAGGTCTATTGTCATGTATATCTAAGCCAAACTTGCATGCTAGAAACACCTCAAGACAAATGTAAGCTTTAATCTGGTTTCTAGGAATCTGCAGTAATCACTACGCACCCTAGTACAAATCAAGGCGTAGTACGCCTTCTTCCGGATGTAACTGTGAAAGGGCTCTATTTTGCAGAGTATCAAACCAAAGTTGGATTTCTTCATTCTAAACATACTCAAACTCAATCTTAAAGGTTCCATACATGTATACAAACTTCATAAACACTTTGGTAGTGAATTTCCAAATCAATTTCCCAAGAATCTAGTAGAATTTCTATGATTTACCAAAGTTGGAATTAAGAATTCAAATAAGAATTTTACCTTCTTTGAAGCTTAGTTAGCTTAGTTTCTAACTTCTGCAAATGCTAGACTCCTCCTTAAACAAAAAGCCACTCACACTCAAATTCTTGGAATTTAACAGACAATTCTCAACAACGTGAAATGGAAATGTAGCTGCCTTTTTATTGAGCAATGGTGGACTTGTTAATGGGTTTACACTAAGGTTGGATTCCATGGTGTAGAAGAAGAAAACAATGGATATCAAAGGGTTGCTCAACCACCACTCCATATCCATTTGTCTAGCCAATCATCACCTAGTTATAGCTACTGTACACAGCTTGGTAGTTTACGTAAAGAAGATATGGAACACTGTTTGGCAACTGAATTTGGAACAAGGCTTTTAAATCCTCAGCATTTGGTTCAATTGTGGTTAATTTAATTCCTTTTTGGTTCCCTCATGTATTTTTAATTTATCAATGGTACTACAAAATGAAAAGTTAGGGGATTAATATGTACCCATATCATATAATCCATGTGCATTGGGTTCACATAATTTAATATTTAATGCAGATAAAATAGTGTAGTTAGGTATTACTGACCGGGTATTCCCCATAGATATTATTAGTTCACATATATCAATATTATAACATTATCCAATATTAAATGTCTATTTTAAAACATTTAATCCCTTTCCGAATTTCTAAGATGCACAGTTAATTAACGATTTCTGTATTAAAATGTCACACATAATTTTATTGTGCTATTGGGTACTTCATACCATTAAATTCACTATTTTCATATGATTTTAATAATGTCACACATTACAATAATGTCCCATTTAATTCTTATAGTAATAATCAACCTTTCCCAGATTATTGGCATGGCCAATTTACTCCAGATTTATCTTGAAGGAGGCGCGATTGTCTTAGGTTCTTGTAGTAGTGTCAAACTGGTTTAGCTTTATGCCAGTTCCGACCTCTATCACCATACTAGTTTCACATAACATGAATTAAATTCCAAATCAATAATACTACTAGTTAAAGAGTTTATTAATTTCATACATGGAATTATACAATTACACATAATTAATCTTCCTCTTATTAAACTGTTTCCCTCTTAATTCACTTAGTGATTTTCTTAGTTCTTTATTATGCCACACTAGGAAATTCTAATAGACTTTACGTTAAGATTTTCACCAGTCTCATCACAATGCCATGCTGTCATATATATCTCAATACTTATTTAATTGAATCGAGGTTTTATAACTCATGCCACAACAATACTTATTTATACTCAAGTAAATACTCAACTTTTATTAATTTATTTATTAATAATATTCATAAATTCTCAAGTATTACATTCTCTCTCACCAGCCTTCTCTCAAGCTATCTATCTTTTAATCTCTCTTTATACTTTCCTCTATAGAATGCTCGAGGTTAGTGGTTGATGAACATTGATTGAGTCTCTCCTCAAATCTCCCGTCCCCCCTTTCCCCCTTCCCCCTTCCCCCTTCCCCCGTTGTATTTTATGTAAAAAATATATTACAAAGTTATATATATATATATATATATATATATATATATATATATAAATTTATTTTGTGATGTTACCATTAAAATACTTTAATGTGTAAATTGAATGAGACAAAATTAATTTATATATGGAGATATTATAACTATTCTAAATAAATTAAAATGCTTATTCTTGGAGAAAGTCTTGTGAGTTGTTACCGAATTAATGTGATGTTACCATTGTAATTCTTTTTTCTATAAATAAGGTTAAGCTCATCTACTTTATTAAAATTATATATATATATATATATATATATATATATATATATATATATATATTACTACTGCTTAGTTGGTAATATCACACCAACAAAAAGTTGTTGCCGTCCACATACTCCATCAAAAGGTGTTGCTCACACACACACACACACACACACACATATATATATATATATATATATATATATATATATATATATGAGAATGGATCTAAATTATTTCTCTTAAATAGCATTCTCTCTTAAATATCACTCTTTTATTAAAACTACGTCGTTTTGGAGATTCTTTTAAAATATAAAATAATATTAAAATAGAGAGGTCTCACTTGATTTCCTTTTATTTACAAAAATGTCACCTATAAGACCCTAACTTTTTATGAATAAAGATTTAATTTCTCTAATTATTATTTTGAATAATAAGGTGTTGATTTGATATAATGCTTTAGTTATGGGTGAAATGTGCAAATCTTGCAAAGTAAGTAAGTGGTCATAAAATATTCGTTTGGTCGGGAAATATTCTTTTTGTCGAGGAATATCCGTACGATAGCGCAATCATTGGTGGACCACATAACATAATAACTGTTGGATATAGAAAGCGACAGAAATAACTTTTTTATAAAATAACGGCAAAACTTTTACCGTTAACTGTTGAAATACCCTATGATAAAATACGATGAATACGCGTGATTTCACAAAGCGAAGACACCAGATTGCACAAGATTTCTAATTATTGATTCTTACGTAAGAAGTCACTTAGTTTCATTCAATAATTGCCACAATAATTGTTGCACAATATCTCATATTATTGATTCAATTATTGTCACAGTATCATCTACACAATATTTTATATTATTAAATCAATAATTGATACGCACAATTATTCATATTATTAGTTAGCATTATTGGCAATGTCTAGAAAATTCTGTCAAGGAAAGGGGTTAGGTTATATAATTGCGCGCTAATAAGGATAAATTCTTATCGGAAAGCCTCATCTTTCCTGGGAATGATCTGGTTGTTAATATTGTGAGCTTATAATATTATTTATGAATAATTATTATGTGGTGGATATTGGTTCAATTTTGATATAATTGAAGGAATTTATTTAAAGTTTGGCAAGTATTTTCTCCAATAAAATATTCATTCAATATATTATTATAATATTACATTATAATAATGTGATAATAAAATAATATAATTTTTTTTATAATTTAAATGGTAATAATATTATTATTATTATAATAAATAATTTTTAGCATGTGAGTAAAAATGGAGTAAAGGTTATCATTATGGTTTTTAATTCCTTCGTGCACTATTCTCCTGCGCATTTTTCAAAGTGGTCGGTGATTGATAATCTGCAAAGACAATGCATGTAATTGTTTCATTTGGTTTGGGCCCTCAACCTTTGGAAAAAAAGGAATTAGGCAGAAGTTTGGCAAGAAAGGTTGGCAGGAAAATTAGGTAGATTCATTTATCTCTCCCTCCGTTGCACTATAAATAGGGGGTAACCCCTCCTTCCTAAAACACACCTTCAATATCAGAAATTCTTATTCTATAGTATTGTGAGTATTTTTCTTGAGTATAAAGATACTTTGAGTGTAGCTTTTTGTGCAAGATTTTCTCAGAATAATATCTGATATTCCAGTCAAATCCAGTTTCTACTAGGGTAAAGGATATTATTTTATTTCAATACTCGTAAGAAATATTATTTTCTTTCATACTCTATTTTATGAAAGTGAAATTATTTCATTTCATATTCCTAAATTTAAACTTACTATGGTATGTCTTGCTTCTATAATTCCTGAAATGATTAGAAATTACTTAAGTTTTGCGCTTCATCTAATATCATTTTATTGGAATATTGGTCTGAACTTTCTTATTAAATTTTAAACTTTTCATGTATGGGTACTATTCATGGGCACTATTCATACAGTACTATTCACGAGTACTATTCACGACAAAATTTAATTTTTTTCAGTCCAAATTATTTTTGATACATGAATATCATTCTTGAATTTTACTTCACAAATAGTTATCATGTTGATAATTTGGACATATTTGAACTATAGATAAATTGAATTATAATTCCCTAATATTTATCCTTTATCTCTCTTGATTGAATCTTTATATCATTGTTATCATCCTCATGCTTATACTGGAAGTCATCTTTGGCCCGTAGTGCAAAGATGGACTGTTGATTGGTATGATTATGACCAGGAATTGTGTATTGGTATAATCATAACCTTTAATGCTAGAGAGAAGGTTTGTGGTGAAGTCCTTTTTAGCCCGTAGTGCATAGATGGACATGTGTTTGGCATGATCATGACCACTGGTGATACTAACGGATAATTCGTTGATTTAAAATATTTATTGATTGGTGTTACAGGGATAAAATATTGATGATGGACTTTTAAATCATAGAAGATAGTAGATTTCATGCTCTACTTGAATCTTCTAATGGATTATTGTTTCCGCTGTAGTTGTATTCTAAAACTTATTGTCTATTATATTCTATTAAATTTTTACCTGTTGAGGACTAAGGATAATTTTTTTTTACATTATCTTAGTCATAATATTCTTATTGGGCTTGTTGAGCTCACCCTTTTCCTTTTGGTTCTATTGTTCTTCTCAGGAGGCGAGAATGTAGCTGGGACTAGTCGAGGAGTGGAGTAATGGTCCAAGATAGTTATTTAAGTATTCCTCACTATTTTATAAAATAGTGTGATAATAATTGTAATGAGAATGGTATTTGAGTTTGGATATTGTCTACAAGACAATATTTGTATTAAAACTGTTAGTGTATGTGTTGTCGTATTTTGCACGACAGTTGTATTAATGAAGTTTATATTTGGTTTTTGTACCATGTATTTGGCGACTCGGAATGGGTTGTGTGGACCTATTTTGGGGGCATCACAGTTGGTATCAGAACTTAGGGATATAATCTCTAGTGGAGATCTGGGATTGGAACTAGGAGGGGAGAGACGAGTAAATCCTTCACTAGTGTGTCCTACCTAAGCTTATTTGTTCTTGGTCGGTCAGAATATAGGGTTAATATGTGACATGTGAATTTCTTTAATTAACCCTTGTTTTATGGCAGTGTTTAAAAATGACATCTGAAAATTTTGACATAAACAATGGAGCACATGAGACCGTTGAGACACCGCTAATCAATAATCAGGATAATGTGCATCAGGAAGGCAATAATCCTCATGTAAATAACAACACCGACCAAATGATGAATGATGGGATGTTTAGGATCTTTCTAAAATTCATGCAACACCAAATGAGAGAAACTTCTATTCAAAATGCAGGTGAAAACAATGGCAACTCACGGCTGGTCATTGCTAAGAAATTCAAGAAGTTGGGACCGCCGGAGTTCTTAGGAAAGCCAAAACCACTCAAGGCAGAAGCATTGATTAAATAGATCACAAAGATATTTGATGTCTTGGGATGCTCTAAAGAACAAAAGGTTCCCTTCTCCACCTTTATGTTGCGCGGAGAGGCAGATTAGTGGTGGAAATCCGTAAAACGTACATATGTTCGCACTTAAGATGTCTTGGGAGAGGTTCCAAGAATTGTTCAACGATAAGTTGTAAGACCCCAACTTATTATAAATAAAATTGAATTTTCTCTATTCATTATATTAAAATAATAAGGAGTTAATTTGATATAATGCTTTGGTTATGGGTGAAATGTGCAAATTTTGCAAAATAAACAAGTGGTTATAAAATATTCATTTTGTCGGGAAATATTCGTTTGGTCGTGGAATATTCTTGCTGTTGGGGAATATTCGTATGACGGCGCAGCCATTTGTGGGCCCCATAACGGAAAACGGTCGGATGAAGAAAACGACAAGTTTAAGTTTTTATAAATAACGGCGTAATTGTTATCGTTAACACTGTTAGATTACCTGGTCGTTAAAATACAGTAATACGCGTGGTTGCACAGTAGCACAAGGTATTGCACAATATTTTTGAATTATTGATTCTTATGTAAGAAGGCACTACTCAATAATTGTTACAGTAATTACTGTTCAATATTTTATTTTATTGATTCAATAATTATTGCGTTGATATTTTATATTATTGTTATTTTAATAATTGTCACTGCACATTATTTCCCATTATCAGATCAATAATTCATATTATTTGAATAATATTATTAGATAGCATTATTGGCAATGTCTAAGGAAGTTTTGTCTAGGAAAGGGGTTTGATCAACTAATTAATTGCGTGATGAAGGAGAAAATCCTTATCGAAAAGCCCTCTCTTCCACGGGAACGACACGGTTGTCATAATTGTGATTCGTAAATATTATTTGTGAATAATTAATTATTGATTTATATGATAAGAAAATATTTATTTTATGTGGACATAAATGATGGATAGGAAAATATTTATTTTATATGGATATAAATGAAGGAATTAATGCTGAGGTATTTTATCAGTATTTTGTCAGAATGGAGGTATTAAAAATCATTCGTATGTGGATTTCGGGTATTTTTCGTTTGGAATTTGGAAAAACTTAAAGCTACAAAGTTGTACAGAATTTAATTTCCTATGGAATGGACATAAAATTCGTACTTTTCTGATAAAAGGGCTATTTATTATGAATTATTGTAGTTTCAGAAATTAAATATTTTTATTAAAATTATGGGTGGGACCCACTTTTATTTTTTGTGAAAACATGTGCTGAATTAATTTTTCAAATGTGGTGGGTTTTCAAAGTAGGCATGCGTAAAAGAAGAAAAAAAAATATTATTTTATTAATGTAGTCTCCTTTGGCGTTCTAGCATTTTCCTATAAATAGGGTGCTTCGTTAGAATTGAAAATCACACCAGAAACAAGTTTTCTCTCTCTATATATTATCAAGCATATTTTTTGAGTATTTAGATACTTTGAGAGTTGTTATTCAATGCAAGTTTCCTTCAGTATTACATCCGATATTCCAGTCAGAAGTACTGTTCTTTTGAGGTAAGGGATGTTATTTTCTTCGTAAATGATATTATTTCTTTCAATATCATTATGCTGAAATATTGGTATGAATTTTATTGTGGAATTTCTATCTTTTTGTGTTGGGATTACTATTCATGTATAAGACACTATTCACGTATACGACACTATTCACAAATACGGCACTATTCATCGAAAAATAAAATTTCTCTTCTTTGTCCCAGATGTCTATTGTGGTTACTATCTTTGATTGTATCCATGTTTTGATCTTCATTCTTGAATTTTACTCCATTATAGTTTATTATGGAGTATTTTTAAACTTGAATTATCTAAAGTACGAATCTCTAATCTTTATTCTTTTGTCTCACTGGATTCGTTCTTTAAAATATTATTCCATTTTTCTTCTCAGGATGTGAGAATATAGCCTTCATGGTGATACTTGATGAATATATTTGGCCTATAGTGCAAAGATGAATGATTACCTGATGAATATCTTTGGCCCATAGTGCAAAGATGAACAGGTGTTGAGATAAACATGACCAACTAGTGATACAAATGAATATCTTTGGCCCGTAGTGCAAAGATGAATATTTGATGCAAGATGCATATTGATTGATGTTACAGGGATAAAATATTGATGATGTACTTTTAAATTTGTAGATGATAGTAGATTTCATTCTCTACTTAACTCTTCTAAAGAATTATTATTTTCGCTGCGAATATTGATCTAAAACTGGTTGTCCATTATATTTTATTTGATTTGTTGAAGGCTAACAATAAATTGTTGTTCTTTATCTTAGTCATAATAATCTTTATTGGGCTAGTTGAGCTCACTTTTTTCCATTTTGTTCCATTTTTCTTCTCAGGATGTGAGAATATAGCAAGATCTAGCCGGGGTATGGAGTGATGGTTCTAGAAAGTTGTTTTAGCAGTCCTCACTATTTTTATAAAATAGTGTACCAATAATTGTAATGAGGACTTTATCTGAGTGTGGATATTGTCTAGAAGATAATATTTGTATTTAAACTCACAGTTTATGATTTGTCGTATTTTGCACGACAATTATATTAATGAAGTTGTAGTTGTTTCTGTACCATGTATTTGGCGACTCGGAATGGGTGATTTATACCTATTTTGGGTGCATCATAGTTGGTATCAGAGCTTAGGGATATGGTCTCTGGTGGAGATCAGGGAATAGATCTAGGAGGGGAGAGACGAGTAAATCCTTCGCTAGTGTGTCCTACCTAAGCTTATTTGTTGGTCGGTCATAATATAGGGATATTATGTGATATGTTAATTTGTTTAATTAACCCTTATTTTATGGCAGTTTTTAAGAATGGCGGCTGAGATCGTTAACAATGGAGTGTATGAGACCGTGGAACAACCTTCAATCACCAACCAGGGAAATGTGCAACAAGAAGGCAATATTCCTCCTGTAAATAACACTACCAAGCAAATGATGAATGATGGGATATTTAGAAGCTTTTTGCAGTTCATGCAAAATCGCATTTAGGAGACTCGTACAAAATACTGGTGGAAATGATAAGAACGCTACGGTTTTTTCACAAATTAAGTCGCTCAAGGAGTTGGGACCACCAGATTTCTAGGAAAAGCCGGATCCGATTAAAAAGCGTAAACGTGGTCGTGCAAATTACCAAGATATTCGATGTCTTGGGATGCATGGAAGAAACAGTAAGGTTCTATTCGCCACCTTTATGTTCCGTGGGTGAAGCGATTCTTGGTGGAAATCATGAAGCGTACTAAATGACACCGCACTCAACATGTCTTGGGAAAGATTTCAGAAACTGTTCAATGACAAGTACTTTTCTGAAAGTATTCGTCATATGAAGGAGGTAGAGTTTATTAGAATGGAAAAGAATAACATAACGGTGTCCCAGTACGAGGCGAAGTTCGCGGAGTTATCCAAGTTTGCACCTCATTTGGTAGAGAATGAGTAACGTATGACGCGAATGTTTCTGAGTGGTCTAAAACCCGAGATTCTTCAATACCTTATCTCTCAAAAAATTTCTCTATATTCAGATGTTGTCAACAGGGCTCAATTATTAGAGCGAGATAATGAGTATATTCAACCGAGGGACCATAACCAGGGTTATACCGGTAATAGCAGTCATCGGAGCGATGATAACCAGCGAGGAGGGAAAAATACGGACAAAAGCAAAAACCACTAGGGTGGTAATCGTGGCCATAATAATAGGAACGGTGAGTCAAGTGGAAATTTCAAAAAGAGGAGATTCAACAATGATGGGAAGACATCAGCAGCAGCACCAACACCAACAACAAATTCTAGGGGAGGAGAACGACCGCCAGTTAGATGCTACAGATGCGGAGAGGTGGGACACATAAGTCCAAACTATTCATAGCCTTCCAAGTTGTATTTTAGTTGTGGAAAAGATGGTAATATAGCTTGGTTTTGTCTGATAGCGAAGTCAAGTCCAGCTGGGATGGCGACACCAAAGGCGACTACGGACAAAACAAAGTCGGTGGTTCAAGGGAGGGCGTTTGTCGTGACTGGCCAAAATGCGAGAAACCTGAACGAGGAGATCACGGGTAAGCTAATCTTGAACTCTTACGAAGTTTATACCTTACTAGATACCGGTTCTACCCATTCTTTTATCTCTCCTGCTTGTGCTTAATGTTTAAACTTGACTCCGGAGAAATTAAACTTTGACTTATCTATGGAGACTCCATTAGGAGAAACTTTCATTAACTCCAATGTTTATAAATTTTGCTTGATCTAAGTTGGCACCATCACATTACCTGTTGATCTTATTTCTTTAAAGATACTTGCAGTTGATGTGATTTTAGGGATTGATTGGTTAACCACTCATCACGCTAAAATTGATTATTTTCGTAAGGTTGTTAGTTTTCATATTCCTAACCAACCTGTTATGCGAATTCAAGCAACCAAACAACTAAAATCAATCACTATCATATCAAGCCATAAAGCCATTCGTTTATTAAAAAACGGATGTCAAGATTTCTTAGCCCATGTTATGGACTTGAACAAAAACACGTCAAATTTGAATAATATTTCTATTGTTAGTGAATTTCCTGACGTATTTCCTGAAGAACTTCCTGGTCTACCCCCAGAACGTGAAGTTGAATTCTTTATTGATCTTGAACCGGGTACAAATCCCATTTCTAAAACCCCATATCGAATGGCTCCTATTGAACTTCAGGAGTTAAAAGTCCAACTACAGGAATTGTTAGACATCGGTTTCATTCGTCCTAGTACATCTCCTTGGGGTGCTCTTGTTTTATTTGTAAAGAAGAAAGACGGGAGTATGCGACTTTGTATTGACTATCGGGAATTGAACCATGTCACCATCAAGAATAGGTATCCCCTACCTCGCATTGATGACCTGTTCGACCAATTGCAAGGAGCACAATTCTTTTCAAAGATCGATCTTCGTTCTAGATATCATCCGCTGAAGATTAAAACTGAGGATATTCCAAAGACTGCCTTCAGAACTCGGTATGGGCATTATGAATTCCTAGTCATGTCTTTTGGATTGACTAATGCTCCTGCGACTTTCATGGATATGATGAACCATGTATTCAAGGAATATTTGGATCAGTTCGTTGTTGTCTTTATTGATGACATCCTCATCTATTCAAAAATTCGTGAAGATCATGAGCACCATTTGAAGCTGGTACTTCAAAGGCTTCGTGACAACAAGCTATATGCCAAGCTGAAGAAATGTGAGTTCTGGCTTAAGGAAGTAGCATTCCTTAGGCACGTGGTTTCAAAACATGGAGTATCTATTAACCCAGCAAAGATTGAAGCAATATAAAGTTTGGAGCAACCGAAGTTGGTGATCGAAGTACGTAGCTTTCTGGGCTTAGCTGGTTATTATCGGAGATTCATGGAAGGATTTTCTCGAATCGCTACTCTGTTAACTCAGCTGTCTCGGAAAGATACAAAATTCGTATCGAGCGAGGAATGTGAGAAGAGCTTCCAAGAACTCAAGAAGAGACTCATTTCAGCACCTGTTCTGACAATACCATCAGGTTTAGAGGGATTTATCATCTTCATCGATGCTTTATGCAGAGGTTTAGGATGTGTTCTCATGCAACATGGGAAAGTCATAGCGTATGCCTCACGAAAACTCAAAGAATATGAGAGGAATTATCTTACTCATGATCTAGAGTTGGCAGCAGTCGTTTTCGCACTAAAGATCTGGAGGCACTTCTTGTATGGAAAGAAAGTGGAGATCTATACAGATCATAAAAGCCTCAAATATTTTTTCATCCAAAAGGAACTCAACATGTGGCAACGACATTGGCTCGAGCTGTTGAAAGATTACAACCATACCATTCAATACCATCCTGGAAAAGCGAACGTGGTAGCTGACGCGTTGAGTAGAAGATCATATATGGGTATGAGTGTGATGTTGTTAACACAAAGGCCCATTTTGTATGACTTACAAAGGATGGAGATAGAGTTAAAGACTCCAGGGATCCACGTGATGATGTCAAATATACGATTAGAACCGACTTTAATCGATAAAGTTAAAGTTGCTCAAGCTGTAGACCTGGAGCTGATGAATATGAAGAAAAAAGTATAAGAAGGTATTATTCCAGAAGCAAGAGTTAACGAAGAAGGAATACTTTGAGTTAACTCCAGACTTTGAGTTCCTAATGACTCTGAATTGAAGTATAAAATCATGATGAAGGCACACAACACACCGTTTACAATCCATCCTGGAAGAACCAAAATATATCGTGATCTTCGACATACATTTTGGTGGAGCAATATGAAGAGAGAGATCGCTGAGTTTATCTCAAGATGTTTAACCTGTCAACGTGTTAAGGCAGAGCATCAAGTACCAAAAGGTCCATTGCAACCACTTGAAATTCTAGAATAGAAGTGGGAGCACATCAATATGGATTTTGGTACTGGTCTTCCCAAGGTTTCTCAAGGCATAGAAGCAATTGGGTCATTCTCGATAGATTAACCAAGTATGCTCATTTCTTGCCTATACGAGAAACTTATTAACTTGAACGTATTGCTCGTATGTACATAAATGAGATTGTGAGATTGCATGGTATTCCAGTATCCATAGTTTCTGATCGAGACCCAAGATTCTCTTCACGATTTTGGGTTAGCTTGCAGAAATCTATGGGCACTGATCTATGATTCAGTTCTGCATATCATACTCAGACGGACGGTTAATCAGAAAGGACTATTCAAACTCTTGAAGATCTATTAAGACTTTATGTCCTAGACTTCAAAGGAAGTTGGGACAAGTACTTGTCATTGGTGGAATTTTCCTACAATAATAATTATTAAGCAAGTATAGGCATGGCTCCATTCGATGCGTTATATGGATGAAATTGTCGTTCTCTAGTATGCTGGGACTAGGTGGGTGAAACAACATTCTTGGGACCAGAATTGGTACGCATGGCTACGGAAAAGACTCAAATAATTCGGCAACGTATACAAACCTCACAAGATCGACAAAAGAGTTATGTTCATCTTCATCGAAAGAACGTGGAATTCAATGTTGGAGATCATGTATTTTTAAGTGTTGCTCCATGGAAAGGAGTTACGAGATTCGAAAAGAGAGGAAAGCTCAACCCTTGATTCATTGGTCCATTTAAAATCCTCGACCGAGTAGGAATTGTGGCCTATAGACTCGTTTTACCGCTAATATGTCTCCTGTTCATAACGTTTTTTACATATCCATGCTACGTAAATATGTGAAAGATCCGAACCACATTATTGAATTAGAACTAGACGAGATAAAATAAGATTTAACGTATGAGGAGGTACCTATCAAAATCTTGGATAAGAAGGAACATATTCTACGCTCAAAGGTTATACCTCAAGTCAAAGTTTTATGGAGAAACCGCGATATTGAGGAAATGACCTGGGAGTTAGAATCTGAAATAAAAATAAGGTATCCTCACCTCTTTGACATACAGGTACGTACATCAAATTCGAGGAAGAAATTTCATAAGGAGGAGAGGTTGTAAGACCCCAACTTTTTATGAATAAAGATTTAATTTCTCTAATTATTATTTTGAATAATAAGGTGTTGATTTGATATAATGCTTTAGTTATGGGTGAAATGTGTAAATCTTGCAAAGTAAGCAAGTGGTCATAAAATATTCGTTTAGTCGGGGAATATTCTTTTTGTCGGGGAATATCCGAACGACGGCGCAATCATTGGTGGACCACATAACAGAATAACTGTCGGATATAGAAAGCGACAAAAATAACTTTTTTATAAAAATAATGGTAAAACTTTTACTGCTAACTGTTGAAATACCCGGTGATAAAAATACAGTAATACGCGTGGTTACACAGTAGCTCACGGTATTGCATAGTTTCTGATTATTGATTCTTATGTAAGAAGTCACTCAATTTCATTCAATAATTACCACAGTAATTGTTGCACATTATCTCATATTATTGATTCAATTATTGTCACAGTATCATCTTTACAATATTTTATATTATTAAATCAATAATTAACACGACACAATTATTCATATTATTAGTTAGCATTATTGGCAATGTCTAAAAAATTCTGTCGAGGAAAGGGGTTAGGTTATATAATTACGCGCTAATAAGGATAAATCCTAATCGGAAAACTCCTTCTTTCTTGGGAATGATCTGATTGTTAATATTGTGAGCTTATAATATTATTTATGAATAATTATTATGTGGTGGATATTGGTTCAATTTTGATATAACTGAAGGAATTTGTTGAAAGTTTGGCAATTATTTTCTCTGATAAAATATTCATTCAAATATATTATTATAATATTATATTATAGTAATGTGATAATAAAATAATATAATTTTTTTTATAATTTAAATGATAATATTATTATTATTATAATATATAATTTTTAGCATGTGAATAAAAGTGGAGTAAAGGTTATCATTTTGGTTTTGAATTTTTCCGTGCACTATTCTCCTGCGCATTTTTCAAAGTGGTGGGTGATTGATAATCTGTTCAAAGTGGTGGGTGATTGATAATCTGCAAAGACAATGCATGCAATTGTTTCATTTGGTATGGGCCCTCGACCTTAGGAAAAAAAGGAATTAGGCAGAAGTTTGGCAAGAAAGGTTGGCAGGAAAATTAGGCAGATTCATTTATCTCTCCCTCCGTTGCACTATAAATAAGGGGTAACCCTTCCTTCTTAAAACACACCTTCAATATCAGAAATTCTTATTCTATAGTATTGTGAGTATTTTTCTTGAGTATAATGATACTTTGAGTGTAGCTTTTTGTGCAAGATTTTCTCAAAATAGTATCTGATATTCCAGTCAAATCCAATTTCTACTAAGGTAAAGGATATTATTTTATTTCAATACTCGTAAGAAATATTATTTTCTTTCATACTCTATATTATGAAAGTGAAATTATTTTATTTTATATTCCTAAATTTAAACTTACTATGGTAAGTCTTGCTTCTATAATTCCTGAAATGATTAGAAATTCCTTAAGTTTTGTGTTTCATCTAATATCATTTCACTGGAATATTGGTCTGAAATTGCTTATTAAATTTTAAACTTTTCATGTCTAGGTACTATTCATATAGTACTATTCATGGGCACTATTCATACAATACTATTCACGAGTACTATTCACAACATAATTTAATTTTTTTTTCAATTCAAATTATTTTTGATACATAAATATCATTCTTTAATTTTACTTCACAAATAGCTATCATTTTGACAATTTGGACATATTTGAACTCTGGATAAATTGAATTAGAATTCCCTAATATTTATCCTTTATCTCACTTGATTGAATCTTTATATCATTGTTATCATCCTCATGCTTATCTTTTTCAACCCACTTCTAACATTGTTGTTTTCACACTCGATTGTATTCATTTTTTTACCAACTAAGGATAATTTTTTTTTACATTATCTTAGATAACTTCTCGGGCTAGTTGAGCTTTTTTTCCTTTTGTTCCCTTTTTCTTCTCGATAACCCTAGTCGGTGTAAAGGAATGTTTTCAAGCACACCTTCTAACATCCGATTCGCCTTTCGAGATAACCTCATATCAATGCTTGTTTCAAATGCATGATCAACCCCTAAACACACACCGGAGTATTTTCAATCTCGAAGTTTCTCTGCCCCAAGAATGTTGTTGCACTCATAACTCCTCCTTGTTTCAAATGCACCGCCTTTAGCTAAGGCACTTCATTCCTCGGAAGCTAACACCCAAGCATGCACACTTACAGATGACCTTGTGGCATTCAAACACTTGCAGCAATTCAATCTCAAATGTAACCTCGAGCAACGCCTCGCTTTCATCTCAAACCAGAGATAATCCCAGTGAGGAGTCAAACGTCATCTTGCCACCTCAACACCTGCGCGTCGCCTCAATACTTCATACATACATACATACGACAATGTCCTACAAGAATCAAAGAGTTCCAATCCTGAGTGACTATTACGTATGGCAGCACACCGGATAGAATTTGAAGCTTGAAGACCATGGCATGGTCCCCTCTTCCTAACTTCGTACAACCTCTAATCCCATGTCATTACGTAACTCTCGACACAAGAGATCCGAAGAAGGTCTTATATACCTCATTCGGATGCTCGGATTGAAGTTCTGCAAGTTCGAGCGGACATTACAAAGGCACGAGTGCACGTGCATTTTGAGACGACAGGACCCATGGAGCTCCCGGGCACCCCGCAAACACCAGTGCATCTCATATTGCACTCATGTCAGTACACTCACTTCCCCCCTCTATAAATAGAGGGCTTGGGATGGCCATTTAAAAAAAGGGCGCGAGGAAGCCTTGTCCAAATTTTCTCTCTGTACACACCCCATATTGAGTGTTTCCTCATTTTAAACACCTGTTAGCTCACATATATAACTATATTTTTATCATGGAGCCGAGTGTTTTATCCATCTAGAGTTATAGAAGCTCTCGCATCAAGTGCACCCCACCGTAAGCCTTCTCACACTCTATAAAGCCTTTCTCTTCATCTTTGCACACACTATTCTACACATCGAGAGTCGTGTTGTGTGTGTATGCCCTGACTTCTATCTGTGGGTTTTCATTTTTGTCAGATATATATATACTTATATATGTATATATTTATATATGGACTAACATTATCGAAGTTATGCCTCGATTGAGCCTAGACTTATGTCTAGAGCTTATATCTTTTAGCGCTATATATTTATTTTATATATATATATATATATATATATATATATATATATATATATATATATATATATATATATATATATATATATAATTGTTGTCGAACATATCTCGATGAGCCCGATTTTACATCTAAGCATTTACATTATATATATATATATATATATATATATATAATTGTTGTCGGAATATATTTGATGAGCCTGGATTTTATATCCGGTGCATTTATATATATATATATATATATATATATATATATATATTTTATATCGCCAGTTCGGAGTTTACTTCGAGGCCTTTTATCGCTTTATTTACATTTAGTCCCGCTTGAGTTTACTTGGCGGTTGATCGATTTTATCGCTTTATTTACTTTTTTCCCCCCCCCGGAGTTGATTTTGTGGGTGGTTGATTTATCATGTCCATATATATATATATATATTATACATTATATATCCCCATTTATAGATTTCGATCCCCATGAGTCGCTTCGTGGGTCGATCATGTATCATGTCTATATATATATATTATATGACTTTTATATATATAATCGCTTATCGCTTTCATATAAACTCATGCAGATCATGTGAGCCTTGGAATCATGTGATCACAGATTTAGTCTCATCAATCTAGATTCTGGTTCCGTGATGGACATTTTCACCGTAAGCAACTTTGTACATTATTTACTATGGTGTCTTAATTTCCTTGATGGTCATCATGCCCATGAGGAGTTCTAAGATCACAGATATTATTTTCTCAAGATGCCTCGCATCTCTGAAAAATAAAAGCAAACAAGTTTAACATTTAATAATAAAATGGTAGTATGAAAAGGTCTCAATTCCTATTTGAGCACAGGGTTTGAAAAACCTTTTTTATAAAATATCATTGCTATATCTTGCTTAAAACTGAATTTTTATATAAATTCAAACCCTTTGTATATAGGTGCGAACGAGGCCTCGTACTACTTTCAAATAATTGCACATTGATCCACACACACACACACACACATTCATATAACAGCTTTCTTGAAAAGTGGCGGTCACTGTGGCAACACGGATGCTCTGGGGTGCCTAACACCTTCCCTCCGCATAATCAAGCCCCTCAACCCAAATGAATCTCGATTTCACGTACACTGCTTAGCAAAGTCACATCATCGGGTCAATGTGCAAACCTTTTCCGGCATGCATGGTGCAACCAGTTAAAAACACCAACCGGCTGACTCTTAATAAATCCATCGTCGACATTACACATGTCGAACCTTTTTCACTTGTTTTTTCAAACAAATCTCACATAACAATGAGAACACCAAAGAACAAGTAACGAAAAAGGACAACTAAAAAATCCCGACGTCGACAGTGGCGACTCATTGGGGACTCCAAAGAAGAGGGCTTAAGCCGCTATTACAAGCTTTTCAAAAATCAAGTTATATGCTTGTGTGTGTGAATGTTGCATTTACATTTATGATGAATGTGTATGAATGCATTTTACTTATCGCAGACCGCAAAATATCTATCTCAGTGATATTAGTGCTTCAGACATGTCATCATTTTTCATAAACGGTGAGACACGCTGTATGTGAATGTATGTTGTGTGGTTCCTCCACCAGAGGCTATCCTCGCTTGTTTGATTATCGGACTCAGAGGGAGACTAATTCCAACGAGGCTCAGAAAGGCACCACCCAGATTCGCTTCCAGCTTGAAAGACCTGGATTAACTTCCCGCCAAGTAGATTGCGATGATCTGGGAACCTTCATGCCAAAAAAAGCCATGAGAGTAACCCTAAGATAGGTCAACCTCTAATAAACCAAATGCGGAGGAAAGTCTCTTCATGCTCTCCATTTTAAATTACTTGAAAAAACATTTACTTGTAATTTTATTCTATGTTCATCTTTATGTAATGGAAAATATGAAGAATAGTTGTGCATACATGACATGTTATCAATTAACACCCATTTTTGCAGGATAATATTCCTAAAATGGGCACATTATGATAACATTTACATTATCCCTAAGACTAAACTACATAAGTCTTTTGTAGGGAAATCATTGGGCCTGTTACCCGCTCAAAATCCAAAAAGGCCACGAGCCTACAACCAATCATGTTCTTCCTCACTAATATCTAATCTCGCTTTCTCGAGAAGAATTTGACGGATTAAGTAAACAAATCACAGATTTAGCTGTTCTTTTGAAAGAATTGCATCAATCTACTCAGGGTACAAAGATGCCTACCCATACAGAATCCTCTGCATAAGGAGGAGCTCAAGGTTTGGAAAAAACAATTCTAGAACCTCAGTTGGATACGACCAACAAAAACCCTGAAAACACCCATCTCAAAGGAGATCTAGACACCGGCGATATCAAGAAGAAGGTCCTCCAAATGGAGGAAACTATTCGTGTTCTTAAAGGGATTGGAACACATAGAAGTGTTTCATATGCTGACCTTTGCATATTTCCTGGTGTTCATTATCCAGAGAAATTCAAAACCCCTGATTTTGAAAAGTATGACGAATTAGGGGATCCATATACACATTTGAAGGTGTTCATTGGAGAACTTGGATCTTATACGAAAAACGAGAAGCTCGTAATGCAAATTTGCTCCGTAAGAGTCCGACCGAGAAGCCTGCTCATGGTATACCGATTAGACAACTCAAAGATCCATAGCTGGAAGAGCTAGCTCACGCCTTCCTCACTCAATACAATTTTTCAATCTCGATGGCTCCTAACCGATACCAGATTACCAAGGTCAAGAAATAAATTAATGAGTCTTTCAGAGAGTATACTCAAAGGTGGAGGCGCCTTTGCTCGCTCAAGTTATTCCTTCCATGATGTAATCGTAAATGGTCATGACTTTCATAGACATACAGAAAGCTCCTTTCTATGAGAGAGTTTTAGCCGGTATTGGCAAACCATTCTCTCTAAATGATCAAGCACACTGAGAGATGGCTAAGATGGGATTGAAGTCGTAAGATTCAAGACCTAGCCGCCTTTAAAGCAAAGCTTGTTGAAGCACATCCAAATCCGGATCTTATGGAAACAACCCCTGAGGGTCCATAAAAAGAAAGAGGAGGATGTTTCCTCGATACTACAAGGTCAAAAAGGCAATCGTAACATGCCTATACAGAGGAGAAACTACTCCCTTTCCAAGCACAAATCTTCAAACCCTCCATTGCCTAAAAGTGGAGAAGAAAAGCGCCTCGAACGCTCACACCCTTAGGGACTCGCTCGAGAATATTCTTGCTCTTCCGACTACTCGTAAGAAAATCACACGCCTTCTTCCACCAAACCAACCCTAAATGGGAGGGGTTTTAATGCTACTCGAAGTGTGCTTATCATGCCGGAGCACCTGGACATGATACTCAAGATTGTTGGGCCTTGAAACACAAGATCCAAGATTTAATAGACAACGGTGAGATCATGGTCACCAAACCAGATCAACCTCATGTGCAAGACAACCCTCTTCCTCAACACAAAGAAGAAGAGGTCAACATGATTAGTTGGAGCACTGGACAGAGTTCCAATTTTAATGGTGAATCATCCTGCACCATCAAAGACTATGTGGTTGATGATGGGATTATGCAAAGTTCCAATTTGCTACTATGGAACGAAAGATGAAAGCTCTTTGCAAGCAAATTGAGCAATTAGTGTAATCGGTGACCCACCAAAGATCAAGTCACACGCCAATTAATCACCAAGGAGCATGCCTATCTCCTTCCTTTTGTTATGAATGCTCCACCATCACCTTCAAAAAGTGAAGCTATGGAGGATAAGGTTGCAAAGAGAGCAAATGCTAAAGCCCATCAGGATTTTGCCAATCAGAGGGAATTTACCTATCCTAGGCCAATCTATGGAGGAGATATTTCAAATGTCGATCAACGAAGGAAGAATTACCTCCTTCGCCTCCAATCAATCCCCGCTCAAGACGGTTCAACTCCGATGGAGTATGTCAATATCATTCACATTCTCGCCACACAAACACGTAAGAATGTTGGGCACTCCGCCATCTCATTCGTAATCTTATTGATAATGGTGTCCCGTGCAAATCGGCGATGATGACATTGTGCAACTCGAGAGTGGTAATACATGTCCTACCAAATGGAAGGGATCAGTAGCAGTTATATCCGCTGAGGATGATGAGACTATTAAATCATTTCCCATACAAGCAATTCAACTCAAAGGAGCTGACAATCCTTTGAAAGTGGCCGCACCAGAGCCAATTTATTTACCTTTCATACCACAATATCCTGTTGTCAGCTTACACAAAGTTCCATGGAATTATGGAGAAGCTGAAGGATCCACGTCTCATACTACTGCTACAGTGTCAAAAGAAAATCCAATGTATCTTCCTCAAAGGGTGATGAAGCCCGCCATCAAAGTAAAGGGGAAGATTCCTATGGAGAAGATTAAAAAATTCCTCTGCACTATGGGCCATAATGAAGCCAAGGTGGTTTTAAGCTTAAGAGAAGCTCCACATCAGATATCAATATCGACTTTGGTTTTCTTCTTCGAGGATCACCGAAGATCTTATCAAGGTTTTGGAAGAAGCCTACTTACCAAAATCAAGGATGTGGAAAAATTTCAACATATGGTTGATCACATTTTCAACAACAATGTGATATCCTTCATCGATGATGACATACCGCCAAGGGACCGGCCATTGCAAGCCATCAGACATTACGCAGCTTTTGTCCTCCGATATATGCTAGTTGGAGTTTTGATAGATGGAGGTTCGCTCTCAAATATCTGTCCTTATGCCACCTTGGTGAAGATGAATGTCAATCTCAAATGGATCCAAAGCAAACCATACTACGCTATCAAAGCTTTTGATGGATCCCGACGAAATTTTGCCGAAAGATTGAGCTACCAATCGAGATTGGTCCAAATACATTCAATGTATCCTTTCACGTCCTCAAGATAGATTCAGGATACAACCTCGCTATCGGGGAGACCATGGATCCACATGGTCGAGCCGCTCCTTCACACTACATCAACAACTCAAATACATTGTCAACAATAGTCTAGTCACCGCAATGCCGAGCCGTAATGTCCTAACAAGGAGATCTACCAATCATCAAATTCAATTCGTAAGTTGAGCCACCCATATTTCATACTTTGAAGTGAGTAACACACAATACCATCCTATTGAGCACCACTTCCCATACCCAAGATTTCTTCCGAGGTTATGTTTCGCCCACTCAAGAAATGATGTCATTGGGTCATCACCGACAAGGGCTTGGTAAAATCAATAGGTATTAAGCACCCTATTCAAGTGTCCAAATAAATCGGGACAAATGGACTAGGCTATATTCTCGCCAGCCCAAGTATAGGAATCTCATAAGCACAAGCAGTTCCTCAAGCTTCCCACCACACATGGTGATTTTTTTCCATCTCGCACCGCATGAGCCGATATACCTCTTATAAAGGTGTCAGCCCATGTTATGGATATGATGTTTCCCAAACCAGTACCATTCAAAGCAAAAGAGGTGCTGATTCCTGATCCCAAAGTGGAAGAAAGGGAGCGGAAACGTAAAAACGACATCGCCTTGATGATGTCAGTATACGATCATTGTCCATGATGAACATACAAATAGATATACCCCCGCATCGATTATGATTGCCCGATGTCATGGTTATCATTCGGGAGAAGGAGGACAATGACAACCCTCCATCATCGTAAATCCATCGTGACTTTGCCTCGACAATTGGAGCAAAGACTCCATGCATTGGTCGACGAGGGTAAAACGGGCAGAAAATCCCTCTGCCCTGTAAATAACTTTAATTTCTTACTTTTTTATACAGTATTAGTAGTTATTTTATCATTACATGTTAACACTTGTGTATAATTAAACAATTTCATATATTAAGTGAAAGCATATTTTGTTCCAGGACTCTGAATTTAGATGTGCCTATACTTGCTGATGAGGTGCCTTCTCTCCACAAGGACTGTAACTTTGATGCAAAGTTGGACTCAGACTTGATGGAAATACAAGAGGACATTGAGACACCTCAGGAGATTAAGGAATGGGTCGCAGACAAACCTAAACCCAACCTTGACCAAACCACTTCTTTCAATCTTGGAACCTTAGAAAACCCTAAGCTAATCCAGATTAGTTCGCACTTCACCCCAAACCAACTAATGACATGGTTGCACTATTAACCCAATTCCGTGATGTGTTTGCATGGTCTCATGAAGACATGGTGGGTTTGTCCACCGACATTGTTCTTCATCGCCTTCCCATTAAAGAGGGATTCTAACCAGTTAAACAGAAACTCAAGCGATTGAAACCTGAGTGAAGTTTAAAGGTTAAAGAAGAAATTGTGAAACAATTTCAAGCTGGCATTATCATAGTGTCTACATATTCGGAGTGGATATCCAACATTGTTCCCATGCCTAAACCAGGAGGAAAGGTGCGAGTTTGCATGGATTACCGGGATTTGAACAAAGGTTGCCTTAAAGATAGCTTTTCCGTACCCTTTATCCACATTCTCATTAATAAGTCTGCTCAATATGGTATGTACTCCTTTGCGGATTGCTTTGTGGGGTACCATCAGATTATGCTCACTGAGGAAGACCGTAAGAAAACTGCTTTCATCATGCCTTGGGGAACCTTTTGCTATAGACAGTTGTGATTAGGCCTCATCAATGCCGGGGCAACCTATCAGCAAGCTATGATGGCTCTTTTCCACGATTTAATGCACAAGGAGATAGAGATCTACGTGGATGACATCATCATCAAATCTCGAAAGGAGGAAGACCACTTAGACCATCTCAAAAGCTTTTCAACAGTCATGTAAGTACAACTTGAAGTTGAATCCAACCAAGTGCACCTTTTGGTGTCAAATCAAGCCACAAAGGGATTGAGTCGATCCCACCAAAATCCAGCCATCAAGGAAATGCCCATTCCTCGTATAAAGAAGGAAATACGGGGATTTTTGGGAAGAATCAACTTCATTAGCAGTTTTATCTCAACTCACAAAGAACTCATGTGAGCCCATCTTCAAATTGTTAAGGAAGAACTCCTCCATGAAATGGAACGATGAGTGTCGAAAAGCCTTCCTTACTTATTAAAGAGCAAGTTGGTTAACGCCTTGTTTTTGGTACCACCCAGGATGATGTTCCCTATTCATGTACCTGTCCATTAATGACAATGCCATGGGTCAGATGTCAGGGCAAAAAGACGATAGAGGCCAAGAACAAGCTATCTATTATCTCAAAGAAAAGATTCAAAGATCGCTGAACACAAGTACACTCTAATTGAGAAACTTGTTGTGCTTTAGCATGGGCTTCCATGAGGTTACAACATTACCTCTATGGTCACACAACCCATCTCATATCCCGCGTGGATCCTCTCAAGTATGTGTTTAAGTAGTTTCCATATTGAATTGTCGATCGTCTGATGGCGCTTGATCCTACAAAGAATTTGACATCGCCTACGTGACGCAAAAAGTCTATCAAAGGTCAAGGAATTGCGGATCAACCGGTCACCGCACTCACGTAGGGATTACAAACCCTTAAAACATACTTCCTCGATGAAGGGGTAATGACAGTTCAGTAACACCATCAGTACGATGCATGCCACATATGAAAAATGTATTTTGATGGAGCTATTAACATGAAGGCTTGGAGTCGAGCGCAGCTTCTAGTATCCCAGATGGGGAGCAGTATCCCCGTCGTCATTAAATTGTAGTTTGTCAAGACCAACAACACACAATGAGTATAAAGGTTGTATCATGGGGCTAAAACTTGCCTGCTCAATGGGCATCAAGCGGTTAATCGCCTTTGGGGATTCCGAATTGGTAATCAAACAATCCACAGAATCTATCAAACCAAGGAATTACATTTGTTGCCTTTACTACTCTCGCAAAGTTTTACAGATGGCTTTGGAGTTCAAAGAAATTTCATTTCTACACATTCCTCGTAATAGAATGATTTTATGGATGCACTAGCAACGTTAGCCTCCTCGATTCACATACCGACAAGGAAAACATGCCAAGCATCACATTTTCCTGCAAAAGGCCCCAAATTTATGGGAACTATGTTGGAGAAGTATCGATGAGCTACCTCCCATCCACAACCCTTGGTATCAAAGATATCAAGGAGTATCTCATGAGATGGATCTACACCTACCGAGGCGAGCCTGACTGAAAAGAGGCGGATCCATCGACTTGCTAGGAAATTCTACCTGAGCGGAGATACACTCTACAAGAGAGATGCATGATTAGGTCTCCTCAGATGTCTGGACAAAGACCAAGCTCAGAGGCTCATGGATGAGATCCATGATGGAGTATGTGGCCCCCATATGAGCGGACCCTTACTTGTCAAGAGAATCCTCAAAATAGGGCATTATTGGCTTACACTCAAAGCTGACTGTGATGATCACGTCAAGAGGTGCTATCAATGCCAAATTCATGAGAATTCTATCCATGCCCCTCCAAGGGAACTCCACAATATGAGTTCGCCATGGCCCTTCTCAATGTGGGGAATGGACGTGATCGAGCCCATCGAGCCCAAAGCCAGTAATGGACATCGATTCATATTCACCATGATTGACTACTTCACCAAATAGGTAGAAGCAGCCTCCTTCCCCAGGGTTACTAAAGAAGTCATCATTGTTTTCATCAGAAACAATGTCGTCTGTCGATATGGACAACTAAAGGTCATTATGTCAGATAATGCCAAGAACCTCAACAACAAAATGATGGAGGAGTTATGCAGTAAATTCCACACCAAACACCTTAACTCTGTCATCTACCATCCAAAGATGAATGGTGCTGTTGAAGCGGCTAATAAAAATATCAAGAAGATCATGCAGAAAATGTCCGCTAATCACAAAGGATGGCCTGACCTCTTGCCTCTGACTTTATTAGCCTACAGAATTTCCATGCGTATTTCTACTAGGGCAACCCCCTACTCATTAGCCTATGGGATGGAAGCAGTGCTCTCCATAGAGGTGGAAATGGAATCCCTCATAGTGTTGATGGATGCTCAGCTAGATGAAGACCAATGGGTATAAGACAGGTATCACCAACTATCTCTAATAGACGAAAGGCGAACCGCGGCTATCTTTCATGGTTAGTTATATCAGCAAAGGATCGCCAGATCCTACAACAGGAAAGTCCGGCTACGGCAGTTCAAACAATATGACTTGGTTTTGAAAAAGATCATTGATAACCACCAAGTCTAAGGAAAATTCGCCCTAATTGAGGCCCGCTTTCTCAAGGAGGTATCGAGGTATCACGAAAATGGATGGCGATGAATTTCCACAGCTTATCAACTCGGACACCGTGAAACGGTACTATGTCTGAGGATATCATCAAGCAAACATCCTGGTATGGATCATCCAATCACCAGTCATTTCGGTTTTGAACCCTCTCTTTTTACAAATTCTTATACCCCTTAGGGAAACATACACTTCAAACCAGCAGCCTGGTTTCAACTTATTTCAAACAGTTCATACAATTTCGGTTATCCTGAAGACGGGATTGAACCTTTCATACATGCAGTTTATCCTAAAGACGGGATTAAACTTTTCTACGCTTGTAGTTTATCCTGAAGACGGGATCAAACTTTTTCTACACCTGCAGTTTATCCCCATCATGGGATCAAACTTTCTTCTCCCCGCAGTATAGCCTGCACATGGGATTCATACTTTTCTTTGGCTACGTTTCATCCTGAGGGGCGAACTACGTTGACCTGATCTCCCTGATACACGGGAGTACATAGGCAACCATATTCTATATGGCCCAGTCACAATAAACAAAAACCAACAAAAAAAATTCTGCCCTTTCAAAAACAAAAAAAATAACAAAAACATTTATACACCCTTCTTCATCAATAAAACTTCTACACCTATCTGCCTTTCACATTCAGCGTTGAACCTCTTACACCAGGTTCGAACTACGCAGACTTCATCTCCTCTTCAATAGGAGTACGTAGGTAGCCATTTATGGTTCAAATTTAACCCCTACCGTAACAAAAAATACTTGTCACACTGATGCATCGGGATCAAACTTCAATCCACCACATTTCATCGGCTTCGCACAAAGGATGGAATTATCCAACCTCTCCTCACCAATAGGAGATTAGGTGACCATCTAAGCTGCGGTTGTGCCTCAAATAGCAACACCAATCCATAAGAGATGGAATTAACTAGGCTTCACAAATAGAAGTACTGGCAACCATCTGTGGTGCGGTCAATCTCAGAGAGGAAAAGCCACACTCCTCTCCACATTTTCATACAGAAACTAGTCCCAAGACACCAAAGATGGTAGGGATACATATAGATTAATGATCAGTTCTGATAGATCCTGCGATGGTTCAATGTCCACACATCAAAGACGAGTTCAGAATGCATCAAGATCACAAGTCCTGAAGAAACAAGCAACTATCAAGCAAGTATCAAGGCACAACTAAAAGGGAAGTAAATCAAAATATATTTCTCTGCCATATATAATACTGTTTGATATATACATTTGTGTTGTACATGACAAAATGGCTAAGCTAGTCTGTGCAGGAAAATACAAAGCTATCTACATATCTGTGTGTATGTGGACTATCAGATCTAACATAGCATCCCTGTAAGACCCCAACTTATTATTAATGAAATTTAATTTTCTCTATTTATTATTTTGAAATAGTAAGGGTTGATTTGATTAATGTGGATAGTTATGGGTAAAATACGCAAATATTTTGAAATAAGCAAGTGGTTATAAAATATTCATTGTTGTCGGGGAATATTCATTTGGTCGTGGACTATTAAATCTGTCGGGAATATTAAATGACGCCAAGCGATATGTGGGCCCCATAACTGAAAGCGATTGGATGAAGAAAATGACAAATATAAGTTATTTAAAAATAACGGTTAAGTTATTACTGCTTAATCTTTGTTAAAATACTAAATGGTTAAAACACGTGAAGACACCAGTATTGCACCAATTATTGATTCTTATGTAAGAAGGCACTACTCAATAATGGTTACAAGAATTCTTGCTTCGATATTTTATTTTATTGATTCAATAATTGCTTTGCGTTGATATTTTATATTCTCATTGTTTCAATAATTGTCATTACACAAGATTTTTCATTATCGAACCAATAATTCATATTATCCGAATAATATTATTAGATAACATTATTGGCAATGTCTAGAAAGTTACATCTAAGGAGAGGTTTGGTCACCTAATTGCGCCAAAGAAGAGAGAAATTCTTATTGAAAGCCACCTCTTTCTTTGGGAACCGCACGGTTGTCAATATTGTGATTACATAATATTATTTATGAATAATTAATTATTGATTCATATGATGAGGAAAATATTGATTTTATGTGGATATAGATGGAGAAAATTTTTAATGTGACGATTGTTGAAAATTGAAATTTTATCTTTTTCTGATAAAATAATTCATTTAAATATATTATTATATTTTAATAATATAATAATAATGATATTTTTACGATAAATGTGGGATATATGAGTATATGTGGAGGAGGAGTATTTTATTACCAAAAATATTTAAAGCATGTTTTATGTGTCGGTGGACCCCATTTCTTGGTTCAAATTTGATTATAGCACAAAAATCGCCTTCGTTTGTGGATTTCGGTTAATTTACATTTGGAATTTGGAAAAACTTTCTTCTGCAAAGTTGTAGAGAATTGGATTTCCTATAAAAATGCGCGAGATTCGAATTTTCTGATAAAAGGACTATTTATTATGAATTATTGAAGTTCCGAAGCTCCGAAATAATTGATTTTTGGAAGTTTAAAATAATTTAAATTAGAAAAACGTTTTTGATATGTTTGGTGGGCTTGGTTGGTTGTTTAAATGAGCTGATTTCAGTTTATAAGAGTGTGCGTAGGAAAAATTTTATATATATTAATCTTATATTAAATTTTCTACTTTGGTGTTCTAAGCATTTTCCTATAAATAGGGTGCTTTAGTTAGAATTGAAAATCACACCAGAAACTGAAGTTTTCTCTCTCTATATTATCGAGCGTATTCTTGTGAGTATTTTGAGTATATTTGAGTATTGCTATACGGTGCAAGTTCAAGTCATAGCCTATATTCGGTGTTTCAACTAGAAGTACTGTCTTTGTGAGGTAAGGGATATTTTCGTAATGATATTATTTCTTCAATATCATTATGCTGAAATATTGATCTGAAGTTTTTATCAAATTTGGAACTTTTGGTGTCGGAGTTACTATTCACGTATACGGCACTATCCACGTATACGACACTATTCACGAATACGGCACTATTCATCGAAAAATAAAAATTTTCCCTTTTCATCTAAAATATCTATTGTGGATACTAGCTTTGATTGTATCCATGTTTTGATCATTCTTGAATTTTACACCACTATAATTATTTTTGAGGTATTTTTGGACATGGATAAAACAAAGTACGAATCCTTAATCCTTAATCCTTGTCATTTTGTTTCACTGAATTCGTTTCTTTAAAAATAATTTTCATCATCCTCAGTCTTAAATGATGATATTATTGAATATCTTTGGCCTGTAGTGCAAAGATGAATGATTTCGATGAATATCTTTGGCCTGTAGTGCAAAAGATGAAACAGTGTTTAGATGAACATGACCAATCGATGAATATCTTTGGCTCAGTAGTACAAAGATGAATATTTGATTTCGGATATATATTGATTGATGTTACAGGATAAAGATATGAGCGATGAACTTTTAAATTCATACATAGAAGATAGTAGTTTTCATTCTCTACTTAACTCTTCGAATGAATTATTATTTCCGCTGCGAATATTGATTTAAAACTTGTTGTCTATTGTATTCTATTAGATTTTTTTCCTGTTGAAGACTAATGATAATTTATTGTATATTATCTTAGTCATAATATTCTTTACTGGGCTAGTTGAGCTCACCTTTTTCCTTTTTGTTCCATTTTTCTTCTCAGGAGGCGAGAATATAGCGAGTACGAGTCGGGGTATGGAATGAAGGTTCTAGAGAGAGTTGTTTAGTAGTCCTCACCATTTTTGTAAAATAATGTATCAATAAATGTGATGAGGATTTATTTGAGTATAGATATTGTCTAGAAGATAATATTTGTATTCAAACTCACGCTTTCTTGTTGTAATAATAAAGTTGTAGTTGTTTACATCTATGTGTATCGATAACTCGAAATGGGTGATGTATACCTATTTTGGGGCGTCACGGTTGGTATCGAGCTTAGGATATGATCTCCTGGAGATCGGGGAATAGAACTAGGAGGGGAGAGACGAGTAAATCCTTCGCTAGTGTGTCCTACCTAAGCTTATTTGTTAGTTGGTCAGTATATAGGGATATTATGTGATATATTGATTTCCTTAATTAATCCTTGTTTTATGACAGTATTTGAGAATGTCGACTGAGAATATTAACAGTGGAAATGAGACCGTGGAGACGCATGTACTCACCAACGAGGAGAACGTGCAACAGGCTGGCAATGTTCCTCCTGTGAACAACACCACTGAGCAGATGATGAACGAGGGGATGTTTAGAAGCTTTTTGCAGTTCATGCAAAATCAGACGAGGGAGACTCATATTCAAAATACAGGAGGAAATGATAGCAATTCATGGGTTGTCACAGCCAAGCAGTTCAAAGAGTTGGGACCACCAGAATTTAAGGGAAAGCCAGATCCGATCATCGCGGAAACATGGGTCAAGAAAATTACCAAGATATTCGATGTCTTGGGATGCACGGAGGAACAGAAGGTTCCATTCGCCACCTTTATGTTCCGTGGTGGCGAAGCGAGACTCTTCGGTGGGAGTCGTGAAGCGTACCCATCCATCAAGACTCAAAGATGTCTTAAGAGAGCGTTTGAAACTATTTAATGACAAATACTTTCCCGAAAGTGTTCAATCGTATGAAGGTAGTGGAGTTCATCGATTAGAACAAAACAACATAGCGATTTGTCTCGATGACGAGGCAAAGTTTGCAGAGTTATCCGTGTTTGCACCTCATTTAGTGGAGAATGAGGAACGATGACGCGGATGTTTACGAGAGGTTTGAAACCCGGCATACGACAATATCTCATTTCTCATAAATTTTCTCTCTATTCGGATGTTGTAAATGCAGGCTCAATTATTAGAGCGAGATAACGAGTACGATCCAACCGAGGGACCACAATCGAGGATCATCTAGGAGATAGCGATCAACAAAACAACGATAACCAATGGAGAAAGAAAAAGACTCGGACAAAATGGTAACCACTCTGGCGGTAATCATGGCCATGAAAATAGAAAAAGCAAGTCAGGAGGAGATTTTAAAAAGAGGAGATTTAACAACGACTATGTAAAGACGACAGTGCCGGCAGCAACGGGTTCTAAGGGAGGAGAACGACCACCGGTCATATGCTATAAATGCGGGAAAGAGGGACATATCAGTCCCAACTGCCCACAACAGTTCAAGGTATGCTATAATTGTGGAAAGGAAGGACATATAGCTCGAGATTGTACGATAGCGAAACCTAGTTCAGCGGGCACGATGACTCAAAAGACTGTCCCAGAAAAGTCAAAGTCAACGGTTCCTGGAAGAGCGTTTGTTGTGACTGGTCAAAATGCGAGGAACCCAAACGAGGTGATCACGGGTAAGCTATTTATAAATTCTTGCGAAGTTTATACCTTACTTGATCTGGGTGCTACCCATTCATTTATCTCTCTCACTTGTGCTCAACGTTTAAACTTGACTCAGGAGAAATTAGACTTTGATCTATCTGTGGGAAACTCCGTTAGGAGAAACTTTCATCACATCCACTTTGTTTATAAATCTTGTTTGATTCAAGTTGGCACCATCACCTTACCCATTGACCTTTTCTCTTTAAAGATACTTGCTTTTCGATGTGATTTTAGGGATTGATTGGTTAACTACTCATCATGCCAAAATTGATTGTTTTATAAGGTTGTTAGTTTTCATATTCTAACCAACTTTGTTGTATGCAATTCAAGCAACTAAACCATTAAAATCAATCACTGTCATATCTAATCATAAAGCTATTCGTTTATTGAAAAATGGATGTCAAGCTTTCTTAGCCCATGTTATGGATTTGAATAAAGACACGTCAAATTTGAATAATATTCCTGTTGTTATTGACTTTCCTGACGTATTTCCTGAAGAACTTCCCGGTCTACCCCCAGAACGTGAAGTTGAATTCTTTATTGATCTTGAACCTGGTACAAAGCCCATTTCTAAAACCCCATATCGAATGGCTCCTATTGAACTTCAGGAGTTAAAGGTCCAACTACAGGAGTTGTTGGACATCGGTTTCATTCGTCCTAGTACATCTCCTTGGGGTGCTCCTGTTTTATTAGTAAAGAAGAAAGATGGTAGTATGCGACTTTGTATTGACTATCGAGAATTGAACCATGTCACCATCAAGAATAGGTATCCTCTACCTCGTATTGATGACTTGTTTGACCAGTTGCAAGGAGCACAATTCTTTTCAAAGATCGATCTTCGTTCTGGATATCATCACCAAGATTAGAATCGAGGATATTCCAAAGATCGCCTTGAAACTCTAATGACGGGCATTATGAATTCTTAGTCATGTCTTCGGATTGACTAATGCTCCTAACTTTTCATGGATATGATGAACCGAGTATTCAAGGAATATTTGGATCGATTCGTTGTTTGTCTTTATTGATGACATCCTCATATATTCCAAAAGTCATGAAGATCATGAGCACCATTTGAAGCTGGTACTCCAAAGGCTTCGTGAAAACAAACTATATGCCAAATTGAAGAAATGTGAGTTCTGGCTTGAGGAAGTAGCATTCCTTGGGCACGTGGTGTTGAAACATGGAGTATCTGTGGACCCGGCGAAGATTGAAGCAATACAAAGTTAGAAGCAACCAAGTCGGTGATCAAGTACGTAACTTTCGGCTTAGTTGGTTATTATCTGAGATTCGTGGAAGGATTTTCTCGAATCGCTACTCCATTAACTCAGCTGACTAAGAAAGATATAAAATTTATATGGAGCGAGGAATGCGAAAAGAGTTTCCAAGAGCTCAAGAGGAGACTCATTTTGGCACCTGTTTTAACAATACCATCTGGTACGGATGGATTTGTTATCTACAGCGATGCTTCAGGCAAAGGGTAAGGATGTGTTCTCATGCAACGTGGGAAATTCATAGCCTATGCCTCGCGACAACTTAAAGAGTATGAGAGTAATTATCCTACTCATGATCTAGAGTTGGCAGCAGTCGTTTTCGTGCTAAAGATCTGGAGGCACTATCTATATGGGGAGAAAGTGGAGATATATTCAGACCATAAAAGCCTCAAATATTTCTTCACGCAAAAGGAACTCAACATGAGGCAATGACGTTGGCTCGAGTTGTTGAAAGATTATGACCACACTATTCAATACCATCCTGGAAAAGCGAACGTGGTAGCTGACGCGTTGAGTAGAAGATCATATGCAGAAATAAGTGCGATGATGTCAAGTATACGCGTAGAGCCAACTTTAATAGAAAAAAGTTAAGGTTGCTCAAGCCACCGAATTCGGAAATGATGCGTATGAAGAAGAAAGTACAAGAAGGTGCTATTCCGAGCGAGAATTGATGAAGAAGGAATACTTGAGTCCACTCCGGACTTTGTGTTCTAACGACTACGATTTGAAGTACAAGATTATGATGGAGGCACACAATACACCATTTGCAATCCATCTGGAAGTACTAAAATGTATCGTGATCTTGACATACATTTTGGTGGAACAATATGAAGAGAGAGATTGCATAGTTTATCTCGATGTGTTTAACTTGTCAACGCGTGTAAAGGCGAGAGCATCTAGTACCTAAGGGTCCGTTGCAACCACTTGAGATTCAAATGGAACTGGGAACACATTACCATGGATTTCGTTCGGGTCTTCCTACGGTTTCTCAAGGCATCAATGCTATTTGGGTTATTGTTGATCGATTAACCAAGTCTCTTCATTTCTTGCCGATACGGAGACTTATTCCTTGAACGCCTTGCTAGTATCTATGTAAATGAGATTGTGAGGTTGCATGGCATGCCAAGATCCATAGTTTTGGATCGTGACCCAAGATTCACTTCAAGATTTTGGGTTAGCTTGCAAAAAGCTATGGGCACGGATTTATGATTGATTCGACGCCACCATCCTCAAACCAGACGGACAATCAGAGAGGACTATTCAAACTCTTAAAGATTTATTAAGACTCTGTGTCCTAGACTTCAAGGACAGTTGGGATAAGTATTTACCATTGGTGGAATTCTCCTACAACAACAGTTATCAGGCAAGTATAGGTGTGGCTCCATTTGAAGCATTATATGGACGAAAGTGTCGCTCTCCAATATGTTGGGATGAGGTGGGTGAAGCAACATTGTTGGGACCCGAGTTAGTATGTATGACTACCGAAAAGATCCAAATGATTCGACAACGTATACAAACGGCACAAGATCGACAAAAGAGTTATGCGGATCTTCATCGAAAGGACGTGGAATTTAGTATAGGGGATCATGTATTGTTGCGAGTTGCTCCATGGAAGGGAGTTACAAGATTTGGGAAGAGAAGAAAGCTCAATCCATGATTTATTGGTCCATTTCAAATTCTTGACCGAAAGTAGGAAATGTAGCCTATAGACTCACGTTACCTCTCCGAAAGTATGTCTCGTGTTCATAATGTGTTTCACATATCATGTATTTCATAAATATGTGAAAGACCCGAACCACGTTATAGAGTTAGAACCGGATGAGATAGCCAAGACTTAACGTCTTTAAGAGGTACTGTCAAGATCTTGGATAAGAAGGAGCATGTCCCTACGCTATGAAAGGTCATACCACAAGTTAAAGTTCATGGAGGAATCATGCTATATAGAAATGACACTGGAATTGAAAACGAAAATAAAAGCGAGGTATCCTTACCTTTTGAAACACAGTGCGTCGTCGTCGAATTTCGAGGACGAAATTTCATAAGGAGAGGAGGTTGTAAGACCCCAACTTATTATTAATGAAATTTAATTTTCTCTATTTATTATTTTGAAATAGTAAGGGTTGATTTGATTAATGTGGATAGTTATGGGTAAAATCATAAATATTTGAAATAAGCAAGTGGTTATAAAATATTCATTGTTGTCGGGGAATATTCTTTTGGTCGTGGAATATTCGTCTCGTCAGGGAATATTCGCATAACCTGCAAGTAGCGACCGTGTGTATGGCCCCATAACGAAAAGCGATTGGATGAAGAAAACGACAAATATAAGTTGTTTAAAAATAATGGCATAGTTGTTACCGTTAATACTGTTAAAATACTCGGTGGTTAAAATACAAGAAGATTATCAGTATTGCACCAATTATTGATTCTTATGTAAGAAGGCACTACTTTCAATAATGGTTACATGAATTACCGTTCGATGATTTTATTGATTTAGTAATTCTTTGCGTTGATATTTTATAGTCTTTATTATTTCAATAATTGTCATTACACAAGATTTTTCATTATCGAAGCAATAATTCATATTATCTGAATAATATTATTAGATAACATTATTGGCAATGTCTAGAAAGTTCTCGTTACAGGAGAGGTTTGGTCACCTAATTGCGGCGCCATGAGGAGAAATTCTTATTGAAAGCCCCTCTTTCTGAGGAACTGCACGGTTGTCAATATTGTGATTCTCAGTAATATTATTTGTGAATAATTAATTATTGATTCATATGATGAGGAAAATATTGATTTTATGTGGATATAGATGGAGAAAATTTGGTCACCTAATAGTACAAAGATGAATATTTGATTCCAGATATATATTGATTGATGTTACAGGGATAAAAGATAGACGATGAACTTTTAAATTCATACATAGAAGATAGTAGTTTGCATTCTCTACTTAACTCTTCTAATGAATTATTATTTCTGCTCCGAATATTGATTTAAAACTTGTTGTCTATTTTATTCTATTAGATTTTTCCCTGTTGAAGACTAATGATAATTTATTGTATATTATCTTAGTCATAATATTCTTTACTTGGCTAGTTGATCTCTCCTTTTTCCTTTTTGTTCTATTTTTTTTCTCAGGAGGCGAGAATATAGTGAGTACGAGTCGGGGTATGGAATGAAGGTTCTAGAGAGAGTTGTTTAGTAGTCCTCACCATTTTTGTAAAATAATGTATCAATAAATATGATGAGGATTTATTTGAGTATAGATATTGTCTAGAAGATAATATTTGTATTCAAACTCACAGTTTTACTATTGTAATAATAAAGTTGTAGTTGTTTCTGTACCATGTATTGATAACTCAGAATGGGTGATGTATACCTATTTTGGGGGCGTCACAATCCCTCTCCAAAGAAGGAGGTAATGCTACAAGCTCCTGCCCAATGGTATCTACACGAGCTAGTAGATCTGAGGCTAACTTCATGGTGACATGATGCTCATCAATATATGCACTCATATCGGCAAGGATGCCAGTCGTATGGGATCTCAAGGAAGTACTGTCTGCAATGGCCATATCCCTAGCAGATAGGGCGGCATCCTGCTCCACAATCAATGCATCCCTAGCTGATCTAGCCTCATCCCTCTCTAATAGAGCGACATCTCTCCCATCAAGAGCTGTCAACATCGAGGCCCTAGCCTAATCTCTCTTATAGGTCATCAGATATAGGCTCTGCTCCAAATAATGTGTTGAATGCTGAATAATAGTGGCACTCGGGGTGGGAGAATCCATCACAAATGCTAGAAACCCGGCAGTCAAGTCCCTATTAATGGGAATGTCAGCCTCCTCCATAGGCTCCTCATCGTCGGAATCAGTCTCCTGCACTGTGGATACTACCACAGCCGATGCAGTCTCTGTCTCCATCCATGCTAAATACTCTGCAGAATAACTCAGATGACTGACAGAAAACTCAGCTAGCTCTCTCTGATCCCAACAGGCATAGAACCTGGATCTGTCCTCTGCTGATAAACGGCATGAAGCGAAGTGCTGACTCACTGCCCCCTCAAATGGATGGAAATCTTGAAACTGGTCAAACTGACACATCACGGCCAGTGGGTGGTAGGTGATCATCCCTCTCAAACCAGCTAGAGGAAGATAATCCATGCCCAGAGCATGAATAATGAAGTCAGAGGGTGAATCTAAGCCACAGACATCGATAGTATAGCAAACGGATCTCCAATCCCTGCCAGGAAAGCTGACCAAGATGCAGCATCTATACACTCCACAGGCTGAAAGGAGTACGACATGACTATATCATGGGTGAAACAATACCCATGCCATTAAAAAGTGCCAATCGGTCTCTAGTGTGACATAAACCACACGTACAGCATGACCGAGCTGCCTGTGAACACTCCTGCTGGATAAGTGCAGCAATATGTGGCAGATCTCAGAGTCTCTGCTATAATCATCGGTATGATGGTGTGACCCTCCCTGAGAGCTCTCACTGCCATAATGACCCCAATGTCCAACTCATCCTTATACCGTGGCATGAAGACATATGACAGTATACATAACAGCAGTACATCCACTCTGGCCAAACGCCAATGATCCTTCGGTGTGGTAAAATCCCCAGAATACCGTGCATAACTATCCTCAGAGCCAAATCAGTCAAATAGAAAACGCTGGGATATCACGTGGCGGATGTAATCTCATCCTGCATACCACCTGCAGACCTCAATTCGGTGAGGGTCATGAATCGCCTACTCATGTCTCTCGATCGCCATGTACACGTAAGGTCCGTCCCAACTGGCGGTGTCGCCAACCATGCATACTCCTCCGGTAGTAGAGTCAACTCCTAGGTCCCAAATCGGAAAAACTCGCCTCTTCCAGATTTCGGTGCTCTAAGATACCCTCTATGAATCCTGTAGAACTTGAAACATCAATGTGGTCATAGTATGTCGCAACAAATGATCTACTGATCACCCCGTCTCGATGGTGACATGCTATCATACTACCATCGATCGATAACCGATGCCACCAAAAATGGTGGGGTATGATCAATACGGCTAACTGTCAAAGAAGACATCTGTACGAGCTGTGTCATAAGACCATCCAGGGGTCAATGCTGAATATCTCTGGACATACATACATACATGTGCATAACATAATAACATGCATGATTTAATAGATGGCAATATGATATAGGGAATGGAAAACTGTACATACATTCCTAAGTATATCATCATCTAATACATCTCTGTACAGCTAAAATACAGGGAAATGGGGCGAAGCTACCCAACATCTAATAGAGGCCCATCAAAAGATATAGCGAGAATGGGGCGAAGCTACCCAACATCTAACAGAGGCCTATCAAAAGAGATAACAAGAAATATACATCAGAAGAAGTTAATGGTATCGATGTCTACATCGTCAATCCTGTCTACCTGATGTAACTCCTCCTAAGTCACTGTATCTCTATCTATAGGGATGTCAGGCCTATACAAGGGAGGATCTGCACCGGCAAAGCCATATGGGTCAACCAAGGGGCCAACGCCAGAGCTGGAAGGATCAAAAGTATCTGCCTCTAAAGGATCTCTACCCAAGTGCCGGATAAAGAAATGTGCCCATGGCCCAACTACCCGAGTCAAATCATCAATCTGTGTCACATGAGTCAGATCTCTGACACAGGCTAGCCAATCCATCATCATCACAGATCCTGGAACCATATCCCCCATAAACTGTGTGGCGCGGGTCTGAGCTCCAATGGTATGAGGGAACCACCAATGTTGGAACATCTCCTGAGTGTAGGGACCCTCTGACAGTGTGAAACCATCAACCCCCAACAATGGGATATCAATGACGGGTGACTGTGAAATATGCCAATAATGCCTGGCAGGAGGCAAGATCGGCATGCGAATCTCTCCTATAGTGCTCCTAATAGCACGCTCTCCTAAATAGAGCTCTCATCCTCCATCTGTGAAGAGAGGAATCATACGGGTGGAAATCATGTACTCGACCCCAGTCGGGTATCCATCCTCAAATCCAACACTCAAGTGCTCCCCAGAATAGGGAACCCATGTGATGACATCCGTTGTCAACAACTCCAGCTGTAGGAGGCAATGAGTGAAACCCTCAGCAACAGGGACCTCCGCCAGTATGGAATGATGCCATCTTCATCCTCGTGGATAGGTGTCTAAACCTAGCACGCTCACAGGACGCAAACATGAAAGCCTTTCATAGGCCCAAAACTGCCAACACAAAGGCAAACACCTGCTGTCAGTCAATGCTCTTAACCTGTACATGGGAAAAGACAAGAGAAATACTCACCAGCAGAAATGGGTTGAATCCTAACCAAGCCTCAGTCAAGCCCTGCGATCGCATGCGCATTCCCCTAAGGAAGTAGGCAAAGGTGTAGGAACCCCAATCATAGTCTCCTATACGGTCCACGTGTCGAGTGGCGCTGATCAAAGTGAAGGACACCATAAAAGAGTTATCTGCTATGAAGCAGCCCCTAATGATCATCGAGAACAATCACTTTGAAGAATGCGATCCACGACTCTCACATCGCCGGTTATAGGCTCACTCAACGGCCCATTTCATAGCATCTCACGCTCAAAGGACACATGCATGCAGTCCTACCTTGAGACCTCACATTGGTACTCCTAACAAGGATCTGACGGCAATAGGGGTGATATCTACAATATAACGCATTAGATCCCCTCCAAACTCCATACTTGTGATAAACCGCCAATCCATCGACGTCATCATCACCTCACAGTCCAGCAAGTGGAGTGACTAAGTTTGGTGAAACCACCGCTCAGATAATACCCTGAGGTAACCCCAGAGACAGCGACGGGGAAGAATGGAAAAGAATGTCCTGAATCCCCAGCCATGTACAATCGCTTTATAGTCATCATGCAAAGCCTGATACATAGAGTTGATACTGAACCAGTTCCCTCGAGGCTGTGTAAATCTGAGAACCTACATCAAATACAGATCAATATCAGAACCCTTTGCTCCTCATCAATAGGAAATAAGGAAGATTAAGATCTAACTTCATACCTCGTTTGCGTGCAGGTAGACTGAAGGATGTCGACTCAAGTCACCTAGAAGATCTAGGTTCACAACTTGAATACCTGGAAAATCCCTACGGGGAACACGTGTAGCAGGAACAGGAACCTCAACCAGTACATCCTCTTCCTCGTCCTCGACATCCGGCACTTCAACCCGGATAGGACGTATCACCGCCTCCACTAAACGATGAGGTTGTCTAAGAGAACGAGGTAGAGGCACTTCAAAAGCCCTCCTCCGTACCCCATAAGTGGTCATGCGGGAACTACTCAGCTGATCCAGATCCATAATATCTGGACAACAAGTCTCCAAATCACCTCAAAAAGGGTGTGGTAAATTCTTACCTGGAGCTTTTCAAAATGCATTTTATGATTACATGCATGCATGTATTATTTTAACATACATCTATAGTAGAGTTAAAAATGCATGACTACCCAATGCTTACGTTTTGGAAAATTTTTGCCATAGCCCCCTTTGTAAATGGGACTATCCACATGTACATAGGAATGACTAGGTGGCCATTCAGTAGCACACCTACCAATAGTCATATACATCCTAAATGCATTTAATACATCACAGTAAAAAAATCCGTAAGTGTAATCTAATTACCAGGGCTATTTTACTTTTCCACCTTTACTCATTTGTTCTCAAATATGATAAGAAATGACAGTAAAATGTGCCAATTTGACTGTTTCAAAAGTTAAATTTTTTCACATCATTATGTTCAGCATGGTTTAATATTAATATTTACTGTATTGAATATTTTTAATAAAGTCATATCAGCATGCATATTCACCACTATGTGTCTAAATGCATTTCATGTGATAAGTCATTTTCCAACGGATAGAAACTGGAAAAGAATACATGCATATGTTATCAGGACAGTGAAGAACGCTTGTACTATGGCAGAATATGCAAAAATTTTCCCGAACTCAGCAGATCTGAAGAAGAGCTCTCAGATTTCCTTCGTAGCGCAGCTTGAAAATGACTTATGAAAGCAACATGCAGGCTTTACATAGCCACGGTTGGCCACAGGTCCACCTACGGCTCTTGCAGGTGTACCTGTGGCACCTCTATATGGGTACCACACCTCCGGCTCATTCCAGTTAGAGTTGCAAAGGAGGTCTCACAAGCTGAAAAGGCCAAATCAGGAATTAAAACTCTACGCGATTAAGCGGAATAGCCTGAAATTCTAGTTTTCACGGGCCAAACTCTGGCTCCACATCTCACTCATTGGTATTTGCCTGCATACCGGGTATACTATACCATTGGTTTCGGCTTTTACAAATCACGCTCGGCAATACCTTATAAAAGGTCCGATGCCATCGGTGCAGGGTCACAACCCTAGACATATCCTCGACGGGGGTTACAACACTGAAGTTATGAATTAAAGACGTATCCTAGGCGGGGGTTATAATGCCGAAGCTACGAACATCTACGTATCCTCGGCGGGGGTCATAATGCAAAAATTTTAAACATCTACGTATCCCCGGCGGGGGTTACAGCGCATTTCTCAACCATTGATACACACATCAATGAAGGTCAAGCAACCTTGACGTTATCTCAGCCGGTGGCAAGTAAACCCTTCGAAGCAACTTATCCATGACAAAATATCCCCGGCGGGGGTCACAACGCAATGCAACCATTGATACACACATTAATGAAGGTCAAGCAGCCTTGACAGTTTGCCCAACAGGGATCTATCCGGTGATACATACATCAGCGAAGGTCAGGAAACCCTGACAAATACATAATATTGGCAGTAACTCCAACAGGATGGTGGGATATGTTATACACATCCTCAAACAGACAAAGCTTTCTCCCCACAGATCTCTTGTACACAAGAGACACCTCTTTGGAATAGAAGTCTGTGTCTAGGATTCAGGACTTTGGTGATAGCCCCAACGTCAACGTCCAATAAATCATTGATTGTCCTCCCAACAGGATTAATAGGTAACCGACAATCATTTCATTCATGCATCATACATTTGCATCATGTTGCTGCACATAGCATCATGTTTATCTTGTTGCATTTCAAGTGTCTAGGATTCTTTATCCTATCCATGCCTTGCATTGCATGAATATGATAAAGAGGGCATCTGTGAGACACTCAAAATCTTCTCGCACACTTTTATTACTAACATTTGCGGAGAAGCAGATTAAATCTTCGGAGATAACCCTAGAAGACAGCTCATATCCATTCTGTGAGACCCCGAATTTTTTTAAATAAAAGTATTCAATTTATCTATTTTGGTAAATAGTTAAATTGATAAAGTTTAAAGTTAAGGGTGGCATTTGAAAAATTTTCAAAGTAAGCAAGTTGTCATAAAATAATCGGTGGTAAAATACGCGTGGTTGCATAGTAGCACACGGTATTGATTATTAATGCTTACGTAAGTAGTCACTCAGTTTGATTCAATTATTGTCGATATTTTATATATTATTAAATTAATAATTGAGACGATACAGTTATTCATATTATTATTTGCAATATTTACAATGTCTAGAAATTATGTCAAGGAGAGGTATGATCACCTAATTGCGCGCCAATAGGGAGAAATCAATATTGGAAAGCCCCCTCTTTTCTGGGAACGACCTGGTTGTTAAATATTGTGAGTTATGATATTAATAATGAATGTTATTATAATCGAATTTGAGTTCGGAGTTGAATTTGGAGACGCAGACATGATATTTGAGTCCGAAACGATGAAATTAGTAGAAATAGACTATATAAACACAAAATTTTCCAAGGTTGACTTTTTGGTCAAAAAAAGTCAACAGTTGACTTTTTCTGAAAAAGTCAAACTTTGAAATTTCAAAAATGAAATTTTTGTGAAAAATATTTCCATTGTGTTGGGATTGTTAGTATTAGTGGAAATCGACATTTATTTCGATAGTAATTGATGTCTAGAAGTTATATTGACCAACCGGGTAATTAATTGGGTAAATGAGCAATTAATTGCTACTAATTCACATGCTCATATAACTATTTGTTCACATGTGTGTACTATTGAATCACATTCTTATACTATTAGGGGAGTTGGTGCAAGATTGATGATACTTGCATGACTAAGTTAAAAATAGAGGTATAGATGGAGGTACTATACTGTAATTAATTTTTTCACATATTTAGAACTATTGAGTCACATGATTTACTATTGATTCACATGATTTACTATTAGGGGAGGTGGTGCAAGTTTGATAATACTTGGATGACTAAATTAAAAATGAAAGAAAAGTTGGAGGTATTGTACTGTAATTTTCGAGCCCCAAAATGTGCAATTATCGAAACTATATTTTCCTATAAATAGAAGTTCATTCTTCCCTCATTTCTCACTAATTCACTAAAGCTTTAGAGCCATTATTATAGAGAGAAATTATAGAGAGAAAGAAGAAGAGAAGTCTGCTACATTTCTATTCCAGTATCCAGCTTTATTCTAAGGTAAGGGATATTATTTGTTATACCTGTAAGGGGTATTATTTCTTTGATATTCATGAAGAGAGCTTCAGTTATTCCATTCTTTATTATTATATTGGAATAACTTTGTTTATATCTGATCTGCATACATGGTGAAATTCTTCTATTATTCCATTCTTTATTATTACATTGGAATATCCTCATCTGTGTGAATTTCGCTTTGACACAGTTCCGTTATTTATTATTACATTGGAATAACTTTTATCATGTGAACGTCTCAGCATGCATGGTGATTTACATTGTTATTCCATTCTTTATTATTACATTGGAATATCACGTGCATGCGCTTTACGGGACTGAATTCCATCTTTATTATTCAGTTGGGAATAACCTATATGTGCGGTCTCTATCGCATGCATGGTGAATCCTTCTGTTATTCCATTCTTTATTATTCTGTTGGAATAACCTGTATAAGTGGATTACCACATGCAAGGTGAATGATCCTTCGTATTCATTCCTTATTAAATTGTGAAAATAATCTGGTTACGTTGATTATGATGAGAGTCATAATAAAAATATTGGAATGATGAAAATCATGGGTATATGAAGTATTAGTAAGTGTTATGATGAGTTATGTTGGTTATTATGAGAAAACATGAAAGTTTCTTAGAAATCACAAACGGTTGAAAAATCAGATTTTGGTGAAAATGGAACATGAAATTCAATTGACCATATCTCCTATAATATTTTGAATTTTTAAGTGTGGTCAAGTTCTAGAGTTAGATCTATGAGTTTTGTAGCATCTCCAAGTGGAATCACTATAAAAAGTGTTGTAGAATTTCGTGTGGACTGATTTTAGCAAAGGAGTCAAAAGCTACAAATATCGAAAATGCTACTACCCAGAGTTTTAAAAGGGCAGTTTCGGCCACTTAATTTGTGAGAAAAATTCCGGCCTTTTGGGACATGAAAGTATATGGTATAAAGAACATCCTGTCCAAAAATGAGCTCATTCCGACTTAAAATAAGCAAGTTATGACCATTTTAATATTTACGTTTTTTCGACGAAAAACGCTATAACTGGAGTTCTATAACTCCGATGACCATGAAATTTAAACTGGAAGATCACGTTAACATGTGTAAGATTCTGCCAAGATTTGGGAATTTCTAGAGTTAAACTTGAGGTAGCTAATTTCTTAAGGAATTAATTAGAAATTAATTTTTGAAAAATAGAAAATGAATTTTAAAAATTCCGAGAAAAATATATGTTCATTATAGGACTATATTCTGCTAAATCCCAGAAAATAAATATTTTTGGGACTGATTTGGTATTTTTCATGAAAATAGTTTAGTTACGAATATATGAGTTAAATATGTTATGTGAAGTAACAAAGTTGAAAAATAGGATTTTGTGGCTTGGAAATCCTATATAAGGTATATGCAGATTTTTGATGATGGATTTGATCATTGGTGATGAAATCTTATGAGTATGGCATTTTTGAATGATTAAATGTATTATTTGGTAAAGTGTAAACAATTGAAATAAATTGTTTATAAGTTTAAGAAGTGATTAAAATATTGTTATATTATTAATAATATTAGATAATGAGTTTATTAAGTGATTGATAATATTTGGATAAATTTAAAGTCTTTAATATTTATCCTTGATTTCGTTTGATTAATGCTTATATCATTATCATCATCTTCATGCTTATATTGTGATAAAAGTCGTCTTTGGCTTACGTACAAAGATGGACTGTTGATTATTGGTTTTACAGTTGTATATCTTTGACTTACGTGAAAAGATGAATTGTTAATTGATAGCTTTGTCCCATAGTGCAAAGATGGACAGGTGTATGACATGATCATGACCACTGGTGATACTAACGAATATCCTTGGCCCGTAGTGCAGGGATGATTCGATGATGGGAATTATTTATTAAGTTGAGTCTCAGCGATTGGTTTTATAGTTGAATATCTTTGGCACGTGGTACAAAGGTAGACAACTGATTGGTATGATCATTGTTATTACATTTGAATATCTTTAGCCTTTGGGGTAAGAATATTGAGTAAACATTCTATTAAGCCTTTGTGGCAAGGGGAAACTGTTGATTTACCTGATTATAAATATGAATTGTGAATTTAATTATAACCTGTGGTGGTTCAGGTGAAGACAGGTGATGAGAGTTCTCTTTGTTTTGGGTATAACAAAGAACTGTTGATGAGTATTACAGTGATAAAAATTGATGAAAACATTTTTATATCATAGAAGATAGTAGATATCATGTTCTACTTGACTCTTCTCTTCGGATTGCTTATTCACCGCAGATTAAACTTGATGTCTATTATATTTTATCGCTTTAACCTTGTTGAAGACTATTGATAATTTATTACGCATTATATTAGTCATAATATTTCTTCTTTGGGCTAGTTGAGCTCACCCTTTCTTTCACTTGTTCTCTTGAAAAATGAGAATATAGTCGGACGACGAGTCTGGGAAAGGAGTGACGGTCCGAATGATAACATTATTAGTAGTCCTCACTATTACGATTAAACAATGTGACAATAAATGTAATGAGGACTCCTTTGAGTTTGTATCTTTGTCTAGATGACAATATATGTATTAAAACTCTTAGATTATGTTTTGTCGTATTTTACACGCGCTTGTATTATTAAGTTGTATTTGAATTTTGTACCATGTATTTGGCGACTCAAGATGGGTGATGAATACCTATTTTTGGGGGCGTCACACATTCCGGATACTACCGAAAGTTCAGTCTCAACCCCGGAACACACACTAGGAGTATCATTTCCAACCCCGGAACACACACCGGGAGTATCATTTCCAACCTCGGAGATAACCCCGAGTTTCTTCCTTGGAGATAACCCCAAGGAATGTTGTTGCAGTTCCGGTGATAACTCCGGAAATGCTTGTTTCAAATGCATGCGATCAGCTTCAATCTTAGACCTCCTACTAAGGCACTCATTCCTAAGACCCGCTAACTAACAAGGCGAGCAGAGCACACTTACGTATGACCTTGCGGCATTCAAACACTTGCGGCAAATTCAATCTCGGATGTAACCACGAGCAACGCTCTGCTTAATCTCAAACCGGAGATAACCCCGGTGAGGAGTCAAACGTCATCTTGCCACCTCAACACCTGCGTGTCATCTCAACAATTCATACATACATACATACGACAATGTCCTACAAGAACCAAGGAATTCCAGTCCCGAGTGACTATTACGCATGGCAGCACACCGGATAGAATTTGAAGCTTGAAGACCATGGGCATGGTCCCCTCTCCCTGACTTCGTACAACCTCTAATCCCATGTCATTGCATAACTCTCGACACAAGTGGTCCGAAGAAGGTCTTATATACCTCGTTCGGATGCTCGGATTGAAGTTCTGCAAGTTCGAGCGAACATTACAGTGCACAAGTACACATACTTCGAGACAACATGACTCGCGGAGCCCAGGGCACCCCGGGCAGCCGCAGGTGCATCTGCGGTTGCCCCCCTCTATAAATAGAGGGCTTGGGGTGGCCATTTAAAAAAAAGGGAGGTGAGGAAGACCTATCCAGTTTGCTCTGTACACACCCCATATTGAGTGTTTCCTCATTTTAAACACATGTTAGCTCACATATAGCTATATTTTTACCAGCGGGAGCTAAGTGTTTATCCATCTAGAGTTATAGAAGCCTGTATTGGCAGCCAACTTTAAGCCTTCTCACACTCTATAAAGCCTTTCTCTTCATCTTTGCACACACTATTCTACACATTGAGAGTCGTGTTGTGTGCGTATGCCCGGACTTCAGTCTGTGGTTTTTATTTCTGTCTGTATATATACTTATATATGTATATATTTATATATGGACTTACATTATCGAGTTATGCCTCGATTGAGCCTAGACTTATGTCTGGAGCGTTTATTTGCTTTTATATATATATATATATATATATATATATATATATATATATTTCATCAGGGCACAGGAGTTTACTTGAGGCCTTTTCTTTACTTTTATTTACATTTAGTGTAACTCCTCCAAAACAGGTATACATCACCCATCTTGAGTCACCAAATACATGGTACAGAATACAAATACAAACTTAATTATACAACAAATGTGTAAAATACGACAAAACATAATCTAAGAGTTTTAATAAGAATATTGTCATCTAGACAATATCCACACTCAATGGAGTCCTCATTACATTTATTGTCACACTATTTAATGTAATAGTGAGGACTACTAATGCTATCATCTGCATCATCACTCAGCTCCCCCAACTAGTCCCTACTCCATTCTCATTTCACGAAGAGAATAAAGGAAAGAAAGGGTGAGCTCAACTAGCCCGAAGAAATATTATAACTAAGATAATGCGTAATAAATTATCATTAGTCTTCAACAATGTTAAACCGATAAAATACAATGAGACATCAAGTTTAACTGCGGTGAATAAAGCAATCCATTAGAAGAGTCAAGTAGAGCATGATATCTACTATCTTCTATGATTTAAAATGTTTTCATCAATTTTTATCGCAGAGACTCGACTTAATAAATAAACAACATCATCGAGTCATCCCTGCATTACGGGCCAAGGATATTCATTAGATCATCAATGGTCACGACTATACCGAATAATCCTCGTCATAATCATACCAAAAAATCGTCCATCAATGCACTACAAAGCTCTGAGGACTTTTACCACATCATTTATAACATTACAATCATGATTATACCGAATAATCCCTAGTCATAATCATACCAAGTCCATCTATGCACGTAAGCCAAAGATGACTTTCATCACAATATAAGCATGAGGATGATGACAATGACATAATAATTCAATAAAACAAGTTTAAGAATAAATTTTAAAGATTTATAAGTTAATTTATCTTGAAATCAATTACGTCCAAATTGTCAACATGATACTGCTTTGTGGAGTAAAATTCAAGAATGCTCAGAAGAATATTTCCATGAAAAGATACCGGATGAAGCGCAAATATCAAGGATATTCTACTAATTTCATAGAGTATAGAAGCCAAAACTTTAACCAAATAAGTATCATAGAATATATGAAACTGCAAATGGATTTTTACCTGCCATGCGGTAATCCACGTAGACAGATCATTTCCATAATTTAATAAGGAATGAATACAAAGGATCATTCACCATGCATGTGGTAATCCACATAGACAGGTTATTCTAACAGAATAATAAAGAATGGAATAACAAAAGGATTCACCATGCATACGATAGACCACACAGACAGGTTACTCCCAACAGAATAATAAAGAATGGAACCAGGTCATGCGTAAACTGCACAGACAGGATATTCCAACAGAATAATAAAGAATAGAATAACAACAGAATTCACCAGGCATGCGATAGACCGCATGCATGACGGTTATTCCAATGTAATAATAAAGAGTGGAATAACAGAAGAATTTCACCATGTATACGTTACTTCGCATAGACAGGTTATTCCAACATAATAATAAGGAATAGAATAACAACAGAAGAATTTCACCATGTATGCGGTACTTCGCATAGACAGGTTATTCCAACAAAATAATAAGGAATGGAATAACAATAGCTCTATTCATGAATACAAAAGAAATAATACCCCTTACCTTAGAAAAAAACTGGATACTGGAGTAGAGAGGTAGCAGACTTCTCTTCTTCTTTCTCTCTATAATTTCTCTCTATAATAATTGCTCTATAGCTTTAGTGAATTGGTGAGAAATGAAGGAAGAATGAGCTTCTATTTATAGGAAAATATAGTTTCAATAATTGCACGTTTTGGGGCTCGAAATATTACAGTATAATACCTTCCTCTTTTTCTTTATTTTTAATTTAGTCCTGCAAGTATTATCAAACTTGCACCACCTCCCCTAATAGTAAATAATGTGATTCAATAGTAAATCATGTGAATCAATAGTTTTAGACATGTGAAAATACGAATTACAGTATAGTACCTCCATCTATACCTCCATTTTTAACTTAGTCATGCAAGTATTATCGATCTTGCACTAACTCCCCTAATAGTACAAGAATGTGAATCAATAGTACACACATGTGAACAAATAGTTATAATCATTTAAATTAATAGCAATTAATTGCTCATTTATCCGGTTAATTACCCGACTGGTCCGTATAACTTCCAGACATCAATTAATATCGAAATAAATGTCGATTTCCACTAACACTAATAATTCCAACACAATGGAACTATCAATTTCATCTTTAATCAACACGAACTTATTCATCATTAATATTATAAATCATAATATTTAACAACCGTGTCGCTCCCGTGAAAAAGGGGTTTCGATAAGGATTTCTCCTTATTAGTAGCGTAATTAGATGACCAAACCTCTCCTTGACTGAACTTCTAGACGTCGTACATATTGCAATTTAATAATATGAATAACTTTATCGTCTCAATTATTGATTTAATAATATAACATATTATGCGATGATCTTGTGACAATAATCGAATCAATAATATGAGAGATATGATCGCGAAGAATTATTGTATCAATAATTGAGTATAATCGAGTGACTTCTCACGTCACGTAAGCATCAATAATCAATCTTGTGTGCCACTATGCAACTACGCCAGACATCTCTTGTACTTTTTACTCACTGGGTAGTTCAACGGTTTTAACGGTAACACTTTTCATTTGTTAATTTTATAAAATGATAATTCTGCCATTTTCTAACTACGACAATACTTCCGTTAGTGGGGTCCACTAATGATTGTGCCGTCGTCATTTAATATTCCCTGTTAAAACGAATATTCCCCGACCGATCGAATATTATATAACCACTTGCTTACTTTGTAAAATTTGTAAATATTACCCACAACTATAACATTATATCAAATCCACACCATAATATTCAAAAATATATTTCGAGAAAATTATTCTTTATTCATAAAAGTTGGTGTCTTACATTTAGTCCCGCCTGGAGTTTACTTCGTGGCGGTTGATCGTCTTTACTGCTTTATTTACATTTAGTCCCGTCTGGAGTTTACTTACATGGCGGTTGATCGCATTCTTGCTTTATTTACTTTTCTCGATCCCCATGGAGTTGCTTACGTGGTGGTTGATAATGTCCATATATATATATATATATATATATATATATATATATATATATATATATATATATATATATATATTACCGCTTTTATATATTTACATTTCCAATCCCCATGGAGATGCTTCGTGGTGGTTGATCATGTCTATATACATATATTTACACTTTTATATATATAATCGCTATTTTGCTTTTATATAAATCTATGCACATCATGTGAGCTTAGGAATCATGCGATCACAGATTCAGGTCTCATCGAATCTAGATTCGATTCCGTGATGGACATTTTCAATTGCGAAGCGACTTGCACATTATTTACTTATGTTCGAATTTCCTTGGATGGTTGTCATGCCCATGAGGAGTTCGAAGATCGCTTCTTTGTATATTTTTCGGAAGATGCCTCGCATCTCGAAAATAAAAGCAAACAAGTCGAACATTTAATAATAAAATAGAAGTATGAAAAGGTCTCAATTCCTATTTGAGCACAGGGTTTGAAAAACATTTTTTATAAAACATCATTGTTATATCTTGCTTAAAACTGAATTTTTGTATAAATTCAAACCCTTTGTATATAGGTGCGAACGAGGCCTCGCACTACTTTCAAATAATTGCACATTGATCCACACACACACACATTCATATAACAGTTTCTTGAAAAAGTGGCGGTCACCGTGGCAACACGGATGTCGGGGGGTGCCTAACACCTTCCCTCCGCATAATCAAGCCCCCGAACCCAAATGAATCTCGGTTTCACAGACCCGTTTAGCAGTGTTGCATCACTGGGTCAATGTGCAAACCTTTTTCGGTTGCGTTGGTGCAACTAGTTAAAAACACCAATTGGTGACTCTTAACAGTCCATCGTCGACATTACACATACCGGACCTTTTTCACTTATTTTTTTAAACAAATCTCACATAACAATGAAAACACCAAAGAACAAGTAACGAAAAGGGACAGCTAAAAAATCCCGACGTCGACAGTCGGGGAGTGGAGTAATGGTCCAAGATAGTTATTTAAGTAGTCCTCACTATTTTGTAAAATAGTGTGATAATAATTGTAATGAGAATGGTATTTGAGTTTGGATATTATCTACAAGACAATATTTGTATTAAAACTCTCAGCGTATGTGTTGTCGTATTTTGCACGACAGTTGTATTAATGAAGTTTGTATTTGGTTTCTGTTCCATGTATTTGGCGACTCAGAATGGGTTGTGTGGACCTATTTTGGGGGCGTCACCGCGGCCTCACTTGTTTTTTTTAAAAGAATCTCCAAAATGACGTAATTTTAATAAATGAGTGCTATTTAAGAGAGAGTGTTATTTAAGAGGAGTGCTTTAGATCCAACCTATATATATATATATATATATATATATATATATATATATATATATATATATATTCTTCTACCTGTGCTTCCATACATATTTATACATTCAATATTTTCATTCGGTATAATTATATAATATACAAAAATGATTTTATATATATATATATGTGTGTGTGTGTGTGTGTGTGCGCGCGCGTGTCTGTGGTACAATTTTAAGTAAGTAAGGAAAATTAGAAGTTGTTCCTAGGTCATTCAACTATTTCGAGTGTTGATTAATTTGGTGAAGAGCTGTTGAATCCTAGAGTAGGATTTCAGCAGTGACCTTAGCAACGAGAGAAGTTCTCTGAGGGGTGAAAATTCAACTTAAGGACAGTGCACTGCACGCCTCTGCTCAACATAATTTGCTATAAATCGATAAGTTCTATTTCCACCCTTCTTTTTTATTTTATAGTTGAATCCTATATTTTATTTGTGTTCACCAACAATCTTAAGTAGAAATTATGGATTCTGCTATGTTTACCGCCACTAAATCTATCCCTAATTTGACCAAAGTTGAGCCTTTTGATGGATCCAGTTTTAAACGATGGCAAACCAAATTACTTTTGATTATGGACATTGCTAAATTTGACCATATTTTAACCAAACCAAAACCAGTTGAACCTCTCTTAAGGATGCTACCGATGAACAAAAGAAAGAATATTAATCTTCTATTAGTACTTGGTCTTCTGCTGATAAAATTTGCAAGGCTATCTTTCTTAACTCATTGTTGAATGAACTTTTTGATATCTATTGTCTATATTAACATGCTGCTGAAATTTGGGATGCTTTAGTTTTTAAATATATTGTGGAAGATGATGGTGTTAAGAAGTATGCGATTGGTAATTTTCTTAATATTTACATGACCGATGATAAATATATTGCTTCCCAAATTCATACGTTTCATCTTATCGTAGCCAAACTTAATAATGAAGGCATGACTTTACCTACTCCTTTTATTGTTGGCTCCCTTATAGAGAAATTGCCTAATTCTTGGAAAGATTAAAAATTACAAGAACACTATGAAACATAAAAGGAAAGACATGACATTAGAGGAGTTAATTGTTCATATTCGTATTGAGGAAAAGAATAGAAATTTTGATAAATCTGTTAAAGCCATGGAGATGTCTTCCAAAGCAAATTTGGTTAATGACCGCAAACCTCGTAACCTGTCCAACAAACATCCTAAACATGGGCATAAGTATAACTCCAGTCTGAAGGCAAAACCAAAGCAGTTCAAACACAAAACCTCAAAACCTAAAGGTGACTATTTTGTGTGTGGAATTCCAGGTTATCATGCTGCCCAATGCAAGTTCAAAAAGGAAAACAACCAGTCTTTTCCTCCGAGAGCTAACTTAGCTAAGGCAGACAATACTATTGTGGCAACTTTCTCCGAGGTTAAAATGATAGCTCACAAAGAGGCATGTGTAGTGGATTCTGGTGCTACCAAGAACATTTGTGCGAATCATGGTGCATTCATCTCTTACACTCCTCATGAGGAAAAAGATGAACATGTGTACATAGGTGACTCGACGCCTAAACCAGTGATAAGAAAAAGGAAAGTAAATTTAAAATTAACTTCTGCAAAGATCCTTTCTCTTACCGATGTTCTTCATATTCCTGAGATTCGTTACAACCTCGTATCTGTTGGGATACTTGGGAAAGTTGGGGTTAAGGTTATGTTTGAATCTTATAAGGTCGTGTTGACCAAAAATGGGGTATTTGTGGAAAAAAGGTATCTTAATGCTAATTTATTTCATTTGAATGTACTTGAACACTCATGAATAATAATGCTAGTACTTCTTTTGCTTACTTGGTTGAATGTAGTGATATTTGACAATCTAGGTTAGGCCACGTGAATTACTCTTATATAAAAATGATGAAAAATTTGGGAATTTTAAAAGATGTTAAAATTTCAAATAGTAAGAAATGTCAAGTGTGTGTGGAAGCCAAAATAACTAAAAAGACACGTAAATCGTATTTGTTAGAGAGTTTGAACCTCTCATTCTAATTCATTTAGACTTAGGTGATATGTCTAGAAATACTTCTAGAGGTGGAAAAAATTATTATGTGACCTTTATAGATGATTATTCTAGATATACTAAAGTTTTCCTTCTTAGAAATAAAAATTAAACTGAAGATAAATTTCTAATTTATAAGGTCGAAGTTGAAAATAAATTAGATAAAAAGATTAAAAGACTCAGGTCCGATAGAGGTGGTGAGTATGACTCTGGACCCCTTAATAAATATTGCAAAGAACAAGGAATTATACATGAGGTAACACCTCCCTATTCTCCAGAATCTAATGGGGTTGCCGAAACAGAAAATAGAACACTAAAAGAAATGATGAATGTTATGTTAGTAAGTTCTGGGGCTTCACTAAATTTGTGGGGGGGGAGCTCTTCTTTCTGCTAGTCGGCTGTAAAATAGAATTGTTTATAAGAAAACAGGAAAAACACCTTATGAGTTTTGGGAAAACCATTTACCTAACTTGAAATACCTTAAAGTGTAGGGGTGTCTTGCTAAGGTAATATTACTCGATCCTAAAAAAAGAAAAATTGGTTCTAAAACTGTTGATTGTTTGTTTATTGGATATGTTGAACATAGTGATACTTATAGATTTCTTGTTTTAAAAAGTGATGTATTAGATCATAATACAATCATTGAGTCAAAAAATGTTGATTTCTTTGAAAATATTTTTCTTTTGAAATCTAAAGTGGATCGACCAGTAGCAGAGCTTCCTACGAGCTCTTATATAGTTCCAATTGAGGAATCTGAAATTGAACCAAGGAGGAGTAAGCGTACTGAAAAACTACTAATCTGGGAGATGATTTTGACGTTTTTGTTAGATAATGACCCATTAACCTTTCGAGTTGTTGTCTCTTCTCTCGATGCTCCTTTTTGGAGAGAAGCCATAAATAGTGAGATTGAGTCTATTATGGCTAATCACACTTGGAAATTAGTGGACCTTCCTCCTGGTTCTAAAAATATTGGTTGTAAATGGATTTTTAAAAGGAAGTTAAAACTTGACAGCTCAATTGATAAATTTAAGGCTAGACTTGTTGCTAAAGGTTATAAACAAACACAAGACCAAGACTTTTTTGAGACTTATTCACCGGTTACAAGAACATCATCCATTAGAGTTTTAATTTCATTAGCAGCTATTAAAAATTTAATAATTCATCAAATGGATATTAAGACTGCGTTTCTTAATAAAAATTTAGAGGAGGAGATTTATATGGACCAACCTAAGGGATTTGTTTTCTTAGGTAATGAGCATAAATGTTGTAAATTAATTAAATCTTTATATGGTCTTAAACAAGCTCCTAAATAATGGAATGATAAATTTGATAGTGTGATAACTTCTAATTGATATATAATAAATGATGGAGATAGATGCATATATACCAAATTTAATGATGAGAATTCTGGTGTTATTGTATGTTTTTATGTGGATGACTTGCTTATTTTTTGGTACTAATGTTGATGTTATATATGAGACTAAAAATATGTTATCCACTAAATTTGATATGAAAGACTTGGGAGAGGCAAATGTTATTCTCAAAATTAATTTGAGAAAAATTTGTAATGGGTATATGATTTTTCAAGATCATTATGTGGAGAAAATGCTTAAAAGATTTGGACATTATAATGTTAATTGTGACACCCCCAAAAATAGGTATTCATCACCCATCTTGAGTCGTCAGATACATGGTACATAAATTCAAATACAACTTAATTATACAACAGTCGTGTAAAATACGACGAAACATAATCTAAGAGTTTTAATACATATATTGTCATCTAGACAGTATACAAACTCAATGGAGTCCTCATTACATTTATTGTCACACTATTTAATAGAATAGTGAGGACTACTAATGCTATCATCTGGACCGTCACTCCGTTCCCCAACTCGTCCCAAATATATATTCTCATTTCTCAAGAGAATAAAGAAAGAAAGGGTGAGCTCAACTAGCCCAGTAAGAAATATTATGACTAAGATAATGCAGAATAAATTATCGTTAGTCTTCAACAATGTCAAACTGATAAAATACAATAGACATCAAGTTTAACTGCAGCGGAACAAACAATCCATTAGAAAAGTCAAGTAGAGAATAAAATCTACTATCTTCTATGATTTAAAAAGGTTTTTCATCAATTTTTTTATCGCTGAGACTCAGCTTAATAAATAAACCACATCTTCGAATCATTCCTGTACCAAGGGCCAAGGATATTCATTAAATCATCAATGGTCCTGAATATACTGAATAATCCCTAGTCATAATCATACCAAGTCCATCTCTACATGTAAGCCAAAGATATTCAACTATAAAACCAATAATCAACAGTCCATCTTTGCACATAAGCTAAAGATATACAATTCAATAATCCACAGTCCATCTTTGCATGTAAGCCAAGATAACTTTTATCACCGTATAAGCATGAGGATGATGACAATGATATAAACATTAATCAACTGAAAACAAGGATAAATATTAAAGATTTTAAATTTATACAAATATTATCAATCACATAATAAATTCATTATCTAATATTATTAATATCATAACAATATTTTAACCACGTCTTAAACTTATAAATAATTTATTTCAATTGTTTATACTTTACCAAATAATGCATTTAATCATTCAAAAATGCCATACTAATAAGATTTCATCACCAATGATCAAATCCCTTATCAAAAATCTACATATACCTTATATAGGATTTCCAAGCCATAAAATCCTATTTTCCAACTTTGTTACTTCACATAACATATTTAACTCATATATTTGTAACTAAATAATTTTCATGAAAAATACCAAATCAGTCCCAAAAATATTTCTTTTCTGGGATTTAGCAGAATATAGTCTCATAATGAACATATATTTTTCTCGGAATTTTTAAAATTCATTTACTATTTTTCAAAAATTAATTTCTAATTAATTCTTTAAGAAATTAGCTACCTCAAATTTAACTCTAGAAATTCCCAAATCTTGCCAGAATCTTACACATGTTAACGTGATCTTCCAGTTTAAATTTCATGGTCATCGGAGTTATAGAACTCCAGTTATAGCATTTTTCGTCGGAAAAACCTAAATATTGAAATGGTCATAACTTGCTCATTTTAAGTTGGAATGAGCTCATTTTTGGACAAGATATTCTTTATACCATATACTTTCATGTCCCAAAAGGCCAGAATTTTTCTCACAAATTAAGTGGCCGAAACTGCCCTTTTAAAACTCTGGGCAGTAGCATTTTTGATATTTGCAGCTTTTGACTCCTTTGCTAAAATCAGTCCACACGAAATTCTACAACACCTTTTACAGTAATTCCACTTAGAGATGCTACAAAACTTATAGATCTAACTCTAGAACTTGACCACACTCAAAAATTCAAAATATAATAGGAGATATGGTCACTTGAATTTCATGTTCCATTTTTACCAAAATCTGATTTTTCAACCCTTTGTGATTTCTAAGAAACTTTCATGTTTTCTCATAATAACCAACATAACTCATCATAACACTTACTAATACTTCATATACCCATGATTTTCATCAGTCCAATATTTTTATTATGACTCTCATCATAATCAACGTAACCAGATTATTTTCACAATTTAATAAGGAATGAATACGAAGGATCATTCACCATGCATGTGGTAATCCACTTATACAGGTTATTCCAACAGAATAATAAAGAATGGAATAACGGAAGGATTCACCATCCATGCGATAGAGACCGCACAGATAGGTTATTCCCAATAGAATAATAAAAACGGAACCAGTCCCACGTGAAAGCGCATGAGATAGGATATTCAAATGTAATAATAAAGAATGGAATAACAATGTAAATCACCATGCATGTGGTACGTCGCATGACGTGTTATTCCAATGTAATAATAAATAACGGAACCAGTGTCAAAGCGAAATTCACACCGACGGATATTCCAAATGTAATAATAAAGAATGGAATAATAGAAGAATTTCACCGTAGTATGCAGATTTCAGATAAACAAAGTTATTCCAACATAATAATAAAGAATGGAATAACAAAAGAATTTCACCATGTATGCGGTACTTCGCATAAACAGGTTATTCTAACATAATAATGAAGAATGGAATAATAACTCTTACGAGTATTGAAAGAAAGTAATTCTCTTCATGAATACGAAAGAATAATACCCCTTACGAGTACAATAAATAATATCCCTTACCTTAGAATAAAACTGGATACTGGAATAGAAATGTAGCAGACTTCTCTTCTTCTTTCTCTCTATAATTTCCCTCTATAATAATTGCTCTATAGCTTTTGTGAATTGGTGAGAAATGAAGGAAGAATGAGCTTCTATTTATAGGAAAATATAGTTTCGATAATTGCACGCTTTGGGCTCGAAATATTACAAAGACTAATACCTCCAACTTTTCTTTCATTTTTAATTCACCATCCAAGTATTATCAAACTTGCACCACCTCCCTAATAGTAAATCATGTGAATCAATAGTAAATCGTATGACTCAATAGTTCTAAACATGTGAAAAATTAATTACAGCACAGTACCTCCATCTATACCTCTATTTTTAACTTAGTCATGCAAGTATCATCAATCTTGCACCAACTCCCCTAATAGTATAAGAATGTGATTCAATAGTACACACATGTGAATAAATAGTTATATGAGCATGTGAATTAGTTGCAATTAATTGCTCATTTACCCGATTAATTACCCGGTTGGTCAATATAACTTTCAGACATCAATTACTATCAAAATAAATATCGATTTCCACTAACACTAACAATCCCAACACAATGGAAATATTTTTCTCAAAAATTTTATTTTTGAAGTTTGACTTTTTCCAAAAAAGTCAACTATTGACTTTTTTTACCAAAAAGTCAACCTCGGAAAATTTTATGTTTCTACTAATTTCATCGTTTCAAACTCAAATATCACGCCCGCGTCTCCAAATTCAACTTTGAACTCAAATTTGATTATAATAACATTCATCATTAATATCATAACTCACAATATTTAACAACCAGGTCGTTCCCAGGAAAGATGGGGCTTTCCAATAAGGATTTCTCCATATTGGCGCGCAATTAGGTGACCAAACCTCTCCTTGACAGAACTTCTAGACATTATAAATATTGCAATTTAATAATATGAATAACTTTGTCGTCTCAATTATTAATTTAATAATATAACATATAATGTGGATGATACTGTGACAATAATCGAATCAATAATATAAGAGATATGATGCAACAATTATTGTAACAATAATTGAGTATAACTGAGTGACTTATTACGTAATCATCAATAACCAATACCGTGTGCTACTACGGAACCACGTGTATTACTGTACTTTTATTACCGAGTAGTTCAACAGTTTTAATGGTAAAACTTCTGCGGTTATTTTCATAAAAATAATTCTGTCGTTTTATTACTACGACAATACTTCCGTTGTGGTTAACCAATGATTGTGCCGTCGTACGAATATTCCCTGTTAAAACGAATATTCTCCGACCAATCGAATATTATATAACAACTTGCGTACTTTGTAAAATTTATAAATATTACCCACAACTATAACGTTATCTCAAATCCACACCAAAATTTTGAAAAAAATATTTCGAGAAAATTAAATCTTTATTCGTAAAATTTGGGGTCTCACATTAATCCTATTAGTACTCCATACGACTCTTGTTTGTATTTAAAAAAGCATGAAGGACCAAGTGTACCTCAATCTAAGTATGCCCAAATCATAGGTTGTTTAATGTATCTTATGAATTGCACAAGACCTGATATATCATATGTAGTTAATAGACTCAACAGATACACTCATAATCCTAATAAGTATTATTGGACTGTTTTATGTAGAAAACTTAAGTATCTGCGAGGTACTATTGGATTTGGTTTATATTACTGTGGTAATCCTGCAGTTCTTGAGGGCTATAGTGATGCCAACTAGATATTTGATTCAGATGAAATCAAATCCACGAGTGGCTACAAATTTACCTTAGGAGGAGAAGCAGTTTCTTGGAAGTCTACTAAACAAACTTGTATAGCTCGCTCTATTATAATGTGATGCCCCCAAAATAGACCCACACAACTCATTTTGGGTCGCCAAATACACACTACAGAATCTAAATATAAATCTTCCAATTTACACAACTATTAACTTTCGTGTAAAATACGACAACACATAAGCTGTGAGTTTCAATACAAATATTGTACTGAATATAATACGACAATATACACACCCAAATTATTACAATGCCATATAAAATACAGCAATAAATATTTCAAGTCTTCAACGAAACGCGAGAAGATTTTTTTTCCAACCCAACTTTATAGGGTGTATTTTTTTTTCACTTCCAAATTTGAATTCACCTATTGTTGTTCACCAAAATTAACTATTAAATGACATATAAAACAAGACACACATTTTAAGTTCTCAATACAATTATATATTGTCATACTATTTTATAATGTATTGAGAAACTTCAATAGTCACAGACCATCATCTATTCCCATGTTATCCCCGCTCGACACAGCTACACTCTTATTACCTGAAAGGAATTGTGAAGTAAAAGGGTGAGCACACATAGCCTAGTAAAGAATATTATGACTAAAGATAATCAAATTATCAATAGCCTTTATCAGTAATAAATCAGATATTTAGAACATATGGTAAATGATAAAAGTGTTCAACCATAATTACAGCAGAATCAACAATCCATTAGAAGAGTCAAGTAGAACATAACGTCTACTATCTCCTCCAAATTAAAAGTCCATCATCAATATTTCATTCCTATAATACCCATCAATAATTCTTTGTTGTACCCAAGACAAAGGAAACTTTCATTACCTGTCTTCACCTGAACCACTAAAGATTATAGTTAAATTCACAATTTATATTTATAATAATGTAAATCAATAGTTTCTCCTTACCACAAAGGCTTAATAGAACTTTCATTCAATGTCGTTGCCACAAAGGCTAAAAAAACTTAATAATCATATCGTCTTTATACCTTACACCAAAAACATTCAAATGTAACAACAATGGTCATGATCATACCAATCAATTGTCTATCTTTGCACTACGGGCCAAAGATATTCAATTGTAATATCAATGATCATGATCATGCCAATCAATTGTCTATCTTTACACTACGGGGCAAAGATGTTCAACTGTAAAACCAATGATCATGTCAAACAATAGTCTAACTTTTCACTACGGGCCAAAGATATTTATTTTTATCATCATTGGTCATGATCATGTCAAACACATGTTCATCTTTGCACTACGGGCCAAAGATATCAATCAATAGTTCTTCTTTGCACTACGAGCCAAAGAGAACTTTCATCACAAGTATTTATCTGTAACATTAAAGGTCATGATTATACCAATACACAGTTCCTAGTCATAATCATATCAATCAACAATTCATCTTTGCACTACGGGCCAAAGATAACTTTAATCACAATTTAAGTCTGAGAATTATAACAATGATATAAAGAATGAATCAAGTGAGATCAAGGATAAATATTAGATATTTATAATTCAATTTATCCAAAGTTCAAGAATGTCCAAATGGTCAACATGATAATCAAAATGTGAATTCAAATTTAAGAATAAGATTCATATATCAAAGATAATTTGGACAGAAAAAGAAACTAATTTTATCATGAATAGTACAGCGACATGAATAGTACCGAATGAATAGTATCACATCATGCAAAGTACCCCAAATGAATAGTACCTGGACATGAATAGATTAGAATTATAGAAGCAATTCTTACCATAGTAAGTTTAGATTTAGGAATATAAAATGAAATAATATACGAAACTGCAAATGGATTTTCACCCGTCATGTGGTAATTCACGTAGGCAGATCATTTCCACAACTTAATAGAGAATGAATACAAAAGGTTATTCACCATGCATGAGGTAATTCACGTAGACAGGTTATTCTTACAGTTTTATAAAGAATGAATACGAAGGGTTATTCACCAAGCATACAATAGTCCGCATAGACAGGTTATTCCCACAGATTAACAAGGAATAGAATAACAACCTTTACGAGTATTGAAAGAAAATAAAATCCTTTACGAATAGAAAATAAATAATACCCCTTACGAATAAGAAAAATAATATCACTTACCTCAGTAGGAGATTGGATACTGCAATAGTGTAGTAGTAGAATACTCTTTCTTTCTCTCTTATTATTTCTCTATAGTTTCTCTCACTATAGCTTATGATTATAACTTTGATCTTCAAAAATGGTAGGAAATAATGAGTGGATGGAAGAGTATTTATAGGCTAGGAAAAGGTGGCAAATTACAAGGTTAATTATACTTTAGTACCTGCATCTTTGCCTCCATTTTTAATTTAGTCCTTCAAGTATTATCAATCTTGCATAACACCCCCTAATAGTACTTATATGTGAACTAATAGTTCCTTGAATGTGAACCAATAGTTTCTTGCATGTGAACCAATAGTAATTAATTGTTCATTATCTCATTAATTGCCCGTTTGGTCAATTTAATATTCAAAAATTAACTATTATCGAAATAAATGTCAATTTCCACTAACATTAATATTCCCAACACAATGAAAATATTTTTATTAACAATTTCATCTTTAAATTTTTGAAGTTTGACTTTTTTTTAAAAAAGTCAATTGTTGACTTTTTGACCAAAAAGTCAACCCCGACAAATTTTGTGTTTATAGTCTATTTTGACTAATTTCATCGTCCTGGACTCAAATATCTCGTCCGCGTCTCCAAATTCAACTCTGAACTCTAAGTTTGACTTTTTACATAAAAGTCAACTATTGACTTTGACCAAAAAGTCAACCTTGAAACCATATCGAGTGTACAATCTTTTCTTACTAGATTCATCGCTCCGGATTCAACCGAGTATTCCGCTCATCAAAATTCTATTCTGAACTCAAATTCGAGTTTTAATTTTATTTTCTTGTGTTTTATACACACTATTATTTTCTTAGTTAGTTCAAACTATTTAATTAGTCTTGACTAACTATTAAATTAAATCTCATCGTTTATCGCTAATAAATATATATAACACATTTTTTAATCTTTCAACAATTATTCATCATTAATATTATAACTCATAATATTGACAACTAGATCGTTTCAAGGAAAGAGGGAGCTTTCCGATAAGGATTTCTCCTTACTGGCGTAATTAAATAACCTAACCCTTTTCCTCGACAGAACTTTATCAATAATAAAAATAATAATATGAGTAATTGTGTTGTCTCAATTATTGATTTAATAATATAAAATATTGTGCAGATGATATTGTGACAATAATGAAATCAATAATATGAGATACTATGCAACAACTATTGTGACAATTATTGAATAAAATTGAGTGACTTCTTACGTAAGCATCAATAATCAGAGATATTATCCATGTAATGAATGAATTTATCGAGTCATGATTCTGGGGACAGAATTCTTTTAAGAAGGGAATGATGTAAAGATCGAGAAATTTTGTAATTGAATTAAATAAATATTTTATTTATTGAGATAAATAAATAATTGATAAAATTGTGGTGCAACCTATGACACCCTCAAATCTGGGTACTCCATTCCCACAGAATTTGGTATTCATTATCTAAAACAATTACATCTAACTACCCATAAACAAGGATAAAGACATAACTTAAATAACTTAAATAAATATTTTCCCCATTAAAGGTTTACATCAACTTAAAACATTCCCAGGCAATGTAACCTTTAATTATTACATAAGTCTGCGGAATACATCACAAAATAAATTGTGTCTTGAATAAAACGCCTATAGTAACCTGTCAATCCCAAGAAACTTCTTACTTTTGATGGTGTCTTTGGCTGATCCCAATTTATTACAGCTTTAACTTTCGATGGATCTACCGAAATTTCGTCCTTATCAATAACATGCCCAAGAAATTGTAAGCGTTCCAACCAAAACTCACACTTTGAGAATTTAGCGTACAACTTTTCTCTCCTCAATGTCTCCAACGTCACTCTTAAGTGTTCCACATGTTCCTCATTGGTCTTAGAATACATCAATATATCATCAATAAACGCCACCACAAATTTATCTAAGAATGGTTTAAACACCATGTTCATCAAATCCATGAACGTTGTAGGTGCATTGGTTAAACTAAAAGACATAACCAGAAACTCGTAATGACCATATCGAGTTCTGAATGTTGTTTTTGGTACATCCTCCAGCCTAACATCCAGCTGATGATAACCACTTCTCAAGTTTATCTTTGAGAAATATCTCGCTCCCTTCAATTGATCGAATAAGTCATCGATTCTCGGTAACGAATATTTATTTTTAATCGTGACCTTATTCAATTCTCGGCAATCAATGCAGAACCGCATCGATCCATCTTTCTTCTTAATAAACAACATTGGCGCCCCCATGGCGATACACTTGGCTGGATATACTTCTTGTCGAGTAGTTCTTACAACTGAACCATCAACTCCTTCATCTCTACTAGGGCCATTCTATATAGCGCTTTAGATATCGGAGTCGTTCCTGGTACTAACTCAATCATGAACTTGATTTCTCAATATGGCGGAAGTCCAGGCAAATCGTCTAGAAATACGTCTGCAAAATCTCTAATAATCGGTATCTCCTCCAACTTCGCACTCTTCTTCTGAGTATCAAATATGTAGGCTAAATATTCGATACACCCTTGTCTCAAAAACTTCTTGGCTTACATCACCGTCAGACAACTTACTTGTCGAGGTGACTTGCTGCCATAAAACACCACCTATAACGGAGTTATAAGGTTTACACATTTCTTTTGGCAATCAATTAGTGCCCCGTAATTGAATAACCAATCCATTCCCAATATGACATAGAATTCCCCAAGTTTAATTGGTATCAAATCTACCATCATCTCATGACCCTTTATAACAACTCTACAGTTCTTATATATAAATCTAACAGGAATCACCTCCTTATTCGCAATTTCTATGCTTAAAGGGAAATCTAATTCTTCCTGAGGTAAACCTAAGTTCTTAACAAAATCATCGGATATAAATGAACAAGTAGCACCCGAATCAAATAGCACATAAGTATTAATACCATTAATCGAAATGATACCTGACACCACATCCTTTGATTGCACAGCATCTTACACGGTCATATTAAAAGTCCTCGTAGTAGGTCGGCTTTATTGTGTTGGTCCAGTGATAGTTAATGTACCACCACCGTTGTTTCCCTTTCCTCCATTTGCACTTCCCGCTGTCTTTTTAGGGCAATCACGAGCCATGTGATCCTTCGACCCGCAGGTGAAACATGCTCCCTTCATTGGGCTAAAGCAGTTTAGTGTAATATGACCCTCCTGGCCACAGTTGAAACACACCCTCTTACCCTTCAAATACACCCCAGTGTGGTTCTTTCTGCAAGTAGCACAAGCTTCAAACTTCTTTTTTTGTTAACTTCCTTGTTGTCCTCCCGTATTCAAATTCTCACTCCACTTCCTCTTCTGGCTGTTACCTCCATTATTGCTTCCACCAACCTTGTTTTCATTCTCATTCTTTCTCTTCTTTTGTTCTTGGTTATACTTGGTTAAGGCATCGCTTCCACCTTCCGCGATAATTGCCTTTTCCAGTACAGCCGCAAACGTGTTTAACTGAAACATTGAAAACTTGCTATAAAGTCAGGGCTTCAACCCTTGTTTGAACCTTCTTGCCTTACGCTCATCGGTATTAACTTGATAAGTGGCAAACCTTGCTAACTCATTAAACTTCGCAGCATATTCGGGCACAGTCATGATTCCTTGTTTTAACTCCAAAAATTAAACTTCCAACTGATTTCGAGAACTCGTCGAGAAATATATCTCGAAGAACATTTCTTTAAACCTATCCCACGCTATTATTCCCTGTCCCCCATGAACCTTATTCACCTGTCACCAATAGCAAGCTTCAGACTTTAACATGAACATTGTGAACGCGGTTATTTGATCCTCGTTGACTCTAGCAAAGTTGAAAACCTTCTCCATTTCCATGATCCAGGTGTGGGCTTCAACTGGATTCATAGACCCTTGAAACTTCGGCAGTCCAACCACTTTGAAGTCCTTGAAGGTCGTGACATGGGCTTGCGTTTTATTCATAAGTTCTCTAGTCAACAAAGTCACCAATTGTTAAATCGGGTTAGCGTTGGCCTCATTATTATTCTTAGTAAACCCCTCAGGAGGTGGTTGTTGATGTGGTTGTCTTCTTCTAGGAGGCATTTTCTGTTGAAATATACGCTTATTAGTTCATTACTCAACTTCTTGAATATCTTGAAGTTTAACTTTAAACATACTAAGATTTAAGCTTAACACATAATTTTTAATATTTTTATTCATTCATAACTTTCCAAACATAATAAGGATAGCATCTCTGCTATCACCATCCACTTTCCTGAACTAGACAAGTTTCAGGATTACATACTCATACTACCCCTTTATTTATCTCAAAATAAGAGATTTACAATTTATTTATTCACATACTTAATCACATATTATTATTATTATTATTCCTATCTTGGCATATTAAGATGTTGAGAGGCTTACCTACGCTCCTCTTCCATAATAAGATATGTCGTTCTACGATCCATCACGAACCACGGCAAGTCTTCAAATTGAGGTGGATAATAAAAGACTCGATCCTGGGCCCTATCAAACGCAGAATGAAAGTCATAATTCGTTTCATTCATCTTGGCCTTCTTCGTTTGGACCTTAGCTTTAGCACAGTCTTCGCGCTGAGTAGCCTTCATCCAAGCGTCATCTGCTCTCGCACGCTTAGCTGACTCCTCCTTCAAGTCATCTTTCAGATTTTCCACTTCAGTCTTCATCTTCTCATTCTCAGCCAACAGCTCCTCTTGATGTCCCTCTATGTGAAATAGGTTCCACTCTGTGTTTCCAAGTCATGAGTCAAGTTCTTGAATCTCGGCATCTTTCTGCTCTATAGTAGCATGACGCATCTCAACTAACTCCTTCAGCTCCTCAATCTTATCTTGTTATTCTATATTAAGGTCATATAGTTCATCATACATCTCAGTTGATATGGAGTTTGGTGGAAACTCCACAGGATCCTCTTCCTCATTCTCCACCTCTATCTCCTCAGAGTTCTCCTCCTCAGGATCACACACAAGCTCCATCTGGATTAATTGTTCTCGCACTACGTGGACATCTCGGGGATCCTCATCTCTAGGTATCTGAGGTATGACTTCCCTAGCTAGACTGGATCCTCCAACGTTAGACATCCTGACAACAAAATACTTTTAAGTTTTATTTATTATGTAACACTCTTCGATACTCGCGAGTACATAAGTTATTAACACATAACACATAAAGTCTTTTATTGTTTTATTTTATCTTCAATGAATTCCTTAATTCCTTCCTTAGAACTCGATAAGAGTTTATCACCACTATATTTTCTGTCTCCTTAAAGGTTACTTCCTAAGATTTTCCCACCTAAAGTTCATAACCTAAAGCTTTGATACCAACATGTGATACTCCCAAATCCGGGTACTCCATTCCCACAGGATTTGGTGCTCAGTATCCAAAACTATTACATCTAACTACCTATAATAAAGGATAAAGACATAATTTAAATAACTTAAATAATAATTTTTCCATTAAAGGGTTACATCAACTTAAAACAATCCCAGGTAATCTAACCTTAAACTATTACATAAGTCTACGGAATACATCACAATGTAACATAAATCTTATAACATAATTCATTTAATTATATTCACATAAATCTTCATCACTTGGACATCTTGCCCTTTCCTTTGCTGGAAGATGGCTCATCGACTTTCTCGACTTTAGTTGCAGTGTTAATTGCAAGAGTGAGCAAACAATTGCCCACTATTATAAAGAATAATAACAATAATAACATGAGCTTGGACAACGAATGCTGAATAATGGTGAACTCGTTCTACGAATCAAAAATATAAAACAAGTTCAAGATTTATATCTGAGGGTCTCTAAGACCATGAACTATGTCCCGAGGTTATTAAGTATTTCTACTTCCACCTTTAACAGTCATTAGACTATAAGGACCTTAACTTTCGTACTTAGGGGGATCAGCCCTTCGTACCATGTATTGTGCACAAACATCTAAACATTAACACGTACATAATCCCCTATATCAGGGTTGTTCATCTCAGTTTGAATTTAGGATTTTCGCACTAAAGGAAATTTAGCTTATCAGTGGTTCTAGAATTTTAGAACATTATTCAATTATAGATTAGTCCAACCAATAAGAGTTTGTTTGCTATTTAAAGGTTCAACACAATAATATAGAATTGAACAATGTTATTTAAGTCAAAGATTGAATAGAAACAATATACAATTAAATAGACATGGTATATATACAAAGTACTACATCCAAAAGAGTTAGGAAAATCTCGGTTGGATCAATGAATTTAAACAGTATATGCCTTGAATAATAAGAACAAGAGTCCGGTATGTGAAACTCGCTCGATGTAAAGAATTAGATTACAAGAGCTTGCATGATCATAAACAAGATAGAATCAATAAGCTTGCTCAACTTAAATATAAGACTTCAGAACTTACATAATGATAAATTAGATTTAGAAAGTTTGCTTGACAACAAAGGATAAACATAATTATGAAACTTTCATTCATTACAAAAAGAATGAAGTTAGGGAACTTGCCTCATGCGTAAGCTATACAATTACTACAAACGTTCGCCAAATACCCTACATATATCATTAAGATCACAATACCAATTAGTTATATTAAAACTAACTTCATGGGCTTACTTCTCATTTTAGTCAAGTATATAGTCTCTAAATTAAAACCTGATTATTTTAATCATTCATGTACCATGAATCCGCACTCCTAATTATATAACAGTACCCAACATGGTGATTTCATATCAACACAATTCTCATGATATCATGTTATAAACTTCCACAACTTAATAGTTTATAATCTTTAGTTTCAACATTGTGACTACTATATGTTATTACATCTTATAGCATGCTTAGGCCCTTTTACAATCACTAAAATATGTTAAGTTAACATTTCCCAAGCTATGTTGTTAACAGTTCTTCACTGGGTCTGACTGACCACTAGCGCGGCCGCACCATGACACCCTTTGTATCCGACGCGCCCGCGCTCGGCACCAGAACCAATTTTTGCAGAACACGAATTTAGACTCTGCTCTTAAGCTAAAAATTCCAATTTCTTCCCCCAACACCCAATTAACCAAACCCAACTATTTATAAGCTTTATAAACTAAAAACCAAACATTTATAAAGAATCTCTAACATCACAAACCATATTCTAGAGGATTAAAAATCATGTTTTTGCCATTTTCTTCAATTTCAATACATTTAGCTAATTCAATCGCCAAATCTTCAATTCTTAATCAAATTAAGTCATTTCAATTGCGTTGTTTTCGTTTCTTGATATACTAACACAATCTACAATCAATTTTTAGATTTTATCAAGAATTGAACATCAAATTTTGGACTTAACTAAGCCATTTTTACCTATATACACACTGTTAATCTAACTTTCTTCTTTAAACCCAATTTCACGAATTTGAACACCAACATAAGATTATAGATGATAACTAACAGATTTACAACAAGGTTATACATACATAAAATCAATATCTTTAACACACTACAACAAAATCTCAATTTCAGAGAATGAAAATTACAAAACTAAAAATTAGACTTAGGGGTAGATTATACCTTAATCCTTTGTTTGCACGATGATGATAACAAGGTTTAGAAATCCTCCTCCTTTTTCTTGACAAAAACTACAGACAATTCTCTCTTGCTCCCACTCTCAACTTTCTCTGTGTTTCCTTCTCACGCTTGGTGTTCTCTCTTAGCTTAGGATATAATACGCAAATGAATAAACTGTTATATAGGCATAACCCACGTACTTCAATTATAAAAACCAAACAGCTTATCAGTTGTAATATGCCAAAAGGCCACAAGGCCATGTTTGGCTACACACAAAACTCCCCTTTTTAATTTATTTTGATAATAATTATATTATATAGTCCCTTTTGTCACATTTTAATTTAGTTAATTTAAATAACTTATAATTATAATAATTATAATTTTCATTATAATCATAATTTATAGTTAATAAATCATTATATATCTAATTTAATTATTAAATTAGACTAGAACATCATTTTATTTTATTTTATTATTTTCTTAAATATCAAACAATTCATTTAATTTAATTAGTTTATTAAATTAAATCTTCAAATAATAAAATTATCATTAATCAATTTAGTTAACGTATGCACTTAACTAAATTATTGCACCACAATTTCATCAATTATTTATTTATCTCAATAAATAAAATATTTATTTAATTCAATTAATATTTAAATTTAATTATAAAATTTCTCGATCGTTATAGTCCAATACCGTGTGCTACTGTGCAACAACGTTTATTACTGTACTTTTATCACCGGGTATTTTAACGGTTTAACGGTAAAAGTTTTGTCATTATTTTTATAAAAAGGTTATTTTGTCGCTTTCTATATTCGACAGTTATTCCGTTGTGGGGTACACCAATGATTGCGCCATCGTACGAATATTCCCCGACACAGTGAATATTTTGTATCAACTTGCTTACTTTGTAAAATTTGCACATATTACCCTTAACTTTAATATTTTATCAATTTAACCATTTAGTGAATAGAATAATAATTATAAGAAAATTGAATACTTTTATTTCATAAAATTCGAGGTCTTACATATAGAGTCTAAGTTTATTGCCTTAGAGAAGGCAGGTTCTGAAGCAGAGTGGCTCATAAATCTTTTGAAAAATATTCCCTTGTGGACGAGACCAGTTTCATCTATGTCTCTATTGTGATTGCCAGGTTGTTATAGCCAGAGCTAAGAATAAGAGCTATAATGGTAAGAGTATGCATATACTGTAAGACCCCAACTTATATGAATAAAGATTGAATTTTCTCTAATTATCATTTTTGAATAATAAGGTGTGGATTTGATATAATGTTATAGTTGTAGGTAATATTTATAAATTTTGTAAAGTAAGCAAGTTGTCATAAAATATTCGTTTGGTCGGGGAATATTCATTTTATCAGGGAATATTCGTACGAAGGCACAATCATTGGTGGACCCCACAAAGGAATTACTGTCGGAGTTAGAAAATGACATAAATAACTTTCTTATAAAAATAACGGCAAAACTTTTACTGTTAACTGTTGAAATACCCGGTGATAAAAGTATAGTAATACGCGTGGTTGCATAATAAAGATACCTGTATTGCATGAAAGATCTTTGATTATTGATGCTTACATGAGAAGTCACTCAGTTTTATTCGATTATTGCACAGTAATTATTGCATAGTATCTCATATTATTGATCCAATTATTGTCACAGTATCATCTGCATTATATGTTATATTATTAAATCAATAATTGAGACGACAAAGTTATTCATATTATTATTTGCATTATTGACGATGTCTAGAAAGTTCTGTCGAGAAAAGGGGTTTGGTCACCTAATTGCGCGCCAATAAGGAGAAGTTCTTATCAGAAAGCCCACTCTTTCTTGGGAATGATCTGGTTGTTAATATTGCTAGTTATAATATTAATGATGAATAAATGTTATTAAAAATATATTTTGTGAAGCCAAGTGAATTGAGATAAATAAAAGGGCTTGTCATGAAGTATTTGTTGTAAATTTGCTTTATTACATGGACCCTCACTTACTCATTTTTTTTTAAAATCGTCGATAGAAAGTTATCTCAGTTTTGTTTTATTATATATATATATATATATATATATATATATATATTAAGTTTTGTTTTTTATATAAAATAGAATATATTATATTTTATTGTATAGTACTGCATAGTATTTGCATAGTATTGCATAGTGTGTGCATAGTGCAACATAGTAAAATCAAAAAATTTAGTTGAATTCGCCCGTGAATTCCATTACTGTGCATCCGTGATTATTTTTTTAAATAGTATCTTGCAATTCCCCTATAAATAGGATGCTTAGTTTAGAAATAAAAATCACACCAGAATCAGAGAATTCTTTTTCTATAATATTGAGTGTATTTCTTTAGAGTTTAAGGAAGCTTTGAGTGTAGAAAATAGTACAAGTTTTCTTCAAGAATATCCCCATCATACCAGTCAGAAATACTCTCCTTTTAAGGTAAGGGATATTATTTTTGTTCAATATTCGTAAGAAATATAATTTTCTTCCATACTATGTAGTATGTAAGTAATATTATTTCATTTCATATTCCTAATTTTACACTCATGTTGATAAGTATTGCTTCTATACTCCTTGAAATTAGTAGAATTTTCACTTCATCTAGTATCGTTTCACAAGAATATTTTTTTGAACATTCTTGTTAAATTTTAATATTTTCATGTCGAGGTACTATTCATGAAGTACTATTCACGAGGTATTATTCACTCGGGTCTTATTCACCTGGGGTGCTATTCACGATAAAAATTGATTTCTTTTCTGTCCAAATTATTTTTTATACATGAATATTATTCTTGAATTTTACTCCACAAAGCAGTTATCATGTTGACAATTTGGACATTTTTAAACTCTGGATAAATTAAAAATCTTTAATATTTATCCTTGATTTCGTTTGATTGATGCTTATATCATTGTAATCATCATCATGCTTATATTGTGATGAAAGTCATCTTTGGCCCGTAGTGCATAGATGGACTGTTGATTGATATGATTATGACCAGGAATTATGTATCGGTATAATCATTACATGTAATGTTGTAAATGATGTGGTAAAAGTCCTCATTGGCCCGTAGAGCATTGATAGAAAGTTGTTGGCATGATCATGACCATTGGTGATAATAACGAATATCATTGGCCCGTAGTGCATGGATAATTCGTGGATGTGATACTAACGAATATCGTTGGCTCGTAGTGCATAGATAATTCGGTGATGTGGATTAATTATTGAGCTGCGTTATAGAGATAAAATATTGATGATGAACTTTTAAATTATAGAAGATAGTAGATATCATGCTCTACTTGACTCTTCTAATAGATTGTTTGTTCCGCTGCAGTTAAATTTGTTGTCTATTGTATTCTATCAGTTTTACACTGTTGTAGGCTAAGGATAATTTATTCTGCATTATCTTAGTCAAAATATTCTTTACTGGGCTAGTTAAGCTCATCTTTTTCTTTCATTGTTCTCTTGAGGAAATGAGAATATAGCTGGGACTAGTCGGAGAATGGAGTGATGGTCCAAGATGGTGGCTATAGTAGTCCTCACTATTCTATGAAATAGTGTGATAATAAATATAATGAGGACTTCATTTGAGTTTGAATATTGTCTACGAGACAATATTCGTGTTAAAACTCTCAGCTTATATTTTTTCGTAATTTACACGACAGTTGTATAATTAAGTTTGTATTTGAATTATGTACCATGTATCCGGTTACCCAAGATGGGTTGTGTGGACCTATTTTGGGGGCGTCACATATACTCCTAAGACATAATATTGTGAGACAATTGTTATATGATGGGATTATATCCATTAACTTTTTTAGGTCAAAGATAAATCTTATGGATCATTTGACAAAATCACTAAGCAAGAGGCTAGTGAGTAATACATCGAGGGGGGTGGGATTACTGTCTATTACAGAAATCAACAGTGATGGTAACGCAGCCTATATGAATGGTAATCCCAGGAAGTAGGTTCATATTTGAGTTCATCTCTATGATGTAGGATAGTGTAATTCTATAGTGTTAGAGGTTGAGTTATATACTCTTAATGATTTCCATAGTCCTGTTTGGTTATGTGTTTAACTGTAGAACACATTTGATGGAAACACCTATATGAGTGTAGAGGTGGGGCCGCCTCTTAAAACAAGACAGGTTTTCTAGAGCGCTCATGAATTCCAAGTATGGCGCAATGCCAAAATGTGCCAAATCATGTAGAACAACTTTAAATAAAGTTTGTAGTGTGAGTAATATGATTACTGATTCATAATAAGGAAGAAGGTTCATAGAAATTTTTATTTCACTAAATTCCTGTGAATCAAGTTTTATCTACTCTATACATTGGTTCATAGTCTAAAAGACACAAGTGTTAACACACTGCATTCTTATATTTTTTACTTATTTTTTTTTACTTTGTAATATGTGGGGGATTGTTGTATTTTATGCAAAATAATATATTATAAAGTTAAATAAATATATATATATATATATATATATATTAATTTATTTTGTGATGTTACCGTTAAAAGAGTTTAATGTGTAAATTGAATGAGACAAAATTAAATTACATATGGAGATATTGTAAGTGTTCTAAATAAATCAAAAGACATATTCTTGGGGAAAGTCTTGTGAGTTGTTATCGTTGATGTGATGTTACCGTTGTAATCCTTTTTTCTATAAATAAGGTTGAGTTCATCTACTTTACTAAAAAAAAAAATATATATATATATATATATATATATATAAGATCATCAAGAGCATACCCTTTATCTAACTCACTTCGGCTCACTCCTTTATGACGGATGGCGACGGTTAGATCATCATACAATCGTCGCCTCATACTTTTAGCGAAGGACAACATATAGTGTCGCTAAAAGTATAGACGACGATTATATTTAACCGAATCATTCGCCGTCCCGCTGCTAAAGGGGAGTGAGTTTCAGTGAGTCGATAAGAGGTGAGCTTAAGATCCTGACCAGATATATATATATATATATATCGCCTTCCAACAAATCGGAGAGCGAATCGGCTTATAACGACGGTTTTTTACATTGCTATAGCATATAGAAAATCGGCTTTCTATGCTATAAGAACGTAAAAACCGTCGTTATAAATGGCTCGCTTTTAGTTCATTGGAGAAGCGATCGTATATCATGCTCACCCCTTATTTTACATATCATGATCACCTCTTTTAGCGACGGATCGGGGGTGACGCCTCGGTCTCGCGACTATATCGTAGAACAAATGACTTACCTTTTTAGCGACAGATAATGATATATAGCGACGGACCAAACCATCGCCCAGTCCGTCGCTAAAGGGGGTATGCAAGATATGTATGATCAAGGGCTTGGTAAGCCTTAATCCTTTCTATATATATATATATATATATATATATATATACTATAGTCGGTTGGTAATCTCACACCAACATAAAGTTGTTGCCGCCCACATGCTCAATCAAAAGGTGCGCGCGCGCACATATATATATTATATTCTGCCACAATCACAATTTGTGATCTTTCACCTTCAAAAAGCTACTGCCCACTTTTATATATATTTATATTCTTCTATCTGTGCTTCCATACATATATATACATTCAACATTTTCATTTGGTATAATTATATAATATACATAAATGATTATATATTTGTGGTACAATTTTGAGTTCAAGTAAGGAAAATTAGAAATTGTTTTTGGGTCATTTAAATTATTTTGAGTGCTGATTAGTTGGGTGAAGAACCGTTGAATACTAGAATAGGATTTCGTCAGTGACCTTAGCATCGAGAAAAGTTTTTCGAGAGACGAAATTTCTACTTAAAGACAGTGCACTGTACAACTCTGCTCAACATAATTTACTATAAATCGATAAGTTCTATTTCAACCTTTCTTTTATTTTATAGTTGAATTCTATATTTTATTCGTATTTTCTAAACCAACCCCCCCCCCCGCACTGCACTACCCTGCCCTGCCCTCTGTGAACTAACTTTTTTAGGTCTAATTTCCCACGTGTATAAGCTACATGCCCCATCCCTCACGGGGTCCTATCCTATATCTCTAGACTAGGCCCGCCTTAGCTTTATCTTTAATAAAGCTAAATATCTAGTTATTATTAAATTATATATCTTTTTGATATATTGGTCTAACCGTATAACATCTTTTCCTCCTCCAACAAGTCCGCAGATTCTCGAGTTAGTGTATTTAAACAATTTCAGAAGGTCGGAGTTGTGATAATTTTAAATTATACTCCCTCCGTCCCAGGATAAAAATCCTGATGGATTTTTCATGCATATTAAGAAGATGAATAAAATGACAAAATTGCCTATAATAATGTCATTAAATATGGAGAGAGAATTAGAATAAGAAAAGTATGAGATATTTAATGCTACGGGTATAATAGAAAAATATGTGTAAAAGTTTGGTTATTAAAGGAAAATAGACATTTAACATGGGACTATCCAAAATAGTAATAAAGACTTTTATCATGGGACGGAGGGAGTATTTAGTCTAGGATACAAATTTTACTCCAACAGATGGTCTAAATATAGTCAATTCAAATTTTTTGGTGAGCCAAATAGACCAAATTAAATAATCAAATCTGATGGACTATAATTTTAAATATATTTAAATGGGAGAGATGACTGAAAAAAAAGAAAGAGATGAAGGGATGCTTGAAAGAGGAGATGAAGGAGAAGAAGATACCGAAGAAGATGAAGGAGGCAGATACCGAAGTCAAGAATCGATATAAAAAAAAAAAAAAAAAAAAAGTCGGAAAAAAATTTGATCATAACAATAATAATAGCATCGAATAGAAATTAAAAATGTTATTGAAAAATTTATAAATGTAATTTATTTGAATTTATTTATTATTTTAATCTTTTTATATTATAGTAGTTAAATAAATTCCATCCGCAAAGAAGAATCAAGATTAAAGGACATCTGTTGATTTATTCCACGGAATTTCACTCTTTCTTGGTTAGGGAAAGGACACCCCTATTATTTCACAGGATCAACCCCTGTCCTTCCTTTGGTACGTTATTTTTGGTAAATTACCGAAATCGTTCCGGTTAGGTAATATTGGTTCGATAAATATAAATACCGGTTTAGTTTTACCTTTAAGCGGTGTGCAATTATGGAATTTTGGTAATTATCTAACCGTACCGTTGTACAGGTTGTCGAACAGGGTTCCCATAAGTGTGTGTTTGAGGAATTGGGTTCCCGTAAGCGTCTTTTTGCCGACCCCTGTGATGCTGATGCTGATGCTGCTACCCAATACCCCATATGCATAATAATCTGTCATACTTGATTTCTAGTTCTAATTTCTAAACAACAAGAATAAAACAATCTCTCTCTATGTTGGTTGTTGGTTGTTGGTTGTTGGTTGTGGGTTTGGGTTAGTCTCTATTATATATAGGGAAGGAAAGATCGCGCAGGTAGATAGAAATACGTAACCAAGCTTGGAGGGTATCGTGCCGATTTAAGACCAAGCCACAGATATGTATACTGATTGTTGCTCAGTTGAGATACGATTAATATTTTTAGTGGACACAATTGATGCCATTAAAATATGAAAACTTTGAAATTTACCCATTGCCCAGTGAGAATATCTTAGGCCTCAAGCTAAAATAAACAAGTAGGTTTGTCAAAATGTTAAGAACTTGCATAATAAAAAAAAAAATTGTAAAAAAATTCGGTATAAAATCAGTTTTTGTATTGGTATCGAATCGAACTAACGGTTTGGGATACCGGTAATTCGGTACCGGTATTTGTACCCATTTTTGTACTGACTGGTCCATGATAACCAGTAATTTGATACCGGTATCTATACCCATTTTTTGATAAAAACGATAACTGGTTCAGAACGTTTCGGTACGACAAATTACCGATAAACACATCACAGGAGTGTTTTTGCATCCTTCACGCTATGAGCTTGCTATCCATTCAGTCTGTCTTAGGATGAGATTGAGCTACGTAGGTCTCCTCAAGGGTGCCTCCTACTCCTCGCCCCAGGGAAAGTAGGTGACCTAAGAGAAACCACGTGAGGCCTAAAGCCACCTTCCCTTCCTAGTCATTAGGTCAATGCATTGCAACCACCCTTAGCCCAAGTTGGTTCACCCAAATTGGTTTAGTGGCTCACCACTTTAGATATGTCGGGTTCACTTTATTGTAAATTTTATTCCCCCACATTCTCAACTCACTCTAAAACCAATGACTCCTTTATCAATGGTCCCTAGCAAGATTCTTGAGGGATAACATGAGGCCCTTTGACCTTATTCCTTTTCCTACGATGGACTTTACCTCATTCTGAATGTGAGTTCCTGATATTCCTTGTCATAGAATTTTGCCCAAATTTAACGTTTTTCCAAGAATGAATTCGTGTCTTGGGTTCATGCCCAGCTATTCTATCACTCCTAAGAGATCACCTTCCAATCCTGAGTCTTGGGGATGGATCCCCAGCCTCAAGTTCCATTCCATGTGCTTCAATAGGGTGATTTCTATTCATGGTTCCTTAGGCCCATTCCATAGTCTTTACTTGGTCATTTCTTATAAGAGCCCACCTCATTCATCAAAGGGTGGTCCATTCATTTAGCCCAACTCCTGCTATGTGCTTGTGGGACCCATAATCTGTTGATCAAACACATTCAAAGAGTCCAGTTGGCCATATGTGCAGGACCTATGTGGCACCAACCACAACAATCAGGATGAAGAGAACACGAGCAATTGAACACATTATGGGATCTTGGGTTTTTGAAAAACTAGTCTTTATGGGTTGAGGATTCACAGCCTACTTCCAAAAGATCCAAATACTTACATTTTACACAGGACACAACAAACAGATGCATGCCCATACAAAACACAAACAAAGACAGACAGAACTTGTAAAATAGTTCATAATGTAACTTCTGGTGTTTGAAAAAGTTGCAACTTATGCAGATCGCAAGTAGAGAAATAATTAGCTTCCTTGTTCCTTGAGAACCTATAACCTTTCTCAAGTGTAGAAACACAAGTATATAAATAATAAAGTGATACTGACAAAAATACATTTTTAACCCAAAACTTCATTGTACTCAAAGACACAATCATAGAGCCTTCCTCCAAGGAACTGGGCAACCTCCGGTGCTTCACCTATACATAATCCAGGGGAGCCAAAAGAAAAGTTAAGGGAAAAGAGAACAGAAGAATGCCTGAAACAAATGAAAATTTACAGAGGTTAACTGCTAACTGGAGTGGGGGTGGGGGTGGGGGTGGGGGTGGGGGTGGGGTGGGGGGATGAAGTGATTACCATCCCAATCTTGAGGGAATCACATTTAAATTGCACGTAAAGATTTGTCTCTATTCCACGGCCCTGCCAAAAAAATTGAAGATTCAATAATTGTTTAAAGGTGTACTATTGAGATACTACTACATTACATAGTATAATCTCCTTCCAACCCTTGTTAAGTATCATATTTCCTTTTAGGATGCACCAAAAGAGGAGATCCATTATTGTACCAATATACGAGGGATTACTAACTACCAACTCAAAATATTGGGGACCCCACAGTCATTAGTGTTGAATAATTATGGGATAACTAAAATTCTGGGATAGTTTTGGATTTTGAATAACTTCGAGGATATAATGAGAATGGAACTTTAGCTTTAGTTGACACGCTTTTCTTTAACTATGCGCCAATTGGTTAGGGTCACTCAATAAGGGAAAACAAATATTTATTAGTCCATTAAATACTTGATATGGAATACACTAACCATTCCTTCCAGTATTACTAGGTCAGCATTACTTGCCAGATATGAGAGTTCTTGTGATACTCTTGCAAGATCAATAACCTGTGATAAGTAAATGGCTAACATTAGAAAGCTAAAACGCTCGATGTTATTATGAAGTCAACCTTCTGATGTTAGAGAAGAATTCCAACAATGACACGAGTCAAGCAAAGCACTTTCAACTTCTTACCGGTAAATCATTACCAGAATTGGCAATCAAAAGATTGGACGTATCAACACCCACAAGCTGCCTATTTTCATCCTTCAACTGGTAAATTACAAATTACAAATCAGAGTCGATCTAAAACTGGAAATTATAACAGAGATCAGAATAGATAATTGCTTTACCACCTTTGACATATTCTCAATTAGCTCAGGGTAAGTTATATCATTGATAGAAGGCAAGTCATTCGCCGCCAACACAACCTGCAAAAAAGAGCTGTCTAGTTCAGACAGGCTTAAAAACTAGAAGCATAAAGAAGAATGGATGAAAGTGCATATTCAATACAAAGACAAAACGTTGTGAATGTAGAAGACTCTTGGGTGACTTGAGATGGTAAAATCAAACTTGAAGATATAGCTCCCAGATGTTTAGGATTCTGACATTAAGGACAATTAGTGCTCACTGCTCAAACAACTAACCCAATTTGTGAAGCATTTTCCAGGACCCTAAACTAATCTATTTCAATTAATCCACAAAAATAATCTTAAAAACTAAGCTAGAAGCAAGAAAAGAAAGCAATGATCTCTAAAGTTTGCACAAAGTTTCTCAATACGATTCATATCTGCACTTTGTAGAAGGCTCCAAAGTTTGTCTAGCTAAAGATGGGGAGCATACACATCACAACGCCTACAAGAACGGATAACATGTTTCCCAAGATGTCCAACCTAAGTTTTTCTAACAGGGCTTCATGCATATCCCTTCCCACTCATATTGTTGTTTATCTTGTTGACTAATGAATTTGTTAGGGTTATGCTCCTTAGATTCACTTCCTATGCCTGATCAGTATGAAAGGGGTAGCAGATAATATATTATGAGAATTAGAAACAAACATTCCTATAAACATGAATGGAATATGATATGCACTGAATAACTTTTGGGGGCACTGGCAAATACTAGTATTTACTCTTACTTTATATGAAGGGAACAGTGAAGCTCAAGAGCTTCACAAACTTTACTCCATAAACCATGACTATCTCATTTAACTCTTTTGATCATCTCATAGAAGTTTAGAAAGTTTGAAGTAAAACCTGAGTCCCCCGGCGGAGTAACTCTCTTGCAAAAGGCAATATACCCAGAATAACATCTGCACCAGAATTATCAACAAAATGACAGCCTGACATTAAACACAAATGAGCAGGTTAGCAACCAACTGACAAGTGTTAATTAATTACAATGGGGATAAAAAGTCACAAGAATCCTTTGAAAAGGAAAGCTACATGTAAAAGAAAAAAACTATGGAAGAACTTGCCTTTTTCCAAGATTTCTTGCCCCATTTCAATATAAACTTGTCCAAATCATCGATAACCCATGGCCGAGGGACAAGATTTTGACAACTAGCAAGAAAGGATACTCCGTCTTTTGAGAATAACTCTGCAAGCTTCAAAAATTTGAAAGAGTTACAGATAAAGTCTTCCGAAACTGTAGAAAATATACATTGATTCTAAGACAACTCAGGTTGTACAAGAACTATCAGATGTATCCTCTACAATGTCAACATTAAGGTAAACGTTCAAACATAAAAATCTGTGTCCTCAAACTTCTAAGATTAAGCAAGTCTCCTTATAACTAATAAATTGCATGGATAACCTCATTAAATGATATCCATAAAAATGAAGTGCTGTTTTTGGGTTCAGGGGCGGATCTAGCCTCTCAATTCAGTCGGGCCAAATTCAATTTTTTTTTTTAAGAATAAAATTTTAATAAAATAATTACAAAACTAAATAATCCTACAATTACATTATCTCTTTGTGAGGTATTGGTTGAGTCGGGCTCCTAAGTAAATAATTTCTTCTAAAATTCTCTTTTTCACTAACGGGATAAGAACTCGTTAGTTGTCTTTTACCGAGATCCCCCTCAATATTAATTAAGAGAAGGAGATACCGGTGTATGGGTTTGGGTTTGGGTTTGGGGATTAACCGTTAACATTTTGCGGGTGAGCTTCTTGGTAAATATTAGCAATGATAGGTTCACTACTAGTCCCTTCTGCTTGAACATTTTCAGGAATAAATTCAAATTTTGTACGTTTAGTGCCTAACAATCAATAATATTTAAAAAATAATTCAACTTCAAAACAAAACCAATATATAATATGAATAATCAAGTGTAATTAGTAACAACAATAAACAATCTCAATTAAATCACTAACAAGTAACTAGTAAAATTACAAAATAAATTACAAAATTTAAAGAAAGTAAAAATAGAATAGAATACATACTCGAATAACTTTTATTTGATGGAGTTCTCTTCATAAATAATTACAAAAATTCCTAAAACAATTGTTAAATACACTGCAGTTTTTGAAATTAGGATAATCCGTAATCCGCAGTTTTTGAATGGAAAATGAGAGACTGAATCAGTTTTTGCGCCATTGAATTTAGACAATATTAAATAAATTTGACCAAGGTAGTGGGAATATGAGACTTGTAAGACTATATTAAATAAATACTAGTAGGGATTAATAGAATTAATTTTTTAAGCTCTTCAAATATTTTATTTTTTTTTAACTTCAGTGCTTGACTTCCTATCCTTTTCTAACTTGAGTGCTTAACCCTGCTCCACGAAAATCCAGTGGGGGCAGGTGCCCCCCTGCCCCATGCCTGGATCCGCCACTGTTTGTGTTCTGGAACCCCAGTGACATTCTAAAATGATATACTCTGTGGATTATCGCTGTGCATATGGGGTAGCTCAGTCTTCTTAAGACAAAAAGGGTAGTCAAAAATTAATTTTATGAAGTCAGAAGCTGAGTTATACAAGTCTTTCTAAGACACCTTTAGGACTAGAAGATGCCATTTAGAGTGTCTTGTAAAGTATTGCTAGTTTAAGATTGGGAAAAGGGATGGACATCAGAGTCAGGCTTGGAGAGGTCTAAATGTGTTCGCACAACAATTATCTTATTCTCAATCATGGAAGCATGGACAGCAGAGTGTTGTCAGTTGTATAATGCTGCTTTTATTAAGACAATCATGGCTTTAACAACCAGGCATCCTTTGGACAGTATTGTATTTCAAGGAAGTAGCAGTTGATGTGGATGTTGTAGAATATAGAGGCTTTTTGTAATTTTATGTCCTTCAGTTATATGCTTTAGCCACCCTCCCATTGTGGATTATTTCGCTAAAATTTTCATTTCTTTTAATTGTAACATATCTAGATGGAATGTTCCCCTAAAGTTGTACAAGTATATAGAGATTAACGATATATTGGGGAAAACCAAGTTAGATGAAGAAACAAGGATATAAAAGAGGATGGAAGTTTCTCTGCGGCTTGTAGAACAAATGAAAGCAAAGAGTTAGGGAAGTGAGCAACATAGTACTGTAGACTAAAGAAAAGCCCACTGCAGCATTTTGACAGAAACAAATTATAACAGAAAAAAGACCAAATTAAAATTTAAATCAGATAGAAACAACAAATAAAAGAAAGCAACAACGGTTGTTGTGGGGAATGCTTATAATTTACATATTTTGATAAACTAGTTAAATATTATTGAATAAAGATGAAAATAAATAAAAAAATCATTGATAACCTCTCATCATTTGTAAAGAACAAAGAGTTTCGGAACATAAGTACATAACTTGCTTTAAAACTTAATCTTTTAGACATTTAACTTAGTACAGATCCAGCTTATGTACAGATTTGGCGAAATAAACAGAGGGGGTGCACACCAAGTGCAAGACTGAATGAGTGAAAATTACAAATAGAGGCAAGAACCAGATAACTTAACTTAAGACCTCTCGAACTAGAGCTCTGATACAATGTCAGAATACTACTTAAGCTAAAAATTTAAGAAATTAATGATTGGGTCTACTATATGACAAAGTATATCAAGCTCTCACAAAGAAAACTAAAATATACAAACACCCTTCAACATATCAGAAAATCATCTTCTTCTTTTTTGTTTACGTTTTCCATATTCAGAATAGTTTCAACAACAAAGGTGTGCTTAACACAACAAGAAACATATCCATTATTTCTCATTCAAGATTTTAAACACGTCAGGCATGCCAACATATTCAAGTAAGTTATCTTCAAACATTTAAAACACAGTCGATTCAGTAAGAGTTAGGAGGTCAATATAGCTACACAAAAACCATTTCTGGTGTCAGGGAGTCTGGAAAACTTTAACATACAATTAAGACTACCACACCCTAAATGAAGAAAAAGCATATGAACACAACTTTATAAATTTACATTTTACACATTTTCTAGTCAAACAGCAGGACAAACCTGCGCTGAACCAAGATCAAATATGTTGCCTGCAAATATTCCTCTAATCAGATTCTCTACACGCTTGGCTTCATCCTCAATATCATCATTAAGACGAACTACATTCTCAAATAAGGACATTGCCTTGGCATTTTCCTCATCCTAGAGCATTTGATCATGGTACAAAAACCATAAATTAATAAACTTGATTAAACATCTCAAGTCAGAAAACAATAAATATTATTAGGCAGAAAGGAAGGTGCAGACGCGCAGTCGCCGCACCTGGTTATATGCTGTACCACCCTAAAACAACGCTGCTTTTAGGAGGCTTAAAACCTCAGCCTTCTTCCTGACTCTTACGGTCTCTCTCTCTCTATATCTCTTCTTTTGGATGGCGTGGGTTTGTAATTCTTCAAATTTGGTGGTGATGGGTGGGTGTGATGGTGGTGGGTGGGTGGAGGTGGTGATGCATGTTGATGACAGTGGTGGATCTAGTGGTATGATGGTTGATCGTGGTGGCAAATATAGTAGTGTCGGTACTTGTAGGTGGTGGATATGACGGTGACGGTGATAGATTTGGTGGTGATGGTAGCAGATCTTATGATGGTGGATGGTGGGTGGTGGGTGGTGGAAACTTCTCTTCCCAAAATCTCTCTCTTGGTTTGGTGAGTGATATTGATGGTGGATGCAGGTAGTGTGGATGGTGGGCATATGGTGAATTGGTGATGGATGGTGTATGGTGTATGGTGTATGACAATGGTGATTAGAGATTGTATTAGTGATTGCTAGGAGAAGGGAAAAAAGGAAGAAGAAAAGAATGGGAAAGCAGCTACTGCACCCAACTAGGTACGGTAGCCCACACCTCCCGTGGCCCTAAGTAAATTTCAGTGAGCCTCAGCTCACTTCTGGCGAACTGTTTTCCCCTATACTGGATTTGATCATTTTTAAGTGGTGTGTATTTTTTCACCCAGGCCATATATATACTGTGTGTGTGTGTATGTGTGTGTGTGTATTTGATATTTAAAGCATTAAAGCAGGCTTACTAAGGACTTCAATCAATGAACTTCATGCTCACCTTAACCTTCTTGAATATATCTCTGAATCCAAGCTCTCTAAGGACTTGCTCACGAATTCGACAAAGAAGCTAAAAACAACCAGAATGAAAATTAAAGTCAGCTTCCTTATAGTTACATGCCCTCGTCAATCAAATCATACGTCCATCTGTAGTAGGCGACAATATCTCCAAAAAGATAGAATTAGGCTTACAATGCAGTCAGGCGGCCCACCATGACTTTCGGGATCTTTCTTAAAATCTTCCAGTATTTCAGTATACCTTCCACAAGTAAAGCAGACACAAACAATGAGTCAGATGGTTATATATGATTTTTCATAAAAAAGTATATAAGGAAAGGTCTCCACTCCTAAACAACACTGAGTTCCATCCCATAGTCTAGAGAAAAGTAGCTAAAGTCTAGACTTATCTCTATAAGAACATATTGCAACAGCCAAAAGAAAAGATGGAACACATGTTCTGTATGATGTTATTTTAATTATTTAACACATTAGTCAAATGCCTGCAAAGGTAGTAAACATGTTCCCTTTCCTTTTTGGCAGAGTCTGGCTTTGTAAAAGATAATCTATGCATGGTAAGAGCTGTGTTTCAATTATTGACATAATTAACTTCACTTGCAAAGCCCCTTCCATCCAGTTTTCAACAGGAGAAAAATACTGAAATAACGTAATGTAGATTCGTCCATGCATATGACGGTCACACAACTCTTACCACACATAACATAGTTTTTTCTTGTAATAGGACGTGGCAATTGATTCTCCATCATTCAACCCCTATTTTATAACAACTTTCAATTTAAAACTAGTCTTTGTTAAGTTTCGCAAGGATACAAGTGTCGCCACAAAATTTTGAGTTGTGCAAGAGTGACATATATTGACAGATAACTCTTTTTATATATATAGTTATTAATTATTATTCCTTAGAAATGATAAGAACTTTAACCTTATAAGGTTTAATCCAACTGGAAGTACACCTCCTATATTAAGTAATTTATTTATTCAAAATTAAGTCTTCAAATTAGGCTCAAGCAAAGCCTCAAACTTGGTTCTACAAAACAACCTAAGCATTCTTCAACCATCATCACCATATAGTCCATATCTACCAAGGACTATTTAGAAGAGACCCAAAAACCCTACTTTGCAGACAACCCAGTTGACGTTCAAATAATCTACAACATTGCTTCAGAGAACAAGGATTATGTAGAAGTTCCTAAACAACCCTACTTTGCAAAGAACCTCATTAGTTATTCTATTATCCAAACGTCCACAAGCTTTAACCACATATACTAACCAATAATGCTATAGGGAATCTTCTGCGACAAAGCTGTCCATGGCCCACTAAGGATCTAACTTTACCTTTCATCTTGAAAATATTCAAATCATGTAAACAGCCCGACTCTGTAGGGGGGGGGTTTAGTCCAATAAAATAATCAAACTTTGTTCTGATGTGGATGTCCCATTGTTCCAATCAATTTCTATTCATAGTTATAGGATTAAACCAAAATGAATGGCAATTTCCATGTACCAAAAAAAAAAAGGATGGAAATTTGAGACTGGCAAACTTTTCAACACATTACAAGACTACAGGGGTAATACCCCATATAGCAACATAAGGAAAAAAAAAAAGGTAGTGTCCAGGTAAAAAAAAATACAGACCTATCCATTAACAAATGTGTCATCTACCTTCATATAGACTATAGTTCGTCTCAAGATCTATTTGTGGATTTTTCTACTCTTCTTAATAGGTTTAAGCTCTCCCACATTGAACTACACTATTCATCTTAATACTATTATCACTTATCAGGTATGGGTCCTCGAAGTCAAGTTATTATTGTTCCAGTCAAACAAAACCATATAGAGCTAAGTTACGGTTGCTCTAGTAGTAAGTCGAGACATTTTATATAAAGCACGAGAATAATAATTATGATTAAATAAATAAATAAACAATCCACTACCTTTGAGCAAACTTTTCAGCTCTAGTAGGAGCATCAGCAACTGTATTGTCACTCTCAGCTCGTTTCCTGCTCCCAAAATAGTATTTTTTTTAAAAGAAGAGATAAAAATGTAATAAGAGTGTAAAATGTCAAGTACCATCCAAGTTCCAATGTTTTAAAAATTCCCGCCTAGGCGCTAGGCCCCCCTTGGCGCCTCACCTACTCCCAAGGCGGAAAAAAAAATTTCCAAAAAATTAGGTGGGGGCTAGGCGGAGAGATTTTTTTTATTTTAATAACTACCTAAACCAGATCTTGATATATTTATTTTTCTAATGATTTACCATATTCATAATCACAACAAAAAGTGAACAATATCAAGTTAAAATGGATAATTTTATTATAGTTGTAATTTTTTGAACTTGTACCAACTTCAAATTATATAAATGATGATACATTTGTAATATTTAGTTTAATTCAATATAATTTTTAAAGGTATGTTTAGTTTCTTAAGTTTTAATATTGAATTGAATTCTTGAAATTTTAAATTTTATTATTTAATAACAATCTTGTTTATGAATAAAACTAATGCGTTAAAGATATGTTTGAACTTTGAACAATTGCATGTTTGTGTTTGAACTTTGACATTGACAATATGAATATGTGTTTGAATTTTAAGCAAATGTCTTTATTATCTTTATTATAGATTGTTTTGCTTTTATATTATTATTTTGTTTGAATAAATGTAAGATAAAATATTAAAATTGACTTAGAATAAAAAATCTCGCCTAGACCCCTAGGCGCTAGGCCCTCTCCCGGCCCGCGTTTTTCGAACGGTGCCAAGTTCTACAACAAAGAGGGTAATCAACTTCACTCAGTTCAAGACAAGGCAAGGCCAATGAATGATGCATTTACTTGTAAAAAACAGGAAAATTACCCAGAAACAAATTTAATATTCTAAGCAAACCCAGATAAAGATTTCATCTTTAACCCCAATCTAAATTATATAACCAAATTTCCAAGTTATACAATAAAAACAATAAAAAGAGATTTAAAAAATTCACAAATTTCCAAGTTATACAGAAGTGAGAGGAAAAAAATAAAGAACAAATTCAGGGTTATTGTAACTTTAATCATACATACTGAACATTCATCAGATTAGAAAATTTTAAAGCCATATATGAATTCAGTACCGGAAAGAGGGGACGGAATTGAGGAATAGATTGATCCAAGAGAGCTCAGTTGGAGTTGCTTTTTTGGGATTGTCGGAGGGAAATCTGTATGGGATTGTGCAAGCCCTGTAATTCGTCTCGATCGGAGTTAACAGCAACGGAATGCCACCATTTCGCCGGAGCTCTCCATTGTTGATCTCTGCTTTTCCGTTCTACTTTTCTGAAAGAGCCGTAGTCTGAAGAGTAGCTAAATAAATCAATGGAATTAACCGGAGACAAAAACCCCAACCGAGTGTATTAAAATCAAAGGATATTTTATTTTATTTTTTTCAATTTTCAAATAAAATGAAGGGTTAGTATTATCACCAGGACATCAATGATCAAACTATCCAAACTATTTTATTTTATTTTTCTAAATTTTTTGTTGAAATTCTACTCATTTATATTAAATTTTATTTTATTATTTATTCAATTGGACTATCCAAACTATTTTATTTTATTTTTCTAAATTTTTTTGTTGAAATTCTACTCATTTATATTAAATTTTATTTTATTATTTATTCAATTAGACATTTTATTTTTCTAAAATTTTTGTTGAATTTCACTTTATTATATTAAATTTTATTTTATTATTTATTCAATTGGTCCAATTGAATAAATAATAAAATAAAATTTAATATAAATGAGTAGAATTTCAACAAAAAAATTTAGAAAAATAAAATAAAATAGTTTGGATAGTTTGATCATTGATGTCCTGGTGATAATACTAACCCTTCATTTTATTTGAAAATTGAAAAAAATAAAATAAAATATCCTTTGATTTTAATACACTCGGTTGGGGTTTTTGTCTCCGGTTAATTCCATTGATTTATTTAGCTACTCTTCAGACTACGGCTCTTTCAGAAAAGTAGAACGGAAAAGCAGAGATCAACAATGGAGAGCTCCGGCGAAATGGTGGCATTCCCGTTGCTGTTAACTCCGATCGAGACGAATTACAGGGCTTGCACAATCCCATACAGATTTCCCTCCGACAATCCCAAAAAAGCAACTCCAACTGAGCTCTCTTGGATCAATCTATTCCTCAATTCCGTCCCCTCTTTCCGGTACTGAATTCATATATGGCTTTAAAATTTTCTAATCTGATGAATGTTCAGTATGTATGATTAAAGTTACAATAACCCTGAATTTGTTCTTTATTTTTTTCCTCTCACTTCTGTATAACTTGGAAATTTGTGAATTTTTTTAAATCTCTTTTTTATTGTTTTTATTGTATAACTTGGAAATTTGGTTATATAATTTAGATTGGGGGTTAAAGATGAAATCTTTATCTGGGTTTGCTTAGAATATTAAATTTGTTTCTGGGTAATTTTCCTGTTTTTTACAAGTAAATGCATCATTCATTGGCCTTGCCTTGTCTTGAACTGAGTGAAGTTGATTACCCTCTTTGTTGTAGAACTTGGCACCGTTCTAAAACGCGGCCGGCCGGGAGGGGCCTAGCGCCTAGGGGTCTAGGCGAGATTTTTTATTCTAAGTCAATTTTAATATTTTATCTTACATTTATTCAAACAAAATAATAATATAAAGCAAAACAATCTATAATAAAGATAATAAAGACATTTGCTTAAAATTCAAACACATATTCATATTGTCAATGTCAAAGTTCAAACACAAACATGCAATTGTTCAAAGTTCAAACATATCTTTAACGCATTAGTTTTATTCATAAACAAGATTGTTATTAAATAATAAAATTTAAAATTTCAAGAATTCAATTCAATATTAAAACTTAAGAAACTAAACATACCTTTAAAAATTATATTGAATTAAACTAAATATTACAAATGTATCATCATTTATATAATTTGAAGTTGGTACAAGTTCAAAAATTACAACTATAATAAAATTATCCATTTTAACTTGATATTGTTCACTTTTTGTTGTGATTATGAATATGGTAAATCATTAGAAAAATAAATATATCAAGATCTGGTTTAGGTAGTTATTAAAATAAAAAAAATCTCTCCGCCTAGCCCCCACCTAATTTTTTGGAAATTTTTTTTTCCGCCTTGGGAGTAGGTGAGGCGCTACATAAATTTAGCGCCTAGGCGGGAATTTTTAAAACATTGGAACTTGGATGGTACTTGACATTTTACACTCTTATTACATTTTTATCTCTTCTTTTAAAAAAAATACTATTTTGGGAGCAGGAAACGAGCTGAGAGTGACAATACAGTTGCTGATGCTCCTACTAGAGCTGAAAAGTTTGCTCAAAGGTAGTGGATTGTTTATTTATTTATTTAATCATAATTATTATTCTCGTGCTTTATATAAAATGTCTCGACTTACTACTAGAGCAACCGTAACTTAGCTCTATATGGTTTTGTTTGACTGGAACAATAATAACTTGACTTCGAGGACCCATACCTGATAAGTGATAATAGTATTAAGATGAATAGTGTAGTTCAATGTGGGAGAGCTTAAACCTATTAAGAAGAGTAGAAAAATCCACAAATAGATCTTGAGATCTAACTATAGTCTATATGAAGGTAGATGACACATTTGTTAATGGATAGGTCTGTATTTTTTTTTACCTGGACACTACCTTTTTTTTTTTTCCTTATGTTGCTATATGGGGTATTACCCCTGTAGTCTTGTAATGTGTTGAAAAGTTTGCCAGTCTCAAATTTCCATCCTTTTTTTTTTTGGTACATGGAAATTGCCATTCATTTTGGTTTAATCCTATAACTATGAATAGAAATTGATTGGAACAATGGGACATCCACATCAGAACAAAGTTTGATTATTTTATTGGACTAAACCCCCCCCTACAGAGTCGGGCTGTTTACATGATTTGAATATTTTCAAGATGAAAGGTAAAGTTAGATCCTTAGTGGGCCATGGACAGCTTTGTCGCAGAAGATTCCCTATAGCATTATTGGTTAGTATATGTGGTTAAAGCTTGTGGACGTTTGGATAATAGAATAACTAATGAGGTTCTTTGCAAAGTAGGGTTGTTTAGGAACTTCTACATAATCCTTGTTCTCTGAAGCAATGTTGTAGATTATTTGAACGTCAACTGGGTTGTCTGCAAAGTAGGGTTTTTGGGTCTCTTCTAAATAGTCCTTGGTAGATATGGACTATATGGTGATGATGGTTGAAGAATGCTTAGGTTGTTTTGTAGAACCAAGTTTGAGGCTTTGCTTGAGCCTAATTTGAAGACTTAATTTTGAATAAATAAATTACTTAATATAGGAGGTGTACTTCCAGTTGGATTAAACCTTATAAGGTTAAAGTTCTTATCATTTCTAAGGAATAATAATTAATAACTATATATATAAAAAGAGTTATCTGTCAATATATGTCACTCTTGCACAACTCAAAATTTTGTGGCGACACTTGTATCCTTCAAGTAAACTTAACAAAGACTAGTTTTAAATTGAAAGTTGTTATAAAATAGGGGTTGAATGATGGAGAATCAATTGCCACGTCCTATTACAAGAAAAAACTATGTTATGTGTGGTAAGAGTTGTGCGACCGTCATATGCATGGACGAATCTACATTACGTTATTTCAGTATTTTTCTCCTGTTGAAAACTGGATGGAAGGGGCTTTGCAAGTGAAGTTAATTATGTCAATAATTGAAACACAGCTCTTATCATGCATAGATTATCTTTTACAAAGCCAGACTCTGCCATCCTTTTCTAGGAAAGGGAACATGTTTACTACCTTTGCAGGCATTTGACTAATGTGTTAAATAATTAAAATAACATCATACAGAACATGTGTTCCATCTTTTCTTTTGGCTGTTGCAATATGTTCTTATAGAGATAAGTCTAGACTTTAGCTACTTTTCTCTAGACTATGGGATGGAACTCAGTGTTGTTTAGGAGTGGAGACCTTTCCTTATATACTTTTTTATGAAAAATCATATATAACCATCTGACTCATTGTTTGTGTCTGCTTTACTTGTGGAAGGTATACTGAAATACTGGAAGATTTTAAGAAAGATCCCGAAAGTCATGGTGGGCATTTGACTGCATTGTAAGCCTAATTCTATCTTTTTGGAGATATTGTCGCCTACTACAGATGGACGATGATTTGATTGATTTAGGGCATGTAACTATAAGGAAGCTGACTTTAATTTTCATTCTGGTTGTTTTTAGCTTCTTTGTCGAATTCGTGAGCAAGTCCTTAGAGAGCTTGGATTCAGAGATATATTCAAGAAGGTTAAGGTGAGCATGAAGTTCATTGATTGAAGTCCTTAGTAAGCCTGCTTTAATGCTTTAAATATCAAATACACACACACACATACACACACACACAGTATATATATGGCCTGGGTGAAAAAATACACACCACTTAAAAATGATCAAATCCAGTATAGGGGGAAAACAGTTCCGCCAGAAGTGAGCTGAGGCTCACTGAAATTTACTTAGGGGCCACGGGAGGTGTGGGCTACCGTACCTAGTTGGGTGCAGTAGCTGCTTTCCCATTCTTTTCTTCTTCCTTTTTTCCCTTCTCCTAGCAATCACTAATACAATCTCTAATCACCATTGTCATACACCATACACCATACACCATCCATCACCAATTCACCATATGCCCACCATCCACACTACCTGCATCCACCATCAATATCACTCACCAAACCAAGAGAGAGATTTTGGGAAGAGAAGTTTCCACCACCCACCACCCACCATCCACCATCATAAGATCTGCTACCATCACCACCAAATCTATCACCGTCACCGTCATATCCACCACCTACAAGTACCGACACTACTATATTTGCCACCACGATCAACCATCATACCACTAGATCCACCACTGTCATCAACATGCATCACCACCTCCACCCACCCACCACCATCACACCCACCCATCACCACCAAATTTGAAGAATTACAAACCCACCGCCATCCAAAAGAAGAGATATAAGAGAGAGAGAGACCGTAAGAGTCAGGAAGAAGGCTGAGGTTTTTAAGCCTCCTAAAACGACGTTGTTTTAGGGTGGTACCGCGTATAACCAGGTGCGGGCGACTGCACGTCTGCACCTTCCTTTCTGCCTAATAATATTTATTGTTTTCTGACTTGAGATGTTTAATCAAGTTTATTAATTTATGGTTTTTGTACCATGATCAAATGCTCTAGGATGAGGAAAATGCCAAGGCAATGTCCTTATTTGAGAATGTAGTTCGTCTTAATGATGATATTGAGGATGAAGCCAAGCGTGTAGAGAATCTGATTAGAGGAATATTTGCAGGCAACATATTTGATCTTGGTTCAGCGCAGGTTTGTCCTGCTGTTTGACTAGAAAATGTGTAAAATGTAAATTTATAAAGTTGTGTTCATATGCTTTTTTCTTCATTTAGGTGTGGTAGTCTTAATTGTATGTTAAAGTTTTCCAGACTCCCTGACACCAGAAATGGTTTTTGTGTAGCTATATTGACCTCCTAACTCTTACTGAATCGACTGTGTTTTAAATGTTTGAAGATAACTTACTTGAATATGTTGGCATGCCTGACGTGTTTAAAATCTTGAATGAGAAATAATGGATATGTTTCTTGTTGTGTTAAGCACACCTTTGTTGTTGAAACTATTCTGAATATGGAAAACGTAAACAAAAAAGAAGAAGATGATTTTCTGATATGTTGAAGGGTGTTTGTATATTTTAGTTTTCTTTGTGAGAGCTTGATATACTTTGTCATATAGTAGACCCAATCATTAATTTCTTAAATTTTTAGCTTAAGTAGTATTCTGACATTGTATCAGAGCTCTAGTTCGAGAGGTCTTAAGTTAAGTTATCTGGTTCTTGCCTCTATTTGTAATTTTCACTCATTCAGTCTTGCACTTGGTGTGCACCCCCTCTGTTTATTTCGCCAAATCTGTACATAAGCTGGATCTGTACTAAGTTAAATGTCTAAAAGATTAAGTTTTAAAGCAAGTTATGTACTTATGTTCCGAAACTCTTTGTTCTTTACAAATGATGAGAGGTTATCAATGATTTTTTTATTTATTTTCATCTTTATTCAATAATATTTAACTAGTTTATCAAAATATGTAAATTATAAGCATTCCCCACAACAACCGTTGTTGCTTTCTTTTATTTGTTGTTTCTATCTGATTTAAATTTTAATTTGGTCTTTTTTCTGTTATAATTTGTTTCTGTCAAAATGCTGCAGTGGGCTTTTTCTTTAGTCTACAGTACTATGTTGCTCACTTCCCTAACTCTTTGCTTTCATTTGTTCTACAAGCCGCAGAGAAACTTCCATCCTCTTTTATATCCTTGTTTCTTCATCTAACTTGGTTTTCCCCAATATATCGTTAATCTCTATATACTTGTACAACTTTAGGGGAACATTCCATCTAGATATGTTACAATTAAAAGAAATGAAAATTTTAGCGAAATAATCCACAATGGGAGGGTGGCTAAAGCATATAACTGAAGGACATAAAATTACAAAAAGCCTCTATATTCTACAACATCCACATCAACTGCTACTTCCTTGAAATACAATACTGTCCAAAGGATGCCTGGTTGTTAAAGCCATGATTGTCTTAATAAAAGCAGCATTATACAACTGACAACACTCTGCTGTCCATGCTTCCATGATTGAGAATAAGATAATTGTTGTGCTAACACATTTAGACCTCTCCAAGCCTGACTCTGATGTCCATCCCTTTCCCAATCTTAAACTAGCAATACTTTACAAGACACTCTAAATGGCATCTTCTAGTCCTAAAGGTGTCTTAGAAAGACTTGTATAACTCAGCTTCTGACTTCATAAAATTAATTTTTGACTACCCTTTTTGTCTTAAGAAGACTGAGCTACCCCATATGCACAGCGATAATCCACAGAGTATATCATTTTAGAATGTCACTGGGGTTCCAGAACACAAACAGTGGCGGATCCAGGCATGGGGCAGGGGGGGCACCTGCCCCACCGGATTTTCGTGAGCAGGTTAAGCACTCAAGTTAGAAAAGGATAGGAAGTCAAGCAATCAAGTTAAAAAAAATAAAATATTTGAAGAGCTTAAAAATTAATTCTATTAATCCCTACTAGTATTTATTTAATATAGTCTTACAAGTCTCATATTCCCACTACCTTGGTCAAATTTATTTAATATTGTCTAAATTCAATGGCGCCATAAAAACCCATTCAGCTTCATTTTCCATTCAAAAACTCATGGATTACGGATTATCCTAATTTCAAAAACTGCAGTGTATTTAACAATTGTTTTAGGAATTTTTGTAATTATTTATGAAGAGAACTCCATCAAATAAAAGTTATTCGAGTATGTATTCTATTCTATTTTTACTTTCTTTAAATTTTGTAATTTATTTTGTAATTTTACTAGTTACTTGTTAGTGATTTAATTGAGATTGTTTATTGTTGTTACTAATTACACTTGATTATTCATATTATATATTGGTTTTGTTTTGAAGTTGAATTATTTTTTAAATATTATTGATTGTTAGGCACTAAACGTACAAAATTTGAATTTATTCCTGAAAATGTTCAAGCCGAAGGGACTAGTGACGAACCTATCATTGCTAATATTTACCAAGAAGCTCACCCGCAAAATGTTAACGGTTAATCCCCAAACCCAAACCCAAACCCAAACCCATACACCGGTATCTCCTTCTCTTAATTAATATTGAGGGGGATCTCGGTAAAAGACAACTAACGAGTTCTTATCCCGTTAGTGAAAAAGAGAATTTTAGAAGAAATTATTTACTTAGGAGCCCGACTCAACCAATACCTCACAAAGAGATAATGTAATTGTAGGATTATTTAGTTTTGTAATTATTTTATTAAAATTTTATTCTTAAAAAAAAAAATTGAATTTGGCCCGACTGAATTGAGAGGCTAGATCCGCCCCTGAACCCAAAAACAGCACTTCATTTTTATGGATATCATTTAATGAGGTTATCCATGCAATTTATTAGTTATAAGGAGACTTGCTTAATCTTAGAAGTTTGAGGACACAGATTTTTATGTTTGAACGTTTACCTTAATGTTGACATTGTAGAGGATACATCTGATAGTTCTTGTACAACCTGAGTTGTCTTAGAATCAATGTATATTTTCTACAGTTTCGGAAGACTTTATCTGTAACTCTTTCAAATTTTTGAAGCTTGCAGAGTTATTCTCAAAAGACGGAGTATCCTTTCTTGCTAGTTGTCAAAATCTTGTCCCTCGGCCATGGGTTATCGATGATTTGGACAAGTTTATATTGAAATGGGGCAAGAAATCTTGGAAAAAGGCAAGTTCTTCCATAGTTTTTTTCTTTTACATGTAGCTTTCCTTTTCAAAGGATTCTTGTGACTTTTTATCCCCATTGTAATTAATTAACACTTGTCAGTTGGTTGCTAACCTGCTCATTTGTGTTTAATGTCAGGCTGTCATTTTTGTTGATAATTCTGGTGCAGATGTTATTCTGGGTATATTGCCTTTTGCAAGAGAGTTACTCCGCCGGGGGACTCAGGTTTTACTTCAAACTTTCTAAACTTCTATGAGATGATCAAAAGAGTTAAATGAGATAGTCATGGTTTATGGAGTAAAGTTTGTGAAGCTCTTGAGCTTCACTGTTCCCTTCATATAAAGTAAGAGTAAATACTAGTATTTGCCAGTGCCCCCAAAAGTTATTCAGTGCATATCATATTCCATTCATGTTTATAGGAATGTTTGTTTCTAATTCTCATAATATATTATCTGCTACCCCTTTCATACTGATCAGGCATAGGAAGTGAATCTAAGGAGCATAACCCTAACAAATTCATTAGTCAACAAGATAAACAACAATATGAGTGGGAAGGGATATGCATGAAGCCCTGTTAGAAAAACTTAGGTTGGACATCTTGGGAAACATGTTATCCGTTCTTGTAGGCGCTAGGATGTGTATGCTCCCCATCTTTAGCTAGACAAACTTTGGAGCCTTCTACAAAGTGCAGATATGAATCGTATTGAGAAACTTTGTGCAAACTTTAGAGATCATTGCTTTCTTTTCTTGCTTCTAGCTTAGTTTTTAAGATTATTTTTGTGGATTAATTGAAATAGATTAGTTTAGGGTCCTGGAAAATGCTTCACAAATTGGGTTAGTTGTTTGAGCAGTGAGCACTAATTGTCCTTAATGTCAGAATCCTAAACATCTGGGAGCTATATCTTCAAGTTTGATTTTACCATCTCAAGTCACCCAAGAGTCTTCTACATTCACAACGCTTTTGTCTTTGTATTGAATATGCACTTTCATCCATTCTTCTTTATGCTTCTAGTTTTTAAGCCTGTCTGAACTAGACAGCTCTTTTTTGCAGGTTGTGTTGGCGGCGAATGACTTGCCTTCTATCAATGATATAACTTACCCTGAGCTAATTGAGAATATGTCAAAGGTGGTAAAGCAATTATCTATTCTGATCTCTGTTATAATTTCCAGTTTTAGATCGACTCTGATTTGTAATTTGTAATTTACCAGTTGAAGGATGAAAATAGGCAGCTTGTGGGTGTTGATACGTCCAATCTTTTGATTGCCAATTCTGGTAATGATTTACCGGTAAGAAGTTGAAAGTGCTTTGCTTGACTCGTGTCATTGTTGGAATTCTTCTCTAACATCAGAAGGTTGACTTCATAATAACATCGAGCGTTTTAGCTTTCTAATGTTAGCCATTTACTTATCACAGGTTATTGATCTTGCAAGAGTATCACAAGAACTCTCATATCTGGCAAGTAATGCTGACCTAGTAATACTGGAAGGAATGGTTAGTGTATTCCATATCAAGTATTTAATGGACTAATAAATATTTGTTTTCCTTTATTGAGTGACCCTAACCAATTGGCGATAGTTAAAGAAAAGCGTGTCAACTAAAGCTAAAGTTCCATTCTCATTATATCCTCGGGTTATTCAAAATCCAAAACTATCCCAGAATTTTAGTTATCCCATAATTATTCAACACTAATGACTGTGGGGTCCCCAATATTTTGAGTTGGTAGTTAGTAATCCCTCGATATTGGTACAATAATGGATCTCCTCTTTGGTGCATCCTAAAAGGAAATATGATACTTAACAAGGGTTGGAAGGAGATTATACTATGTAATGTAGTAGTATCTCAATAGTACACCTTTAAACAATTATTGAATCTTCAATTTTTTTGGCAGGGCCGTGGAATAGAGACAAATCTTTACGTGCAATTTAAATGTGATTCCCTCAAGATTGGGATGGTAATCACTTCATCCCCCCCCCCCACCCCCACCCCCACCCCCACCCCCACCCCCACCCCCACTCCAGTTAGCAGTTAACCTCTGTAAATTTTCATTTGTTTCAGGCATTCTTCTGTTCTCTTTTCCCTTAACTTTTCTTTTTGGCTCCCCCTGGATTATGTATAGGTGAAGCACCCGGAGGTTGCCCAGTTCCTTGGAGGAAGGCTCTATGATTGTGTCTTTGAGTACAATGAAGTTTTGGGTTAAAAATGTATTTTTGTCAGTATCACTTTATTATTTATATACTTGTGTTTCTACACTTGAGAAAGGTTATAGGTTCTCAAGGAACAAGGAAGCTAATTATTTCTCTACTTGCGATCTGCATAAGTTGCAACTTTTTCAAACACCAGAAGTTACATTATGAACTATTTTACAAGTTCTGTCTGTCTTTGTTTGTGTTTTGTATGGGCATGCATCTGTTTGTTGTGTCCTGTGTAAAATGTAAGTATTTGGATCTTTTGGAAGTAGGCTGTGAATCCTCAACCCATAAAGACTAGTTTTTCAAAAACCCAAGATCCCATAATGTGTTCAATTGCTCGTGTTCTCTTCATCCTGATTGTTGTGGTTGGTGCCACATAGGTCCTGCACATATGGCCAACTGGACTCTTTGAATGTGTTTGATCAACAGATTATGGGTCCCACAAGCACATAGCAGGAGTTGGGCTAAATGAATGGACCACCCTTTGATGAATGAGGTGGGCTCTTATAAGAAATGACCAAGTAAAGACTATGGAATGGGCCTAAGGAACCATGAATAGAAATCACCCTATTGAAGCACATGGAATGGAACTTGAGGCTGGGGATCCATCCCCAAGACTCAGGATTGGAAGGTGATCTCTTAGGAGTGATAGAATAGCTGGGCATGAACCCAAGACACGAATTCATTCTTGGAAAAACGTTAAATTTGGGCAAAATTCTATGACAAGGAATATCAGGAACTCACATTCAGAATGAGGTAAAGTCCATCGTAGGAAAAGGAATAAGGTCAAAGGGCCTCATGTTATCCCTCAAGAATCTTGCTAGGGACCATTGATAAAGGAGTCATTGGTTTTAGAGTGAGTTGAGAATGTGGGGAATAAAATTTACAATAAAGTGAACCTGACATATCTAAAGTGGTGAGCCACTAAACCAATTTGGGTGAACCAACTTGGGCTAAGGGTGGTTGCAATGCATTGACCTAATGACTAGGAAGGGAAGGTGGCTTTAGGCCTCACGTGGTTTCTCTTAGGTCACCTACTTTCCCTGGGGCGAGGAGTAGGAGGCACCCTTGAGGAGACCTACGTAGCTCAATCTCATCCTAAGACAGACTGAATGGATAGCAAGCTCATAGCGTGAAGGATGCAAAAACACTCCTGTGATGTGTTTATCGGTAATTTGTCGCATCAAACGCTTCCGAACCGCTTATCGCTTTTATCAAAAATGGGTATAGATACTGTATCAAATTACTGGTTATCATGGACCAGTCAGTACAAAAATGGGTACAAATACCGGTACCGAATTACCGGTATCCCAAACCGTTAGTTCGATTCGATACCAATACAAAAACTGATTTTATACCGAATTTTTTTACAATTTTTTTTTTTATTATGCAAGTTCTTAACATTTTGACAAACCTACTTGTTTATTTTAGCTTGAGGCCTAAGATATTCTCACTGGGCAATGGGTAAATTTCAAAGTTTTCATATTTTAATGGCATCAATTGTGTCCACTAAAAATATTAATCGTATCTCAACTGAGCAACAATCAGTATACATATCTGTGGCTTGGTCTTAAATCGGCACGATACCCTCCAAGCTTGGTTACGTATTTCTATCTACCTGCGCGATCTTTCCTTCCCTATATATAATAGAGACTAACCCAAACCCACAACCAACAACCAACAACCAACAACCAACATAGAGAGAGATTGTTTTATTCTTGTTGTTTAGAAATTAGAACTAGAAATCAAGTATGACAGATTATTATGCATATGGGGGTATTGGGTAGCAGCATCAGCATCAGCATCACAGGGGTCGGCAAAAAGACGCTTACGGGAACCCAATTCCTCAAACACACACTTATGGGAACCCTGTTCGACAACCTGTACAACGGTACGGTTAGATAATTACCAAAATTCCATAATTGCACACCGCTTAAAGGTAAAACTAAACCGGTATTTATATTTATCGAACCAATATTACCTAACCGGAACGATTTCGGTAATTTACCAAAAATAACGTACCAAAGGAAGGACAGGGGTTGATCCTGTGAAATAATAGGGGTGTCCTTTCCCTAACCAAGAAAGAGTGAAATTCCGTGGAATAAATCAACAGATGTCCTTTAATCTTCAATTCTTCTTGCAGATGGACTATTTCGTGAACTATAATATAAAAAGATTAAAATAATAAATAAATTCAAATAAATTACATTTATAAATTTTTCAATAACATTTTTAATTTCTATTCGATGCTATTATTATTGTTATGATCAAATTTTTTTCCGACTTTTTTTTTTTTTTTTTTTTTTTTATATCCGTTGCAGCTCAGGTATCCTGCCTCCTTCATCTTCTTCGGTATCTTCTTCTCCTTCATCTCCTCTTTCAAGCATCCCTTCATCTCTTTCTTTTTTTTCAGTCATCTCTCCCATTTAAATATATTTAAAATTATAGTCCATCAGATTTGATTATTTAATTTGGTCTATTTGGCTCACCAAAAAATTTGAATTGACTATATTTAGACCATCTGTTGGAGTAAAATTTGTATCCTAGACTAAATACTCCCTCCGTCCCATGATAAAAGTCTTTATTACTATTTTGGATAGTCCCATGTTAAATGTCTATTTTCCTTTAATAACCAAACTTTTACACATATTTTTCTATTATACCCGTAGCATTAAATATCTCATACTTTTCTTATTCTAATTCTCTCTCCATATTTAATGACATTATTATAGGCAATTTTGTCATTTTATTCATCTTCTTAATATGCATGAAAAATCCATCAGGATTTTTATCCTGGGACGGAGGGAGTATAATTTAAAATTATCACAACTCCGACCTTCTGAAATTGTTTAAATACACTAACTCGAGAATCATGACTTGTTGGAGGAGGAAAAAGATGTTATACTTGCTGTACCAATATATCAAAAGATATATAATTTAATAATAATTAGATATTTAGCTTTATTAAAGATAAAGCTAAGGCGGGCCTAGTCTAGAGATATAGGATAGGACCCCGTGAGGGATGGGGCATGTAGCTTATACACGTGGGAAATTAGACCTAAAAAAGTTAGTTCACAGGAGGGCGTAAGGGGGTAGTAGGTCAAGGTATGGGGGGGGTTGGTTTAGAAAATACGAATAAAATATAGAATTCAACTATAAAATAAAAGAAAGGTTGAAATAGAACTTATCGATTTATAGTAAATTATGTTGAAAGCGAGTTAGACAAAGGACCTCGCCTTTAAGTAGAAATTTCGCTCTCGAAAAACTTTTCTCGATGCTTAGGTCACCGACGAAATCCTATTCTAGTATTCAAATCGGCTCTTCACCCAACTAATCAAGACTCAAAATAATTTAAATGACCCAAAACAATTTCTAATTTTCCTTACTTGAACTCAAAATTGTACCACAAATATATAATCATTTATGTATATTATATAATTATACCAAATGAAAATGTTGAATGTATATATATGTATGGAAGCACAGATAGAAGAATATAAATATATATAAAAGTGGGCAGTAGCTTTTTAAAGGTGAAAGATCACAAATTGTGATTGTGGCGTAATATAATATATATATACGCTGCTTGTACACGCACCTTTGATTGAGCATGTGGGCGTCAACAACTTTATGTTGGTGTGAGATTACCAACCGACTATATATATATATATATATATATATATATATATATAGAAAGGATTAAGGCTTACCAAGCCTTCGATCCTACATATTCTTCAGATATTTTTTATGACGAATTTGGGCGATGGTTTGGTCCGTCGCTATATGTTGTCTGTCGCTAAAAGGTTAGTCGATTGTTCTCTGATATAGTCACGGACCGAACCGTCACCCGGTCCGTCGCTAAAAGAGGTGATCATGATATGTAAAATAAGGGGGTGAGCATGATATACACCGCTTCTCCAATGAATTAAACGATCCAATCATATAACGACGGTTTTTTACTGCTCTATATAGCATGTAAGCCCGATTTTCTATGCTATAAAGCAATGTAAAAAACCGTCGTTATAAGCTTGATTCTTCCCCTCCAATTTGTTGGAGAGAGCCGAGCTATATATATATATATATATATACGGTCCGGATCTTAAGCTCACCTCTTATCCAACTCACCCGAGCTCACTCCCCTTTAGCGACGGACCACGACGCCGGTTATATAATCGTCGCCATACTTTTAGCGACACTATATGTTGTCCTTCGCTAAAAGTATAGACGACGGTTGTATGATCTAACCGTCACCGTCCGCCATTAAAGGGGGTGAGCCCGTGAGAGTTAGATAAGGGTATGATCTTGATCTCTATATATATATATATATATATATATATATATATATATTCGATAAAAAGTAGATGAACTCAACCTTATTTATAGAAAAAAGGATTACAACGGTAACATCACATCAACGATAACAACTCACAAGACTTTCCCCAAGAATATGTCTTTTGATTTATTTAGAACACTTACAATATCTCCATATGTAATTTAATTTTGTCTCATTCAATTTACACATTAAACTCTTTTAACTATAACATCACAAAATAAATTAATATATATATATATATATATATATATTTAACTTTATAATATATTATTTTGCATAAAATACAACAATCCCCACATATTACAAAGTAAAAAAAATAAGTAAAAATATAAGAATGCAAAGTGTTAACACTTGTGTCTTTTAGACTATGAACCAATGTATAGAGTAGATAAAACTTGATTCACAGAATTTAGTGAAATAAAAATTTCTATGAACCTTCTTCCTTATTATGAATCAGTAATCATATTACTCACACTACAAACTTTATCTAAAGTTGTTCTACATGATTTGGCACATTTTGGCATTGCGCCATACTTGGAATTCATGAGCGCTCTAGAAAACCTGTCTTGTTTTCATAAGAGGCGGCCCCACCTCTACACTCATATAGGTGTTTCCATCAAATGTGTTCTACAGTTAAACACATAACCAAACAGGACTATGAAAATCATTAAGAGTATATAACTCAACCTCTAACACTATAGAATTACACTATCCTACATCATAGAGATGAACTCAAATATGTATAAAATGGATAGTGTCTCAACCAATCAACCAACGATTTTTTGTTACCCATATGAACCTACTTCCTGGGATTACCATTCATATAGGCTGCGTTACCATCACTGTTGATTTCTGTAATAGACAGTAATCCCACCCCCCTCGATGTATTACTCACTAGCCTCTTGCTTAGTGATTTTGTCAAATGATCCACAAGATTTATCTTTGACCTAAAAAAGTTAATGGATATAATCCCATCACATAACAGTTGTCTCACAATATTATGTCTTAGGCGTATATGTGACGCCCCCAAAATAGGTCCACACAACCCATCTTGGGTAGCCGGATACATGGTACATAATTCAAATACAAACTTAATTATACAACTGTCGTGTAAAATACGAAAAAATATAAGCTGAGAGTTTTAACACGAATATTGTCTTGTAGACAATATTCAAATTCAATGAAGTCCTCATTACATTTATTATCACACTATTTTATAGAATAGTGAGGACTACTATAGCCACCATCTTGGACCATCACTCCATTCCCCGACTAGTCCCAGCTATATTCTCATTTCCTGAAGAGAACAATGAAAGAAAAAGATGAGCTTAACTAGCCCAGTAAAGAATATTATGACTAAGATAATGCAGAATAAATTATCCTTAGCCTTCAACAGTGTAAAACAGATAGAATACAATAGACAACAAGTTTAACTACAGCAGAACAAACAATCTATTAGAAGAGTCAAGTAGAGCATGATATCTACTATCTTCTATAATTTAAAAGTTCATCATCAATATTTAATCTCTATAACGTAGCTCAATAATTAATCCACATCACCAAATTATCTATGCACTACAAGCCAACGATATTCGTTAGTATCACATCCATGAATTATCCATGCACTACGGGCCAATGATATTCGTTATTATCACCAATGGTCATGATCATGCCAACAACTTTCCATCAATGCTCTACGGGCCAATAAGGACTTTTACTACATCATTTACAACATTACATGTAATGATTATACCGATACACAATTCCTGGTCATAATCATATCAATCAACAGTCCATCTATGCACTACGGGCCAAAGATGACTTTCATCACAATATAAGCATGATGATGATTAAAATGATATAAGCATCAATCAAACGAAATCAGGGATAAATATTAAAGATTTTTAATTTATCCAGAGTTTAAAAATGTCCAAATTGTCAACATGATAACTGCTTTGTGGAGTAAAATTCAAGAATAATATTCATGTATAAAAAATAATTTGGACAGAAAAGAAATCAATTTTTGTCGTGAATAGTACCCCGGGTGAATAAGACCCGGGTGAATAGTGCCCCGTGAATAGTACTTCATGAATAGTACCCCGACATGAAAATATTAAAATTTAACAAGAATGTTTAGAAAAATATTCTTGTGAAACGATACTAGATGAAGCGAAAATTTTACTAATTTCAAGGAGTACAGAAGCAATACTTATCAACATGAGTGTAAAATTAGGAATATGAAACGAAATAATATTACTTACATACTACATAGTATGGAAGAAAATTATATTTCTTACGAATATTGAACAAAAATAATATCCCTTACCTTAAAAGGAGAGTATTTCTGACTGGTATGACGGGGATATTCTTGAAGAAAACTTGTACTATTTTCTACACTCAAAGCTTCCTTAAACTCTAAAGAAATACACTCAATATTATAGAAAAAAAAATTCTCTGATTCTGGTGTGATTTTTATTTCTAAACTAAGCATCCTATTTATAGGGGAATTGCAAGATACTATTTAAAAAAATAATCACGGATGCACAGTAATGGAATTCACGGGCGAAGTTCACGGGCGAATTCAACTAAATTTTTGATTTTTACTATACTGCACTATGCACACACTATGCAATACTATGCAAACACTATACAGTACTATACAATATCATTGGCCCGTAGTGCATGGATAATTTGTGGTTGTGATACTAATGAATATCCTTGGCCGTAGTGCAGGGATGATGTGGATTATTTATTAAGCTGAGTCCCAGCGATAAAAGTGATGAAAAACCTTTTAAATTATAAAAGATAGTAGATTTTATTCTCTACTTGACTCTTTTAATGGATTGCTTGTTCATTGCAAGCAGCTAAACTTGATGTTTGTTATATTATATCGCTTTAACATCATTGAAGGCTAACGATAATTTATCATGCATTATCTTAGTCATAATATTTCTTACTGGGCTAGTTGAGCTCACCCTTTCTTTCACTGTTCTCTTCAGGAAATGAGAACAAAGCAGGGACTAGTCGGAGAACGGAGTGATGGTCCATATGATATCATTAGTAGTCCTCACTATTCTATGAAATAGTGTGATAATAATTGTAATGAGGACTTATTCTGAGAGTGGATATTGTCTAGAAGACAATATTTGTATTAAAACTCACAGCTCTTGTTGTATATTTAAGATTATTTTTGTATTCTGTACCATGTATTTGGCGACTCAAGATGGGTGATGTATACCTATTTTGGGGGCGTCACAGCTTTGATCTCCCGAAAGGATAAATCCCGAGGATGAAAATCCCGAGGATAAAAATCCCGAGGATATAAAATCCCGAGGATAAAAATCCCGAGGATATAAATCCCGATGATATAAAATCCCGAGGATATGAAATCCCGAGGATATAAATCCCGAGGATAAAAATCCCGAGGATATAAATCCCGAGGATATAAATCCTGAGGATATAAATTCCGAGGATATAAATCCCGAGGATATAAAATCCCGAGGATATAAATCCCGCGGAGACTTTTTGAATACTCTCTTATTTATAAGTTCCTTATAAATAAGAGACTGGGGGCAATGTTGGGGTGTTATAAGGTTGGTTCTTTATATCTTCAGTAGTGATAAGGTTGGTTCGGTTGGTATAAGGTTGGATCGATTGGTTGGTTCTTTATATCTTCGGTAGTGATAAGGTTGGTTCGGTTGGTATAAGGTTGGATCGATTAGCTGGTTCTTTATATCTTCGGTAGTAATAAGGTTGGTTCGGTTGGTATAAGGTTGGTTCTTTATAACTTCGGTAGTGATAAGGTTGGTTCGGTTGGTATAAGGTTAGTTCTTTATATCTTTGGTAGTGATAAGGTTGGTTCGGTTGTGATAAGATTGGTTCTCTATATTCAGTTGTGATAAGGTTAGTTCTTTATATCTTCGGTTGTGATAAGGTTGGTTCGGTTGGTATAAGGCGGTTGTGATAAGGTTTGTTCTTTATATCTTCGGTAGCGATAAGGTTGGTTCGGTTGGTATAAGGTTGGTTCGGTTGGTATAAGTTTGGTTCTGTTGGTATAAGGTTGGTTCTTTATATCTTCGGTAGTGATAAGGTTGGTTCAGTTGGTATAAGGATGGTTCTTTATATCTTCGGTAGTGATAAGGTTGGTTCGGTTGGTATAAGGTTGGTTCGGTTGGTTCTTTATGTCTTCGGTAAATATGGTCATTTTTGTTGGGATAAACTTGTATACTCTCTAATTTATAAGTTCTTTATAAATAAGAGACTGGGGGGCAATGTTGGGATGTGATTATTTAGGTCTAGCCATGGTGCAACCCAGTCTATTTAATGGTCCGGATCTGGTGATGGCCCATATGTATTTATTGTGATAGTGGAGAGTCCTTATTAAAATAGGATTGTGTTTCCTTATTTGGTGGGATAAGGAGGTTTAGTTAGGACTCCTACTCCTAATTGGATTCAGTAGTTATAAGGTGATTCTACAAAAGGAATCCTTCTCCTAGTTGGATGCGAATGGAGGTGACTTCTATATATATGGCTACAAGCTAGGATTTGGGGGGAGGACATAAGAACATAAGAGATACAACACAACATATACGAAGAGATAAAACACAAATACACAACTTGTACTCTCTATATTATCAACTTGTACTCCCAACTTGTACTCTCTAACGGTATGGTATTTTGTCTTCGGCAAATATAGTCGTTTTGTTGGGATAAATTTGTATACTCTCTCATTTATAAGGTCCTTATAAATAAGAGACTGGGGACAATGTTGGGATGTGATTATTTGGGTCTAGCCATGGTGCAACCCAGTCTATTTAATGGTCCGGATCTGGTGATGGCCCATATATATATATATTTATTGTGATAGTGGAGAGTCCTTATTAAAATAGGATTGTGTTTCCTTATTTGGTGGGATACGAAAGTTTAATTAGGACTCCTACTCTTAATTGGATTCAGTAGTTATAAGGTGATTCTACAAAAGGAGTCCTTCTCCTAGTTGGATTCAGGGGGAGGTGGCTTCTATATATACGGCTACAAGTTAGGTTTTAGAGAATACACACAAAAGATACAACACAAATACATAACTTATACTCTCCATATTATTAACTTGTACTCTCTCCATATACACATCTTGTACTCCCAATATTATTATAGTGGATTACTCTCTCTCTCCGTGGTTTTTTCCCAATTGGGTTTCCACGTAAATTCTTCTGTTCATATTTATATTTCTATATTTATGTTTGTGTGAATGTATTTTATGAGTTTGATATAATCAACTACTCTATCAACTGTTAGCACGATTTTGGCCTGCTATTTTGGTGATTTCGTCAGGCGTACAAAATTTGGCGTAAACAACCTTCATAAAGAAAAAAGACAAACACGTTCAAGAATGTTAGAACAATTAATTATTATATAAAAAAATAAGTAGATTTGAAAGTTAAAATAAATCAAGAACTTAAAATTAAAAATTATAAAATAAATAAATATTTGTGTTCTTTTTCGGTCCATGGAATTAATTAACCCTCCTTTTCTTATGTTGGTTGTTACTTGCTAGTCGATCTTGTAGGCTGCAAGGAAGAAGAAGAAGATGATGATAATTTATTTTACTTATATTAAATATATTAAAATATTTTTTTTAATTTATCTAAAATATATTTTAATTAATCATTAATTAAAATATTATTATTATTATTATTATTGTTATTGTTATTGTTATTATAATTGATCTCTGTTGCTTGGATTTGTTCCCAACAATTAGCTTGACTCATTTTATTAGAATTACTACTACAAAGATGGTAAGTTTAATTACTACTACAAAGATGGTAAGTTTAATTAAAAGATGTTTTTGTTCTCAACAGTTAGCTTGCTCAAGTGGTCATTTGATTAAAATTCCAAACAACAGGTTTCAAGTTCAAATCCTTGCAAAGGCAAATTTTTGAAAAAAAAATCAAAAGAAGCCACATCAGCAATGCTCACGTGTCAAATTAAAATATTAAATATAATGTCAGACCTGCCACATAATATGCGAAAAGTTCAGTGGTCGACTATGCATTTAACCCTTTTTTATTCTTAAGAGGGAAAAGAAAAAAGAAAGAAAAGGGGAAAGGTAATCTAAAACCACCAAAGCTTTAACTTATTGGTGAATGGTGGACTAGGCCTCCTGCAAAACAGGAGGTTCTACTTCTAGGTTCGAACATTTGAACCTTGGTTGTGGCCAATATCCAATTTGACTATTAGCTTAAGGCAAGGTATGAGTTTTAAGTAGACATAGCCAAGTTTAACCAAGACATATCCTATATTATATTTTCATATATATATAGGAACCGGATCCTGTCCGGACTCCCGGACAGGTTTAAAATTTGGTCCTTTTTTTTTGCTTTTTTTTTAAAATAACTAAATAAAAAATAAAAAATTATGGAACTTGAATTTTTACATAATACAGTATTTTGGGTACATATAACAAAACATGTCTGTACAAATCACACCCAAAATATTGTATTATGTAAAAATTCAAATTTCATAATTATCTTTTTTAGTTGTTTTAAAAAAAAAGCAAAAAAATAAAAATAAAAATTTGGATCCATATTTTAGCTTGTCCGGGAGTCCGGACAGGATCTCCTCTGTGTGTGTGTATATATATATATATATATATGTGTGTGTGTGTGTGTGTGTGTGTGTGTGTGTATAAGTGTGAGAAAATTCCAAATAAAGCTTCGAAGTTATGTTGGTTGATGCAACTAAATCTTCCCAAAAATAACCATTGTAACTGAAAGTGGAAACTCACAAATTAATTTCATAACACATCTACAAAGCGAGGTGGATCCACTGCTGGGTCAGGGGCACCAGACCCCACTGAATTTTCAAGGAGTCAAGGGGTCAAATACAAAAATTATTTGAAGAGGGTGCTAAATGAAATTATCATATTTTACACTTAAAAAACTATTAAAATTCTTAAAATCAATGGACCAAATACCAATCTCACTGGTAGTCTTTAATACTTTGTACTTCATTTGTAAATAACACCTTTCTTCTCCCCATTTCTTCATTTTCCTTTTCATTTTCTGTCCATTAGATTCTGAGATGGCAAAGGTATATAAATTATAATTATGGAGTTTTTTTGAGTTCCAGTCTTCCAAATTACAAATGATGTCATCGGAGGTATTCACTATAAAATGTTCCATCTCTATTGTTGTTGTTTCAACCCTCCATTTTTGTAATTATTTATGGATTCTTCTTTTTTGTACTTTTATAAAATTAGGGTTTTTTACTTCTTAAAGCAACACTACAACAATGAAGAGAACTACATCAAATAAAAGTTTTTCAAGTATGTGTTTTATTCTATTTTTATTTTCTTTAATTTTTGTAATTGATTTTGTACTAACTTGTTAGTACGTGTATTGAGATTGTTTTTTGTTGGTGCTAATTACATTTGACTATTCATAATGTATATTAATCTTGTTTTGATGTTGAATTAGTTTTTAAATATTTATTGATTGTCAGGCATGGACATAAATAATTGGGTTACAAAAACTAAACGTACAAAATTTGAATCTATTCTGGAAAATATTCAAGCCGAAGGGGTTAAATATTTTCTAAGTCACTGTACTTTATGTCAACTTACAAATAGGTCACTGAACTATTTTTTCTTACAATCAACTCACTGTACTCGACTTTTCTAACACAAAGTTAAAAAATCGTCAAGTTTGTTGACTGTTAACGGAAAATGACACCTAAGTTGCTGAGTTGAAAAAAAAAGCTTATGTGTCAATAAGAGAAACTCCACCTTGATCATGATTTGACAATCCAACTGATGATGTGCTTTATTAACTCATTTATCAAAAATAATTATTAATTAACCAAAAAAAAACATAATATACCAAATGAATTTTTATATAATTCTTTACAAATTCTCTCTCTAATCTCCTTCCTCAATTCTCTCTCCTCCGTCTTCATCAAATTGGGGATCTTCATTAGGAAGAACAGATGTTCAAAAAATTAAACCCAAACCCTACCTTTTAAATACAACCCCAGTTTATGCATCCAGACCCACTCATCCTCCTCTGTCTTCATCCCAGACCCACTCATCCTCACCCGTCTTCATCAAATTTGGGAGATCATCATCAGCAAGAAAAGATGATGACAGTGGGGTTTCGTGCAACAAATGTCGGCCAAGCAAACGTTAGAAGAATATCTATTTAGTTCGTGTAGACAATAACGGAATTAACAAGCAATCTATATCAAGCCCGAATGACCTTTTTAAGTCTCTTTTCTCTTCTTTGGTGAAAAAAATCTGAGATTGTCTTCGGATGGGTCGTCCACAGCGGCGACGGCAACTAGTAGGGAGGAGTAGTGGAAGATTGTGGTGGCGGAGCTTTCTCATAAACTTATTCAAACTACAAGAAAACTAGACGAAGCGATTCTAGAAGCTTCTAAGCTGAAATACTCCATGACCGAGATCGAGAAAAAGTTGAAAAAACTTGAAATTTATTGCGTTGAATCGTGAAAATCTAGCAATTGGCGAGTAGTAGGGTTAAATGCAAAGTCGACCACTGAACTTTTCTGATATTTGGGTATTGAGTCCCTTTCTTTTGGTCAACGCCCCTTTCTATTCAAAAAATTGGACTTTGAACACCCAGGCACCATGTAAGACCCTGAATTTTATGAAATGAAAGTATTTGATTTTCTTATAATTATTATTCTATTTAATAAATGGTTTAATTGATAAAAGGTTAAAGTTAAGGGTGATATGTGAAATTTTTTGCAAAGTAAGCAAGTTGATATAAAATATTCGTAGTGTCGGGGAATATTCTTTTTGTCAGGAAATATTCGTTCGATGACACAATCATTGGTGGACCCCACAACGGAAGTATTTTTGTAGTTAGAAAATGACAGAAATATCTTTTTATAAAAATAACGGCAAAAATTTTATCGTTAAACTGTTGAACTACCCGGTGATAAAAGTACAGTAATACGCGTGGTTGCATAGTAGTACACAGTATTGATTATTGATGCTTACATAAGAAGCCACTCATTTTACTCAATAATTGCTACAGTAATTGTTGCATAGTATCTCACGTTATTTGATTCAATTATTGTCACAGTATCATCTGCATAATATTTTATATTATTAAATCAATAATTGAGACGACAAAATTATTCATATTATTATTTACAATATTGACGATGTCTAGAAAGTTCTGTTGAGGAGAGGTTTGGTCACCTAATTACGCGCCAATAGGGAGAAATCCTTATCGAAAAGTCCCCTCTTTCTTGGAAATGGTCTAGTTGTTAAATATTGTAAGTTATAATATTAATGATGAATAATTGTTGAAGAATTAAGAATGTGTTTATTAAAAATAAGTGATTTACAAAAGTTAGAGGGGAATAATGCAAACTTGGAAAACTTTATGGGTACCAAAGTGTAATAATTTAAATTAATTTGGACCGTCGGTGGTGGTTTTAATAGTAAATCAATCTGGACCGTCGGTGGTGATTTTAAAAGTAAATCAATCTGGACCGTCGATGGTGGTTTTAAAAGTAAATCAATTTGCACCGTCGGTTGTGGTTTTAATAGTAATCAATATGAATTGTCCGTTCTAATAGTAAATCAATCTGGACCGTTCATGAATCAGTTACTATTTAGTCCATTCTCCTATAAATAGAAGCTTAATTCTTCTTTCATTATCACCAATTCACTGAGACTCACAAGAGAAACTATAGAGAGAGAAACTATAGAAACAAGAAGAAGAGTATTCTGCTACTTCACTATTGCAGTATCCAACCTTCTACTAAGGTAAGGGATATTATTTGTTGTATTCGTAAGGGATATTATTTGTTGTATTCGTAAGGGATATTATTTGTTATATTCGTAAGAGATATTATTTGTTATATTAGTAAGGGATATTATTTGTTGTATTCATAAGGGATATTATTTGTTATATTCGTAAGGGGTATTATTTCTTTCGTATTCATAAGGAATACTATTTTTCGTATTCATCCTTTAATATGTCGGAATAACCTGTCTACACGGATTACGCATCGTATTATGACGGTGAAAATCCATTCTTGAGCTCAGTATGTTATTTCTTTCCATATTCTGAAATCTAAACTTACTATTGTAAGTATTGCTTCTATAATCCCTGAAATTAGTGGAATATCCTTGAGTTTTGCGCTTCATCCAGTATCGTTTCATTGGAATATTGATCTGAACTTCTTATTAAATATCAATATTTTCTCCCTGGGTACTATTCATGGGTTACTATTCACCCAGTTACTATTCACTCAAATATTGTTCACGTGGGTATCGGGGCACTTTTTATGCCGGAGTACTATTCACGGGTTATTATTCACTCAAATATTGTTCACTCGGGTATTTGGGACAGTTTTTATGCCGGGATACTATTCACGAGTTACTATTCACAGTTTACTATTCACCCAGTTACTATTCACTAAAATATTATTCACTCGGGTATTCGGGACACTTTTCATATCGGGGTACTATTCACGGGTTACTATTCACCCGATTACTATTCACTCAAATATTATTCACTCGGATATTCGGGGCACTTTTCATATTGGGGAACTATTCCTGAAGTACTATTCACGGGGTACTATTTACCGAAAAATTTATTTCTTTTCTGTTCAAATTATTTTTGATATATGGATATTATTCTTGAATTTTACTTCACAAAGCAATATCATGTTGACAATTTGGACATTATTGAATTCTGGATAAATTAAGTTATAAATCTTTAAAAACTTATCCTTGCTTTCTTTTAATTGAATTATTATATCATTGTCATCATCCTCATGCTTATATTGTGATGAAAGTCATCTTTGGCTTTTGTGCATAGATGGACTGTTGATTGATATGATTATGACCAAGAATAATTCGGTATGATCATGATCATTGATGATTACACGAATATTCTTGGCCCGTAGTGCAAGAATAATTTGTGGACGTGATACTAATGAATATCCTTGGCCGTAGTGCGGGGGATGATTCGATGATGTGATTTATTTATTAAAATTTGAGTCCCAAATGATAAAGTTAATGATAAACTTTTTAAATCATAGAAGATAGTAGATATCATGCTCTACTTGACTCTTCTAATGGATTGCTTGTAGATTGCTTGTTCCGCTGCAGTTAAGCTTGGAAATGAGAAAGTAGCCGGAACTAGTCGGGGAACGGAGTGATGGTCCAAGATGGTGTGGTGGTGTAATGGTCTGACGTGGTATTTAATATTGTCATTTGACACATGTCCGCTGCTAACGTGACGTCTTTTGAATTTTTTCCAAAGATTGCTTTTGCAAGGATTCGAACCTGCAACCCATCACTTGATACTTTGGTTATATGACCGCTAGAGCAACATGGGTCAATTGTTAATATCTTGCAAGGATTAATATCTATATCAAAACATAAAATTTCCCCCATATATTCATTTCTTCTCATTCACTACATACAATAACTAATTGCGTGATAATAATAATAATAATAATAATAATCCATAATAATAATAGTACTAATAATAATAATAACAACAACAACAATAATAATAATAATAATAAAATAGTAGTAATAATAATAATAATAACAATTAGTTATTTGAATAATAATAATAATAATAATAATAATAATAATAATAATAATAATAATAATAGTTAGTTATTTGAAGGAGAATAATAATAATAATAATAATAATAATAATAGTTAGTTATTTGAAGGAGAATAATAATAATAATAATAATAATAATAATAATAATAATAATAATAATAATAATAATAATAATAATAGTTGGTGGTGGAGTTTATTGACTTATATTTTAAACTAATAAGAAAAAAAACATTCAAGGGTCTTTTTGAAAAATCAAAATTCTTTTGGTTAAAATGTAAGGTTTCCCAGTCATCAGTTCATCCGAAAATTGCAAAGCTTCAGACTAAAAAAATGCCAACTTTGAATGCATTAAATGCTCGATGATTACTTGCCTTTTGTTTTCCAAAAGAAATCTTCCTAGCATATGGACGAAAGGCATAAATTATCCCAATTAAATGCAAAGCATTTTCTCTTTTTCATCATATACACGGATAGATGCATGCATACATATCTTTTTATTTTGTATGTATCCACGGATACACGTAACACATGCATAAATACTTTCCATTTTGTCTACACACATGCATTTAAAAAATTTAGCATACACGGATAATAAAATAAAATAAAATAGTAATAATAATAATAACAGTTAGTTATTTGAAGGATAATAATAATAATAATAATAATAATAATAATAATAATAATAATAATAATAATAATAATAATAATATTTCTTGTTGCCGTTGGTGGTGGAGTTTATTGACTTGTATAATTTATTTTTTAAAACTAATAAGAAAAAGAGAACATTCATTGATTTTGGATAAGCCAAGCCTTTTTATCTATGGTCAACTTGTTTAAAATTATTTGGGATTCCTAATGCCTAATTCATAATATAGCATCTACGCTTGCATCTTGAAAAATCTTATATTTTGATATAAATATTAATCTTTGTAAGATATTAACGGTTTGCCCATGTTGCTCCGGTGATCAGATAACCAAAGTTTCAAATGATGGGTTGCATGTTCAAATCCTTGCAAAGGCAATTTGGGATTTGATAAAGAGATCTGCAAATTCGGATGAAATTATGTGAATTTGGAAAATTATGTGTTTTTTAATTTATATTATTATACTTGTAAAGAATTAAATAAAAATTCATTTGATATTTATTAAAAAAATTAATTTTTTTTATTTTTAACTAACTTTTCTAATTTATATTATTATATTTGTAAATAATTAAATAAAAATATATTTGATATTAATTAAAAAAATATTTAAATATATTTCTTATTTATTTTCTTATTTTTTTGGCAAACTTTTCTAATTTATATTATTATTTGTAAAGAATTACATAAAAATTCATTTGGTATAATTTTTTTTTAGATCCACATCATCAAGGCCACGTGAGATAATTATTGACACATAAACTTTTTCTTTCCAACTCAAATTCCTTATAATTTCCTTAATTATATTTTTTTATTAAATATTAATTATATAAAAACACATTTTCTATTAATTACAAAAATAACTAAATAACTCTTTTTATTTTTTTAATTTCTACCATGTATTTTTTGCTAAATTTTCTGATTTTATTATAATTTTCTTTTATTTTCCCTAAATGTATTTCATATTCCCCTTCATTCTAATTAGCATATTTTTAGTTTTTTTTTTTATAAATGGCAAATTATAAATAAAATTTATTTGATATTAATTACAAAAATAATTAAATACATTTTTTATTTATATTCTTGTTTTTTGGCTAACTTTTTAAATTTATATTATATTTTAAAATATTTTTTCATTTTCTTCATAAAATTTTCCTCAAGATCCACATAATCAAGGCCACGTGGGATAATTATTGGCACATAATCTTTTTTTTTTCAATTAAGCAGCTTAGGTGTCATTTTCCGTTAACAGTCAACAGACCTAACTGTTTTTTTAACTTTGTGTTAGAAAAGTAAAGTTCAGTGAGTTGACTGTAAGAAAAAAAGTTCAATGACACATTTGTAAGTTGACATAAAGTATAGTAACTTAGAAAACATTTAACCCCAAGCCGAAGGGACTAATGACTAACCTGTCACTGCTGATATTCACTAGGACACTCACCCGCAAAATGTTAATCCCCAAACTCACACCGGTATCTCCTTCCCTTAATATTGAGGGTGATCCCGGTAAAAGACCACCAATAAGTTCTTATAACGCTAGTGAAAGAGAATTTTCGAAGTTTTTACATTGAGCCTGATATTTTTGTAACTATTAAAAATGAGATTATTATGCAACAATTTCAAATAATGAAATCTCCAAAAATGTTATTGTAAACAATATTTGAGGATTATTTAATTTTATAATTCATTTTTTAATTTTTTTATTTTTAAAGATTTTTTTTTTAAATTTGACCCACTCAACTGCGAGGCTGGATCGGCGCAAGTATAGAGCACAAATTTTTTTTTCTATATATATATATATATTTTCTTTTAAAACTTTTGACACTGATATTTTCTTCAATTGATTTCTTATTCAGTATAATGACTACTTCCGGTTCAACAATCAAAATGTACAGAAGGGGCAAAACCATTAACTATACATTGGACTTTGGAGGCTTGCAATCTCTTCCCCCAACAAAAGAAAGAAGAAAAAAATAAATAGAATCATTCACAATAGCACAAAATGTAGTCCAAACTTCTTGTGCTTCCAATATATGTTTTCATCAATTGCAGGTCATTCATTCAAATTGAAGCATGAGCCCCAAGGCAAGTCTAATTCGTGTGGTTAATACTACATGTACATAACTAATGCATTCAACTAAAAACTTAGCGAGAAATTGACTAAGTGTAAGCTTTCAAGGAACAGCGTCAAAGACAGAATTTCAGTTTCTAATTCCATGTTCTAAAATGCCTCATTTCTTTGCTTTAGAGAACCTCAGGCATCGGTATTTCTCACCGCTTACGGTGATCTCGAGAGCTCCATCTTGGTTATCTTGATTAGATGCAGTTCCCATCAACACGCTTTTCTCTTTCTCAAGGTTTTCTCTCTCCGTCTTTAACCTTGCTTCCTGTCTAGCAATCTCCGCCTGAAAGATAAACAAAGTTTTAGAAGGGGACTGAAAAGATTTTAAAACATGTCATTTATTTCGTCCATCAAACAATTGATTAGTAATCTCACAACTGCAAAGCATCATTAAAACAATAACATAGATTAGATTGAATTTTTTTAATTCATATCAATGTTCCAAAATCAAATTTGGATTACATGATGCACAGTTTAGGGGGAAAATAAGTTACTATGTTTGGCCGGATACAAGGACTGGGGAATCCATGTCATAGGGTAAGGGGACAACCGTGTAGCTTGCCATGACAGTATGAACCTTGAAAATTATGAAGTTGGAATGGATGAAAGAGAAGAGTCAAAAAATAGTACTGGTTCATTAATTGACCAGATTGAGATGCAACATTAACATGACATCACTCCAACTACATTCATAATTATGAGAAGGATAACCAAGATTGAACAAGTTATGGGTCTTAAGTTAATCCTTATCAGATTCCAATTAATCTGCTTGGAACCTCTAGCTCTGCTTGAACCAGCATGTCTTGGGCACAGTTCATAGTTTTTTGTTTTTTTTCAAAGTGCAGTTGTTTATACATCCTTTGTAATGAAACATGTAATTACAATACGAAAACCAACAATACTCAAATTATCAATGTGGTACAAGCCCCAGTATTTTTGCCCTGGTGACTTGTAAAAATTTTCTTTGGTATTAATATTTTTTGGCCCTACCACAGAGAATAGAGGGACAATTGTTCTATTACTTCAAACATAGTTTACCTATCTGGATCCTACTTGCTACTGGTCCAACTAGATCCTACCACTGTAGGTTCACTCAAAGCTGAAATAGAACTCTAAATCACCATTATTGACTTATGTTCAATATGAAGCAGAACATTTAAAAGTCTATCATGCTAAGCTGGGAGGGGTTAACGCTTGACTTCTAATCTTTTCCATTAAAGCCACAAGGTATTTAAAAGGAAAAGTAATGCTAACTTCCCCAACACGGTCATCACAAATGGATAGGGCAATGTTGCGACTTGCTAGAGACAGGTTCCAATATTCCCACCTATTCCCTTAATCATTGTGACCCCATCAAAAAGGGATGATACTACACACAGGGCAAGAGAAATCAAGTCCTCTTACAACAAGAAGGGTAGTCCTCTTGTCCTTCATGACTGAGGGCACTTGGCATCTCTATTTAAGAACAGTGATTAATTGCTAGAAATCAAGGCTGCCTAAGAGCGTATACAAACAACTTCTATGGTTGCAGTTGAATTCAGTTGTCAAGACCATAATATCAGAAAGAGATGATGAAAGAGCAGTAACAAGGGTCTGTTATCTCGTGGGGAAAGCTCCTCTAAAATCTAATCCAATATGAATATCAAACAGCTCATAGGTCAACCTTAACCTCTCTTTTTTTCGCTAAATCATAGCTCAACCTTGCAGACATCAAATGCAACCGTTATTATTATAATTCTCCCTCCGTTCCAAATTTATGATCAACTTACTAAACATGTAAAAATTAAGGGATAACTTATCCTCCTGAGAAATGAAACAGTCACTTGTACATTTACAGTTCTAAAAGTCATTTTGACCATTTATGTAGGACAAAAGTAAATATCATTTTCATCTCATATTTTGGGATGGATAGAGTGAATAATCTCATATTCCAAGGCATTAGTGTTAAAGGTGACTGCCTGGGCATGACTAGCCCAAAAATACAAAGGCAGTCACTGCCTGACCCTGAACTAATCTAAGTTATATCTATGGGTCCACAACAATGTCTTGGATAATCTGAGATAACCCAATGCCTAGCACCGCGACTAATTAAAAAATATGTTCCAGGCCATTAGATCACGGAGTAACCTAACATCTATTTGTGTAAATTTACATCCTATCACTTAAAATGAATACAATCAAATCTACCAGCTGCAAATGAAAGGCTGGGAACAAAGATAGAGACGAAAGAACAGCATAAACATGAGAAAGAATACTAATAAATGATACTAACATAGTTACATAATAGTTCACAGCAAAGATATACTGTAAGTCCATTACTACGATTATCAGCTTTTTTAAAGCCCTCCCTAAGTCCCAATTTCAATGTCCCAACTGTACAATTCATTCATAAGTAACACACTCATAGAAAATTGGTCATGAATTTGTTAACAAAACAACATTAATATCAAGCATATTATGTCCTCTTTGGTTCATCATTCATTTCCATAAAAACAAAAGTATTTAGCAATCAGTAAAAGGGTTTCGACCAAAAAGTGAATACCTCCCGGCGAGAGAGCTCGGCCTTCCAGGCGGCTTCCCGTTCGGCGACCTCGCGTTCGCGCTCTTCGATGTAACTCTGCATCTCCCTTTCCTTCATTATCCTGTCTTGTATGTCTGCATCCAGCGCTTCCTTCAGTTCCTTCACAAACTTGTCCACCACCGCCTTTATCCTCAGCGACATACCTAAACCTAACTCTCAATAATGGCAATTTTCCAATAGATGACGAGTTTTTCTCTGATTATCCGTCCGGCGCCGGCAGCTCCGCTGAATGTGTCGTCCTCCACCACCGCAGAAAGCCATCGTTAATTCATTTTGGAGGGTAATTGAATCCCAAAAGGCCAAAAGTAAGTGTATGCAAGTGAAAGAATTCGTGCGAGTTGGGCAAGCAAATTCAAATATTCAATCAATAGAATCGAGAGTTTTTCTCTTTTTGTTTTATGTGTGTTCTTTTTTTCTTTTTCTTTTTCTTTTTCTTTTTCCGTTTTTCTGTTTTTTCTTATTATTAGTTTTAGTCAATAAATATTATAAACTATCTAAAAATAAATTTTACTAATTAAAAAATTTGTTATTTCATAATTTTGAATATATTATCTCAATTGTAAGTTTAAATTAATTTTATAAAATTAATAATGATCTTATAATTTGGAACAGAGATAATATATTGTCGTAATGCTTAAATTATTTGATATTTGGACTAAATTTTTATAAAAATTGAAAAGTTAAAGTCAACATAAGACATTTTCAAACTCAAAATTGGCATGAATTCTTTTAATTTTAGTCAATACAACTATGAATATTGTGAATTAGGATTGGGGGAGGACCATTACATATTATACCGATTATTAGTATAGTACATAAAGCCTAGCAAATAAATACTCGTCTTATATCAGCACCAACCCATCTTATTACATTTTATATGTATGGATAATGATAATTAATACGGGTTAAATGTTTTTTTGGTCATTGTATTATAGGTCAACTTATAAATGGATAACTGAATTTTTTTTTACAGTCAACTAACTGTACTCGACTTTTCTAACACAGTTAAAAAAATTGTTAAGTTCTTTGACTTTAAACGGAAAATGACACCTAAGCGGCTGATTTGTAAAAAAAAACCGATGTGGCGGTGATTATGCGACGTGGCAGTGATTATGTGGATTTGGAGGAAATTTTTTATGAAGAAAATGAAAAAAATATATTTTAAAGTAGGGTTAAATACAAAGTCGACCACTGAACTAAGCCCCACATGTGTGTTAACATGCTCTGACGTGGTATTTTATATTGTAATTTAACATGTGTCAGCTCTGACGTGATATCTCCAATATGAAACATTGGTCCAATAACCACCCGAGCACCACAAGCCTTATTGTTATTTTTTTGCAAAAATTAATATTTATAACTAAACAAATCATTTCCCCCAAATTAAAATAGATCCCCTTTCATTTCGTTTGACAAATACAAGATAAAAACAAAATCAATACAAAAGAAAACTAACTAAATAAAATGCAAAATATTAACTAATGTTAATTATTTAAAAATAATATATACTTCACTAATTAACCTAAATATGTTATTATCTTCACTAATTATCTAAAGAAAATCATTTATTAAAATAATTAGCCCAAATAAATAGTTAAAAAGTAAAAATATCAAAAAACAAGACTAAAAAAAGGTAACTTACGCCAAGAAGCAGAGAAAGTTTCTGGCGAATCAATCCGATTCTGGCAAACTCGTTTCGAATGGATCCGCTGTCCCCGGCGGTGACAGTGTCTTCACCTCGTTGGAGAAGCATTCGGAGGAGCGTTGTGACGCCCCCAAAATAGGTATACATCACCTATTTTGAGTCGCCAAATACATGGTACAGAATACAAATACAAACTTAATTATACAACCGTCGTGTAATATACTACAATACATATGCTGTGAGTTTTAATACAAATATTGTTATCTAAACAATATTCACACTCAATTGAGTCCTCATTACATTTATTATCACACTATTTAACAAAATAGTGAGGACTACTAATGCTATTATCTGGACCGTCACTCCGTTCCCCGACTAGTCCCTGCTACGTTCTCATTTCCTTATAAAGAAGAGTACTCCGACGGATAGGGCGGGGATATACTTGAAGAAACTTGCTGTAACGACCCCAAAATAGGTCCATTCCATCCAACCCATTATGAGTCGCCAAATACATGGTAAAGAAAATAACTACAACTTTATTACAACAATTGTCGTACAAAATACAACAACACATATGCTGTGAGTTTGGATACAAATATATACCAAATGTGACACATGTCCCAACCGTGGACAAGACCTCACAAAGGACACCTTACATAAAGGTATAGTCAAAAACTGTTTTAGAAACTAAAATCTTTGGGAAGTGCTCAAGAAACCTTCGTACATGGGAGACCGTGCGTCACAGGTTATGATAGATATCATATGGCCACGTAATTATCCTTGGTTGACCTGATAGACCCAAAGAAAAACAAGAAGATTACTATCATATTCTTCCCAATGGTAAGTCTTCTCTTGACATATCATTATCTCCACTATCTCTAATTGAGAATTATACTTCAAACAAACACCAAGATTATATAGGTAGTGCTCGTATATATACTCGTGAAGTGGATGAGCACATCCTCATCTTATGATGATACGAGGTTGTATGTCATTAGACATCTTGTGATATAGTGACAAAACACCCTTCCAACGTTGGGTTTGCCTCACCCTCAACGACAAATTTATAGACCACCGCTCTATTCCCCTCGTTATCCTCCACCACCCACCTACACTTTTATTACACGAAAGGAATTGTGAAGCAAAAGGGTGAGCACAACTAGCTCAAGAAGAATATTATGACTAAAGATAAATAAATTATCAATAGTCTTCATCGAATAAATCGTAGATTTAGAACATATGGTAGATGATAAAACTTTTCAACCATAGTTGCAGCGGAACGAGCAATCCATTAGAAGAGTCAAATAGACTATAAAGTCTATTATCTTCTTCATGTTAAAAGTCCACCAACAATGTTTTATTCCTGTAACATCAATCAACAATTCCTGTCCACAATCATATGAATAACTCATAATCATAATTGTAGTTCTAAATTCCTCTTCTCATCCAGGACGAAGATAATTTTCATCACCTATCTTTACCTGAAACATCAAAGATCATGGTTACACCAAATCACATTTCTTGTTCATAATCATACTAATAATTTCATCTTTGTACTACGACCAAAGATATTCATTTGTATCACCAGTTGGTCATGTTCATCTCAACACATGTTCATCTTTGCACTACTGGCCAAAGATATTCATCAATAATTCATCTTTGCACTACAGGCCAAAGATATTCATCAACAGTTCATATTTGCACTATAGGCCAAATATATTATTATCTCAAAGAAATATATAATCATTTCAGAATTTATATAAACAATAATTATAACCATGTTGATCATTTCACCTTTACACTTAAGCTAAAGATATTCAATTATAAATTCAATGGTTATGATCATACCAATCCACAATTCAACTTTTCACTTCACGGCCAAAAGAGAACCCTAGTCCATGATCATACCAATAATCTATCCATCTTTACACTCCAAAGGAAAGAGAATTTCAACATCGTGGTTATAAAAATGTTATATATGATAATAAAATCAATATAATCAATATATAGTTTTAATCTCCGAGTAATATTCATAAATCAACTATAATTTGGTTAGAAAAAAAACCAATTTTGTCATGAATAGTAACTCATGAATAGTAACCGTGAATAAGAACTCATGAATAAGTAACTCGTGAATAGTATCTCATGAATAGTAAACCCGACTCAAAAAGGTAGAAATTCCACAATAAAATCCATACCAATATTTCGGTATAATGATATTGAAAGAATAATATTTCTTAAGCTTATAAACAATTTATTTTAATTGTTTACACTTTACTAAATAATGCATTTAATCATTCTAAAATGCCAAACTCATAAGATTTCATCACCAATAATCAAAACCCTCATCAAAAATCTGCATATACCTCATATAGGATTCTCAAGCCATAAAATCATATTTTCCAATTTTCTTACTTCACATAACATATTTAATTTATTTACTCATAACTAGTCTATTTTCATGAAAAATACCAAATCAGTTCCAAAAATATTTCTTTTCTGAGATTTAGCAGAATATAGTTCCATATTGAACATATATTTTTCTCAGAATTTTTAAAATTCATTTACTATTTTTCATATGGCCAAAACCACCGAATATTTAGACATTTATCATAAATTGTAATTTTATCCAAAAATTTCAAAATTTACAGAATATACTGATATTATATAGATGTACTCCCAATAAAAATTTCATCAATTTTGGAGTTAACCACAAGGAGTTATAAGCGGTTACTTTTAAAATAGTCTTTTTCCATAAAATCCATAACTCCTAATCTATACATCCAAAAATCACTATTTTTGGAGACAATCAATAAAACTCATCAAAGTATCATTTCAAATTTTTCCAGAATTTTTGAAGGTCTGAAAAGTTACGAAACATGAAAAACATCACAACCCTTAAAATCCCTTACCTCGAAAGAGCAGTATTTCTGACTGGAATAACGCTGAACGAACTTGCACCGTATAGCAACACTCAAGATACAAGAATATACTTGATAATATAGAGACAAATAGAGAAAAACTTCAGCTTTACGTGTGTTTTTCAATTCTAACTTAGCCCTCTATTTATAGGAAAATGCTAGAACGCCAAAGGAGACTAAAATAATAAAATATATTATTTATTTTTCTTATTCCACACCAACCTTCACCAACCAATTTTGAAGGCCATTAGCCATCTTTGAACAAAAAAACATCAGCCACCCATGTGCCAACAACCACAAAAACGTTTTTCTTAAATAAAATAATTAAAACTTTCAAAAATTAATTATTTCGGAACTCCGAAACTTCAATAATTCACAATAAATAGCCCTTTTATCAGAAAATTCGAATCTCGCGACTTTTTATAGGAATTTCAATTCTCTACAACTTTGCAGAAGAAATTTTTTCCAAATTCCAAACAAAAATTATCCGAAATCCACAAAAGGATGATTTTAAACATCGTTTCAATACCTTTTAAAATTCATAACAAATTATACGTTCGATTTTAACGGTTCAAAATTTGTGGACATATACTCTACTTATATATGTATAACATATCCAAAAATCACAACGATCCAACGATTGATTAAAATTATAACTCACACAAGAAAGCTTTAAGAACAATCGATTTAAGTTTTTAATACCTCCAATCCGACAAAATACTGATAAAACACTTCAACAGTAATTCCACATAAATAAATCCATCATCTATATCCACATCAAATAAATATTTTCTTATCACATAAATCAATAACTAATTATTCACAAATAATATTACAGAATCGCAATAATGACAACCAGGTGATTCCCAGGAAAGAGGGGGCTTTCCAATAAGGATTTCTCCTTACTGGCGCGCAATTAGATGACCAAACCTCTCCTTGACAGAACTTTCTAGACATTGTCAATAATGCTATCTAATAATATTATTCAAATAATATGAATTATTGATTTGATAATGAGAAATACTATGCAGTGACAATTATTGAACAACAATAATATAAAATATCAACGCAGCAATTATTGAATCAATAAAATAAAATATTGAACAATAATTACTGTAACAATTATTGAGTAGTGCCTTCTTACGTAAGAATCAATAATTCAAAAATACTGTGCAATACTGCAAATATGCATCGCAACAACAACGCAGACATTAGATATTTTAACCACCGTAATCCAACAAAGGTTAATTGTGAATAATTCTGCCAATTATTTATAAAAATACATACTTGTCGCTTTCCTTACCCGATAATTATTCTCATTATGGGGCCCACAAATGATCATACTATGGCAAATATCTGCGGATATTCCCGACAAAAAAAGAATATTCCACGACCAAATGAATATTTCCCGACAAAAATGAATATTTTATAACCACTTGTGAAATTTGAAAATTTTATACATATCACCCTTAACTTTAAAATTTTATCAATTTAACTATTTACTAAATAGAAAAATTGAATACTTTTATTTCATAAAATTCGGGGTCTTACACTTGCACTACGCTCAAAGCTTTCTTGAATTCTAAAGAAATACGTTCAAGATTATAGAAGAAGAATTCTCTCTACAGTTTCTCTCTCTAGAGTTTCAGTGAATTCGTAAGAAATAATGAAGGAATGAGCTTCTATTTATAGGAGAATGGACTGAATAGTAACTAATTCCTGAACGGTCCAGATTGATTTACTTTTAAACGGATGGTCCAGATTGGTTTACTATAAAATATTCTAACAAAACAAAATCTTTTAAATAAATTATAATATATTCTATTTATAATCTAATAAAACGAATAACTTTATAAAAGTATTCTGTTTTATATAAAAAGATTTTACTATGCAAATACTATGCAGGCACTATGCATAATAAAATATAATATATTCTATTTATAGTTTAATAAAACGAATAACTTTATAAAAGTATTCTGTTTTATATAAAAAGATTTTACTATGCAAATACTATGCAGCACTATGCAAACACTCATGCATAATAAAATATAATATATTCTATTTATAGTTTAATAAAACGAATAACTTTATATAAAAGTATTTTGTTTTATATAAAAAGATTTTACTATGCAAAATACTATGCATAATAGAATATAATATATTCTATTTATAGTTTAATAAAACGAATAAATTTATAAAAGTATTCTGTTTTATATAAAAAGCTTTTCTGTTTTATTACATTAATAATATTAAAAAAACAAAACTTCATCATCATTATTATAATTCACACTATTAATCGACCAGGTCGTTCCTAGGAAAGAGGAGGCTTTCCAATAAGGATTTCTCCCCATTGACGCGTAATTAGGTGACCAAACCTCTCTTTGACAGAACTTCTAGACATCGTTAATATTGCAAATAATAATATTAATAACTTCATCGTCTCAATTATTGATTTAATAATATATAAATATCGACAATAATTGAATCAATTAACGTGAGATACTATGCAACAATTACTGAAGCAATAATTGAACAAAATTGAGTGACTTCTCACGTAAGCATCAATAATCAATACCATGTGCTACTATGCAACCACGCGTATTCCTGTACTTTTAACACCGGATGTTTCAACAGTTAACGATAAAACTTCCGCCGTTATTTTCATAAAATATTTTTGTCATTTTCTCAATCCGACAATAATTCTGTTGTGGAGTCCACCAATGATTGTGCCGTCGTACGAATATTCCCTGTTAAAACGAATATTCCCCGACCAATCGAATATTATATAACAACTTGCGTACTTTGCAAAATATATAACTATTACCCACAACTATAACATTATATCAAATTCATTCCAAAATATTCAAAAATGATAATTATAGAAAATTCATCTTTATTCATAAAAGATGGGGTCTTACAATCTCCCCTTCTTATGAAATTTCGCCCTCGAAATTAGGGTACGTAACTGGTATGTCAAAGAGGTAAGGATACCTTTATTTCATTTCAGATTCTAACTCCCAGGTCATTTCCTCAACATCGTGGTTCCTCCATAAAACTTTGACTTGAGGTATAACCTTGGAGCGTAGAATATGTTCCTTCTTATCCAAAATTTGAACAAGAACTTCTTCATACGTTAAATCTTCCGCTATTTCGTCCGGTTCTAACTCAATAATGTGGTTCGGGTCTTTCACATATTTACATAACATGGATATATAAAAAACGTTATGAACACGAGACATACTTAGCGGTAAAACGAGTCTATAGGCTACAGTCCCTACTCGATCCAAGATTAAAAATGGGCCAATGAATCGAGGATTGAGCTTTCCTCTCTTTCTAAATCTCGTAACTCCTTTCCATGGAGCAACACGTAACAACACATGATCTCCAATATCGAATTCCACGTCCTTTCGATGAAGATCAACATAACTCTTTTGTCGGTCTTGTGAGGTTTTTATACGTTGTCAGATCATTTGAATCTTTTCCATAGTTATACGTACCAACTTCGGTCCCAACAACGTTGCTTCACCCACCTCATCCCAGCATACTGGAGAACGACACTTTCTTCCATACAATGGAGCCATGCCAATACTTGTTTGATAACTGTTGTTGTAAGAAAACTCCACCAATGGTAAGAACTTGTCCCAACTTCCCTTGAATTCAAGGACACAGAGTCTTAATAAATCTTCAAGAGTTTGAATAGTCCTCTCTGATTGTCCGTCCGTCTGAGGATGATATGCCCAACTAAATCGTAAATTCGTGCCCATAGCTTTTTGTAAACTAACCCAAAATCGTGAAGTGAATCTTGGGTCTCGATCAGAAACTATGGATACTGGCATACCATGCAGTTTTACAATCTCATTTATGTACATATGAGGAAGACGTTCAAGCATATTGGTAAGAAATGAGCAGACTTGGTCAATCTATCAACAATGACCCAAATTGCATCTATGCCTTGAGAAACCTTGGGAAGACCAGTAACGAAATCCATGGTAATGTGCTCCCACTTCCATTCTGGAATTTTAAGTGGTTGCAATGGACCTTTTGGTACTTGATGTTCCGCCTTGACTCGTTGACAAGTTAGACACCTTGAGATAAACAGCGCTATCTCTCTCTTCATATTGTTCCACCAAAATGTATGTTGAAGATCACGATACATTTTGGTACTCCCAGGATGGATTGCAAATGGTGTGTTGTGCGCCTCCATCATGATTTTATACTTTAAATCAGGGTCGTTAGGAACACAAAGTCTTGATTTGACTCGAAGAATTCCTTCTTCATCGATTCTTGCTTCCGGCATAGCACCTTCTTGTACTTTCTTCCTCATATGCATCAGCTCCAGGTCTATAGCTTGAGCAGCTTTAACTTTATCGATTAAAGTCGATTCTACTCGTATATTCGCCATCATCACATGGGTCCCTAGAGTCTTTATCTCTATCTCCATCCTTTGCAAGTCATACAAAATGGGCCTCTGCGTTGATAATATCGCACTCGTACCCGCATATGATCTTCTACTCAATGCGTCAGCTACCACGTTTGCTTTTCCAGGATGGTATTGGATGGTATGATCTTAATCTTTCAATATTTCAAGCCAACGTCGCTGTCGCATGTTGAGTTCCTTTTGAGTGAAGAAATATTTGAGGCTTTTATGATCCGTAAAGATCTCCACTTTCTCCCCATACAAGTAATGCCTCCAAATTTTAAGTGCGAAGATAACAAATTTGCCAACTCTAGATCATGAGTAGGATAATTCCTCTCATATTCTTTGAGTTATCGAGAGGCATAAAGCTATGACTTTCCCATGATGCATGAGAACACATCCTAACCTTGCCTAAAGCATCACCGTAGATGACAAATCCTCCGGCCGATGGTATTGTCGTAACATGTCTTTGAAATGAGTCTTCTCTTGAGTTCTTGAAAACTCTTCTCACATTCCTCGTTCCAACCGAATTTTGTATCTTTTCGAGTCACCTGAGTTAAGGGAGTAGCGATTCGATAAAACCCTTCTATGAATCTCCGATAATAACCAAATGCTTTCGAGAAAGCTACGTACTTTGGTCACTGATTTAGGTTGCTCCCAGCTTTGAATAACTTCAATCTTTGTTGGGTCAACAGATATTCCATGACTTGATACCACGTGCCCAAGGAATGCTACTTCCTCAAGCCAGAACTCGCATTTCTTCAACTTGGCATAAAGCTTATATTCACGAAGCTTTTGAAGTATCAGCCTCAAGTGTTGCTCATGATCTTCACGGCTTTTGGAATAAATAAGGATGTCATCAATAAAGATGACCACAAAGTGGTCCAAATATTCCTTGAATACTCGGTTCATCATATCCATGAAGGCAGCAGGAGTATTAGTTAATCCAAAAGACATGACTAGGAATTCATAATGCCCGTACCGAGTTCTGAAAGCCGTCTTTGGAATGTCATCGGTTCTAATCTTCAATTGGTGATATCCGGAACAAAAATCAATCTTTGAAAAAAAATTTGGCGCCTTAGAATCGGGTCAAACAGTCATCAATGCGAGGCAATGGATATCTATTTTGATAGTGACATGGTTCAACTCTCGATAATCAATACAAAGTCGCATACTCTCATCTTTCTTCTTCACGAACGAATGAGCAGGGAGCACCCCGAAGGAGATGTACTTGGGACCTAATGAAACCGATGTCTAACAATTCCTACAGTTGGGTCTTTAAATCCTGAAGTTCAATAGGAGCCATTCGATATGGGGCTTTGGAAATGGGTTTTGTACCGGGTTCAAGGTCTAAACAAAATTCAATTTCACGTTCTGGGGGTAGGCCAGGAAGTTCTCCAGGGAATACGTCAGGAAATTCATTAACAATAGAAATATCATTCAAAACTGACGTATTTTTATTTAGATCCGTGACATGAGCTAAGAAAGCTTGACATCCGTTTTTCAATAAACGAATAGCTTTATGGCTTGAGATGACAGTGATTGATTTTAATGGTTTGGTTGCTTGAATTAGCACAATAGGTTGGTTAGGAATATGAAAGCTAACAACCTTACGAAAATAATCAATTTTTGCATGATGAGTAGTTAACCAATCAATCCCTAGAATTACGTTAAATGCAAGTATTTTCAATGAAATAAGATCGACAGGTAATGTGAGGGTGCCGATTTGAACCAAACAAGACTTATAAACAGTGGATGTAATGAAGGTTTCTCCCAATGGAGTTTCAACAGATAAGTCAAAGTCTAATTTCTTCGTAGTCAAATTTAAACGTTGAGCGCAAGTAGGAGAAATAAAAGAATGGGTAGAACCGGTATCAAATAAGGTATAAACTTTGATATAGTTTATGATAAGCTTACCCGTGATGACCTCGTTCGGGTTCCTTACTTTCTGGGAGGTCACGACAAATGCTCTCCCTTGCACTACTGGCTTTGAATTTTCTGGGACGTCCTTTGGTGCCTCCATCCTAGCTGAACTTGTCTTTGGTGAACGAAAAAATCGGGCTAGGTGACCTTCTCTTCCATAATTAAAACATGCTTTGGACGACATCGCGCAGTTTGGACTGATGTGTCCATCCCCTCCGCATTTGAAGCATATGATAGGTGGTCGTTCTCCTTCCTTAACAACAGTTCTTTGGTCTTTGGCGTCTTTCCATCATTGTTGAATCTCCTCTTCTTGAAATGTCCATTCTTATTGTTTTGGCCATGATTACCACCGAAGTGGTTACCATTTCTGGCATGTTGATTCCCTCCACGCTTATTGTCACCGCTTTGATGACTGCTATCACTAATATTATCATTTTGTCGGCTGCTCTCTTTTGGTTAGGTTGACTCATTATCGCGCTCCAATAACTGAGCCCTATTAACAACATTTGAATACAAACACAGTTTATGAGAGATAAGATATTGACATATCTCGGGTTTTAAACCTCTTAGAAGCATTCATGTCATTCTCTCCACATTATCAACCAAATGGGACACAAACCGGGACAACTTGACAAACTTGGCTTCGTACTGCGACACGGTCATGTTGTTTTGCTCCAGCTTGATGAACTCTACCTCTTTTATGTGACGAATACTTTCGAGAAAGTACTTGTCGTTGAAAAATTCTTGGAACTCCCAAGTCATCTTCAGTGCTGTAGGTTGAGTACGTTTTACAGATTCCCACCAGTAATCTGCCTTTGCACGCAACATGAAGGTGGTAAAGGGAACCTTTTGCTCCTCGAAGCATCCCAAGACATCAAATATCTTGCAGATCTATTTTATCCACGTCTCCACCTTAAGTGGTTTTGGCTCTCCAAAAAACTCCGGTGGTCCAAGTTCCTTGAATTGCTTAGCAATGACCGTCCGAGAGTTGCCAGTGTTTCCACCTGCATTTTGTACAGGAGCCACTCTTGCCTGATGTTGCATGAATTGCATAAACCCTCTGAATATTCCATCATTCATCATCTGGTCAGTGTTGTTGTTTGCCTGAAGATTGTCGCCTTTCTGATGCACATTATCCTGATTATTGATCTGTGGAGACTCAACGGTCTCCTGTGCTCCATTGCTAATCTCAACATTCTCGGATGCCATTTTCAAATACTGCCACAAAACAAGGGTTAATTAACATATCACATATTATCCCTATACTCTGACCGACCAATTAAATACCAAATAAATTTAGGTAGGTCATACTAGCGAAAAAATTCCCGTCTCTCCCCTCCTAGTTCTTATCTCACATCTCAGCCAGGGATCATATCCCTAAGCTTTGATACCAACTGTGACGCCCCCAAAATAGGTATACATCACTTATTCTGAGTCGCCAAATACATGGTACAGAATACAAATACAAACTTAATTATACAACCGTCGTGTAATATACTACAATACATATGCTGTGAGTTTTAATACAAAATTGTCATCTAGACAATATCCACACTCAGTTGAGTACTCATTACATTTATTATCACACTGTTTAACAGAATAGTGAGGACTACTAATGCTATTATCTGGATCGTCACTCTGTTCCCCGACTAGTCCCTGCTACGTTCTCATTTCCTTATAAAGAAGAGTACTCCAACGGGTAGGGCGGGGATATACTTGAAGAAACTTGCACTACGCTCAAAGCTTTCTTAAATTCTAAAGAAATACGCTCAAGATTATAGAAGAAGAATTCTCTACAGTTTCTCTCTCTGGAGTTTCAGTGAATTCGTAAGAAATAATGAAGGAATGAGCTTCTATTTATAGGAGAATGGACTGAATAGTAACTAATTCCTAAACGGTCCAGATTGATTTACTTTTAAACAGATGGTCCAGATTGGTTTACTATAAAATATTCTAATAAAACAAAATCTTTTAAATAAAATATAATATATTCTATTTATAATCTAATAAAATGAATAACTTTATAAAAGTATTCTGTTTTATATAAAAAGATTTTACTATGCAAACACTATGCGAACCTATGCAAATACTATGCATAATAAAATATAATATATTCTATTTATAGTCTAATAAAACGAATAACTTTATAAAAGTATTACATTTTATATATAAAAAGATTTTACTATGCAAACACTATGCAGGCACTATACAAACACTATGCATAATAAAATATAATATATTCTATTTATAGTCTAATAAAACGAATAACTTTATAAAAGTATTCTGTTTTATATAAAAAGATTTTACTATGCAAAATACTATGCATAATAGAATATAATATATTCTATTTATAGTCTAATAAGTCGAATAACTTTATAAAAGTATTCTGTTTTATATAAAAAGCTTTTCTGTTTTATTACATTAATAATACTAATAAAACAAAACTTCATCATCATTATTATAATTCACACTATTAATCGACCAGGTCGTTCCTAGGAAAGAGGGGGCTTTCCAATAAGGATTTCTCCCCATTGGCGCACAATTAGGTGACCAAACCTCTCATTGGCAGAACTTCTAGACATCGTTAATATTGCAAATAATAATATTAATAACTTCGTCGTCTCAATTATTGATTTAATAATATATAAAATATCGACAATAATTGAATCAATTAACGTGAGATACTATGCAACAATTCTTCAAGCAATAAATGAACAAAAGCGGTGACTTCTCACGTAAGCATCGATAATCAATCTTGGTATTGCTACTATGCAACCACAGCGTATTCCTGCACTTTTTTAACACCGGGTGTTTCAATAGTTAACGATAAGACTTCCGCCGTTATTTTCATAAAATATTTTTGTCGTTTTCTCAATCTGACAATAATTTCGTGTTGGGGTCCACCAATGATTATGCCGTCATACGAATATTCCCTGTTAAAACAAATATTCCCTAACCAATCGAATATTATATAACAACTTGCGTACTTTGCAAAATATATAACTATTACCCACAACTATAACATTATATCAAATTCATTCCATAATATTCAAAAATGATAATTATAGAAAATTCATCTTTATTCATAAAAGATGGGGTCTTACAAGCGTCGCCGGCGAATCGAGGCTCAGAGAGCGGCAATGTTTGCTGCTTATGATGAGACTAAGCCGATCAGATCCTCAAAGCACCGCTCCAACGATGATGACAACGATGATAATATTGTCGGCGTCGTTGCTCAAGATGGAGGAGCCGTTGATGAGAAGAAACCTAAGGTGAAGAAACAGAAGAAATCGAAAGTCATGATTGCGGAGGCCGCAACTAAGATCAATGCAGATGATCTAGCCGCATTCCTTGCTGATGTATTTGTGAGTTTTCTATTTTGTTAATTTGATTTGATCTGGGAAATTGAGACTCGATTACCTTTAAAAATTGAGTTTTTTGGTGTTAATATGTATCGTAGGTATCATATGAATCGCAGCAGGACATACAGTTTGTAAGACCCCAACTTTTATGAATAAAGATTAATTTCTCTTGAAATATATTTTTGAATATAATGGCGTGGATATAATATAATGTTATATTTGTGGGTAATATTTAAAAATTTTGCAAAGTAAACAAGTGGTTATATAATATTCGATTGGTCGGGGAATATTCATTTTAACAGGGAATATTCGTACGATGGCACAATCATTGGTGGACCCCAAAACGGAAGTATTGTCGTAGTTAGAAAACGACATAATTATCTTTTTATAAAAATAACAGCGGGAGTTTTACCGTTAAACTGTTGAACTACCCGGTAGTAAAAGTACAGTAATATGCGTAGTTGCATAGTAGCACACGGTATTGATTATTCATGCTTACGTGAGAAGTCACTAAGTTATACTCAATTATTTCTACAGTAATTGTTGCATCATATCTCTCATATTATTGATTCAGTTATTGTCACAGTATAATCTGCATAATATGTTATATTATTAAATCAATAATTGAGACGACAAAGTTATTCATATTATTAAATTAAAATATTTACAATGTCTAGAAGTTCTATCAAGGAGAGGTTTGGTCATCTAATCATGCTACGCTAATAAGGAGAAATCCTTATCGGAAAGCCCCCTCTTTCTTGGGAACGACCTGGTTGTTAAATATTATGCGTTATAATATTAATGATGAATAAGTTCGTGTTGATTAAAGATGAAATTGATAGTTCCATTGTGTTGGAATTATTAGTGTTAGTGGAAATCGATATTTATTTCGATAATAATTGATATCTGAAAGTTTTACTGACCAGTCGGGTAATTAATCGGATAAATGAGCAATTAATTACTATTAATTCACATGATTATAACTATTTGTTCACATGTGTGTACTATTGATTCACATTCTTGTACTATTAGGGGAGTTGGTGCAAGATTGATAATACTTGCATGACTAAGTTAAAAATGGAGGTATAGATGGAGGTACTATACTGTAATTCGTATTTTCATATGATTATAACTATTGATTCACATGATTGAACTATTGATTCACATTATTTACTATTAGGGGAGGTGGTGCAAGTTTGATAATACTTGCGGGGACTAAATTAAGGTATTGTCTTTGTAATATTTCAACCTCAAAACGTGCGATTATCGAAACTATATTTTCCTATAAATAGAAGCTCATTCTTCCTTCATTTGTCACCAATTCACTAAAGCTTTAGAGCAATTATTATAGAGAGAAATTATAGAGAGAAAGAAGAAGAGAAGTCTGCTACTTCACTATTCCAATATCCAGTTTCTTCTAATGTAAGGGGTATTATTCTTTTGTATTCATGAAGAGAATTATTTTCTTTCAATACTGTAAGAAATCATTATTCCATTCTTTATTATTATGTTGGAATAACTCGTCTATGGGCACCGCATATATGGTGAAATTCTTTCTCATTATTCCATTCTTTATTATTCTGTTGGAATAACTTTTTGCATGCGGTCTATCGCATGCCCGTGAATTCTGTTGTTATTCCATTCTTTATTATTCATTTGAAATATCCTCATGCATGCGGATTATGCATGACTGGTTCCATTCTTTATTATTACATTGGAATATCCTCGCCTGTCAAGGCTTACGCATGACCTGGTTCCATTCTTTATTATTCTGTTGGAATATCCTGTCTGTGTGGTTTACGCATGACCTGATTCTATTCTTTATTATTTTATTGGAATAACCTGTCTGTGCGAATTACGCACGCTTGGTGAATTCTTCTGTTATTCCATTCTTTATTATTCTGTTGGAATAACCTGTCTATGTGGATTACCACATGCATGGTGAATGATCCTTTGTATTCATTCCTTATTAAATTGTGGAAATGATCTGTTTACGTGGATTACCGCATGACGGGTGAAAATCCATTTGCAGTTTCATATATTCTATTATACTCAGTTGGTTAAAGTTTTAGCTTCTAACTCCATGAAATTAGTAGAATATCCTGGATATTTGCTCTTCATCCAGTATCTTTTCATGGAAATATTCTTCTGAGCATTCTTAAATTTTACTCCACAAAGCAGTATCATGTTGACAATTTGGACGTAATTGATTTCAGGATAAATTAACTTATAAATCTTTAAAATTTATTCTTGAACTTGTTTTATTGAATTATTATGTCATTGTCATCATCCTCATGCTTATATTGTGGTGAAAGTCATCTTTGGCTTACGTGCATAGATGAACTTGGTATGATTATGAGTAGGGATCATTCGGTATAATCATGACCTGTAATGTTATAAATGATGTTGTAAAAGTCCTCAGTGGCCTGTAATGCATTGATGGACAGTTTTTGGTATGATTATGACAAGAGATTATTCGATATAGTCATGACCATTGATGATTTAATGAATATCCTTGGCCCGTAGTGCAGGGATGACTCGATGATGTGGTTTATTTATTAAACTAAGTCTCAGCGATAAAAATTGATGAAAACATTTTAAATCATAGAAGATAGTAGATATCATGATCTACTTAACTCTTCTAATGGATTACTTATTTCGCTGTAGTTAAACTTGATGTCTATTATATTTTATCAGTTTAACATTGTTGAAGACTAATGATAATTTATTCTGCATTATCTTAGTCATAATATTTCTTACTGGGTTAGTTGAGCTCACCCTTTCTTTCATTGTTCTCTTTAGGAAATAAGAACGTAGACGAGACTAGTCGGGGAACGGAGTGACGGTCCAGATGATAGCATTAGTAGTCCACATTATTCTGTTAAATAGTGTGACAATAAATGTAATGAGGACTCCATTGAGTGTGGATATTGTCTAGATGACAATATTCTTATTAAACTCTTAGATTATGTTTTGTCGTATTTTACACGACTGTTGTATAATTAAGTTGTATTTGAATTTTGTACCATGTATCTGGCGACTTAAGATGGGTGTTGTATACCTATTTTGGGGGCGTCACAGTTGGTATCAAAGCTTAGGGATATGATCCCTGGCTGAGATGTGAGACAAGAACTAGGAGGGAAAAGATGGGGAATTCCTTCGCTAGTATGACCTACCTAAGTTTATTTGGTATTTAATTGGTCGGTCAGAGTATAGGGATAATATGTGATATGATAATTAACCCTTGTTTTGTGGCGATTTTGAAAATGGCATCCAAAAATGTTGAGATAAGCAATGAAGCACATGAGACCGCTTGAGTTACCACATATTAATACCTGGATAATGTGCAACAGAAGACAATAATCCTCGTAAACAACAACGATCAAATGATGAACGATGGGATGTTCGTGAGGTTTTATACAATTCATGCAACATCAGCGCGAAGGCGCTCCTCATCCAAAATGCGGGAAACACCGACAACTCTCGGATGGTCACCGCATTAGCGCTTCAAGGAGCCGGGACCACCATAGTTTATTGGAGAGCCAAAACCACTTAAGGCGGATCGTGGATAAAGCGGATCAACAAGATATTTGATGTCTTGGGATGCTCGAGGAGCAAAAGGTTCCCTTTGCCACCTTCATGTTATGAAATGCGGAGGCAGACATCGGTGGGAATCAGAAAAGCGTACTCAACTCCTTTGCCTCAAAATGTCTTGGGAGAAGTTCCAAGAGCTGTTCAACGACAAGTACTTTCCTGAAAGTATTCGTCACATGAAGGAGGTAGAGTTCATCAAGCTTGAGAAAAACAATATGACCGTGGCGCAGTACGAAGCTAAGTTTGCCGAGTTGTCTCGGTTTGCGTCTCACTTGGTTGATAATGAGGAGAGAATGTCACGGATGTTTCTAAGAGGTTTGAAACCCGAGATACGTCAATACCTTATCTCTTATAAACTATGTTTGTATTCAGATGTTGTGAATAAGGCTCAGTTATTGAAGCGCGATAATGAGTCAACCCAACCAAGAGAGAGCAACCAACAAGTCGATAATACCAGTGGTAGCAGTCATCGAAGTAGTGACAACAAACGTGGAGGGAATCAACATGCCAGAAATGGTAATCACTTCAGTGGTAATCATGGCCATGACAATAAGAGTGGACATTTCATGAAGAGGAGATTCAATAATGATGGAAAGACATCAGCACCAACACCTGTTGTTAAAGAAGGAGAACGACCGCCGGTCGTATGTTACAAATGTGGAGGGGAAGGACACATAAGTACAAACTGCACAATGCAGTCCAAAGCATGTTACAAGTGTGGAAAAAAAGGTCACCTAGCCCGATTTTGTCGTGTACCAAAGTCAAGTCCAGCTGGGAGGAGGCATTCAAGGGTGTCCCAGACAAGACAAAACCGGTAGTTCAAGGGAGAACGTTTGTCGTAACCTCCCAAAAAGCGAGGAATCCGAACGAGGTGATCACGAGTAAGCTGTTGGGTAAAATCTATATATGCACAACACGCAAGTATACGTGGTCAATAAGTAATAGAGTGATGAGTAGAGTATCGTTCCCACAGAGACTAACTAGCAATATCCTTAACTTACAATTATCAATTTCCTATTAATCCTAATTTTATTAAACAAATCAACTCAATAATTATAATTAAAGAATCTAAATTAAAGAATAATTAAACTAACACAGAATAATCACAAATATCAAAATCTGGAATTTCAAACAATTAATAGAGAATTAGACTTATGATTTCACCCTAAGCTTCACTTTGATTCTAACTCCTTTATTCCAACTCAATGCACTATCCCAGTGTATTAATCAAGAACACGAATGTAGTATTAACCACCTCTCGATGCACTAATACCGTATTAACGTCAATCCACAATTAAGATAGAAATCTGTTAAACACCTTAATCAACTAACCCACTATATCCCTATGTGAATTACAATTGAAGAAGGTTTAAGAATAAGTTCTCTATCCGATTACATGTGATGTCAAGCGTATCTCTACCTTAACATTCATCATAATTAAGCTACTCACAAAATCATGAACACATGCTATATCAACTAGGTATAGATTTGAATATCCTCTCTCGATTCCATCCAATTCCACAAAGAATTGTTGAGGCAATTCATAGATTTAAGCACAAATCAATATAGATAAACTGGAGATAGATTATTAAATTGGAAATCAAAGTTTATAAAATCATCGATTCACTTAAGGATCCACCATAAGCCTAAAAAGTGAATTAGTTCATACTAAACGAAATAAACACTGAATAAATCATAGAAATCATTCTTAGATTACAAATAATAGCCTAAGACGAAGAATATTGAAAAACACCCTTCACATAGCCTAGAATTACAATCGTCTCAAAAATCCCTTCAAAATAATCCTCCACGCTTGCTATCAAAAACTGAGCTTAGATCTCCGTAATATGTCTTGTGTATTGTTGAAGTTGTTATTCCTCGAGTATATCATGTCCAACACACAAGTGTCAGCTAGAATTCTATTCAATTTGAGTTACAATACCATGCAAATAGCTAAAATTCGTGCCCAAAAAGAATTACAAACATAACAGGACACTTCAGAATAACACCCCCACCCTCGGTGGGGTTCATGATTATATAGGCCCGCCAAGCAGGCATCCTTCTCTGTCTAGCTCAGATGAAGATCCCCCTTGGGAGGGGGTGTGTATAGTGTAATTATGCCCACCCCAAATGTAGCTACCTTCCCGCTAACTCGAATCGAAACCCCACCTGGCCGGGTGTATAGGCTAATAATGCCCACCCCGGCGAGCATGTCTTCTGTGAGATGACTTTGCTGATTTTTAAGATGTACTCCAATTTTGTTCTAATTGATTTCAAATCACACCGAATAGCTCCAAATGAACTTTGAATGCTACAACCACCATTCTACACACGAAATAACATAAAACAAGTAAAAATGAACATGATCACAAGGATTTAGCAACAAATAAGCATGAAATGGACATTGAATCGCGTATATGAAATCCACTTATCAAAATCCCCCAAACTTAAACCGTGCTAGTCCTCGAGCACAGAACAACTACATGCAATGCAATGAAATGAAAAGAATACGACTTAACTTATATGCTTTCAAATCCAACAATATCGCAGAATCAAGATTATCTTAACGGCCTCAGCGAAAACAAGCAACTATACAATACCAATTAGCAAAAACCAATTTACAATTCCATTTTAATTCACGAATGTTAAGCCATCATCATTGGTACAGTGTGTGTGTGTGCAACATCCATTATAACCGATACAGACTCAAATTCAATACATAATCAATTTCTTAGAAGGAATCATGCAGCGTAAACTTAAAAATATCAAAAATAGATAGTTCCAACTAAAATTAAGTAATCAATAATCTCAGGGGTTCAAGTAAGGTACTTATACTTTATTCATATACTTTTTTTTTCTACATACGGGGGCTTTTTTTTCTCCTTTTTTCCCGTTTTATTCTTTTTATACACATAGCTATGCAATGTCTTATTCCCTTAGGCTTTTCAATGCTACCTTAACGAGCTTTCGACCAACGACTCCCAGACCATTAAGACCTTAGGGCGCTAGGTGTAACAACAATCCCCTCGGGCTTACTTACTCAAGTAACAAAGGCCACAAAACTAGACAAGCACGCCACGGTATTTATTCATATATATATATATATATTTATATAAATAAATAAAGCTTATATACCCCACATAACATCCCTCAAACTTAGGTTCTTGCCTAACTTTAGCCTTTACTATCTATTATTGTCATTTTGTCATTCACTCTAACATTATCCTTTAGAGACCATTTAGGTACCAATTTGCACTGACCAATCAACATAGATGTTTGTTAATCGTGTTATCCTTTTATACCAGCTTCAAACAAGCTCAAGAATCGATTCATAAACAAAAATTGTTTCACAGTTCTAATACTCAATACTGTACTTGTTAACTTATTGTCAATCACATCATTGGTCCTCAAATAATATAAACTACAACATTGATGGACTTACACAAACACAATTTTTACTAACTAATTTTTTTTATATAAGGATAACAATATGCATTACAAGATTATCTACTATGCAATGACAAACATTAACCTAAGATACTATGGATGCACCTAAGCTATCATGCAATACTAAAATTAAAATGCAATACAGAAATTTAAATGACAGCAATTCAAAATACAACCTAAATGCTAAATGCATGCAAACATGTATTTAATTCCCCCAAACTTAAGTAATACAATGTCCTCATTGGTAGAATAATCGAATGAGTACGTGAGGACTTCCCTGTGTTCGCTTAAGTCTGAGCGGATGGTTGTTGGTTTTCTTTATCGGAATCGCTTGGTGGGAACCTTGGCATTGGTCCGGGCTGTTGGTACGAAAATTGTGCCGTCGGGTTGAAGCTTTGCAGAGTTATGTTGAGTGAGGCGAAAGATGCGCTCATAGCATCAAACATATGATCTTGCCTCATCGCCAATCGCTTCATTTCTCGACGTGTTGCATTATTATGTTCGTTCAATTGATTTTGAAAATCAAGGAACTAAGAACTAGATATGGCCTCGGCATGTGGTACCTGCTCAGCCCCTTGATCGCCCATTACTTCATCATCATGCCCCAATGTCTCTGTAACATCCACGTCGTCTTCCGACGACGACGTAAAAATGAATCCCACATCACGCGGATGTGACTCGCCTCCTGCCCATACAGAATACCGCGCTATCATTCTCGAATCTATAAACGCGAGTGACAATTGTGTGGTCTCATCATCGGACCATCTCACCCCTACTTGACGGCACAACCCACAAATGAGTGATGGGTGTGGTAGGCCTCCAGAAAAATTTCCACGTAGGCACCGGCGGATGGAGGAGCAAATAATGGCCCCGACATCAATAATAAAATCTTGGACTATGGCGTTTAACAGTAATGCCTTCTCTTTGGTGATGTCTGAAGTGTGCTGGGATGGAAGCAACTTAGCACATAGGAAGGCATACCAGATTTTTCCATACCGGCTAAGGTCCTTGCTGTGGAACACAGTGCCTCCCTTCCGACCTTTCATCTATGAAGTTCTCGACTTTGTCATCTCCATGATTATAGCATCAAAATTCGGATCAGAATTTCTTAGGTGAGCATACTGGCAATGACGAGGTACCCTCAGTTGGTAATAAGTGTTGATTACATCAGCATTGAATGGAACCAACCGTCCTCGCACAAATGCGCGGAATGGTTCTTTGTCCTCAACATTTGCGTAGAATTCTTTGACAATGTTAACAATGGCTGGTTCCAGCTCCTCCATGAATTTGGTCCATCTCTTTTGGTAAATTTGCGGCATAAGCTCCCCATCGTTAGGATCCGGTGCCAACCCCCTCTCCAGTGTAAGGGCTTGGGTGAGCATATAGTCATACCGGTCAGCCGCGGCGGCATTTGAAAATTTTCGGCGATCGAAGGTGGGTGTTGGTTGCGATGGCCATGAAATTTCTCCTCTTTGGCATTTAGAAGATGATTGTGAAGCCATGTCTCTCCCAATTGCTGGTTTTGCCCTAACTCTCCCCCAAACTTTTCAATTTTATCTCTCTAGCTCACTACTATACTCCCTTTTTGCTTTATATCAAGTGTGGTGGGAGAATTGGTATGAGATATGTGCTATATATAGAGGGATATGGATGGTTACCATTGGTGGATTGAAGAGGTGGAAAGGAGTTATTGAGTATTGGAAATGTGGGGAAGAAGTAATGGTAGTGGGTGGTGGTTATGGAGGTATGAAGTAGTGGGGAAGTGGGAAAGTGGTGTGTTATTGGGAAGGGGAAAAGTCTATACAACTACCCACGCCGATCTTATCCAAGACCCACTTCCTGGGTTGTAGTGATCTTGAACAAGCCCGCCTGACGGCATGCCACCTTGTCGTGTTCTTTGTTCTACTTCATCTAGTTCACTTAATTCTCCATTTTCCATCCTGCAAGGTTTAACACATGAGACTTAGTATATGGAGATATTAACGAGACTTTTATTATTCTTCTACCTAGTAATTTAATGAAAACTATGATTAAACAACTATGAATTGAAAATATTAAAAATAAAATAAAGATTGGGTTGCCTCCCAATTAGCGCTTGAGTTTAAGTCTTTTAGCCTGACTTCTTCCTGCTTATGTTGTGTCGAACAATGTGATGGCAATCACGTCGGTGTTGGCTTCTCCACCCCAATAATGCTTTAAACGGTGTCCGTTGACTTTGAATGTTTCTAGTGGATTACGACTATAGATTTCGACTGCACAATGAGAGAATACCCGCTTGACCGTGAATGGTCCCGACCATCTTGACTTAAGCTTTCCGGGGAAAAATCGCAGCCGTGAGTTGAATAAGAGTACTGATTGGCCTGGTTCGAATGTTCGACGCAAAATTTTTTGGTCATGCCATCGTTTGACTTTTTCTTTGTATAGTTTGGCATTCTCATAGGCTTGAAGGTGAAATTCGTCGAGTTCATTCAATTGAAGTAGTCTCTTTTCACCTACAGCTGTTTGATCAAAATTGAGTTTTTGCACAGCCCAATATGCCTTATGTTGTAGCTCGACCAGTAAGTGACATGCCTTCCCGTACAGTAGTTGGTATGGTGACATCCCGATTGGCGTCTTGTATGCAGTCTGGTAGGCCCATAAAGCATTGTCCAATCAAAGCGACCAATCTTTCCGACTTGGATTCACCACTTTCTCCAATATCTTTTTGACTTCTCTGTTTGATACCTCAGCCTATCCATTGGTTTGAGGGTGATACGCTGTAGCTACCTTGTGGTTGACCCCATACTTGGCCAAAAGAGCAGTAAAGGACTTATTGCAGAAGTGACTACCTTCGTCACTGATAATTGCTCTTGGCGTGCCAAACCTCGTGAAGATGTTCTTTTGAAGGAATTTGAGGACCACTTTGGCATCATTTGATGGTAAACCTGCATCTTCAACCCACTTTGACACGTAGTCCACTGCGAGTAAAATGTATTGATTGTTTAATGACGAGGGGAATGGCCCCATGAAATCGATACCCCATACCTCAAAAATTTCCACTTCCAAAATTGTTTGTAAGGGCATCTCATTCCGTTTTGAAATGTTGCCCAACCTTTGACACCTATCGCATTGTTTGACAAACTGGTGGGCATCTTTGAATAATGTAGGCTAATAAAAACCAGCTTGTAACACCTTCGTTGCTGTCCTTTTGCTACCATAGTGTTCGCCATACGCCGATGAGTGACACTCATGCAGAATATTCTTCACTTCACTATATGGGACGCACCGTCGAATCATTTTATCGGTGCACTGCTTGAACAAATATGGTTCATCCCACATGTACCATTTCACTTCGTGAAGAAATTTCTTTTTTTGTTGTCTTATGAGGTTAGGTGGTAGAATGTTGCTCACAATGAAATTCGCACAATCACCATACCACAGAATCTCTGCTGAAATCCCAAACAGTTGCTCATCTGGGAATAACTCATTAATCTCACATCTGTCGTCTTTTGCTTTCACGTGGTTTTCCAACCTAGACAAGTGATCGGCTACTTGATTCTTCATCCCCTTTCTGTCCTTTATTTCTAAGTCAAACTCTTGAAGTAGGAGAATCCACCGGATAAGGCGTGGTTTAGCATCCTTTTTCGCTATCAAGTACCGAATCGCTGCATGGTCTGTATAGACTATCACCTTAGTCCCGATCAAGTAAGCTCGAAATTTGTCAAACGCATACACCACTGCAAGCAATTCCTTTTCTGTGGTTGTGTAGTTTATTTGAGTTTTTGTAAGTGTTTTGCTTACATATTATATGGCGTGAAACACCTTGCCTCGACGTTATTCCAAAAATGTTTCTTAATGAAATAAGTCGCTTGCATCACACATAAGTTCGAATGGCATGCTCCAATCCGGTGTGACTATAACGGGGGCTGTAGTCAATTTTCTCTTTAATAAGTTAAAGGCTATCTTGCATTCTTCATCAAAGCTGAATGTTGCATCCTTCTCTAAAAGATTGCATAGAGGTTTCACAATTTTGGAGAAGTCTTTTATAAACCTCCTGTAGAACCCAACATGACCCAAGAAACTCCTAATACCATTAACCAAGCTCGGTGGAGGCAGTTTTTTAATAGTTTCCAGCTTTGCTTTGTCAACTTCCAGTCTTTGAGCCGATACCTTATGGCCCAAAATTATGCCCTCTTCCACCATGAAGTGGCATTTTTCCCAATTTAGTACGAGATTCGTATCCTTACATCTTTGCAACACCATGTCCAGATTCTTTAAGCAGATATCGAAGCTGTCTCCATAGACCGAAAAGTCATCCATGAAGACCTCAACAATTTTCTCCACCATATTTGAAAAAATGGCCATCATACACCTTTGGAAAGTTGCAGGTGCATTGCACAACCCAAATGACATCCTCCAGAATGCGAATGTACCGTAAGGGCACGTGAATGTGGTCTTCTCTTGATCCTCCGGAGCGATGACTATTTGGTTGTAGCCCGAGTACCCATCCAACAAACAATAATATTGGTGTCCCGCCAATCTATTCAACATTTGATCAATAAATGGCAGCGGGAAATGGTCTTTTCAGGTTGCCTTGTTCAATTTTCTATAATCCATGCAAACCCTCCAACCTGTCACTGTTCTAGTTGGTATTAATTCATTGTCCTCATTCTGTACCATTGTCATTCCTCCTTTCTTCGGCACGCACTGCACTGGACTAACCCATTTGCTGTCAGAAATAGGTTAAATGATGCCGACATCTAGCCACTTCAAAATTTCCTTCTTCACAACTTCCTTCATAATTGGGTTAAGTCGTCGTTGTTACTCCACTGTTGGTTTTGCCTCATCTTTCATTAAGATCTTGTGCATGCAAAATGAAGGGCTGATTCCCTTTATGTCTGCGATTGTCCACCCAATAGCTGATTTGTGTTCCCGAAGCACCCTCAACAACTTTTCTTCCTGCATTTCGTTAAGTGCAATTGAAATAATAACAGGTAAAGAATTTGAATTGCATAAATACGCATACCTGAGGTGTTTAGGGAGTGACTTAAGTTCCAGTGTTGGTGGCTCTTCCAATGATGGTTTCAGTCTTTTTACGGTTACCTCCTCCGTGTACAGTGGTTCAAACGGTGTTCTAAATCTGGAAACTCATGGCAATGAGTCTAGCATTTGTAGGTAACCCACCAATTCTGGATCGTCGACCTCTTCATCCCCCAATAATGTTGTTTCTAACGGATCATTTACCAAACTCTTGCTCATGTCATCACTGATGATTTGCTCCATTAAATCCATTCGAAAACATTCTTCCTCATCCGTACGAAATTTCATGGCCTTAAACACATTGAATTTTACTTCTTGATCTTGGACCCTCATAGTGAGTTCTCCTATTTGTACATCTATAAGTGTCCTGCCCGTGGCCAAAAATGGTCTCCCTAGAATAATTGGGATGTTCTTGTCCTCCTCAAAATCCAGAATGATAAAGTCCGCGGGGAATATAAATTTATCCACTTTCACTAAAATGTCCTCTACTATGCCTCTCGGATATGTGACTGACCTATTCGCCAACTGTAATGTAATGTTCGTAGGCCTTGGTGCAGGCAAACCCAATTCTAAGTATACTGACAATGGCATAAGGTTTACACTTGCCCCCAAATCACATAAACACTTGCTGAAATGCATATTCCCGATCGTGCATGGAATAGTGAAGCTCCCCGGGTCCTTGAGTTTTGGTGGTATTTTATGCTTAATACCGCACTACACTCTTCTGTTAGTGCCACAGTTTCAAAATCGTCCCATTTCTTCTTTCTTGACAGAATCCCTTTCATAAATTTTGCGCAACTTGGCATTTGTTCTAGGGCCTCTGCAAATGGTATGTTGATTTGAAGTTTCTTGAAAATTTCCAAAAATTTTGCAAATTGCTTTTCTAATTTTTGTTTTTGAACTCTTTGCTGGAATGGTGGGGGAGGATAGACAACTGATTTGCTAACTGGTTTGTTTTTTTTCCTTTTGTTTGTCGTTCCCCAACATTACCTCACCCACTGTATTTTCTTTCTCTATTTCAGCCTCCTTTGTACTCGAAATTTCTGTTTCTTGACCATCAATCTGTTTTCCACTTCTCAACATAATTGCTTGACACTGTTCGTGATTACCCTTAGGATTTCTCTCGGTGTCACTTGGTAATGTCCCTTGTGGTCTATTATTCAATGCCAACACAATTTGTCCTATTTAATTCTCTAGATTCTTGATCGCCATCTCTTGTGATTTCATAGCCATCTTATATGATTTCATAGCCATTGCTTGATTTTTCATAGCCACCTCATTGCTAGTTATGTATTTTGTCACCAACTCCTCTAGATCTTATTTCCTTTCTTGATATTGAAATTTGGTTGTTCTTTGGTTCTCGAAAACACAGGGGATATGATTGTCGTGGAGCTTGATTTTGCTGGTTGTTGCTCCATGAGAAATTCGAATGATTCCTATTTCCTTGATTGTATGTGTTCTGGTATATGTTCTGCGGAATTCTATTATAATTGCCGACGAACTGCACTGATGCTGGATTAATCGCGCATTGATCCGTTGGGTGCTCTCCTGCGCACAACTCGCATATTATAGCCACTTGTTGTGCTTGTGCAGCTGTCACCGAATCCAACTTCTTTGAAAGTGTAGAAATCTATGCTTGTATAGTTTGTCACACCATTTACTTCTAACACTCCAAATTTGCTTTCGCTTTGTGTCATTCTTCTTTGTGGGCCCTTTGGTAGTTATTAGCCGTCATGGTTTCAATCAACTCGTAGGCTTCCTCGTAACTCTTAGCCATGAATGCTCCACCCGACGCTGCATCAATACTTGTCCTGAGATTCCCATGTAGTCCGTTGTAAAAGGTGTTCATTTGCAGCCACTTGGGCAATCCATGATGTGGGCATTTTCTAAGCAATTCTATGTATCTTTCCCAGGCCTCATATAACGACTCCCCATGTTGCTATTCAAACATCGTTATCTCGTTCCTCATCTTTGCGGTTTTCGCCGGTGGAAAGAATTTGGCGAGGAATTTCTGACCTAAATCCTCCCATGTAGTTATTGAACCGGATGGTAGAGAATGAAACCAACTCTTCGCCTTGTCCCGTAAAGAGAATGGGAACAATCGAAGTCTCACCGCCTCATCCGAAACCCCATTGAACCTAAAGGTTTCACACATTTCCAAAAAAACTGACTAGATGCTTGTTCGGATCGTCATTTGAAAATCTCCCAAACTGAACTGAATTCTAAATCATTTGTATCATCCCAGGCTTAATTTCAAATGTATTTGCTGCTATTGCGGGCCTAGTGATGCTTGATTGTAGTTCAGTCACCTTGGGTGTGGCGAAGTCCCTTAACGCTTTCCGATCTTCGGCTGCCATTTCCTCTTCTTTCTCAGGTGTTTCAAATTCTTGTCTCATTTCTTTGATCCACTTACTCAACCTTTGGAACCTTTTCTCAATGTCGTCCTCTAAAGGCAACAAGTCTGGATTTTTAGACCGAGTTTGCATAAACTGTGTTCAACACCTGAAATAGAAGAAACACAACAAAAATAAAAATGTCTAAGTAAAACTGGATTAATTAAATTGATATTGTAAAAGTATTAAGAACTATACTATTAATCCTCGGCAACGGCGCCAAAAACTTGTTGGATAAAATCTATATACGCACAAAACGCAAGTATACGTTGTCAACAAGTAATAGAGTGATGAGTAGAGTATCGTTCCCACAGAGACTAACTAGCAATATCCTTAACTTACAATTATCAATTTCTTATTAACCCTAATTTTATTAAACAAATCAACTCAATAATTATAATTAAAGAATCTAAATTAAAGAATAATTAAACTAACACAAAATAATCACAAATATCAAAATCTGGAATTTCAAACAATTAATGGAGAATTAGATTTATGATTTCACCCTAAGCTTCACTTTGATTCTAACTCCTTTATTCCAATTCAATGCACTATCCCAGTGTATTAATCAAGAACATGAATGTAGTATTAACCACCTCTCGATGCACTAATACCGTATTAACGTCAATCCACAATTAAGATAGAAATTCGCTAAACACTTTAATCAACTAACCCACTATATCCCTATGTGAATTATAATTGAAGAAGGTTTAAGAATAAGTTCTCTATCCGATTACATGCGATGTCAAGCATATCTTTACCTTAACATTCATCACAATTAAGCTACTCACAAAATCATGAACTCATGCTATATCAACTAGGTCTAGATTTGAATATCCTCTCTCGATTCCATCCAATTCCACAAAGAATTGTTGATCAGGCAATTCATAGATTCAAGCACAAATCAATATAGATAAACTGGAGATAGATTATTAAATTGGAAATCAAAGTTTACAAAATCATCGATTCATTTAAGGATCCACCATAAGCCTAAAAAGTGAAATGGACATTGAATCCCGTATATGAAATCCACTTATCATAAGCTAATCATAAACTCTAGCGAAGTTTATACTTTATTTGATACCGGTTCTACCCATTCCTTTATTTCTCCTACTTGCGGTCAACGTTTAAATTTGACTTCAGAGAAATTAAACTTTAACTTATCTGTTGAAACTCCTTTGGGAGAAACCTTCATTACATCCACGGTTTATAAGTCTTGTTTGATTCAAATCGGTAGAATTGCGTTACTTCGTCGATCTTATTTCCTTGAAAATACTTGCATTTGATGTGATTTTAGGGATTGATTGGTTAACTACTCATCATGCTAAAATCGATTATTTTCATAAGGTTGTTAGCTTTCATATTCCTAACCAACCTATTATGCAAATTCAAGCAACCAAACCACTAAAATTAATCACTGTCATATCAATCCATAAAGCTATTCGTTTATTAAAAAATGGATGTCAAGCTTTTGTTAGCCCATGTCACAGATTTAAATAAAAATACGTCAGATTTGAATGATATTTCTATTGTTAATAAATTTCCTGACGTATTCCCTGAAGAACTTCCTGGCCTACCCCCAGAGCATGAAATTGAATTTTGTATCAACCTTGAATCCGGTACAAAACCCATTTCCAAAGCCCGATATCGAATGGCTCCTATTGAACTTCAGGAGTTAAAAACCTAACTACAGGAATTGTTAGACATCGATTTCATTCATCCTAGTACGTCTCCTTGGGGTGCTCCTTTTCTATTCGTGAAGAAGAAAGATGGAAGTATGCGATTTTGTATTGATTATCGGGAGTTAAATCATGTCACCATCAAAAATAGGTACCCGTTATCTCGCATTGATGGCCTGTTGACCAGTTACAAGGAGCTAAATTCTTTTTAAAGATTGATCTTTGTTCCGGATATCATCAGTTGAAGATTAAAATTGATGACATTCCAAAGACTGCTTTCAGAACTCGGTACGGGCATTATGAATTCCTAGTCATGTCTTTTGGATTGACTAATGCTCCTGCTGCCTTCATGGACATGATGAACAGAGTATTCAAGGAATATTTGGATCACTTTGTGGTCGTCTTTATTGATGACATCCTCATATACTCCAAAACCCGTGAAGACCATGAGCAACACTTGAGGCTGATACTCCAAAAACTTCGTGAAAACAAGCTATATGCCAAGTTGAAGAAATGTGAGTTATGGCTTGAGGAAGTTGCATTCCTTGGGCACGTGATATCAAATCATGGAAAATTTGTTGACCCGGCAAATATTGAAGTAATTCAAAGCTGGGAGCAAACTAAGTCAGTGACCGAAGTATGTAGCTTTCTCGGCTTAGCTGGTTATTATCGGAGATTCGTAGAAGGGTTTTCTCGAATTGCTACTCCATTAACTCAGCTGACTCAAAAAGATACAAAATTCGGTTGGAGCGAGAAATGTGAAAAGAGTTTTTGAGAACTCAAGAGGAGACTCATTTCAGCACCTGTTCTGACAATACCATCTGGCTCGGAGGGATTTGTCATCTATAGTGATGCTTTAGGCAAATGGTTAGGATGTGTTCTCATGCAACATGGGAAAGTCATAGTCTATGCCTCGCGACAACTCAAAGAATATGAGAGGAATTATCCTACTCATGATCTAGAGTTGGCAGCAGTCATTTTTGCGCTTAAGATTTAGAGGCATTACCTGTATGAAGAGAAGGTGGAGATCTATACGGATCATAAAAGCCTCAAATATTTCTTCACTCAAAAGGAACTCAACATGCGGCAACTACGATGGCTTGAGTTGTAGAAAGATTATGATCATACCATCCAATACCATCCTGGAAAAGCGAACGTAGCTGACGCATTGAGTAGAAGATCATATGCGGGTACGAGTGCAATATTGTCAACGCAAAGGCCCATTTTGTATGACTTGGAAAGGATGGAAATAGAGTTAAAGACTCCAGGGACCCATGTGATGATGGCGAATATACGAGTAGAACCGACTCTAATCGATAAAGTTAAAGCTGCTCAAATTACAGACCTGAAGGTGATGCGTATGATGAAGAAAGTGCAAGAAGGTGCTATTCCAGAAGCAAGAATCGATGAAGAAGGAATACTTTGAGTCAACTCCAGACTTTGTGTTTCTAACGATTCTGACCTGAAGTATAAAATCAGGATGGAGGCGCATAACACACCATTTGCAATCCATCATGGGAGTACCAAAATGTATCGTGATCTTCGACATACATTTTGGTGGAACAATATGAAGAGAGAGATAGCGGGGTTTATCTCAAGGTGTCTAACTTGTCAACGAGTCAAGGCGGAGCATCAAGTGCCAAAAGGTCTATTGCAACCACTTGAAATTCCAGAATGGAAGTGGGAGCACATTACCATGGATTTCGTTACTGGTCTTCCCAAGTTTCTCAAGGTATAGATGCGATTTGGGTCATTGTTGATAGATTGACCAAGTCTGCTCATTTCTTACCGATACGAGAAACTTTTACACTTGAACGTCTTGCTAGTATGTACATAAACGAGATTGTATGATTGCATGGTATGCCAGTATCCATAGTTTCTGATCGAGACCCAAGATTCACTTTAAGATTTTGGGTTAGTTTGTAAAAAGCTATGGGCACGAATTTACGATTTAGTTCTGTGACGCCCCCAAAATAGGTATACATCACCCATTCTGAGTTGTCAATACATGGTACAGAAATAACTACAACTTTATTAATACATTAGTAAAACTGTGAGTTTAAATATAATTATTGTCTTCTAGACAATATACATACCCAAATAAATCCTCATCACAATTATTTATACATTATTTTACAAAAATGGTGAGGACTACTAAACAACTCTCTCTAGAACCTTCATTCCATACCCCGACTAGTACTCGCTACATTCTCGTCTCCTGAGAAGAAAAATGGAACAAAAAGGAAAAGGGTGAGCTCGACTAGCCCAGTAAAGAATATTATGACTAAGATAATATACAACAAAATTATCGTTAGTCTTCAACAGGGAAAAATCTGATAGAATACAATAGACAACAAGTTTCAGATCAGCAGCGGAAATAATAATTCATAGATGAGTTACGTAGAGGATGAAATCTACAAATATCTATGAATTTAACAGTCCATCATCAATATTTTTATCCCTGTAACATCAATCAATATGTATCTGGAATCATATATTCATCCTTGCACTACGTGCCAAGGACATTCACCGATGGTCATGTTCATCTAAACACTGCTCATCTTTGCACTACGGGCCAAAGATATTCATCGAAACTCATTCATCTCTTTGCACTACAAAGCCAAAGATATTCATCGAAATCATTCATCTTTGCTACTACAGCCAAAGATATTCAATAATATCATCATTTAAGACCGAGGATGATGAAAAATATTTTTAAAAACGAATCCAAAGGAAACAAAATGACAAGGATTAAGGATTAAGGATTCGTATTTGTTTTATCCACGTCCAAAAATACCTCAAAAATAATCATAGTGGTGTAAAATTCAAGAATGATCAAAACATGGATACAATCAAAGCTAGTATCCATAATAGATATTTTGGACAAAAAGAAGAAATTTTATTTTTTGATGAATAGTGACGTATTCGTGAATAGTATCGTATCACGTGAATAGTGCCGATATCGTGAATAGTAACTCAGACACCAAAAGATAGAAATTTCACAAAAAAACATCTTCACGCTTTCGTGAATAGTACTACTAAATGAATAATAAATCGTGAATAAGTAACTCATGAATACTAACTCATGAATAAAGAACCCCGACATGAAAAAGTTCAAATTTGATAAAAGTTCCAACCAATATTTCAAAGATAATAATATGAAGAAATAATATCATTTGAGAAGAAAATAACATCCCTTACCTCGAAGACAAGACTTAGTTGAAACACAGGATATAAAGGCGACTTGAACTTGCACCGTATAGCAATACTCAAAGTATACTCAAAATACTCACAAGAATACGCCGATAATATAGAGAGAGAACTTGGAGTTAAGGTGTGATTTTCAATTCTAACCTAAGCACCTATTTATAGAAATCGCTTAGAACACCAAAGCGTAAAAATTTAATATAATATTAATATATATAAAAATATTATACGTATTCCTTGAAATCTTAATCTCAGCAATTCACACATGCCAACCTTCTAGAAAAAATAAAAAAAACGTTTTTCTAATTTAAAATAATTTAAACTTCCAAAAATCAATTATTTCGGAGCTTCGGAACTTCAATAATTCATAATAAATAGCCCTTTTGCCAGAAAATTCAAATCTCGCGAGTTTTTATAGGAAATTCAATTCTCTACAACTTTACGTAAGAAAGTTTTTCCAAATTCCAAACAAAATTGACCAAATCCACAAATGGGCAATTTTACAATATATAATCAAATTTCATCGATAAATGGGGTCCACCGACATGTTTAATATGTTTTAAACATTTTTGGTAACAAAATACTCCTCCTCCACATATACTCATATATCCCACATTCATCGTAAAAAATATCATCGTTAATATATTATTAAAATAATATATTTAAATGAATTATTTTATCGTAAAAGATAAAATATTAATTTTCAACAATTGTCACTATCAAAATTTTCTCCGTCTATATCCACATAAAATCAATATTTTTCTCATCATATGAATCAATAATTAATTATTCACAAATAATATTACGTAATCACAATATTGACAACCGTGCGGTTCCTGTGAAAGAGGGCTTTCCAATAAGAATTTCTCTCATCATGGCGCCGCAATTAGGTGACCAAACCTCTCCTTAGATGTAACTTTCTAGACATTGCCAATAATGTTATCTAATAATATTATTCAGATAATATGAATTATTGGTTCGATAATGAAAAATACGTGTAATGACAATTATCAAACAACAAAGAATATAAAATATCAACGCAAAGAATTATTGAATCAATAAAATAAAATATCGAATAAGTAATTCACGTAACCATTATTGAGTAGTGCCTTCTTACGTAAGAATCAATAATTGGTGCAATACTGAGTATCTTCTTTGTGCGATATAACGCCAGACATCGTGTTTTAACCAACGGGTATTCCAACAATTAAACTAGAATAACTACGCCAGTTATTTTTAAACAACTTATTTTTGTCGCTTTTCTTCCTTCAATCGCTTTCCGTTATGGGGCCCACACATGGCATTTGCTCAGCCCGTCGTCGCATTTAATATTCCCCGACAAGATCTTTAATATTTCACGACCAAACGAATATTCTCCGACAATAATGAATATTATATCACCACTTGTTTATTCGAAATATTTGCATATTTACCCATAACTATTCAAATTAACCCTTACTATTTCAAAATAATAAATAGAGGAAAATAAATTTCATTTATTAATAATTTGGGGTCTTACAAGTTCGGCATATCATCCTCAAACGAATGGGCAGTCGGAAAGGACTATTCAAACTCTTGAAGATTTATTAAGACTCTGTGTCCTTGACTTCAAGGGAAGTTGGGACAAGTTCTTACCATTGCTGGAGTTTTCCTACAATAATAGTTATCAAGCAAGTATTGACATAGCTCCATTTGAGGCGTTATATAGAAGAAAGTGTCGTTCTCCAGTATGCTGGGATGAGGTGGGTGAAGAAACATTGTTGGGACCAGATTTGGTATGTATGACTACAGAAAAGATTCAAAGGATCCGACAACGTATAAAAACCTCACAAGATCGACTAAAGAGTTATGCTGATCTTCATCGAAAAGACGTGGATTTCAATATTGGAGATCATGTGTTATTACGTGTTGCTCCATAGAAAGGAGTTATGAGATTTGGAAAGAGAGGAAAGCTAAATCCTCGATTCATTGGACCATTTATAATCCTCGAACGAGTAGGAACTGTGGCTTGTAGACTCACTTTACCGCCAAGTATGTCTCGTGTTCATAACGTTTTCCACATATCTATGTTACGTAAATATGTGAAAGACCCGAACCACATTATTGAATTAGAACCAGACGAGATGGAGGAAGATTTAACGTATGAAGAATTACCTGTTAAAATCTTGGATAAGAAGGATCATATTCTACGCTCCAAGCTTATACCTCAAGTCAAAGTTTTGTGGAGAAACCATGATGTGGAAGAAATGACCTTGGAGTTAGAATCTGAGATCAAGTCAAAATATCCTCACCTCTTCGATATACCAGGTACGTACCCTAATTTTGAGGACGAAATTTCATAAGAAGGGGAGGTTGTAAGATCCCAACTTTTATGAATAAAGATTAATTTCTCTCGAAATATATTTTTGAATATTATGGTGTGGATATAATATAATGTTATAGTTGTTGGTAATATTTACAAATTTTTCAAAGTAAGCAAGTGGTTATATAATATTTGATTGGTCGGAGAATATTCGTTTTAACAGGGAATATTCGAACGACGGCACAATCATTGGTGGACCCCACAACGGAAGTATTGTCATAGTTAGAAAACCACATAATTATCTTTTTATAAAAATATCGGCGGAAGTTTTACAGTTAAACTGTTGAACTACCCGGTAGTAAAAGTCTGATAATCTGGCATGGGTTGCATAAGTAGCACAATCGTATTGATTATTGATGCTTAGGTGAGAAGTCACCAGCGGTTATACTCAATTATTACTACAATGGTGTTGCATCATATCTCTCATATTATTGATTCGCTTATTATCACAAAGATCATCTCGCATAATATGTTATATTATTAAATCAATAATTGAGGCGACAAAAGTTATTCATATTATTAAATTGTAATATTTACAATGTCTAGAAGTTCTATCAAGGAGAGGTTTGGTCATCTAATTGCGCGCCAATAAGGAAAAATCCTTATTGAAAAGCCCCCTCTTTCCTGGGAACGACCTGGTTGTTAAATATTATGAGTTATAATATTAATGATGAATAAGTTCGTGTTGATTAAAGATGAAATTGATAGTTCCATTATGTTGGAATTATTAGTGTTAGTGGAAATCGACATTTATTTCGATATTAATTGATATCTGGAAGTTTTACTGACCAGTCGGGTAATTAATCAGATAAATGAATAATTAATTGATATTAATTCACATGATTATAACTATTTATTCACATGTGTGTACTATTGATTCACATTCTTGTACTATTAGGGGAGTTGGTGAAAGATTGATAATACTTGCATGACTAAGTTAAAAATGGAGGTATAAATAGAGGTACTATACTATAATTCATATTTTCACATGATTATAACTATTGATTCACATGATTGAACTATTGATTCACATTATTTACTATTAGGGGAGGTGGTGCAAGTTTGATAATACTTGCAGGACTAAATTAAAAATAAAAGAAAAGTTGAAGGTATTGTACTGTAATATTTTGATCCCCAAAACGTGCAATTATCGAAACTATATTTTTCTATAAATAGAAGCTCATTCTTCTTTCATTTCTCACCAATTCACTAAAGCTTTAGAGCAATTATTATAGAGAGAAATTATAGAGAGAAAGAAGAAGAGAAGTTTGCTACCTCACTATTCCAATATCCAGTTTCTTCTAAGGTAAGGGGTATTATTCTTTCGTATTCATGAAGAGAATTATTTTCTTTCAATACTGTAAGAGTCATTATTCCATTCTTTATTATTATGTTGGAATAACTTTTGTCTATCAAAGTACCGCATACATGGTAAAATTCTTCATTATTCCATTCTTTATTATTCATTGGAATAACCTTTTTGTCTATCTATCGCATGCACAGTGAATTCGTTGTTATTCCATTCTTTATTATTACGCTGGAATATCCTCATGCATGCGGATTACGCATGACCTAGTTCCATTCTTTATTATTCTCGTTGGAATATCACATGCATGCGGTTTCTGCATGACTTGGTTCCATTTTTATTATTCATTGGAATATCCCATGCATGTGGTTTTACGCATGATGACTGGTTCCATTCTTTACTATTCTGTTGGAATAACTTTTGCATCTGGATTACATGCGCTCGATTTAATTTTTCTGTTATTCCATTCTTTATTGTTCTATTGAAATAACCTGTCTATGTGGATTACCACATGCATGGTGAATGATCCTTCGTATTCATTCCTTATTAAATTGTGGAAATGATCTGTCTACGTGGATTACCGCATGACGGGTGAAAATCCATTTGTAGTTTCATATATTCTATTATACTCAGTTGGTTAAAATTTTGGCTTCTATACTCCATGAAATTAGTAGAATATCCTGGATATTTGCGCTTCATCCAGTATCTTTTCATGAAAATATTCTTCTGAGCATTCTTGAATTTTACTCCACAAAGCAGTATCATGTTGACAATTTGGACGTAATTGATTTCAGGATAAATTAACTTATAAATCTTTAAAATTTATTCTTGAACTTGTTTTATTGAATTATTATGTCATTGTCATCATCCTCATGCTTATATTGTGGTGAAAGTCATCTTTGGCTTACGTGCATTGATGGACTTGGTATGATTATGACCAGGGATCATTCGGTATAATCATGACCTGTAATGTTATAAATGATGTGGTAAAAGTCCTCAGTGGCCTGTAATGCATTGATAGACAGTTTTTGATATGATTATGACATGGGATTATTCGGTATAGTCATGACCATTGATGATTAGATGAATATCCTTGGCCCGTATTGCAGGGATGACTCGATGATGTGGTTTATTTATTAAGCTGAGTCTCAGCGATAAAAATTGATGAAAACATTTTAAATCATAGAAGATAGTAGATATCATGATCTACTGACTCTTCTAATGGATTGCTTGATTATTCGCATTAAACTTGATGTCTATTATATTTTATCAGTTTAACATTGTTGAAGACTAATGATAATTTATTCTGCATTATCTTAGTCATAATATTTATTACTGGTCTAGTTGAGCTCACCCTTTCTTTCATTGTTCTCTTCAGGAAATGAGAACGTAGTCGGGACTAGTCGGGGAACGAAGTGACGGTCCAGATGATAGCATTAGTAGTCCTCACTATTCTATTAAATAGTGTGACAATAAATATAATAAGGACTCCATTGAGTGTGGATATTGTCTAGATGACAATATTTTTATTAAACTCTTAGATTATGTTTTGTCGTATTTTACACGACTGTTGTATAATTAAGTTGTATTTGAATTTTGTACCATGTATCTGGCGACTCAAGATGGGTGTTGTATACCTGTTTTGGGGGCGTCACACAGTTGATGCGATTTGCAGATTATTTTAGCCGCGCATTCTCGTTTGTAAATGCGTCCCAGTTTCCTTTGACGAAGTTGTTCACAGATCTGCTAAGTCTCGGTCTCATTTCATTTTTTTCTTCTTCATCTGTCGCTTTCATTTCTGAATAGCCTTCAATGGGGATGATGAATAGATTGGTTGTTTTCTTTTTCCCCAAATCTTTTTACTTATCTAACTTAAATCTCGTTCTCTCGTCTTTGATTCACCATTATAGATCTGGAACTTATGATGTTGGATTGTGAAACTTATGATGTTGGATTTTGAAGTTGAGTATGGATTACGATGTTAGACAATTTGTTAGTTGAATATATTATTATTTGAAGAACAATGATTTTTGAGTTTTGAAATTTTTGTATTTAATGAGTACATGATGATGAATGGTTTTGAAGGTTTTTGGGTTTCTCGATTCCATTTGAAGATGTGAAAGATAAGAATTATATATTTTTAATTTATTTATAAAGCACTTGTATATAATTTTTGTTCTTTAATCTTGATTTTTTTATTCTTGTTTTTTGATATTTTAATTATTTTTTGGGCTAATTATTTTAATAAATGATTTTATTTAGATAATTAGTGAAGATAATAACTTATTTAGGTTAATTAGTGAAGTATATATTATTTTTAAATAATTAACATTAGTTAATATTTTGCATTTTATTTAGTTAGTTTTCTTTTGTATTGATTTTGTTTTTATCTTGTATTTGTTAAACGAAATGAAAGGGGATCTGTTTTAATTTAGGGAAAATAATTTGTTTAGTTATAAATATTAATCTTTGCGAAATAATAACAACTAGGCCCGTGGTGCTCGAGTGGTCATTGGACCACAATTTCAAATTGGAGGTCTCAAGTTCAAATCGGACCCACTTTGCATTTAACCCTTTTAAAGTATAATATAAATTTAAAAAGTTAGCCAAAAAATAAATAAAAAATATATTTAATTATTTTTGTAATTAATATCAAATAAATTTTTATTTAGTTAAGCCATTTATAAAACATAAAAACTAAAAATATGCTAATTAAAATTAAGGGAATATGAAATACATTTAGGGAAAATGAAAGAAAATTATAATAAAATCAGAAAAATTAGCAAAAAATACATGGTAGAAATTTTAAAAAAAAGAGTTATTTAGTTATTTTTGTAATTAATAGAAAATTCTTTTTTTATATAATTAATAACAAATATAATTAAGGAAATTAAAAAATTATAAAATTAAATATATTTTAAAATTAAAAATCTTTTCAAAATAAAATTTTATTTACATAAATATTTATATATGTTAGGAAAAGAATTATTAATTATTGAAAGTAAATATTATGGTATAGTAATAATTTATTAATATATTATACTTAAACAAATTAAACAAGCCCATCTTCATCTTCATCTTCATCTTCATCTTCATCTTCACCTCCAATCTTCTGTTATGCTACCACCGCCACTTCCACCCTTTCACCCGCCGCTTCCATACTACTGCCACCAACACGAGTGATGAATTAAGTAGCGAACCAACCTTCCTCGCCGTCTCAACCTCCGCCACCGCCGCAGACGTGGTGGGGATTTTTAAAGTTCCGTTCACATTCACCGCAATCGCCAGAACCGAGATTAATTGGAAGATTATGGCGGCACAACCATTGATATTATTGTTATTATTAACCTCATCTTCTTCTGATTTCATTTTCTGGTTTTCAACCGACGATGCCATTTGGGGAAAAATTCTTGACCGTGACCAAGATAAAATTAGATGAAACCCAATAAAATTATATCAAAACCCAGAAAAAAATTACAAAATAAGAAACGAAAAGATGAGAAAAAGATACAGATTATGAACAGCACAGTAATATGTTGTTTGTATTGGTTGACTGATTTTCAAAACTACTATATAATATTACAGTGTGTGAATGATGGATTAATAGATTTCAAAGACATGGATGATATGGAGATTTAGGAATGATAACAGTTAATTTGAAAAGATTTTTAATTTTTTAATTTTTATAATTTCTTCAATTATATTTATTATTAATTATATAAAAACATTTTCTATTAATTACAAAAATAATTAAATAACTCTTTTTAGTTTTTAATTTCTACCATGTATTTTTTGCTAAATTTTCTGATTTTATTATAATTTTCTTTCATTTTCCCTAAATGTATTTCATATTCCCCTTAATTTTAATTAGCATATTTTTAGTTTTTGTGTTTTATAAATGGCTTAATTATAAATAAAAATTTATTTCATATTAATTACAAAAATAATTAAATACATTTTTTTATTTATTTTCTTATTTTTTGGCTAACTTTTTAAATTTATATTATACTTTAAAATATTTTTTTTATTTTCTTCATAAAAAATTTCCTCCAAATCCACATACTCACTGCTACGTCGCATAATCATCGCCACATCAACTTTTTTTTTTTTACAAATCAACCGCTTAGGTGTCATTTTTCGTTTAAAGTCAAAGGACTTGACGGTTTTTTTGTGTTAGAAAAGTCGAGTACAGTTAGTTGACTGTTAAAAAAAAAATCAGTTATCCATTTGTAAGTTGACTTATAGTACAGTGACCAAAAAAACATTTAGCCCTATTAATACCAATGTAATACACACACACACACACACATATATATATATATATATATATATATATAATTTGAATTTTGAGTGCACTATTATTATTTTTATATATCAACATAAAAACATAATTATATCACAGGCATTAAATGCATTATTTAATTACTCTTAACAACAACAACAACAACAAATTTGTGAAATTGTCAATATTTAAAAACAAATGAGTCATGTTATGTTCAAATTGGTAGGAATTATATGATGGTCCCACTTTTTATATATCTTTTCAAAAAAAGTTACTATTAATATTTATTTATATAAGTTATGATCAAAAAGTCAATATAAATATTCGCAATACATATTATTTTCCAAAACAAATACTATCTACGTTTTTTTTACTTATCGTCTTGGATAAAAATAAAAAAAATTAAAAAATACAATTAATGTTATATCTGAGTGACCAAAATAATTATAAAATTTTAATATTTATTAAAAAGATGAAAGAAAAACAAGTTGATATTTAATAAAAATAATATGAAAATTTAAGTTATTAATATTTTTTTAAAATTTAAAAACAAGTTATGATAAATAAATAAAAATTTACTTGTTTCTTATGTACTGCTTTATTGGCAAAAGTGGGGCCCTTTTGTGTTGGCTCTGTGGGAAGGATGCGTTTATGTAGTAGTATATAGCTTGAACTGTACTAATGATCGGTAAAATATGTACCGGTCCTCCCCCCAATCCTGTGAATTATCTAAGAAGTGATATTCATAAAAAAAAGACTAAAATACAGTGTGCATCCCAAAGTTTTGTACGGTTGTTGAGGTTTTGCACCTTAATGTTTAAAACGTTAGGTGCAAGCATAGGTTCTTTTCGCTAAACAAAATGTGACGCCCCCAAAATAGGTATACATCACCCATCTTGGGTCGCCAAATATATGGTACGGAATACAAATACAAACTTAATTATATAACATGAGCTGAGAGTTTTTACACGAATAATATCTCATAGACAATATCCAAGCTCAAATTCAATCCTCATTACATTTATTATCACACTAAATAGTGAGGATTACTAAAATAACCATCTCGGACCATCACTCCGTTCCCCGACTAGTTAAAACACGCTTCTCATTTCCTGAAGAGAACAATGGAAGTAAAAGGTGAGCTCAACTAGCCCAATAAGAAATATTATGACTAAGATAATGCATAATAAGTTATCATTAGCCTTCAACAATGTTAAACTGATAGAATATAATAGACAACAAGTTTAACTACATCGAAACAAGCAATCCATTAGAAGAGTCAAGTAGAGCATGATATCTACTATCTTCTATGATTTAAAAAGTTTATCATTAACTTTATCGCTGAGACTCAACTTAATAAATAAATCACATCATCGAATCATCCCTGCACTACAGGCCAAGGATATTCATTAGTATTACGTCCACAAATTATTCCTGCACTAGGGGCCAAGAATATTCGTATAATCATCAATGGTCATGATCATACCAAATTATCCCTGGTCATAATCATACCAATCAACAGTCCATCTATGCACGTAATCGAAAGATGACTTTCATCACAATATAAGCATGAGGATGATGACAATGATATAAGAATTCAATTAAAAGAAAGCAAATGATAAATTTTTAAAGATTTATAATTTAATTTATCCAGAATTCAATAATGTCCAAATTGTAAACATGATACTTCTTTGTGGAGTAAAATTCAAGAATAATATCCATGTATCAAAAATAATTTGGACAGAAAAAATAAATTTTTTGATGAATAGTACCCCGTGAATAATACCCTATGAATAGTACTTCAGGAATAGTACCCCGACATGAAAAGTGCCCCGAATACCCGAGTAAAAAATATTTGAGTGAATAGTAACCCGTGAATAGTACCTCGACATGAAAAGTGCCCCGAATACCCGAGTGTAAGGGTGTAACCGAATCGAGTCGATTCGAGTATTGAGTTGCTCAGATTCGGTTCATAAAATTTATCGAGTATAAAATAAGGTTTGATTGGGGCTCATTTAGCTACCGAGTCGAGCCCGATTCCGAATCGAGCCCGAGCAGTTTGAACTTTTTGAACGAATATGATCCGAATATCAATAGAAAATTACAATTTGAGGAGGTTCGAATATTTTATCGAACTTTAAAATGTGCTCATGACTCATTTATATTTCGAGTCGAGCTTGAATCGAACTTTTAGTCGAGCGAGTACGAATCGATCCCGAACTATTTGCTCATTTTACAGCCATACCCGAGTGAATAATATTCTAGTGAATAGTAACCGGGTGAATAGTAACCCGAGAATAGTACCCCGCGTGAAAATATTGATATTTAATAAAAAAAAAGTTCAGATTAATATTTCAATGAAACTGTTAGTTCCCAGTAGGCAAACAATAGATCTAAAAGGGGGGGGGGGGGTTGAATAGATCCTTTTTAATTTTCAAATACTTTTCTCTGTTATTTTATATTGCTAATGAATTAGCATGTGACAAACATAAGAATCTTTTCAAGCACAGCGAAATAAGTAAAAGATCCCCTTCATTGATATATTCACAATCATACAGACATTGTTCTTAGAGTTAGTTAAGTAGTAAGTAGTTAATACATACATAACAGTTATAGCAGTTAGGTACATAATGTAAGTGACATAAAGTAAATGACACAAGGGATTTTAAGTGATTCAGAGACTCAAGCTCCTAATCCACTCTTCTACTTTCAACTAGTAGGATTTCCACTAAGGAAGGCAAAGACTCAATCACTAAGATTCCTTCAAGGCCAAATTCTTTTAGAACTTCATTCACTAAGAAATCTTCAAGGCCAACAACCTTTGTAACTCCTCAAGTTCCTTGGAACTCTTCAAGCCCAATGAGTTGGAACTTCATTTAGTCCTTCTTGACAAGGACCCCTCGAATCCCAGCTACTTGTTGTGGTTGTTGTTGTTGGTGGTGGTGCTGAGCTGCTAAGATGTCTTTCAGCTTGAACATCTTTTGTACTTAGCATCTTGGCGTGGTCTTTTTTGCATTCTGCTTCGATTCTGAACCACATCTTCTCTGGTGCAGCTGATCTTCACTCTTTTATGCTCATCTTCATCTGATGTCAGCTGTACACCATCACCATTTGGGTTTGCTAAGTGTTTAAGCTTTTGGTAGACTTCGTCTGGCACTTAGTATTCCCTGAACCCTTCTTGAATGGTTTGCAGACATGGTTCTGCACTTGTTCTGTTTCAGCTTTAGATTCATGGTGATTTATAGAATGGCTCTCCGGATCTTCTTTGTCCTCAACCACTTTTCTGAATGCTATCTTCTTGACCTTCTCGGCTCTCAGCTTAGCTGTCATCTTCAGTGTCATTCTCATCTTTGTTGAGTGAAGCTTTAGTTTGTTCAAGTTCTTCTTTAAAGCTGGTTCACTTCCACCTTTGTAATCTCACTGCCACTGAGACTTGTTCTGTTTAGTTCTGGTGGAACTCGTAGAGTCAACAATAACATTCCAACAACTCAATGATTCTATGACTTTTTCAAGACTTGATCTTTGAAGCTCTGGCTGATATATACTCATTCCCAATCTTCTCGTTGGAATATAGCCATTGAATGTAGTTTGAATTGCCTCGCAGATCTTGAGTTATTTGATATAGACTGCAGATGAGACATGACATCCCCTTTTTCATCTTTCTGACACTGCAGTCTACTGTTTCACCTACCCCATCAGAGATGTCACTTTGATGCCTCGGGCGGGTAGTCTTCTTTATTTCTTCTTTCTGACTTCTCGATTAGAACATCAGAGATTGTCCTTTTGCATCGATGCTCTCAACTAATAATGTTCAAATATCAATCTTCAGATTGAATCGTTGCCAATGCTTCAATCTTCAGATGACATAACTTTACGATTCTGATGCATATGTTCTTGGACCTGATCATAGTGTCATGTTGAATGTTGCTCATTGACCGGTTGAGACAACACTACGATCCTGAAGAGTGTTCATTGGATCTTCAATGTAGAATACTTCTTCCTTCATTTGTGCAGTACTTCAATACTTCTGTTTGTTTTGCTGATCTCAGGAACTGATAGCTTGACTCCTTATTCTGGTCTCTTCTGAATAGCAAGACACCTCAGATTTGTGGCATGCCCAGCTTGCTTTCTCCTTGTGATCTCCCGTTCACTTATCATCAATGGACTGACCCATGCTTAATCACTTTAGCCTTGTTCTTCAGAAGCTGGCCAATATCTTTGTGTAAACTATATCAGTTTCTTCTTTGCTTGGCAAACACTACGATCCTGGTTAACCCCAAGATCGTTGTCTTCTATTCATTTGACAGCTACTGCACTTGCTGACTTTTCCTTAGTCAGTCACTTTTACTGAAGTCTTCTTTTGATCTACTTGTAGAAGGCTTCATCTTGAATGGCTTCACAACTCAATCTGTATGTTGATTGGGTTGGTGCTTGGATCTTCTGTTAGCTTGCATGCCATTCGTTGAGTGCTCTCTGGTTTCCCTTAGGTGGAATATATCTTTGCAGTTCAGACCAGAGGCTTCATTACTTTGGATATTCTGGGAGTGCTCATTTGTTGAGAATCGTGTTTGCTCTACGATTCTTCCTTGGCGTTGTGAGTACATCTGTTGAAGCCTTAGTTCTGCACTCTACGATTCTACCTTAGGTTGTGCAGACATTATGACTTTAAGATCAGATCTTGACACTCTACGATTTCTGTCTTTATGCTCGTTGTCTTCATCTGATCTTGCTCGAATATGATATTTGTCTCTGAATTGATCAGTAGACTCTAGGACTCCGAGTGTATTCTACGATTCTTGAATTGGCTTCGACAGATGCTCGGTCGGCTCATAGACAGGCTATCTTTACGATTCTGAACATAACATCCTCAGCAGACTATGGCTCCGAGGATGTTTTTCTTGACACACTACGATCCTTCCTTGTCTCTCTTGGCAGTCTACGAACTCTGAGATCTATTATCTTGCAGACTACGATTCTGCCTTGATAGCTTTCGAGTTTTCCTTTACTCTCTTGGCAGACTACAATTTCTGGTGCAATGCTCGACGATCAGACAAGCCTATCTATTACATTATAAGATATACCTAACAAGCTTGATCTTTCTATATTTATAGTCCTTGTACATCATTTCTTTTTAAGGACTTTATAAAGCTGTTTTGCTTATGTAGGGTCAACCTAACATATTTGATCAATTCATTCTATGTCCTTGTACATATGTTCCTATTATCTATCAAAGGACTTTACAGCTTTTCTTAATGCAAGCATACTTGCATATTCATTCATTTATATTATAATCAAATCATACATAGATAGGAATATCATTCACATGCTTATTCCTAACAGAAACGATACTGGATGAAGCACAAAACTCAAGGATATTCCACTAATTTCAAGGATTATAGAAGCAATACTTACCATAATAAGTTTAGATTTAAGAATATGAAAAGAAATAACATACAAAACTGCAAATGGATTTTCACCTGTCATACGGTACGTAATCCGCGTAGACAGGTTATTCCGACATATTAAAGGATGAATACAAAAAATAGTATTCCTTATGAATACGAAAGAAATAATACCCCTTACCTTAGTAGAAGGCTGGATACTTCAATAGTGAAGTAGCAGAATACTCTTCTTCTTGCTCTCTATAGTTTCTCTCTCTATAGTATCTTTTGTGAATCTCAGTGAATTGGTGAAAATGAAAGAGGAATTAAGCTTCTATTTATAGGAGAATGGACTAAATAGTAACTGGTTTATGAACGGTCCAGATTGATTTACTATTAGAACGGACATTCCATATTGATTACTATTAAAACCATAACTGATGGTCCAGATTGATTTACTTTTAAAACTACCATCGACGGTCCAGATTGATTTACTTTTAAAACCACCACTAACGGTCCAGATTGATTTACTTTTAAAACCACCACCGACGGTCCAGATTGATTTACTATTAAAACCACCACCGACAGTCCAGATTGATTTACTATTAAAACCACTATCAATGGTCCAGATTAATTTACTATTAAAACCACCATCAATGGTCCATATTGATTAACTATTAAAACCACCATCAATGGTCCAGATTGGTTATCTATTAAAACCACCATTGACGGTCCATAAAATTAGTAAATCTTCCCATGGAATACTAAGTCAAACTTACAACAAACGCCTCATAACAATCCCTATATTTATATCAAAAATTGAATAAATATTTACCACAAATTATTTATCTTTAATACACACATTTTTAATCTATTAACAATTATTCATCATTAATATTATAACTCACAATATTTAGCAACCATATCATTCCCAGGAAAGAGGAGGCTTTCCGATAAGGATTTCTCCCTATTGGCGCGCAATTAAGTGACCAAACCTCTCTTCGACAGAACTTTCTAGACATCATCAATATTGCAAATAATAATATGAATAACTTTGTCGTCTCAATTATTTATTTAATAATATAAATATTAATACTGTGACAATAATTGAATCAATAATATGAGAGATATTATGCAACAATTACTGTAGCAAAAATTTCACATATCACCATTAACTTTAACCTTTTATCAATTAAACCATTTATTAAATAGAATAATAATTATAAGAAAATTAAATACTTTCATTTCATAAAATTCGGGGTCTTACACAAAATATGTCCTCTGATGCTTTTAACCTATCAAAATGCATCCTGAGGTTATTTTTGTTAGGTTTTGGCAATAAACACAGCGGAATAAAATAAACTTTCAAAGCAATTCTGAAACCCTAAAATAGGATCCATGCGAAAATTATATTAATTCAGTGGATAGAAATTTATACCTATTTTTGGGGCGTCACAGGATTTTGCTCTCCCAAAAACTCCGGTGGTCCCAGCTCCTTGAACTGCTTAGCATTGACCATCCGAGAGTTGCCAGTGTTTCTGTAAGACCCCAACTTATTATAAATGAAATTTAATTTCCTCTATTTATTATTTTGAAATAGTAAGGGTTGATTTGATTAACGTGGTTAGTTATGGGTAAAATGCGCAAATATTTCAAATAAGCAAGTGGTTATAAAATAGTCATTGTTTTCGTGGAATGTTCGTTTGGTTGTGGAATATTCTTGTTGTCGGGGAATATTCATACGATGGCGCAGTCTTGTGTGGGCCCCATAACGGAAAGCTATTGGATGAAAAAAATGACAAGTATAAGTTGTTTATAAATAATGGCGTAGTTATTATTACAGTTATCTTTGTTGAAATACTCGATGGTTAAAACACAGAGTGATTACTTGCGGTATTGCACCAATTATTGATTCTTACGTGAAAAGGCACTTTCTCAATAATTATTACAGTAATTATTGTTCAATATTTTGTTTTATTGAATCAATAATTGATGCGTTGATATTTTATATTATTGTTGTTTCAATAATTGTCATTACACAGTATTTTCATTATCAAATCAATAATTCATATTATTTGAATAATATTATTAGATAAAAATATTGACAATGTCTAGAAAGTTCTGTCTAAGGAGAGGTTTGGTCACCTAATTGCGCGCCAGTAAGGAGAAATCCTTATTGGAAAGCCCCCTCTTTCCTGGGAATGGCCTGGTTGCCAGTATTGTGATTCTATAATATTATTTGTGAATAATTAATAATTATTTTATATGATAAGAAAAATATTCATTTATGTGGATATAGATGGAGAAAATTTTAAAGTGCCAATTGTTGAAAAATTGATATTTTATCTTTTATGATAAAATAATTCATTTAAATATTTATTATATTTTAATAATATAATAATGGTGATATTTTTACAATGAATGTGGGATATGTGAATAAATGAGGAGGAAGAGTATTTTTGTTGCAATAAATATTTAAAACATGTTTTTCATGTTTGTGGACCCCATTTCTTGACTAAAATTTGATTATAGCATGTAAAATCGTCCGTTTGTGGATTTCGGTCAATTTCTGTTTGGAATTTAGAAAAACTTTCTTCTGGAAAGTTGTAGATAATGGAATTTCCTATAAAAAAGACATGAGGTTTGAATTTTTCTGATAAAATGGCTATTTATTAATTATTGAAGTTCCGGAGTTCTGAAATAATTAATTTTTGGAAGTTTTAATTATGTTTATTAAGAAAAACATTTTTTTGCTTTGTGGGCTGCATTAACATGTGCAAAATAAGCTGATTTCAAATGTCTAGAGGTGGGCTTGAAATTTGTTAATAATAATATTAATTTATTAAATTTTCTGCTTTGGTGTTCTAAGCATTTTCCTATAAATAGGGTGTTTAGGTTAGAATTGAAAATCACACCAGAAACTGAAGTTTTCTCTCTCTTTCTCTCTCTATATTATCGAAATGTATTCTTGTGAGTATTTTGATACTTTAAGTGTTGCTATACTCGCATGTTTCCTTCAAAGACTATATCCAATATTCCAAATGTAATCTTTGTCTTTTCGAGGTAAGGGGTATTATTTTTTTTTGAAAATGATATTATTTCTTTCAATATCATTATGCCATAATATTGAGAGTATTTTTCTTGTGAAATTCTTGTCTTTTAGTGTCGTGGTTACTATTCACGTATACGACACTATTCACGTATATGATACTATTCACGAATACGGCACTATTCACAGAAAAATTAAATTTTTGTTTTTTGTCCAAAATATCTATTATGGATACTAGCTTTGATTGTATCCATGTTTTGATCATTCTTGAATTTTGCTCCACTATGATTATTTATGAAGTATTTTTGAACTCGGATTGTTTAAAGTACGAATCCTTAATATTTGTTCTTTTATTTCACTGGATTCGTTTTCTTTAAAATATTTTTCATCATCCTCACTCCTAAATGATGATATAACTGAATATCTTTGGCCTGTAGTGCAAAGATGAATGATTTTCTGATGAATATCATTGGCCCGTAGTGTAAAGATGAACAGATGTTGAGATGAACATGACCGACTGATTAATATCTTTGGCCTGTAGTGCAAAGATGACTATTTGATTCAAGATGTATATTGATTGATGTTACAGGGATAAAATATCGATGATGGACTTTAAATTCATAGATGATAGTAGATGAATCTCTACTTAACTCTTCTAATGAATTGTTGTTTCCGCTGCAGTTGTTGATCTAAAACTTGTTGTCTATTGTATTCTATCAGATTTTTCTCTGTTGAGGACTAATGATAATTTGTTGTACATTATCTTAGTCATAATATTCTTTACTGGGCTAGTTGAGCTCACCCTTTTCCTTTTTGTTCCATTTTTCTTCTCAGGAGATGAGAATATAGTGAAAACTAGTCGGGGTGTGGAGTGATGGTTCAAGATAGTTGTTTTAGTAGTCCTCACTATTCTGTAAAATAGTGTATCAATAATTGTAATGAGGACTTTATTTGGGTGTGAATATTGTCTAGATGACAATATTTGTATTTAAACTCACAGTATATGTATTATCGTATTTTGTGTGACAATTGTATTAATAAAGTTGTAGTTGTTTCTGTACCATGTATTTGGCGACTCAGAATGGGTTGGATGGAATGAACCTATTTTGGGGGCGTCACAGTTTCCACCCGAATTTTGAACAAGAACCGCTCTTGCTTGATGTTGCATGAATTGCATAAAGCCTCTGAACATCCCATCGTTCATCATTTGATCGGTGTTGTTGTTTACCATAGGATTATTGTCTTCCTATTGCACATTATCCTGGGTATTGATCGTTGGTGACTCAACGGTCTCATGTGCTTCATTGCTTATCTCGACATTTTTAGATGCCCTTTTCAAACACTGCCGCAAAACTAGTGTTAATTGACATGCCACATATTATCCCTATACTCTGACCGACCAATTAAATACCAAATAAACTTAGGTAGGTCATAATAGCGAAGGAATTCTCCGTCTCTCCTCTCCTAGTTCTTGTCTCACATCTCAGCCAAGGATCATATCCCTAAGCTTTGATACCAACTGTGACCCGCATCCAGGACTTGGATAGCACCTCACAATGATACCTATCAACTTGCCACCGTTACTCACGACGTCCTCTACGGAAAGTCTGACTTCGATGCATCCCAAGACTTGGAGTCACCAGATAAAGGCTCGGGGCTCTTTTCTATGGCTTTGATACCAACTGTGACGCCCCCAAAATAGGTATACATCACCCATCTTGGGTCACCAAATACATGGTAAAGAATACAAATACAAACTTAATTATACAACATGAGCTGAGAGTTTTTACACAAATATTGTCTTATAGACAATATCCAAACTCAAATTCATTCCTCATTACATTTATTATCACACTAAATAGTGAGGATTACTAAAACAACCATCTCGGACCATCACTCCGTTCCCCGACTAGTTTCGACTACGTTCTCATTTCCTGAAGAGAAGTAAAAGGGTGAGCTCAAATAGCCCAGTAAGAAATATTATGACTAAGATAATGCAGAATAAGTTATCATTAGCCTTCAACAATGTTAAACTGATAGAATATAATAGACAACAAGTTTAACTGCAACGGAACAAACAATCCATTAGAAGAGTCAAGTAGAGCATGATATCTACTATCTTCTATGATTTAAAAAATTTATCATTAACTTTATCACTGGGACTCAGCTTAGTAAATAAATCACATCATCGAATCATCCCTGCACTACGGGCCAAGGATATTCATTAGTATCACGTCCACAAATTATTCCTACACTACGGGCCAAGAATATTCATGTAATCATCAATGGTCATGATCATACCGAATTATCCCTGGTCATAATCATACCAATCAACAGTCCATCTATGCACGTAAGCCAAAGATGACTTTCATCACAATATAAGCATGATGATGATGACAATGATATAAGAATTGAATTAAAAGAAAGCAAAGGATAAATTTTTAAAGATTTATAATTTAATTTATCCAGAATTCAATAATGTCCAAATTGTCAACATGATACTGCTTTGTGGAGTAAAATTCACGAATAATATCCATGTATCAAAAATAATTTGGACAGAAAAAAATAAATTTTTCGGTGAATAGTACCCAATGAATAGTACTTTGTGAATAGTACTTCGGGAATAGTACCCCATGAATAGTACCCCGACATAAAAAGTGCCCCAAATACCCGAGTGAATAATATTTGAGTGAATAGTAATAGGATGAATAGTAACTCATGAATAGTACCCCGACATGAAAAGTGCCCCGAATACCTGAGAGAATAATATTCTAATAAATAATAACTGGCTGAATAGTAACCCGTGAATAGTGCCCCAATATTGATATTTAATTAGAAAGTTGAGATCAATATTTCAATGAAACGATACTGGAAGAAGCGCAAAACTCAAGGATATTCCACTAATTTCAAGGATTATAGAAGCAATACTTACCATAGTAAGTTGAGATTTAAGAATATGAAAAGAAATAACATACAAAACTACAAACGGATTTTCACCTGTCATACGGTACGTAATCCGTGTAGACAGGTTATTCCGACATATTAAAGGATGAATACGAAAAATATTATTCCTTATGAATACGAAAGAAATAATACCCCTTACCTTAGTAGAAGGCTGGATACTTCAATAGTGAAGTAGCAAAATACTCTTCTTCTTGCTCTCTATAGTTTCTCTCTCTATAGTGTCTTTTGTGAATCGCAGTGAATTGGTGAGAATGAAATAGGAATTAAGCTTTTATTTATAGGAGAATGTACTAAATAATAACTGATTTATGAACGGTCCATATTGATTTACTATTAGAACGGACGTTCTATATTGATTACTATTAAAACCACAACCGACGGTCCAGATTGATTTACTTTTAAAACTACCACTGACGGTCCAGATTGATTTACTTTTAAAACCACCACTGACGGTCCAGATTGATTTACTTTTAAAACCACCACCGACGGTCCAGATTGATTTACTATTAAAACCACCACCAACGGTCTAGATTGATTTACTATTAAAACCACCATCAATGGTTCAAATTAATTTACTATTAAAACCACCATCAATGGTCCAAATTGATTTACTATTAAAACCACCATCGACGGTCTATAAAATTAGTAAATTTTCCCATGGAATACTAAGTCAAACCTACAACAAACGCCTCATAACAATCCCTATATTTATATCAAAAATTGAATAAATATTTACCACAAATATTTATCTTTAATAAACATATTTTTAATCTATTAACATTTATTCATCATTAATATTATAACTCACAATATTTAGCAACCATATCATTCCCAGGAAAGAGAGGGCTTTCCGATAAGGATTTCTCCCTATTGGCGCGCAAATAAGTGACCAAATCTCTCTTCGATAGAACTTTCTAGACATCGTCAATATTATAAATAATAATATAAATAACTTTGTCGTCTCAATTACTGATTTAATAATATAAAATATTAATACTGTGACAATAATTGAATCAGTAATATGAGAGATATTATGCAGCAATTACTGTAGCAATAATTTAGTATAACTGAGTGACTTCTCACGTAAGCATCAATAATCAATACTGGTATCTACTATGCAACCACGCCAGATTATTGTACTTTTTACCAATTTGGGCTAGTTCAACAGTTTAATGGTAAAACTTTCGTAGTTATTTTTATAAAAAGATATTTCTGTCATTTTCTAACTACGAAAATACTTCCGTTGTGGGGTCCACCAATGATTGTGTCGTCAAACGAATATTCCCTGACAAAAAAAATATTCCCCGACCAAACGAATATTCCCCGACACAACGAATATTATATATCAACTTGCTTACTTTGCAAAAAAATTCACATATCACCCTTAACTTTAACCTTTTATCAATTAAACTATTTATTAAATAGAATAATAATTATAAGAAAATTAAATACTTTCATTTCATAAAATTCGGGATCTTACACAAAATATGTCCTCTGATGCTTTTAACCTATCAAAATGCACCCTGAGGTTATTTTTGTTAGGTTTTGGCAATAAACGCAGCGGAATAAAATAAACTTTCAAAGCAATTCTGAAACCCTAAAATAGGATCCATGCGAAAATTATATTAATTCAGTGGTTAGAAATTTATACCGATTATTGAAGCTATAATTGATGTGCTCGAATCTCCAACACAATCCAAACAAACTGCGCCTCTACGGTATCCACACGAACGCCCCCGCGAATCATCGTACGATCTGTAGTAAAAGGAACCGCGGTACTAGACACCAATGATGAGGATTTTTTTTTCCTGAAACTGTTACTCTCTAGTCTCTCTCTAAGAGCGGCTAGGGTTTTGGTTAATGATGTAATCCTTAAAATGGCTGATATATATCATATATATATAGCAGTTAGAAGGAATTAATCAAAACCTAATATAATTAAAATCCGAATTTATATATTTATCTTAATTAAGTTTTACTTAATTAATACATATATACAAATTATCCTTTTAATTTAAATTCGTGATTTAAAATACTATCAATCATATTAATATATTTAAATCCTTACAATTTAAATTAATTCCCTTTTAAATTACATTCTATGTGTGTGACCCTATAAGTTATTATTATGTTGGTAATAATTTTAAAATCATATTATAAAATTATAAACAGTGAGCGGCATCTAGTAATGCATCACTGCTACCCAAGTAATAATAAGATCGATGATTCGATGCAACCTTTTCGTGGCCAATGTTTCAATGTAATTTAATCCTTTTAACATTGACATCCTTGATTAAACTCGAGTCATGGAATCTGTCATACACTTCATAATTTAATCTGAGTTTTCTTGATCAATGAGTAGATTATATAAAACAAATCACTATTTGAGCATGACCATGCATTTCATAGTCCTACTCAATCAAGAGACCTATGAATATCACCCCTAATATATAGGAGGATTAAATTCCATCTAGATCAATCATATTCCTCACATGATTCATGATGTATCCAGTAATCACCTTTATAGTCCACCCTATTAAAGGTGACCTTTATGATAGCAAAGTACATAAATTCTCGTGTGGTAATATAGTGATTTCAGGTCGGAGGACCATTACATCATTGTCACTATAAGAATCGCTAATGACACTTTGCATACTGTTCCACGTAGAATTCTCATGGTGGGTCCATCCAAGACATCGCGTTCTCAACATGTACCTATGCATTGACTTAATATCTCATATATTTATGACCAATGAGATTTGGTCATCAGTCAATCCACATACTAATCTCAATGCATCATTGTTGTCCCATCAACAATGATACTCGACTAGGTTCATTTAAGAGCAATGATACTAATTGTAATTATATAATCTCATGTTCAAGTCACATACTTGAAACTATATAATTTGTATCACCATTCTAAGGAATTTTATTATGTTAACATTTATATAACGCAGTAAATAAAACCATAATAAAATCATTCATTTATTCAATCAAATATAATATCAAAATATTAAACAATTATATCAAATAATTGGCCTCTAGGGTATAAACTCTAACAATTTTTGCCAAACAAAATACAACCTCAATTTTGTGTGCAAACTGTATTTTTTTAAACAATTTTTTTTTGTAGCACTTAGATAGTTTTAAATAGTGATGTACAAATCTCAACAACCCTATAAATTTTGATGACCAAACTGTATTTTAGTCAAAAAATTATTATTTCATAATTTTTAATTAATTATCTTAATTTTAAATTAAAAATATCTCAAATTAATTTTCAAAAATTAATAATAATCAAATAATTTAGAACAGAGGTAGTATATTATCATAATGCTTAATTTATAGACAATAATTCTTTTTTCTCTCTTTTCTCTCTATTATCGATAGACAAAAACCCTAAACTCCATTTTAGATTTAGGGAGGGCTCTTTTAATTTTGAAGAGATCGTCCCCTAGATCTCTCTTCTTGTGTTATAATAATTTCTCATTTGTTGTAGAATTTATTGTTATCTTTTGTAGGACTTGTTTTCTCCCTGATATGATTGATTTCTTTATCTTTTGTGAGAGAATTTCATTATCATCTCCTGAGAGACTTTACTTTCTCTAATTGAGATATTTTTTTTCTTATTTGTACGAGTTTTTGTACTCGCCTAGATTTTGATGATTGACAAAACACATTAAGTGTGATTAACAAGTGCATTCAAGTGTGTAGGAAATAACTAGTCAAGGCATATGGCAAAAGTATAACTTAATTGAGTTATGTTCTTAAAGTGCTTCAACCATTATCCAATAGCCTCCAAACCAAAAATAAAACAAATAAAGCACAACAAAATTTTTAATGTACCTGAAAAAGGGTAAGGACAATAAAAAGTATATGTTCAGTGTATATTATACATGTTTTCATGATTAAATATGTAATAACTATATCAAATAAAAAACTCAATAAAAGAATTGGACTTTTCAAATAATCTAGTGGGTAGGAAGATAGAGAAAGAATAAGAGATTATAATACAAACCATATCTCATCCATTCTATTGCACATTTTTAAAAGATGGTTAATCGTCACTTCACTTTCATTAAATTTCTTGATATGTAGCATCACTAAAATAAAATTCATAAGAAGACTCTTCGTCATACAACAACTTAACATTAAATATGAGAAGACTCTTCGTCATGAAAGATGAAAAGTACAATCTTTTAACCCATAAAAAATAAATGAAAATCATATAAGAAACGACTATAATCTTTTAACCCATAAAAAATAAATGAAAATTATAGATTTATATTTGAATTATAAAAAATCATATAAAAATGAATTTAATACAAACCTCTGCAATGGCTAGCGTACAAAATCTTCACACTTGTCACAATATCAGGTACGGCTAGCCGATTATACTTTTCTTGGACATTTCTTGCAAGAATTGTAAAACCATCCATATGTACTATCAATTTCAATAATTGTTGCACATGTTACAAATGTCACAACCTGTTGTTAAAAATATAACAATTCAGTAACCATTTATTTATAGAATAGAAAAAATTGATTATAACTACCTTTTTGTTGTCTAGAATCTCATCAATTGTCCTCTTCTCTATGAGGACCAGAAAATCATCAGCAAGGGAATAGGTAGATGGTCCAAACAATTGGCTAACCTTTTGGGATTGAGATTCTTCAGTACTCACAAGTCTATAACATTTAATTGTTAGATTAAATAAATTATCATTAAAAACATTAATTAATAGACAACTTATAAGGTTTTACTTATTTTTGAAGTCGATGGCTTCCTTGGTTGTCGGGTTGATCAACATTCTTGAACCAAAGTAAACATTTGACACTCTCACCTTACCTGATGTTTTCAACACAATATGATTAGTTCAAGGTCAAGAAGCTACTACAATAATACACAGTTCAAAGAAATTTACATATGGCATGAATGAATGACACATTTAACAACATATGCTAACATGGTATCAACTCTTATAACTTATAGAAATATTTAAAACCAATCATAGGATTGATATAGTGTTCAACTTTTTTGGCAATAAGAACTTTCCATATGGTCTAGTGCCATGAATTTTTAGTACCATACCAACCAAGTGGCATACAATACGTTTAGGTGGGTGATAAATTGCTTCAAAGATAAAATAAGCAGTTCTGACAAACAAAAGTAATTTAAAAAAAGGCCAAAGATAACACATATATGATCATTATAACATAAGCAGTTCAAAACACATGAATCAAGCCTACAACATGAATTATGGATCAAAATTAACACAGAAGATAACAGGGTAATAGTGCCAATATATTTCTTATTCTTATTATACATATAAGAATCTCAAATATAATACTTTAATAAAAAGAAAGTGGTTATATAGCTTGGTGCTCCTTAACTCAACATAATTGAAGTACTAGTATGTGTTATTCTGTATATACTGGTGCTAAAGGATTTATTGAATAATTACTTCCTAAGATAAAATGGATTTCCAATTCTTAATTAGAAGCACTTCAAAATTAAGAACACTTTGAACGCAAATTCTATGTTATGTACTGAACTTTACAGGGAAGGAATGAACAGTAATGATGCATGGATACTGGGAAGGAATGAAGAAAAAATAATGCACAGTGTTTACTGGCAGAGAAGGGAAAAAATTTCCAGAACAGGAAACGGGAAGGGAAAAAAAATAAACTTATGTAGGAACGCGCTCCCAGATAGTTTATTTATAGAATATTTTATGACCGTTAAGGAACGGATATGACCGTTGGTTCATCAAAACGATGTAGTATCGTGATAAAAAATATTAAACAGATTTTATCTAAAAAATATATATCATGACCCACGCACCTTGCCTTGAGCCGGACTCCGGCTCGCCCACCCCCGTCCAACCGGGACATCTGGCCATGGCGGCAGACGTATGGGTTCGAACCAAGCCTTGGCTAGGTCCTCTCCCTTCCACAAAAGTGGGGTGCCCCTTGGGGCCCTTCCCATTGAGCAAACATCTCATATAGAAATTCTTCACATTTCCCTTTAATGCCCTATGTGGGACTTATGCAAGTTACAACATTTCAAGTAGGTGACTTTGGAATCAATTTTCTCATTCAATTCTTAATGGATTTGAACAAATAAGTATACCATGTTATACTCCTCGCGGAGGAGAACGCATTGATGCATGGACCCGACATTTTCGGAGTGTGGGTCCCACATTAAATTAAGCCTCAAAATGCTTTAATATTTATTTTGTCAAATCCATTTCCAACAATCCCCCACATGAATGTAAAATTAGCTTTACAACATGAAAAAAATGTGATGAATATGCAGACACTAGTTTGAGTACATGAGAAAAAATACTTCATCGGGTTAAGTAGCCTAGTTGCTTTGAACTTGCCCTAGTAAAGTCTATCGGATTTACTTAGCTAATCAGTAGACTTGATGTCTTTAAACTGTCAGCTTTTTGTGTAAACCAAGACAATATAATTCACAAAATATCTCTTCAGACATAGTTGGTTCTCACGTTTGTGTTCATTTTGGCCTTAAAACACCTCTTGGTTTTGTGAGTATATTAGAGAATTTAGCCTTTCAAAATTCTCATAGAAGTGGCCCCCTTCTTACTCACGTAGGTGACTTTTATCAAGAGTATCCTGCAATACACCACTTGAACGTATTTCAAGATATAAAAGTCATTAAAAGTGTAGCTTATCCTAATTCTCACAGTAGATGTGCACTGTCTCATCATAGGAATGGTTAGGAGTAAATATCTCCTCAGTGCTTTATTGAGTACTACATAGTTCGGTTTGCCCATTGAACCTAGATCTTGGGATCTACAGTCAACTAGGTTGGGTTGCCACTATGATGACTCTTAATTAAATAATAGGCTTTAAACCCATTCCCTTCGATGAACTTTCTACTTGCTCTCTTGTTAAACCTTTCGTAAGCGGATCCGCAATATTATCTTTTGACTTTACATAGTCAATTGAGATAATTCCATTTGAGAGAAATTGTCTAACGATATTATGTCTTCGTCGTATATGGTGTGACTTACCGTTATATAGATGACTCTGTGCTCTTCCAATTACTGATTGGCTATCACAGTGTATACATATAGCTGGCACAGGTCTTGACAAATTTGGAATATCCTCTAAGAAATTACGAAGCCACTCAGCTTCTTCTCCAGCTTTGTCTAAATCAATGAATTCTGATTCCATTATAGACCTTGCAATACATGTTTGTTTTGAGGATTTCCAAGATACCGCTGCACCTCCAAGAGTAAAGATATATCCACTTGTAGATTTCGAGTCTTTATTGTCAGATATCCAATTAGCATCACTATATCCTTCCAATACTGTTGGATATCTTGTATAGTGCAATCCATATTTTTGAGTATGTTTTAAATATCCCAAAACTCTCAAAATAGCTTTCCGGTGATCTTTACCGATTACTCAGATATCTGAAACTTAGCTTACTTACCTAATAAGCTATATCCGGTCTAAATCTGAGTTCATGACATACATTAAATTGCCTATTATACGAGAATATTCTAGTTGAGATATGCTATCACCTTCATTTTTAGCTAGATGGAGATTTATATCAACTGGGGTCTTATTTAGAATTATATTATACTTATTAAAATTTTCAAGTATTTTTTCAATGTAATGAGTTTGAGATAATATAATTCCATCAGATGTTCTAAAAATCTTGATTCCTAATATTATATTAGCAACCCCCAAGTCTTTCATATCAAATCTATTTGCCAACATATGTTTGGTAGAGTTGATAATTTCATTGTTGCTACCCATGATTAACATATCATCCACATAAAGATAAACAATGACATATTCTTTTTAAGTGCTTTTGACATAAACACATTTGTCACACTCATTGATTTTAAATCCATTTGATAACATAACATTATCAATTTTCTTATGCCATTGTTTTAGTTCTTGTTTCAATCCATACAAGGATTTAACAAGTTTGCATACCTTTCTCTCTAGTCCAGGAGTAATAAAACCTTCAGGTTGTTCCATATATATTTCTTCATCTAATTCACCATTTAAGAATACAGTTTTTACATCCATTTGATGTATTTCAAGTCTATTTAATGATGCTATTACTATTAACATACGAATAGATGTAATTCTTGTAACTGGTGAATAAGTGTTAAAATAATCCAATCCTTCCTTTTGTCTACAACCTTTAACAACAAACCTTGCTTTATATTTATCAATTGAACCATTAGCTTTCATCTTTTTTTGAAGATCCATTTATACCCTAAGGGTTTGGAATCATATGGAAGGTCCACTAATTCCCATGTACGATTTTACATAATGGACTCAATTTCACTATTAATTGCTTCTTTCCAATGAGAAGCATCTGGAGAGGATATTGCTTCCTTGTACGTTTGAGGATCGTTTTCTAACAAAAATGTTAGAAAATCCGGACCAAAAGACTTAGAAGTTCTTGCCCTTTTGCTAAATCTAGGTTCATCCACTACAGACTCTTTATCTATATTTTCAGGATTATTACTAGTAGCATCCAAAGGTCTTTTGTTTGAATTTGAATCTTTATTTATATTATATGGAAACATATTCTCAAAGAAAGATGCATCTCTTGATTCAATAAAAGTATTAACATGAATATCAGGAATTTCATATTTATGAACAAGAAAGCGATAAGCACTACTGTTGTAAGACCCCAACTTTTATGAATAAAGATTAATTTCTCTCAAATTATATTTTTGAATATTATGGTGTGGATATAATATAATGTTATAGTTGTGGGTAATATTTACAAATTTTGCAAAGTAAGCAAGTGGTTATATAATATTCGATTGGTCGGGGAATATTCGTTTTAACAGGGAATATTAAATGCTTTACGACACAATCATTAGTGGACCCCACAACGGAAGTATTATCGTAGTAAGAAAAGCAGCGAAATTATCTTTTTATAAAAATAACTATAAGTGTTACCGTTTAAAAGCTGTTGAACTACCCGGTAGTAAAAGTACGATGTCGTGTGGTTGCATAGTAGCACACAATATTGGTTATTGATCTTTACGTGAGAAGTCACTCGATTATACTCAATTATTGCTACAATGGTTGCTACGTCATATCTCTCATATTATTAATCCGATTATTGTCACAAAGATTATCATGCATAATATGATATATTATTAAATCAATAATTGAGACAACAAAGTTATTCATATTATTAAATTGCAATATTTACAATGTCTAGAAGTTCTGTCAAGGAGAGGTTTGGTCACCTAATTGCGCGCCAATAGGGAGAAATTCTTATTGGAAAGCCCCATCTTTCCTAGGAACGACCTGGTTGTTAAATATTGTGAGTTATAATATTGATGATGAATAAGCTCATGTTGATTAAAGATGAAATTGATAGTTCCATTGTGTGGAAATTATTAGTGTTAGTAGAAATTGATATTTATGTCGATAATAATTGATGTCTGGAGGTTATATTGTTCAATCGGGTATTTGGGGCACTTTTCGTGTCGGAGTACTATTCACGAGTTACTATTCACGGGGTACTATTCACTCGAAAAATATATTTATTTTCGGTCCAAATCATTTTTGGGCACAATATTATTCCATGAGGAGATGTGCTAATTTTTCAGACCGTTGGTGGAAAGTTTTAATAGTGAATCAATATGGACTGCTGGTGGAAAGTTATAATAGTGAATCAATATGGATCGTTGGTTTAAAGTTTTAATAGTAAATCGGTATGGACCGTTGCTTTAAGTTTTAATAGTAAATCAATATGGATGAGTCCGCTTTAAAAGTAAATCAATCTGGACCGTTCATGAATTAGTTACTATTCACCCATTCTCCTATAAATAAAGCTCATTCCTTCATTATTTCTTACGAATTCACCAAACTCTTGAGAGAGAAATTATAGAGAAAAAGAAGAAAGTCTGCTATCTCACTTTTTCAATATCCAGTTCTTCTAAGGTAAGGGTATTATTTCTTTCTTATTCATGAAGAGAACTTCATATTCCATTCTTTATTATTACATTTGAATAACTTTGATATGCTAATACCGCATATATGGTGAAATTCTTATGTTATTCCATTCTTTATTATTATGTTGGAATAACTTTGTTCATCGCAATCCGCATACATGGTGAAATTCTTCTCTATTATTCCGTTCATTATTATTCTCGCCGGAATATCTTGTGTACGTGCATTTACGGGGACTGGTTCCATTATTTATTATTCTTAGAAAAACACGTCATGCATGCGATTACATCGCATGCATGGTGATTTCATTGTTATTCCATTCTAAATTATTTTGTCGTAATATCACGTCTGCAATGCGTTTACGCGGACTTGGTTCCATTATTTATTATTACATTGGAATAACTTTTATGCATGCGGTCTATCGCATGCATGGTGACTTCGTTGTTATTCCATTCTTGTTACGCTTCTGCCTTTACTGGTTCCATTATTTATTATTACATTTGGGAATAACTTTTATTATCGCATCGCACGGTGAATCCTTCATTATTCCATTCTTTATTATTACATTGGAATAACTTGTCTATGTGGATTACCACATGCATGGTGAATGATCCTTTGTATTCATTCCTTATTAAATTGTGGAAATGATCTGTATACGTGGATTACCGCATGACGGGTAAAAATCTATTTGCAGTTTCATATATTCTATTATACTCAGTTGGTTAAAATTTTGGCTTCTATACACCATGAAATTAGTGGAATATCCTTGATATTTGCACTTCATCCAATATCTTTTCATGGAAATATTCTTCTAAGCATTCTTGAATTTTACTCCACAAAGAAGTATCATGTTGACAATTTGGACATTATAAATTTCTGGATAAATTAATTCTTGAACTTGTTTTATTGAATTATTATGTCATTGTCATCATCCTCATGCTTATATTATAATGAAAGTCATCTTTGGCTTACGTGCATAGATGGACTTAGTATGATTATGACCAGGGATCAGTCGGTATAATCATGACCTATAATGTTATAAATGATATGGTAAAAGTCCTCAATGGCCTGTAATGCATTGATGGACAATTTTTGGTATGATTATGACCAGGTATTGTTCGGTATAGTCATGACCATTGATGATTTAATGAATATCCTTGGCCCATAGTACATGGATGATTAGATGATGTGTTTTATTTATTAAGTTGAGTTTCAGCGATAAAAATTGATGAAAACATTTTATACCATAGAAGATAGTAGATTTTATTCTCTACTTGACTCTTCTAATGGATTGCTTGTTCCGCTGCAGTTAAACTTGATGTCTATTGTATTTTATCAGTTTAACATTGTTGAAGACTATTGATAATTTATTCTAAATTATCATAGTCATAATATTTCTTACTGGGCTAGTTGAACTCACCCTTTCTTTCATTGTTCTCTTCAGGAAGTGAGAATATAGCTGGGACGAGTCGGGAAAAGGAGTGACGGTCCAGATGATAGCATTAGTAGTCCTAACTATTCTATTAAATAGTGTGACAATAAATATAATGAGGACTCCTTTGAGTGTGGATATTGTCTAGATGACAATATTCCTATTAAACTCTCAGTTTATGTATTGTCGACGGTTGTATAATTAAATTTGTATTTGTATTCTGTACCATGTATTTGGCGACTCAAGATGGGTGATGTATACCTATTTTGGGGGCATCACAACTGTTATTTGCATAACCAATGAATACACAGTCAATTGTTTTTGGTCCTATCTTAACCTTTTTAGGTTTAGGAACCATGACTTTTGCTAGACACCCCCATAATCTTAAGCATTTATAGCAAGGTATGTGAGCTTTCCATAATTCATAAGGTGTTTTGTAAGTTTTCTTATGAGGCACTTTGTTCAGAACATAATTGGCAGAAGGCAAAGCTTCCCCTCACAAATTCTGGGGTGCTCCAGAACTAGTTAACATAACATTCAACATTTCTTTCAATGTTCGGTTCTTTCGTTCAGCAATACCGTTAGATTGAGGTGAATAAAGAGCAGTAGTTTGGTGAATAATACCATGAGTAAAGCATATCTCTTCAAATGGTGATTCATATTCACCACCTCTATCACTTTTTATTGCTTTAATCTTTTTGCTAAGTTAATTTTCAACTTTATTTTTATAAAGTTGAAACATTTCTATAGCCTCATCTTTGCTTCTCAGCAAATATACATAACAATATCTTGTACAATCATCAATAAAGGTGATGAAATATTTTTTCCACCTCTTGTTTGCACAAACTTTAAGTCACATATATCAGTGTGAATTAAATCTAGAGGTTCAATTTTTCTTTCAATAGAATGAAAAGGTAATCTTGTCATTTTTGATTCCACATAAATTTCACATTTATGTTTTTGATTAATATCAAATTTAGGCAAGAATTCTAAATTAATTAATCTACGCATTGTATTATAATTAACATGTTCTAATCTAGCATGCCATATATTTGAAGATTCTAACAAGTAAGCAGAAGAATTAATTTTATTATTATCAATAGACTTCGATACAACAGTCATTACATTCATCTTAAAGAGCCCATCAGACATATAGCCCTTTCCCACAAACATATCATTTTTGGTAAGTACAAATTTATCAGACACAAACACCAACTTGAAGTAATTCTTGCTAAGCAGTGACCCAGAAACTAGATTTTTGTGTATATCTGGCACATGAAGCACTTTATTCAGAGTCAGTTCTTTGCCAGATGTCATTTTGAGTACAATATTTCCATGTCCTTGAACCTTTGAACTTGAGGAGTTTCCCATGAAGAGTTGCTCGTCATTTTCTACTGGTTTGTAGGTAGAGAACATCCATTTGTTGGAGCAAATTTGGTGAGTAGCGCCAGTGTCCACCCACCATTCTTTGGGGTTTCCTACCAAGTTACATTCAGATACAACTACAGAGAGATTAATGTCTGAAACATTTTCAGAAAGCTTTTCCAATTCTGTCATATTTGCTTGAGCCTTCTGTTCTTTCTTGAATTTCTTTGGCTTGCAACATTCATTTGATTTACGTCCTTGAATGCCACAGTTGAAGCACTTGCCTTTAAAATTTTTTTCTTGGCTTTGAAATTATCTTTGCCTTCGAGCTTCCTTTTGTTGTTATTGTTTAGTCCTTTGTTCTACTACATTAGCCTTTGCTTCAATGAAAATTTTTCCAATCTTCTTCTCAGATCCTCGATTGTCCTCTTCAATCCTAATTCGCATAATCAGTTCTTCAAGATTCATCTCTTTGCGTTTATGCTTAAGATAATTCTTGAAGTCTTTCGATGATAGTGGAAGTTTTTTAATCATTGAATCAACTTGGAATGAGTCACTTAATGACATTCCTTTAGAATGAATATCATGTAGAATTACGTGTAATTCTTGAACTTGAGTGATGACTGCTTTAGAATCTACCATTTTATAGTCAAGAAATCTACCGACAGTGAATTTTTTCATGCCAGCATCTTCAGTTTTATATTTGTTGTCTAAAGATTCCCAAAATTCCTTTGCAGTTTAAATTGTACAATACACATTATACAATGTATTGTCTAATCCATTCATCACATAATTTCTGCAAAAGAAATCAGCATGTATCCATGCATCAACCGCAACCAGTTTTTCCTTGTCAGTTTCTCCTTCAACAAGAGTAGGACAATCCTCTTGTAGAAACCTTGCCAAGTTCAATGTTGTGAGATAGAAGAGCATCTTTTGTTGCCAACGTTTGAAATCAGTTCCATTGAACTTTTCAGGCTTTTCTCCATGAGACAAACTCACAGCAGGAATGGTGCTTGTAGATGCCATTTCTGTTATACAAAAACAAACAGAAATAAATTTCTGTTATTGAAATTTTAACAAAATTCAAGCAACAAATTTTGTTTTTAGAATTTATGTTGTAAAGAAAAATCTTGTTTATAAAATTTCTGTTGTAGAAACTTCTGTTTAACAGATTTATATAATATATTTGGACAGGTTTTGTTAATGTCCAATACAATATTCATATATACTTAACATTCAGTACTATGTATTAACAATACTGTACTACTCATATATATTTAAACAAACAGAATACTATGTATTCAATAAAATTTCGAGAAAACTGTGTATTAACAGAATACTGTGTATTTTTATTATGTTCAAATATTGTTTCTACATCATACTGTTACTACAGAAAATTTGTTTTACAAAATTGTTTTGCAAAAAATTCTATTTATAGAATTTCTATTTTCCAAAATTATGTTTACAACTTCAGTTTAATAAACTTCTTTTGTAGAAAATTCTTGTTTACAGAATTTCTGTTTACAAATTAACAGAAAATACAAACAATAATTTCTTGAAATAGAAGATACACATCACAAAATGATATTAAATAAAACTATAATTACAGAAAACGTGAATTTGCTTCAAGATTGTTATTCTGTATATATAGTTTATATAATATACACTATTAAACTTAGTTTAACCAATACAGAATTAATAAAGTTTATGGTACTTACTTCACAAAATCAGATTGTAGATATACAAGACAGATAATTAAATTCAAGTCCTTTGAATTCACAAAGTCTCCTTGAATCAAATTTATTCCCTCACTAGTGCTAAAGGATTTATTGAATAATTGCTTCCCAAGATAAAACGAATTTTCAATTCTTAATTAGAAGCACTTCAAAATTAAGAACACTTCGAACGCAAATTCTATGTTATGTACTGAACTTTACAGGGAAAGAATGAACAGTAATGATGCATGAATACTAGGAAGGAATGAAGAAAAAATAATGCACAATGTTTACTGGCAGAGAAGGGAAAAAATTTCCAGAACAGGAAACGGGAAGGGAAAAAAATAAACTTATGTAAGAACGCACTCCCAAATAATTTATTTATAGAATATTTTATGACCGTTAAGGACCGGATATGACCGTTGGTTCATCAAAACGACGAAGTATCATGATAAAAAATATTAGACAGATTTTGTCTAAAAATATACATATCACGACCCACCCCAGGCCGGACTGTCCTCCGTCCAATCGAATCACGGTGGTTGCTTGCCATGACGTGGGTTCGAACCAAGCCTTGGGTAAGTCCTCTCCCTTCCACAAAAGTGGGGTGCCCCTTGGGGCCCTTCTCATTGAGCAAACATCCCATATATAAAATCTTCACATAACCAACTGATCCTTTCTGGAAATAAAAACATAATTCTTTAGCACATAATCCCCTTAGGTCCCTGAATAGTTTCTTTTAAAGAAGAACATAATTCTTTAGCAAAATTACCCCGCAATATACAAACCAACTGATCCTTTCTGGAAATAAAAAATAAACTGGCAAAATAGTATATGCAATTAAAAAATATTAACTGCAAATATAACATGCTCACTCTGCATCTTCCAAAGACAACATCAACTTTTTTAGTGATTTTTTCATCCTTTATACTCTTAATAAGATCACCAGTTTCTACAATCTCCTCAATAATATCTAAAACAATAAAAGGATTAGACACTTGCAAATAACAGATTGAGTTAGAAATAAAATCAAGGCCGAATTATATAATGATCATACAAATAAGATACGACTCATCCATATTCGAGCTTAAATCAGCAAACGAAACAAATAAGAAATCTTCCTTGGGGATATTCAACTTTATTGGAGGAGATATATCAGTTGTTGCCATAAAATTTAACTTAAACTTATGACGGGTGGATTTAAATTTGGCACTCTTATAACCAACAATAAAATTTGTCATATAGTATCCAACACCCTCTACCAGAATTTTTTTGAACATTTTTAGTAAAGAACTCTTGACTGATTACCACACTGTTATGAAGAGAGGAACAAAAATGTGACGCCCCTAAAATAGGTATACATCACCCATTCTGAGTCGCCAAACACATGGTACAGAAACAACTATAACTTTATTAATACAGTTGTCGTGCAAAATACGACAACACATAAACTGTGAGTTTAAATACAAATATTGTCTTCTAGACAATATCCACACTCAAATAAGTCCTCATTACAATTATTGATACACTATTTTATAAAATAGTGAGGACTACTAAAACAACTGTCTTGGAACATCACTCCACACCTCGACCACTCCCCGCTATATTCTCGTTTCCTGAGAAGAAAAATGGAACAAAAAGGAAAAGGGTGAGCTCAACTAGCCCAGTAAAGAATATTATGACTAAGATAATATAGAAAAAATCATCAAAAAATCATTCATCTTTGCACTATAGCCAAAGATATTCAGTTATATCATCATTTAGGACTGAGGATGATGAAAAATATTTTAAAGAAAATGAATCCAGTTAAACAAAAGAACAAATATTATGGATTCGTACTTCAGTTTATCCATGTTCAAAAACACCCCATAATATACTATGGTGGAGTAAAATTTAAGAATAATGATCAAAACATGGATACAATCAAAGCTAGTAACAAAAATAGACATCTGGGACAAAGAAAAGAAAATTTTATTTTTTGGTGAATAGTGTCGTATTCGTGAATAGTATCATATACGTGAACATTGTCGTATGCGTGAATAGTAATCCCGACACAAAAAGGTAGAAATCCCACAATAAAATTCATATCAATATTTCGGCATAATTATATTAGAAGAAATAATATTATTTATAAAAAAATAACATCCCTTACCTCAAAAGGACAGTACCTCTGACTGGAATACTGAATATAGTGCTGAAGGAACTTGCACCGTATAACAACACTGTTGGTCGATTTCGCAATCAATGAATACGTGCAAGTATACACGGTCAACAAGTAATAAAGTGAAAGTAAAGTATCGTTCCCACGAGGAATTATTTAATAAAAATTACCAAATACTAACTCTTAACCAAATCAATTTTATTTAAACAACTGCAAAAATAATAATTACAATTCTTAATTATAATTATTATAAGATATCTTTATAAATAAAAATAACAGGTACAAATAGTAAATCGAGGTATCCATTCTATGACAACTTTTGACTTTCCCTCTGTGTTGGTGCCTTTAGGATTTTTCTAATTAAGAAAACTAAATTAACTAATTAAACTGAATTTCTTTATAAATGAATTCAAATAAATAAAGTTTAAGACTACAATATCCCCAATTATGAACTATAAACCAATTATCCAACTATCCCAATTATTATGCCTATCGAATTGTTAACAGGAATTCTCAAATGCCAAAAGTCCTTTTCTAAGTGATCAAATGACTTCTATTTAATCGAGATTAATCTTGCTATATTCCTATGCAAAAAAATTGAATTAAACTCCTTCAATTCCAATTCCTTATGTGTTACATGCGGTGAACAAATATTTCCATTCAATTCACGAACCTAATTATTCGTCATGCAAATAACTAAGACATATGTTATCATGCCCAGTTTTAACCCTAGATCTCCTATTTCAATTCCTTCTAGAGTAACAAGGTAATTACTGATCAAATAATTAATCAATTAACACAAGGCAAGATAAACAACTCACTTTGACACAAATAATTGGAATAAATTGAATAACTAATTTATAGACATAAAAGGTTCAATTGAAATCTTAATAAAAGAGTTAGTTCATAATGAATGAATTAAAATCAAGAATCCATAACTGAATAGACATTAAAAGATAAAAGTATGATAAGAGAAGAGAAGAGAATAGAATCTATTGTCAGCAAATCTGATGCTCCCCTCTTGCTCTTGCTCTTGATCTCCAGTGTTCCTCAATTTGATTCGATCTTCAATGGCTAATTAAGAACTAGGGTTTATATTCTAATCTAATTGAGTGTTTTATCTAGTCTAATCTATGTAATCTCCCTTTATTTTATGCCTTACATCATGTATTTATAGGTTATAAGTCAAATTTTTAGCTTAAGAACAAACTCAATCCAATTTAGAGTCAAAAAGGTGTCAAAATTCGCCCCAAAATGTGTCCAAGCTTGACCAATCTCTTCCCCAAAGACTCCAACGCTTGGGCACGGCATTACTAACATCGCTCTTGCCCCAGTAGCCACGAGCATAGGCTTAAAATGGGCGCCCTGGCGTTGGAACATTTTTGAAAATTTTCTGCTCCAACGTCCTTTGGGAAAATAGCCATAACTTCTTCGTCCGAACCCCGATTTCGATGATTCAAGATGTTCTGGAAATAGGAGACGTAGATCTACAACTTTAATTCTTTAAGTGTTTCAAAATAAGGTTAGGAGAAATACTCAAATTGGCTCTGAAGTGACTGCTGTGTAAATGGCAAGCCAAAAGTACGAATCTAGCCACCCCAAACGTCGATCCAAGTAACTTTTGTCCCAATTCCTACAAAACAACGTAAAACATTCATGAATAGACACAAACACTTAAAATCAACCAAAAGATTAAGCTCAAACGCACTCAATTCATGTGTATAAAACTCACTCATCAAATACCCCCAAACTTAAACCTTTGCTTGTCCTCAAGCAAAAATACAAAAGAACTAAAAATAAACAACCGAACTCAGCTACATGAATGAATATGCATGATCTACTTCCTAATATACCTACGAACCCAGTAATAAATTAGTATATTATATAGCAACAGGGTTCAAAGATACTATTGATACTCAAACAATATATCCAATCAAGTCAAAATCCATAACTCTAACCAATTAGTCAATCCAAACCGATCATCACCCATGTTGTGTGTGTGTGCTTGTTAACCATTCTAACCAACTACAATTCAAGATAATCACATAACAAACTTCTTAGAAGGAAGTTTTCAGTTCCAATTCAATTACTTTTGTGAACATGACAACTGCAGTTAAAACTAAGCAATTACCAAGTCTTAGGGTAAATACAAGATTTATTTACACTTTTATTCAACCACGAGGGCCTTTTTGCTCTTTCTCGTGTTTTATTCATTTTTTTATTTTTCTCATGACTGTGCAATGTCTTATTCCCTTAGACTTTTCAGTGCTTCCTTAACTTGAAGCTTTAACCAACGACTCCCAAGCCATTAAGACCTTAGGGGCGCTAGGTGTAAAGACAATCCCCTGGGCTTACTTACTCAAGTAAAGAAAGGCCACAAAACTAGACAAGCATGCCACGGTGTTTATTCTCTTTTTTCTTCTTTTTCTGGATTTTTTATTCTTTTTTTTTTCTTTTCATCATTTCTTTTTTCTTCTTTTTTTTTTATTTTCATTTTGCATATATATACCCCATAGATTCCCCCAAACTCAAGCTTTTACGTCATTCCAACCTTTACCGCCAGTTCACTAACTTCCTTAAATTTTAACCAAGATTTTCCCTCAGAAACAAATTATGAAACCCTTGAACCAAGTGGATTAAAACAGTTAAACTTTAAGTGTTAACCGGTTATATAAGTTTAAGACAAGCTCAAATTATCATCATGATTAAGATTAGAACTCATCATCAATTATCAACATTGTTCAAGTTAACATGCAAAACCAATCTTATCATAGGCCGAGCTAAGACCACACCAACCGATCACACAGATTCATGCAAAAAAAAATGCAATTATACTACATGAACACATACTAATGCAACACATATATGAATATGCAAATAACTACCATGTATTATATGCAACATAAAAAAAACACAATACTAACACATAAAAAAAATGAACTACCATGCAGATAACTAACTATATGCAATGCAACACTAAAGTGCCCCTAAACTTAAACTATACATTGTCCTCAATGGCTGAAATAGAAAAAAGTAGAACAGAGGACTTCCTTGAAAATATAACAATCTTCCTCCTTGTCCACTAAGTTTGGAGAATATGCTAAGCACATGGAACAAATTGGGCACCTCACTTGAATTTGACTTGAAGAATCTGTAAACCATGATAGACGCAATTTTATTAAATCCTAAATAAATGCAAATTCAAAACTACTAATATAAAACCTAATAAAAACTAAAAATAAAAATTAAACTTGGGTTGCCTCCCAATAAGCGCTTGTTTTATAGTCTCGGCCTGACTTCTTCAATTCTCTATCCAATTCCCCTACGAAAATTGAGGAACCCTCCATCCATCAAAAGCAATGTCTCTTTTGGGAGGTTCCCATTAGTAATGACCCTTGAATGAAAGTCACCTAGCATGCTCTTTGTATATATGTTCCCCATTAAGAACGTCCAAAAACTAGGTGTTTCCTCCATTATGTCGATAATCAGATTAGGGCATTGAAGCTTAATAAACATAATGGAATCTTCCTCTATCTTCTCCTTTTCATCCCACCATGACTCCACAACTGTACTAGCTCTTATGTCACAAAGAGCTTTGTCGACGACATGACTGTCAATTGGGCATGGTTTTGCTGCCCGGATTCTTGAACTTTGGTGGAGGAGGCACATGAGATACTAATGAAATCGATTCATCTTCATTGAATCTTACAATTAAATCTTCGTCGATCTCCTTTTCTTAGTTTCCAATTGTTTCCTCTCTTGCAACATCTTGTGGCTCATCTAGTTGCAGATTTTGTTTGGGATCTCCATCAGTCTCGGAATCCATGTCATAGGGCCAAGTGTATTGAGGACAAATGTTCGAGGCATTGGTTAGTTGTTCCATTTGGTTCGTAAAATTTTGACTCAATGTCTCTCGATTAATCCTCCGTTTCTCACTTGAAGCTATGAACTTGGACAAAGCTTCCTCCCAATTTGAATGTTCTTCCTGTTGTAGTGGAGGTGGACACGAGAAATCCGATGGGTATGTTGGACTTGGAGCATAAAATTGATCTTAATGAGTATGGCTCCATGAAAAATCCGGGTGATACCCCCAATCCTGATAATAGTTGTTGGGATAGACATAATTATTGGGGTAATCACCACCATACTGTACCGGCTCGAAACTGATGGGGCATTGATGACTCATATGATTTCCAGCACAATAATCACAAGTAATTGCCACACTTTGACGACGTTGTGCTTCAAAAACGTCTAACCTCCTCGAAAGTGTCTCAATCTGTGCTGACAATGCAGAAAGTGTCGCGAGTCTGTCAATCTCCGCTCCCCTTGACTGAGTCATTTTTACCATCCTTCGACTCTGTTGGGCTGCGATAACCTCCAACGTCTTCGAATTTGCCTCATTTTGTATTGGCTCTACAGAAAATGTATTAAGTTCATCAATCCCTATTTCCCTTGGTTGAGTCTGTTCGTGTTTGACCATTGATACGCAAAGTCTTCCGTGGTACCTGAAAAGAGAGAAATATAGGAAGATAATTAAAAAATAAATAAAAATAAAAATAAAAATGTTTAAATTAAGACTAATTTGATTGAAATTAATATTGGTAAAAAAATATTAAACTAATTCCCCAGCAACGGCGCCAAAAACTTGTTGGTTGATTTCACAATCAATGAATACGTGTAAGTATACACGGTCAACAAGTAATAAAGTGAAAGTAGAGTATCATTCCCACGAGGAATTATTTAATAAAAATTACCAAATACTAACTCTTAACCAAATCAATTTTATTTAAACAACTGCAAATTGTGATTTTTCTAATTAAGAAAACTAAATTAACTGAATTGCTTTATAAATGAATTCAAATAAATAAAGTTTAAGACTACAATATCCCCAATTATGAACTATAAACCAATTATCCAATTATCCCAATTATTATGCCTACTGAATTGTTAACAGGAATTCTCAAATGCCAAAAGTCCTTTTCTAAGTGATCAAATGACTTCTATTTAATCCAGATTAATCTTACTATATTCCTATGCAAAACAATTGAATTAAACTCCTTCAATTCCAATTCCTTATGTGTTACATGCGGTGAACAAATATTTCCATTCAATTCACGAACCTAATTATTCGTCATGCAAATAACTAAGACACATGTTATCATGCCCAGTTTTAACCCTAGATCTCCTATTTCAATTCCTTCTAGAGTAACAAGGTAATTACTAATCAAATAATTAATCAATTAACACAAGGCAAGATAAACAACTCACTTTGACACAAATAATTGGAATAAATTGAATAACTAATTTATAGACATAAAAGGTTCAATTGAAATCTTAATAAAAGAGTTACTTCATAATTAATGAATTAAAACCAAGAATCCACAACTGAATAGACATTAAAAGATAAAAGTATGATAAGAGAAGAGAAGAGAATAGAATCTGTTGTCAGCAAATCTGATGCTCCCCTCTTGCTCTTGCTATTGATCTCCAGTGTTCTTCAATTTGCTTCAATCTCCAATGGCTAATTAAGAACTAGGGTTTATATTCTAATCTAATGGAGTGTTTTATCTAGTCTAAATTGTGACGCCCCCAAAATAGGTATACATCACCCATTCTGAGTTGTCAATACACGGTACAGAAACAACTACAACTTTATTATTACAACAAAGAAATCTGTGTTTAAATACGAGATATTGCCATCTAAACAATATCCACATACAAATAAATCCTCATCATAATTATTCATACATTATTTTACAAAATGGTGAGGACTACTAAACAACTCTCTAAAACCATCATTCCATACCCCAGACTGCGTACTGCTTACATTCTCGCCTCCACGAGAAGAAAAATGGAACAAAAAGGAAAAGGGTGAGCTCAACTAGCCCAGTAAAGAATATTATGACTAAGATAATACAGAACAAATTATCGTTAGTCTTCAACAAGGAAAAAATCTAATAGAATACAATAGACAACAAGTTTTAAATCAATACTCGCGACGGAAAATATTAATTCATAGAAGAGTTACGTAGAGGATGAAATCTACTAATATCTATGAATTTAACGGTCCATCATCAATATTTTATCCTGTAACATCAATCAATATATATACTGAATCATATATTTATCCTTGCACTACGAGCCAGGACATTCACCACCGATCATGTTCATCTAAACACTGCTCATCTTTGCATTACGGGCCAAAGATATTCATCGAAATCATTCATCTTTTGCACTACGGGCCAAAGATATTCATAATATCATCATTTAGGGCCGAGGATGATGAAAAATATTTTAAAGGAAGCGAATCCAAAGAAACAAAAGAACAAATATTAAGGATTCGTATTTTAAACAATCCAAGTTCAAAAATACTTCATAAGTAATCAGAGTGGAGTAAAATTCAAGAATGATCAAAACATGAATACAATCAAAGCTAGTATCCATAGTAGATATTTTGGACAAAAAGAAGAAATTTTATTTTTTGGTGAATAGTGTCAGATATCGTGAATAGTGTCGATATATCGTGAATAGTAACTCAACACCAAAAGATAGAAATTTCACAAAAAAAATCTTCACGCTTCGTGAATAGTACTCGTGAATAGTAACTCATGAATAGTAACTCATGAATAGTAACCCCGACATGAAAAAGTTCCAAATTTGACAAAAGTTCCAACCAATATTTCAGTATAATGATATTGAAGAAATAATATCATTTGAGAAGAAAATAACATCCCTTACCTCGAAAGACAAGATTTAGTTGAAACACCTGGATATAGGCTATGACTTGAACTTGCACTTAGTATAGCAATACTCAAAATACTCACAAGAATACTACGATAATATAGAGAGAAAACTTGAGTTTACGTGTGATTTTCAATTCTAACCTAAGCACCCTATTTATAGGAAAATGCTTACAACACCAAAGCAGAAAATTGAATATAATATTAATATATATATATATATATATATATATATATATATATAATTGTCAAGCCCACTTTTACCAACTGATTTAAGATCATTAAAAACACATGTGAGCCACTCAATTTCAACAAAAACGTTTTTCTTACAAAAACATTTTAAACTCCAAAACCAATTATTTGAACTCCAAAACTTCAATAATTCATAATAAATAGCTCTTTTATCGGAAAATTCAATCTCACGATTTTCCATAGGAAATTCCATTATCTACAACTTTGCGGAAGAAAGTTTTTTCAAATTCCAAATGAAATTGGCCAAAATTCATAAGCAAGCGATTTTATAAAGTTATAATCAAATTTCTACCAATAATTGTGTCCACCAACACACAAAATATGTGTTAAACATTTAATGCCACAAAATACTCTTCCTCCTCATATACTCATATATCCCACATTCATTATAAAAATATCACCGTTAATATATTATTAAAATAATATATTTAAATGAATTATTTTATCGTAAAAAGATAAAATATTAATTTTAACAATTGTCACATTAAAATTTTCTCCATCTATATCCACATAAAATTAATATTTTTCTCATCATATAAATCAATAATTAATTATTCATAAATAATATTACGAGAATCACAAGATCTTGTGACCGGTAGTTCCCTGTGAAAGAGGGGCTTTTCAATAAGAATTTCTCTTTTCTAAGCGCAATTAGGTGACCAAACCTCTCCTTGACAGAACTTTCTAGACATTGCCAATAATGTTATCTAATAATATTATTCGGATAATATGAATTATTGCTTCGATAATGAAAACAACGTGTAATGACAATTATTGAAACAACAAAGAATATAAAATATCAACGCAAGAATTATTAAATCAATAAAATAAAATCTTAAGAATTATTCACGTAACCATTATTGAGTAGTACCTTCTTACGTAAGAATCAATAATTGGTGCAATACCGTACCTTCTTGTTCACAACGCGTATTAGTGTGTTTTAACCACCGGGTATTCCAACAATGATAATTGATAAATAATTACGTACAGATATTTATAAACAACTTATATTTGTCGTTTTCTTCATCCAATCGCTTTCCGTTATGGGGCCCACAAAAGATCGCCATACATCGTATTTAATATTCCCCGACAAAGATTTAATATTCCACGACCAAACGAATATTCCCCGACAACAATGAATATTTTATTACCACTTGCTTATTTAAAATATTTGCGCATTTTACCCATAACTATCCACATTAATCAAATCCATCCTTATTATTTCAAAATAATAAATAAAGGAAATTCCTTTTTATTTTAAAAAAATTTCGGGGTCTTACATAATCTATGTAATCTCCCTTTATTTTATGCCTTACATCATGTATTTATAGGTTATAAGTCGGATTTTTAGCTTAGGAACAAACCCAATCCAATTTGGAGTCAAAAAGGTGTCAAATTTCGCCCCAAAAAGCGTCCAAGCTTGACCAATCTCTTCCCCAACGCTGGGTACGGCGCTACAACACTGCTCCCCAGCGCCCCGGCACTGAGCATAGGCTTAAAATGGGCGCCCCGGCGATGGAACATTTTTGAAAATTTTCTGCTCCGACGTTCTTTGGGAAAATGGCCATAACTTCTTCTTCCTAACTCCGATTTCGATGATTCAAGATGTTCTGGAAAGAGGAGACGTAGATCTACAACTTTCATTCTTTAAGTTTTTCAAAATAAGGTCCGGAGAAATACTCAAATTGGCTCTGAAGTGACTGTTGTGTAAATGGCAAGCCGAAAACGCAAATCTAGCCACCCCAAACGTCGATCCAAGTAACTTTTGTCCCAATTCCTACAAAATAACGTAAAACATGCATGAATAGACACAAACACTTAAAATCAACCAAAAGATTAAGCTCAAACGCACTCAATTCATGTGTATAAAACTCACTCATCAAATACTCAAAGTATCAAAATACTCACAAGAATACGCTCGATAATATAGAGAGAGAAAACTTCAAATTCTGGTGTGATTTTTAATTCTAACCTAAGCACCCTATTTATAGGAAAATGCTTAGAACACCAAAGCAGAAAATTTAATAAAATATTAATATTTTCAAAATAAATTCCTACGCACACCACACCAGACCAAAGCATCAGCCATCCACCCTACAAAAATAAGAAAAACATTTTTCTTAATAAAAACATTTATAACTCCAAAAATCAATTATTCTGAAACTTCAATAATTCATAATAAATAGCTCTTTTATCAGAAAAATTCGAATCTTATGTTCATTCCATAGAAAATTCAATTCTCTATAACTTTGTAAGTTTAAGTTTTCCAAATTCCAAGCAGAAATTGATCGAAATCCACATACGGATTATTTTGCAAGCTATAATCAAGTTTCAGTCAAAAAATGGGGTCCACAAACATGTTTAACATGTTTTTAACATTTATTGTAATAAAAATACTCTTCCTCCTCATATATTCATATATCCCACATTCATTGTAAAATTATCACCATTATTATATTATTATATTATAATAATATATTTAAATGAATTATTTTATCAAAAAAGATAAAATATCAATTTTCAATAATTGTCATTTTTCTAAAAATTCCTCCATTTCTATTCACATAAATAAATATTTTCCTTATCAAATAAATCAATAATTAATTATTTACAAATAATATTACAGAATCACAATAATGACAACCAGATCGTTCCCAGGAAAGAGGGGGCCTTCTAATAAGGATTTCTCCTTACTGGCGCACAATTAATTGATCAAACCTCTCCTTAGACAGAACTTCCTTAGACATTGCCAATAATGCTATCTAATAATATTATTCAAATAATATGAATTATTGATCTGATAATAGGAAATACTGTGCAGTGACAATTATTGAAATAACAATAATATAAAATATCAACGTAGCAATTATTGAATCAATAAAATATTGAACAGTAATTACTGTAACAATTATTGAGTAGTGTATTCTTACGTAAGAATCAATAATTGGTGCAATACCGTGTGCTACTGTGTAACAACTTGTATTATTGTGTTTTAATCATCGGGTATTTTAACAGTGTTAACGGTAACAATTACGTTGTTATTTATAAAAACTTATACTTGTCGTTTTCTTCATCCAATCGCTTTCCGTTATGGGGTCCACACAAGGCTGCGCCGTCGTACGAATATTCCCCGATAATAAGAATATTCCACGACCAACCGAATATTCCCCGACAACAATGAATATTTTATAACCACTTGCTTATTTGAGATATTTGCGCATTTTACCCATAACTAACCACATTAATCAAATCAACCCTTACTATTTCAAAATAATAAATAGAGAAAATTCAATTTCATTACTAATAAGTTAGGGTCTTACAAAAAATGATTAATTTTAACAAATAAAGGGAACTGAATTTTGATTTACAATTAGTAGTATATGAAGGATTATAAAAAATGATACCTTTTCATCGAGTAATATCATTTCAATAGTATTAATATGTTCAGGATTCACAAAATTTGGGATGGTTAACTGGCGGATTATTCGGACTTTCAACTTCCAATCATGTCTGTCTGGAGTTATAAAAGAAATGAAGTCCACTCTTCGAGCCATTGATAGTACAAAAATTGCAACAAAAGAAGAAGAAGAAGAGAATACCCAAAATACACAAAATTATCTAACAGAATAACCCTTTGTATTCTCGACAATAAATATTAAAATAATAGATCCTTTCATCGACATGTTGATTCAAAATACACAAAATTATCTAACAGAATACCCCTTTGTATTCTCAACAATAAATATTATGAGAGAAGAGAAGATGAAAAGATTTGTGAATGAGGCTGATTGGGTTAGGGTATCTTCAAAAATGAAGTGTAAAAGCCGAATGTGAAAGGATTTTATATGGGTTAGGGCAATGAAGCGTTAATAGCGTGTAAGCCAAATTGTCAAATAACCAATTTGAGTTGAATCCATCAGCAAAAGAGAATATGGTTATAAATGCTATTGATGATAGATAACATTAAAGAAGGGGAGTGATATATTTTATTGTTAAATGGGCAATGATATAAAAGAAATGAAGAGTTTTTTTTTATAAAACGTGTAAAAGTACATCAAATCATTTTGGGGAAAATTTGTGTGTCAATTATTTTTTTGTTTTGGAGGGAAAAATAAAGCTTATATGTATTATACTTTTATATATAGTATGATAACTCATAAACAAATACCGAGGGATTTTCAAAAACTCCTCTAAAAGACGAATAATATATATCCTTTCACCTACAGGTTGATTCAAAATACACAATTATCTAACAAAATACCCCTTTGTATTCTCGACAATAAATATTATGAAAGAAGAAAAGATGAAAAGATTTGTGAATGAGGCTGATTGGGTTAGGATATCTTCAAAAATGAAGTGTAAAAGCCGAATATGAAAGGATTTTATATGGGTTAGGGTTAGGGTTAGGGTTAGGGTTAGGGTTAAGGCTGAGCAAGAAATCAAATTAGAACCGAAACCGCATTAAAAACTGCACAAACTGCACCAATGGTTCCGGCGTATGTGGCGTTTTTAGGTGAATTAAAAAACCAATTTTATGGTTTCGGTTTGGTTACTAGCCAAAATCGCACGCATAAAATCGAAACCGCACCAAATAATCATCATGTTTTATTAAATTTGATACGAGTATATATAATTTCTCTACTATAACATATTCTCCCCATTTTATTTTAGAATACACATATTACAGGATTGAATTAAGAATCAATAGTATCAATTATGTTTGCAAATCAAGAGTGACTTAGTATTTAATAAATCAAATGTGATAACATAGAATTAATTAGCCATATAAATGTTGATGCATTGAACTATTTTGCTAAAATAGCTCCATGATTGTTCATTGCATAATACGTTTGCGTAGATGATTTTGCTAACTATTTTACGATTTTATTATTTCAATTGATTTTGGAACCGAAACTGCACCAAATGAAACCAAATCGCATAGTTCAAAACTGCACCAAACCAATCACAAAAGGTTTCATGTGCGATTTTAGATTTTTCAAATCGTACCTAAGCGGTTTCGTGTGCAAATGAAGAGTTAATAGCGTGTAAGCCAAATTATTAAATACTCCCTCCATTCCTATTTAATTGAAGTTTTAGAGAACAAATTTTGTTCCTATTTATTTGACGTTTGTAGATTTCTAAGAGATATTGATTACTTCATAAATTACCTTTAAACATTTAATACTCTCCTTAATTCTCTTCTATTTTTTCAGGCTATGTTTTCTCACTCTTTTAATATCTTAATGGTATACTCTCTTTCACTCTCTTGTAATTCCTATATTTTCTCTATCCTTTAACAATATTTCTCTCTCATCTTTACCATCTACAATTTAGCTTTTCATTTATATATGCAAGAGTGTTTTTGGTAATACATAATAATTTTACTGGAGTTTTTATAGGAGTTTTAAATTTTTTAATAGTTGTGCAAAACTCCAAAACGTCAAATAATTAGAAATGGAGGAAGTAACCAATTTGAATTGAATCCATCGACAAAAGAGAATCTGGTTATAAATGTTATTGGTGATAAATAACATTAAAGGAGGGGAGTGAGATATTTTATTGTTAAATGGGCAATGATATAAAAGAAATGAAGAATTTTTTTTTAAAAATGTGTAAAAGTACGTCCAATCATTTTGGGAGGAAATTTGTGTGTCAATTGTTTATTTTTTTGTTTTGGAGGGAAAAATAAAGTAAGTCTATTCTACTTTTATATATAGTATGAAGTATGATGCACTTGCAGCAAGGATCTTAGACGGACCTTACTCACGGACTAGCAACGGACCAAAGAAAAAAACACGCGGGTTGCCGTTCCTTATTTCTTCTCTCTCCTCACTTTCTTATCAGAACAAAAGAAAGGCCGCCCAGGCCATCTCGTGCTCTCTCCTCGCAAGACGTGTCGTGGAGCGTCAATCTCGTGTTCTCTCGTGCTCTGTCGTCGAGTTCGGCGCCCGCCCATCCTCTCGATTCGAAATCAGCCATCTCTCCCTTCAATCTTCAACAAGGTATGCCGCTGATTAAATCCATTCTGAAAACTAGGGCTTAGATAAATCACTTAAATCTACCCAAATCTTCCTTTCAAATGATTTAATTGATAACATTCTGAAATTCTACCCAAATCTGCTGTTTAAATCTACCCAAATCCATTCTTGCTTTGGAGTTTTGCAGCCTTGAGAGGACGGTAAAATTATGGTTGTACTAACTAAAGATTAAGTTTTGCTTCCACGAGGAGCTTTGCTCAAATTACTGAATTGACTACCAGATTTGTAATCAGAGAATACCTCAACATTTGGAAATAGTCTAACAAATGAGATAGCTATATGTTGTCTTGGGATTTTCATTTCTGCAATTAAAGCCAAATTTTAACTTCGACTGCTTTCATTTTTGTGAAGTACTTGTAAAACTCTTAACTTGGTCTGCTTGTATTTTGAATAAGTGTTTTAGTTTTCAATAATTGGTTACCTTTCCCCCCTTCCCTAAACATGCCAATCAAGCAGGGTATGAGTTGTCTTCAGGCTAAGTTTGAAAAGTACCAATAAGGTGGTTGTAAACTGGTAATAATCATTATAGAAATAGTCATTTGTGAGCTCATTTCTGTGTTTTTGTGATTCTTTGACTGCTTTTGATTCTTGTTGGCTGATATTACTGATGTGATAATAGAAAAACATGTTTCCATGGTCTTTGCCTTAATTGCTTTAGTAGTTTAGTTCAAGTTATGCGGCACTCCTTTGAGGCTTTGACATTTAAGGTAATTGGTGTCCATGTTGCTTAATTCTAGTGCAGACTTTAGCAATACAAATTGGTTGAGATGAAACTAAGTTGCTATTTGACCCATGCTTTTTTATCTTAATTGTAGATTCCCCCATGTTTACCCTAAAAAATTTTGAGGATGCAAGCAAAGAATTAATTCTCACTGACGAGGAGGTGGTGCGCTTCCAGATTGGGGAGGTATTTGCTCATGTACCAAAGGATGAAGTCGAGACTAGGATAGAGCAGATGAAAGAGGCGAATGACAAAAACCTAGAGAAACTGGAGGAAGAGAAGGGATCCATTCTTGCACAGATGGCCGAGTTAAAGAAGATTTTGTATGGGAAGTTTAAGGATTCTATCAATCTTGAGGAGGATTAGTGCAATTTCAAGTTTTAATTGTGCTCATTAATTTCTCAATTTCAAGTTTGTACCAGATTATATTGCACACTTTATGACTGCTTTGCTATGGACAGATCAATTGTTACGAATCAGTTGTGTCACATTTGAATTGAATTCTGTTACTTCCTAGGCAATGTTTTGTTTAATTAGTTGCTTGACGCCTTTATCTTAAAATTTTATTGTGAAATGCATAACTTTTAGTCTTATAGTTCCCCACTTCCCCTCTTTATAGTATGTTGTTTTGTTTCTTAAAGTGCCTACAGAAACTCTAATACTTGTTTCAACCATGAGAAAACAAGGCAGATAATAGCTTAAATGTGCTTGGTTTCCTTTACGGGTTCTCTATCCTTTGTGTTTATGGCAAGGGTGTTATTAGTGTGTTATTTGACCCATTCTAGAATTCATTTGTGTTTTTTTTGTGATCAACATATAATAAAAGTTCATTTTGGAGTAATGTCATGAAGAAAGCAAATCCTCTATTTTATCCGTGCTGTAAGAACTAAGAAGCTTAGTGGATTAAGATAATAACGTTCCAGCAACATCATAAACATCATCTCAAGTAGTGAAAGAAAAAAGTGATAACACTGAATGTATCATGCATTCTCAGTTTCAAAATACATCCCAATAATACCATACATTTACATTGTGAATTTGACTACATCCACAAAATATACAAAACTATCTATAAAATTAAGTTGCATTGCACTACTTAATCATGTGCAAAACAGCCTAAAAACCAAAATATAAGTGTAACCCCTGCATTAACTCGAGGCTCTACATACTCTAGCATTAACACTTCATTACAACAAACCCAATAGCGAGCACCACCGCCCTTCTTCTTCATAATAATAGAAACAATTGGAACCTTCAATCAAACATAGTCCTCAAATCGTTTACGGTTTGACTAAGATCCCTGTTCAAAAATGCGTAGTAGAGTTAGTTCACCAACAAAAATATTTCATTAAGATGCCTTGTAGAGCATGCATTTATGTGATAGAACCGGATGATGACCCTCAATCACTCGTAAATAAGTTATCACAAGGATAAAGCTTTATGACTTGCCTTTAATTGAAAATGATAACATAACAATGAAATTGCTACACGATGAACAATGTCAATTATAAAAATATTCTAAAACAAATCAATGCCTAAGACTTAGCTATGAGACCAAAAGTGTAAGGAACATAAGGGCCAACTTGGGGAGGGGTTGTAAACCAAAACCGTCGCGTGTTATTTCCAATGCCAATCTCATAGTAATATTTGGTGTCATACTGCACAGATAAGGAAATGCTTCAAATTTTAAGTTCTAAAAATTTGGAAAATACAAATTGAATTGAACCTCCATTAAGTAATTTATCATGAAAGAGGCAAGAAACTTGCTTATATGATGTTTATGCTCAAAATAAAAAACTGGACATTTGGAAATAATTTATCATGAAAGAAGTAAGAAACTTGCATATATGATCATCATACCATGCTCGATCACCATGAAGCAGTTACTATTGTTTGTTGGAAATAATAGTGAAAATCTCCAGATTATAGCTTCTAAATTTAAACACCCAAGAATTACAGCTAGAAACTAGCAGATTCTAGGGTTTGCCCCACAAAAAATATTAACTCAAAAAGGAGCAATTATAGAAAATCAAAACACAAAATCTAAAAATATAAGCCTAATTCAACACTAACAACAAGAAAATTCAGAAACCCACTTCAAATTTTGTTACCTTGTAGTGAATCGACGCTCCACGAGACGGCTTGTAGTGAATCAAGTTTAACGCTGCACGAGACGGCTTGTAACCCCACGATCGACGTCCACGAGACGGGCACGGAAGGCTTGCAACCCCTAGATCGACGTCCACGAGACGGGCATAGAAGAAATTTTCGAGATAGAAAGCGACGAGGAGAGAGAGAGAGAGCACGAGATTGATTGTGAGGAGAGAGAGCACGATGGGCGACCTTTCTTTTGTTCTGATAAAAAAGTGAAGAGAGAGAAGAAATAAGGAGCGGCAACCCGCGTGTTTTTTTTCTTTGGTCCGTTGCTAGTCCGTGAGTAAGGTTCGTCTAAGATCCTTGCTGGATGCACTTGATCCTCAAAGATATATATATATATATATATATATATATATATATATATATATATATATATATATATATATATATATATATATAAAGCGAGATCGAGAGAATTCCTTTAAATAGCATTCCTCCTTAAATATCACTATTTTATTAAAACTACGTCGTTTTGGAGTCTTTTTTAAAAAATAAGTGGGCCCGTGAGTGGCATTTTTGTAAATAAAAAGAAAGCAAGTGGGACCACTCTCTTTTAAAAGACTCCAAAATGACGTAGTTTTAATAAAGGAGTGTTATTTAAGGAGAATGCTCTTGATCCTTGCTATATATATATATATAGACAATGAATCCTGTCCGGACTCCCGAACAGGTCCAAAATCCGGACCCAACAATTTATTTATTTTTTTTGTAGAACAACTAAAATAAAAATAAAAATTATGGAACTTGAAATTTTACATAATACAGTGTTTTGGGTGTGATTTGGATACATATATCAAAACATAATACTGTACATACATTTTTTGGTATAGATTTAAATCACGCCCAAAACATTATATTATGGGAAAATTTTAGTTCCATAATTTTTTATTTATTTTTTAGTTTTAAAAAAAAGCCAAAAAAAAAAGTGAAATGCGAGAGTCCTGGACTTGCTTCCGGACTATATATATATATATATATATATATATATATATATATATATATATATATATATATATATATATATATATAGGATTCTTTCTCAACTTACTAAAGTTACGGACTAAAGACGAACTAGGGGAAAAAACACGCGGGTTGTCATCATGGGTCAAATTACTAACAAAATAAAACCCAATAATCATCAGATGCAAAAATCGATTTCTCTCTCCAACTCTTCCCCCTCTTTCTCATGCGATCATCAGAAAGCGATTTTAAAAGTAAAGGTAAAGGCCAACGGAAGGTCTCCGGCCAACGAAACCATAGCAAACGGATCGAAAGGTAAAGCTCCTTAATTTTATTGGGTTTGTAATTTTTGTTTATTGCATTAAAAATCTAGGGTTTGTTCTTTATGAGTTTTCCTCATATGGGTTGTCAAGTAAGAAATCTAGGGTTTATTCTTTATAATTGGGTAAATTATAGTGTATTGATTGTAATCGGAGGTAAAATATATTGTAGGTACCTTACTGCCATTTTACTCAATAGATTGCAGAAGATGACATGTTTGGTAAGGAGATATCCAATACTTGTATATAATTGATAAGAAAATGGGTAGTTGCTTTTTCTCCCTTTTCTCTAAAAAAAATCAATAATATAAGCATTGAATTTACAATATCGAAAGGTAAAATTATGGCAAATTTTGATAATATAAACATTGAAAATTGAAATTGAAAGGAATAATTTGTGGAAGAGGAATAAATTTCATTGTGAACAGGTGTTAGCTTTGTCAAAGTATATTATTGGTGAAAAGTGGACTGAGTGAATCTCAGAGTTGGCATCATTTTTGGGTGGATTGTGTTGTTTTCTGTGGTGGGGTATTTTGTGGGAAGTGAACTAGTAAATCCTTTTGGTTTCTATGATTTAAGTAAACCAACTCATCTGGTCCGGAAAAGAAATGTTATTTGAATATGGACTAGATGTTTTCATGATTCAGAGGAGCTCTAGGATTTATGAATATGATACTTGATTTAATTCCTTGCATCTTTAAGTAAAGTTATGAATATGATACTTGCATTGTGAAATGTACCATATTCCCTTCTCTAAAAAAAAGGTCGATAATATAAGCATTGAATTTACAGTATTGAAAGGTAAAATTATGGTAAATTTTCATTCTGTTATTATAAGATGTTTTTGATTTTGATTTTTTTACTTTTTGATTTCTCTTTTATCAGAAGCCTTTATATGATTGTAAATAATTTTACATTTAGTTCTGCACGTGAATTATTATATGCATCTACTACAGATTAATAGAAAATTTGAATAATGGCTCATGACATTCTGCAGGTCCATTATACAGTTGAAGATCTTGCTATTATGTAATCATTTTATTATCAAAAAAATAAAAATATATATTTAATTGTAAAACCAATAGAAAAGACTTTTTCATGTGTAGATGATCCACCTATGTCCAATAAGCCGGGACCAGACTAGTGAAGAAAACCCACCTATGTTGTTGTCATGTGGGCATGTGCTCTGCAAGCAATCTATCACAAAGTTGTCAAAGAACAACAACACAAGGCGTTTCAAGTGCCCTTACTGCCCGTCGGAGGTTGAAGTAGCTCAGTGTAGGCAACTGTATTTCTAATGTATATACTGACATGCACACTGTATTTGTCGAAGACTCTTAAGTTCTCTCCCTCTCCCACAGTAATTTAGAATGACTTTGTATATTTGGTCTGTAGCATGAATAACTTCTTGAATACGTGATAAAAGTACAAACATAATCAGTGCATTACAACTTGAATGCCAAGTATGAATGAAAACTTTACTTTTGATGTGATCAATGAAATTACTTTTATTTGGTCTGTATTTGTATGACTTTGTATGCCAGTATAATGTAGTTAATTTTCATTCATACTTGATTACAGCTACAGATGCAATTAGGGGCTCAGGGAATTACAACTTGTTTTCAGATTTCATCATTAGCCATTAGTCCCACTGATTAACAGAAATTAAAGCCAACATTTCCCTATCAATTAGCATATGAAGCAAGTTTCTGATTTATTACAATTAACACTACCACTAAACAATATTTAACAATGTTTAAATTCTAGCTCAAACAAATGGCAATCAATCTTCAGCTCAATGATATGTTCCCAAATAACCTACTCAGCAACAAAATAATATCATACATTCACCCTTATGAAATTTACAGCATCGAGTCATTTCACTAAGATAGTTCAACAATTGTACACCTAAATTTGGCATTTCACTGCAAATTATCAACAAATTCAACCAATTTTATGACTACAACTAATAAAAAAGGGAATATGGTACATTTCACAAAAAGCTTGAAGCTTCGAGGAAACCGACACCTCCTTTGAAAAAGCTTGAAGCTTCTTTGATAATACTTCTCATGGATCTTTGATTAATGAAACTGGTTTGTCTTTATAGTCGTTACGTTTACAACAAAAATGTAGGACTTGGTTACAACCAATTACATCACTACTTGTACAACTCCATTACTAACTAAATATCCCTAATAGTTAGCTAAACAATTGGACCTATGCTAACCGTTACATGGACTTTTTCAAATAATAATTCATAAAACTAAAACTAACATATACATGTATGTAACTTTCCTCCTCCCTTAAAAAGCCTCTTGTCCTCAAGGTTTTATTTATGCTTTACTAGGATCCCAGACCTTGTAACTTGTGGTTTTGAAAACAAATTCTATCACCATGGTAAGTTTTCTCATATCACCAATATGATTAGTTTGATTTGGAGAATGGTCCTGTTCGCCTTCAAGATTGAAGCATGGATTGAAATGTGGTCATGCAACAACCATCTTCATTGCTGCATATTTTGGGACAATAAATTTATTCACTTGTGTAAAAGGACCAAATAAACAAAAAATACAATAAATAAAAACATACCACTATTCTTGGGCAAGAATAATAGTGTCTACCAGGATTCTTTTCCGACATTGAAAATTTGACTTTTCATTGCCCGAACCACGACGACATATGAACGGAGGCCATACGGATGTAGCAGTAGAGAAATTCGATGACATATTTTCTATCAACAGGCAAGCATAAATAGAGTTAGTGGTTCAACTACAATATACACGCTAAGAGGTAAATAAATAATATTATCTTTATTTTAGAATAATGGATAATTATAAACATTATGAGTGTGAATATGGTACAGTTATTATAAACATTGAGATTTCACAAAGCAAGTACCATATTCATAATTAAGTACCATATTCATAACTGTACTTAAAGGTGCAAGGAATGAATGGCACTCCCTATAAGCTATTGTTTGTGGAGTGTGATATTAACTCACTGAAGAATGGCAGCATAAATTTCAGGGCTCAGAATTTGCAGTATAAACATTGAAAGGATGAAAAATCAAAAATGGGAACCATAATACCCTAAATTTGGAGAATGACTATTGAAATTATAAAATTCTAAAGAAGTTTATAGGAGAGAAGTTGGGGAAGAAATTTAAATTGTTATTGCAAAATTAAAATCCCAAAACATCATCTATAGCTTTTTCTTCAACTGAGAACAAAGCATAATGAAATACACTAACCTACTTACTCTAGCCATATTTCCCAAATATTCTCATCTAAATAGGATTACTGATCTATAAATAATAGTTCTGAAATTCATAAATCCTGCAGGTAACAGCTCCTCTGAATCATGAAAACATCTAGTCCATATTCAAATAACATTTCTTTTCCGGACCAGATGAGTTGGTTAACTTAAATCATAGAAACCAAAAGGATTTACTAGTTCACTTCCCACAGAATACCCCACCACAAAAAACAACACAATCCACCCAAAAATGATGCCAACTCTGAGATTCACTCAGTCCACTTTTCGCCAATAATATACTTTGACAAAGCTAACACCTGTTCACAATGAAATTTATTCCTCTTCCACAAATTATTCCTTTCAATTTCAATTTTCAATGTTTATATTATCAAAATTTGCCATAATTTTACCTTTCGATATTGTAAATTCAATGCTTATATAATCGAATTTTTTTAGAGAAAAGGGAGAAAAAGCAACTACCCATTTTCTTATCAATTATATACAAGTATTGGATATCTCCTTACCACACATGTATCTTCTGCAATCTATTGGATAAAATGGCAGTAAGGTACCTACAATATATTTTACCTCCGATTATAATCAATACACTATAATTTATCCAATTATAAAGAATAAACCCTAGATTTCTTACTTGACAACCCATATGAGGAAAACTCATAAAGAACAAACCCTAGATTTCTAATGCGACAAACAAAAATTACAAACCCAATAAAATTAAGGAGCTTTACCTTCCGATCCGTTTGCTATGGTTTCGTTGGCCGGAGACCTTCCGTTGACCTTTACCTTTACCTTCCGTCTGCTACAGTATCGCGTGAGAAAGAGGGGGAAGAGTTGGAGAGAGAAATCGGTTTTTGCATCTGATGATTATTGGGTTTTATTTTGTTAGTAGTTTGACCCATGATGAACCCCGCGTGTTTTTTTCCCCAGTTCGTCTTTAGTCCGTAACTGTAGTACGTTGGAGAAAGATAATCTGATACCCTTATCTTATTATTCATTCGTTCTTCTTTTAGCGATGGGCCGTGACAGCTTTGATCTGGCTAAAGTCGCCTATACTTTTAAAGAACGGACAACATATATATAGCGTCGCTAAAAGTATGATTTACGATTGTAATCAAAACGTCACCGAAATCCGTCGTTAAAGGGAGAGTAAGCACGAAATAAATAAAGATAAGAATTACACTGACGATCGTGATATATATATATATATATATATATATATATATATATATATATATATATATATTAGAGGATCAGTAAGGATCCTCTTTCTTAAAATGAAGGACTTTTTTTTTTTTTTTTTTAAAACAACTAAAAAAAAAGTTTAATATTTTATGGAATTGAAATTTTTCATAATAACATACCCAAATCACACCCAAAACATCAGTATTATGAAAAATTTCAGTTCCATAAAATATTAAACTTTTTTTAGTTGTTTTAAAAAAAAAAACAAAAAAAAAAAGTCCCTCATTTTAAGAAAGTAAGGGATCCCTTACTTGATCATTTATATATATATATATATATATATATATATATCCTTAAAGAGCATTACTATATAAGGGACTCCGTGTTTTTATTGTCGTCACTTTCTCTCTCCTCGCAAGAACGAGTTCTGTGTTTCGACTGAGCAACTTGGGGTTCTTCTCCAACTTTTCATTCCTTCTCCAAATCTGAAGATCGATAGCCCTATAATCGCAAAAGGGAGGAGAGAGAAAGGCGTGCCGTAGAATCGGAATCTCGGATTTTGGGATTTCAATTTGGGATTTCTATTGTTCTAACATCTTCAAGGTTTCTGGGATTTCAATTTGTTACAAAAGAACAACCTTCGCTGCAGGTAAGAGCACTTTCCTATTCTCCCCTAAATTGGCTTTTCGCCCTAAATTGGCTTCAAATAAGGGTTGCCACCAAGTGCTTTCCTGTTGACTATGTTATTGCTTGTAAATTTTTGCTCCAACACATCGCGCACACACTGTATTTGTAGTAATTTTGCACTAACTATAGGCATCAGACTTTGCACACCAGTTGCCGCCTCTGTTTGGGCTAGCTAGCTGCTGGGTTCCCAACTTAATATTAAAATTTCTGTTGGTAGTCGAACTAAAAGGGATAACAGGTTGCTTGGATGGAATGACTGGTCCTCCTGTGATAAAAGTCTGTTGTAAAAATTAGGTTCTGTTTTGTAATACAGTTTTCAGTCATTTCAGATTCTGTTTTGTAATACAGTCTTTTAAAATTTTCAATATAAAGAGAAAATTCACTGGAAAGAAGAGATATAAATATACGGAGAAACTTTGCATGTAATACAAATTCTTTAATGTAATAGGGATAACAGGAAAGATTTCAAATTCTGTTTACATGCAGAGATAAAGATACGGAGAAACTCTGCATGTAATACAAACTCTTAAATCAGTCATTTCAAATTCTATTTTGTAATACAGTTTTCAAAATTTTCAATATAAAGAGAAACTCTGCATGTAAACAGAATTTGAAATCTTTCATGTGATTGAAACTCTGCATGTTCTAAAAATTGTAGGCAATGAGGATCAAAGCTTGATTCCAATTAACAAGGTGTTTAATATTTAGCCTTCCTTCCTTTGCAAATCTTTATCTTCTTGGATAATGGATGTGATGGAACATTGATTTCATTTCACTATCTAGTTGTTTTTTTGGTGGTCAATTGAATCATTTGGTTAGTTGCGTTGAAACTTTAAGACTCCATATGCCATTATGCAATGGGAGGATTAACAACCCACACGATGCTATGGGACATGGATTGTGCCTTATTCTGGACTTAGGTCTTTACAGTAATCTTGTGAATTGCCTGCCACTTGGTCATAGTGTAAGAAGCCTACTATATTGTGGTCTGTAAGGGATTTCTGTTAATTCCGAGTTGATAATGTGTGGTACAATGTCTTTGCTTATGAAGATCATCATTTTTTTAAGCTTCCTAATCTTATAATCAGTCATGAGTTTTAGGTAATGTCAAACAAACTCATTGGTATCAGTAATGGGTCATTTCTTTGTTTAATCACAGTAAATTGCTCACAGTAAATTTGAATTCCTGGTAGTTATGTGTCGTTTCTTAGTTTAATCACAGGTTATGTCAAACAAACTCATTGGTATCAGTAATCACTAGTATTTCTTAAATTTCTTCTAAAAATATATATATTTATAGTGTTTGGTGTGACTGGCTGGCAGTAGGTAGGAGGTGCGGCTAGGATGTAAAGTATTTCAATTCTTGGGGAAATTTGGTAATTACCCTGGCCATAGGTAGGAGTTGCACTGGCTGAAGGTAGGAGGTGCGGTCGGACCCCAACCAAATTAAATATGAGCGCTACATTAATTGAATGGGCGTATATATAAATATATATATATGTATATATATATATACACACACATATATATTCTCATTCATCGAGTTATTAATACAGCTTGCTTCAAGTCCAAGCGCTACCTGTACAAGCTAAGCTGGTAGTTAGAACTCAGAAGCGAACTTGCTTTTTACATTTTTTTCGGAATAAAGGGTTAATTCAGTTTAGATCAGCTCCTCTTCTCTCGTAAATAGGTGCGGTCCAGACCCATCATACAATCCCATTATTGTAAACAGTTTAGTTTTATGCACGTTACATGGTTGACAATTTTACTATGTGAAATTTTATTATTTGGTTTATTACCAGATATATTTTTGACTCTGTTTGACGATGTAAACTACTTATATGAATGGTGAATAGTGTTTTGATTTGTGTGAAATACCATATATAGAATTCAATTTGAAGATCCTGTTAGATTGTTTGATGTTACCTCCCTTTTGTATGCTTCAATATCCATTTTGAGCATATGAGATTTAGTTTGGCTTTGAATTATTCTGTGTTTTTTCACGTGCGGGTAGTCTATTATAATGAAAATGCTTCTCCATTAGTGTACTAAAATCTTGGAAATTCAAAAAATGGTTATTGCGTTTATAAAACTGTGTATTGCCCTGTTCTTCTGATTGTTGTCAGATTTTTATCGAGTCATTCGGTCTGCTCATATTAGAGCTGCTATTCAATCTAAAAGCTACCAACAAATTTCTGACTTGCTAATTCCTCAAAAGAATCTTGTCAAAATCCAAATCCCTTTTCTTTCCTTTCAACCTTCCCACAAAATCGCAGGACCCAAATTATTGATGAAATGTTACAAAATTTTATTTTTCTCGGACACTGTCATCGTCCGCATGACTCCTTTTCTTGCCTGCTTTCTTATACCCTCCAAAGTCCTAATCCTCTTCCTCTCGCCATCCTCCAAGTCTGGTTTTGTCCCTATCCCCCAAACTCACCTTTTCCTTTCCAGTGCATGACTCGAACGCCGACAAAAGTCACAGTCTGTCTCAAACAACTTTTGGAGATACAGTCTATTGGATATCGTTCCGACTGTGGCACTTGTAATTACCTTGTATAATCTCTTTGCAAGGTTGATCAGCAAAAGAGGCGGCTCAAGTTTTGAAGGGCATGGGTGGGGCAGGTTGCATTCCTGATTTGGATACTTATGGTACTGTAATTGGTGCAATGTAAAAGTAATAGCAACAATGCGGGAAAGAAAAGAAATTTGGAGGGCAGTTGAGATCATTAAGCTTTTGCAGAGTGACGATATTCTTGTGGGGTTTGAGAGCTATGAGTTAGTTAGTTAGGGATGTTTGGAATGTGGTGAGTTTGTGTTAGTTGGAAAGGTTGTGATGGGAATGACAGATAAAGTGTTTATACCATATATTAGGGTGAGTCAGAAGGTTGTTGAAGGACTGACTAATGTTGGTGATTGGGAGCTTGACTATGTTGTGAGACAGAGATTTGCATAATTGAAATCATAGCATCTCAAAACAAACAAAAAATACAGAAAATTGGGTCAAAACTTCACTAATGCTGAAATGTATTTTGTAACTTATTAAAATTATCAAGTACATTATGTAACTTATTGTCCAAATTCCGGGGAAACCGAAATGCGTGATTATCAGATATTTCAGTTGAACTATGCAACTTATCGTCAAGATTATGGGAAGCACCACTTTGCACTTTAACAATCATTTGTGGTATTTATTTTTCCACTTATTGTGAATCATTTCATTCATGTATTTTTCTTGAGGTAAATCTTACATGCAATCAGACCCAAACTCACCATCCTCTTCCTCTCGCTCTCGCCATCATCCAACGCTGTGTCCCTATCCCCCAAACTTACCTTTTCCTTTCCGTTGTATGGCTCGAACGCCGACAAAAGTTTGTCTGTCTCAAACATACTATTGAAGATGAAGTCTATTGGATATCGTCCCTACTGTGGCACTTGTAATTGCCTGGGACGGTCAAAGATCTGTTAGCTGAAACAGTACTCCCAACTAACAGATCTTTGACCGTCCAAGAAAATTATAAGTGCCACAGTTGGGACGATATCCAATAGACTTCATCTTCAGTAGTATGTTTGAGACAGACAGAGACTTTTGTCGGCGTTCGAGCCATGCAATGGAAAGGAAAAGGTAAGTTTGGGGGATAGGGACACAACCAAACCGAATAATGCGTTGGAGGATGGCGAGAGCAAGAGGAAGAGGATGGTGAGTTTGGTCTGATTGCATGTAAGATTTACCTCAAGCAAAATACAAGAATGAAATGATTCATGATAAGTGGAAAAATAAATGCCACAAATGATTGTTAAAGTGCAAAGTTGTGCTCCCCAGAATCTTGACAATAAGTTGCATAGTTCAGCTGAAATATCTGCATGTATATATCATGATAATCACGCATTTCGGTTTCTCCAGAATTTTGACAATAAGTTACATAATATACTTGATAATTTTAATAAGTTACAAAATACATTTCAGCATTAGTGAAGTTTTGACCCAATTTTTTGCATTTTTTGTTTGTTTTGAGATGCTATGATTTCAATTATGCAAATCTCTGCCTCACAACATAGGCAAGCTCCAATCACCAACATTAGCCAGTCCTTCAACAACCTTCTGACTCGCCCTAATATATGGTATAAACACTTTATCTGTCATTCCCTTCACAACCTTTCCAACTAACACAAACTCACCACATTCCAAACATCCCTCAAGAACTAACTTATAGCTCTCAAACCCCACAAGAATATCCTCACTCTGCAAAAGCTTAATGATCTCAACTGCCCTCCAAATTTCTTTTCTTTCCCGCATTGCTGCTATTACTTTTACCACCATTTCCTGCGTTGGAGTCTATCCGAATTTCAACACCATGTCCTTCATCAGCTGTGCAACGTCAGTGATCCTTCTAAGTTTGCACATTAATTACAGTACCATAAGTATCCAAATCAGGAATGCAACCTGCCCCACCCATGCCCTTCAAAACTTGAGCTGCCTCTTTTGACTGATCAACCTTGCAAAGAGATTATACAAGGAAATTACAAGTGCCACAGTCGGAACGAGGTCCAATAGACTGCATCTCCAATAGTATGTTTGAGATAGACTGAGACTTTTGTCGGCGTTTGAGTCATGCAGACCGAATGACTGGATACAAATCTGACAACAATTATAAGAACAGGGCAATACACAGTTTTATAAACGCAATGACCATTTTTTGAATTTCCAAGATTTTAGTACACTAATGGAGAAACATTTTCATTATAATAGATTACCTGCATGTGAAAAAACACAGAATAATTCAAAGTCAAACTAAAATCTCATATGCTCAAAATGGATATTGAAGCATACAAAAGGGAGGTAACATCAAACAATCTAACATGATCTTCAAATTGAATTCTATATATTGTATTTCACACAAATCAAAACACTATTCACCATTCATATAAGTAGTTTCCATCGTCAAACAGAGTCAAAAATATATCAGCTGAATTCTGGTAATAAACCAACAGATAAAGTTTCACATAGTAAAATTGTCAACCATGTAACGTGCATAAAACTAAATTGTTTACAATAATGGGATTGTATGATAGGTCTGGACCGCACCTATCTACGAGAGAAGAGGAGAAGAGAAGCTGATCTGAACTGAATTAGCCCTTTATTCCGAACAAAATGTAAAAAAACATGTTTGCTTCTGAGTTCTAACTACCAGCTTAGCTTGTACAGGTAGCGCTTGGACTTGAAGCAAGCTCTATTCATAACTCGATGAATGAGAATATATATTACCAAATTGCCCCAAGAATTGAAATACTTTACAGCCTGGCCGCACCTCCTACGGCCAGCTAGTCAAAACACTTTGTTTAGACTGGCCATAGGAAGGAGGTGCGGTCAGTCTGAGTCGTAGGAAGGAGGTGCGGCTAGTTAAGTTCAGATCTATCTCTTTCCTCAACTTTTTAGGACATACATCATTGCTAACATTTTACTCCATATTCATCCATTTGGTAAACAGCTGCAAAATTAAGCTTTGGAGAGAAGTTGCTTTACTGAGATTTGAAAAAATCAGTTGTTCGTGCAAGTAATTTTTGTAAGTGAATATCAATGGCTTTCATGTCTGATATTTTTATCTAGTTCTTCTGAATCTCTTGCTAGTTTAGATTGTACAAATGCAACTGAGTATGTTAATAATGCTGAAAGTAGTAGTAAAGTGGTAATGGTCCCTTATGTTGGTCAATTGTTTTCTAAGTTGGAAGAAGCTGAAAAATCTTATGCACACAAGAATGGATTTGATATTAGGATTGCTACGAGTCGTAAACATGCTCGCAGTAATGATTTGTCATCCAGGATATATGTATGTAAAAAAGCTAGTAGACCAACTCCTGTAAAGAGTTCAGTAGAGGATGAATGTGATAACTATAAAATAAGAAGACAAAAGAGACTCGATAGGAAGAACATTATGTAAAGTTAGAATGTATGTTGTTCACAATAAGAAAGAAAATAATTGGCGTATTTCGACTGTTGAGTTGGATCATAATCATCATTTGGTGACACCTACCAAAGTAGATTTGATTGAAACACATAGGAATATTATGCCGATAGCTAGACAATTAATTGAAACTTTAAATAAGGCAGGTATTGGACCCACAATGGGGGAGGGTTGCAGAACGTAGGTTTTAGTGACATGGATGTTCGTAATGTAGTTAGGGATTTAAGGCGTAACTCGGAGGAGGCGAATGATGCACATGATGCTGTCAGTTATTTGAAAAAAATTGAATAAATTCTTTTTTCATGTCAAACCAGGCGAAGACAATCGCTTAACTTATATTTTGTGGGTAAATGCCCGATCAAGGTTATGTATCAACGTTTCGGAGACGTCGTTATATTTGACAATACCTATAAGACAAATAAGTATAATATGCCATTTGTTCCATTTATTGGGGTTAATCACCATTACCACTCTATTTTATTTGGATTTGCACTGTTAAGGGATGATACAAAAGACACTTTCGTTTGGGTCTTAGAGACGTGGTTCGAAGCCAATGGACTACAAGTCTCTTGTAACTATCATCACTGACCAAGATAAAGCAATGAGCAATGTTATTGCTAGGGTACTCCCATCCGCTCATCATGTATTGCGTTCTTGATATATTAACAATAAATTTCCAGAGAAATTGCATCATGTTTATGCGGAACACCCTTCGTTCAAAGATCATTTTAACAAAATTGTGTATAATTCATTCTCCATCGGCGAGGTTGAACAGCGTTTGTAAATATTGATGACAGATTATGATTTGTATCAAAATGAATGACTCATTAGTTTGTATGATGTGAAAGAGAAATGGGTATCTGCATACACAATGAGGTATTTTGCTGCTGTAATGACAACCATCGGCAAAAGCAAAAGCATAAATAATTTTTTTGATGAATATGTGCATGCTTCAACATGCATAAAAGAATTTGTAGTCTATAGTCACAAGGCTATTGAGAAACAATTCATGAGAGAGAGGCCGACTACATAACAAAACTTTGAAAACGTAGTTTAGTATGTGGATCATCTTTGGAAGTACATGCTGCGGAATGTTATACCAAAGAGATGTTCAGAGGTTTTCAAAAAGAGCTAGTGGATTCTCTAAAGTACAACATCAACAAAGTCAGTCAGCTGTGTCTTATTGATACAAAGGTCTATGCAATGTATATGGCAGATGAAACAGAAGATAGTCGGAGATATCTGCAAGTTGTCAACAATCGTCAGTTAGGGTCGATAACATGTACTTCCAAATGTTTTCACATTCTGGTTAAATTTGCAGGCACCTTCTGAGATTTTTGAGCTTCTAGTGTATTTCAAAAATATTTGATGATATGATCGTTCCTCGGTGGACAAGAGATGCTAACAGGAGTAATGGTGAAGAAGTAATTGTTTCTTCAATAGGTGCCGACTTTGATAAGAATCAAGCAATGCAGTACAATCATTTGATGAATGATTATCAATGCTCAGTTCGAGGTTACAAGATTGTATTAAAACTAAATGCACGAGGAAAAACCCTTGTTAATCAATATGACCTGGATGAGAATATTACCGACGTACCAGACGATGATATTGACTGCATGGACGAATATGCACCTCAAGAGATGGGATTGGAGGAGGATGATGAAGAACAAGAGGGAGAAGAGGAAGAACAAAAGTTTTTGCCACCAATTGCTTCTCAAACAAAGGGTCGGAAAAAACAATCAAGATTCAAAAGTGGTATTGAAAAAATAGTGGGTAGTAAGCCTCACCGAATATGTGCTATATGTGGATTCGAAAACAACCATGGCAAGCGCAATCATTATAGTGTTAGGAATTCCATAACCCTAAACCATGACGAGCGCAATCATTATGTAATCTTTATGCGTGTAATGTTTCTAAATGTTCATGGAGATGTAATTTAGTATTACTATGTTCAACCCATCCCCCTTGGAAATAGCCAAAAAAAATTCCTTTACAAAAGAAATTTCTCTTTCTATGAAGGAAAGTTGAGAGGACATATACCCTACTGTATTTTCAAGTCTAAAAAAAGTGTTTATTTTCTGTATCAGTGTATTTTTTTTAACTTCTTTTTTTTTTGAATTTTTTTAGTGCACTGGTTCAACTCCTCCCCCATTGAAAGAGCCAATTTTTTTTTTATTATATCCTGGCAGCATGTCATAGGTGCGGCCAGCATACAGGAACTGGCCTTAACCAAAAATGTTCAATACAACCAATACTTGTTCAACACCAAAGTTTTAAACAATAATACTAACAATATCCCAACATCAACAAGCTTAGATTAAACCAATAATACCAACATCACCAAGCTCATAACATAAATTATACCATCATCCATTGAAATTAAAATAACATACACTGATATTATAACACCATCCTTTACAATTAAAAAGAATTTCAATGTCTACATTGACCATACGTATGTACATCTAAATGAGTTCTGCCCTAGGAATATCTCTAACCTAACATTTGAACAATTCATATGTTATCCTATACCTAAACACCAATGCATCTTCAACTGACCATCTTTCAAACGTTAGGTCAAGGTTGCCTCGTACGAGGTAGTCCACGTACTTGCAAACGAAGACGCTGCAACCACATCCATTATCCTAGGCCGACCCTTTCCTGGATGGACCTTTGGGGGAATACGACGCCAACCACCCAACAGGTTACCCATTCGCAAAATCAACGGTATCAATTGTTCCTAAAATAAAAAGAACCTCATAAGTACATAAATATAAAATGATGTATTGAATTGAAATTCAATAAATAACATGTACCGTGGCTTGACGTACTCTCTATACATATCAATCAGCTTGATGTACGGTGTGTCATTATAGAGGGGGTCAAGGATAGAAAGCTTCCAATTGGTAACGTCAAAGACCAATAGTATGAAATGATTGTTGGCAGGTGAACATAGAGGCATGAAGATGTAATCACAGTCATGCAATTGTGGTCCCACTGGAGGTTCAACATATGACTGGCAGAATTGGGCACCATGATTTGGGTCACGTTTAAATAAAGCTCCTTTCCCCAAATGCATGCAATAGGACATGAAACCAAACTTCGCCCGCCTCTTTATCCCCTCGAGCCGATATTTTTCTTTGACCCGTCCATCGCATGTTCATATATCCACATTCCGGATTGTAAAGAAATAATATCTTTGAGAGTCAATGTGTACCACCCCAGGAGGTGCTTGATGGGAAATATTTGGGGATTGACAGGAGTTGGGGAGAAGTTCTCGTTGATCATTTGGATCTTATACCCACGAAGTTTCTTTAGTATAGACCCTTTTAGTCCATATTCAATCTGTAAGGGGACTATTGGAACCTCATCCCCAATGAAATAAGATGCATCCCGTACGTAAGCCAAGTAAGTTGAGGCAATTCGGATTGCGTGCTAGGGACATAGATGTCCATCATGGCCAAAGAGGGGGGCATCTCTGACTCTTGACCCCCCATATACTCCTCCCCCCACCCCACATTCGCGTCGTACATTTCATACAGGTGGTCCCAACCATCTTTCATGAGTTTGTATTCTGGAGGAAAGTCTGGCTTGAACTTGAAGACTTTGTCCAGAAGGGATTTGGCGCGCTCAATCTATGAAAAAAAGTTGTAATAAGACAAAAACAAAACACATTATCATAAAAGAATACAATAAATTATATCAATTGAATTATTTATACAAATTTAAGTTGCTTACCATACTAACCATACGATATTGATTGTATACAGACCGAGGCTCGTAAGAAGTGTTTTGATCTCTTTCGCGTTGAGGGCGGTGCAGATGTCGTTTGATAATCTTATTGTATCCATGGGGATAGTTTTTGGACCCTCCATTGTTTGTCCCTCGAATTCGCCTATATACATCTCCCACTGCCTAATGTATACCTTTCTCAATTCAATGTAATCCTTCGGCTCAAATTTCTGCTCTGTGGGTTGTTTAAGAATATCATGTCTTTCGGCCGGGGCGGAATACCTTGTACATGCTCGTATTGCCTCATGAATCGGTCGGGCATTTGATATTCTACAACATAGAAATGAATCAATGGGACCTGACTGGATCCTATCATTCTAGCCTCATAGTTATAACTACAATCATCATCCCATCGCTGGTACGACTGCCATATTACCTCCCACCTAGGTTGTCTATCAAATTTTCCCTGGTAGAAAGACAGATGGTGATGAGAATTCTCCCGCCTATCAGGATATTTATGTGTGACGGAGTATGCCCAGGCCGTTGCCCTAGGGAGCCAAAATAAAGAATCTGGCCTAGGGTTAAGCCTTCCAATCAGAAAATGTTCGTATGATCAAATTTGTAACAAGGTCATACAACCATTGACATATTTACTCCCTTTTCTAGAAGATGAGTACAAACCCTGGTATAAATATGCTTAACATGCAACACCCCATGCATATGTGACAATTGTTTTGAATCACACACAAAATACATAAGCCTAGGGTGTACAATATTTCTTGACCTAGTAGGAAATAAAATCTCTCTGCATATCCAATATCCAATGAGGTATGCCATTGTAAGACACCCAACCACATCCTTGCATTTTTTGGGCATTTAGAGAAATTTTTGCCCAACCAAACTAGGGAAATACCATGTTTTTTTTAACATTTGTTTCATTCCCCAACCATGTCATCCCCAAAACATTCCGTAAAATAATCTCAATGGGACATCAAATGCCGGACAAGTTAATGGATTTCCTAATACAGACAATCGAAAAATAAAATGGACATCCTCTACTGTTATTGTTATTTCCCCACACTTCATATGAAATGTATTTGTTTCCGGACACCATCTTTCAATTAGGGCAGATATAAGAGTGCCATCCGTTTTAGTAATTATTGCCGGATGACTAAACACCCCAAACCCCCACCCCTTTAATAGTTTTTTTTTGAAATTTGGTTAATTTCCATTTATCATCTATAATTGAAGTTGTTTGGGTCGATGATAGTGTATCCCTATCTACCCCATTCCATACATCATTTGAAACATGATGTTCTTGGTCATACAAAACACTGGGTCCATGGGTCCAGGCAACAATTGTCCATTTTTAACTAACAATACCAACAACAACAACAACAACAATACAAATATCTCAATAACATCTACAATTCTACTAATACATACTACCCATATTATTGTTTCATACATGTAATTTTACTAATATTTTATGAATTAACAAAATTTCTTATAAAAAAATACCAACAACAATAATAAAACTAATATTTGATGTCTAAAAATATTCCATTGTCATATAGTTGATACCCCATTTTTATACATACGTACTACCCAAGAAATATTTCATACATATAATTCTACTAATATTTTATGAATTTAAAAAAATTAGTAAAAAAAATTTGGTAAGAATATTCTTACTAGTATTTGAAGTAGATTAATCCGAGAGATTGATTTTTGATGTGCTAGTAGTGCTTCTGTAGCGGCTAGTCAAGCTTTATCTTTTTCCTTTTTAATTCTGCAACATCAAACAATAGATATGAAGGAAAGAGATAGATCTGAATTTAACTTGACTGGCTGCACCTCCTACCTAGGGCCAGTCAAAACGGCGTCGTTTTGGCATAATTGAAATCCTTTTTAAGTTTGATCGCACCTTCTTACGACCATCGTTTTGACTAGCTGTAGGTAGGAGGTGCGGCCAGGCTGAAAAGGATTTCAATTCTGGGGTAGTTTGGTAATTACCCTGGCAGTAGGTAGGAGATGCGGTCGGGTCCAGACCAAATTAAATTCGAGTGCTACATTAATTGAATGGATGATCAAAAATCTTTTAGCTAAAATAGTGTTCTTAGCTAATACTTGTTGTGGAACGGCACCTTATATATATATATATTTTCATTCGTTGAGTTATGAATAGAGTTTGCTTCAAGTTCAATCGCTACCTGCACAAAGCTAAGCTGGTAGTTAGAACTCAGAAGCGTTGCTTTTTACATCTTTTTCCGAATAAAGTGCTAATTCAGTTCAGATCAGCTCCTCTTTCTATCGTAGATGGGTGCGGTCCAGACCTGTCATACAATCCCATTACCGTAAACAGTTTAGTTTTATTCACGTTACATTCTTGACAATTTTACTATGTGAAATTTTATCTGTTGATTTATCACCAGAATTCAGCTGATGTATTTTTGGCTCTGTTTGACGATGGAAACTATTTATATGAATGGTGAATAGTGTTTTGATTTGTGTGAAATACCATGTATAGAATTCAATGTGAAGATCATGTTAGATTGTTTGTTGTTGTTGTTTGATGCAACCTCCCTTTTGTACGCTTCAATATCCATTTTGAGCATATGGGATTTTAGTTTATAACTGGCTTTGAATTATATTGTGTTTTTCACGTGCAGGTAATCCATTACAATGAAAATGGTTCTCCATTAGTGTACTAAAATCTTGGAAATTCAAAAAATGGTTATTGCGTTGATAAAACTTTGTGTATTGCCCCGTTCTTCTGGTTACTCTATTGTCAGATTTTTATCTAGTCATTCGGTCTGCTCATCGCAGTTGCTAGAAGAATCCATTAGAGCTGCTGTTGAATCTAAAAGCTACCAACAAATTCCTGACCTGCTCAATTCCATAAAAGAATCTTGTCAAAATCCAAATCCCTTTTCTTTCCTTTCAACCTTCCCACAAAGTTACAGGACCCAAATTATTGATGAAATGTTACAAAATTTTATTTTCCTCAGACCCCGTCATCGTCCGCAGGCCACCTATTCTTGCCTGCTTTCTTATACCCTCCAAAGTCCTAATCCTCTTCCTCTCGCTCTCGCCATCCTCCAACGCATTATCCGGTCTGGTTGTGTCCCTATCCCCCAAACTCACCTTTTCCTTTCCAGTGCATGGCTAAAACGCCGACAAAAGTCTCAGTCTGTCTCAAACATACTATTGGAGATGCAGTCTATTGGATATCGTCCCGACTGTGGCACTTGTAATTACCTTGTATTATCTCTTTGCAAGGTTGATCAGTCAAAAGAGGCAGTTCAAGTTTTGAAGGGCATGGGTGGGGCAGGTTGCATTCCTGATTTGGATACTTATGGTACTATAATTGGTGCAACGTGCAAATTTAGAAGGATCACTGACGTTGCACAGCTGATGAAGGACATGGTGATGAAATTCGGATTGACTCCAAGGCAGGAAATGGTGGTAAAAGTAATAGCAGCAATGCGGGCAAGAAAAGAAATTTGGAGGGCAGTTGAGATCATTGAGCTTTTGCAGAGTGAGGATATTCTTGTGGGGTTTGAGAGCTATGAGTTAGTTCTTGAGGGATGTTTGGAATGTGGTGAGTTTGTGTTAGCCGGAAAGGTTGTGATGAGAATGACAGATAGAGGGTTTATACCATATATTAGGGTGAGGCAGAAGGTGGTTGAAGGATTGGCTAATGCTGGTGATTGGGAGCTTGCGTATGCTGTGAGGCAGAGATTTGCAGAATTGAAATCATAACATCTAGAAAATTGGGGTTAAAACTTCACTAATGCTGAATTGTATTTTGTAACTTATTAAAATTATCAAAGTACATTATGTAACTTATTGTCAAAATCCTGGGGAAACCGAAATGCGTGATCATCATGATATACATGCAGATATTTTAGCTGAATTATGCAACTTATTGTCAATATTGTGGGAAGCACCACTTTGCACTTTAACAATCATTTGTGGCATTTATTTTTCTACTTATCGTGAATAATTTCATTCCTGTATTTTGTTTTAGGTAAATCTTACATGGAATTAGACCAAAATCATTTATATCTTTAAATATATGAATATAAATACTGAGAGACACTTGCCTACAACCATCATTCAAATGCAGACACCAAGCTGAACAATAAGATTCTTCAAGCCTTAATAGGGTAGCTGGCTTCCATGGCAATGCCCAAGTACCCGTCTTATCTTTGTAGCCGAGTTTCATCTTGATACAACCCACTCTTTTGCCCCATGAATTCTTCACAAGCCAGTACTTTTCACCATTTTGTGCTCCATAGCCTACTATTGTTACTCCGTGATTGAGGTTTTTTCCACAGTAGCTTGAGAAGACTCCTCCAGAGTAGAACTGGAAACTAAAGCCGCCAGCATCAACTGCCACTGATACCAGTTGCTTCGCCACTGCAGCTTCTAGGCTCCTCTCATTCTTTGCAGGTACTCTTTTGTACCCACTTATCGTCGCTGTATGGTGTTTAGTTTTGGCTTTTTTACATTTACCATTTCTTCCTCTATAAGGATAATCTCTTCTGTTGTGAGACCACCTATCTTTTTGATATACCGAAACGCTTTTTCCATGAATCCGCCACTGCAGCCTTGGTTACCTCGTTTGACATCGCAGTCCACAAGCTCTTGTTCTGACAGAGACACCAGTTTGCTGGTTTTGATATGGTTGATTCCTTCCATTGCTGCTACTGCAGAGAATGCCCAACAGCTTACTGTAGTGAAAGATATGTAGCATTTGATATTATAAGTGTAAAAATCTTAACTGGGGAGTATAAGCAAAAGCAATATCCATAAAATATTGCTCGATAAGTTAATGGGCAGTTCACCTTGATTTTTTGACTCATGTAAGTAACGGAAAAAAAACATTTAAGAATATACTACCGGGTGGGTGTCTCTAAACTTTGAATGTCAGTTCATTGAGTAATGATTTTGAGACCGCATGAAATTTCACTATTAAATTTAGCAAAATAATAATAATAAAAAAATCGCTATTGGTCTCTTTTGGATTTTCTTTACAAAGAGTTTGATCCCTTGACTGGCAAAATTTATACTATATACTTGTGAATTGTGGCTCTTATGAATGAATTTTCTTAAAATAATATGCAAGTATCTAATATGAAGGACAAGATACGAGGCAGGTACCAATAATGCTTCTTTGTACGATGGAAACTCAGAGAGGATGAGATTTTGTACCACATTCGCCTTGATCTTTGATTGGAGTCGCTGCTCCTTTCCTTCTCCAATCCACTCTGGCTGGCAAAGCCTCCATATGTTTTTCAAAAGTGAAATTCATCCCCTTAGTTGATCTCCCAGAACTTTGATAACCCAAGTATAGATTTGAACTCCTCATTTGTCATGTCTGCAAATTTGTTGTCAACCAGTTTGAATGAAAGCTTCTGAGCATTGATGTAGTCAATGAACTGAACATTGGATTGATAAATCCCTAACTGAAATTCCCATTCATCTCTACTTGAATAATTTCGGCTATGTACTTGTGGCAGCCAATTTTGGTACCTCTTCATATATCATTGATTCTGGGTTATACTTTGCATGCTTGTACTCGTTAGAACTTCCTCTTGAAAGCATGCTCAACAACCAGAAACTGAAAAGAGCAGAACAAGCATTTTTCAAGAGACTGGGTGTCTCCATTACTCGGTTTGTTCAACACATGCAGAAATTGTGAAATTATGCTAGGAAATGCTTATTGGCGAAAAATTCTGTTTTTATTTACACTTATAAATCAGGTTGTCAGCTACACATTGCAGTTCCAGATTTATGCTTGTTCATGTTAAACATTATTTATTCATGTATCAACAACTAAATCGGGTATGTTAGCTAGATATTAATTACAGTGCCAGATTTATGGTGGTTCATTTTAAAGAATGTATTCAGGTATTATATCTTAGTTGAGTCTTCTTCTTTTGTTCATGTCTTTCATGCTTGTGAATTTTGATAATCTGTTACGTTCATTTATCTTGTTTCGCTCACGTCTCTTTGATCTGTGGATCATCACTAGGGGTGCATGGTAAGTAAATTTATTGGCTTGGGTGCTCGATCAGTTTGTCTGAAAATTGAACTACAATCGTGGCAATGGCATCATATATGTGTGATGTAAAACATGCCAAAATCATGCTTTCCGGGTTGGTTTAACACAAATGATAACTACTAATATTATGATCCCATCTAGGCAGTAATATATAGTCCCTTTTTTGTGTTTTATGTAGTGTATTTTGGATGTTTTGTAGTATGACTGCTATTGAACTCTGTTTATATTTCATGCAACTGTTCTCTATATATAATGAAGTTCTGTCGAAAAGACTAGGCAGTGGACATGGCATGGCCGGTGGGCCCTTCTTTCTCTCTCTTTTACTTTCTCCATCTCTTTTTTTAGGGGCGTACGTACATGACCTGACAAACTTAATCGAATAATTTTTAAAATTGGATTAAGGTCTTGCTTACACGATCGCTGGATGTGTTTTTATCCAAAATGATTGTTATATTTATATTTAGGAACAATTACATTTTCTATTATATTTTAAAAAATAATTACAACAATAGTGCACTCATAAAATATTTACACAATTAATGCTTTTAAATTTTTATTTTCATTATTAGTACATATTTATGCTTCCTTTAATTTTGGGGTGTGATTTATATTTTATTTTTTTTTTTCCATTTTTTTTGTCACTATCTACGGACTACAATCAATTTTCAAAATAATATATTTACAAACGGAGGACACCCACTTTCAGTTTTGTCCGCCTGTCATCTTTATCTTCTTCACTTTATCCCCACTTCTCGCTCTCACACACATTTTTCTCTCATAAATTTTCAAAATAAACAGTTTGCGTCCCTACCTTCTACTTTGTTTCTGGTTGTAAATCTTAGGTGGAACTATAAGATCAATGTTAGAATTTGTTTTATGGGATCAAGTATTCAATTGATCTTGTTTTTTATATTATATTAGATTAGATGTATATATATATATATAACGGATTTTGGGATCTCTGGCGTTTTTTAACGGTTTTTGGAATCTCCGATCACCACAAATTGAATGGATTCTCTAAAGATTGGCATGGTAGAGTGAATTGCATGTGTATTATTTATATGTAATAAATACATATAGTTTTTTGTTGCGATTAAACATATACATAAATACATATAGTTTTTTATATTATTTATTTTCTTTTCTTTCTGGTTGATTTTTTTTGTTCTATCCTTCTCTTTTGTTTGAAGGTTTCTCTCACCGCTTTCCTCACCCAATTGATAATGATTCGTCGTTTTGGTGAGAGGCTTGTGCAGAAAACGATTTTGTGGCAGAGGCGCGGTTTATTTTTTATGAATATTCGATTACCCACAAAAAGTAGAATTGTTACCTTTGTACGAAAGTTTGGCTACCAACTGCACCATATTCATAATAATTTTATTTTTAAAATATTTTTTTTAAAAAGCGAGATTAATTATGGAAACACAACAACTTCTGAGTTCTGAGGCTTATTTGCAAAAAGCAAGCAGGCTTTGAAACGAATTTGATATTTTTCAGTCGGCTAAAAGGCACGCTTTGTTTGATATTTTTTTCAGAGTGCAGTTGGTAGCCAAACATTCATACCAAGGTAACCAATTCAGTATTATTAGGTTACCAATTTATTTTTGAATATGATACAGTTGGTAGCTAAACCTTCATGCAGTTGGTTGCCAAACTTTCAGACCAAGGTAACCAATTCATACTGCAGATGTGGAGGTAGATTGGTTACCTTGGTATAAATGTTTTGTTACCTTGGTATAAAAGTTTAGTTATCAACATTACATTACACATCACTCTCTTATAACACTGAATTAGGTTACCAATTCTTCATTTTCCACTTTGTAATATTTAGGGTCATTTTTCTTGTGGTTGATGTCGCAAAACTGACGAGCATGAAAGCTCATACGCCTGAAGCATGGTTTCTTTTTCTATTTTTCCTTTTCGTGCTTTCTCCAGAAGAGATGAATGAGTGAATGAAATCGACAATATGGTGCAGTTGATAACCAAACCTTCATACAAAGGTAACCATTTTAATTTTTGTGGGTAACCAAATATTCATAAAAAAAAAAATTGTTCGTGATTTCCTCTTTGTTCGGCTACTCCGAATTCGTTTTGGATATGTTCTTGCTGGTTTGGTAACTCCGTCTTTTTCTTCTTTGATTTGTTTTGGTAACTCCGACTTCTTCTTCTACTTCTTTTATTTGTTTTGTTTTGGTTGTTCGTATTTTGTCTGGCTATTTAGCATATGGTGATTGCGAATAGTTGCTAATTCTGTTACATTGGTTGCAGAATGTGAAAAAGTCTTTCATATATCAGTACACAAATCAAGTATTGGAGAGAAATCTGAAGTTATTTTAGAGAATGGAAGATGCAGATTCAGATCTGCTACACATACACCATGAACGAGCTAGATGAAATTTCTTAGTTATAAAGGAGAGAAAATATGGAAAGGGAGATGAAGATTTGAATTTGAATATTTGAATTTGAATTTGTTTTTGTTGGTAGATCCTAAATATTTGAATTTGAATTATTAATTATGGCAGTTATTTCTCCTTGATTTTAGGTTTCCTTATTAATGTAAATTGTACTATTTTTGTAATATGGGTCCTAATTACACTCTTTTTGTAATTATTTTATTGATGCACTAATGGTGTAATTACTTTCTAATTGTTGTATATTTTTGTAAAGAACCCTTATATTTATATACACCAAGAGGTAGGTAATGTTTGACAAATACTTGGTTATGGTTGCAAGTTAAACAATATCCAGGGGCGGACCTGGGGCAGGGCAGGGGAGGCAAGTGACCCCACTGAATTTTCAGGGGGGTTAGGGGGCATATTAGAAAGAAGAAAAAAAGAGGGTCTAAAGTGAAGTTTCATATATATTATATATACTAAACAGTAAGTCACCCATGCGGGCCATGCTTTTTTTGAGTTTTTCTCCACTAACTCTAAGTCAATATCCTGTATCCCAGCTTTTCCAATAATCCAATCCCTTTTCTATTCCACCTTTTTCGCGCCTGACTTTCACTATCCCACCTTTTCTATTTTATTCTTCTATAGTTCTATTTGTCAGTGACTCATTGACCAGAACAATGAGCAGGAAAGCAATCGATCAAAGTGGATCACCGAGCACTCTCTGACTCACCAACACCCCCATCTTGATCCGAATTTCAAAGTATATTTTAATTTTAGTTTTTTAATTTCACAAATTTAATATTTGCTTTAGGAATTTTTGTAATTGTTTACGAATTTTTCTTGTTTGTACTTTTATAAAATTAGAGTTTTTTACTTCTTAAAGCAACACTACAACAATCAGGGGCGGACCTGGGGCAGGACAGGGGGGGCAAGTGACCCCACTGAATTTTCAGGGGGGTTAGGGGGCATATTAGAAAGAAAAAAAAAGAGAGGGTCTAAAGTGAAGTTTTATATATATTATATATACTAAACAGTAAGTCACCCATGCGGGCCATGCCTTTTTTGAGTTTTTCTCCACTAACTCTAAGTCAATATCCTATATCCCAGCTTTTCCAATAATCCAATCCCTTTTCTATTCCACCTTTTTGCGCCTGACTTTCACTATCCCACCTTTTCTATTTTATTCTTCTATAGTTCTATTTGTCAGCGACTCAACGGCCAGCGCAACAGAATAGAGCAATCGATCAAGCGGATCAGCCGAGCACTGTGCACTCACCAGTCACCGATCTTGATCCGAATTTCAAAATATATTTTAATTTTAGTTTTTTAATTTCACAAATTTAATATTTGCTTTAGGAATTTTTGTAATTGTCACTACAAGAAAAAGGGTCATTGCCGACGGGCACAGCCGTCGCCTATGATCATACTGTCGTCGGCATTGAGGTCATTGGCGATGGCAATGACCGTCGACACAGCCGTCGCCCCACAGGTCGTCGCCCCTGTCTCCCGTCGCCGGCCGTCGGCATCACTGTCATTCCCGACGAGAGTCATTTGTGACGACATTATGTCAATACCGACGGTAAGGCCGTCGGCAAAGACCCCATATTCTTTTTGAGGGAAAAACTCATTACCGACGGCATGGCCATCGGCAATGCCTTATTTAGCCGTCGACAATGACCCTGCACATATATTTTGATTTTTTAAAAAAATTTTAAAATTTCCCTGTTCATTTACAAATATACACCTGTTATAAACTAATAACAACCATCAAATCACAACTATACCTGTTATAAACTAGTAACCCAAATCAAATATATAGATAAAAAATATAATGGTCGTTGGTACAACTCAAAAATTGTACAAATTCATACATGAAACTCAGAATATAACATAAACTAAACTAACTACAACCCGTCACCTGTCTCCATGTCATCGAGCCTGGCCATCATCACCTCAGATTGGAGGAGGTCTTTATCATCACTTCGTGGTCATCACCAAAGCCTCCACCTCCACCTCCACGAGTCTCGTCAACAAGACCCAACAAAATTAAAATATTAATAACAAAATCAAAATGAAAATATATTTACATTATTTTAGTTTGTGTTCTTCAAGTTAGGCGGACGGAACTCGAACTCGGTCTCCGTATATCAGAATCGAGTCCCGTCGGTCGTATGCTGTCTATTGCCTATCTTGGTGCTATTGCTTATGTTAAGCGTGTCAACTAGGCTAGTCGTAAGGCGGTTTTGGGCTCTTTTTCGGCTTTTTGACCAAGTATTGGCGAGTTTTACAAACTGGGAGATAACTCAGATTTCGTATGTCGGAATCGAGTCCCGTAAGTTCTAACGCGTGTCTAATACCTACTCGGTGCTATATGTATGTTCGTGTGGCGTTCGGGCGACCAAAGCGGGTTTTGACCTATTTTTCGACTTTTTGACCAAGTGTTGGCGAGTTTTTCAAACTGGGCGATAACTCGGATTCCATATGTCAGAATCGAGTCCCATAAGTTCTAACGCGTGTCTAATACCTACTCGGTGCTATGTGTGTGTTTGTGTGGCGTTCGGGAGACCGAAGCGGGTTTTAACCTGTTTTTCGGCTTTTTGACCAAGTGTTGATGAGTTTTACAAACTGGGCGATAACTCGGATTCCGTATGTCGGAATCGAGTCCTGTAAGTTCTAACATGTGTCTAATACCTACTCGGTGCTATGTGTGTGTTTGTGTGGCGTTCGGGCGACCGAAGCGGGTTTTGACCTATTTTTCGGCTTTTTGACTAAGTGTTGGCGAGTTTTGCAAACTGGGCGATAACTCGAATTCCGTATGTCGGAATCGAGTCCCGTAAGTTCTAACACGTGTCTAATACCTACTCGGTGCTATGTGTGTGTTTGTGTGGCGTTCGGGCGACTGAAGCGGGTTTTGACCTATTTTTTGGCTTTTTGACCAAGTGTTGGCGAGTTTTGCAAACTGGGCGATAACTCGAACTCCGCATGTCGGAATCGAGTCCCGTAAGTTCTAACGCGTGTCTAATACCTACTCGGTGCTATGTGTGTATTTGTGTGGCGTTCGGGCAACCGAAGCACGTTTTGATCTGTTTTTCGACTTTTTGACCAAGTATTGGCGAGTATTGTAAACTGGGCGATAACTCAAATTTCGTATGTCATAATCGAGTCCCGTAAGTTCTAACGCGTGTCTAATACCTACTCGGTGCTATGTGTGTGTTTGTGTGGCGTTCGGGCGATCGAAGTGCGTTTTGACCTATTTTTTGGCTTTTTGACCAAGTGTTGGCGGACGAGACTCGAACTCGGGCTCCGTATGTCAAAATCGAGTCCCGTCAGTTATAATGCGTGTCTATTGCCTATGCCTAGGCGTGTTAACTAGTTATTTGACATTTATATTAGCAATATATAAACAAATAAAGAAATACATCAATAATAAGTTTTACCTGTCGAATATGTGGAGGAAAGATGTTGGCCAAGACAACTGCACATACACGGATGGCCTCTTCCCGGACTACACCCATGAGGTCGTCGGTGCAAGAATCGTAGGATCTATGGAGCCGTGGACAACCTCCTGAGCAAACTGGTAGATCCGCTCGCGTGATGGTGCGCCTGACTGCACGACACTGCTCGCCATGCATCCCTCTATGATCCGCCTGAAGAAGTCGTCAGATAATGAAGGGCTGGTGCCTGATCCACTCGCACCACTACCAACGCTGGGTGGGCGACGTCGAGATCTCGCAGCAGGGAAAATAGTGTAGGCTGGGACACGGGGGATGCCCATAATTCTACCCTTCTTCGGCCCCCCTGTAGCCTCCAGCCAGTCCACCATCTCCTCGTCCTCACGCTTAGCATCAGCCACTAGAGTATCACCTCTCTGGGTGCTCCGGGCCACAGAAAGGTCCTTGAACCATGTCTGAAAAACACAGAAATAGGTGAAAAGCAAGTATTACACAAAAAATTCAAAAGAATTTCAAAGCCATCAAATACATACTAAATGAAATAATTAAATTACTTACATGATAATGCGCTCACCTCGGTGAGATATAACCACCGTCACCTTCCTTCCGGTGAGCATACACACCAAAACTCGAGGTGGGAAGGTGGGTGCTTTAGACTCGCCTCGAGTCTCTCCCCAGAGAGGTTGTCTGATGACTCCTAGTGCAAAGTGTGGGAGACAGATCATCCAGGCGGTTTGTGTTGTCTGTGCCGACATCTTCTTGAACGCCTCGCCCCTCCCAAATATCGCACATCCGCTTCACACCATGAGACTAATGAAATCTGGCCGGACATCTCTAAGTGTCTGTCCATCAGCCATCATGGTCTAGGCCCTCTTCTTCCAGTCGTAGACCCACTTGTGCCAATTCATCTCGAGATACTTCCCGAGAATAGTCATCCCATGGGCCTCCTGCCCGTCCTCAAAGAGATAATATCTCTGCAGTACAACATATGAATATCAATAGTTATTTAGTAGACAACATAAAGCAAAGCGGTAAATAAATATTCAAAAGCACAAATTAAAACTAACATATGAATGAATGACTTCTTACCCTAAACTCAGCAATAATAAGCCCACGTGTGCGGTCATCCACATCCGCCCACCTCATCCACTTCAATTTGGAGAATCGATTATGACGACGATCCCAAAAACATGTTCCTTGGCGTTGCGTCAAGGATACTAAAATTGAAATTATTAAATTTCCAAATTACAAAGAATATATAAGAACTAAATAATTAATACAAACGTAATGTATATGTTACCTAGTAGTCCCGACCCGGCATATAAGCGGCGCCTGGGGGGGATTCCCTAGCAATCCACGTGCTAGTCCCCGCGGAGGCCTACGTCGATCACCTATGTAGTGAAATACAACAATATTTATATAAACGAATATAATGTTAATATTATATAAAATTACAAACAATAAGATGTATAACAACAATACATGTAATTATACACGATGATCCTACCGATCCTCACCAAGATTACCTCCACTACCCTACTACTGAACTACCAAAGACGCCCACCACGATCATCGCATATGTGGTGTACGCTATATATCTCAGATATATATTGTCAAATCATTATTAAGAAGATAATATGCAGATACAACTCAAAGGATACAAACACAAATATCAGAATCATCATGCACATACAACTAAAAGGATACAATATGCAGATATAACTAAAAGGAAACAACTATGACATTTGAATACAACTAAAAGGATACAACATGTAGACACAACATGCATTTGTTATTTTTATTTTATTTATTTATTGTTTTTTATAGGCTTAAATATAAAAAATGGCAACAAAGTCACGATCATTTATATTCTCTGATGAACTCCTCCTCTTCACAGTTTAGAAGAAAAAGAGGGAGATAAAGAAAATATTCGACAGTTCAATCATCTAATTGACAAAATTGAAAGGTGAATCACCAAATAAAAGCCTAACTACAAAGAAACTATGACATTTGAATGCAACATGCAGATATAACTAAAAGGAGACAACTATTACATTTGAATACAACTAAAAGGACATAAAGAGTACATACTCCTAATCATTTATATCATCAAAGCCGGCAGTAGATTTTCACTATCGTTGTCATCACCATCTTCGTATTCCTCAACGATTTCTTCAATTATATCTACCTCCTCAACCACATCGTCTTCACTTTTGACAGCGACAACATCATCCTCTTCTTCACTAGACTCACTAATAATTGTCACATCAGCAGGTGTGACACTAGTAGACTTGACTTATAAAGGTTCATTGTCTGGATGATGAGTTGTGCCTTGAAAACCACGGGCTTTGGTTGTTATAACCGCATGCCATGGGCTTACAGGAGTCTTAACACTCCGCGCGTAGTACACCTGTGTTGCTTGACTTGCTAGAATAAAAGGCTCGTCTATACCACTCATCAGTCTTAGTTTTGACTTAACGTTAACAATCACCCGTTCTGATTTTTTATCTACTTTAACTCCATTCTCAACATCAAACCAATGATAATTAAAGTAAACTAATTCTTTATGACCCCAATACTTGAGCACGACAACTTCTAGCAATCGTCCATACCAGTCATCCCAAATGTTATCGTAGCAGCTACCTTTCACCACAACACCAGAATCAGAAGAAGCGACTTCCCCAATATCGCAACACTTAAATCTGTAACCGTTGACAATGCAGCATGTATAAGTATCTACAGATATTTCAGGGCCATCGGCTATAAGCTTTAGCCGATTGTCAGCTAACTCATCTGTGAAGACCTAATGTACATTAACACAACATTGCACAAATGTTAATTACGCCATAAGAATAAATCTATGATGGTAGATTCATTGAACTTGTAAAGGTTAGACTTACATGATCTTTAAACCATTGCACAAATTCTCCATTTCTCAAATTTTGCAAATCTCTGTCCGATATACTCGGATTCGCTTCACGTACTTCAGCATCATATTGACTGCAGCACAGTTATATACTCAATGTGTATATAAAGGAACTTGACACAATTACACCAGACATATATAGTTATAACTACTTACTTAATGTATGGCGCTACTTCATTCATGTTGACAAGTGCATACAATGTGGCAGCTGCATACTCACTATCGGTCAAGAATTGCCTTTTTTTTTATTTAATGGGCTGACAGAATGACTAAAGGCCGTTAGTTCTCCATTTTCCTCGTGCTTCAATAACTGATTTCGACGCAATGCGATTGTGCTTTGTCCTGAACATTCTACTCAAAGTACAATGAGCGAAATTAACAAGTTCTTTCATAACATAACTTTCAAAGAATCGACCCTCTACACGGCTCTATTCTTCACCTTTTGCTTTAGACGTCGCATATACCTATGTGATATATAGATTAGCAAGAAAAAATGAACATTTTACCGTATTAAACACATTAATGTCATTACCTCTCGAATGGATACATCCATCTATATTGTACGGGACCGCCCAACTTAGCTTCGTATGGCAAGTGAATAGGCAAATGCTCCATTGAATCAAAAAATGATGGAGGGAAGATCATTTCTAACTTGCACATTATTTCTACTATTTGTATCTCCATTTTATCTATGTCTTTGACACAAGCTCCGCAAGCATAGATCTCTCAAGAAATTAGAAAGCTCATCGATTACTTCAACCACACGTTTTGGTAACAAGTCGATAAATGCCACGGGATCAACTTACGCATGAATACGTGATAATCATGCTTTTGAGACCCCGAAACTTCACTCTTCGACTTTACAACACCTTGCTATATTCAAGAATATCCATCCGGGAGCTTCAAATCCATCGATCCAATTACATATCAATATCAACTGCTCCTCGGTCAAAGTATATTCGACTTTTAGGCGTTACTGCCTTACTACCCTCTTGATCATGACCCAGATCTTCCCTAATGTTCATTTCTACCAAATCAAGCCTCAACTTGTTGTTGTCCTTTGTTCTACCAAAGGCATCTAGGGTATCAGATAAAAATGTTATCAAATCGTTCTTCTCGGTATGCATCGGATCTAAACAATGACGGATCACGAGTGTGTAGCCCAATAAGGCGGTCAAAGAACATGGATTTGTGTGTCCATTTAGAACCTTTCCGTAACCATAAGCTCGCTCTAATCTGTGATTCTTCCCTGGAGGTGGAAACTTCAAATGACTAATCCAACTCAACACTGCTGACCCAGAAAGACGGCGGCGGTACTTGACGTTTCTCTGTTTTTCAATTGAATTGTCTACTCATCCGCCGATAACGATGTTCAATCGGCAAAAAACCGCTATCTGGATGTTGCAAAGAAACTCATTTTCCCCCATGTTTGAGCCGCATGACTTTTTAATCGACCCCATGCACACGGGACATGACAAGCCCCGTGAGTCGACCATCCACCGATCATTCCTAACGCCGGAAGTCATTTATTGTCCACAATGAAAGTCGCCTCATGTCAAAGTTCTGCTTAAGAGATACATCATAAGTTTGAACCCCTTTTTCCCACAACATCTTCAACTCATCAACTAATGGCCTGAGGTATACATTGATGTCTTTACTCGGACTCTTATCACCCGAAATCAGTAAAGGCATGAACATGTAGGGATCTTTCATGCACATCGAAGGAGGGAGGTTATACACCACAATAATCACCGGCCAAGTTGACTATTTGTGTAAGGCCCGTTAAACGGATTAAACCCATCCGTAGCAAGTCCAAGCCTAACATTGCGAACCTCTTCAGCAAACGAGGGGTGCTTGTTATCAAAATTTTTCCACTCAAGCCCATCTGCCGGGTGCGTCAGTTGACCTTCGACTATGTCCCGTGTAGAGTGCCACCTCATATGTGACGCCCCCAAAATAGGTCCATTCCACCCAACCCATTCTGAATCGCCAAATACATGGTACAGAAACAACTACAACTTCATTATTACAATTGTCGTGCAAAATACGACAACACATACTGAGTTTAAATACAAATATTGTCTTCTAGACAATATCTACACCCAAATAAAGTCCTCATTACAATTATTGATACACTACTTTATAGAATAGTAAGGACTACTAAAACAGCTATCTTGAACCATCACTCCACACCCCGACTAGTTCCCACTATATTCCCGCCTCCTGGGAAGAAAAATGGAACAAAAAGGAAAATGGTGAGCTCAACTAGCCCAGTAAAGAATATTATGACTAAGATAATGTACAACAAATTATCGTTAGTCTCCAACAGGGAAAAATCTGATAGAATACAATAGACAACAAGTTTCAGATCAATATTCGCAGCGGAAATAACAATTCATAGAAGAGTTACGTAGAGAATGAAATCTACTAACATCTATGAATTTAAAAGTCCATCATCAATATTTTATCCCTGTAACATAAATCATTATTCATCTTGAATCAAATATTCATCTTTGCATTACAGGCCAAAGATATTCATCAGTCGATCATGTTCATCTCAACACCTGTTCATCTTTGCACTATGGGCCAAAGATATTCATCAATTGGTCATGTTCATCTCAACACCTATACATTTTTGCACTACAGGCCAAAGATATTCATAAGAAAATCAACCATCTTTGCACTACAGGCCAAAGATATTCAGTAATGTCATCATTTAGGACTGAGGATGATGAAAAATGTTTTAAAGAAAACGAATACAGTGAAACAAAAGAACAAATATTAAGGATTCGTACTTTAACCAAATCAAGTTCAAAAATACTCCATAATAAACTATTGTGGAGCAGAATTCAAAAAATGAAGATCAAAACAATAGATCCAATCAAAGATAAGAACCATAATAGACAATCTTGGACACAGAAAAGAAAATTTAATTTTTCTGTGAATAGTGTCGTATACGTGAATAGTGTCGTATACGTGAATAGTAACTTCGACACTAAAAGGTAGAAATTTTACAAGAAAAATCATCATGCTTCATGAATAGTACTTATGAATAGTAACTCATGAATAGTAATTCATGAATAGTAACTCATGAATAGTAACCCGTGAATAATAACTCGTGAATAGTAACTCGTGAATAGTAACTCTGACATGAAAAGATCAGAATTTCACAAGAAAAATCTTACCAATATTCTGGCATAATGATATTGAAAGAAATAATATCATTTAAAAAAAAAATAACATCCCTTACCTCGAAAAGGCAGAAATAACTACAACTTCAAATACAATTGTCATGCAAAATACAACAACACATAGACTGTGAGTTTAAATACAAATATTGTCTTCTAGACAATATCCACACTCAAATAAGTCCTCATTACAATTATTGATACACTATTTTATAAAATAGTGAGGACTACTATAACAACTGCCTTGGAACATCACTCCACACCCCGACTACTTCCCGCTATATTCTCGCTTCCTGAGAAGAAGAATGGAACAAAAAGGAAAATGGTGAGCTCAACTAGCCCAGTAAAGAATATTATGACTAAGATAATGTACAACAAATTATTTTTAGTCTCCAACAGGGAAAAATCTGATAGAATACATTAGACAACAAGTTTCAGATCAATATTCGCAGCGGAAATAACAATTCATAGAAGAGTTACGTAAAGAATGAAATCTACTAACATCTATGAATTTAAAAGTCCATCATCAATATTTTATCCCTGTAACATAAATCATTATTCATCTTGAATCAAATATTCATCTTTGCACTACAGGCCAAAGATATTCATCAATCGGTCATGTTCATCTCAACACCTGTTCATCTTTGCACTACGGGCCAAAGATATTCATCAATTGGTCATGTTCATCTCAACACCTGTACATCTTTGCACTACGGGCCAAAGATATTCATAAGAAAATCAACCATCATTGCACTACAAGCCAAAGATATTCAGTAATGTCATCATTTAGGACTGAGGATGATGAAAAATGTTTTAAAGAAAACGAATCCAGTGATACAAAAGAACAAATATTAAGGATTCGTACTTTAACCAAACCGAGTTCAAAAATACTCCATAATAAACTATTGTGGAGCAGAATTCAAAAAATGAAGATCAAAACAATAGATCCAATCAAAGATAAGAACCATAATAGACAATCTTGGACACAGAAAAGAAAATTTAATTTTTCTGTGAATAGTGTCGTATTCGTAGTGTCGTATACGTGAATAGTGTCGTATACGTGAATAGTAACTTTGACACTAAAAGGTAGAAATTTCATAAGAAAAATCATCATGCTTCAAGAATAGTACTTGTGAATAGTAACTCATGAATAATAACTCGTGAATAGTAACTCATGAATAGTAACTCTGACATGAAAAGATCAGAATTTCACAAGAAAAATCTTACCAATATTCTGGCATAATGATATTGAAAGAAATAATATCATTTTTTTAAAAAATAACATCCCTTACCTCGAAAAGACAAGATTTACGACCGGAATCTTCGGATATAGTCTTTGAAGGGAACTTGCACCGTATAGCAACACTCAAAGTATAAAAATACTCACAAGAATATGCTCGATAATATAGAGAGAGAAGTAGAGAGAAAACTTCAGTTTCTGGTGTGATTTTCAATTCTTAACCTAAGCACCCTATTTATAGGAAAATGCTTAGAACACCAAAGTAGAAAATTGAATATAATATTAATATATTTATATAATTTTTCTTATCCCACCATTTTGACCAAAGAAATCAGCCACACATGTGCCAAAAGCAACAAAAACGTTTTTCTAACAAAAAGCACTTAAAACTCCAAAAATCAATTCAGACCCGATATACCGAAACTTCAATAATTCACAATAAATAGCCCTTTTATCAGAAAAATTCAAACCACATGTCCTTTTCATAGGAAATTTCATTCTCTACAACTTTGCAGAAGAAAGTTTTTCCAAATTCCAAACAAAAATTGACCGAAATCCATAAACGGGCGATTTTACAGGCTATAATCAATTTTCGGTCAAGAATTGTTTCCACCAACACATAAAACATGTGTTAAACATTTAATCCAACAAAAATACTCTTTCTCCTCATTTATTCATATATCCCACATTCATTATAAAAATATCACCATTAATATATTATTAAAATAATATATTTAAATGAATTATTTTATAAGAAAAAGATAAAATATTAATTTTCAACAATTGTCACATTAAAAATTTCTCCATCTATATCCACATAAAATCAATATTTTTCTCATCATATAAATCAATAATTAATTATTCACAAATAATATTACAGAATCGCAATACTGACAACCAAGCAGTTCCCAAGAAAGAGGGGCCTTTCCAATAAGGATCTCTCCTTACTGGCGCGCAATTAGATGACCAAACCTCGCCTTAGACAGAACTTTCTAGACATTGCCAATAATATTATCTAATAATATTATTCAGATAATATGAATTATTGCTCCGATAATAGAAAATACTGTGTAGTGACAATTATTGAAACAACAATAATATCAACGTAGCAATTATTGAATCAATAAAATAAAATATTGAACAGTAATTACTGCAAAAATTATTGAGTAGTGCCTTCTTATGTAAGAATCAATAATTGGTGCAATCCAGATATCATCTTGTGCAAGCAACAACGCCATTCATCGTGTTTTTAAACCACCGGGTATTCCAACAGTATTAACGGTAACAAATTACGCCGTTATTTATAAACAACTTATACTTGTCGTTTTCTTCATCCAATCGCTTTCCGTTATGGGGCCCATAAAAGGCTGCGCCGTCGTACGAATATTCCCCGATAGTTTATAACCACTTGCTTATTTAAAATATTTGCACATTTTACCCATAACTAACCACATTAATCAAATAAACCCTTACTATTTCAAAATAATAAATAAAGGAAATTCCATTTTATTTAAAAAAATTCGGGGTCTTACATCATATCCTCGGCAGTATGTGTTGACATGAACAACCGCTGAAGCCTCGGGGCAATGGGAAAGTAACGTAAGATCTTTCTCGCAGACGCTCTTTTCCTTTTTCTTGCGCTGTTCACAGTTTCTACTTGTACCACAAATATCACACGACCTCTTATCTTTATTGACATCACCGTAATACAACATACAGTCATTCTCACAAGCATCAATCTTCTCATACCCTAGATTGAGCCTTTTGACCATTTTCTTCACATCATAGTACGACTCGGTGAACTTATTGCTGCGCAGTAAGCACTCTTTCACAATGCTTAATAGCTTCATTAAAACCTCTCTCGCTCTGATCATTCTCGTTCTTGAAGTGTAAAAACTTAGTCACTACGAGATAAGACGGTGTGCTTTTTCGTGCTGGCGTCATACAATTGTGTCATTTGCTTCATGCAATAACTCATAGAAACCCTTAGCCCCATCATTCGACTCTTGCTCGATGCTACCGCCATCCCCATACAGATTCCACTAGAAGTATGAACCAAAGAACTTCGACTATCATGTTAAGATGATCAAAGGTTTCATCACCTCCGGGATTCCTGGTTCGATTCATGTTTATCCAACCAGGTTTCCCCATGATAGATCCATGTCGTATAACCCTGCTTGAACCCATACGCAAATAAGTCGCACATGACATCACTCCTTTCCTTCCACACTTCATTCACACACCTCTTACAAGGACATCTGATCTCATCGCCGCTGACTTGCTCAAACGCGAAGTTGAGAAACTGTTCAACCCCACTACGATACTCAGAGCTAAGCCCACTCCTATCAGTGGCTACCCTACGTTCCATCCAACTTCGATCAATGTATATCCTCGGACAACCTATCGCTATATATATGGAAAGTTAGACAAACACAATCAAGTCTCCAAGTTAATGTATATGCAAGCTTATGAGTTTCCTAACTTCATCTCCCACTCTAACGGGTCAGGCTTCTATCCCATTCCCGGATGTGTCGCCTCACTGATGCCAAAAAATTGAACACATATTTAAATTTTTCAGAAATTTCAGCAGCACCTCCCCATGGTCTTCAAGTACACGAAATAGACTAACACATCGTAGTCTAAATATGCACCCGAAGAACATGTAGAGATATGTACTGACCGAAAATTCAAAAAATATAAAGACGTGCTCAAGTCGTTAACACCGACCTAAGTGAGATCGAAACATACAAGAACAGTCCCAAAACGGGGACTATTTGAGATTCACTCCTACTAAGTGAATCTCAAACGGGTTTCTAAGCTTCCTAAACTATATGAAAATATGCACGTGTCAAGTCATTGAAGTATTCACTAAAAAGTAATGATAAATTAAGAAGATTATGTCATTTTATAATTGTAAACGAATGTGTTCCTACATATTTTACTCTTACTCATATTTAATTAGCAACATACTTAAAAACATTGACAACTATAAACAAATGTTTTACAGTTTTTCAATGCATTGTGTTTTCAATGTTAATTTGTTTTGATGTTTTTAATGCCAACTAGTTTTTGAAAACAGATTTAAAAAGGCTATCCAAATTCCAAACGACCCTTTAATTTCCCCCAAATCTCCCCCATATATATACAAACTAAGTCCCAAACTATTGGTCGAGACAAATACAGAGCTCAAGGACATAATTATATAATGCAGCCTCTATACATTGATCCCAGGTCTACAGTCTAGACTGAACCTAGGTTTATAACTATAGAGGTTCGAATGTTTCAGTTTTTCCCCTTCAATGTTTCTATAGAAACCGGACGTAAGTTTCAACATCTAATAGTTGAGCTAGAACAAGAGTTATAATTACGTATAAGCTTTTGAACTACCTTCAAAGACAATTGCTAAATGAATTTGGAAAATCTAGAATATACAAGAATCCAGCTTATAAAAACATTAAGAAAAGATTTCAACTACTATCACAAAACAGAAATTAATTCAACATTTGTTACTTGGTACATATATACTTGAAAAGAATATGGTGTGGGTATCTATTTCCAACAATATACATATACACTAATGACTTTAAGTACTTTTGATCAACAAAGGATTTTTAGGTGATAATGTTGATGCATAAAACAAGAGACAAACAATAAACAGAGTTCATTTAGAATCATGTCTCAAAATATTATAAACCCAAAAATGATATTAGTGAGGAAAGCAATTCAAGTGCATTAACAGATCAATATCCCATCAAAACTTTCCTATATTAAAGCAAACAATGAGATTAATTAGCTACTAACACAATTAGATTAAAGCAAACATGCCCCAAACCACATTTCTTCAATGACCATAGAAAATGGGTTCAAAATAAACAAACGAATAGATTGAAATAGATGAAAAAATTACAGTGAAAAACAATGCCCCAAACTGCATCTCTTCAATAACCGACTAAACAAACCAAATTTTGAATTCAAAATGAAAAAGCCTAATTAATTTCATACATTGGCATAAAAATTAAAAATAACCAAACAAAAATGGTCCATTACTTAGCCTTACAACATATACAATAAAGAAAAAAAAATACTTAGCTCAGAACTCGAGTACAAATCAAAGTAAACAGTTGTGAGAATCTAAGTACTTAGCTCAGAACATATAATAGAACAAATAGAATCATACCTATTGCAAGTTGAGCGAAACCACGAGTAAAGAAGAAAGAAGGAGAGGTGGAGCGCCGTATGTGGTGGCTGGAGTATGGCAGGAGGGGGAGGTCACCGGCGCAGGCGATATGGGAGGAGGGGAGGCCGACCTTGAAGCTTTTTTCTTCAATTAATGGTGTATGGGAGGTATGGGCATCAAATATCGATGGCGTGGCGAGAAGGGAGGAAGAGAGGAAGAGGAGGAAAATCAGTGGCCAGTTTTCGCCGTGCGTGTGAGTAGGGCTTTTTTTTAACAGACTCATTCTCGACGGCATAGCCGTCGATATTGCTCCCGTCGTTAGTAACTCACTTACGACGGCACAGCCGTCACCTTTATAATTTTAAGTCGTCGCTTATGACTTTCCCACTCCCACGAAAAAAAGCCCACCAAATTTAAGGCCGGGAAAGGTTATTATCGACGGGACTCATGGACGACGGTTTAGCCGTCGCCATTGATGTCATTCTCGACGGGAATATAGCCGTCGCCATTACCCCCGTCGCCTATGACCCAGTTTCTTGTAGTGTGTTTCTGGATTTTTCTTGTTTGTACTTTTATAAAATTAGGGTTTTTTACTTCTTAAAGCAACACTACAACAATGAAGAGAACTCCATCAAATAAAAGTTCTTCAAGTATGTGTTTCTAATCTATTTTTATATTCTTTCAATTTTGTAATGTTACTTGTTACTTGTTAGTAGTTTAATTGAGATCGTTTATTGTTGGTGCTAATTGCTAATTACACTTGACTATTCATACTATATATTGATTTATTTTGATGTTGAATTAGTTTTTAAATATTTATTGATTGTCAGGCATGGACATACGTAACTGGGTTACAATAATTAAACGTACAAAATTTGAATCTATTCATGAAAATGCCCAAGCCAAAGGGACAAGTGACGAACATGTCACTGTTGATATTCACCAAGAAACTCACCCGCAAAGTGTTAACCTCTAAACCCATACATCGGTATCTCCTTCCCTTAATATTGAAGGGGATCCCGGTAAAAGACCACCAATTAGTTCTTATCCTGCTAGTGAAAGAGAGAATTTTCGAAGAAATTATTTACTTAGGGGCCCGACTCAACCAATACCTCACAAATTTCCAGATACACTAATTAGTGGAATTTCTCGTAAATTCAATAAGAATTGGTACAAAAAATATCAAAGTTGATTGGAATATAGTTTGAGTGAAGATGATCTATTTTGTTTGTGTTGTTACCTATTTAAAATTGATCATGGTAACCAAGGTGGTGGGGATGCATTTGTTGGCGAGGAATTTAGAAATTGGAAGAAGATGGATAGATTAGAAATACATGTTGGAGATCATGGTAGTGTTCATCGTAAATGTGAACAGGCTTGTCGTAATTTATTGAATCAACCTCAACACATAGATATCAATCTTGCTAACATAACTGAGCAACAAAGGATCGATTACCGTCTTCGATTGCTCGCATCAGTTAAATGTGTTAGGTTTCTTTTAAAAGAAGGATTGCCTTTTCGCGGTCATAATGAGTCAGAGGGTTCAAGAAAACGAGGGCTATTTATTTCTCAACTAGAGTTTCTTTCGGAAAACAATGATGAGGTGTGTAAAGTTGTCCTAAAAAATGCTCCAGAGAATCATAAATTGATTGCACACTCAATTCAAAAAGATATTTGTAGAGCCGCTGCATTTTTGACTACACAAGCTATCATTAAAGAAATTGGGGATGGGTTTTTTTCTTTGTTAGTTGATGAGGCTCGTGATACATCAATCAAAGAACAAATGGCAGTGGTTTTACGATATGTGGATAGGTATGGTTGTATAATTGAGCAATTTCTTGCCATTATTAATGTTCCTGAAACTTCTGCTTTGACACTAAAGGCTGCTATTGATCAACTTTTTTCTAAACATGGATTGAGCATATCACGTGTGCGTGGTCAAGGTTATGATGGAGCTAGAAATATGTCAGGGAAGTTTAAAGGTCTTAAGAGTTTAATATTATCTGAAAATCCATGTGATTTCTATATTCATTATTTTGCACATCAGCTTCAGTTGACACTTGTTGCGGTTGCTAAGAAACATAAGTCATTATGTTCTTTCTTTGATTATCTTGGATTGTTAGCAAATGTTGTTGGGGCTTCTTGCAAACGAAAAGAAATTCTCCGATTGAAGCAATTTCAAAAAGTAGCTGAAGGAGTTGCTAGTGGCGAAATCAAGAGTGGACGAGGTTTGAATCAAAAAACAACAATAAAACGACCTCGAGAAACGCGTTGGAGTTCACATTTTAAAACAATTTTGAGTGTTATTACCTTGTTTTCTCCAATAATGGATGTGCTCGAGTTTGTAGCAGATGATGTCGAAGGGGAGAAAAGTACAGAAGCTAGTACACTTTTGAAATTCATGCATGATTTTGAGTTTGTGTTCTTGTTACACTTATTGAAAGGAGTCATGGGAATTACAAATGACTTATCACAAGCCTTACAGAGAAAAGATCAAGACATTGTCAATGAAATAGCTCTTGTCAATGTAACCAAGTAACGATTACAATGTATGAGAGAAAACTGGGATGATTTGTTAGCGGAAACTTGTGAATTTTGTGCATTGCATAGCATAGTTGTCCCGAGGATGGAGGATATTTTTGTGTTTCCAGGAAGACCATGACGCAATATTGAAGAAATCACAAACCTTCACCGCTTTAGGGTTCAATTATTTTTCACTGTGATTGATAGTCAACTTGGGGAGTTGAATGACCGCTTTGATAACACAAATACAGAGTTACTTTCAAGTATAGCATGTCTTGACCCACGTGACTCTTTCTCGGCATTTAACAATAAAAAATTAATTGAATTTGCAAAATTTTACCCTTCAGAATTTGATGATATGGAACTTTTGGCACTTGATGGTCAACTCTAAAATTATATTGTGGATATGAGAAACGATTCCAATTTTTCGAGTATAAAAGGAATTGGTGAATTTGTGACGACCCCAAAATAGGTATACATCACCTATTCTGAGTCGCCAAATACATGGTACAGAATACAAATACAATCTTTAATATACAACAAGAGAGCTGTGAGTTTTAATACAAATATTGTCTTCTAGACAATATCCACTCTCAGAATAAGTCCTCATTACATTTATTGTCACACTATTTAACAGAATAGTGAGGACTACTAATACTATCATATGGACCATCACTCCGTTCTCCGACTAGTCCCGACTACGTTCTCATTTCCTGAAGAGAACAGTGAAAGAAAGGGTGAGCTCAACTAGCCCAGTAAGAAATATTATGACTAAGATAATGCAGAATAAATTATCATTAGTCTTCAATAGTGTTAAACTGATAAAATATAATAGACATCAAGTTTAACTGCAGCGGAACATATAATTCATTAAAAGAGTCAAGTAGAGAATAAAATCTACTATCTTTTATGATTTAAAAGGTTTTTTATCACTTTTATCGCTGAGACTCAGCTTAATAAATAATCCACATCATCTCTGCACTACGGCCAAGGATATTCATTAGTATCACAACCACAAATTATCCATGCACTACGGGCCAAGGATATTTGTGTATTCATCAATGGTCATGATCATGCCAACAACTGTCCATCAATGCACTACGGGCCAATGAGGACATTTAACACATCATTTGTAACATTACGGTCATGATTACACCGAATAATCCCTGGTCATAATCATACCAAGTCCATCTATGCACTACAGGCCATAGATGACTTTCAACAAAATATAAATATGAGGATGATGACAATGATATAAGAATTCAATAAAACAAGTTCAAGAATTAATTTATTCAGGAACTAATAACGTCCAAATTGTCAACATGATACTTCTTTGTAGAGTAAAATTCAAGAATGCTCAGAAGAATATTTCCACAAAAAGATACTGGATGAAGCGCAAATATCAAGGATATTCCACTAATTTCATGGAGTATAGAAGTCAAAACTTTAACCAACTGAGTATAATAAAGAATGGAATAACAAAGAAATTACCATGCATGCGGTACTTCGCATAGACATGTTATTCCAATAGAATAATAAATAACGAGAACCAGTCAAAGCGTAACACGCACCGGCGTGATATTCCAATGTAATAATAAAAATGAAATAACAATAGAAATCACCATGCATGCGGTGCCCGCATGCAGCATGTTTATTCCAACGTAATAATAAATAACGAAACCCGGATCCGGCGTAAAAACGCATGCATGTGATATTCCAATGTAATAATAAAGAGGAACCAGGTCCCAAAGAAAACGCATGCATGGATATTCCAAATGTAATAATAAAGAATGGAATAACAACAAAATTTCACCATGTATGTGGTATTGATGATGAAAAGTTATTCCAATGTAATAATAAATAATGGAATAATGTAAGAATTTTACCAAATATAGGGTAGATGACATATCTGAGTTATTCCAATAGAATGATAAAGAATGGAATAATGTAAGTTCTCTTCATGAATATGAAAAAATAATACCCTTACCTTATAAAGAAGAAACTGGATATAGAAGTAGTGAAGTAGCGAATACTTTTCTTCTTTCTCTCTCTAGTTTTCTCTCTAGAGTTTCAAAGAAATTCCTAAGAAATAATGAAGGAATGAGCTTCTTATTTATAGAAGAATGGATCTAATAATAACCAATCCATGAACGCTCAGTTGATTTACTTTAAGCTAGACGGTCCAGATGGTTTACAATAAAATATAATATATTCTATTTATAATCTAATAAAACGAATAACTTTATAAAAGTATTCTATTTTATATAAAAAAGATTTTACTATATGCAAACACTATGCGCAGCACTATCAAAAACACTACGCAGCACTATGCAAACACTATGCATAATAAAATATAATATATTCTAATTATTGTCTAATAAAATAGATAACTTTATAAAAGTATTCTGTTTTATATAAAAAGATTTTACTATTAGCCTAATAAAACGAATAACTTTATAAAAGTATTCTGTTTTATATAAAAAACTTTTCTGTTTTATTACATTAATAATACTAATAAAATAAAACTTCATCATCATTATTATTATTCACACTATTAATCGACCATGTCGTTCCCAGGAAAGATGGGGCTTTCCAATAAGGATTTCTCCCTATTAGCGCGCAATTAGGTGACCAAACCTCTCATTGGCAGAACTTCTAGACATCGTTAATATTGCAAATAATAATATTAATAACTTCGTCATCTCAATATAAAATATCAACAATAATTGAATCAATTAACGTGAAGATACTATACAACAATTCTCAAGCAATAATTGAACAAAATCGAAAGTGACTTCTCACGTAAGCATCAATAATTAATACCGTGTGCTACTTTATGCAACCACGCGTATTCTCGTATTTTTTACTACCGAGTAGTTTCACAAAGATAATCGGTAAAACTTTCGCCGTTATTTTTATAAAAATATTTTTGTCGTTTTCTCAATCCGGCAATAATTTCATTAGGGTCCACCAATGATTGTGTTGTCCAATTTAATATTCCCTGCTTTAAAACGAATATTCCCCACCAATCGAATATTATATAACAACTTCATGTATTTTGCAAAATTTATAAATATTACCCACAACTATAACATTATATCAAATTTATTCCATAATATTCAAAATGATATTTATAGAAAATTTATTTCTATTCATAAAAGTTGGGGTCTTACAGAATTGGCTCAAATGTTGGTTCAAAAAAGAAAGGATGATGTGTATTCCCAAGTCTATTTGTTGCTGAAATTGGCTCTATTTTTTTTGCCCGCTATTATTGCAATCATGAAAGGACATTTTCACCATGAATATCGTGAAGAATGAACTCAAGTAACCAAATGGGAGATGAATGGATGAATGATCGCTTAGTAACATACATTGAAAGCGATATTTTGTAATTATTAAAAATGAGGCTATCATGCAACAATTTCAAGCAATGAAACCTCGAAAAATGTTATTATAGATAATATTTGAGGATTGTTTAGTTTTGTAAGTTATTTTATGAAATTAAATTTTTATTTGTAAGATTTTTTTTTTTTGAATTTGACCTCACTGAATTATCGGTCTGGATCCGCCCGTGACAATGTCCAAGATATTTTAAGTTCGTTACATTGTCTTATATATAATAGTTTACCACAATAGTGTGACCACTTTCCTATGATTTTATTGCATCATGCGTTATTTTTATCTATAAAGGCTAGCTTCCTAAGTACTCTTGGTTTAATTTGGTCATATTTGAGATTTGCTTAAACATTTTTAAACATATGCGCTAGGAGCAGCTGGGTCATAACCATTTACTCTATATGTTATTTCAGATAGATACACTCATACACCCTTAAATATTTTTATATATTTGCCTGCATGAATGAGATTTGGTTTATAAACTCTTACCAAGTTTTATGATGACAGAATATTTTTGTAATTCATTTACTTTGACTCCAGAAAGATTGAGCAGAAATATATGGTATGATAGAATCTAAAGGGACCATTAAATCATGACAGATTGCAGAAATATACATGTACATTCAAATTATAGCAAACTCATATAGTTGACATTACATACATTTTATATATATATATATATATATAGATAGAAAAATAGAGGTGCACAACCAGGGGCGGATCCAGCTAAAAAATTCAGTGGGGTCAAATTTGGAAACAAAAAATCATTAAGAATAAAAAGTTAATAAAATAAATTACAAATTTAAATAATCCTCGAATATTATTTACAATAATATTTTTCGAGGTTTCATTACTTGAAATTATCGCATGATAGCCTCATTTTTAATAGTTACAAAAATAGATTTGGGGATACATATCATCCTTTCTTTTCTTAACCAACATTTGAGCCAATTAACCAATTCCTTTTATACTCAAAAAATTGGGATAATTTCTTATATCCACAATATAATTTTGGAGTTGGCCATCAAGTGCCAAAAGCTCCATATCATTAAATATTTAAAAACTAATTCAACATTAAAACAGGATCAATATGACGCCCCCAAAATTAGGTATACATCACCCATCTTGGATCGCCACTTACATGGTACATAAATTCAAATACAACTTAATTATACAACAGTCGTGTAAAATACGACAAAACATAGTTGAGAGTTTAAACAATAATATTGCCTTCTAGACAATATCCACTCTCAATGGAGTCCTCATTACTTTATTATCACACTATTTTACAGAATAGTGAGGACTACTAATGCTATCATCTAGGACCATCACTCTGTTCCCCGACTAGTCCCAGCTACGTTCTCATTTCCTGAAGAGAACAATGAAAGAAAGGGTGAGCTCAACTAGCTCAGTAAGAAATATTATGACTAAGATAATGCAGAATAAATTATCATTAGCCTTCAACAATGTTAAACTGATAAAATACAATAGACATCGAGTTTAACTGCAGCGGAACAAGCAATCCATTAGAAGAGTCAAGTAGAGAATAAAATCTACTATCTTCTATGATTTAAAAAGTTTATCATCACTTTTATCGCCGACTCAACTTTTAAATAAATAATCCACATCATCGAATCACCCCCGCGCACTACTGGGCCAAAGATATTCTTTAAGATCACGACCACAAATTATCCATGCACTACGTGCGAGGATAATCGTGTTTTTATCAACGGTCCTGATCATGCCATAAAATAATTCATCTTTGCACCCTTGGCAGAAGAGAATCCATAGCCATAATCATACCAAAAACCGCCTCTATCAATGTCTTCGCGGGCAATGAGGACTTTTACCACATCATTTGTAATATTACGGTCATGATTATACCGAATGATCCCTGGTCATAATCATACCAAGTCCATCTATGCACTACAGGCCACAGATGACTTTCAACATAATATAAATATAAGGATGATGACAATATTATAAGCATTTCATCAACGGTCCTGATCATGCCATAAAATAATTCATCTTTGCACCCTTGGCCGAAGAGAATTCATAGTCATAATCATACCAAAAATTATCCATTAATGCACTACGGGCCAATGAAGACTTTTACCACATCATTTGTAACATTACGGTCATGATTATACCGAATAATCCATGGTCATAATCATACCAAGTCCATCTATACACTACAGGCCATAGATAACTTTCAACATAATATAAATATGAGGATGATGACAATATTATAAGCATTAATCAAACTAAATCAAGGATAAATATTAAAGACTTTAAATTTATCCAAATATTATCAATCACTTAATAAAATCATAATCTAATATTGTTAATATTATAACAATATTTTAATCACTTCTTAAACTTATAAACAATTTCATTTAATTGTTTACACTTTTCTAAATAATGCATTTAATCATTCAAAAATTTCATACTCATAAGATTTCATCATCCAGTGATCAAATCCCTCATCAAAAATCTGCACATACTTTATATAGGATTTTCAAGCCCTAAAATCTTATTTACCAATTCTTCAACTTCACATAACATATTTAACTCATATGTTCGTAACTAAACTATTTTCATGAAAAATACCAAATCAGTCCCAAAAATTATTCTTTTCTGGAATTAGGCAGAATATAGTCCCATATTAAACATATATTTTTCTCAGAATTTTTAAAATTAATTTATTATTTTTCAAAAATCAATTTCTAATTAATTCCTTAAGAAATTAGCTACCTCAAGGTAAACTCCAGAAATTCCCAAATCTTGGCAGGATTTTACACATGTTAACGTGAGCTTCCAGTTTAAATTTCATGGTCATCGGAGTTATAGAACTCCGATTATAGCATTTTTCGTCGGAAAAACCTAAATATTGAAATAGTCATAACTTGCTCATTTTAAGTCGGAATGAGCTCATTTTTGGACAGTAGGTACTTTATACCATATACTTTCATGTCCCAAAAGGCCGGAATTTTTGTCACAAATTAAGTGGCCGAAATAGCCCCTTTAAGTTTCTAGGCAGTAGTTTTTTTTGGTTTTTGCAGTTTTGGACTCCTTTGCTAAAAATAGTCCACACCAAAATCTACAACACCTTTTTCAGTGATTCCACTTGGATAAGTTACAAAACTCATAGACCTAACTCTAGAACTTGACCTCACTCAAAAATTCAAAATATAATAGGAGATATGGTCAATTGAATTTCATGTTCTATTTTCACCAAAATTTGATTTTTCAACCCTTTGTGATTTCTAAGAAACTTTCATGTTTTCACATAATAACCAACATAACTCATCATAACACTTACTAATATCACATATACCCATGATTTTCATCAATGCTTTTATTATGACTTTCATCATAATCCACGTAAACAGATCATTTCCATAATTTAATAAGGAATGAAATACAAAGGATCATTCACCATGCATGTGGTAATACACATGTAGACGAGTTATTCCAACGAATAATAAAGAATGGAATAATGTAGGATTCACCATACATGCGATAGAGATCGTATGCATATGTTATTCCCAATAGAATAATAAAGATGTAAACTGGTCCCGTCAGAAAAGCGCATGCATGACGAGATATTCCAAAGAGAATAATAAAGATTTTAACCAGTCCCATAAAAAACGCATGCATGTGATATTCCAAATGTAATAATAAAGAATGGAATAACAACGAAATCACCATGCATGCGATAGACCGCATGCATAAAAGTTATTCCAATGTATAATTAATGGAACCAGTCGGGGCGTAATACGCCAAGCGGTGATATTCCGACAGAATAATAAAGAACGGAATAATAGAAGAATTTCACCATGTATGCGGTACTTCGCATAAACAGGTTATTCCAACATAATAATAAAGAATGGAATAACAGAAGTTCTCTTCATGAATACGAAAGAATAACACCCCTTACGGGTACAACAAATAATATCCCTTACCTTAGAAAGAAACTGAATACCGGAGTAGAGAGGTAGCAGACTTTTCTTCTTATTTCTCTCTATAGCTTCTCCCTCTAAAATTTCTCTATAATAATTGCTCTATAGCTTTTGTGAATTGGTGAGAAATGAAGAAAAATGAACTTCTATTTATAGGAAAACATAGTTTCGATAATTGCACGTTTTAGTGCTCAAAAAATTACAGTACAATACCTCTAACTTTTCTTTCATTTTTAATTTAGTCCTACAAGTATTATCAAACTTGCACCAACTCCCCTAATAGTAAATAATGTGATTCAATAGTAAATCATGTGAATCAATAGTTCTAAACATGTGAAAATACGAATTACAGTATAGTACCTCCATCTATACCTCTATTTTTAACTTAGTCATGCAAGTATTATCAATCTTGCACCAACTCCCCTAATAGTAGCAAGAATGTGAATCAATAGTATATACATGTGAATAAATAGTTATAATCATGTGAATTAATAGCAATCAATTGCTCATTTATCCGGTTAATTACCCGACTGGTCAATATAACCTCCAAACATCAATTTTTATCGAAATAAATATCGATTTTCACTAACACTAATAATTCCAACACAATGGAGCTATTTTTATCAAAAATATAAATTTTGAAATTTTGAAGTTTGACTTTTTTCCAAAAAAGTCAATTGTTGACTTTTTGACCAAAAAAGTCAACCCCGGAAATTTTTATGTTTATAGTCTATTTTTACTAATTTCATCATTCCGGACTCAAATATCATGTCCGGGTCTCCAAATTCAACTCCAAACTCAAATTTTATTTTAATAACATTCATCATTAATATCATAACTCACAAAATTTATCAACCAGGTCGTTCCTAGGAAAGAGGGGGCTTTCCGATAAGGATTTCTCCTTATTAGCGCGCAATTAGATGACCAAACCTCTCCTTGATAGAACTTCTAGACATTGTAAATATTATAATTTATTAATATAAATAACTTTGTCGTCTCAATTATTGATTTAATAACATATCATATAATGCAGATGATACTGTGACAATAATTGAATCAATAATATGAGAGATATGATGCAGTAATTATTATAGCAATAATTGAGTATAATCGAGTGACTTATCACGTAAGTATCAATAATCAATACCGTGTGCTACTATGTAACCACGCCAGACATCGTATTTTTTTACTACCGTAGTTCAATGCTTTTAACGGTAAAACCTCCGCCATTATTTTCATAAAATATTTTTGTCGTTTTCTAACTACGACAGTACTTCCGTTCTGAGCTCACCAATGATTGTGTCGTCGTACGGACATTCTCCGATAAAAAAGAATATTATATAACAACTTGCATACTTTACAAAATTTATAAATACTACCCACAACTATAACATTATATCAAATCCACACCATAATATAAAAAAAAAATATTTCGAGAAAATTATATATTTATTCATAAAATATGGGGTCTCACAATCAATATATATTATAAATAGTCAAGTGTAATTAGCACCAACAATAAACAATCTCAATTAAACCACTAACAAGTAACACGTAACATTACAAATAAATTATAAAATTTAAAGAAAGTAAAAATAGAATAGAACACGTACTTGAACTTGAAGAACTTTTATTTGATGGAGTTCTCTTTATTATTGGAGTGTTGCTTTAAGAAGTTAAAAACCTTAATTTTGTAAAAGTACAAAAAAAAAGAATCTATAAATAATTACAAATTTTTTTAAAGCAATTATTAAATTTATAAAATTAAAATTAAAATATACACGATGCTCTCTTGCTCCCTCCTATTGAAAAGTGAAGTACTAAAAGTCTATCATTGAGATAAAAGTGAAGTACTAAAAGTGTAATGTAGTATTGTAGTGAGATTTGTCCATCATTCCACGTGGACCACGTCCCAATTGATTTAGAAAATTAGACTTGTTCTTTTATAGTGCAAAGATGATGTAGTGGAGCTTTTGAAGTATAAAAGCCTTCTCAATATTTTTTTTTAAGTTAACTCTTTTGACTCTCAGAAATTTTAGTGAGGCGGGTGCCCCCCCTTCTCTAACTTCATCAGCCGCCCAATAGCACAACCTGTTCAAAATCCAAATTTATACTCTCTCCTATTCAGATTAAATGATGTTTTAGAGTTAAGCACACTTATTAAGAAATAACACAAAATGTCTTTTGTATCCCTAATTAATTATTTCTCTCTCTACAATGGTCAAAGATGAAGGCAATTAATGGGTTATTGGAACTTTGGTTGTAGGTAAAAAGGTTCATAGAATTGCATTTACTAAGCATATTAAGTTGAGGGGTAAATTAGGAAAAAATAGTGCAATATTGCATAGAAATTCCAAAACGACACTTATATAGAATAAAATTAAACTCCCTAAAACGTCATTTAATCTGAATAGGAGGGAGTACAGTTTACGATCGTAGAATGAAATTACCCTACTCTACGATTTGAGGAGTATACGATCGTAGAGTTAAGTCATTCTACGATCGTAGCGTGATTAACTCTACCCTCAGATTATAGAGCGACTACTCTACACTAATCTACGGATCTAAAATACTCCTCTTAAATAGCACTTCTTTATTAAAACTACGTCGTTTTGGAGATTTTTTTTAAAAAATAAGTGGGGCCGCGGGTGGTATTTTTATAAATAAAAGGAAAAAAAGTGGGACCACTATATTTTAATATTATTTTGTATTTTAAATTTTTTTTCAAAACTATATAATTTTAATAAAAGAGTGTTATTTAAGAGAAGTGTTTTAGATCCGTTTATATATATATATATATATATATATATATATATATATGGACAATGATCCATAATATTATTATTTGCTATGGATCAAAAATCTAGCGGACTGACTAAACAATTTTTTGGACCGCCCCCAATTTGGCCAAGTTGGAAGCAAAAAAATGGGACTGTGGTCTGGTCTGTAATCAACCTGCAATATCCGAGCGGCGATGACGGCGATTCATAACATTCCGAGCGACGATTCATAGCTTTGCACATGACACATCGCAAAACCCTTCCATTGAGAGCAAAACTTCAAACTTAGCATACCAAGCGTGTTCGATTTGTGTTATTCGTCAACTTAATCAAGGTTTAATCGGTGAGTTTTCCGAATTAGAAGGTTAAGAATTGAAAACTTTGCATAATTGGGAACCCATCAATCTTTGTCCAAAAAATGCTCTGATTCTAGGAACTACTGGGTATTGGTTGTTTATAGCTGCAAATTTGAAACCAACATGGTAACTCTTTTTCTTTTTAAGTTACTGTTGAAGTATTTACTCTTTTGAAGATTGTTATTTAGTCTGCTTTTGCGAACTCTTGCTCTCTGTTTCTGAGTTTTGAAGAGAAAAGAAAAGAATAGAAACTTAAATTAGAACAGAAAAGAAAAGAATAGAAAACTTGAAGTTTTCCTTTTGTGGCTTTGTGTTGTTCCTGAGTTTTTAATAGAAAAGAATAGAAAATTTAATTTTTTTTTTTTTTTTTTGCGTTTTTGAGTTCTAATGAAAAGAAAAGAAAAATATCACTTTTACAAATTTACCATATATTAATTATAACCACTGAACCATGAATAAAAATATGCAAGATAAATTTAATCAATTTTTTTTTCATAATTAAATACAAATATCCAAATAAATGTTAAACAAAAATTACTTCTACAAAGTCATTATCATACCATACCCAAAAGTCATCAAACATAATCTATATTATTTATACTAACGGAGATTATTCATCAAATTCTTCAAGAAATTCAATCTCCTCTCTAATGGTAACCCAAACACTGCTCGTGCCTTGTCTTGATTTTCTAGTTGCCATAAATAGGCTTCATCGATTTTTTCCTCATCGAAATTCATTTCAGTAAGTCCTTTAAAGATATCATTTGCAGAATAGATTTGCACAGATGAATTGATAAATGCTTCTCCTTGTTTTTCAAATGTCTCCCCTTGTTTTTCCAATATGGTAGCTAATTTATCAATCACATTAGTTAATTTACCTTCATCATCAGAATGTTTTGCCTTTTTCTTTTTTCTTTTGAAGTACGTACACTTTTTGTCGGTACTTGAGAATTTTCTTGAGAAGAGGCTTGAGAATGAGTTGACATAAATTCGTCAATATCATCTAAATTGAAACTTTCTAAAATTACTTCATTTCGGGATATTGCACCATCAATTCTAACAATTGTAGATTCTTGCTCAACCATATCCTCCCATTTTTATTCTTAAAATTTGTAAATTGGACTCTTTTATAGGTAGAATGGAGGGAGTATATTTTTATTTCCTCTCACGCTTATGATAAAGCTTGTGCCAATGATATGGAAAAGTTGAGGCCAAAGTATAGCTAGTTGGCCTAATGTGCTCGAGAAACTCATTGCTATATTATATTTGATATAGGAGGATTTGTCAATGCTATGGAATGATGGTCATCATGAAGAAAAAAGGCAAGCCTGTCAAGAATTGGAGGAAGACAGAAATCTTTATCTATTGGCAAGAAACGTACGTCATTTCAAATGGTTAATCTTTACATATGCGTTTTGAACTTTTACTCTCCAATAATTATTACACCCTCTGTATTAGAAATGAGAGGTAGCTTTGTTGTATCATTGTAATGGTGGTATAATTGGGACATCTGCAGAAAATAGAGAAACGAATTGAGGACATGAGTTGCAGGGAGTTTCGCGCCTATATATTTTTTTTATCTGATTAGATTTAGTACATAAAAACAAATTGAGGACATGAGTTGTAATTTAAATTTTATTATATTAAAAATTGAGGATAATATGAGAATTATAAAAATATTACTTATTCTAATTTCTTTTCCGTTCAAATCAGGCCAATTTTGGACGGAAAACTTTGGCAGGAAAAGTAGCCAAGTTCTCTGTCCATTTCTTTTCTTTTCCGTTTATTAAAAAACTTAGAAACATAAGAATTGGAAAGAAAACTTAAATTTTCCGCCCCATTTCTTTTCTTTTCTGTCCATTTTAAAACTCAGAAACAGAGCATTGAGGTGAAAAGTAGTAAATTTTATTTATTGGCTTCACTTTTTGTCAGTTAGTGACGAGCATTAGTTGAACAATACTGATATTGCTATCATGATGCAAAGTGTAGCTCGGTTTAGTAGAGGCCACATCAGTTTTAAAAAATGTGTTATAATTCCAATAAAGAACACCTTTACTGAAAGTCATGCATATGACCTTTATAAAACTTGATTGATTCTTCATACAGGTAAACGATGGTGCCAGCTTCTTTGTACCTTGATTTTGCTGCTTCAATAATATGGGTTGGACAGATGCGAGTCTCTTATAGACTTTGTTGAATTCATGATAGCAGTAAATCTTACATTTCTTTAATTATTTTACTGTTATGTATCAGGACACACATATCTTACTTACACTGTACGCAGTCATGCATATGATCACAATCGTGAAGGAACTGTAATTGCTAAATTTAACGGAGAATTTTGGGGATATTTTATCTGTCACCAGGTATAACTTTTGAACTTTTTCCTCATATAGTTAACTATTTGATATCATGGATCTAAATTCAATTGTTAATAGTAATACTTTCGATTTGTACCAACAGTTTTCTGGTCTGTATTAATGTGCATTTAGTTGGAAATCTTATCTCTCTTGCTCTATTGAAAGGCGGAAAGGTATTGCTGCATTTTAGAATCAATGTGCTGATCTTGATCTGATTTGTCAAATATAAGAGCTTAATTTTTTGTTTATGTGTCGATCTGATTGTTACGAGTGATATGTATGATCTGTTGCAGATCTGTGAACCAAGTCCTATTGTGCAGTTGAAATTTTGGAATTTACTTTTTTGCATGCTTCTGTTTCTTAGTCAGACTCTGGAAATTGATAGCATTGATCTTGATTATGGTTAGATACGTTTATGATGATTGGAGTGATTATTCTATAGTGTTGATCTGTTTTATTAGAGATGGAAATAATGGAATTAGTTGTTGGACGATCATTTGAAAGCCTGTTTTGATAGAGTTTTCAGTTTTTCGCTCAAAAAACTTTCTACATGACATTATAAATTTCAGATTTGAATAAGAAATCTAAAATGACCACTAGAAATGTTCAAAATATATGGAGCTGCTTGCATCATTAGAAATCCTGAAGGCATAAGCCCAGATGGAGCAACTTTAAACCCGTGGAATATTTGCTCCGTAGATCAAGTAGAAGAACTAAAAGTATTAATCAGAGTTATCCCATTCTACAGGGATCACAATGTCAATAAGCATGAATCAGAGTTCATTTCCATTGCTCCAAACCAAGTCCATGTATACAATCCCAAATTAAGGTGCAAGCATTGCCTTATATAAGTGTATAAATTATAAGTAAATCTTTTAACCATGTGTTTATAATTATAATTAAATTAAGCACATAAATTTATATGTACTTATTGTTGTATTGTGATTATGTTATAGATATTTATCAATGTTCGTGATACATACATGCATACCAATTCATTCCATGTTATTTACTAATATCCTAATTATGCATATGCCATATATTCTGCAGTTGGGATGAATCTCAAGGCCAATTTTCTGGCTGGTGGTGGAGCTGAATTTTTGATGTTATCATCATTTCTTGTTTGCAGAAAAGGTAGTTTTTGCTGTATGCAATCTGCTGTTGCAGAATCCTGAGGGTACAAAAGAGAATTACTCGTCTAGCCTTGCCACAGGATTATTCCAGAAGACTGGAGCTGCAGTTAAGCAGTGATGGGTCATCCTGGAGTTCGTTCTGTTATGATTTAGACGACAAATGTGGGCTTGGTCAAGAGAATTATATGGTGTTGTGACTTTTGATATAATTTTTGGCAATTTATTCTTTTGAATCTTTTTAATGTGATGCGATGTATGCTTTGTCACATCATTTTTTTATAGATGCAAATGGCTTTGATTATTCATCTTGCAGCTGTGTTGCAGCAATGTTGTGTTTGTGTAGTTGGCATAATGAATGCATTCAATGTTGTGTTTGTGTAATTGGAGTTGTGTTGCAACAATAGTTGGTAGTAAATGTGCAAAATTGTAAGAGCTCGACTTTTATGAAATAAAAGTCTAATTTAATTTATGATTATTATTTTAAAATTGTAAAATATTAAATTGATAAATGATCAAACGGACAATTAAATAGATATGTGAGTAAATAAAAGAGAAGATATTAAACTTGTAGAATATGGACATATGGGTAGCTAAGGCTGATAGGGAAGGGATGATTGTTGATATTTAATTTCCAAGTACTTTCAAGCCTTTTCCCAATTTTCTTTCTAACATTTTGTTGATTAGACCATTTATTTTTGTGGGACACGAGGGAAGAATATTGGCCAAATCATTAAGCCTAATAAGGCATTCTCATCAGCCTTCTCTTTTCATGGATTACTCCCGCAACAAGTTTTCAGAAAAGAGAGAGAAAGGGAGAGAAAGAAGAAAATAAAACCAAGAAAAGTAATCATTTGATTTTCAATTATAGATGTTAATTTCATAGATTTTATGTATAGATTTTATGTTTATACTTGTTTTAGATGATTTGAACAAGTATTAAACAAGCGAAAATAAAAAATTAAAAGAGATTAAACTTTGCTGGAATTTCGTCGAAAAACTTAGATCTAACGTTGATTGGGTGTTTGTTTTCAAATCTAAGACCATGGTTGGACTCCTAAAATATAGTAGATCTGATATGAGCAGAAAATATTGAAAATATCGCCTGAAAACTCGTCGAATACTGTGCAGTTCGTTGGAGAAGATGACCGAAAAATATTTTTCGACGAACTTTTTAAGTAAGCCTGTTTCTCTATGTTAGAGTTGGAATTTTGAAAAACTTTTTTCTACAAAATTGTAGATAATTAGATTTCTCATAGAAAAGACATAAGATGTGAGACCTCAAATTTTATGAATAAAGATTTAATTTTCTCGAAATATTTTTTTGAGGGTCCAATGGAATTCATAGGTATAGGAAGAAGCCCTATCAAATAGAGATTTTTTCTTTCGACTGTTAATACGAAATTTTATTGATAAGACCTTTTCAATTGTAGCCAATATCTTATTACGAATATAGATAATGTTATAGTTGTGGGTAGTATTTATAAATTTTTGCAAAGTATGCAAGTTGTTATATAATATTCGATTGGTCGGAGAATATTCTTTTTGTTAGGGATTATCCGTACGATGATACAATCATTGGTGGACCCCACAACAAAATTATTGTCGGATTGAGAAAACGATAAAAATATTTTTATAAAAATAACGACGGAAGTTTCTACCGTTAAAACTGTTGAACTACTTTTATTGTAAAAAACAAAGAATATCTGGCATTGCATAAGAGTAGTACCAGATTGATTATTGATGCTTACGTGAGAAGTTACTCGCTTTTGTTCAATTATTGCTATAGTAATTGTTGCATAGTATCTCACGTTATTTGATTCAATTATTGTCGATATTTTATATATTATTAAATCAATAATTGAGATGACAGAGTTATTAATATTATTATTTACAATATTAATGATGTCTAGAAGTTCTGCCAAGGAGAGGTTTGGTCACCTAATCAATTGCCAATAGAAAAAATCCTTATTGAAAGCCCCTCTTTCCAGGAACGACATGGTCGATTAATATTGTGAATTATAATAATGATGATAAATGTTGTTAAATATATTGAGGTGTCTTTTATGAAGTCACGAAAGTTTATATATATATATATATATATATATATAAATTTTGTTTTATTAGTATTATTAATGTAATAAAACAGAAAAACTTTTTATATAAAACATAATACTTTTATAAAGTTATTTATTTTATTAGACTATAAATAGAATATATTATATTTTAATTAAAAGATTTTGTTTTATTAGAATATTTTATTAATACTTCATAGTAAATCAATCTGGACCGTTCATGAATTAGTTACTATTCAGTCCATTCTCCTATAAATAGAAGCTCATCCCTTCATTATTTCTTACGAATTCACTGAAACTCTAGAGAGAGAAACTATAGAGAGAAAGAAGAAAAATATTCTGCTACTTCACTACTACTATATCCAGTTTCTTCTAAGGTAAGAGATATTATTTGTTGTACTCGTAAGGGGTATTATTTCTTTCGTATTCATGAAGAGAACTATTATTCCATTCTTTATTATTCTGTTGGAATAACCTATATACACGGGCTACCCTATACTTGGTGAAATTCTTCTGTTATTTCATTCTTAATCATTATGTTGGAATAACTTGTCTATGTGAAGTACCGCATACATGGTGAAATTCTTTTGTTATTCCATTCTTTATTATTTTGTTGGAACATCCTGTCTGTGCGTTTACGCATGACCTGGTTCCGTTATTTATTATTCTGTTGGAATATCCTGTTGGTGCGTATTACGCCTGACCCGGTTCCATTAATTATTATTCTATTGGAATAACCTGTCTATGTAGTCTATCGCATGCATGGTGATTTCTGTTGTTATTCCATTCTTTATTATTCTGTTGGAATATCCTGTTGGTGCGAATTTCGCATGACCTGGTTCCGTTATTTATTATTTTGTTGGAATAACCTGTCTGTGCGGTCTATCGGATGCCTGGTGATTTCTTTCGTTATTCCATTCTTTATTATACTCAGTTGGTTAAAGTTTTGGCTTTTATACTCCATGAAATTAGTGGAATATCTTTGATATTTGCGCTTCATCCAGTATCTTTTCATGGAAATATTCTTCAAAGCATTCTTGAATTTTACTCCACAAAGCAGTATCATGTTGACAATTTGGACGTTATTGGTTCCTGGATAAATTAATTCTAGAACTTGTTTTATTGAATTATTATATCATTGTTATCATCCTCATGTTTATATTATGTTGAAAGTCATCTATGGCCTATAGTGCATAGATGGACTTGGTATGATTATGACCAGTGATTAATCGGTATAATCATGACCGTAATGTTATAAATGATGTGGTAAAAGTCCTTATTGGCTCGTAGTGCATTGATGGACAGTTGTTGGCATGATCATGACCATTGATGAATACTCGAATATCCTTGGCCCGTAGTGCATGGATAATTGTGATTGTGATACTAATGAATATCCTTGGCCGTAGTGCAGGGATGATGTGGATTATTTATTGTCGAGTCTCAAATGATAAAAGTGATGAAAACCCTTTTTAAATCATAAAAGATAGTAGATTTTATTCTCTACTTGACTCTTCTAATGGATTGTTTGTTTCGCTGCAGTTAAACTTGATGTTTATTATATTGTATCAGTTTAACATTGTTGAAGGCTAACGATAATTTATTCTACATTATCTTAGTCATAATATTTCTTACTGGCTAGTTGAGCTCACCCCTTTCTTTCACCGTTTCTTCTTGAAATGAGAACGTAGCAAGGGACTAGTCGGGGAACCGGAGTGATTATTCCGTATGATATAGTATTAGTAGTCCTCACTATTCTGTTAAATAGTGTGACAATAAATGTAATGAGGACTCCTTTGAGTGTGGATATTGTCTAGATAACAATATTCTTATTAAAACTCTCAATTTATGTTTTGTCGTATTTTACACGACAGCTGTATTATTAAGTTGTATTTGTATTCTGTACCATGTATATGGCGACTCAGAATAGGTGATGTATACCTATTTTGGGGGCGTCACAGTTGGTATCAAAGCTTAGAGATATGATCCATGGCTGAGATGTGAGGCAAGAACTAGGAGGGGAGAGACGGGGAATTCCTTCGCTAGTATGACCTACCTAAGTTTATTTGGTATTTAATTGGTCACATAGAGTATAGGGATAATATGTGATATGTCAATTAACTCTTGTTTTGTGACAAAGATGTTAAATTTATGGAGTTATCCCATTAGCATCTCATTTGGTCGATAATGAGGAGCGAATGACGCGAATGTTTCTAAGAGGTTTGAAACCCGATATACGTCAATACCTCATTTCTCACAAACTTTGTTTATATTCAGATGTTGTGAATAGGGCTCAGTTATTGAAGCACGATAATGAGTCAGCACAACCAAAAGGCAACGACCAACAACACGATTATAATCTTACCGGTGGCAATGGCCATCGGAACAACGATAACCATCGTGGAGGAAATTATCATGCCAAGAATGGTAACCACTTCGATGAGAATCATGGCCAAAATAATAAGAATGGACATTTCAAGAAGAGGAGATTCAACGATGATGGAAAGATGTCAGCACCAGCACCTGTTGTTAAGGATGGAGAACGACCACCGGTCGTATGTTTCAAATGCGGACAGGAGGGACACATCCGTCCAAACTATACGCAGCAATCCAAAGCGTGTTTCAATTCTGGAAGAGAAGGTCACCTAGCTCGATTTTGTTGTGTAGTGAAGTCAAGTCCAGCTAGGATAATGATGCCAAAGCATGTCCCAGAGAAGACAAAGCCGGTAGTTTAAGTGAGAGCGTTTATTGAGGAACCCGAACAAGGTTATTACGGGTAAGTTAATCATAAATTCTTGCGAATTCTATACCTTATTAGATACCGGTTCTACCCATTCTTTTATCTCTCTTGCTTGCGCTCAACGCTTAAATTTGACTCTGAGAAATTAGACTTTGACTTATCTCGTTAAAACTCCGATAGAGAAACCTTCGTTACCTCCACTATTTATAAATCTTGTTTGATTCATATCGATACCCTCACGCTACTTCGTCGATCTTATCTCTTTAAAAATACTTGCCCTTGATGTGATTTGAGGAATCGATTGGTTAACTACTCATCATGCTAAAATTGATTATTTTCGTAAGGTTGTTAGCTTTTATATTCCTAACCAACCTGTTATACGAATTCAAGCAACCAAACCACTAAAGTCAATCATTGTCATATCAAGCCATAAGTAAAGAGCCCCGAACCTTTCATTGGTGACTTCCTTGTGTGGAATGCACCTACGCCAGACTTTTCGTAGGGGACGTCGTGAATAACGATGGCAGATTGATAGGTATCAATGTGACGTGCTATCCAAGTCTTGGATGAGGGTCACAGTTTTGAATGATATTTCTATCGTTAATAAATTTCTTGACGTATTCTTGAAGACATCTTGGCCTACCCTGTAGCGTGTAAATCGAATTTTGTATCGACCCCAAAGACAAAACCTATTTCTTCAACCCTTAAATATTTCTTCAACCAAAATGAACGTATAATGCGCTAAAGATGTTGGCTCGAGCTATTGAAGATTACGATCATACCATTCAATATCATTATGGAAGAGAGAACGTGGTAGTTGACGCGTTGAGTAGAAGATCGTATGCGTTTACGAGTGCGATGTTGTTAACACAAAACCCATTTCGTATAACTTATAAATGATGAAGATAGAGTTAAAGACTCTAGGAACCCACGTGAAGATAACAAATATACGATTAGAATCGACTTCAATCGATAAAGTTAAAGCCACTCAAGCTACATACTCAGAGCTGATGAATGTGAAGAAGAAGGTTCAAGAGGGCGTTATTCTAGAAGCAAGAATCGATGAAGAGAGGAAATCTCAACCCTCAATTTTATTGGCCCATTTGAAATCCTTGATCGAGTAGGAACTGTGGCCTATAGACTCGTTTTTACGGCCAAGTATGTCCGGTGTTCATAACGTTTTTCACGTATTGATGTTACGTAAATATGTGGACAACCCGAACCATTATTGAATTAGAACTAGACGAGATAACAGAAGATTTGACGTATGAGGAGATACGTGTTAAAAACTTGGATAAGAAGGATCGTATTCAACACTCAAGGGTTATACCTCAAGAGTTAGAATCTGAAATGAAGTCAAGGTATCTGAAATGAAGTCAAGGTATCCTCACCTCTTCGGCATACCAGGTACGTACGTAAATTTCGAGGGCGAAATTTCATAAGGAGGGGAGATTGTGAGACCCCAAATTTTATGAATAAAGATTTAATTTTCTCAAAATATTTTTTTTAATATTATGGTGTGGATTTGAGATAATGTTATAGTTGTGGGTAATATTTATAAATTTTTGCAAAGTATGCAAGTTGTTATATAATATTCGATTGATCGGGAATATTCTTTTGTCGGAAATATCCGCATTTAACGAAGACAATCATTGGTGGACCCCACAACGGAATTATTATTTCGGATTGAGAAAACGACAAAAATATTTTTATGAAAATAACTACGGAAGTTTTACCGTTAAAACGGTTGAACTACTTCTAGTTAAAAGTACAATAATACGCTGTGGTTGCATAAGTAGTACATACACTCGATTGATTATCGATGCTTACGTGAGAAGTCACTCGCTTTTGTTCAATTATTGCTATAGTAATTGTTGCATAAGATCTCACGTTATTTGATTCAATTATTGTCGATATTTTATATATTATTAAATCAATAATTGAGATGACAGAGTTATTAATATTATTATTTGCAATATTAACGATGTCTAGAAGTTCGCGCCAGAGATGTTTGGTCACCTAATCATGCTACAATAGGGAGAAATCCTTATTGAAAACCCCATTTTTCCTAGGAACGACCAGTCGATTAATATTGTGAATTATAATAATGATGATAAATGTTGTTAAATATATTGAGGTGTCTTTTTAGTCACTTAAGTCATATATATATATATATATATATATATATATATATATATATATATAAAATTTTGTTTTATTAGTATTATTAATGTAATAAAATGTAAAAAACTTTTATATAAAATGTAATACTTTTATAAAGTTATTTGTTTTATTAGACTATAAATAGAATATATTATATTCTATTATGCATAATGTTTTGCATTGTAAAATCTTTTTATATAAAATGTAATACTTTTATAAAGTTATTTGTTTTATTAGACAATAATTAGAATATATTATATTTATTATGCATAGTATTTGCATAAGTGCTCGCATAAGTATTTGCATAGTAAAAAATCTTTTTATATAAAACATAATACTTTTATAAAGTTATTTGTTTTATTAGACTATAAATAGAATATATTATATTTTATTGAAAAGATTTTGTTTTATTAGAATATTTTATTAATAATTTGTATAGTAAATCAATATGGACCGTCTGCTTAAAAAGTAAATCAATCTGACCGCTCATGAATTAGTTACTATTCACCCATTCTTTCCTATAAATAAAGCTCATTCCTTCATTATTTCTTAATGAATTCACACCGAAACTAGAGAGAGAGAAACTATAGAGAGAAAGAAGAAAAGTATTCTCGCTACTTCACTACTCCTATATCCAGCTTTTTCTAAGGTAAGGGATATTATTTGTTGTACTCGTAAGGGGTATTATTTCTTTCAGATTCATGAAGAGAACTTCATTTATTCCATTCTTTATTATTCTGTTGAATAACCTATATACGCCAGCTACCCTATACTTGGTGAAATTCTTCATTATTCCATTCTTTATCATTATGTTGAATAACCTCGCCTATGTGAAGTACCGCATACATGGTGAAATTCTTTTGTTATTCCATTCTTTATTATTTTGTTGGAACATCCTATCTGCGTAAACGCATGACCGTTCCGTTATTTATTATTCTGTTGGAATATCCCGTCATAATGGCGTATTACTGACCGGTTCCATTAATTATTATTCTATTGGAATAACTTTGTCTGTAGTCTATCGCATGCATGGTGATTTCATTTGTTATTCCATTCTTTATTATTCTGTTGGAATATCCTGCTTGTATGTAATTTCGCATGACTTCGTTCCGTTATTTATTATTCTGCTTGAATAACTCCGTCTGCGCGGCCTATCGGATGCCCGGTGATTTCTTTTCGTTATTCCATTCTTTATTATACTCATTGGTTAAAGTTTTGGCTTTTATACTCCATGAAATTAGTGGAATATCTTTGATATTTGCGCTTCATCCAGTATCTTTTCATGGAAATATTCTTCAAAGCATTCTTGAATTTTACTCCACAAAGCAGTATCATGTTGACAATTTGGACGTTATTGGTTCCTGGATAAATTAATTCTAGAACTTGTTTTATTGAATTCTTATATCATTGTTATCATCCTCATGTTTATATTATGTTGAAAGTCATCTATGGCCTATAGTTCATAGATGGACTTGTTATGATTATGACCAGGGATTAATCGGTATAATCATGACCGCAATGTTATAAATGATGTGGTAAAAGTCCTTACTGGCCCGTAGTGCATTGATGGACAGTTGTTGGCATGATCATGACCATTGATGAATACTCGAATATCCTTGGCCCGTAGTGCATGGATAATTGTGGTTGTGATACTAATGAATATCCTCGGTCAGAAAAGTGTGGATGATGTGGATTATTTATTGTCGAGTCTCAAATGATAAAAGTGATGAAAACCTTTTAAATCATAAAAGATAGTAGATTTTATTCTCTACTTGACTCTTTTAATGGATTGTTTGTTTCATCATAGCTTAAACTTGATGTTTATTATATTTTATCGCTTTAACATTGTTGAAGACTAACGATAATTTATTCTACATTATCTTAGTCATAATATTTCTTCGGGCTAGTTGAGCTCACCCTTTTTCACCGTTCTCTTCAGAAAATGAGAACGAAGCCGGACTAGTCGGGAACCGGAGTGACGATCCAGATGATAGTATTAGTAGTCCTCACTATTCTGATTAAATAGTGTGACAATAAATGTAATGAGGACTCCTTTGAGTGTGGATATTGTCTAGATGACAATATTCTTATTAAAACTCTCAATTTATGTTTTGTCGTATTTTACACGACAACTGTATTATTAAGTTGTATTTGTATTCTGTACCATGTATTTGGCGACTCAGAATAGGTGATGTATACCTATTTTGGGGCGCCACAATTGGTATCAAAGCTTAGGATATGATGATCCATGGCCGAGATGTGAGATAAGAACTAGGAGGGAGAGACGGGAATTCTTCGCTAGTATGACCTACCTAAGTTTATTTGGTATTTAATTGGTCGGTCAGAGTATAGGGATAATATGTGATATGTCAATTAACCCTTGTTTTGTGACAGTGTTAAATTTGCGGAGTTATCCCGATTTGCATCTCATTTGGTCGATAATGAGGAGCGAATGACGCGAATGTTTCTAAGAGGTTTGAAACCCGATATACGTCAATACCTCATTTCTCACAAACTTTGTTTATATTCAGATGTTGTGAATAGGGCTCAGTTATTGAAGCACGATAATGAGTCAAAGACAACCAAAAGGCAATGACGACCAACAACACGATAATAATCTTACTTAATGGCAACGGCCATCTAAACAACGATAACCATCGTGGAGGAAATTATCATGCCAAGAATGGTAACCACTTCGATGAGAATCATGGCCAAAACAATAAGAATGGACATTTCAAGAAGAGGAGATTCAACGATGATGGAAAGATGTCGAAGACACAAAGACAAATTGTTAAGGATGGAGAACGACCACCGGTCTAGATGTTTCAAATGCGAGGGAGGGACACATCCGTCCAAACTGTACGCAGCAATCCAAAACGTGTTTCAATTCTGGAAGAGAAGGTCACCTAGCTCGATTTTGTTGTGTAGTGAAGTCAAGTCCAGCTAGGATAATGATGCCAAAGCATGTCCCAGAGAAGACAAAGCCGGTAGTTTAAGTGAGAGCGTTTATTGAGGAACCCGAACAAGGTTATTACGGGTAAGTTAATCATAAATTCTTGTGAATTCTAAACCTTATTAGATACCGGTTCTACCCATTCTTTTATCTCTCTTGCTTGCGCTCAACGTTTAAATTTGACTCCTGAGAAATTAGACTTTGACTTATCTGTTAAAACTCCGTTAGGAGAAACCTTCGTTACCTCCACTGTTTATAAATCTTGTTTGATTCATATCGATACCCTCACGTTACCTGTCGATCTTATCTCTTTAAAAATACTTGCCCTTGATGTGATTTGAGGAATCGATTGGTTAACTACTTATCATGCTAAAATTGATTATTTTCGTAAGGTTGTTAGCTTTTATATTCCTAACCAACCTGTTATACGAATTCAAGCAACCAAACCACTAAAGTCAATCATTGTCATATCAAGCCATAAGTAAAGAGCCCCGAACCTTTCATTGGTGACTTCTCTTGTGTGGAATGCACCGCGCCGACTTTTTCGTAGGGGCGTCGTCGTAAATAACGGTGGCGAGTTGATAGGTATCAATGTGACGTGCTATCCAAGTCTTGGATGAGGGTCACAGTTTTGAATGATATTTCTATCGTTAATAAATTTCTTGACGTATTCTTGAAGACTTCTTGGCCTACCCCAGGGCGTGTAATCGAATTTTGTATTGACCCCAGTACAAAACCTATTTCTTCAACCCTTAAATATTTCTTCAACCAAAATGAACCTATAATGCGCCAAAGATGTTGGCTCGAGCTATTGAAGATTACGATCATACCATTCAATATCATTATGGAAGAGAGAACGTGGTAGTTGACGCGTTGAGTAGAAGATCATATGCGTTTACGAGTGCGATGTTGTTAACACAAAACCCATTTTGTATAACTTACAAATGATGAAGATAGAGTTAAAGACTCTAGGGACCCACGTGAAGATAACAAATATACGATTAGAATCGACTTCAATCGATAAAGTTAAAGCCACTCAAGCTACATACTCAGAGCTGATGAATGTGAAGAAGAAGGTTCAAGAGGGCGTTATTCTAGAAGCAAGAATCGATGAAGAGAGGAAATCTCAACCCTCAATTTTATTGGCCCATTTGAAATCCTTGATCGAGTAGGAACTGTGGCCTATAGACTCGTTTTACTGCCAAGTATGTCGCGTGTTCATAACGTTTTTCACGTATTGATGTTACGTAAATATGTGGACAACCCGAACCATTATTGAATTAGAACTAGACGAGATAACAGAAGATTTAACGTATGAGGAGATACGTGTTAAAAACTTGGATAAGAAGGATCGTATTCAACACTCAAGGGTTATACCTCAAGAGTTAGAATCTGAAATGAAGTCAAGGTATCTGAAATGAAGTCAAGGTATCCTCACCTCTTCGGCATACCAGGTACGTACGTAAATTTTGAGGGCGAAATTCCATACGGAGGGGAGATTGTGAGACCCCAAATTTTATGAATAAAGATTTAATTTTCTCAAAATATTTTTTTGAATATTATGGTGTGGATTTGAGATAATGTTATAGTTGTGGGTAGTATTTATAAATTTTTGCAAAGTATGCAAGTTGTTATATAATATTTGATTGGTCGGGGAATATTCTTTTTGTCGGGAAATATCCGTACGACGGTACAATCATTGGTGGACCCCACAACGGAATTATTGTCGGATTGAGAAAACGACAAAAATATTTTTATGAAAATAACGGCGGAAGTTTTACCGTTAAAACCTGTTGAACTACTTTCAGTAGTAAAATAAAGAATACGCTGTGGTTGCATAAGAGTAGCACACCAGTATTGATTATTGATGCTTACGTGAGAAGTCACTCAGCTTTTGTTCAATTATTGTTATAGTAATTGTTGATATAGTATCTCACGTTTTAATTCAATTATTGTCGATATTTTATATATTATTAAATTAATAATTGAGATGACAGAGTTATTAATATTATTATTTGCAATATTAACGATGTCTAGAAGTTCTCGCCAAGGAGATGTTTGGTCACCTAATTGCAGGCGCCAATAGGAGAAATCCTTATTGAAAGCCCCATTTTTTCTGGGAAACGACATTGGTCGATTAATATTGTGAATTATAATAATGATGATAAATGTTGTTAAATATATTGAGGTGTCTTTTTATGAAGTCACTAAGTTTATATATATATATATATATATATATATATTTTGTTTTATTAGTATTATTAATGTAATAAAACAGAAAAAAACTTTTTATATAAAAATGTAATACTTTTATAAAGTTATTTGTTTTATTAGACTATAAATAGAATATATTATATTCTATTATGCATAATATTTTTTGCATTGTAAAATCTTTTTATATAAAAATGAATACTTTTATAAAGTTATTTGTTTTATTAGACAATAATTAGAATATATTATATTTTATTATGCATAGTATTTGCATAAATGCTCGCATAGTATTTGCATAGTAAATTCTTTTTATATAAAACATAATACTTTTATAAAGTTATTTGTTTTATTAGACTATAAATAGAATATATTATATTTTATTGAAAAGATTTTATTTTATTAGAATATTTTATTAATACTGCATAGTAAATCAATATGGATAGTCTGCTTAAAAAGTAAATCAATCTGACCGTTCATGAATTAGTTACTATTCACCCCCATTCTCCTATAAATAAAGCTCATTCCTTCATTATTTCTTACGAATTCACTGAAACTCTAGAGAGAGAAACTATAGAGAGAAAGAAGAAAAGTATTCTGCTACTTCACTACTCCTATATCCAGTTTCTTCTAAGGTAAGGGATATTATTTGTTGTACTCGTAAGGGGTATTATTTCTTTCGTATTCATGAAGAGAACTTCTGTTATTCCATTCTTTATTATTCTGTTGGAATAACCTATATACGCGGGCTACCCTATACTTGGTGAAATTCTTCTATTATTCATTATGTTGGAATAACCTGTCTATGCGAAGTACCTCATACATGGTGAAATTCTTTTGTTATTCCATTCTTTATTATTTTGTTGGAACATCGTGTCTGTGCGTTAACGCATGACCTGGTTCCGTTATTTATTATTCTGTGAGAATATCCTGTTGGTGCGTATTACGCTTGACCTGGTTCCATTAATTATTATTCTGTTAGAATAACTTTTATGCATTAATAATTACTATCGTATGCATGGTGATTTACATTGTTATTCCATTCTTTATTATTCTGTTGGAATATCCTGTCGGTGCGAATTTCGCATGACCTAGTTCTGTTATTTATTATTCTGTAGGAATAACCTGTCTGTGCGGTCTATCGGATGCCTGATGATTTCTTTTGTTAGTCCATTCTTTATTATACCCAGTTGGTTAAAGTTTTGGCTTTTATACTCCATGAAATTAGTGGAATATCTTTGATATTTGCACTTCATCCATTATCTTTTCATGAAAATATTCTTCTAAGCATTCTTGAATTTTACTCCACAAAGCAGTATCATGTTGACAATTTGGACGTTATTGGTTCTTGGATAAATTAATTCTTGAACTTGTTTTATTGAATTCTTATATCATTGTCATCATCCTCATGTTTATATTATGTTGAAAGTCATTTGTGGCCCGTAGTGCATAGATGGACTTGGTATGATTATGACCAGGGATTAATCGGTATAATCATGACCAAAATGTTACAAATGATGTGGTAAAAGTCCTTATTGGCCCGTAGTGCATTGATGGACAGTTGTTGGCATGATCATAACCATTGATGAATACACGAATATCATTGGCCCGTAGTGCATGGATAATTGTGGTTGTGATACTAATGAATATCCTTGGCCGTAGTGCAGGGATGATGTGGATTATTTATTAAGCTGAGTCTCAACGATAAAAGTGATGAAAAACCTTTTTAAATCATAAAAGATAGTAGATTTTATTCTCCACTTGACTCTTCTAATGGATTGCTTGTTCCGCTGCAGTTAAACTTGATGTTTATTATATTGTATCAGTTTAACATTGTTGAAGGCTAACAATAATTTATTCTACATTATTTTAGTCATAATATTTCTTACTGGCTAGTTGAGCTCACCCCTTTCTTTCACTGTTCTCTTCAGGAAATGAGAACGTAGCCGGGACTAGTCGGGGAACGGAGTGACGGTCCAGATGATAGTATTAGTAGTCCTCACTATTCTGTTAAATAGTGTGACAATAAATGTAATGAGGACTCCTTTGAGTGTGGATATTGTCTAGATGACAATATTCTTATTAAAACTCTCAATTTATGTTTTGTCGTATTTTACACGACAGCTGTCTTATTAAGTTGTATTTGTATTCTGTACCATGTATATCGCGACTCAGAATAGGTGATGTATACCTATTTTGGGGGCGTCACATAAGATCCGTAATTTTCTGATTAAAGGGCTAATTGTTATGAACTATTGAAGTTTCTGAATATTGGAAATTATAATTAAATTATCAAAAAAATTATTTGTGCTGAAATATTTTTACAGAAATCTTATAATATCAGTTTATAATTTCTATAAATTTTTGATGAATTATTGAAAAGTAGTACTTATTGTATTTTTTTAAGCTATTTATAATTAGTTTAAAAATAGAGGAAATTCATAGAAAATTCTATAAATGATGAAAAATTATAAACTTGGTGAAAAATCCTATAATATTATTTTATAATTTTTGGACGCTTTTAAAAAATTATTGAATAGCGAAATATTTATTATATTTTTAAGCTATTTATAGTTAGTTTAAAAAAAGAGGAAATTCATAAAAAATTCTATGAATGGTGGAAAGTTATGAAATTTGCTGAAAAATATTATAATAATATAAGATTAATATTGATGATGTTTTAAAGATATAAAAGTATGGGGAGTTAGTATTTCTATTTTGAAACTATTAAATGATAGTTTTTATAAATAGAAATAATTATTAAAAATTGTTGGATAATCCAAATAATGTGAAAAATATATGAAGTGAACAGTCTGTCAGGAAATATTCGTTTTATCGGGGGATATTCATACGACAACACCGAAATAACCAATCAATGGTTGGTCCTATAACAGAATAACTGTCGGATATGGAAAGTGATAGAAATATCATTTTTAAAAAAACTAACGGCAAAACTTTTACCGTTAACTGTTGAAATACTGGTGATAAAAGTTCAGTAATACGCGTTATTCCATAGTAGTACACGGTATTCCATATTAGCACACGGCATTGCATAGTAATTCATATTATTGATGCTTACGTAAGAAGTCACTCAGTATTTCATTCAATAATCATCACCGTAGTTATGACACAGTAATTCATATTATTGATTCTTACGTAAGAAGTCGCTCAGTATTTCATTCAATAATTGTCACAGTAGTTATTGCACAGTAACTCATATTATTTGATATGATATAATTAGACCAGTTGATAGTATTGTGAGTCTATGTTAATAATTGTGAATAATGGTTTAAAAATTGAAAATGGTGTTGATTAAAGATAAGTATGATCAATAGATCTAGAAAGGGGGGTTGAATAGATCCTTTTTAATTTTCAAATACTTTTCCTTTTTATTTTGTATTGCTAATGAATTAGCATATGACAAACATAAGAATCTTTTCAAGCACAGCGGAATAAGTAAAAGATCCCCCTCATTGATATATGCGTAATCATATATACATTGTTCTTAGAGTTAGTTAAGTTGTGGCGTTAATAATACATACATAGCGATTATAGCGATTAGGTACATAATGTAAATGACATAAAGTAAATGACACAAGGATTTTAAGTGGTTCAAAGACTCAAGCTCCTAATCCACTATTCTCGCTTTCAACTAGCGAGGATTTCCACTAAGGAAGAAGGCAAAGACCGAATCACTAAGATTCGCTCAAGGCCGCCGACCTTGGAACTTCAATTCACTAAGAACTCTTCAGGCCAAAGAAACCTTAGAACTCCTCTAGTTCCCTAGGAACTCTTCAAGCCCAGCAGGCTTGGAACTTCGTTTAGTCCCTCCGGACAAGGACCCCTTAGGCCCTAGCTTCTTGTTGTTATAGTTGTTGTTGGTGGTGGTGGTGAGTTGCTAAGATATCATTAAGATTGAACATCTTTTGTACTTAGCAGCTTGGTGTGGTCCTCTTTGCATTCTGCTTCGAGTCTGGACCACATCTTTTCTAGTGCAGCTGATCTTTACTCCATTCTGCTCATCTTCATCTGATGTCAGCTGTGCACCATCACCATCTGGATTTGCTAAGTCTCTAAGCTTTTGGTAGACTTCGTCTGGCATTTAGCAATCCTTGAACCCTTCTTGAATGTTTTGCAGACACGATTCTGCATCTGTTCTTTTTTAGCTTTTGGTTCATGGTGATCTGTAGAGTGGCTCTCTTGATCTTCTTTGTACTCTGCCACTTTTTTGAATGTTATCTCCTTGGCCTTCTCGGCTCTCAGCTTAGCTTCCATCTTCAGTGGCATTCTCATCTTTGTTGAGTGAAGCTCTGATCTGTTTAAGTCCTTCTTCAAAGCTACTTCACTTCCACCTATGTAGTCTCACTGTCACTAAGACTTGTTCTCTTAATCTCTGGTGGAACTCGTAGAGTTAACAATAGCATTCCAACAACTCAATGATTCTGTAACTTAGCAATTTTTTTAGCTCCTCTTGATCTTTGAAGCTCTGTTAATTTATATTGTTTCCCAATCTTCTCGTTGGAAAGTAGCCGTTAAAAGCTTTTTGAATTGCCTCGCAGATCTCGAGTTATTTGGTGTAGACTGTAGATGTGACATGACATAATTTCTGACACTGCAGTCTACTGTTTCACCTACCCCATCAGAGATGTTACTTTTATATCTTGGTTAGGTAGTCAACTTTATTACCTCCTTCTGACTTCTCGATCAGAGGTTGTCCTTTTGCATCGATGCTCTCAATAAGCTTTGTTCGAATATTAATCTTCGGGTTGAACCGTTGCCAATGCTTCAATCCTCAGTTGTTCGAACTTTACGATTCTGATGCACATCTTCTTGGACCTGATCGTAGTGTCTAGTTGACAGGCAGAGACAACACTACGATCTTGAAGAGTGTTCACTTGATCTTTAGTGTAGAACACCTCTTCCTTCTATTGTGCAGTGCTTCAACACTTCTTATTTGCTCCGACTGCTCTCAGATACTGATGGCTTGACTCCTTGCTCTGGCCCCTTCTGAATAGTAAGACACTTCAGATTTGTGGCGTGTCTAGCTCGCTTTCTCCTTGTGATCTCCCATTCACTTATCATCAATGGACTGACCCAATGCTTAATCACTTTAGCCTTGTTCTTGGTCGACCCAAAGATCTCTCGTGTACACTCCATCAGTTCTTTCTTTATTTGGTAAACACTACGATCCTGGTTACTTTCAAGATCATTGTCACCTTACCACTTGACAGCTACTGCACCTGCTGAATTTCCTTAGTCAGCTACTAAAGTCTTCTTATGATCATCTTGTGGAAGACTTCATCTCGAATGGCTTCACAACTCAATCTGGATGCTGATTGGGTTGATGCTTAGATCTTCTGTTAGTTTGCATGTCATTCGTTGAGTGCTCTCTGGCTTCCTTCATGTGGGATGTATTTTTGCAGTATTAACCAGAGGCTTCATTCCTTTGGATATTCTGGGAGTGCTCATTTGTTGAGAATCGTATTTGCTCTACGATTACGCCTTGGCATTAATGAACACATCTGTTGAAGTCTCGAGACTTACACTCTACGATTCGACCTTTGTCAGCGAGACCTTACGACTCGAGATCGAGATCTTGACACTCTCGATTTACGTCGTTTGTGCTTGTTGTCTTCATCTGATCTTGCTCGACTCGATCTCTGCCTCTGATATGATCAGTAGACTCTAAGACTCTGAGTGTAGTCTACGATTCTTGACTTAGCTTCGGCAGATGCTCGGTTGGCTCGTAGGTAGGCTGTCTCTACGATTTTGAACATGACCTCCTCAACAGACTACGGCTCCGAGGAAGTTCTCCTCGACACACTATAATCCTTTCTCGTCTCTCTTGGCAGTCTACGAACTCCGAGATCTACTATCTTGCAGATTACAATTCTACCTCGATAGCTCTCGAGTTTTCCTTGACTCTCCTGGCAAACTACAATTTCTGGTGCAGTGCTCGATGATCAGACAAGCCTATCTATTACATCATAAGATCAAACTAACATGCTTGATCTTTCTATATTTATAGTCCTTGTACATTATTTATTTTTAAGGACTTTACAAAGCTGTTTTGCTTATGTATGATCAACCTAACATATTTGATCAATTCATTCTAAGTCCTTGTACATATGTTTCTATTATCTATCAAAGGACTTTACAGCTTTTCTTAATGCAGGCATACTTTCATATTCATTCATATATATATATATATCATAATCAAATCATATGTAAATAGGAATATCATTTACATGCTTATTCCTGACACGTTGCTTCACCCACCTCGTCCCAACATACGGGAGAACGACACTTTTGTCCATACAACGCCTTGAATGGAGACATGCTTATACTTGCTTGATAACTGTTGTTGTAGGAAAATTCCACCAATGGTAAGTACTTATCCCAACTCCCTTTGAAATCTAGGACACAGAGTCTTAATATATCTTCAAGAGTTTGAATAGTCCTTTTCGATTGCTTCGTCCGTTTGAGGATGGTATCTTAATCCAATCGAAATGAAATCGCGCCCATAGCTTTACTCGCAAACTAACCCAAAATCGTGAAGTGAATCTTGGGTCACGATCCAAAACTATGGATCTTGGCATGCCATGCAATCTCATAATCTCATTTACATATATCTGAGCAAGACGTTCAAGGGAATAAGTCTCACGTATAGGCAAGAAATGAGCAGACCTGGTTAATCTATCAACAATAACCCAAATCGCATCTATACCTTGAGAAACCTTGGGAAGACCCATAACGAAATCCATAGTAATGTGTTCCCACTTCCATTTTGGAATCTCAAGTGGTTGCAATGGACCCTTTGGCACTTGATGCTCCGCTTTTACACGATGACAAGTTAAACACCTCGAGATAAACTCCGTGATCTCTCTCTTCATATTGCTCCACCAAAATGTATATCTAAGATCATGATACATTTTGGTACTCCCAGGATGGATTGCAAAGGGTGTGTTGTGTGCCTCCATCATGATTCTATGCTTCAAGTCAGAATCGTTAGGAATGCAAAGTCTGGAGTTGACTCGAAGTATTCCTTCTTTATCGATTCTTGATTCTGGAATAAGACCTTCTAGTACTTTCTTCTTCATACGTATCATCTCTGGGTCTGTGGCTTGAGCAGCTTTAACTTTATCGATTAAAGCCGGTTCTACTCGTATGTTTGATATCATCACGTGGGTACTTGGAGCCTTTAACTCTGTCTCAATCCTTTGTAAGTCGTACAAAATGGGTCTTTGTGTTAACAACATCGCACTTGTACCTGCATACGATCTTCTACTTAATGCGTTAGCTACAACATTTGCTTTTCCAGGATGATATTGAATGTTATGGTCGTAATCTTTCAACACCTCGAGCCAACATCGTTGCCGCATGTTGAGTTCCTTTTGGGTGAAGAAATATTTAAGGCTTTTATGATCCGTATAAATCTACACTTTCTCCCCATACAGGTAGTGTCTCCAGTTTTCAACGCATAAAAGCATTACGCTGACTCGGATCATGAGTAGGATAATTCCTCTCATATTCTTTGAGTTATCGCGAGGCATACGCTATGACTTTCCCATGTTGCATGAGAACACATCCTAACCCTTTGCCTGAAGTATCGCTGTAGATAACAAATCCATCCGAACTAGATGATATTGTCAGAACAGGCACCGAAATGAGTCTCCTCTTGAGCTCTTGGAAACTCTTCTCGCATTCCCTGCTCCATACGAATTTTGTATCTTTCCGAGTCAGCTGAGTTAACAGTGTAGCGATTCGAGAAAATCCTTCCATGAATCTACGATAATAACCAACTAAGCCCAGAAAGCTACATACTTTGGTCACCGACTTCGGTTGCTCCCAACTTTGTATTGCTTCAATCTTCGTTGGGTCAACAGATACTCCATGTTTTGAAACCACGTGCCCAAGGAATGCTACTTCCTTAAGCCAGAACTCAAATTTCTTCAGCTTGGCATACAGCTTGTTGTCACGAAGTCTTTGAAGTACCAGCTTCAAATGGTGCTCATGATCTTCACGGCTTTTGGAATAGATGAGGATGTCATCAATAAAGACAACAACGAACTAATCCAAATATTCCTTGAATACACGGTTCATCACATCCATGAAAGCAACAGGAGCATTAGTCAACCCAAAAGACATAACTAAGAATTCATAATGCCCGTACCGAGTTCTGAAGGCAGTCTTTGGAAAATCCTCAATTTTAATCTTCAGCTGATGATATCCAGAAAGAAGATCGATCTTTGAAAAGAATTGTGCTCCTTGCAACTGGTCGAACAGGTCATCAATGCGAGGTAGGGGATGTACCTATTCTTGATGGTGACATGGTTCAATTCCCGGTAGTCAATACAAAGTCGCATACTCCCGTCTTTCTTCTTTATAAATAAAATAGGAGCACCCCAAGGAGATGTACTAGGATGAATGAAACCGATGTCTAACAATTCTTGTAGTTAGACTTTTAACTCCTGAAGTTCAATAAGAGCCATTCGATATGGAGTTTTGGAAATGGGCTTTTTACCCGGTTCAAGATCAATAAAGAATTCAACTTCACGTTCCGGGGGTAGACCAGGAAGTTCTTCAGGAAATACGCCAGGAAATTCACTAACAACAGAAATATTATTCAAATTTGACGTGTTTTTGTTCAAGTCCATAACATGGGCTAAGAAAGCTTGGCATCCATTTTTTAATAAACGAATGGCTTTATGGCTTGATATGACAGTGATTGAATTTAGTGGTTTGGTTGCTTGAATTCGCATAACAGGTTGGTTAGGAATATGAAAACTAACAACCTTACGAAAATAATCAATTTTAGCATGATGAGTGGTTAACCAATTAATCCCTAAAATCACATCAAATGCAAGTATCATTAAAGAGATAAGATCAACAGGTAATGTGATGGTGCCAACTTGGATCATGCAAGATTTATAAACAGTGGATGTAATGAAAGTTTCTCCTAACAGAGTCTCCACAGATAAGTCGAAGTCTAATTTCTCCGGAGTCAAGTTTAAATGTTGAGCACAAGCAAGAGAGATAAAAGAATGGGTAGAACCAGTATCTAGTAAGGTATAAACTTCGCAAGAGTTCAAGATTAACTTACCCGTGATCACCTCATTCGGGTTTCTCGTATTTTGTCCAGTCACGACAAATGCCCTCCCTTGAACCACCGACTTTGTTTTGTCCGTAGTCGCCTTTGGTGTCGTCGTCCCAGCTGGACTTGACTTCACTAACGGACAAAATCGGGCTATATATTGAATCTTTTCCACAATCAAACATACCTTGGAAGGTCAGTGAGCAGTTTGGACTTATATGTCCTCCCTCCGCATGATCTAGCATCTAATCGGCAAAGCTCTCCTCCCTAGAATTTGTTGTTGGTGCTGGTGATGCTACTGATATCTTCCCGTCATTGTTGAATCTTTTCTTTTTGAAATTTTCACTTGATTCACCTCTCCTATTATCATGGCCACCATAGTGGTTACCGCTTTTGTCCGTATTTTTTCCTCCCCGCTGGTTATCATTGCTTCAATGACTGCTGTCACCGGTTTGACCATGGTTGTGGTCCCTCGGTTGAACATACTCATTATCTCGCTCTAATAATTTAGCCCTGTTGACAACATCTGAATATAGAGAAAATTTATGAGAGATAAGGTATTGACGAATTTTGGGTTTTAGACCTCTCAGAAACATCCGCGTCATATGTTCCTCATTCTCTACCAAATGAGGTGCAAACCTAGATAACTCCGCGAACTTCGCCTCATACTGGGACACCGTCATGTTGTTCTGTTCCAGTCTAATAAACTCTACCTCCTTCTTATAATGAATACTTTCAGGAAAGTACTTGTCATTGAACAGTTTCTGAAATGTTTTCCAAGACATGTTGAGTACGGCTGGCTGGGTACACTTCACAGATTCCCACCAGTAATCTGCCTCACCACGGAACATAAAGGTGGCGAATAGAACCTTCTGTTCCTCCGTGCATCCCAAGACATCGAATATCTTGGTAATTTACTTGACCCACGTTTCTGCCTTAATCGGATCTGGCTTTACCCAGAACTCTGGTGGTCCCAACTCTTTGAACTGCTTGGTTGTGACAAACCGCGCGCTGCTATCATTTCCACCCATATTTTGTACACTAGTCTCCCTCGTCTGATTTTTCATGAATTGAAAAAAGCTTCTAAACATCCCATCATTCATCGTTTGTTTGGTAGCGTTGTTTATAGGAGGAATATTGCCTTCCTGTTGCACGTTCTCCTGGTTGGTGATTGAAGGTTGTTCCACGGTCTCATACATTCCATTATTAACGTTCTCAGCTGACATTCTTAAAAACTGTCATAAAATAAGGGTTAATTAAACAAATTAACATATCACATAATATCCCTATATTATGATGACCAACAAATAAGCTTAGGTAGGACACACTTTGGCGAAGGATTTACTCGCCTTTCCCTCCTAGTTCTATTCCCCGATCTCATGGAGACCATATCCTAAGCTCGATACCAATCAGTGACAACCTCAAAATAGGTGTACATCACCCATTCTGAGTCGCCAAATACATGGTACAGAAACAACTACAACTTTATTAATACAATTGTCGTGCAAAATACGACAACACATAAACTGTGAGTTTAAATAACAAATATTATCTTCTAGACAATATCCACACTCGATAAAGTCCTCATTACAATTATTGATGCACTATTTTACATAATAGTGAGGACTGCTAAAACAACTATCTTGAACCATTACTCTATACCTCGGCTAGTTCCTGCTAAATTCTCACTTTCTAAGAAGAAAAATGGAACAAAAGAAAAAGGGTAAGCTCAACTAGCCCAGTAAAGAATATTATGACTAAGATAATGAACAATAAATTATCATTAGCCTTCAACAAATCAGATAAAATATAATGGACAACAAGTTTTAGATCAATATTCGCAGCGGAAATAACAATTCATTAGAAGAGTTTAGTAGAGAATGAAATCTACTATCATCTATGAATTTAAAAGTCCATCATCAATATTTTATCTCTGTAATATCAATCGATATACATCTTGAATCAAATATTCATCTTTGCACTGCGGGCCAAAAATATTCATTTGTATCACCAGTTGGTCATGTTCATCTCAACACCTGTCCATCTTTGCACTATGGGCCAAAGATATTCATCAGGTAATCATTCATCTTTGCACTACAGGCCAAATATATTCATCAAGTATCACCATTAAGGACTGAGGATGATGAAAAATATTTTAAAGAACAAATCCAGTGAGATAAAATGACAAAGATTAGAGATTCGTACTTTAGATAATCCAAGTTTAAAAATACTCCATAATAAACTATAGTGGAGTAAAATTCAAGAATGAAGATCAAAACATGGATACAATCAAAGATAGTAACCATAATAGACATCTGGGACAAAGAAGAGAAAATTTTATTTTTCGGTGAATAGTGCCGTATTCATGAATAGTGTCGTATACGTGAATAGTGCCGTATACGTGAATAGTAACCTTGACACAAAAAGGTAAAAATTCCACAATAATATTCAAACCAATATTTTAGCATAATGATATTGAAAGAAATAATATCATTTACGAAGAAAATAACATCCCTTACCTCAAAATAACAGTATTTCTGACCGGAATATCGGATGTAAAGCCGAAAGGAACTTGCACTGAATAGCAGCTCTTAAAGTATCTAAATACTCATAAAAATACGCTCGATAATATATAGAGAGAAAACTTATGTTTCTGGTGTGATTTTTAATTCTAACCTAAGCGCCTATTTATAGAAAAATGCTAGAACGCCCAAGGAGACTAAATTAATAAAATAATATTATTTATTTTTTTCCCCTTCTACGCCACCCTTTTTGAACAACTGAGCATGCCTTCTTTGAAAAACAATCTCAGCACATGTTTTCAAAAAATAAAAGTGGGTCCCACCATATTTTAAATAAAAATATTTATTTCTGAAACTTCAATAATTCATAATAAATAGCCCTTTTATCAGAAAAATATAAATTTTATGTCCATTCCATAGGAAATTGAATTCTCTACAACTTTGTAGATTTAAATTTTACCAAATTCCAAACGAAAAATGCCCGAAATTCACATACGGACGATTTTTAATACCTCCATTCCGACAAAATACTGATAAAACACCCCAGCATTAATTCTTTCATTTATAATCACATAAAATAAATATTTTTCTATCCTTCATTTATATCCACATAAAATAAATATTTTCTTATCATATAAATCAATAATTAATTATTCACAAATAATATTACAGAATCACAATTATGACAACCAGATCGTTCCCAGGAAAGAGGGGGCTTTCCGATAAAGATTTCTCCTTACTGGCGTGCAATTAGGTGACCAAACCCCTTTCCTAGACAGAACTTCCTTAGACATTGCCAATAATGCTATCTAATAATATTATTCAAATAATATGAATTATTGATCTGATAATGGGAAATACCATGCAGTGACAATCATTAAAACAATAATAATATAAAATATCAACGCAGCAATTATTGAATCAATAAAATAAAATATTGAACGATAATTACTATAGCAATTATTGAGTAGTGCCTTTGCACGTAAGAATCAATAATTCAAAATACTATGCAATACCGTAATGCTTCTTTATGCGACCACGCGACATCAGATTTTAACCACCGTAATCCAACAATGTTAATTGTAACAATTACTGGCAGATATTTATAAAAACTTAAACTTGTCATTTTTTTCATCCCACCATTTTTCGTTATGGGCCCACAAATGGTCATTTGCTGGTAAATGCATTTAATATTCCCAAGCAAAGAAGAATATTCCACGACCAAACGAATATTCCTCGACAAAATGAATATTTTATAACCACTTGCTTATTTTGCAAAATTTGCACATTTCACCCAAGATAATGAATAGAGGAAATTCAATTTTATTTATAATAAGTTGGGGTCTTACATAGATCCTCCCATCAAGAAGAGCCATGCCGATGAGATAAAGTCGGACGTGAAGAAAGTTAAAAATTACAAGAAGCTTGAGTTGAGTCAAGGCTTCGTTGGGATTAACTCCAAGTGAGGAGTTATGGTTTGACGTGCAAATTCAGTCTTAGAAGGTTATATAGAAGCAGACATAGCAGGTTTCGAAGAGAAACAGTCTACTTTGGGGTATTTGTTTACTTTTGCAGGGGTAGCCGTGTTATGGCAGTCCAAGTTGCAGAAGTGTATTGCTTTGTCTACTACTGAGTTGACAACGAAATGTTGTTGTTTCTTCAAGAGTTGAATTTGACATAGGAATCGACTCTAAGTGACGGAGTCATGGTGAATACATCCTCTAATGGGTTCAGAGGGGGAGATTGTTGGTCAATGGTCCTCACCCATTAATGGGTTAAAGGAAACATCTCACCAACTCTCTTAATGCTCCTCATTTAATACTACTCCCTTCCATTCGACTATAAAAGGAATGCTAGGGAAAGGGAAAATACACACCCAAAACACAAGATCTCATCCGAGAGTAGAGAGAAAAAGAAAAGGGTGGGTGAGAGAAATCCCATCCGGGGAGGATGGATGAAAGTAATCCCATCCGAGAGAGGGTGGAAGAAAGAAAGAAAAAGAGAGTGAATAAAAAGAGAGAAAGATAGTTCAAATAAGAGTGTTTTATTTGGGTTCTATCACATAGTTATTGTGGTGAAGTAATTTGAGTTTGTACTCAAATTAAGATATCTTTGTATTCTCTCATATTATTCTAGTGAATTATTCAGAGTTTGTCCCGTGGTTTTTACCTCTTAGTTTTAGAGGGTTTTCCACGTAAAATCTTGGTGTCTCGTGGTTGGATATTTCTACTCATTATTTCCTGCATGGTTATTATTTTGGTGGAATTGCAAATTTAATCTTTTTGGCATGTGCTGATATTTTATCTGTCTAATTTATCAAAGACAACAGGATTTGGGAGGTGATTTTTTCCCAACAGTTCTGACCCTTGCAAAAAGAAGATATACAAGTTTGATACCTCCCTTCAATATTCAGATATGATATTGTAAGTAGATCAATGTTTATTGTTATTACCTATTCATGAAAGCCAAGTTTAGTTTGAGAGATTTTTGCAGCGCTTAAGAATGGATTGCATATCTAAAGGAATTGTCGGTGGCTGCATAACTTATAATGCTTAGAAAAATATACACAGATGCATATATCTATAAAAGTAACTCAACACATTTTAAAGAATGATTATATTACACTAAGCATCAAAATAGAATGGAAATGTACAAACAATTAATTACATAATTCCATAGAAAACCCATCAAAATGATCTATGGGTAAGATTTCGCAAAGATGACATTAATGATTAGTATGTCTGACTCTGATTCTTAGATATTTCCCTCCCTGATTCAGTAACATAAGAAATCTTTTTTTTTGTTATCAATTTCTGCTCTCGAGGAAGGCTGACTTATAGTTTAGATAAGGTTCAACTTGATATCAACAGGAACGGCTACTGAGGCACTTGGATAGCAGTAGAAGTGAAATCATGTGATTTAATCTATAAAATCTTTGAAAGTGTGGGATGACTTTTGATCAGATATAAGACAATAACTTCATGTTGTAGTTGGCTTTTGTTTGTTCCCTAAATCTTTGAGAAAAGTACAGATTGAAGGCAAAAGTGTAAGACTCTTGAGATCATAAACAAAGTTGATACCTGAACCAGCTGATGTTACAGATCCATATCGAACTAAACCTCCTTTCTGCTGAAGGAAAAAACAAGAGGCAAGAAAATTGGAATTAGGCAACCATGTCAGGAGTACTAAGTACAAACATCACCCACGGGGGTTAACATCTAAGTAACAGGTTATGTCAACTCAAGCTCTGATACCAACTGTGACGCCCCCAAAATAGGTGCACACAACATATTCTGAGTCGCCAAATACATGGTACAGAATTCAAATACAAACTTCATTTATATAAATGTCATGCAAACTACGACAACACACAAGCTGAGATTTTTAATACAAATATTGTCTTGTAGACAATATCCAAGCTCAAGTAAAGTCCTCATTACAATTATTATCACACTATTTTATAAAATAGTTAGGACTACTATAAGAACCATCTTGGACCATTACTCCACCCCTGACTAGTCTCAGCTACATTCTCGCCTCCTGAGAAGAACAATAGAACCAAAAGGAAAAAGGGTGAGCTCAACTAGCCCAGTAAAGAATATTATGACTAAGATAATGTAAAACAAATTATCCTTAGTCCTCAATAGGAAAAAAATCTGATAGAATACAATAGACAACAAGTTTTAGATCAACAATTATAGTGGAAATAACAATCCATTAGAAGAGTCAAGTAGAGCATGATGTCTACTATCTTCTATGATTTAAAAGTCCATCATCAATATTTTATCCCTGTAACACCAATCAATAATTATTTCCAATCAATGAATTATCTATGCACTACGGGCCAAAGATAATCATTTACTGGTGGTCATGATCATACCAAACACATGTCCATCTATGCACTACGGGCCAAATAAACCTTTGTCTGTAACATTACAGGTCATGATTATACTAATACATAATTCCTGGTTATAGTCATATCAATCAACAGTTCATCTATGCATTACGGGCCAAAGATGACTTTTACCACAACATAAGCATGAGGATGATGACAATGACATAAAGAATCAATCAAGAGAGATCGAGGATAAATATTAGAGATTTATAATTCAATTTATCCAGAGTTTAAGAATGTCCAAATTGTCAACATGATCACTAATTAGGGAGTAAAATTCAAGAATGATATTCATGTATCAAAAATAATTTGGACCAAAAAGAAATCAATTTTATCATGAATAGTACCCCGAATGAATAGTACTCGAATGAAAAGTACCCCAAATGAATAGTACCCCGAATGAAAAGTATCCCGAATGAATAGTATCCAAATGAATAGTACCCCGACATAAATAGTATCCCGCCATGTAAATATTATAATTTCAATAAGAAAGTTCAGACCAATAGTGAAATGATAATATATGAAGCACAAACTATTAAGAATATTCCAATAATTTTGAGGGTTTTAACCATTTAATAATAAGGTTATGGAAACAAACAACAAATTCGTACCATAAATGGAGAAATATGAAAGAAGACGATATTCCTTGATGAGTACAAAAGAAATGATATCTCATACGAGTATAAAAGAATATACGAAACTGCAAATGAATTTTCACCCGTCATGCAGTAATCCGCGTAGACAGATCATTTCCATAATTTAACAAAGAATGAATACGAAGGGTTATTCACTATGCATGTGGTAATCAACGTAGACCGATTACTCCCATAGATTAATAAAGAATGAATATGAAGGGTCATTCACCATGCATGCAGTAATCCACGTAGACAGGTTACTCCCGAAGATTAATAAAGAATGAATACGGAGGGTTATTCATTATGCATGTTGTGACGCCCCCAAAACAGGTATACATCACCCATTCTGAGTCGCTAAATACATGGTACAGAAACAAATACAACTTCATTAATACAATTGTCGTGCAAAATACGACAACACATATACTGCGAGTTTAAATACAATATTGTCTAATAGACAGTATTCAAACTCAAAAGGAGTCCTCATTACAATTATTGATGCACTATTTTACAAAAATAGTGAGGACTGCTAAAACAACTTTCTAGAACCATCACTCCATACCCCGACTAGATCCTGCTATATTCTCACTTCCTGAGAAGAAAAATGGAACAAAAAGGAAAAGGGTGAGCTCAACTAGCCCAGTAAAGAATATTATGACTAAGATAAAGAACAACAATTTATCGTTAGCCTTCAATAAATCAGATAAAATATAATGGACAACCAGTTTTAGATCAATATTCGCAGCAGAAATAACAATTCATTAGAAGAGTTAAGTAAAGAATGAAATCTACTATCATCTATGAATTTCAAAGTCCATCATCAATATTTTATCCCTGTAACATCAATCAATATACATCTTGTATCAAATATTCATCTTTGCACTACGGGCCAAAGATATTCATTTGTATCACCAGTTGGTCATGTTCATCTCAACACCTGTTCATCTTTGCATTACGGGCCAAAGATATTCATTAGGTAATCATTCATCTTTGCACTATATGTGACACCCCCAAAATAGGTATACATCACCCATTCTGAGTCGCCAAAAACATGGTACAAAAACAACTACAACTTTATTAATACAATTGTCATGCAAAATACGACAACACATAAACTGTGAGTTTAAATACAAATATTGTCTTCTAAACAATATCCACACTCAAATAAGTCCTTATTACAATTATTGATACATTATTTTACAAAAATAGTTAGGACTACTAAAATAACTTTCTAGAACCATCATTCCATACCCCAACTAGTACTCGCTACATTCTCGCCTCCTAAGAAGAAAAATGGAATAAAAAGGAAAAGGGTGAGCTCAACTAGCCCAGTAAAGAACATTATGAATAAGATAATATAGAACAAATTATCATTAGTCCTCAACAGGAAAAAATCTGATAGAATATAATAGACAACAAGTTTTAAATCAATATTCGTAGCGAAAATAACAATTCATTTAGAAGAGTTAAGTAGAGAATGAAATCTACCATCTTCTATGAATTTAAAAGTCCATCATCAATATTTTATCCCTGTAACATCAATCAATATTCATCTTGAATCAAATATTCATCTTTGCACTATAGGCCAAAGATATTCATCAGTTGGTCATGTTCATCTCAACACCTGTTCATCTTTGCACTACGGCCAAAGATATTCATCAAAAAATCATTCATTTTTGTACTACAGGCCGAAGATATTCAGTTATATCATAATTTAGGACTGAGGATGATGAAAAATATTTTTAAAAAAACGAATCCAGTGAGACAAAAGAACAAATATTAGGGATTCGTACTTCGGTTTATCCATGTTCAAAAACACCCCATAATATACTATGGTGGAGTAAAATTCAAGAATGAATATCAAAACATGGATACAATCAAAGATAGTAACAAAACTAGACATCTGGGACAAAGAAGATAAAATTTTATTTTTCGGTGAATAGTGACGTATTCGTGAATAGTGCCGTATACGTGAATATTAACCCCGACACAAAAAGACAAGAATTTCACAAGAAAATCTTACAAATATTCTAGCATAATGATATTGAAAGAAATAATATCATTTAAAAAAAATAACATTCCTTACCTCAAAAAAATAGTACTTCTAGCTAGAATATCAGATATAACGCTGAAGGAAACTTGCACCGTATAGCAACACTCAAAGTATCAAAATACTCACAAGAATACGCTCGATAATATAGAGAGAGAAAACTTCAGTTTCTGGTATGTTTTTCAATTCTAACCTAAGCACCCTATTTATAGGAAAATGCTTAGAACACCAAAGTAGAAAATTTAATAAAATATTAATATATTTTTTTTAAAATTCCTACTCAAACTTCCTTTGATCAAAACATCAGCCACCAAGTGGGGCCCACCTAACCAAAATCCAAAAAAATATTTTTCTTATTAAAAATATTTATAACTCCAAAAATCAATTATTCTGGAACTTCAATAATTCATAATAAATAGCCCTTTTATCAGAAAATTTTGAATCTTATGTCCATTCCATAGGAAATTCAATTCTCTACAACTTTGTGAATTTAAGTTTTTCCAAATTCCAAGCAGAAATTGACCGAAATCCACATACGGACGATTTTGCAGGCTATAATCAAATTTAAGTCAAAAATGGGGCCCACAAACATGTTTAACATGTTTTTAGCATTTATTGTAACAAAAATACTCTTCCTCCTCATTTATTCATATATCACATATTCATTGTAAAAATATCACCATTATTATATTATTATAATATAATATTATATTTAAATAAATTATTTTATCAGAAAAGATAAAATATCAATTTTCAACAATTGTCATTTTTTTAAAAATTCCTCAATTTCTATCCACATAAATAAATATTCTCCTTATCATATAAATCAATAATTAATAATTCACAAATAATATTACAGAATCACAATAATGACAACCAGGTCGTTTTAAGGAAAGAGAGGGCTTTCCAATAAGGATTTCTCCTTACTGGCGCGCAATTAGGTGACCAAACCTCTCCTTAGACAGAACTTCCTTAGACATTGCCAATAATGCTATCTAATAATATTATTCAAATAATATGAATTATTGATCTAATAATGGGAAATACTGTGCAGTGACAATTATTGAATCAATAAAATATTGAATAGTAATTACTGTAACAATTATTGAGTAGTGCCTTCTTACGTAAGAATAAATAATTGGTGCAATACCGTGTGCTACTGTGCAACACCGTGTATTACTGTGTTTTAACCACCGGGTATTTCAACAATGTTAACGGTAACAACTACGCCATTATTTATAAAAAACTTATACTTGTCGTTTTCTTCATCCAATCGCTTTCTGTTATGGGGTCCACATAAGGTTGCGCCGTCGTACGAATAATATTCCCCGACAGTAAGAATATTCCACGACTAAACGAATATTCCCCGACAACAATGAATATTTTATAACCACTTTCTTATTTAAGATATTTGCGTATTTTACCCATAACTAACCACATTAATCAAATCAACCCTTACTATTTCAAACTAATAAATAGAGGAAATTCAATTTCATTTATAATAAGTTGGGGTCTTACAACCTCCCCTCCTTCTGAAATTTCGTCCTCGAATTTGACGTACGTACTTGGTGTTTCGAAAAGGTAAGGATACATCGCTTTCATTTCCGTTTCCAACTCCCAGGTCATTTCCTCAATAGCATGGTTCCTCCACAAAACTTTGACCTGTGGTATGACCTTTGTGCGTAGGACATGCTCCTTCCTATCTAAGATCTTGATATGTACCTCCTCGTACGTTAAATCTTCAGCTATTTTGTCTAGTTCTAACTCAATAACGTGGTTCGGGTCTTTCACATATTTACGAAGCACAGATATGTGAAAAATATTATGAACACGAGACATACTTAGAGGTAACGCGAGTCTATAGGCCACATTTTCTACTCGGTCAAGAATCTGAAATGGACCAATAAATCGTGGATTGAGCTTTCCTCTTTTCCCAAATCTTGTAACTCCCTTCCATGGAGCAACACGCAACAATACATGATCCCCAATACTAAATTCCACGTCCTTTCGATGAAGATTCGCATAACTCTTTTGTCGATCCTGTACCGTTTATATACGTTGTCGAATCATTTGGATCTTTTTTATAGTAATACGTACCAACTCTGGTCCCAACAATGTTGCTTCACCCACCTCATCCCAACATACTGGAGAGCGACACTTTCATCCATACAATGCTTCGAATGGAGCTACACCTATACTTGTCTGATAACTGTTGTTGTAGGAGAATTCCACCAATGGTAAATACTTATCCCAACTCCCTTTGAAGTCTAGGACACATAGTCTTAATAGATCTTCAAGAGTTTGAATAGTCCTCTCTGATTGTCCATTCGTTTGAGGATGGTATACCAAACTGAATCGTAAATTCGTGCCCATAGCTTTCTACAAGCTAACCCAAAATCGTGAAGTGAATCTTGGGTCACGATCCAAAACTATGGATACTGGTATGCCATGCAATCTCACAATCTCATTTACACACATACGAGCAAGACTTTTAAAGTAATAAGTCTCCCGTATTGGCAAGAAATGAGCAGACTTAGTTAATCTATCAACAATAACCCAAATCGCATCTATGCCTTGAGAAACCGTGGGAAGACCCGTAACAAAATCCATGGTAATGTGTTCCCACTTCCATTTTGGAATCTCAAGTGGTTGCAATGGACCCTTAGGCACTTAATGTTCCGCCTTTACACGTTGACAAGTTAAAAACCTTGAGATAAACTTCGCGATCTCTCTCTCTTCATATTGTTCCACCAAAATGTATGTCGAAGATCACGATATATTTTGGTACTTTCAGGATGGATTGCAAACGGTGTATTGTGTGCCTCCATCACGATCTTGTACTTTAAATCAGAGTCGTTAGGAACACAAAGTTTGGATTTGACTCAAAGTATTCATTCTTCATCGATTCTTGCTTCTGGGATAACACCTTCTTGTACTTTCTTCTTCGTACGCATCAGCTCCGGGTCTGTGGCTTGAGCAACTTTAACTCTATCGATTAAAGTTGGTGTTATGCGTATACTTGACATCATCGCATGGGTCCCCAGAGTCTGAAATTCTATCTTCATCTTTTGTAAATCACACTAAATGGGCCTTTGTGTTGACAACATCGCACTCGTTTCCACATATGATCTTCTACTCAACGTGTTAGCTACCACGTTCGCTTTTCCAGGATGGTATTGAATGGTGTGGTTATAATCTTTCAACAGCTCAAGCCAATGTCGTTGCTGCATGTTGAGTTCCTTTTGGGTGAAGAAATATTTGAGGCTTTTATGGTCTGAATATATCTCCACTTTCTCCCCATATAGATAGTGCCTCCAGATCTTTAGAGCGAAAACGACTACTGCCAACTCTAGATCATGAGTAAGATAATTCCTCTCATATTCTTTAAGTCGTTACGATGCATAGGCTATGACTTTCCCATGTTCCACGAGAACACATCCTAACCCTTTGCCTGAAGCATCGCTGTAGATAACAAATCCATCCGAACCAGACGGTATTGTTAGAACAGGTGCCGAAATGAGTCTCCTCTTGAGGTCTTGAAAACTCTTCTCGCATTCCTCGCCCCATACGAATTTTGTATCCTTCTGAGTCAGCTGAGTTAACGGAGTAGCGATTCGAGAAAATCCTTCCACGAATCTCCGATAATAACCAAATTTAAGCCCGTAAAATACGTATTGATCACCGAAACTTGGTTGCTCTCAACTTTGTATTGCTTCAATCTTCGCCGGGTCAACAGATACTCCATGTTTTGACACCACGTGCCCAAGGAATGCTACTTCCTCAAGCCAGAACTCGCATTTCTTCAACTTGGCATATAGCTTTTTTTCACGAAGCCTTTGGATTACCAGCTTCAAATGGTGCTCATGATCTTCACGACTTTTGGAATATATGAGGATGTCATCAATAAAGACAACAACGAACTGATCCAAATATTCCTTGAATACTCGGTTCATCATATCCATGAAAGCCACAGGAGCATTAGTCAATCCAAAAGACATGACTAAGAATTCATAATGCCCGTATCGAGTTCTAAAGGCAGTCTTTGGAATATCCTCAGTTCTAATCTTTAATTGATGATATCCAGAACGTAGATCGATATTTGAAAAGAATTTTGCTCCTTGCAACTGGTTAAACAGGTCATCAATGCGAGGTAGCAGATACCTATTCTTGATGGTGACATGGTTCAATTCCCGGTAGTCAATACAAAGTCGCATACTCCCGTCTTTCTTCTTTACAAATAAAACAGGAGCACCCCAAGGAGATTTACTAGGAAGAATGAAACCGATGTCCAACAACTCCTATAGTTGGACCTTTAAATCCTGAAGTTCAATAGGAGCCATTCGATATGGGGTTTTAGAAATGAGCTTTATACCAGATGCAAGGTCAATAAAGAATTCAACTTCACGTTCTGGGGGTAGACCGGGAAGTTCTTCAGGAAATACATCAGGAAATTCACTAACAACAGAAATATTATTCAAATCTGACGTGTTTTTATTCAAATCCATAACATGGGCTAAGAAAGCTTGACATCCGTTTTTCAATAAACGAATGACTTTATGGCTTGATATGACAGTGATCGATTTTAGTGGTTTAGTTGCTTGAATTTGCATAACAGGTTGGTTAGGAATATGAAAACTAACAAACTTATGAAAACAATCAATTTTGGCATGATGAGTAGTTAACCAATCAATCCCTAAAATCACGTCAAATGCAAGTATCTTTAAAGAGATAAGATCAACAGGTAATGTGATGGTGCCAACTTGGATCAAGCAAGATTTATAAACAGTGGATGTAATGAAAGTTTCTCTTAACGGAGTCTCCACAGATAAGTCAAAGTCTAATTTCTCCGGAGTCAAGTTTAAACGTTGAGCACAAGCAGGAGAGATAAATGAATGGGTAGAACCGGCATCTAGTAAGGTATAAACTTCGCAGGAGTTTATGATTAGCTTACCCGTGATCACCTCGTTCGGGTTCCTCGTATTTTGGCCAGTAACGACAAACGCTCTTCCAAGAACCACTGACTTTGACTTTTCTGGGACAGCCTTTTGAGACACCATCCCCGCTAGACTTGGTTTCGCTACAGTACAATCTCGAGCGATATGTCCTTCCTTTCCATAATTATAACATACCTTGAACTGTTGTGGACAGTTTGGGCTGATGTGTCCCTCTTTTTCACATTTATAGCATACGACCAGTGGTCGTTCTCCTCCCTTAGAAACAGTTGATGCTGGTGCTAACGTCTTCACATTGTCATTGTTGAGTCTCCTCTTTTTGAAATTTCTACTTGACTCGCCTCTCCTATTATCATGGCCACGATTACCACCATAGTGGTTACCGCTTTTATCTAAATTTTTCCCTCCCCGCTGGTTATCATTGCTCCGATGATTGCTGTCACCGGTATGACCCTGGTTGTGGTCCCTCGGTTGAACGTACTCATTATTTCGCTCTAATAATTGAGCCCTATTTACAACATCTGAATATAGAGAAAATTTGTGAGAAATGAGATATTGACGTGTTTCGGGTTTCAAACCTCTCAGAAACATCCGCATCATACATTCCTCATTCTCCACCAAAGGAGGTGCAAACCTGGATAACTCCGCAAACTTCGCCTCGTACTGGGACACTGTCATGTTGTTCTGTTCCAGTCTAATAAACTCCACCTCCTTCATATGACGAATACTTTCAGGAAAGTACTTGTCATTGAACAGTTTTTGAAATGTCTCCCAAGATATCTTTGAGTCTTTACCGTGGCTCGAGACGCTTCACAGATTCCCACCAATAATCTGCCTCACCACGGAACATAAAGGTGGTGAATGGAACCTTCTGTTCCTCCGTGCATCCCAAGACATCAAATACCTTGGTAATTTGCTTAACACACGTTTCTGCTTTGATCGGATTTGACTTTCCCCAAAACTCTGGCGGTCCCAACTCCTTGAATTGCTTAGAAGTGACCAGCTGTGAGTTGCCATTGTTTCTACCCGTATTTTGAACAGGAGTCTCCCTCGTCTGGTTTTGCATGAACCGCAAAAAGCTTCTAAACATCTCATCGTTCATCGTCTACTCGGTGGTGTTGTTTACATGAGGGACATCGCAATCCTATTGCACGTTCTCTTGGTTTGTGAGTAAAGGTGTTTCAACGGTCTCATTCACTCCATCATTAATATTTTCAGCTGTCATTCTTAAATACTGCCACAAAATAAGGGTTAATTAAAGAAATTGACATGCAACATAATAATCCTATACTCTGACCAACCAACAAATAATCTTAGGTAGGACATACTAGCGAAGGATTTACTAGTCTCTCCCCTCCTAGTTCTATTCCCCGATCTCCGCCAGAGACCGTATCCCTAATCTCTGATACCAACTATGACACCCCTAAAATAGGTATACATCACCCATTCTGAGTCGCCAAAAATATGGTACAAAAACAACTACAACTTTATTAATACAATTGTCGTGCAAAATACGACAACACATAAACTGTGAGTTTAAATACAAATATTGTCTTCTAGACAATATCCACACTCAAATAAGTCCTTATTACAATTATTGATATATTATTTTACAAAAATAGTGAGGACTACTAAAAAAAACTTTCTATAACCATCATTCCATACCCCGACTAGTACTTGCTACATTCTCGCCTCCTGAGAAGAAAAATGGAACAAAAAGGAAAAGGGTGAGCTCAACTAGCCCAGTAAAGAAAATTATGACTAAGATAATATAGAACAAATTATCGTTACTCCTCAACAGGGGAAAATCTGATAGAATATAATAGACAACAAGTTTTAAATCAATATTCACAGCGGAAATAACAATTCATTTAGAAGAGTTAAGTAGAGAATGAAATCTACTATCTTCTATGAAGTTAAAAGTCAATCATCAATATTTTATCCCTATAACATCAATCAATATTCATCTTGAATCAAATATTCATCTTTGCACTATAGACCAAAGATATTCATCAGTTGGTTATGTTCATCTCAACATATGTTCATCACTGCACTACGGCCAAAGATATTCATCAGAAAATCATTCATCTTTGTACTGCAGGCCAAAGATATTGATAAGTAGATTTTATATACGCGATTCAATATCCATTTCATGCTTATTTGTTGCTAAATTCTTGTGATCATGTTCTTTTTTCTTTGTTTTATGTTATTTCTTGTGTAGGTTGGTTGTTGAGGCATTTTACGGATATGTGGAATCAATTGGGATGAGTTGAGGTCAATTAGAGCAAAATTGGAGTACAGCATGAAAATCATCAAAGTCATTTGGCAGAAGACATACATCACGGGAAATTTGGCATCATTAACTTTATACACCCATTGGCTGGGGTCTTAATCTCCATTTAGCAGAAGCATAGCCCGTCGGGGCGGGCCAAATTATACTATGTACCCCCGCCGGGGTGTGGGGTCTTCAATTATGCTAGACAGGAAGGGTGCCCACCGAGGCGGGCATTTATAGCACATACACCCCTCCCGGGGCGGGGGGTGTCGATTCTGAAGTGTCCTGTTATGTTTGTAATTCTTTTTGGGCACGAATCTTAGCTATTTGTATGGAAATGTAACTCTAATTGAGGGAAATTTTGGCTGGGACTTGTGTGTTGGATAAGATTTACTCAAAAAAACAAAAATTTGAAAAACAACACAAGGGATATTACGAAGATCGAAGTTCAGTTTTCATAGCAAGCGTGGAGGAGTACTTCGGGAGATTTTTCAAGACGATCGCGATTTTAGTCTACGTGAAGGGTGTTTTTCAATATTCTTCGTGTTAGATTTTTATTTGTAATTGAAAGAATGATTTCTATGATTTATTCAATGTTTATTTTGTTTGACATGAACTAATTCACTTTTTAGGCTTATGATGGATCTTTGAGTGAATCGATGAGTTTGTAAACTTTAAGTTCCAATTTAATAGTCTATTTCCAGTTTATCTATATTGATTTGAGCTTGAATCTATGAATTGCCTGATCAATAATTTTTTGTGGAATTGGATGGAATCGAGAGAGGATATTCAAATCTAGACCTAATTAATATAGCATGTGTTCATAATTTTGTGAATAGCTTAATCTTGATGAATGTTAAGGTAGAGATATGTTTGACATCGCATGTAATCGGATAGAGAACTTATTCTTAAACTTTCTTCAATTGTAATTCACATAGAGATATAGTAGGTTAGTTGATTAAGGTGTTTAACTGATTTCTATCTTAATTGTGGATTGACGTTAATACGATATTAGTGCATCGAGAGGTGGTTAATACTACTTTCGTGTTCTTGATTAATAAACTGGGATAATGCATTGAATTGGAATAAAGGTGTTAAAATCAGAGTAAAGCTTAGGGTGAAATCATAAGTCTAATTCTCCATTAATTGTTGAAATTCTAGATTTTGATATTTGTGATTGTTTTGTGGTACTGTAATTGCTATTTAATTTAGAATCATTAGTTATAATCATCGAGTTGATTTGTTTAATAAAATTAGGGTTAATAGGGAATTGGTAATTGTAAGTTAAGGTTATTGTTAGTTAGTCTATATGGGAACGATACTCTACTTATCACTGTATTACTTGTTAACCACGTATACTTGCGTGTTGTGCGTAATTAGATTTTACCCAATAAGTTTTTGGTGCCATTGTCGGGGACTATTTAGTATAAATCTTAATAGTTTTACAATATCAGTTTATGCAAACTCGGTCCAAAAATCCAGACTTGCTGCCTTTTGAGGATGACATTGAGAAAAGGTTTCAGAGGTTGAGTAAGTGGATCAAGGAAACGAGGCAAGAATTCGAAACATCTGAAAAGGAAGAGGTAATGGCAACTGAAGATCAAAAAGCGTTAAGGGACTTCGCCACACCCAAGGTGACTGAACTGCAGTCAAGCATCACCAGGCCCGCAATAGCTGCTAACACATTTGAAATCAAGCCTGGGACAATTCAAATGATTTAGAATTCAGTTCAGTTTGGGGGATTGGCAAATGACGATCCGAATGAGCATCTAGTCATTTTTCTGGAGATTTGCGACACCTTTAGGTACAATGGGATGTCAGATGATGCGGTGAGACTTCGCTTGTTCCCATTCACTCTACGGGACAAGGCGAAGAGTTGGTTACATTCTCTACTGCCTGGATCGATCACTACATGGGAGGATTTAGCGCAGAAATTCCTAGCCAAATTCTTTCCACCAGCGAAAACTGCAAAGATGAGGAACGAGATAACGATGTTTGAGCAACAACATGGGGAGTCGCTATATGAGGCATGGGAGAGATATAAAGAATTGCTCAGAAAATGCCCACATCATGGATTACCCAAGTGGTCGTAAATGAACACATTTTACAAATGGACTACATGGGAATCTCGAACTAGTATTGATGCAAATGTCATGGAGCATTTATGGCTAAGAGTTACGAGGAAGCATATGACTTGCTTGAAACCATGGCGGCTAACAACTACCAGTGGCCCACAGCGAGAATGACACAGGCAAAGGCAGTTGGGGTTTTAGAAGTGGATGGTGTGACAGCTTTACAAGCATAGATTGTAGCACTTTTGAAGAAGTTGGATTCTATGACAGGGGCACAGGCCCAACAAGTATAGCCATTGGCAGTTATATGTGAGTTGTGCGCGGGAGAGCACCCAACGGATCAATGCGCTATAAATCCATCATCTGTGCAGTTTGTTGGCAATTATAACAGAATTCTGCAGAACACATACCAGAACACATACAATCAAGGAAATAGGAATCATCCAAATTTTTCATGGAGAAATAACCAGCAACAACAAGCTCCAAGATCATCATATCCACCAGGATTTCAGAACCATAAACAACCAGCTCAACATCAAGAAAGGAAATCAGATCTAGAGGAGTTGGTGACAAAATACATAACTAGCAATGAGGTGGCTATGAAAAATCAAATAATGACTATGAAATCACAAGAGATGGCTATGAAATCACAAGAGATGGCGATCAAGAATCTAAAGAATCAGATAGGACAAATTGTGTTGGCATTGAATAATAGACCACAAGGGACGTTACCAAGTGACACTGAGAGAAATCCTAAGGGTAATCACGAGCAGTGTCAAGCTATTATGTTGAGAAGTGGAAAACAGCTTGATGGTCAAGAGATTTAAATTTCTGCCACAAAGGAGGTTGAAATAGAAAAGAAAATACTGAGAGGTGAGGTAAAAGGGGGGACGAAAAACAAATGAAAAAGAACAAACCAGTTAGTGAACCAGTTGTCTATCCTCCCCAACCATTCCAACAAAGAGTTCAAAAACAAAAATTAGACAAGCAATTTGCAAAATTTTTGGAAGTTTTCAAGAAACTTCAAATCAACATACCATTTGCAGAGGCCCTAGAACAAATGCCGAGCTACGCAAAATTTGTGAAAGGGATTCTGTCAAAGAAGAAGAAATGAGAAGATTTTGAGACAGTTGCACTAACCGAGGAGTGTAGTGCGGTATTACAACAGAAATTACCACCAAAACTTAAGGACCCGAGGAGCTTCACTATTCCATGCACGATCGGGAATATGCATTTCAGCAAGTGTTTATGTGATTTGGGGGCGAGTGTAAACCTTATGCCATTGTCAGTATACTTAGAATTAGGTTTGCCTGCGCCAAGGCTTACGAACATCACATTACAGTTGGCGGATAGGTCAGTCACATATCCGAGAGGCATAGTAGAGGACATCTTAGTGAAAGTGGATAAGTTTATATTCCCCATGACTTTATCATTCGGACTTTGAGGAGGACAAGAACATCCCAATTATCCTAGGGAGACCATTTTTGGCCACGGGTAGGACACTCATAGATGTACAAAAAGGAGAACTCACTATGAGGGTCCAAGATCAAGAAGTAAAATTCAATGTGTTTAAGGCCATGAAATTCCCTACGGATGAGGAAGAATGTTTTCGAATGGATTTAATTGAGCAAATCATCAGTGATGATATGAGCAAGAGTTTGGTAAACGATCCGTTAGAAACAACGTTATTAGGGGATGAAGAGGTCGACAATCCGGAATTGGTGGATTACCTACAAATGCTAGACTCATTGCCATGAGTTTCCAGATTCAGAACACCGTTTGAACCATTGAACACGGAGGAAGTAGCCGCCGAAAAACTGAAACCATCATTTGAAGAGCCACCAAAGCTGGAACTTAAGCCACTCCCTAAACACCTCAGGTATGCGTATTTAAGCAATTCAAATTCTTTACCTGTTATTATTTCAGCTGCACTTAATGAAATGCAGGAAGAAAAGTTGTTGAGGGTGCTTCGGGAACACAAATCAGCTATTGGGTGGACAATCTCAGACATAAAGGGAATCAGCCCTTCATTTTGCATGCACAAGATCTTAATGGAAGATGAGGCAAAACCAATGGTGGAGCACCCAATTTCAAACAAAGAAATGGGTTAGTCCAAAGGCAAAGGTCTTAAAAAAAGGAGGAATGACAATGGTGCAGAATGAGAACAACGAATTAATACCGACTAGAACAGTGACAAGTTGGAGGGTTTGCATGGATTACATAAAATTGAACACGGCAACCCGAAAAGATCATTTCCCGCTGCCCGTTATTGATCAAATGTTAGATATATTGGCGAGACACCAATATTACTGTTTGTTGGATGGGTACTCGAGCTATAACCAAATAGTCATCGCTCTGGAGGATCAAGAGAAGACCACATTCACGTGACCTTACGGCACATTTGCATTCAGGAGGATGTCGTTTGGGTTATGCAATGCACCTGCAACTTTCCAACGGTGTATGATGGCCATTTTTTCATATATGGTGTAGAAAAATGTTGAGCTCTTCATGGATGACTTTTTGGTCTATGGGGACAGCTTCGATATTTGTTTAAAGAATCTGGTCATGGTGTTGCAAAGATGTAAGGACACGAATCTCGTACTAAATTGGGAAAAATGCCACTTCATGGTTAAAGAGGGCATAATTTTGGGCCATAAGGTATCGGCTCAAGGATTGGAAGTTGACAAAGCAAAGCTGGAAACTATTGAAAAATTGCCTCTACCAAACTCAGTGAAGGGTATTAGGAGTTTCTTTAACACACTGGGTTCTACCGGAGGTTCATAAAAGACTTCTCTAAAATTGTAAAACCTCTATGCAGTTTGTTAGAGAAGGATGCAACGTTCAGCTTTGATGAAGAATACAAGATAACTTTTGACTTATTAAAGAGAAAATTAACTACAGCCGCCGTTATAGTCGCACCAGATTGGAGCATGCCATTCGAGCTCATGTGTGATGCAAGTGACTACGCGGTTGGGGCTATTTTAGGCCAACGTCGAGATAAGGTGTTTCACGCCATATACTATGCAAGCAAAACACTTATAGAGACTCAAATGAATTACACAACCACAGAAAAGGAATTGCTTGCAGTGGTGTTTGCGTTTGACAAATTTCGGGCTTACTTGATCGGGACTAAGGTGATAGTCTACACAGACCATGCGGCGATTCGGTACTTGATATCGAAAAAGGATGCTAAACCACGCCTTATACGGTGGATTCTCCTACTTCAAGAGTTTGACTTAGAAATAAAGGATAGAAAGGGGACAGAGAACCAAGTAGCCGATCACTTGTCTAGGTTGGAAAACCAAGGAAAGCGAAAAGACAGCAGATGTGAGATTAATGAGTCATTCCCGGATGAGCAAGCTGTTTGGGATTTCAAAGAAATTCCATGGTATGGGGATTATGCAAATTTCATTGTGAGCAATATTCTACCACGACCTCACAAGACAATGTAAAAGGAAATTTCTTCACGACGTGAAATGGTACATGTGGGATAAACCATATTTGTTCAAAAGCGATTACCGACAAACAAAATGATTCGACGGTGCGTCCCATATAGTGAAGTGAAGAATATTTTGCATGAATGTCGCTCATCGGCGTATGGCGGACACTATGGTAGCGAGAGGACAGCAGTGAAGGTGTTACAAGCAAGTTTTTATTGGCCTATGTTATTCAAAGATGCCCACCATTTTGTTAAGCAATGCGATAGGTGTCAAACGGTGGGTAATATTTCGAAATGGAATGAGATGCCTCTGCAAACGATTCTTGAAGTGGAAATCTTTGACGTATGGGGTATCGATTTCATGGGGCCATTCCCTTCATCCTTGAACAATCAGTATATTCTACTCGCAGTGGATTATGTATCGAAGTGGGTTGAAGCTACAACATTACCATCAAACGATGCCAAGGTGGTCCTCAAATTCCTACAAAAGAACATCTTCACGAGATTTGGCACACCAAGAGCAATAATCAGTGACGAAGGTAGTCACTTCTTCAATAAGTCCTTTACTGCTCTTTTGTCCAAGTATGGGGTCAATCACAAGGTAGCTACAGCGTATCACCCTCAAATCAGTGGACAGGCTGAGGTGTCTAACAAAGAAGTTAAGAAGATACTAGAGAAAGTGGTGAATCCTAGCAGGAAAGATTGGTCGCTTAGATTGGACGATGCACTATGGGCGTACATGACGGCATACAAGACACCAATCAGAATGTCACCATACCACCATTTGACGGAAGGCATGTCATTTACCTACGAGCTACAACATAAGGCATATTAATGTACAAAAAAACTCAATTTTGATCAAACAAATTTGTAGGTGAGAAGAGACTACTTCAATTGAATGAACTCGACGAATTTTGCCTTCACGCCTATGAGAATGCCAAACTATAAAAAGAAAAAGTCAAAAGATGGCACGACCAGAAAATTATGCATCGAACATTCTAGACAGGCCAATCAGTACTCTTGTTCAACTCACGGCTGTGATTGTTCCCCGGAGAGCTTAAGTCGAGATGGTCGGGACCATTCACGATCAAGCGGGTATTCTCTCATGGTGCAGCGAAATCTACAGTCGCAATCCACTAGAAACATTCAAAGTCAACGGACATCGTCTAAAACATTATTGGGGTGGAAAAGCCAACACCGACGTGATCACCATCACATTAACCGACACAACATAAGCAAGAAGTAGTCAGGTTGAACGACTTAAAATCAAGCGCTAATTGGGAGGCAACCCAATCTTTAGTTTATTTATCATATTTTCAATTCATATGTGTTTAATCATAGTTTTCATTAACTTACTAGGTAGAAGAATAATAAAAGTCTCGTTAATATCTCCACATTATATTATGTTATCAATAACTCACTAATTCTCATGTGTTAAATCTTGCAGGATGGAAAATGGAGAATTAAGTAAACTACATGAAGCAGAACAAAGAGCCTGGATCAGAAGCATGCCACGGGAAGGGGGGTCATCAAACAAGTTTGATGATGGCATAACTTCACGGGGCGGGCCTTTTCAAGATACTACAACTTCACGGGGGCGGGGTCTTAAGCAAAGAACAGATGTTGGCAGTTACACAGACTTCTCCTCTTCCCAATAAAACACCAATTTCCCACTTCCCCACTACCTCATAACCTCCTCACATAACCAATCACCCACTATCTCCACTATCTCCATTAAACCTCATAACCTCCTCACATAACCAATCACCCACTACTACCATTAGCACCAATACTCCATTACTCTTCTCCACCTCTTCACTCCACCAATGATAGCCATCATTCAACCTCTATATATATCACTACCCTCATATCAAATCTCTCACACCAATTGACATAGCAAATTCATAAGAATACTTGAGAGTTAGAGAGGAGCAAATTGAAAAGTTTGGGGGAAAGTTAAAGCAAGTCATGCACTAGAGCGAGATCATGGCTTCACCATCATCTTCTAAACGACATGATCACCGGAAATTTGCAAGTGCCGCCGCCGCCGACCGGTATGACTACATGCTCACCAAAGCCCTTACACCGGAGAGGGGATTGGCACCAGATCCTAACGATGGGGAGCTTATGCCTCAAATTTATCAAAAGGGATGGACCAAATTCACCGAGGAGCCGGAACCAGCCATCGTTAACATCGTCAAAGAATTCTACGTAAATGCTGAGGACAAAGAACCATTCCACGCATTTGTACGAGGACGGTTGGTTCCATCCAGTGCCGACGCCATTAACACTTACTACCAACTGAGGGTGCCTCGCCACTGCCAATATGCTCATCTCTGTAATTCTGACCCGGACTTTGATGCTATAATCACAGAGATGACAAAGCCGGGAACATCTTGGATCAAGGGTCAAAAGGGAGGCACCGTGTTTCATAGCAAAGACCTTAGTCGGTATGGCAAAATTTGGTACGCCTTCCTATGTGCAAAATTGCTTCTGTCCCAACATACCTCGGACGTCACCAAAGAGAAGGCGTTACTGTTGTACGCCATTGTGCAAGATTTTATCATTGACGTCGAGGCCATAATATGTTCATCAATCCGTCGGTACTTACGTGGGAATTTTTCTGGAGGCTTGCCACACCCATCTCTCATTTGTGGGTTGTGTCGCAATGCAGGAGTTAGATGGTCTGATGACGAGCCCACACAATTACCGCTTGCATTGCTTAATTCTAGAATGATAGCGCGGTATTTCGTATGGGCAGGGGGCGAGTCACATCCGTGTGGCCTGGGTTTTATTTTTCCGTCGGATTCGGATGACGATGTGGATGCTATAGAGACATCGGGGGAGGATGATGAACCAATGGGCGATTAAGGGACTGAGCAGGTACCGCAGGTCGAGCCCATATCCATTTCTCAATTCCTTGTTTTTCAAAATCAATTTAATGCACACAACAACGCAACACGTCGGGAAATGAGGCAATTGGCAATGAGGCAAGATCATATGTTTGATGTTATGAAAACATCTTTCGCCTCACTCAACATAACTCTGCAAAGCTTCAACCCGACAACCCAATTCCTATATCAACAACCCATGCCAATGCCAAGGTTTCCACTAAGCGATTCGGACGAAGAAGAACAACAACCACCTAGTCAGACTTAAGAAATAGTAGGGAAGTCCTCACGTACTTATTTTGACTATTCATCCAATGAGGACATTGTATTACTTAAGTTTGGGGGATTTAAATACATGTTTGCATGCATTTAGCTCATTTAGGTTGCAATTTGAATTGTTGTCATTTAAATTTCTGTATTGCATTCTAATTTTAGTATTGCATGATAGCTTAGGTGCATCTATAGTAGCTTAGGTTAATGTTTGTCATTGCATAGTAGATAATCTTGTAATACATTTTGTTATCCTTATATATAAAAAAAAATAAAAAATTAGTTAATAAATATTGTGTTGCGTAAGTCCATCAATGTTGTATTTCATATTGTTTGAGGACCAATGATGTGATTGACAATAAGTTAACAAATACAGTATTGAGTATTAGAACTATGATACAATTTCTGCTATGAATCGAATCTTGAGCTTGTTTGAAGCTGGTATAAAAGGATAGCACGATTAACAAACATCTGTGTTGATTGGTCAGTTCAAATTGATACCTAAATGGTCTCTCAAGGATAATGCTAGAGTGAATGACAAAATGACAAGAATGGATAGTAAAGGCTAAAGTTAGGCAAGAACCTAAGTTTGGGGGATGGTATGTGGGGTATATAAGCTTTATTTCTCTAAAAAAAATATGAATAAACACCGTGGTGTGCTTGTCTAGTTTTGTGGCCTTTGTTACTTGAGTTAGTAAGCCCGAGGGGATTGTCTTTACACCTAATACCCTAAGGTCTTAATGGTATAGGAGTTGTTGGCCGAAAGCTCGTTAAGGTATCATTGAAAAGCCTAAGGGAATAAGACATTGCATAGCTATGTGTATAAAAAAATAGGAAATAAGAGCAAAAAGCCCCCGTATGTGTATGTATATATATATATATATATATATGAATAAAGTATAAGTACCCCACTTGAACCCCCGAGTTAGTGATTATTTAGTTTTAGTTGAAGTTGTCTATTTTTGAAATTTTTTTAAGTTTGCGATGTATGATTCCTTCTAAGAGATTGATTATGTATTGAATTTGAGTCTGTATAGGTTAGCATGGATGTTGATCACACACATACACTATACCAGTGATAATGGCTTGAGATTTGTGGATTAAAACGGAATTGTAGATTGGTTTTTGGTAATTGATATTGTATAGTTGCTTATTTTGGCTGAGGCCGTTAAGATAATCTTGATTCTGCGATATTGTTGGATTTGGAAGCATATAAGTTAGGTCATATTCATTTCATCTCATTGTATTGCATATAGTGTTTTGTGCTCGAGGACTAGTACAGTTTAATTTTGGGGGATTTTGATAAGTGGATTTTATATACGCGATTCAATAACTATTTCATGCTTATTTGTTGCTAAATTCTTGTGATCATGTTCCTTTTTATTTGTTTTATGTTATTTCTTGTGTAGGTTGGTTTTTGAGGCATTTTACGGATATGTGGAATCAATTGGGATGATTTGAGGTCAATTAGAGCAAAATTGGAGTACATCATGAAAATCAGCAAAGTCATTTGGCAGAAGACATGCCTGGCTTGGCGGGCATCATTAGTTTATACACCTCACGCCGAAAGCGGGGTCTTAATCTCCAGTTAGCAGAAGCATAGCTTCATGGGGCTCGGCAAATTATATTATACTATGTACCTCCGTATGGGGGTCTTCAATTATGCTAGACAGAAGGGTATCCGTGGCGGCATTTATAAGACATACACCCACGGCAGTAGGGGTGTCGATTCTGAAGTGTCCTGTTATGTTTGTAATTATTTTTGGGCACGAATCTTAGCTATTTGTATGGCAATGTAACTCTAATTAAGGGAAATTTCGGCTGGGACTTGTGTGTTGGATAAGATTTACTCAAAAAAAAACAACAATTTGAAAAACAACACAAGGGATATTACGAAGATCGAAGTTCAGTTTTCATAGCAAGCGTGGAGGAGTACTTCGGGAGATTTTTCAAGACGATCACGATTTTAGTCTACGTGAAGGGTGTTTTTCAATATTCTTCGTGTTAGATTTTTATTTGTAATTGAAAGAATGATTTCTATGATTTATTCAGTGTTTATTTCATTTGACATGAACTAATTCACTTTTTAGGCTTATGATGGATCTTTGAGTGAATCGATGATTTTGTAAACTTTAAGTTCCAATTTAATAGTCTATTTCCAGTTTATCTATATTGATTTGAGCTTGAATCTATGAATTGCCTGATCAATAATTTTTTGTGGAATTGGATGGAATCGAGAGAGGATATTCAAATCTAGACCTAATTAATATAGCATGTGTTCATAATTTTGTGAATAGCTTAATCTTGATGAATGTTAAGGTAGAGATATGTTTGACATCGCATGTAATCGGATAGAGAACTTATTCTTAAACTTTCTTCAATTGTAATTCACATAGAGATATAGTAGGTTAGTTGATTAAGGTGTTTAACTGATTTCTATCTTAATTGTGGATTGACGTTAATACGATATTAGTGCATCGAGAGGTGGTTAATACTACTTTCGTGTTCTTGATTAATAAACTGGGATAATGCATTGAATTGGAATAAAGGTGTTAAAATCAGAGTAAAGCTTAGGGTGAAATCATAAGTCTAATTCTCCATTAATTGTTGAAATTCTAGATTTTGATATTTGTGATTGTTTTGTGGTAGTTTAATTGCTATTTAATTTAGAATCATTAGTTATAATCATTGTGTTGATTTGTTTAATAAAATTAGGGTTAATATGGAATTGGTAATTGTAAGTTAAGGTTATTGCTAGTTAGTCTCTGTGGGAACGATACTCTACTTATCACTCTATTACTTGTTGACCACGTATACTTGCGTGTTGTGCGTAATTAGATTTTACACAACAGATATTCAGTTATATCATCATTTAGGACTGAGGATGATGAAAAATATTTTAAAGAAAATGAATCCAGTGAGACAAAAGAACAAATATTAGGGATTCGTACTTCGGTTTATCCATGTTCAAAAACACCCCATAATATACTATGGTGGAGTAGAATTCAAGAATGAATATCAAAGATAATAACAAAAATAGACATCTGGGACAAAGAAGAGAAAATTTCATTTTTCGTTGAATAGTGCCGTATTCGTGAATAGTGTCGTATACGTGAATAGTGTCATATACGTGAATAGTAACCTTGACACAAAAAGACAAAAAATTCACAAGAAAAATCTTACCAATATTTCGGCATAATGGTATTGAAAGAAATAATATCATTTAAAAAAAATAACATCCATTACCTCAAAAGAATAAGACTTCTAAATTGAATATCGATATAATATTTGAAGGAACTTGCACCGATATAGCAACACTCAAAGTATCAAAATACTCACAAGAATACGCCGATAATATAGAGAGAAAAACTTGAGCTACGTGTGTTTTTTCAATTCTAACCTAAGCACCTTATTTATAGGAAAATTCTTAGAACACAAAAGCAAAAAATTTAATAAAATATTAATATTTTTTTTAAAATTCCTACGCACACCTCCTTTGATCAAAACATCAGCCACCGAGTGAAGCCCACCTCACCAAAATCCAAAAAAAACGTTTTTCTTATTAAAAATATTTATAACTCCAAAAATCAATTATTCCGGAACTTCAATAATTCATAATAAATAGCCCTTTTATCAGAAAAATTCGAATTTTATGTCCATTCCATAGGAAATTCAATTCTCTACAACTTTGTAAGTTTAAGTTTTTCCAAATTCTAAGCAGAAATTGACCGAAATTTACATACGGACGATTTTGCAGGCTATAATCAAATTTAAGTCAAAAAAGGGGCCCACCAACATGTTTAACATATTTTTAGCATTTATTGTAACAAAAATACTCTTCCTCCTCATTTATTCATATATCACACATTCATTGTAAAAATATCACCATTATTATATTATTATAATATAATAATATATTTAAATGAATTATTTTATCAGAAAAGATAAAATATCAATTTTTAACAATTGTCATTTTTCTAAAAATTCCTCCATTTCTATCTGCATAAATAAATATTCTCCTTTATCATATAAATCAATAATTAATTATTCACAAATAATATTACAGAATCACAATAATGACAACCAGGTCGTTCCAAGGAAAGAGGGGGCTTTCCAATAAGGATTTCTCCTTCTTCGGCGCCGCAATTAGGTAACCAAACCTCTCCTTGAGATGTAACTTCCTTAGACATTGCCAATAATGCTACCTAATAATATTATTCAAATAATATGAATTATTGATCCGATAATAGAAAATATTGTGCGGTGTGATTATTATCAAACAATAATAATATAAAATATCAACGTAGCAATTATTGAATCAATAAAATATTGAACGAGAATTATTGTAACAATTATTGAGTAAAGTGTCTTCTTACGTAAGAATCAATAATTGGTGCAATACTGGTATCTTTCTTATGCAACACACACGTATTCATCGTGTTTTAACCACCGGGTATTCCAACAAAGTGTTAATTCAGAATAACTACGCTGTGTTATTTATAAAAAAAACTTATACTTGTCGTTTTTTTCATCCAATCACTTTCCGTTATGGGGCCCACACAAGGCTGCACCATCGTACGAATATTCCCCGACAGTAAGAATATTCCACGACCAAACGAATATTCCCCGACAACAATGAATATTTTATAACCACTTACTTATTTAAGATATTTGCGCATTTTACCCATAACTAACCACATTAATCAAATCAACCCTTACTATTTCAAACTAATAAATAGAGGAAATTCAATTTCATTTATAATAAGCTGGGGTATTACACTATAGGCTAAAGATATTCATCAAGTATCACCATTAAAGACTGAGGATGATGAAAAAATATTTTAGAGAACGAATCCAGTGAGATAAAAAGACAAAGATTAGAGATTTGTACTTTAGATAATTCAAATTTAAAAATACTCCATAATAAACCATAATGGAGTAAAATTCAAGAATGAAGATCAAAACATGGATACAATCAAAGATAGTAACAAAAATAGACATTTGGGATAAAAAATAGAAAATTTTATTTTTCGGTGAATAGTGCCGTATATGTGAATAGTGTTGTATACGTGAATAGTAACTCCGACACAAAAAGGTAGAAATTTTACAATAATATTTATATCAATAATTCGGCATAATGATATTGAAAGAAATAATATCATTTACGAAGAAAATAACATCCCTTGCCTCAAAAGAACAGTATTTCTGAATGGAATATCAGATATGATGCTGAAAGAAACTTGCACTGAATAGCAACTCTCAAAGTATCTCAATACTCACAAAATACGCTCGATAATATAGAGAGAAAACTTATTTCTGGTGTGATTTTCAATTCTAACTAAGCAACCTATTTATAAGAAAATGCTAGAACGCCAAAGGAGACTAAATTAATAAAATATTAATTTATTAAAAAATTTCTACGCCCACCATCTTTGCCCAAAACTCAGCACACCTATAGTGGAGCCCACCAAGATCAGATTTTCTACACCAACCAAAAGTGGGGCCCACCATGTTTTTAAATAAAAATATTTATTTCCAAAACTTCAATAATTCATAATAAATAGCCATTTTATCAGAAAAATACAAATTGTATGTCCATTTCATAGGAAATCGAATTCTCTACAACTTTGTAGATTTAAGTTTTTCCAAATTCCAAATGAAAAATGCCCGAAATCCACATACGGGCGATTTTTAATACCTCCATTCCGACAAAATACTGATAAAACACCTCAGCATTAATTCCTTCATTTATATCCACACAAAATAAATATTTTCCTATCCATCCACATAAAATAAATATTTTCTTATCATATAAATCAATAATTAATTATTCACAAATAATATTACAGAATCACAATTATGACAACCAGGTCGTTCCTAGGAAAGAGGGAACTTTCCGATAAGGATTTCTCCTTACTGGCACGTAATTAGGTGACCAAACCCCTTTTCTAGACAGAACTTTCTTAGACATTGTCAATAATGTTATCTAATAATATTATTCAAATAATATGATTTATTGATCTGATAATGGGAAATACTGTGCAGTGACAATTATTGAAACAACAATAATATAAAATATCAATGCAAAGAATTATTGAATCAATAAAATAAAATATTGAATAAAGAATTACTATAAAAATTATTGAGTAGTGCCTTCTTACATAAGAATCAATAATTCAAAATATCGCATGCAATACTGCAGCCATCGCAACAACCACGCGTATTGCTATATTTTAACCACCAGGTAATCCAACAGTGTTAACGGTAATAATTACGTCGTTATTTATAAAAACTTAAACTTGTCGTTTTCTTCATCCGACCGTTTTCCGTTATGGGGCTACAAATGGCTGCACCGTCGTACGAATATTCCCTGACAGCAAGAATATTTCACGACCAAATGAATATTTCCCGATAAAATGAATATTTTATAACCACTTGCATATTTTGTAAAATTTGCACATTTCACCCATAACTAAAGCATTATATCAAATTAACTCCTTATTATTTCAAGATAATGAATAGAGAAAATTCAATTTTATTTATAATAAGTTGGGGTTTTACACATGCGGTAATCCGCGTAGACAGGTTACTCCTGCAGATTAATAAAGAATGAATACGGAGGGTTATTCATCATGCATGCGGTAATCCGCGTAGACATGTTACTCCCGCAGATTAATAAGGACTAGAATGACAATCCTTATGAGTATGAAATAATTAACATCTTTTACGAATACGAAAAAAATTATACCCCTTAGCTTAGTTGGAGATTAGATACTGCAATGGTGAAGTAACAGAATACTCTTCTTCTTTCTCTCTATAGTTTCTCTCACTATAACTTATGATTATAACTTTGTTCTTCAAATTGGTAGGAAATAATGAATGGATAAAGGAGTATTTATAGGCTAGGAAAGGGTGGTAAATTACAATGTTAACAGAATATTTAACAGAATAGTGAGGACTACTAATGTTATCATCTGGACTGTCAATCCGTTCACCGACTCGTCCCAGCTATATTCTCATTTCCTGATGAGAACAGTGAAGGAAAGGGTGAGCTCAAATAGCCAGTAAGAAATATTATGACTAAGATAATGCAGAATAAATTATCATTAGTCTTCAACAATGTTAAACTGATAAAATACAATAGACATCAAGTTTAACTGCAGCGGAACAAGCAATCCATTAAAAGAGTCAAGTAGAGAATAAAATCTACTATCTTTTATGATTTAAAAAGTTTTTCATCACTTTTATCACTGAGATTCAGCTTAATAAATAATCCACATCATCAAATCATCCCTGCACTACAGGTCAAGGATATTATTTAGTATCACGACCACGAATTATCCATGCACTACGGGCAACGATAATCGTGTTTTCATCAACCATCCCCGATCATGCCATAAAATAATTCATCTTTGCTCCCTTGGCCGAAGAGAATCCATAGCCATAATCATACCAAAAACTGTCCATCAATGCACTACGGGCTAATGAGGACTTTTTCCACATCATTTATAACATTACGGTCATGATTATACCGAATAATCCTTGGTCATAATCATACCAAGTCCATCTATGCACTACAGGCCACAGATGACTTTAAACAAAATATAAACATGAGGATGATGACAATGATATAAGAATTCAATAAAACAAGTTCAAGAATTAAATTATCCAGGAACTAATAACGTCCAAATTGTCAACATGATACTTCTTTGTAGAGTAAAATTCAAGAATGCTCAGAAGTATATTCCTATGAAAAGATACTGGATGAAGCGCAAATATCAAGGATATTCCACTAATTTCATGGAGTATAGAAGTCAAAATTTTAACTAACTTAGTATAATAAAGAATGGAATAACAAAAGAAATCATAATGCATGCGGTACTTGCATGAGGATAAGTTATTCAACGAGAATAATAAATAATCGAACCAGTCGAGCGTAATACGCACCGGCGAGGATATTCCAACGAATAATAAAGAATGGAATAACAACGAAATCACCATGCATGTGGTACATCGCATGACAAAGTTATTCCAACGAATAATAAATAACGGAACCAGGTCAAAGTAAATTTGCACCGATGTGATGTTCTAACAGAATAATAAAGAATGGAATAACAATGTAAATCACCATACATGCAAGATTGCCGCATGCCAAAAAGTTATTCCAACGAATAATAAATAACGGAACCAGTCCCAGCAGAAAAAGCATGTATAGATAGGATATTCCAACGTAATAATAAAGATTTTAACCGGTCCCACGTAAAAACGCATGCAGCACGGGATATTCCAACGAAATAATAAAGAATGGAATTCCAAAGAGAATAATAAATAATGGAATAATGAAGAATTTCACCAAGTATAGGGTGATCACAGATACAAGTTATTCCAACGTAATAATAAAGAATGGAATAATGTAAGTTCTCTTTATGAATATGAAAAAATAATACCCTTTACTATGACAACAAATAATATCCCTTACCTTATAGAAGAAATCGGATATAAAGTAGTGAAGTAGCGAATACTTTTCTTCTTTCCTCTATAGTTTCTCTCTCTAGAGTTTTAGTGAATTAAAAGAAATAATGAAGGAATGAGCTTCTATTTATAGAAAAATGGACCATATAGTAACTAATTCATGAACGGTCTAGATTGATTTATTTTTAATCTAGACGGTCCTTGATTTAAAGCAAAATCTTTTAAATAAAATATAATATATTCTATTTATAATATAATAAAATGAATAACTTTATAAAAGTATTCTGTTTATATAAAAAGATTTTACTATGCAAAATACTATGCATAATAGAATATAATATATTCTATTTATAGAATAACTTTATAAAAGTATTTTGTTTTATATAAAAAGTTTTTCTGCTTTTATTACATTAATAATACTAATAAAACAAAACTTATATAATATATATATATATAACAATCAACAATAATTGAATCAAATAACGTGAGATACTATGCGGAGAACTCATCGAGCAATAATTGAACAAAAGCGGTGACTTCTCACGTAAGCATCAATAATCAATACCGTGTAATACTACGCAACCACGCCAGATTCTCGTACTTTTTTTACTAATGAGTAGTTCAACAGTATTAACGGTAAAACTTCCGCCGTTATTTTCATAAAAATATTTTTGTCATTTTCTCAATCCGACAATAATTCCATTGTGGGGTCCACCAATGATTGCGCCGTTGTACGAATATTCCCTGCTAAAATAAATATTCCCCGACCAATCGAATATAATACAACAACTTGCATACTTTGCAAAATTTATAAATACTATCCACAACTATAACATTATTTCAAATCCATACCATAATATTAAAAAAAATATTTCGAGAAAATTAAATCTTTATTCGTAAAATTTTGGATTTTACAATCTCCCCTCCTTATGAAATTTTTCCCTCGAAATTTATGTACGCACTGTATCTGCCGACATGATGAGGACACTTCACGATTCTAACTCTTGAGGTATAACCTTTAAGCGTAGAATATATTCCAGGATTTTAACATGTACATCTTCATATGTTAAATTATTCGTTATCTCGTCCGGTTCTAAATCAGTAATGTGGTTCGGGTCGTTCACATATTTACGTAACATCGATACGTGAAAAAACGTTATGAACACGCGACATACTTGGCGGTAAAACGAGTCTATAAGCCACAGTTCCTACTTGATCGAGGATTTCAAATGGGCCAATTAAATCGAGGGTTGACATTTCCTCTCTTCATCAATTCTTGCTTCTAGAATAACGCCATCTTGAACCTTCTTTTTTCACATTCATCAGCTTCGGGTGTGTAGTTTGAGCGACTTTAACTTTATCAATTAAAGTCGATTCTACTCGTATATTCGTTATCTTCACGTAGGTTCATATATTCACACTCATAAACGCATACGATCTTCTACTCAACGCGTCAGCTACCACGTTCATTTTTCCCACGATGGTATTGAATGGTACGATCGTAATCTTCAACCGCTCGAGTCAACGTCTTTGGCGCATGTTACGTTCGTTTTAGTTGAAGAAATATTTAAGGGCTTTAGAAATGGGGTTTTGTACTGGGGTCAGTAGAAAATTCGATTTCACGCTCTGGGGTAGGCTAAGAAGTCTTCAGAAATACGTCAAGAAATTTATTAACAATAGAAATATCATTCACAACTGTGACTCTCATCCAAGACTTGGATAACACGTCACATTGATACCTATCAACTTGCCATCGTTATTCACAACGTCCCCTACAGAAAGTCTGGCTTCGGTGCATTCTACACAAGGAAGTCGACAACGAAAGGACCGGGGCTCTTTACTTATGGCTTGATATGACAATGATTGACTTTAGTGGTTTGGTTGCTTAAATTCGCATAACAGGTTGGTTAGGAATATGAAAGCTAACAACCTTATTAAAAGCATGATGAGTAGTTAACCAATAGATTCCTAAAATCACATCAAAGGCAAGTATTTTCAAAGAGATAAGATCGACAGGTAACGTGAAAGTGTTGATTTGAATCAAACAAGATTTATAAATAGTGGAGGTAACGAAGGTTTCTCCCAACTGAGTTTCAACAGATAAATCAAAGTCTAACTTTTCCAGAGTTAAATTCAAACATTGAACACAACTAAGTGGAATGAAAGAGTGAGTAGAACTGGTATCTAACACGGTATAGACTTCGCAAGAGTTTATGATTAACTTACCCGTGATAATTTTATTCAAGTTCCTCGTCACGAAAAAAAAACGCTCTCTCTTAAACTACCGGCTTTGGCTTGTCTGGGACATCTTTTGGCATCACCATCCCAGCTGGACTTGACACCATACGACAAAATCGAGCTAGGTGACCTTCTCTTCCACAATTAAAACACGCTTTGGATTGTTGCGTACAGTTTGGACGGATGTGTCCCTCCTGTCCGCATTTGAAACATACGACCGGTGGTCGTTCTTCTTCCTTTGAAACGGTTGTTGGTGCTGTTGTCTTTCCATCATTATTGAACCTTCTCTTCTTGAAATTTCCACTTTCTATTATCTTGGCCATGATTATCACCGAAGTGGTTACCATTCTTGGCATGATAATTTCCCCCACGATGGTTATCATTGTTCCGATGGTCGTTGCCACCGGTACAATTATTATCGTGTTGTTGGTTGTTGCCTTTTGGTTGTGCTGACTCATTATCGCGCTCCAATAACTGAGCCCTATTCACAACATCTGAATATAAACAAAGTTTGTGAGAAATGAGGTATTGACATATATTGAGTTTCAAACCTTTTAGAAACATTCACGTCATTCGCTCCTCATTATCGACCAAATGGGATGCAAACCGAGATAACTCGGCAAACTTAGCCTCATACTGCAACACGGTCATATAATATATTCTATTTATAGAATAACTTTATAAAAGTATTTTGTTTTATATAAAAAGCTTTTCTGTTTTATTACATTAATAATACTAATAAAACAAAACTTATATAATATATATATATATAACAATCAACAATAATTGAATCAAATAACGTGAGATACTATGCAACAACTACTGTAGCAATAATTGAACAAAACTGAGTGACTTCTCACGTAAGCATCAATAATCAATACCGTGTCTGCTACTATGCAACCACGCCAGATTCATCGTACTTTACTACCGAAGTAGTTCAACAAGATAATAACAGTAAAACTTCCACCGTTATTTTCATAAAAATATTTTTGTCGCTTTCTTAATCCAACAATAATTCCGTTGTGGGGTCCACCAATGATTAAGCAGATTGCATTTAATATTCCCCGCTAAAATAAATATTCCCAGACCAATCAATATAATACAACAACTTGCATACTTTGCAAAATTTATAAATACTACCCACAACGATAACATTATTTCAAATCCATACCATAATATTAAAAAAAATATTTCGAGAAAATTAAATCTTTATTCGTAAAATTTGGGATTTTACATCCTTCTTAGGAAATAGGGGGCTTTCCGATAAGGATTTCTCCTTATTGGCGCGCAATTAAATAACCTAACCCCTTTCCTTGACAGAATTTTCTAAACATTATCAATAATGCAAATAATAATATGAATAACTGTGTCATCTCAATTATTGATTTAATAATATAAAATATTGTGCAGATGATACTGTGACAATAATGGAATCAATAATATGAGATACTATGCAGCAATTACTGTGACAATTATTGAATGAAACTGAGTGACTTCTTCCGTAAGCATCAATAATCAAAGATATTGTGCAATACCATGTGCTACTGTGCAATAATGCGTATTACTATACTTTTATCACCGGGTATTTCAACAGTTTAACGGTAAAAAACTTGTCATTATTTTATGAAATGGTTATTTCTGTCGCTTTCTATATCCGACAGTTATTCCGTTATGTAGTCCACCAATGATTGCGTCGTCGTACGAATATTCCATGACAAAAAGCATATTTCCCGACCATACGAATATTTTATGACCACTTACTTACTTTACAAAATTTGCACATATCACTCATAACTATAACATTATATCAAATCAACACCTTACTATTCAAAATAATATTTGGAGAAAATTAACTCTTTATTATAAAAGTTGGGGTCTTACAAGTCTTGCTTTGTATTAAGATAAATTTGTGTCTGAATTATAATTACGAAACATATTAATATACAGGATTGGATAAAATTATAAGAGTCCACTTATTACACAGATTCTTTCAAAAAAATTATCAATAATACTTATCCTTATCTATTGACAATTAAAAAGTAAATATGTTAAAAGTTGATTCCCTACCCGTCACCTTCCCTTCTTCTCACTTCTCTTCCCGTGATCCCTCCCTTCTCTTGTCCTCCTCCTCCTCCTCTCATTTCCTATATAAAGGGAATGATACTGAAGGAAAGAATAAAAAATTTCTCTGAAGGTTTCTCTCCTTTTTCTCTTACTTATTCTCTCTAAATTTATGCAGCAATTATAAGAGTATATTTTTATACTTTGCTAAAGTTTTATAACACGTTATCAGCATGAAGTTCTAACCAACTGAGACGGTAAAATTAAATTCTTGCAATTTATTATTATATTACCGATTTGGCTATGCCACCAATAATATAATTTTATTCTTATAATTGCCTTTAAATTCTTGCAATTTATTATTATACTACCGGTTTGGCTATGCCGCCAATAATATAATGTTATTCTTACAATTGGCCTGACTTTGCCGCCTATTATATTAACTATCAAGTTATATTTATGTTTTATTGCCCATCTTTAAATTCTGTTATTTACATTGGTACCATCTATCCTTGTTGATCTTACAAGACTTAGTGGGAACCTTTTTTTACCATTAAGTTCTGTTATTTACAATGGTACCATCTATCCTTGTTAATCTTACAAGACTTGATGGGAACCTTTTTACCACTTATTAAATTGTGGAAATATCCTATCTGTGTAGATTACGTATGACCTAGTTCCCTTATTTATTATTCTGTTGGAATATCCTGTCTGTGCAGATTACGCATGACCTGGTTCCATTCTTTATTATTCTGTTAGAATAACCTGTCTATGCGAACTACCGCATGCCGGGTGAAGATCCATTTGCATTATGCTAATAACATAAAAATAAGAATAATGAATTGTTGTTGAAAAAACCATCAAGTACGGCCAACGGGTGCTACCCCATTGTCGGATATTAACAGCACGTTATTCCAACAGAATAAACGTGACAATAGATGGTCATATAATAAGAAGTCTTGGGGACGAAAGAATAAACGAGGCCATCATAACAATAAATTCCAGAACCGCAACAATTCAGGCCACCAGAAGTGGCAAGTGTCTGGGTCGGGTAAAGAAAATGCAGCACCAATAAAGAACAAATCATATATTTGTTTTAGGTGTGAGATGAAAGGGCATTGGTCGCGTACCTGTCGTACGCCGAGGCATCTGGTTAATTTATTCTAGGAGTCTCAAAAGAACAAAGTAATGGAGGCAGAAACAAACTTTGTTAATCATCAATTGAATATTGTTGATGTTCCACCAATGACCAACAATGAGGAAAAGGTTATTGATATTACTAAACCTTCTGAAAGTGTCTTTTGGGATATCGTTTAATTTCTTGTTTTAATTAAACACCATGCATGTATAATATTATTAGTTTTCGTTCTATACGTCGTATGTGTTTATCATGAATAAAATTATATTTGAAATGTAACTTTTCTTATTTATGTTTTTATATGTGTCAGACCATTTTTAATGGATATGGAGGATATATGTTTAGCAGACAGTGCAACAACTCATACAATCCTTCGAAGTGAGAAATATTTTTCACAACTGATCAAAGCTAAGGAAAATGTAGGAACTATCTCTGGCACATCAAATTTAATCGAGGGATTTGGAAAAGCTAGTTTCTTGCTACCAAATGAGACATAAGTTTTTATCAAAGATGCTCTATATTCTAGTAAATCAAGAAGAAATTTGCTTAGTTTTAAAGATATTCGACATAATGGTTTTCACATTGAAACAACTAATGAAAATGATAATGAATATCTTTTCATCACTTCTACTTTTTTTGGAAAAAAGAATATCCTAGAAAAACTTCATTCAATTTCTTCTGGATTATATACTATAAAAATTAGAGCAATTGAGCTTCATAATGTAATGATTCCAAAAATCATAGATCCCAAATCCTTTATGCTTTGGCATAAAAGACTTGGTCATCCAGGTACTTCTATGATGCGTCGTATTATTGAAAATTCTACTGGTCATCCTCTCGAAAATAAAAAGGTTTTTCCTAGTAGTGAATTTACTTATGCTGCGTGTTCTCGAGGAAAATTAATTGTTCGACCATCACCAGTAAAAGTTTATAAAGAAGCCCCAAAATTCCTAGAGAGAATTCAAGGAGACATTTGTGGACCTATTCACCCATTGTCTGGCCCATTTCGATATTTCATGGTTTTAATAGATGTTTCAACTAGATGGTCTCATGTTTGTCTTCTTTCTTCTCAAAATTTTGCCTTCTCAAAACTTCTTGCTCAAATAATTAAGTTACAGGCTCAGTTCTCAGATCATCCAATCAAGTCAATTCGACTTGATAACGCAACTGAATTTTCATCAATGTCTTTTAATGATTTGTGTATGACTATTGGAATCTTTATTGAGCATTTTGTTCCTCATATTCATACACAAAATGGTTTAGCTGAATCTTTAATAAAAAGACTTCAACTAATTGCACGACCATTAATGTTAAGGACTAACTTACCTACCTCAGTTTGGGGTCATGCAATTCTTCATGTTGCAGCCATCATTCGAGTAAGACCAACGGCTCTTCATAAATTTTCTCCTCTACAGTTAGTTCTTGGACAGATACCCAACATATCACACTTTTGAGTTTTTAGAAGTGCAATATATGTTCCAATTGCACCTCCACAAAGAACTAAGATGGGAGCCTAACGAAGAATAGGTATTTATGTTGGTTTTGATTCTCCTTCTATTATCATATATCTTGAACCTTTAACTGGAAATGTTTTTACTGCACGTTATGTAGATTGTCATTTTGATGAATCTGTATTTCCAACATTAGGAGGAGGGAAAGTTTTAAATAAAAAACCCTCTGAAATATCATGGAATGCATCAGATTTAAATTCACTTGATATTCGTACAGGACAATGTGAAATTGAAGTTCAAAGAATTATTCATTTACAAAATATTGCAAATCAAATGCCAGATGCATTTAATGATGCTAAAAAAGTGATAAAGTCACATACACCTATAGTGAATACTCCAGCAAGGATAAAAATACCTATTGAAAAATTAATTTCTGGAGAATTGACGAATAAGGTAATAGAAAAATCTAAACCACGCTAGAAGCGTGGAAGACCAGTTGGTGCAAAAGATACTGTACCACGAAAATCAAAAGCAAATAAGGGAATCCCAGAAGGAATACCCGCTCCAGAAGTTGCACTTATTCTAAGAGTGGAAATAGCCCCAGAAGAGGTACAAGCCGCTCAAGAAGTAACACTTATTCCAAGAGTGAGAATAGCCCCAGAAGAGGTTCAAAATCTCAGTGAAGGGATAAGAGATAAACACCAAGAGATCTCAATAAATTATGTATATGATGAGAAAATATGGGTTCGAAGAAAGTCATGATTGACGATATATTTGCTTTCTCTATAGCATCAGATATTACTTTAATTCTTGACACGGATCCTGAACCACAAAACGTGGAAGAATGTCGGAAAAGTAAAGATTGGCCAAAATGGAAAGATGCTATTCAAACTGAGCTACAATCTTTATTGAAAAGAGAAGTATTTGGACTAGTAGTCCAAACACCGCTAGGTGTAATCCTGGTTGGAAATAAATGGGTATTTATACGAAAGCAAAATGAGAAAAATGAAATTGTGATATACAAAGCCCGACTTGTAGCTCAAGGGTTTTCACAAAAACCTGGTATTGATTATCAGGATACATACTCTTCAGTAATGGATGGAGTTACTTTTCGCTTACTGATAGGTATGGCAACCATAGAAGGTTTGGAAACATGTTTGATGGATGTTGTAACTGCATACCTATATGGCTCACTTGACAGTGAGATTTATATGAGAATCCCTGATTGATTGAAAATGGCTGAATCATAAAGGCCCCGTCACATATATTCAATCAAGTTACAACGCTCATTGTACGGGTAGAAAGCAGATGCGGTCAGATGTGGTATAATCGACTTAGTGATTATTTAATAAAAGATGGATATATAAATGATCAAGTATGTCCATGTATTTTATTAAGAAATCACAAAGTGGATTTTTCATCATTGTTGTATATGTGGATGATTTGAATCTTGTAGGTACTCTGAAGAACTCACAAAAACTACTTATTTAAAAGATGAATTTGAAATGAAAGATCTTGAAAAGACAAAATTACATTTGGGAATACAAGTGGAGCATTTAGCATTTGGAATTTTGTTCATCAATCCACATATCTTTGAAAAGATTCTCGATCGTTTTCATATGGATAAAGCTCATCCTTTGACTACCCCGATGGTTGTTCGATCTTTAGAAGTTGATAAAGATCCATTTCAACTTCTGTAAAGTAGGGAAGAATTTCTTGGACTCAAGTTCCATACCTAAGTGCAATAGGTGCTTTTATGTATCTTACCAAACTGTATACGCGACTCGATATTACTTTTGCTGTCAACTTGTTAGCAAGATACAATTCTTCTCCTACTAAGAGACATTGGGATGGGATCAAACACATTTTGAGATACCTCCGTGGAAGTATAGATCTTGGGTTATTTTATCCAAGAAATTCAACGTCGCAATTGGTTGGATATGCCAATGCAGGATATTTATCAGATCCACACAATGGAAGATCACAAACATGTTATGTATTTATATATTGTGACACGGCTATATCCTGGAAATCCACAAAGCAAACCATGACAACTACATCTTCAAATCACTCCCAGATTCTCGCTATACATGAAGCAAGCAGAGAGTGTGTTTGGTTGAGATCAATTATTCAGCATATTCAAAAATCATGTGGTTACCATCAATCAAAGACATTCCTACAATTCTATATGAAGATAACGCTGCATGCATTGCTTAACTTAAAAGAGGGTACATTAAGGGAGATAGAACAAAGCACATTTCACCTAAATTCTTCTTCACACATGAGCTACAAAAGAATGGTGATATAGATGTGCATCAAATTCGATCATGTGATAATCTAGCCGACTTATTCACAAAGTCGCTACCAAATGCAACGTTTGCAAAACTTCAGAAAAGGATTGGAATGTGTCGTCTGAAAGACTTGTGACAACATTTCATCAAGAAGTAATGAATTTTTTTTGTGGGGAAGACTGTACTCTTTTTCCTTAGTCACAATTTTTATCCCAATGGGTTTTTCCTGACAAGGTTTTAACGAGGTAGTCAATTAAAATATTTATGTAAAAGATATGTACTCTTTTTTCCTTCGTTAAGTTTTTTCCATTGGATTTTCTTAACAAGATTTTTAATGAGACATAATCTTCTATCGTAAGAAATCAAGAGAAGTGTTAAAAGTTGATTCTCTACCCGTGACCTTCCCTTCTTCTCACTTCTCTTCCCGTGATCACTCCCTTCTCTTGTACTCCTCTCTTTTCCTATATAAAGGGAATGATACTGAAGGAAAGAATAAGAAATTTCTCTGAAGGTTTCTCTCCTTTTTCTCTTACTTATTCTTTCTAAATTTATGCAGCAATTATAAAAGTATATTTCTATACTGTTAAAGTTTTATAACAAAATATAAAATATTCTCAATAGATATTATTTTCCTTCTGATAATAATTTAGAGAAGTAAGCAAAAAAGCAGCTAAATAATAAGCAAAAAATTAGAGGGAAGAATAAAAGCTTTTCGATTCAAATCACCACCCTCCAAAACTTCACTATTTATATACTCTCAATTAACTCTTTTCTTCCTCTACTTCAGTTCTTCTTCCGTCTTCCTCACATTCAATCATTTGTTATCTTACCCTCTTGATTTCTCACTCTAAAATCTCCCAAGAACCCATCAATTTCTCTCTCTAAATTCACCCAAGAACCCATCAAACCCAATACGCATACATATATATGATATTATATAGATACAGATATATAGAGAAAGAATGGCAGATGATACGTTAGAAATAATGGCAGATAATAATAAGAAATAGAGAATTGCAGAAATTAAGAAAAATTGATTGAAAAAGCTGGCAATTTGGGATACCGGAACCTTCACACCCATTATCCATCACGCCGATCTCGAACGCATTATGGCCACCCTCCGCTTCGTCGCCGTCCCATATTTTCCGCCTACTCCACCCGGTGGCTCCTCCCCCTTCGCCGCCGCCGCCGCCGCCGCTGCTCTGGGAACCACCTGGAAGGAATACACATTTCCCGCCGGCGTTTGTTATCAGTGGTTGTGTGAGGCGGACTTACCGCGGCCCCTGCCCCGCCTTCCGTACCCGAGAATTGAGGGGCTTCACATTTCTTCATACAAATTTTCTTGGACGCTGTCAATTTTTATCTCGAAATGGGGATGATCTCTCCAATATCTTCCATGTCCGGTACATACCCTTCTTTATTTCCTTTTTTCAGAAATACCCTTTTCAATTTGTTCATTTTTCTGTACATTTTCATGTATGTATTTCTTGGATGACGATTTTCCAATTTTTCTTGTTATTATTTGCATCTGGGTATTCTTGAAATCAAGAAATAAACATTGCTATCTTAATTTGAACTTGGATTAAATTTAATATGTGTTGGGCCATATATTTTATGCATATTGAGCCAAGCTATTGGGCTATTTTTAATGGGTCCTAAAAGTATTGGGCCGGGTCATTGGGCCGAACCGTTGGGTAAATAATATTTTTATTTGAGCTTTGACCGGTGATGATGACAAAGATAACGATTGACTGTTATGTGACGCCCCCAACATAGGTATACATCACCCATCTTGAGTCGCTAAATACATAGTACAAAATTCAAATACAACTTAATAATACAACTGTCGTATAAAATACGACAAAACATAAACAGAGAGTTTTAAAACGAATATTCTCTTCTAGACAGTATTCAACTCAAATGGAGTCCTCAATACATTTATTATCACACTATTTCATAGAATAGTGATGACTACTAATGCTTTATCATCGACCGGCTCACTCCGCTCCCCGATTAGTCCCTTGCTACGTTCTCATTTCACAGAGAGGACAATGAAAGCAAAAGGTGAGCTCAACTAGCTCAGTAAGAAATATTATGACTAAGATAATGCAGAATGATTTATCGTTAGCCTTCAACAGTGTTAAACTGATAAAATATAACAAACATCAAGTTTAACTGCAGCGGAACATGTAATTCATTAGAATGAAATCTACTATCTTCTATGATTTAAAAGGTTTTGCATCACTTTTATCGCTGAGACTCAGCTTAATAAATAATTCACATCATCGAATCACCTCTGCTCTACGGCCAAGGATATTCTTTAGTATCACGACCACAAATTATCCATGCACTACGGGCCAAGGATATTCGCGTATTCATCAATGGTCATGATCATGCCAATAACTGTCCATCAATGCACTACAGGACAATTATTACGGTCATGATTATACCGAATAATCCCTGGTCATAATCATACCAAGTCCATCTATGCACTACAGGCCACAGATAACTTTCAACGTAATATAAATATGAGGATGATGACAATGATATAAGAATTCAATAAAACAAGTTCAAGGATAAATTTTTAGAAATTTATAATTTAATTTATCCAGAAATAAATAATATCCAAATTGTCAACACGATACTGCTTTGTAGAGTAAAATTCAAAAATAATATTGTACCAAAAATAATTTGGACCGAAAACGAATATATTTTTATCATGAATAGTACCCCGGGTGAATAGTACTCGAGTGAATAGTACCCTGTGAATAGTACTTCGGGAATAGTAATCCCGTGAATAGTACTCCGACATGAAAAAAATTAAAACTTATCAAAAATGCTCAGGATAATATTTTCATGAAAAGATACTACATGAAGCGCAAATATCAAGGATATTCTACCAATTTCATGGAGTATAGAAGCCAAAATTTTAACAAAACGAGTATAGATATTGAAATCTAAAATGAAATAATATTACTTACATACTAAAGAGTATGTAATAAAATATTATTTCAAGCAAATATTGAACAAAAATAACATCCCTTACCTTGAAAAGAAGAGTATTCTAACTGGTATAGCGGGGATATTCTTAAAAAAAACTTTCACTATTTTCTACACTCAAAACTTTCTAAAACTCGAAAGAAATACGCTCAAGATTATATAAGAAAAATTCTCTGATTCTGGTGTGATTTTCAATTCTAACTTAAGCGCCTATTTATAGGAAAATGCTTAGAACTTCATAGGAGACTAAATAATAAAATAATATTTGAAAAAAATCAGCCACCACAAGTGGGGCCTACTAAAAATCAGCCACCTTTCCCCAACAACCAAAAGTGCGTCCCACCCAATTTTAATAAAAATTATTTAATTTTTTGAAACTTCAGTAATTCATAATAAATAGCCCTTTTATCAGAAAAATACGAATTTTATGTCCATTCCACACGAAACCAAATTCTCTACAACTTTGCAGAAGAAAGTTTTTCCAAATTCCAAACAGAAAATATCCGAATTCCACAAACGGATAATTTTCAACACCTCTTAAAATTCATAACAAATCATACGTTAATTTTTAACGGTTCAAAATTTGTGGACATATACTCAACTTATATATGTGTAATATATCAAAAAATCACAACGATCCAACGGTCGGATTAAAATTATAACTCACACAATAGAGCTTTAAGAACATCGATTTGATTTTTTAATACCTCCAATCCAACAAAATACTGATAAAATACCTCAACATTAATTCATTCATTTATAACCACATAAAATAAATATTTTTCTATCCATCATTTATGTCCACATAAAATAAATATTTTCTTATCATATAAATCAATAATTAATTTTCACAAATAATATTACAGAATCACAATAATGACAACCAGTAGTTCCTGGAAAGAGGGGCTTTCCGATAAGGATTTCTCCTTATTGGCGCCAAGAATTAGGTGACCAAACCTCTCCTTGACGTAACTTTCTAGACATTGCCAATAATGCTATCTAATAATATTATTCAAATAATATGAATTATTGATTTGATAATGGGAAATCACATGCGTTGACAATTATTGAAACAAAAATAATATAAAATATCAACGCAACAATTATTGAATCAATAAAATAAAATATTGAATAAAGAATTCTTTGTAACAATTATTGAGTAGTGGCCTTCTTACGTAAGAATCAATAATTTAAAAATATTGTGAAATCTTGTGTCTTCTTGTGTAACAACGCAGACATTCTTGTATTTTAACCACCGTATATTCAAACAAAGTTAATGGTAACAACTATGTCGTTATTTATAAAAACTCAAACTTGTCGTTTTCTTTATCCGAGCGCTTATTCTACATTATAGGGCCCACAAATGATCAAGCGCCGTCAATGCGGATATTCCTGACAAAAAGAATATTCCACGACCAAACGAATATTCCCCGACAAAAAATGAATATTTAATGATCACTTGCTTATTTTGCAAAATTTGCACATTTCACCCATAACCAAAATATTATATCAAATTAACTCCTTATTATTTCAAGATAATGAATAGAGGAAATTCAATATTATTTATATATAAAAAAAATCGGGGTCTTACAACCTCCCTTCCTTATGAAATTTCGTCCTCGAAATTGATGTACGCACCTGGTATTTTGAAAAGGTGAGGATACCTCGCTTTCATTTTTGATTCCAACTCCCAGATCATTTCTTCAATAGCATGATTCCTCCACAAAACCTTAACTTGTGGTATAACCTTTGTGCTTATGACATGCTCTTTCCTATCTAAGATCTTGACTGGTACCTCCTCTTACGTTAAATCTTCGGCTATCTTGTCTGGTTCTAACGCAATAATGTGGTTTGGGTCGTCCAGATATTTACGTAACATCGATACGTGAAAAACGCTATGAACACGTGACATACTTAGCGTTAAGGCGAGTCTATAGGCCATAGTTCCTACTCGATCGAGGATTTCAAATAAATCAAAGATTTGAGCTTTCTTCTCTTCATCGACTCTTACTTCTAGAACAACGCCTTCTTGCACCTTTTTCTTTATATTCATCAGCTCCGGTGTGTAGCTTGAGCGGTTTTAACTTTATCAATTAAAGTCGGTTCTACTTGTATATTTGTCATCATCACGTGGGTTCTTGGAGTCTTTAACTCTATCTCCCTATTTTGTATGTCGTACGAAATGGGTTTTTGTGTTAACAACGTCGTACTTGTAAACGTATACGATCTTCTACTCAACGCGTCAGCTACCACGTTCGCTTTTCTAGGATGGTATTGAATGGTATGGTCGTAATCTTCAACAGCTCGAGCCAATGTCTTCAGCGCATAATACGTTCGTTTTGGGTGAAGAAATACTTGATGGTTTAAGAAATGGGGTTTTGTACTTGGGTCAATACAAAATTCGATTTCACGCTCTGGGGTAGGCTAAGAAGTCTTCAGGGAATACGTCAGGAAATTTATTAACAATAGAAATATCATTCAAAACTATGACTCTCATCCCAAACTTTGTTAGCACGTCACATTGATATTTATCAACTTGTCAACGTTATTCACGGCGTCTCATTACGAAAAGTCTGGCTTCGGTGCATTCCACACAAGAAAGTCACAAGTGAAAGGTTCGGGGTTCTTTACTTATGGCTTGATATGACAGTGATTGACTTTAGTGGTTTGGTTGCTTGAATTCGATTAATAGGTTGTTTAGGAATATGAAAGCTAACAACCTTACTAAAACAATCAATTTTAGCATGATGAGTAGTTAACCAGTCGATTCTTATAATCACATCAAAGGCAAGTATTTTCAAAGAGATAAGATCGACAGGTAACGTGAGAGTGTCGATTTGAATCAAACAAGATTTATAAATAGTGGAGGTAATGAAGGTTTCTCCTAATGGAGTTTCAACAGATAAGTCAAAGTCTAATTTCTCTCGAGTCAAATTTAAACGTTGAGCACAACTAATTGAAATAACAGAGTGGGTAGAAACGGTATTGAATAAGGTATATACTTCGCAAGAGTTTTGATTAACTTACCCACAATAACTTCGTTCGGGTTCCTCGACAAACGCTCTCACTTAAACTATCGGCTTTGACTTGTCTGGGACATCCTTTGGCGTCACTATCCCAGCTGGACTTGACTTCACTACACGACAAAATCGAGCTAGGTGACCTTCTCTTCCGCAATTGAAACACGCTTTGGGCTGCATCGCGCAGTTTAGACTGATGTATCCCTCCCCTCCTCATTTGAAGCATATGATAGGTGGTCGTTCTCCTTCCTTAACAACGGGTGTTGGTACTGACGTCTTTACGTCATTGTTGAATCTCCTCTTCTTGAAATGTCCACTCCTATTGTCTTGGCCATGATTACCATCGAAGTGGTTACCATTTCTGGCCTGTTGATTCCCTCCACGCTTGTTGTCACCGCTTCGATGACTGCTATCACTGGTATTATCATTTTGCCGGTTGCCCTCTCTTGGTTGGGTTGACTCATTATCGCACTCCAATAACTGAGCCCTATTCACAACATCTGAATACAAACACAGTTTATGAGAGATAAGGTATTGACGTATCTCGGGTTTCAAACCTCTTAGAAACATTTGCGTCATTCTCTCCTCATTATCAACCAAATGGGGACGCATGGCCAGGACAACTCGGCAAACTTTCCCGTCTTTGCGACACGGTCATGTTGTTTTGCTCCAGTTTAATGAACTTTACCTCTTTCATGTGACGAATACTTTCGGGAAAGTACTTATCGTTGAACAGTTCTTGGAACTTCTCCCAAGACATCTTCGATCACGACAGTTGAGTCGCTTTCTGATTTCCACCAATGTCGCCTCTGCCCAATATATAAAGGTGGCAAAGGGAACCTTTTGCTCCTCGGAGCATCCTAAGACATCAAATATCTTGTTGATCTGCTTTATCCATGTCTCCGCCTTAAGTGGTTTTGGCTCTCCAAAAAACTCCGGTAGTCCCAGCTCCTTGAACTGTTTAGCGGTGACCGTCCGAGAGTTGCCAGTGTTTCCACCTGCATTTCGGACAGGAGTCTCTCTTGCCTGATGTTGCATGAATTGCAGAAAGCCTCTGAACATTCCATCGTTCATCATTTGGTTAGTGTTGTTGTTTGCATGAGGATTGTTGCCTTCCTGATGCACATTATCCTGATTGTTGATCTGTGGAGACTCAACGGTCTCCTGTGCTCCATTGCTATTCTCAACATTCTCAGATGTCATTTTCAAATACTGCCACAAAACAAGGATTAATTGACATGTCACATATTATCCCTATACTCTGACTGACCAATTAAATACCAAATAAACTTAGGTAGGTCATACTAGCGAAGGATTTCCCCATCTCTCCCCCTAGTTCTAGTCTCACATCTTAGCCCGGGATCATATCCCTAAGCTTTGATACCAACTGTGACGCCCCCAAAATAGGTATACATCACCCATCTTGAGTCGCCAAATATATGGTACAAAATTCAAATACAACTGTCGTGTAAATACGACAAAACATAAACTGAGAGTTTTAAAACGAATATTGTCTTTTAGACAGTATTCAACTCAAATGGAGTCCTCAATACATTTATTATCACACTATTTCATAGAATAGTGAGGGACTACTAATGCTATCATCCGGACCACACTCAGCTCCCCGACTAGTCCCAGCTACGTTCTCATTTCAAGAGAGGACAATGAAAGCAAAAGGGTGAGCTCAACTAGCCCAGTAAGAAATATTATGACTAAGATAATGCAGAATGATTTATCGTTAGCCTTCAACAGTGTTAAACTGATAAAATATAACAAATATCAAGTTTAACTGTAACGGAATAAGCAATCCATTAGAAGAGTCAAGTAGAGCATGAAATCTACTATCTTCTATGATTTAAAAGGTTTTTCATCACTTTTATCGCTGAGACTCAGCTTAATAAATAATCCACATCATTAAATCACCCATGCACTATAGCCAAGGATATTCTTTAGTATCACGACCACAAATTATTCATGCACTACGGGCCAAGGATATTCGTGTATTAATCAATAGTCATGATCACGTCAACAACTGTCCATCAATGCACTACAGGCCAATGATGACTTTTACCACATCATTTGTAATTTTACGGTCATGATTATACCGAATAATCCCTGGTCATAATCATACCAAGTCCATCTATGCATTACAGGCCACATATGACTTTCAACGTAATATAAATATGAGGATGATGACAATGATATAAGAATTCAATAAAACAAGTTCAAGGATAAATTTTTAAAGATTTATAATTTAATTTATCCAGAAATTAATAATGTCCAAATTGTCAACATGATACTGCTTTGTGGAGTAAAATTCAAAAATAATATTGTACCAAAAATAATTTGGACCAAAAATAATTTGGACCAAAAACGAATCAATTTTTATCATGAATAGTACCCCGGGTGAATAGTACTCGAGTGAATAGTACCCCGTGAATAGTATTTCGGGAATAGTAATCCCATGAATAGTACTCCGGCATGAAAAACTTAAAACTTATCAAAAATGCTCAGGATAATATTTCCATGAAAAGATACTAGATGAAGCGCAAATATCAAAGATATTCTACTAATTTCATGGAGTATAGAAGCCAAAACTTTAACAAAACGAGTATAGAATTTGAAATCAGAAACGAAATAATATTACTTACATACTACAGAGTATGGAAGGAAATATTATTTCAAGCAAATATTGAACAAAAATAACATCCCTTACCTTGAAAAGAAGAGTATTCCAACTGGTATAGCGGGGATATTTTTGAAGAAAACTCTTACTATTTTCTACGCTCAAAGCTTTCTAAAACTCGAAAGAAATACGCTCAAGATTATAGAAGAAGAATTCTCCGATTCTGGTGTGATTTTCAATTCTAACTTAAGCGTCTATTTATAGGAAAATGCTTAGAACGCCATAGGAGACTAAATAATAAAATAATATTATTATTTTTTACGCACACTTCTTTGAAAAAAATTTCAGCGACCACAAGTTGGGCCCACTAAAAATCAGCCACCTTTCCCAACAACCAAAAGTGGGTTCCACCCAATTTTAATAAAAATCATTTTATTTTCTGAAACTTCAGTAATTCATAATAAATAGCCCTTTTATCAGAAAAATATGAATTTTATGTCCATTCCACACGAAATCAAATTCTCTACAACTTTGCAGAAGAAAGTTTTTCCAAATTCCAAACAGAAAATATCCGAATTCCACAAACGGATAATTTTCAACACCTCTTAAAATTCATAACAAATCATACGTTAATTTTTAACGGTTCAAAATTTGTGGACATATACTCAACTTATATATGTATAACATATCAAAAAATCACAACGATCCAACGGTCGGATTAAAATTATAACTCACACAATAGAGCTTTAAGAACACCGATTTGATTTTTTAATACCTCCAATCCGATAAAATACTGATAAAATACCTCAACATTAATTCCTTCATTTATAACCACATAAAATAAATATTTTCCTATCCATCATTTATGTCTACATAAAATAAATATTTCCTTATCATATAAATCAATAATTAATTATTCACAAATAATATTACAGAATCACAATAATGACAACCGTGTAGTTCCTGGAAAGAGGGGCTTTCCGATAAGGATTTCTCCTTACTGGCGCGCAATTAGGTGACCAAACCTCTGCTTGACAGAACTTTTTAGACATTGCCAATAATGCTATCTAATAATATTATTCAAATAATATGAATTATTGATTTGATAATGGGAAATACTGTGCAGTGACAATTATTGAAACAACAATAATATAAAATATCAACGCAACAATTATTGAATAAATAAAATAAAATATTGAACATTAATTACTGTAACAATTATTGAGTAATGCCTTCTTACGTAAGAATCAATAATTTAAAAATATTGTGCAATACTGTGTGCTACTGTGTAACAACGCGTATTACTGTATTTTAACCACCAGGTATTCCAACAGTGTTAATGGTAACAACTATGTCGTTATTTATAAAAACTCAAACTTGTCGTTTTCTTCATCCGAGCAGCTTATTACATTATGGGGCCCACAAATGATTACAACCAAGCATGCGGATATTCCTGACAAAAAGAATATTCCACGACCAAACGAATATTCCCCGATAAAAATGAATATTTTATGACCACTTGCTTATTTTGCAAAATTTGCACATTTCACCCATAACCAAAATATTCTATCAAATTAACTCCTTATTATTTCAAGATAATGAATAGAGGAAATTCAATATTATTTATATATATAAAAAAAAAAATTCGGGGTCTTACATGTTATGCCTGCAATGCATTAATGTGGATGGGACCTAGTCGACCGGCGGTGGACAATGGTGATGGGATCAGGAGGTAAGCTACCTGCAGTCGGATGGTGTCAGGAGGGTCGGTGGCACGCAAAACCTGAAATTGAGTATATGAGGATTGGATACAACACAAAGGAGATAACCTATTTTTCTTTTATCAAAACACTAGAGCTATTATCCTCCATTGTTATCCTTGTATTTGCTTGTACTGACTCTCACGCCGGAGCTATCCCCCGACGGTCCAAGTCGTCAAGCTTCTGGTATTGACCTGTTGAACTGTGCAGGATTGGACGCGTTCTTACGTGATTGAGGCGCGTGGAAAGATCTTGGCGTTAACATTGGTGCTAGAAGGAGGGCCGATTTTCTAGTGTTCTTGAATTTCAATCACAAAGATCAACTGTTTTATGTCGGAAGTTATGGTGAAGAGTAAAGATACTATTATCTTAGAAAAGCAACCGATGGTCGCTAGTTAAATCTCTGCATAACGAATCTCTGTCAAGGATCGGTTGGGTCCTTCCAAAAGTGCTCATGATAGTACTGCTTCCAAAGATGTTTCAGAAAGTTTTCATGCAAGAGTCCATGGGGAGAGGCAAAAAGAAGGCTAGTTTTCACTGCTGATAAAGGACTTGACCATGGTCAGAGAAGGGTAGAAGGCACACCGCCTAGAACCCAACACCGAGGTGGTCAGACCGATAGAGCATCCAAGCTGGCCATGATGGCCGAAGAAGCTGACAAGGCCTTAGAGGTTCTTCTGAAGCAGAGGGAAGAAATTGATGAACAGATGGTTCTAATGGCGGAGATGAAAGATGATGCATCAAGTTATGCTCAATCCGAAGAGCAGAACAAATCCATGGAAAGGCGACTAAGAAAAGGAAAAGAGCCTGTCCATTCTGGTCATATATCTCGAGGCCGCTCTCGGGATCGAAGAAGGTCAAGAAGCCATACTCCTGAGGGACCGAAGATGGTATACCACCTATTTGTTCTCAGGATCATGGTAGAAGCAGACGAAGGAGCAAGTCCAGGGAATATACACCTGAGAATACAAAGAAGGCACTCCGCCTTGAGTACTCTCATCACAGTGACAAAGCCCCACATCGAAGCATATCCAGAAGTCACACTCCTGAGAATCCAACGAGGGCACACCGCCTTGTGGATACTCGTCATCGGGGAAGTCCGTCTAAAGCTATGGACTCAGATGGTGGGGGTCATTCTATTCAGAAGAAGAAAAGCTCTCCGGAGAAAGAAGTCTCCTCACAACCAGAAGGAGTAGAGTTTTTGGTCAAGGAACTGAAAGAGCTTCGGAGACAGCTGGCCGAAGTTCAACAAGTGAAAGATACTTCGGAGAAAAAGGCTTCTCCTTTTTCTTCAGAGATTCTTAAAGAGAAAGCCGACTCTACCAAAAATCTTCCATATATGGAAAGTTATGATGGTTCAGGTGATCCATATGATCATAGCCAGACGTTTGATAGGCTGATGGACTATTACGATTTCTCGGATACAACCAAATGTCAGACGTTTGTAACAACGCTCAGGAAGGATGCGAGGTAGTGGATGGGAACTCTGCTTTTAGATTCAATCTCGTCTTGGACAGAATTATGTGGTAAATTCCATGCTCTCTTTGGGAGCAACAATAGGAGAGGAAAACCTACTGGTTCGTTGGCTCAAGTTAGACAATTTTCGAATGAGTCTTTGGACCAGTATGTGAAGCGATTCAGAGAAGCGATCGGCCAAGTAACTGATCTCAATGATCTTCAAGCTGTCGGGCTGTTTCAGAATGGTTTAGATCTGGTGAAGTCAGAGAAGCTGGTGAAAAAATTGATGTTTCACCATCCAAAGAGTTTAGCAGAAGCTTTTGACAAAGCAGAGGCTTATATTGTGGTGGAAGAAGCTATGAATAGCTTAAAGCATCCTTCGGACAAGTTGAAAGACAAAGATAAAGCTGAAGGCGATCAGAAAAAGAACGGGGGGAATAATGGTCGTCCAAAAGGGAGTTCGAAGAAGTATAACAATAACTGGGGTCAAGGAGGGAATCGTCCACCTGTTCCAACCCAAAAGGTGAACAAGGTATACACTCAACTGAATACGGATAGGGTTGCTATTTTGGATCGGATCAAAGACCAACCTTACTTTGATCCACCTCATGACAATATTAAACCTGGATCGGGTAATACTCGCAAGTATTGTGATTACCACCAGGCATCTTGTCATGACACGAATGATTGTTGCAGTTTAAAGGAGTTCATTGAAAGGAATGTTCAAAGTGGTGCATTGGTTCAGTATGTGGCAGGGAGAGAACACCAAGGAGAACAACAGAGAAATGGAAGGCCTGCTCAGGATGCTCAACCAGTTCAACCTACACAACCTGCTCCGAATCAGCTAGCTAGGCACGTCGTTGATGTTATTACCGGGGGAACAACTGAGAAGTTGATCGGGAAGAAAAGACATGGATACTTGGATTCGGTTATGTCTGTGGCGAGTACACTCCCGAAGACTGACAGACCGTACCCAGGAACGGTAATTTCCTTCACTGATGAGGATTACCCTTTGGATCCCATCGAACCCTATGAAGGAGCCCTGGTTATTACAACACAAATGGGTTCAGTGGATATGAAACAAATGATGACAGATAATGGGTCTTCTATGGATATTCTATATGCCCACGCACATGGAGTTGGTGAAGTGGTTGGGGATCTGAATTTGGCTAGAAGATGTTACCGGAACGCGGTGATTGCTTCGGGGGTAGGAGTTAGTAAGCAGAAGCAGGCTATGACTATTGAGATCGAGTCCTTTACGGAAAGCAGTTCAGAACCGTTAGTCATGCCGGTTGGAGAGACTGAAGAGTTCAAGCTGATTCTGGGGAAGAAGGATAAGATGGTGAAGATAGGTTCAGGTATGTCGGAACCTTTTTGGACGAACCTAATAGAACTACTTCGATGTTATGCTGACATCTTCGCCTGGGTGCCTAGTGATATGCCAGGGGTAAGCAGAAAGGTTGCAGAGCATCGGCTAGAAGTAGATCCAAACTACTAGATGCAAAAAAGGCGTATATTTGCACCAGTTCGGCAAAAAAGGCGTATATTTGCACCAGAGCGACATAAGATTATTGATGAAGAGATTGCCAAACTACTAGATGCTGATTTTATATTTGAAATAGATTATCCAGAATGGATGGAGAATGTGGTGCTGGTGCAAAAGCAGAACGGGAATTGGCAAGTTTGCATAGATTATACGGACCTGAATAAAGCTTGCCGAAGGATTTCTATCCCTTGCCTCACATCGATCATCTCATTGATGCGACTTCGGGGTATGCTTTACTCAGTTTTATGGATGCCTTTTCTGGTTATCACCAAATTTCTATGTGTAAAGAGGATATACCGAAGACGACATTCATTACGCATCATTCGGTATATGCTTATAAGAAGATGACGTTCGGTTTGATAAATGCGGGGGCTACATACCAAAGGATGATGAACTTCATCTTCGCAAGGCAATTGAGTCGGAATATGGAAGTCTATGTTGATGACATGATTGTCAAAAGCATGACTGTACAGGGAAATTTGGATGATTTAGAGGAGTGTTTCTAGACGGTACATCATTACAACCTGAAGCTGAATCCTACCAAATGTACCTTCGGACTTGGTGCTGGTAAATTTCTGGGTTATCTAGTCAGTAACGGGGTATCGAAGCCAATCCAGAAAAGATATAGGCTATTTTAAACATGAAGTCTCCTCAATCTTACAAAGATGTTCAACGCCTGACAGGTCGAATTACAGCTTTGAGGAGATTCATGTCCAAATCAACAGAAAGGTGTTTACCGTTCTTTGATACGTTGAAAGGGCCGAAGAATGCTAAGACGTTCCAGTGGACTTCGGAATGTGAAGACGCCTTCCAGGGAATAAAGAAGTATTTGTCTTCGGCTCCTTTATTGGTAAAACTATCTCCTGCTGAACCATTGTATTTATATTTGGCAGCTAGCTTGCTAGCAGTAGAAGCAGTTCTGGTACGTGAAGTTGGGGGTAAACAACATCCGGTGTATTATGTGAGCCATGTTCTAAGAGATGCTGAAACCAGGTACCCAAACCTTGAGAAATTTGCCTTTGCTTTGATTATAGCTAGTCGAAAGCTTCGGTAATATTTCCAAGGTCGCTTGTTAATATTATACACGGATCAGCCATTGAAGAAGGTTTTGGGCAAACCTGAAGTCTCGGGGAGACTCGCTGCATGGACTATAGAGTTGTCCCAATTTTTCATAGAGTATCATCCTCGGAATGCTATCAAAGGGCAAGCTTTGGCTGATTTCATGGTTGAATGTTCTTTTTCTAAAGCTGACGACAGTTTGGGAGAAGCTGAAGTGTTTGACCGTGCGGTTGCAGTACTTTAGCAGAATCAGAGTTTGTGGACGTTGTATGCAGATGGATCTTCTACTTCAGACATCAGTGGAGCAGGGATTATTTTGACGAGTCCGGAGGGATTCAAAGTGCAACGGGCCATCAAATTCGGGTTCAGAGCAACGAACAACGAGGTAGAGTATGAGGCGGTGCTAGCAGGATTACGACTGGCGAAAAGTCTTGAAGTGTAGAGGATAATCATCTATAGTGATTCTCAGTTAGTCGTTAAACAGATTTCAGGGGAATATGAAGCTCGAGGTTCACGAATGATCAAGTACTAAGCAGAGTTGAAAGATCGACTTCAGTATTTTCTCTCCTATGAATTTCAGGGGGTTGCTCGCAATGATAACTCCATTGCCGATGCGTTATCAAAATTGGCTACCACTGAAGCAAGCACTTTTGATGGCTCGGTGTATTTGGAAATTTTGAAACAACCAAGTATCCAGCATGAAGTGGTATTGTGCATCAAGCGTTTAAACTGCTGGATGACTCCTTACTTAACTTATCTAGCAGATGGCATACTTAATTCCTTCGGATCAGATGCTGGCTAAGAAGGTGAAGTATAAGAGTGCCAATTTTGCTTATTGATGGGGATCTTTATCGAAGGGCCTTTTCATCTCCGTTGTTAAATTGTTTAGTTCCTTTTGAAGCTGATTATGTTCTTCGAGAAGTTCACGAAGGTATCTGTGGCGATCACATGGCTGCAAAATTGTTAGAATACAAAGTACTTCGTCAGGGGTATTATTGGCCCACAATATTTAAAGAGACTACTGAATATGTGAAGAAGTGTTAGAAATGTCAGCTGAATAGTCCTATCCCACATCAGCCACCAGAAGAGCTATACTCGATTTTATTTCCTATACCTTTTGCTGTCTGGGGTAGATATACTGGGTCCATTGCCGAAAGATAAAGGTCAGTTCAGTTTTGTTATAGTAACAATTCATTATATTACCAAATAGGTTGAAGTGAAGCCACTTAGATTGATAACGGAGCAGGAGTGCTTAAAGTTTTTAAAGGAATGTATAGTGTTTTGTTTCGGCATTCCGAAGGTGGTGATATCAGACAACGAACTCCAGTTTGTGGGATCGAAGTTTGAAGCATTTTTGAAGGAACTGGGGATTCAGCACAGAAAGACTTCAGTGGCTCATCCACAGTCTAATGGGTAGGTTGAGGTAACCAACAGAATGCTGCTGAATGGAATTAAGCGAAGACTGAATGAGGCGAAAGGGAGATGGCCAGAAGAGCTGCTCAGTATGTTATGGGCTTATCGGACTATTACGAGGACTACAACGGGAGATTCACCTTTCAGGTTGGCTTATGGTACTGATGCCTTAGTCCTTGTGGAGATTGGGTCTACAAGTCTTCGCGTTAGTCAGTTTAAGGAGATATACAACGATGAAGGGCTGAAGGTCAACATGGACTTACTGGAAGAAGTCAGAGAGACAACTTTGATCAAGTTGGCAGGTTATCAACGTCGTGTAGCTAAACACTATAACAAAGGTGTAAAGCTTCGAAGGTTTGAAGTAGGAGATTTCGTTCTCAGAGAAGTTGAAGCTTCTATGCCTCAGAATTTGGGAAAGCTAATGCTGAACTGGGAAGGTCCTTACGAAGTTATTGAAGTACCGAAGCCAGGGACCTATCACTTGAGAGCATTAGATGGATCAAAAATAAAGAATACTTGGCATGCTGGAAGGCTTCGGAAGTATTTTCAGTAGAGACAGTATCAATGTACAAAAGCTTGTAATCATGTTAATCTTCATCAATAAAAGATTCCTTCTCTCCAATTTGTGTTCTGTTCAATGATGGTCTGTTCAAAGGTATAAGGAGGTTCGGGTGGACTTGCCTACCATTCAATGGTAAATTAATTGTTATGGAGTCTTTAAGGTGTAAGGAGGTTCGGGTGGACTTGCCTACCATTCGATGGTAAATTAGTTGTTATGGAGTCTTTATGGTGTAAGGAGGATCGGGTGGACTTGCCTCGCCATTCAATGGTGAATTAATTGTTATGGAGTTTTTACTGGTGTTCGAAGGTTAGGGTGGAACTATTCGACTTAGCGATGGCTAATTGATCTATTGCAGATCTGTCTCACACTTCGGTAACGAATAAGTATTGCATTACTTTATTACCTGATTTTCTTTAAGTGTTGAGTTCGGATTGTGTTATTACTTAATCTTATCTGTCATATAGTTCACTTGATTATTGACTAACAATTTAAGTTAAGTTTAAAAAGAGCTTGTACATTTTTCAAGTTGATTGATGGTGAATTATTGACAAGAAATGATCTCAAAGGAGTAATAAGGAAATAAATTGATATTTCCTTAATATTAAATTGTTTACAAGTAGATAGAAGTTTTTACAGAAATGTCTAAGGCTAAAAAGAAAAGAAGAGACATCTTCAAGCATCGTCTTTGCCTTCTAAGGAGTCGAGGAGAGATGGATCTACTTTGGCCGTTGCCAGTTTGGCTTTGCCTTTGCTTCGTCATTCCTCGTACCCTTCAGAGAACATCTGAACAATTTCCTCATTCAGCTCAGCTGATTTTCGGTAATCTTTCTGGATATCCTTGCGAAGATCTTCGGTCAAAGGTGGACCCAGATCTCTACGGGCTCGAAGCTTTCAAAGATCCTCTTCCAGCTTTTGACGTTCTTTCAAGTGTCGTAACTCCTTAGCTTCAACCTCATTCACTTGTAGCTCCAGGCTTCGGTTGGCTTTTGCGAGAGACTCGCTTTTTCTGAACGAGGACTTCATTTCTATGAATCAAGTCTACGTTCATATTGACAGTGATTTGGTGAGTAGACTCGGCTGTCTCCAATTTTTCTTTAATTTTATTAAGGTCTTTGCGGAGGCACTCGTTATTGAAGAGAGCAGTACCGTGGTCACTTCTCTCCTTATTTAAGGCCAACTTCAGAATGGCATTTTCTCGTCGGGCAAATATTCCTCTCTTGATTTAAACTTCTTTATACTTTGACCGGAGGCGCTCAAGACAAAGATTTGCCTACACATATTCAGAGTTGATCAATTAATATCAGATGGATATACATAAGTTCAAATAAACAGGTTATCAACAACTTCCCTTGGCCTGGTACTTCATTCCTTCGTCAATTAGATCCATGATTGAACTGCCAAACCGATGATCATCAGTGTCGCGAACAAATGAATCATAGAGTTGGAAAAGGAAATGTTCGTTGAGCTCAGGCCATACAGAAGGGGATGCCACAGCTTCAGGCCTGATCTGTGAAGAGGATGGTCGGGGGGGAGAAGGCATAGGTTGTTCAGTTGAAGGTGGAGGTTGAGTAGTTGCTTGATTAGTTGGAGGCAGATCGGTGGATGTTGTAGATTCTGGAGGTGGTATGGATTGGTTTTCAGAAGGTTGTTTTCTCTTGCGAGTGAGTGAAGGAGTGGGTTCGGGATCCTCCTCAAAAACAACAATCTCAACAGGGATGACTGGAGGGAGATTGGTTTTGGAAGAAGGCACTCGGAGATCTTCAGCGGAAAGAGGAGTTATTTTAATTTTCCTCTTTTTGGTACGAAGGACTCGGGTCCGTTCGTCAAGAGGCATATCCAGCAGGCTTTCGGTAAAGGTTGGTGGGGGGAGTAGGTTTGGCTTTTCGGACGACTCGCTTCCTTCGGCGAGGTTGAGTAGATTCTGTTGTTGGAGGGGGTTCAGTAGTTTGGTGATCAATTGTTTGGGCTTCAGCAATTTGGGTTTCGGGAGCAGATTCAGAAGGTTGGGCAGACAAGAAAGCTTCTAGATCTCGTCTATCTGAAGAGGTTGGCTTAATCAGAGATACTGCAGAAGAAGAAGAACCCTCATTCAGAATAACTATTTTTGAAAATTAAAAAATAGCACAATAAAGAAAGTTTGGGACTTACATTTGTGGTTATACAACCATGCTTGGTTGGTTAGTAGTCCGAAGTTCCATTCTTTCTTCGGGAAGTTCTCAAAAAGCTCTATCATCTCGTTTACACGCTCTTTAGGAATGTCACCGAAGTCTGCATAGACTTTTTCCAGAGTAGTCCAATCCGGCAAAGAAGTGATTTCTGGTCTTTTGACAAAGAGTCACTCCTTATGCCATCCTTTGTTGCTAGAGGGGGTAGATACCAAGGAGCGTCTTTTAAATTTCTCACCCGGCTTCGGCGACTGCTTGCTCAGGACTTTGAATCCCTTTTCACTGGATTTGTTGATGTTGTAAATAGAAAAGAAAAAGTCAAGGGTAGGGGCAACACCTACCTTATGACAGGAGGCGATGAATGCAAGAATGTGGATATAAGAGTTCGGGACCAATTGGGCGAATCTGACGCCAACAAACCCTAGTAGAGTCACCAGAAAGACGTGGAGTGGGAATCGAACTCCCTTCTCCAAGAGAATGAGAGGCATGGCTGTCCAACCATCTGGACACTGGTACATTCTTTCAGATGGTGAAGGACGTCTCAGATGGTGGGTATCAGGAATCTGATATCGCTCTCGAGCAATTCGAATATCATTCTCAGATAGTGAAGAAGGAGTATTTGCGTGTAGGAATTGCTCTTCGTTTTTGAAGAACTCGGAAGGTTTTGGTTTTGAATTCTTGCTAGGAGTGGCAGTAGAGGTGGGGTTGGAGCCAGAAGCCAACTTGGTAGGGCTTGGGCTAGGGGAATGGAGGTGAGGGGAGTCACAACAAGAGGAACGTCTTGGCCTGATTCTTGAGACGCCATTGATAGAGATTTGCAGAGAGAGAAATCGAGAGGAAGAAGGAAGCTCAAAGAGTCTGAATTTCAAAATTAGCTGGTAAAGCTTTCAAATTTGGGGAAAAAGGGCTTTTACAGGGGCGGTCTTTTCAGCTGTTCACGAAGCTCGAGGGCGGCACATTTAATGCCAGCAATGATGATGAATTTGAAGAGATATTAACCGGATTGGGATTCTCAATTGGGCTTCCAGTTTTTGACTTATCATGTTATTTGGATTTCACCAGATGGCCCTCGGTAACTTTTATTTTGGGCTTCTTTTGGTCTTATTATATTTCCTTATATCTTGGGCTGTTTATACTCTTCTATTAAAACAGTCTGTTTAATAAAAGACTGGGGGGCAATGCTGGGCCATGATATTTTATGCATATTGGGCCAAGCTATTGGGCTATTTCTGTTGGGTCCTGAAAGTATTGGGCCGGGTCATTGGGCCGAACCGTTGGGTAAATAATATTTCTATTTGGGCTTTGACCGATGATGATGACAAAGATAACGGTTGACTGTTATGCCTGCAATGCATTAATGTGGATGGGACCTAGTCGGCCGGCGGTGGACAATGGTGGACAATGGTGATGGGATCAGCAGGTAAGCTACCTGCAGTGGGATGGTGTCAGGAGGGTCGGTGGCACGCAAAATCGGAAATTGAGTATACAACACATAGGAGGTAACTGATATTTTCTTTTATCAAAACACTAGAGCTATTATCCTCCATTGTTATCCTTGTATCCGCCTCAGTCTCTTGACTCTCATCTTGAAAGCTATCCCAAGACGGTCCAAGCTTCGACGACTTACGGTATTGACCTGTTGAACTATGCAGGATTGGACGCGTTCTTACGTGATTGAGGCGCGCGGAAAGATCTTGGCGTTAACAATAAGGAATCTGGAGTCTTGAATGCGGTAGAAATTGATTTATAAGGACAGGTAAGTAGTTAGGAAATTATAGTTATTTTTTAAATTTTTTCTTTTAATCTTGGGGATCAAGAAAGCTCAACTTCATTAACTGGAGACTAAGTTAACTATTCAATTCAGTTGCGTTTTCTATGAAATGTTTTGACTCCTATTTGGTCAATGTGCCTAGAGTTGTCCCCATTTCCTTTTCTGGATGTGCAACCTTCTTTTAGGGAAATGATATTTCAACATATATATTTGTCATTTGATATTTCCACGTGTACTCACGTGAAGGTGGGACCCACTCTACTTTCATATGAGAGGTGATCATGTGAAAATATCAAATATGTATGTGGAAATAGTGCTCCCCTTCTTTTAATATCATTGTCTATGGTTTTTCTCATATGCAAGGGTTTATAAGTAAGGGCTGTGTTTCGCCTTTCGCGTAAATACTGTTAGTCTGTGACATACCTTTCAGTCGGTTGCTTTTAAGTACTAATAACAGTTCGACGGTTTGCCCCTGTTTAGTGCATATCGTTACATTTTATCTTGAAATATTTTCCAATAAGTTCTGCTGTGAGGCCAATTTTAGGATTTTTTTTATATCGTCTACATAACACTTAATAATGTGGTGCAAGTGCATCATACTAAACAACTCATGCATGCTAAACTACTTGAGGACTAAAATGATTTCCATTATATGGCCATATAATGGAAATACTTGAGGACTAAAATCCTTTACTGTTGTCTTCAAGGGTATGATTTATTGTATGGCCATAGTGAAGGATCTACAGTTTATTTCTAATCGAAGGAAGTACACACCTTTACGAGACTTCTAAGCAACATTTTAAGAACTTTAGAGCTTTAAGGTGCTGCTAGACTAATAGGAAGTAGGATGGCAATGAAAATTTTCTGTAAATAGTATGTGTAGCGCTTTGACACTAATAATATTTCTCCTTTTGAAGTGCTTTAATTGTATGATTATTTCCATATATAACTGACGCACTTCAGTGTCTCCCGGCACTTTGTTGCCAAATTCTGCGAGATCTTGTAATTATATTGACAAAATGTTGACCACCTTACCACAAACTCTGGCGTATTCTTGTCATAGACTCACAGTTGATCGAATATTGCTTGATGACATTCAAATTTATGATGTATGCGAAATGGATCAGAGTACATTTTCTGTTTTCTTTTGTTTTTTAATTGTGTGATTTCTGCAATAGCTCCACAACAGAGGATGTGTCCATCCATAGAATTATACAAAGAACTAGTTTAACGTGCTTAGTAACTATGGATAGTTAGTGCTATCATACCTCGACTGTTGTCAAGGCAGCCAAAGAAGTAGTTTGATTTCGATTTAGAACTCAGATTCCTCGTTATGTTCTATAGGTTGAGATGAAAAAGATGAAAAAAAAAACTTTTTGATTGATTTGGGAAACCATATATTTGATTGATACCTATTCTTTATACATCAATGGCAGCTTATAAGAACAAGTCTCTCTCTTACAAACCCCCCCCCAACCCCGCGCACGCGCACAATGCCCCCAACATTTGATGTTTGAAAGTACGCTAGGTTATATATATGCTCAACTCTTTCATATATATTTGGTAACATGTTTTAACCTATTTGAACCATGTCTAATTTTCTATAAATGATGTCAAAAAATTTATGGGGTCAAAATTCTTATGAATTCATTTTTGTTTCAGCGGAATGCCCCTCCATCAAGTTTTTGACCAGAGAGGATGGTTACCCTATGGACGAAGATCATAATACTGAATATGTTTATCGTGATGGGACATTGGACCAAGAAGCATACGACTTTTACAATGCCGGGAACAGTGATGAGGACAGCAGCAACTTTAACGAAAACAATATCTCGGATTAATGCATCATGGTTTGGTTAAAAGATCTCATAGTTGATATATCTGAAGAACATGATTCCCCTCCTAACTGAAAATACCTCAAGAAACCCTTATTGGATTTCCCATTTGATCCCTATATTACTCCCTTCTTGTTTATGCTATCAGATTCGGCTCATTGCACGTGCCTTGAGTATCAAAGGAAGGAGGCTTAAATCATAACTGCAAAAGTGGGGTGAACTTTCTGCTGGCTCTTTGTTTCTTTTTCTGTAAAAGACTTGCTGCTAGATAGTGTTAATGTCTGAAAGAGGAAAGTACTACTGATCGCTGGAATACAATATTCGGTGAGTGAATTGTACATAAACCAAAGAGACAGAAACTGAATAAAATTGTTGTACTATCGAAACATATTCATTGTATGTTACATGGTCATCATACTAAATAAAATGTGTGGCTCATCCTCATACATCTTGAATAGTACCACGGTTACCTGGGGTTGACAGTAAATGTTGTTCCTTCCGAATTATTTTTGATGCAGCTATTCTCTTTGGTTTTGGTATGGGAAAGTTCGAGTTCAGAACCAATGCTTTTCTGTTGAAACCGTATGAGTTTTTGTAAACTACAAAATAGCTGTAAAAAAATTACAATATATTGCATAGGTTATGTTTCTTTCATTTTCCCCCTGAAAATATACATGTTTAATAAAGATAACCTTTTGCTTATTGAAAATTTCTGCTCAACTTATGATGGCAAAATACTAATGTTTTTTTTGTTTTTGTTTTCATGAGTCCAGTTTGGTTGAGGGGTAAGATAGCTTTTTAGAAATACCTGATCTTGAGCTCTAGGTGGTTTGTCTATTTTTTCTCAAGTCATACATTTGTTCAGCTGATAAAAGAATTGTGTTCTTCATAGTACTATTCTTTTCAGCTGCTGTCCATTTTCTTCCATTTATTACTTCTCTAGTTTTTTTTTTTTTGATAATGTGGGGTTTCCCAACCGCAGTCGAACTAATCCCCCAGTCCGGACCAGCCTTTTCTTGAAACCAGCTTGCGCTTGCGGTCCATGACCCCATTTCAGCAGTATCTGCCTTTTCATAATTGTTGCAAGTGGGATTCGATCCCAAGATGTTTGGGTCTATGGCTCATTGCGCCAATTGCTGGTTATCTCTAGTGTTTTTTCCTCGTCTTGCATTCGACATTAATCAAGTGTTTAGGCCGGTGGAAATTCCAGTAACAAAAAGTGATAAGTTTGAAATTGGTGAAGCTGGAAGGGGAAGGGCAGGACATAACTAACTTGAATAGAAGTACTCTATGTTACACGGACTCGATGGAGCGTCCGGTTGGAAATACTATTTTGAAGAATACGAGACAGATATTCCTTAATTTTGTCAATTTTTTAACACTAAAATGAAGGGTCTAGTACTCGTACCTTAATCGAGTGTGTCAGACACGGGTACTGAGATAACATAATGAGTCTGTGTAACATAGAAAGTAATAAAAGAACATCTATAAACAAATTGATAATATCTCGTTTTATAGAGCCATGATTCATACAGCCGACCCCAACTGGTTTGGGAATAAGGGCTGGTTGAGTTGTCTCTGTGTATTTGAAATTGCTACTGAGGACTAGTTGCTGCAACTTTTTCTTTTTTTTCTTGTTTTTTTAAGAAAAATTTTATGGATGAGGTAAAGAGTGTCAAGCCAAGATTGTAGGTTTGGGCATTATCTATGTTCTTTGACCCTTGAGGGAAGTTTTGGAAGCTGTCTGCTATACTGTAATGGCTTCTTTGTTTGGTTTGTTTGACCAATTGGTATTTATTTACAATTATGTTCTGTGGGATCGGATTTTATGTTGTGTGGGATCGGATTTTATGTAATTAATTACAGAGGGCACGGCCAGCCATGCTCCCAGAAAACTTTTGTCGATGGGATCGAATTATTACTTTGGAGTTCTGAATAATTTGACGGGGTTTAGGAATGATAAAAGTCAATTTTTTTTTAATACTTTATACTTTGAGTATATATATATATATATATATATATATATATATATATATATATATATATATATATATATATATATATATATTACAATAAAAATATAATGAGTAATAATATATGGTATATACACTATATTGAATCATAATAGATTTTTTAATCACAACTGCTCATAAGTAAGTAATTCATTATTTATTTTAAAAATAATATAAATTAGATTATTATTTAGTTTAAAATATTATAGAGAGAGATACATATATTGAGAGAATATGAGTCATATGTGGTTAAAATTTGATTGACAAAGTTATAAATTTTCAATTTGATCCCGTATAATAGAAAATTTATAAAATTTTAGTGAAGTAATTTATATATAATACTTAAAAATTTTTAAATTTATTTTATATTATAAAGTAATTTTTTTTAGTAGGATCAATTGACCCCATAAAATTCTATGTGACTTCGCCACTGGGCACGGATAGGAGAAACCTCACGTTTTTAGGTAAGTTGACCTTCAAAATAACATTATTTTGAAAAATTACAAAATAGTATTTTGTACACAACATAGCATAGGGTTATTTTTTTTTTATATATATATTCCATTACACAAAATAACGTTGTTTTTGTGTGATAGCTCACCGTCTCTGACCTCGCCCTATTTTTTTTATCCTTGAACCAATCCTAAGGTGACAATTTTATGAATTGTACTTTTACTCATAAGGCCATTCTATACACTAAAAGTAGGTATTATTTAATCCCACCAGCTTCCTTCTTAAGATGATATAGTCTCTTATAAATGACTTTAGAAACAAAAAGATAATTATAGGATTGTCATATTCAGAAATGTAAGTGCTTAAATGTGTTGATCTAATATAAATAAAATAGAAACCTTTTCCTCCTTTCTCTCATAAAGCTTAAAATCTATCATATAATAATCCATAAATTATAATAAAAAAAAAATAGAAATTTGTGATGATTTTGAAATCTTTTCTATTAAGTAATCTAGTATCCTTATGCAGTCGGACCCTATTATGAATTTCTAAACACATTTCCATATAAATAAACTGATATTTTCACTGCTAATCCATTGGGCACTATTAAACAAAACAATTGATAAATTTAGGGTAAAAATGAAACATAAATAAATTTAAAAAATTATAAATTTAATAAATAAAATTCTTTTTGTGAAACGAATGGAGTACTAATTAGTAGTCAAAATCTTAGGAATAATGCCAAGGGTTTTAAATTTTAGGTCTTCAATGATGTGATATTGAATAAGACAAAATGTATAATCAATCACAAGAGACCAATATAGTGACGTGGCATCATTTAAGACACGTTTTGTTAGGTTACTTTTCAAATCCTATTCAGAAAAGAATTGCTATAATTGAACAGGATGTGTTCTATTTTTGATAGGATATTTATATTTATTATATGTTAGAGTCCTGTTATCTGAAGTAATCTTATTTTTGGTAGGACTATTATTTTGGAAGTGTCTTACTTTGAATAGGAATCATAATTACTCTATAAACAGAGTATTATATTGAGTTATTGAAGTGTTACACAACCAAAAAATATGTAACATCCAAAGAGTTGAGAGTGCGAATAAATTGTGTCGTAATATTGTGAAACCTCAAGTTTAAATGTGTAAAATATTTATCTTTTTTTTTATTTGTATGTATAATTTAAAATAAATTATTACTGACCAAAAATGCTCATGCATGCCAACTCCATGTGTTTAGAAGTTTCAAATGCACCAAACGCAGATGAAAATTTTGTTCGTTTATAAATAATTTATTTAATTAATTCATAAACACTGTGTTTGAGTCCAAAGCAATGCTCTAAAGATAGACTAAAAGATAAAATGCACCCTAAACTTTACATCACTATTGATTTTTGCACCCCCAAACTGAAAAAGGTGTTTAAGTACACCCCAAACTTCACTTATGCTGAACAAAAGGTGCACTTTTATGACTTAACCGGTCAAAATGACCGGCTAAGACTGTAAATCTAATACAGAGGGATAAGCTTGGTATTTTACATTTATTGACTAGTCTCTTTCCCTTCTCTCTCTCTCTCCATAACCAACTGTCTGCACCCATTTCTTAGCGAATTCTAATGTTTTTGACAAGGCTTCAAATGTTAACATGGCAGCACCATCATCCGATACATAACATGAGACCTTGTCAATAGGGTAATCCACCACAAGAATGGAAAGAACCGTGTTTGCAGTAACCATAAGAGGTTCTTTTAGTGGATCAATTGTGCTCACAAATAAGTCAACTGGAGATAATTGAGAAGGCTGGCCTTCTTTCTCGTACCTAACAAACAGATACAGAGGTAAGGCTAGTATGTGACGCCCCCAAAATAGGTATACATCACTCATCTTGAGTCGCCAAATACATGGTACAAAATTCAAATACAACTTAATAATACAATTATCGTGTGACATACAACAAAACATAAATTGAGAGTTTTAAAACGAATATTGTTTTCTAGACAGTATTCAACTCAAAAGTAGTCCTCAATACATTTATTATCACATTATTTCATAGAATAGTTAGGACTACTAATGCTATCATCTGGACCGTCACTCGGTTCCCCGACTAGTCCCGGCTACGTTCTCATTTCTGAAGAGAACAATGAAAGCAAAAGGGTGAGCTCAACTAGCCCAAGTAAGAAATATTATGACTAAGATAATGCAGAATAAATTATCCTTAGCCTTTAACAGTATAACAACTGATAGAATATAATAGACAATAAGTTTTAGATCAACAACTGCAGCGGAATAAACAATCCATTAAAAGAGTCAAGTAGAGCGTAAAATCTACTATCTTTTATGATTTAAAAGATTTATCATCAATTTTATCGCTAAGACTCAGCTTAATAAATAATCCACATCATCAAATCATCCCTACACTACGGGCCAAGGATATTTTTTAGTATCACGACCACGAATAATCCTTGCACTACGGGCCAAAGATAATCGTGTTTTCATCAACGGTCATAATCATGCCATAAAATAATTCATCTTTACACCCTTGGCCGAAGAGAATCCATGACCATAATCATACCAAAAACTGTCCATCAATGCACTACGGGCCAATGAGGACTTTTATCATATCATTTGTAACATTACTGTGACGCCCCCAAAATAGGTATACATCACCCATTCTGAGTTGTCAATACATGGTACAGAAACAACTACAACTTTATTATTACAACAGTAAAACTATGAGTTTGAATACAAATATTATCTTCTAGACAATATCTATACTCAAATAAATCCTCATCACATTTATTGATACATTATTTTACAAAAATAGTGAGGACTACTAAACAACTCTCTCTAGAACCTTCATTCCATACCCCACTAAGTACTCGCTTATATTCTCGTCTCCTCGAGAAGAAAAATGGAACAAAAAGGAAAAGGGTGAGCTCAACTAGCCTAGTAAAGAATATTATGACTAAGATAATATACAACAAATTATTGTTAGTCTTCAACAGGAAAAAATCTAATAGAATACAATAGACAACAAGTTTTAAATCAATATTTGCAGCGGAAATAATAATTCATTAGAAGAGTTAAGTAGAGAATGCAAACTACTATCTTCTATGTATGAATTTAAAAGTTCATCGTCTATCTTTTATCCCTGTAACATCAATCAATATATATAAAAATCAAATATTCATCTTTTCACTACAAAGCCAAAGATATTCATCGATTAATCATGTTCATCTAAACACTGTTCATCTTTTATTTTACGGGCCAAAAGATATTCATCGAAATCATTCATCTTTGCACTACAGGGCCAAAGATATTCAATAATATCATCATTTAAGACCGAGGATGATGAAAAATATTTTAAAGAAACGAATCCAAAGTGAAACAAAATGACAAGGATTAAGGATTAAGGATTAAGTACTTTGTTTTATCCATGTCCAAAAAATACCTCAAAAATAATCATAGTGGTGTAAAATTCAAGAATGATCAAAACATGGATACAATCAAAGCTAGTATCCACAATAGATATTTTAGACGAAAAGGGAAAATTTTCATTTTTTCGATGAATAGTCTTTGTGATAATTGAATAATGTAGTGTCGATACGTGAATAGTCTTCAGAGTATCGTGAATAGTAACTCAGACACTAAAAGTTTCAAATTTGATAAAAACTTCATACCAATATTTCAAAGATAATGATATTGAAGAAATAATATCATTCTGAAAAAAAAATATCCCTTACCTCACAAAGACAAGATTTCTTAGTTGAAACACCGGATATAAGCTATGACTTGAAGTTGCAATCAGATAAATAACAAGATACTCAAAGTATACTCAAAATACTCACAAGAATACATTTCGATAATATAGAGAGAAAACTTGATTTACGTGTGATTTTCAATTCTAACCAAAGCACCTATTTATAGGAAAATGCTTAGAACACCAAAGTAGAAAATTTAATATAATAATAATATATATATACAAATTTGTCTACGCACCTAGAACCATCTGAATTCAGCAACTTGCATGTGTTTAATAAGGCTAACCAAACACAAAAAACGTTTTTGTTAATTAAAACAATTAAAACTTCCAAAAATCAATTATTTCAGAACTTCGGAACTTCAATAATTCATAATAAATAGCCCTTTTGTCAGAAAATTCAAATCTCGCGATTTTTTATAGGAAATTCAATTCTCTACAACTTTGCAGAAGAAAGTTTTTCTAAATTCCAAATAGAAATTGACCGAAATCCATAAACGGGCGATTTTACGTGCTATAATCAAATTTCGAATTAGAAATGGGCCCACGACATGTTTAACATGTTTTAAACAACTTTTGCAACAAAAATACTCTTCCTCCTCATATACTCATATATCCCACATTCATTGTAAAATATCATCATTATTATATTATAATAATATAATAAAATATTATTTTATCACAAAAGATAAAATATCGATTTTCAACAATTTGTCACTTTAAAAATTTTCTCCATCTATATCCACATAAAATGAATATTTTTCTCATCATATAAATCAATAATTAATTATTCACAAATAATATTACGTAATCACAATATCTGGAATTGGTAGTTCCGAGAGCGAGGGGCTTTCGATAAAATTTCTCTTCTTGGCAGCAATTAGGTGACCAAACCTCTCCTTGATGAACTTTCTAGACATTGCCAATAATGTTTTCTAATAATATTATTCGGATAATATGAATTATTGCTTCGATAATGGAAAATATCAGTAGTGACAATTATTGAAACAACGATAATATATAAATATCAACGCAACAATTATTGAATCAATAAAATAAAATCTTTGAGCGATAACTCACTGTAACAATTATTGAGTAGTGCCTTCTTAAGTAAGAATCAATAATTGGTGCAATCTGGTGTAACTCTTGTGTGCAACAACGCGTATTCTTGTGTTTTAACCATAGAAGTATTCCAAAAGTGTAAAGGGTAACAACTACGCCGTTATTTTTTAAACAACTTATATTTGTCGTTTTCTTCATCAATCAATTTTTCGTTATGGGGCCCACACAAATTTTTACCGTCAATCACGAATATTCTAAAGCGGTAAGAATATTCCCAGACCAAATGAATATTCCCCAACAAAATGAATATTTTATAACCACCGCTTATTTAAAATATTTGCGCATTTTACCCATAACTAACCACATTAATCAAATCAACCCTTACTATTTCAAAATAATAAATAGAGGAAAATAAATTTCATTTATTAATTATTTGGGGTCTTACAATTACGGTTATGATTATACCGAATAATCCTTGGTCATAATCATACCAAGTCCATCTATGTACTACGGGCCAAAGATGACTTTCATAACAATATAAGCATGAGGATGATGACAATGACATAATAATTCAATAAAACAAGTTCAAGGATAAATTTTAAAGATTTATAATTTAATTTATCCAGAATTTAATAATATTCAAATTGTCAACATGATACTGCTTTGTGGAGTAAAATTCAAGAATAATATTGTACCAAAAATAATTTGGACCGAAAATGTAAGACCCCAACTTTTATGAATAAAGATGAATTTTCTATAATTATTAGTTTTGAATATTATGGAATGAATTTGATATAATGTTATAGTTGTGGGTAATATTTATAAATTTTGCAAAGTACGTAAGTTGTTATATAATATTCGATTGGTCGGGGGATATTCGTTTTAACAGGGAATATTCGTACGACGACCTAATCATTGGTGAACCCCACAACGAAATTATTGTCGGATTGAGAAAACGACAAAATTTTTTTTATGAAAATAACGGCGGAAGTTTCACAGTTAAGCTAACTGAAACACACGGTGTTAAAAAATACGATAATCGTGTGGTTGCAAGAGTAGCACTACGGTATTTATTATTGATGCTTACGTGAGAAGTCACACAGTTTTGTTCAATTATTGTTTCAGTAATTGTTGCATAGTATCTCACGTTAATTGATTCAATTATTGTCGATATTTATATATTATTAAATCAATAATTGAGATGACGAAGTTATTAATATTATTATTTGTAATATTAACGATGTCTAGAAGTTCTGCCAAGGAGAGGTTTGGTCACCTAATTGCACGCCAATAGGGAGAAATTCTTATTGGAAAGCCCCCTCTTTCTTGGGAACGACCTGGTCGATTAATAGTGTGAATTATAATAATGATGATGAAGTTTTGTTTTATTTGTATTATTAATATAATAAAACAGAAAAGCTTTTTATATAAAATAGCATACTTTTATAAAATTATTCATTTTATTAGACTATAAATAGAATATATTATATTCAATTATGCATAATGTTTTGCATAGTAAAATCTTTTTATATAAAACAAAATACTTTTATAAAGTTATCTGTTTAATTAGATAATAATTAGAATATATTATATTTTATTATGCATAGTGTTTGCATAGTGCTCGCATAGTATTTGCATAGTAAAATCTTTTTATATAAAACAGAATACTTTTATAAAGTTATTTATTTTATTAGATTATAAATAGAATATATTATATTTTATTATAAACCAATCTGGACCGTCCGTTTAAAAGTAAATCAATCTGGACCGTTCAAGAATTAATTCTTATTCAGGTTCTTCTTCTATAATAGAAGCTCATTCCTTCATTATTTCTTACGAATTCACTGAAACTCTAGAGAGAGAAACTATAGAGAGAAAGAAGAAAAGTGTTATGCTACTTCGCCACTTCTATATCCAGTTTCTTCTAAGGTAAGGGATATTATTTGTTGTACTCATAAGGGGTATTATTTCTTTCGTATTCATGAAGAGAACTTCTATTATTCCATTCTTTATTATTACTCGCTGAATAACTTTTGTATCGCGACTACCCTATACTTGGTGAAATTCTTACATTATTCCATTCTATATTATTATGTTGGAATAACTTTATCATACGCTAAATCTGCATATATGGTGAAATTCTTACATTATTCCATTCTTTATTATTACATTGGAACATCCTGCATGCAATGCGTTTACGCATGACTGATTTACATTATTTATTATTACTGTTAGAACATCCCGTCGGTGCAAATTTCTTTGACACGGTTCCGTTATTTATTATTACATTGGAATATCACATGCCGGTGCGTTCTGCATGACTGGTTCCGTTATTTATTATTCTGTTGGAATAACCTGTCTGTGCGGTTTATCGCATGCCTGGTGATTTCTTTTGTTATTCCATTCTTTATTATACTCAGTTGGTTAAAGTTTTAACTTCTATACTCCATGAAATTAATAGAATATCCTTGATATTTGCGCTTCATCCAGTATCTTTTCATGGAAATATTCTTCTGAGCATTCTTAAATTTTACTCTACAAAGAAGTATCATGTTGACAATTTGGACATTATTAGTTCTTGGATAAATTAATTCTTGAACTTGTTTTATTGAATTCTTATATCATTGTCATCATCCTCATGTTTATATTATGTTGAAAGTCATCTGTGGCCTGTAGTGCATAGATGGACTTGGTATGATTATGACCAGGGATTATTCGGTATAATCATGATCGTAATATTACAAATGATGTGGTAAAAGTCCTCATTGTCCCGTAGTGCATTGATGGACAGTTGTTGGCATGATCATGACCATTGATGAATACAAGAATATCCTTAGCCCGTAGTGCATGGATAATTTATGGTTGTGATACTAATGAATATTCTTGGCCATAGTGAAGGGATGATATGGATTATTTATTAAGCTGAGTCCCAACGATAAAAGTGTTGAAAAACCTTTTAAATCATAAAAGATAGTAGATTTTATTCTCTACTTGACTCTTTTAATGGATTGCTTGTTCCGCTGTAGTTAAACTTGATGTTTGTTATATTGTATCAGTTTAACATTGTTGAAGGCTAATGATAATTGTAGACACTCAAAATTTTCTTTTCCTGTTACTAACTATGTAGGAGGGCAAAAACGTCTTTTTCACACTCCAGAGGTAACCCTAGAGGACTACAACATCATTTCCAGACCCCAGAGTTAACCCCGGGAGGTCAAGCCAACCTCAGAGATAACCCTGAGTACATTCAGAGTCAATAGCATGACCATCTCAGAGATAACCCTGGGAAAAACCCGCTACAACTGTGCGAAAACCGGAGATAACCCCGGGTGGGGAAAAATGGTCATTTTGCCAACTTAACTTCACTTCAAATCAAATACACTCATGTCAACTCAAATTGATTCCAAATTGGTCCCACAAGACTCATATCTTAACTTCGGAGCAAAATCTACGCGAAACAGCTCACCGGATTGCCTGACGGGAACCTGGGAATGCTATTTCGGTCATGGACCCATCTTTCTGGAATCAAAAAGGGCAAATCCCATGTCATTGCATAACTCTTGACAAAAGAAATCCGTAGATGGTCTTGTAAACCTCGTTCGGATGCTCGGATTGAAGTTCTGCAAGTTCTAGCGGACATTACATTGCACAAGTGCACGTACTTTGAGATGTCGGGACCCGCGAGACCCAAATGCACCACGACCAGCCATAGGTGTATCATAGGCTGCTGCAGGTACACCTGCGACCATCAGTTCTATATATATGGGGTTTGGGCCAGCCATATTTGCAAGAAAAAAAAGCGAGGAAGCCCTGTCCAATTTGCTTTATACACACCCTATATTGAGTGCTTGCTCGTTTTAAACACCTGTTAGCTAACATACAGTTATAAATTTACCCACGGGAGCTGAGTGTTTGTCCACATAGAGTCATAGAAGTCTACTTTGGCGTTAATCGTAAGCCTTCTTACATTCTATAAAGCTTTCTTCTCATATTATCACACAATCGTTGTACACGTTGAGAATCGTGTGAGTGTGTTTGTCCAACTTCGATCCGTGGTTTTCATTTTTGTGCATATATATATACTTATATATATATGTATATATTTTTATACGGACTAACATTATCGAGTTATGCCTCGATTGAGCCTAGACTTTGGTCTAGAGCGTTTATTGGCTTTTTTTATATATATATTTATATATAAATTGTTGTCAGACTCTGTCTGATGAGCCTAGACTTCAGTCTGGAGCATTTAATTGCTTATATATATATATAAATTGTGGTCAGACTCTGTCTGATGAGCCTGGATTTTACATCCGGTGCGTTTAATTGCTTTTATATATATATACACTTATATATATGACTGTTGTCGGACATATCCGATGAGCCTGGATTTCATATCCGGAGCATTTACTGCTTATATATATATATATATATATATATATTTACATTTCTGTCAGGCCTGGAGTTTCCTCTGTGGCTTTTTACAGCTTTCTTTACATTCCGTCCAACCTGGAGTTCACTTCGTGGCAGTTGATAGCTTTTTACAGCTTTATTTACATTCAAGTCCCGCTTGGAGTTCACTTCGTGGCGGTTGATAGCATTTATTGCTTTATTTATATTTCTGATCCCCCATGGAGTTGCTTCATGGTGGTTGATCATTCACACACACACACACACACACATATATATATATATTTACAGCTTATATATATATATATATATATATATATATATATATATATATATATATATATATATACTTCCATCGCTACGTTCCATACAAATTGCAATATCATGTGAGCCTAGGAATCATGTGATCATAGATTCAGTCTACTGAATCTAGATTCGGTTCCCATGATGGACATTTTTCAGCTGTAAGCAACTTGTACATTATTTACAGTGTCTGAATTTCCTTGGATGACTATAATGCCCAAAAGGAGTTCGACACTGCTGTATATTATTTTCTTGCAGATGCCTCGCATCTCGAAAATAAAAGCAAACAAGCCAAACATTTAGATAATAAAATGGAAGTATCAAAGGCCTCAATTACTATTGAGCACAGGGTTTGAAAACCCTTTTTTTATAAAACCTCATTGCTATATCTTGTTAAAACTGAATTTTTCTATAAATTCAAACCCTTGTATATAGGTACGAACGAGGTACATCACTACTTCCAAATAATTGCACATTGATCCACACACACACACATATTCATATAACAGTTTCTTTGAGAAGTGGCGGTCACCGTGGCAACACGGATGTCAGGGGGTGCCTAACACCTTCCCTCCGCATAACCAAGCCCCCGAACCCTTAATGAATCTCGTTTTCACAAACCCGTTTAGCAGTGTCACATCACTGGGTCAATGTGCAAACCTTTCCGGTTGCGTTGGTGCAACCAGTTAAATACACCAACTGGCGACTCCTAAAGTCAAATCATCGACATTACACATGTCAGACCTTTTTCACTTGTTTTTTCAAACAAATCTCACATTAACATGAGAACACCAAAGAACAAGTAACGAAAAGGGACATCAAAAAATCCCGACGTCGACAGGTGGCGACTCTGCTGGGGACTCCAGTAAGAGGGCTTAAGTCGCTATTACCAGCTTTTCAAAATTATTATATGCTTGTGTGTGAATGTTGCATTTACATTTATGATGAATGTGTACGAATGCATCTTAATTACTGCACTACTAAATATCTATTTGTGATATTAGTGCTTCGCACATGCCATCATTTTTCATAAACGGTGAGACACGTTGTATGTGAATGTATGTTGTGTGGTCCCTCCACCAGGAGGCTATCCTGTCGGTGTTTGATTACTGGACTCGTGGGAAGAATAATTACCCGGGGCTCAGGAAAGGCACCACTCAGATTCGCTCCAGTTGAACGACCGGATTAACTTCCCGTCAAGTAGATTGCGATGATCTGGGAACCTTTATGCCAAAAAGCCGCAAGAGTAACCCTAAGATAGGTTAGCCTCTGATAAACCAAATGCGGAGGAAAGTCTCTTCATGCTTTCCATTTTCAATTACTTGTAAAAGCATTTACTTGTAATTTTATTCCATGTTCATCTCAATGTAATGGAAAATATGAAGAATATGTGAATGCATATTAAGGCTTGACATGTTATCAAATGACATCCATTTTGCAGGATAATATTCCTAAAATGGACATGTTATGATAGCATGTAAAATTTTTATACATTTCCATAAGACTAAACTACATAAGTTTTTGTAGAGAAGCAATTGATCTTGTTTCCCATTCAAAGTCCACAAGGGCATTAAGTCCACAGTCAGATATGGATAAAAGTGCCCAGCCTGATCCTACTCCTGTATCTCGCGAGGAGTTTGAAAGATTAAGTTATCAAATGACAGAGTTTGCTGTTATGCTCAAAGAACTACACCAATCCAGTCAGGGTATCCAAATACCCATCCACCTAAAATCCTCGGCACATGGAGGAATCCAGGGCCAAATAATGCCTACTCAACCAGAGTCATCCACACCAGGGGGCAGTCAGGGTATTGGCAAAAAGATGGAAACCCAGATACCTAAACCTCATTCCAATAAAGAAATCACAAATCTCAGGGATGATCGAGAAACTGGGGATCTAAGAAAGAAACTCCAACAAATGGACGAGACCATCCGGTCAATCAAAGGGACTGGAAATTATGGGAGTGTCACCTACTCAGATCTCTGCATATTCCCAGGGGCTCGATATCCTACCAAATTCAAAGTCCCAAAGTTTGAAAAGTACAATGGGAAAGGCGATGCCTATACGCACCTGAAAGTGTACATTGGCGAACTAGGGTCTTATGTTGAAGATGAAAGCCTCATAATGCAACTTTTTTAAAAGAGTCTCACCGGAGAGGCTAAGGCCTGGTATGCTCGACTTGACAATGCCAAAATCCACAACTGGGAAGAATTGGCCCACACCTTTCTAAATCGATCTGAGTTTTCGATCACAAATGGCGGCGGGATCGATACCAAGTGACTAAAGTCAAAAAGCAAAGTACTGAATCTTTCCGAGAATATGCCTAAAGGTGGAGACATCTCGCAGCGCAAGTCATTCCATCAATGATGGAAACTGAGATGGTAATGACGTTTATTGATATCCAAGAGGCTCTGTACTACGAGAGGATCCTAGCAGGCATAGGAAATCTATTCTCGGAAATGATCAAACATGGCGAAATGGCAGAGATGGGCCTGAAGGCCGGCAAGATTAAAGACTTCACTGCCTTGGAAGCAGTTGCCAAGCATATGATGTAGTAAGTATGCGAGAAGCGATCCCAAGGGGGTTTTGATAAAGACACTAAAGATTTATCCTTGTTATGCGGAAATCTAGTAGAACAAACCCTCTGATCCCCCATTTGGAAAAAGTGAGACAATCGCCATTTCAACAACATCGACATTTAACCAATTCCGGGACGGAAAAAGAAAATTTGAGAGAACGAAAAATCGGTGTTCACTCCACTTAGGCGATTCTCTTGAAAATGTGTTGGCGATATTGATGGATCATAAGCAAATTATCAAAAGCTCCACCTCTGGAACCAGGGAGCAAAAGATTCAATCCAAGCCATAGATTATTGGTCCTTATAGCACAAAATTTAAAATCTGATCGAAAGTGGCAGTATTGTTGTCCAACAACCTGACCAACAAAATGTCAACACCAACCTTCCGTTGCAGCATGATACGGAAGAAGTAAACATGATAGGGTCAGGAAGCGCTGAAATATATCCAATTCATAAGTGCATACAAAGGATAGAAGACTACCCCCAAAGGCACAGAGCAGATGTCCTGAAATGGGAAAACTCGGAGGAGGGTATAATAGTAATGCAAAAGTTAGAGACAATCCAGAACCAAGTAAATCTGCTAGCTAAGCTGATAGTGCGCCAACATCAGGATACGAGGCATTTCTTCACTCAACTATCCGAAGGCCAAGAAAAGGGGGATGATAAAATTGTTAGCAAACCTCGCCAACAGAAAAATTGCTTGGGGGAATGCGAACTCTCAAAGAAGAAAGATCAAACAACCTCCACAAGAGTCTGAAAAATTCACCCCTCTAAGCAAATCCAATGAAGAAATGCTACACTTTCTGATAAGCGAAGGATGGATTACTGAGTTGCTGCCTCCTATAAATCCCAAGATAAAGAGTTATGATTCCACCAAGACATGTCTCTACCATTCTAACTCACTTGGACATATGACTGAGGAATGTTGGTCTTTGCGACATAAAATCCAAGATCAGAGGTGGAACCAGGGAGTCGAGGGGGGGCATATGACCCCCCTAGGTTGAAGCTTTCTTGTCGCCACTGCTTTCTTTTCTTTGCCTTGCTGCACCTTCTCACCTTCTTGACACCCCCATGCCAATTTATAATCGAATTAGGAATCGTAAATCAGCTTTTTTCAACCAATGCACTACCGATGTCTCTGCGGTTGACCAATTTCTGGAGAACAATTCAATTGCGGATTTCATGAGGTTCAAAATGGCTCTGATAATTTTGAATTGCGCAATTTCATTGTTGTTAGCTACTGTAAAAAGTTCCTTGGTCTCTTCTTGACCATTCCTTGGTGATTTTTATTTATTTCTTTTTATACATATATCTCATTCATCAATTTGTCTATATCTCTAATTCTGTTATGTGTTTACCTTTATCAATTGTTTTCAACTTGTAATTTGGAATTAAATGAGAAATTACTTTTGTTTCTTTGTTCTTTTATAATTCAATATATGGTGGTATATAAAAACAATTTTATTTTAATCCACGGAGCTCTTTTATGTTTCAATATGTGGTATATATTCTTTTGTTTTTGTTTCCTTGAGGAATTTAAGGATATCTCATGGCCGAAAAGTCACCCATTTTAAGGTAGGTCATATCCTATAATATAAATGATTTTATGAGAAAAACTGGGTGTAAAAGGGCCATAATTATAAAAATTAGTAAATGGTTGTGTGGTCGATTAAACAAATGTCATTTTACCAACTTATTACCATAGGGAAAAGGAAATAAGACCATAGTATTTTTATTTATTTATTTTGTATCTCTGTCATGTCTGAGAAAGAAGAAAATGAGAAGCCAGACTGTCTGTTTCATAAGGGGAAAATCAAATTTATTATAGCCATGTTCAATTCACAAAACGCAACCCATCAGTGTGATTTTCATTTACCTTATAATCCTAGAAGTTTTAAATGGTTGAAAGTTCTAATTTCTCGGTTGTTTGCTTATGAAAATCTTATATGACCATGTTGAGCCGCTTCAAACTCTTTAATGGTTGAAAGTTTTAAATAATTGTGATCAATCTGGGTCAAAATCAAACCCAATGACCTTAACTCCGCTCCCTCGCCGTTGCAACCTACACGTCGCTGCTCTGGACCTTCGGTAACCACCCTCAAATTTTGTTCTAGTTCCGCCACTGTCCAGGATATCATTTAAAATGAAGAGCTGAAGATAGAATTCCTCATGACCAGAAAAGGCGAAAAGGAAATAAAAAGCTTAATATGTCCATTCGAGACAGGCAGTTCAGAGGAGGTAAAAGCCATAAGCTCCGATCCTGGCAAAACACAAGATGGAATGATCCTAATGCAGGAAATGACAGAGGAGACACAAGAATCCTCAAAGGATATTCCTCCGCCAACATCAAACATCTTCTGGTCCAAAGATATAAACCACGTTCATGATTTTATCACCTTGGATGATGAGGAGGAAATACTAATCATGTCCAAGGAAGGAAAAGCCAAAAGGGAAAATTCCTTGCAAGAAATGTGACGACAGTTAGAGGCAGATTTCATGGTCGAATCCTCTCAAGCCCAGGAAAAGCGTGAAGGAACAGATGGTGAGGTTTTTGGGGAAACCAACCCATCAAAGAATCAAGAGTTCATACCTTTTTACGATGGGTCCAACTCAAGCATCCCTGAGGAATGTACTAAATCAGGAAGCGATCAAGTTATGACCATAAGTGAAGACATTCAAAACCAAGTAACCTCTGTCGCGAGCCTTGAAGGCAAAATAGACACTGACGATTGGACTATCAGGCCTCAACTAGCCAAAAAGATGTAGATCTAGGGGATAAAGTTGCGAGTTCCAGAAGATGTTGGGACGGTATCACTTCCTTCGTAGTATGCTTTTTATTTTCCATGTATAGAAAAAAAAAGAAAATAAAAGAAAAAAAACAAAAGAAAAGAAAAAAACAAAAAAAAAGAAAAAAAAAGAAAAAGAAAAAAGAAAATAAAAATAAAAATAAATCAAAAATTAAATCATTCAGGTTTTAGCTCATCAAGCCTAAACTACGAAAGACCTGATCTCCCCTCTTCAATGGGAGTACGTAGGCAGCCATTTATGGTGCGGTCAAACCAAACAAAAACCCAAAAAACCCAAACCAAACACTTCTCAAACCAAACACTTCTCAAACAAACACTTCTCAAACAAACGCTTCTCAAACAAACACTTGTCAAACCGTTTATCTTATCAAGTAGGAACTACGCATACCTGATCTTCCACACTCACGGGAGTACGTAGGCAACCACCAATGGTGCGGTCTGACCCTCAACAGAAACGTCCAAATCCAAATGTCGATCCCAAGAACGACCCTCCAAGTCAGCGACCTATGTGGAGAAGACCCAACAACACTGCAATGTCATTCCATCAAATCTGGCACAAATCCCAGAAAGGAAGAAACAACAATATGCCAAGACAACCAACAGTGAGGACCTACAAAGATTTGACACCCTTAATCACGAGTCTTCATCAAATCAGAAGAAATTCAAGACCGATTGCAATAACAAGTCAGGAATAATGATTGAAGGCATCAAAACCCAAGTCCTATACTTGTTCACCATCTGCATACGAGAAGAAAAAAGTCTCTTGCGATCTCGACATCTTATTAGCCCATCCATCAAGTGACTATCCCGACGACAAGCAAAGTGAGGGCAATTTCAAAATCGACGACTGACCGATATTGCGACCACTACTGACAAGACTTGGGAAATCTCGAAATAGCGACAACTCAACACCGGGGCATTTATCAAACATCCTAAAGAGGAAAATGCCCCGATCGACACCATCAACATGGTCCATCATCATCAAAGCTTCCTCGCGTCATCACTCATTAGTGATTTGGATATTACTCATTTGCGACTTCATCAACAAAGAGAGTTTCGTATGAATCCACGACATCAATATCTCGAAAGAATTTGGGGCATTTTTCGATTCCAGAAAAGCGAAGGATTTTAAGGCGGGATCAAGACTCTCATCAAAAAGAAGGAAAACTCCTGAAAGAAATCATGGCGACATTAGCGTGGCTCTACGAAAGAAGGGGCAAATTCTCAAAAAGTTCTTAACTCAAGGCCAACGACAAAAGGTCTGGAAAATGAAATCTACATTGACAAATGTGTTAATTTGCGTCAAATCCTCATAAATTGAGGCCTCTACACTGAAGTTCAAAAGTTCGACAACAAAAGAGCGAGCTACACCCTCCAGGGATATCAACGGTATTCGGTCATCGATTCGGTAAGATTCTGAATCAAATATTCAAGAAGCGGGGCACGGACGCCAATAGTGAAAGGAAACTCCAAATCACCTCAAAAAGGGTGAAGCGCTACATCAACGTACATTTCTATCAAGCGTAACATCAAGTTGAGTCTGGCGAAGCGAACCTTTGAATATACTTCAGCGAAGGTATCGGAAGATCCGGTATTCAAAACCATTATCCTCAATTCAGCGCGACATCAAGACAGTTTTGTGATGAAAGTTTTGAATACCACCGTTCGAGTGAGAACCAAAATAATTGGGCAATAACAACATGTTCAACTACCAACATGGTAGGCACTGTTGTAAACTACCAGCGTATACATCGGGAAGGTCTGGTGATTTCAGAACGTCATCCCCATCAGAGATGTGGAAAACATCTCAACTTATCTTCATCAAATAAGCGTCAACGATTAAATGCCAAACCATTGGAGTCAACACCAGCATAGGCATCAACAATGATCGGTAAAGGTAAAGCGATTTGCAAAAACATTTTTAACATGCATTATAACTTCATTACATTACGATTTGCGATCTGCGATTTGCAATATGCGAAATGCGATGTGCAATTTGTGAAATGCGATTGGCCAAATGCGAAAAGAGAAATGCGAAGTGCGAAATGCGATGTGCGATTTGCGAACTGTGATTTGCGAAAATATTTTAACATTCATCATAACATTCATTACATTGTGATTTGCATCATCAAGAATACCTTGTCATATTTGAAGTGTCTACTAATCTTTATCATGTCCATTCCATTCCATTGCATGAACATTATAAAGAGGGGCATCTATAGACACTCGAAATTTTCTTTTCCTATTACTAACTATACAGGAGGGCAAAAACATCTTTTTCACACTCTAGAGGTAACCCTGGAGGACTACAACATCATTTTCCGACCTCGAAGTTAACCCTGGGAGGTCAAGCTAACCTCAGAGATAACCCTGAGTACATTCAAAGTCAACAGCATGACCATCTCAGAGATAACCCTGGGAAAAACCCGCTTCTGATTATGCAAAAGGAGATAACCCGGGAGGCAAAATGGTCATTTTGCCAACTCAACTTCACTTTAAATCAAATACACTCATGTCAACTCAAATCGATTCCAAATTGGTCCCACAAGACTCATATCTTAACTTCGGAGCAAAAATTATGTGAAACAGCTCACCGGATTGCCTGACGGGAACCCGGGAATGCTATTTCCGTCATGGACCCATCTTTCTGGAATCAAAAAGGGCAAATACCACGTCCTTGCGTAACTCTCAACAAAATCAGTCCAAAGATGGTCTTGTACACCTCATTCGGATGCTTAGATTGAAGTTCTGCACGTTCGAGCGGACATTACATTGCACGAGTGCACATACTTCGAGATGACGGGACCCGCGAGTCCCGGATGCACCATGACTAGTCGCAGGTGTATCAGAGGCTACTGCAGGTACACCTGCGGCCATCGGTTCTATATATATAGGGCTTGGGCCAGCCATATTTGCAAGAAAAAAGGCGAGGAAACCCTGTCCAATTTGCTTTATACACACCCCATATTGAGTGCTTGCTCTTTTTAAACACCTGTTAGCCCACATACAGTTATAAATTTACCCGGGGGAGCTAAGTGTTTGTCCACAAAGAGTCATAGAAGTCTACTTTGGCAGCCCACTATAAGCCTTCTTACATTCTATAAAGCTTTTTTCTCATATTATCACACACTGTTGTACACGTTGAGAGTCATGTGAGTATGTTTGCGGACTTAGTCTCGTGGTTTTCATTTTAATCTCGTATATATATACTTATATATATGTATATATTTTATCTTTTACTAACATTATCGAGTTATGCCTCAATTGAGCCTAGACTTCGATCTGAAGCGTTTATTGGCTTTTATATATATATTTATATATAAATTGTTGTCAGACTCTGTTTGATGAACCTAGACTTCGGTCTGGAGCATTTAATTGCTTATATATATATAATATACTTATATATATAAATTGTGGTCGAACTACATCGATGAGCTGAGATTTTACATCCTATGCATTTAATTGCTTATATATATATATATATACTTATATATATGACTGTTATCGGACATATCCGATGAGCCTGGATTTCATATCCGGAGCATTTACTACTTTTATATATATATATATATATATATATATATTACATTCTGTCGGGCACTGAGTTTCCTCCTCCGTGGCTTTTCTGACTTTCTTTACATTTAAATCTACACGGAGTTCACTTATTGGCGATTGATAGCTTTTTACGACTTTATTTACATTCAAGTCCCTTTGGAGTTTTCACTTACGTGGCGGTTGATATCATTATTGCTTTATTTATATTTTGATCCCCATGGAGTTGCTTCGTGGTGGTTGATCATGCACATATATATATTTACTGACTTATATATATATATATATATATATATATATATATATATATATATATATTTATTCGCTTTCCATACAAATTGCAGTATCATGTGAGCCTAGGAATCATGTGATCACAGATTCAGTCTACTGAATCTAGATTCGGTTCCCATGATGAACATTTTCCAGCTGTAAGCAGCTTGAACATTATTTACTGTGTCTTAATTTCCTTGGATGGATGTCATGCCCATAAGGAGTTCGGCACTGCTGTATATTATTTTCTTGCAGATGCCTCGCATCTTGAAAATAAAAGCAAACAAGCCGAACATTTAGATAATAAAATGGAAGTATCAAAGGCCTCAATTACTATTGAGCACAGGGTTTGAAAAACCTTTTTTTATAAAACCTCATTGCTATATCTGGTTAAAACTGATTTTTTCTATAAATTTAAACCCTTTTAAACTGAATTGTTCTGTGGCAGTGTTTGAAAATGGCATTTGAGAATGTTGAGAACATCAATGGAGCACAGGAGACCGTTGAGTCTCTACAGATCAATAATCAGGATAATGTGCATCAGGAAGGCGACAATCCTCAGGCAAACAACAACACTGACTAGATGATGAACGATGGAATGTTCAGAGGCTTTATGCAATTCATGCAACATCAGGCAAGAGCGGCTCATGTCCAAAATGCGGTGTGGAAACACCAGCAACTCTCGAGACGATCACCATTAAGCGATTCAAGGAACCCAGGACCATCGAGTTTTTAGAGAGCCAAAAACCACTTAAAAGCGGAGCGTGGATAAAGTAGATCTGCAAGATATTTGATGTCTTGGGATGCTCCGAGGAGAAAAAGGTTCCCTTTGCCACCTTCATGTTGCGTGTAGAGACAAATTACTGGTGGGAATCTGTAAAACGTACTTAACCTAACGCACTGAAGATGACTTGGGAGAAGTTCCAAGAATTGTTCAACGACAAGTACTTTCTCGAAAGTATTAAATCACATGAAAGAGGTAGAGTTCATCAAGTGGAGCAAAACAACATGGCCGTGTCGTCGTGAAGTGCGAAGCCAAGTTCATGGAGTTCTCCTAGGTTTTGCGTCCCATTTGGTTGATAATGAGGAGAGAATGACGCGAATGTTTCTAAGAGGTTTGAAACCAGAGATACGTCAATATCTTATCTCTCATAAAGCGTGTTTGTATTCGGATGTTATTAATAGGGCTCGGTTATTGGAGCGCGATAATGAGTTAACCTTGACCAAAGAGAAGCGGTGAAACGACAAAATGATAATACTAGTGATAGCGATCATCGATCACGGTGACAAATAAGCGTGGAGGAATCAACATGCGAAATGGTAACCACTTCGGTGGTAATCATGGCCAAAACAATAAGAATGGACATTTCAAGAAGAGGAGATTCAACAATGATGGAAAGACGTCAGCACCAACACCCTTTGTTAAGGAAGGAGAACGACCACCTATCATATGCTCCAAATGTGGAGGGGAGGGACACATCGGTCAAAGCTATGCGATCTTGAGTCCAAAGCATGTTATAATTATGGAAGAGAAGGTCACCTAGCCCGGGTTTTTTCGTTCGTGAAGACAAGTTCAAACTAGGATGGAGGCACCAAAGGGCGTCCCGGAAAAGTCAAAGCCCGGTCAAGGGAGAGCGTTTGTCGTGACCTCCTAGAAAGCAAGGAACGAGAATGAGGTCATCACGGGTAAGCTTATCATAAATTCTAGCGAAGTATATACCTTATTTGATACTGGGTTCTACCCATTCTTTTATTTCTCCTACTTGCGCTCAACGTTTAAATTTGACTCGGAGAAAATTAGACTTTGACTTATCTGTTGAAACTCCGTTGGGAGAAACCTTCATTACATCCTTTGTTTATAAGTCTTGTTTGGTTCAAATCGGTACCCTCACATTACCTGTCGATCTTATTTCATTGAAAATACTTGCATTTGACGTAATTCTAGGGATTGATTGGTTAACTACTCATCATGCAAAATTAATTGTTTTTGTAAGGTTGTTAGCTTTCATATTCTAACCAACCTATTATGCGAATTCAAGCAACCAAACCATTAAAATCAATCACTGTTATCTCAAGCCATAAAGCTATTCGTTTATTGAAAAATAGATGTCAAGCTTTCTTAGCTAATGTCACGGATCTAAACAAAAATACGTCAGTTTTGAATGATATTTCTATTGTTAATAAATTTCCAGACGTATTCCACGAAGAACTTCAGCCTACTCTCCCGGCGTGAAATTGAATTTTGTATCAACCTTGAACACAGTACAAAACCCATTTCCAAAGCCCCATATCGAATGGCTCTATTGAACTTGAGAATTAAAGACCCAACTGTAGGAATTGTTAGACATTGGCTTTATTTGTCCTAGTACTTCTCCTTGGGGTGCTCCTGTTCTATTCGTGAAGAAGAAAGATGGGAGGATGCGACTTTGTATTGATTATTGGGAGTTGAATCATGTCACCATCAAAAATAGGTACCCATTGCCACGTATTGATGACCTGTTTGACCAGTTGCAAGGTGCCAAATTTTTTTCAAAGATTGATCTTCGTTCCGGATATCACCAATTGAAGATTAGAACCGATGACATTCCAAAGACGGCTTTCAGAACTCGGTACGGGCATTATGAATTCCTAGTCATGTCTTTTGGATTGACTAATGCTCCTGCTGCCTTCATGGATATGATGAACCGAGTATTCAAGGAATATTTGGATCACTTTGTGGTCGTCTTTATTAATGACATCATTATTTATTCCAAAAGCCGTGAAGATCATGAGCAACACTTGAGGCTGATACTCCAAAAGCTTCGTGAATATAAGCTTTATGCCAAGTTAAAGAAATGCGAGTTCTGGCTTGAGGAAGTAGCATTCCTTGGGCACGTAGTATCAAGTCATGGAATATCTGTTGACCCAACAAAGATTGAAGCTATTCAAAGCTGGGAGCAACCTAAATTAGTGACCGAAGTACGTAGCTTTCTCGGCTTAGCTGGTTATTATCGGAGATTCGTAGAAGGGTTTTCTCGAATCGCTACTCCCTTAACTCAGCTGACTCGGAAAGATACAAAATTCGGTTAGAACGAGGAATGTGAGAAGAGTTTTCAAGAACTCAAAAGGAGACTCATTTCAGCACCTGTTCTGACAATACCATCTGGTTCGGAGGGATTTATCATCTACAATGATGGTTCGGGCAAAGGGTTAGGATGTGTTCTCATGAAATATGGGAAAGTCATAGCCTATGGCTTTCGGTAACTCAAAAAATATGAGAGGAATTATCCTACTCATGATCTAGAGTTGGCAGTTGTTGGCTTCGCATTTAAAATTTGGAGGCATTACTTGTATGGGGAGAAAGTGAAGATCTTTACGGATCATAAAAGCCTCAAATATTTCTTCACTCAAAAGGAACTCAATATGCGACAACGACGTTGGCTTGAACTGTTGAAAGATTATGATCATACCATCCAATACCATCCTAGAAAGCAAACGTGGTAGTCATAATATTTCTGCATTATTTGTTGAAGGCTAATGATAATTTATTCTGCATTATCTTAGTCGTAATATTTCTTACTGGGCTAGTTGACCTCACCTTTTACTTTCATTGTTCTCTTGAGGAAATGAGAGCGTGGCGAGGGGACTAGTCGAGGGAGCGGGTGATGGTCTAGATAATAGCATTAGTAGTCCTCACTATTCTGTTAAATAGAGTGATAATAAATGTAATGAGGACTCAATTGAGTGTGGATATTATCTAGATGACAATATTTGTATTAAAACTCACAACATATGTTTTGTCGTATTTTACACGACTATTGTATAATTAAGTTGTATTTGAATTTTGTACTATGTATTTGGCGACTCAAGATGTGTGATGTATACTTATTTTGGGGGCATCACAGAAAACGAATCAATTTTTATCATGAATAGTACCCCAGGTGAATAATACTCGAGTGAATAGTATCCCGTGAATAGTACTTCATGAATAGTAACTCGTGAATAGTACTCCAGCATGAATAAGTTAAAACTTTATCAAGAATACTCAGAATAATATTTCCATGAAAAGATATTGGATGAAGCACAAATATCAAGGATATTCTACTAATTTCATGGAATATAGAAGCCAAAACTTTAACTAAATGAGTATATTATCGTGTGACATACGACAAAACATAAACTAAGAGTTTTAAAACGAATATTGTCTTCTAGACAGTATTCAACTCAAAAAGAGTCCTCAATACATTTATTATCATATTATTTCATAGAATAGTGAGGACTACTAATGCTATCATCTGGACCGTCACTCCGTTCCCCGACTAGTCCTGGCTACGTTCTCATTTCCTGAAGAGAACAATGAAAGCAAAAAGGGTGAGCTCAGCTAGCCCAAAGAAATATTATGACTAAGATAATGCAGAATAAATTATCCTTAGCCTTTAACAGTATAACGACTGATAGAATATAATAGACAACAAGTTTTAGATCAACAATTGCAGCAGAATAAGCAATCCATTAGAAGAGTCAAGTAGAGCGTAAAATCTACTATCTTACATAATTTAAAAGATTTATCATCAATTTTATCGGCTTGAGACTCGACAATAAATAATCCACATCATCGAATCATTCACCTTTACGGGCCAGGATATTTTTAATATCACGACCATGAATTATCCTTGCACTACGGGCCAAAGATAATCGTGTTTTCATCAACGGTCATAATTATGCCATAAAACAATTCATCTTTGCACCCTTGGCCGAAGAGAATCCATGACCATAATCATACCAAAAACTGTCCATCAATGCACTACGGCCCAATGAGGACTTTTATCATATCATTTGTAACATTACAGTTATGATTATACCGAATAATCCTTGGTCATAATCATACCAAGTCCATCTATGTACTACGGGCCAAAGATGACTTTCATAACAATATAAGCATGAGGATGATGACAATGACATAATAATTCAATAAAACAAGTTCAAGGATAAATTTTAAAGATTTATAATTTAATTTATCCAGAATTTAATAACGTTCAAATTGTCAACATGATACTGCTTTGTGGAGTAAAATTCAAGAATAATATTGTACCAAAAATGATTTGGACCGAAAACAAATCAATTTTTATCATGAATAGTACCCCCGGGTGAATAATACTCGAGTGAATAGTACCCCCTGAATAGTACTTCATGAATAGTAACTGGTGAATAGTACTCCAGCATGAATAAGTTAAACTTTATCAAGAATGCTCAGAATAATATTTTCATGAAAATATACTAAATGAAGCGCAAATATCAAGGATATTCTACTAATTTCAAGAAATATAGAAACCAAAACTTTAACCAAATGAGTATAGAATGAAGATCAAAACATGGATACAATCAATGATAGTTACCATAATAGACATCTTAGACGAAAAAGAGAAAATTTTATTTTTTGGTGAATAGTGCCGTATTTGTGAATAGTGTAAATGATAAGTGAATAGTCTTAGTATCGTGAATAGTAACCCTAACACAAAAAGGTAGAAATTCCACAATAAAATTCATATCAATATTTCGGCATAATGATATTGAAAAAAATAATATCATTTACGAAGAAAATAACATCCCTTACCTCAAAATAACAGTAGTTCTGATCGGAATATCGGATGTAAAGCCGAAGGAAATTTGCACTGAATAGAAACTCTCAAAGTATCTAAATACTCACAAAAAAGCATTTCGATAATATAAAGAGAAATAAAACTTGTTTTACGGTGTGATTTTCAATTCTAACCTAAGCGCTTTATTTATAGGAAAATGCTTTAGAAACATACATAGGAGACTAAATAATAAAATAATATTATTATTATTTCTACGCATGCATGCTTTGAATAAAATTCAGTCACCATAAGTGGGGCCCACCGTCGATCACCTCTTCCCCAACAACCAAAAGTGGGGCCCACCTATAATTTAAATAAAAACATTTTAATTTCTGAAACTTCAATAATTCATAATAAATAGCCTTTTTATCAAAAAAATATGAATTTTATATCCATTCCACACGAAATCGAATTTTCTACAACTTTGCAGAATAAAGTTTTTCCAAATTCCAAACAGAAAATATTCGAAATCCACAAACGGACGATTTTCAATACCTCTTAAAATTCATAACAAATTATACGTTAATTTTTAATGGTTCCAAATTTGTGGACATATACTCAACTTATATATGCATAACATATCCAAAAATCACAACGATCCAACGGTTTGGATTAAAATTATAACTCACATGATAGAGCTTTAAAAACACGTATTTGAGTTTTAATACCTCCAATCAAACAAAATCTTGATAAAATACCTCAACATTAATTCCTTCAATTATAACCACATAAAATAAATATTTTCCTATCTATCATTTATGTCCACATAAAATAAATATTTCCTTATCATATAAATCAATAATTAATTATTCACAAATAATATTACAGAATCACAATAATGACAACCAGGCCGTTCCCAGGAAAGAGGGGGCTTTTCGATAAGGATTTCTCCTTACTGGCGCGCAATTAGGTGAATAAACCTCTCCTTGAGAGAACTTTCTAGACATTGCCAATAATGCTATCTAATAATATTATTCAAATAATATGAATTATTGATTTGATAATGGGAAATACTGTGCAGTGATATTTATTGAAACAACAATAATATAAAATATCAACGCAGCAATTATTGAATCAATAAAATAAAATATTGAACAATAATTACTGTAACAATTATTAAGTAAAACTGAGTGACTTCTTACGTAAGCACCAATAATCAATACCAAGTGGTAATATGCAACCACGCGTATTACTGTACTTTTACTACCGGGTAGTTCAACAGTTAACGGTAAAACTTCCGCCGTTATTTTCCTAAAAAGATATTTCTGTCATTTTCTTATTTCGACAATAATTCCGTTGTGGGGTCCACCAATGATTGTGCCATCGTACAGATATTCCCCGATAAAAAGAATATTCCCTGACCAATTGAATATTTTATAACCACTTACTTACTTTTCAAAATTTATAAATATTATCCACAACTATAACATTATCTCAAATCCACACCATAACATAAAAAAATATTTCGAGAAAATTAAATATTTATTAATAAAATTTGGGGTCTCACATAGTATATATATTTGCTTCAACAGTTGGAATGCAAGCAAAGTGGCATTCTGAGATGAAGCTGCGTGATTACTAACCACAAGGATAACTTGTCTAGATAAGTTTCCCTGTCAATTGGGAGCCACTTTGGAAATTGTCGTAGAGAATTGAGAATTTTAATTCATTTCAATTCAAGGAGTAGAAAAAGAATCCATGAAACAGTGAACCAAATTTCACAGATTACAGATATGAGCCATAATGCATAAGCATCATCTATAGGATGCATTACACGGTAGTGGAAAAAAAATCTAACAACAACAAGACGAATTAAGATAATCATTCGGTAAAGGTTTATCTGGCTTGATGAAATAGATATTTTCTCGATAAAGGTCGTCTTGCCTCATCCATCCTGATCAAACAATACCAATGTAATTCACCATTAATAAATTTTACGAGTTTCAACAACTCAAAAACACATGATTCTAAAAAAGGTAAAAGGAAAAATATTGTGCGAACCACATAAGTAATCATCTAAAAAAGCAAATTCAGTCATATAAAGCCATGACCATATAATTGATGAACTAAAATTATAATGCGTCTTTGTAAGTATGAAAAGTCTACTCTATCATGAAAATGGTTCACGCCAGAAGAAAAGTGGTAAACAATTTACAGAGTTGAAAGCTTTGTTAGGATGAATAGTGTAAAACATTTTGTGTGCAACCAATAATCAAAAAATGCAGAAAAATTTTTACATCAATATTATTTGATGATTTCACTTTAACAGTTCTTACTTCATAGGGATCGGGGAGAAGTCATCATTATGGGAAAAGCTTACAATGATAGATCGTATCCGTCTCTATCGTAATCCCAATCTTTGCCACCATTTTCACTCTTCATCATTTGTAGCTTGTCCTGCTTATATTTCCAACTCTTCATCCTCTCCTTCCAAGCTACGCTTCCATAGCCATAAGCAGCCAAATCCTTAGAAGGATCCATAGATATAGGTTGCACTGTAAATATAACGAAGAGGAACTTGAGGCAGAGGTGTATCTAAACCATTAAGAGACATATTGGGTTCATAGGAGCTGCCATAGCTCATGTGGCGACCCGTGACCACAAGAAAAATCCGACCTCAAAAAGGGCATAATGGGAGTCGTGTCCGAAACCCTCCCACCATCATAAAAATTGAACTCATTGTCCACATCATCGATATCATCTTCTTCTTCATCCCCATTCACTCAAGCGCATCCCCACACAAATTCACATTTCCACATGACATCTCCAAGTGTTGTACTGAACATAAAATTAATTGTTCTAGTATTTTGTATTTATTTACCTTGAGAGACGTTTATAGCGAGTTTTGCCTTTGAGGACGGACTTGATTGCCTTCACGGCGCTTCGTACTCATAAGAAGTTAAAAGAAACCAGGGAAGGTACATTCATTGCGAGCCATAAATAACTCTCCATCGGCGGTCATCCCAACATCATCCCCATGAATCTAGCAGGATCATCACAGCCTCCCCTGCAAAGAAGGCCTTTCGTTCTTTGTATGGTGCGAACGAGAGATTAGTTATGGAGTAGAGAGAGAAGGAAGAGACTAGTTAAAATACCAAGCTTACCCTTTGTATTAGATTTACTGACCTTAATGGAATTATTTTTAATTAGGTTAAGTCATAATAGTGTGCCTTTTATTCAGCATAAGTGAAGTTTAGGGTGTACTTAGACACGTTTTTCAGTTTTGGGTGCAAAAATCAATAGTGATGTAAAGTTTAGGGTGCATTTTATCTTTTAGTCCTAAAGATAATATAGTGCGTTCTGACCGACAAACGCATCAAATGTTATTACTGCAAGTGCTCTCACTACTGATAACCAAAGAAACCTATAGCTTGAGGCTATAGAAGATAAAGTAAGCATTCTGACAACTTAGACGGGCGAAATGACTAAATAACTCAAATCTATGCTCATTAAAAATATTTTAGAAGATCACTAAACACTAATAAAAGGTATTTAAATTAATTTAAAAACATTTTTACTTGAGATAATTAGTAATTGGTACGTGTCAGTAATTAGTTAAAGCTATGTTTATTTTTATACTTGAGATAAGACTGTAAGACCTCGAATTTTATGAAATAAAAATATTCAATTTTTCTTATAATTAATTATTATTCTATTCGATAAATGGTTAAATTGATAAAAGGTTAAAGTGAAGGGTAATATATGAAAATTTTACAAAGTAAGCAAGTTGTCATAAAATAATCGTTGTGTCGGGAAATATTCGTTTGGTCGGAGAATATTCTTTTTGTCAGGGAATATTCGCACGGCGATGCAATCATTATTGGACCCCACAACGGAATAATTGTCGGATATAGAAAGCGACAGAAATAACCTTTTTATAAAAATAACGACAAAACTTTTACTGCTTAAACCATTTGAAATACACCAGTGATAAAAAAACGATGTCTGGCGTTGTTGCACAATAGCACACGGTATTGCACAGTATCTCTGATTATTGATGCTTATGTAAGAATTCACTCAGTTTTATTCAATTATTATAACAGTAGTTGCTACATAGTATCTCATATTATTGATTCAATTATTGTCACAGTATCATTTGCACAATATTTTATATTTTTAAATCAATAATTGAGACAACACATTCATTCATATTATTATTTGCATTATTGATAATGTCTAGAAAGTTCTATCGAGGAAAGGGGTTAGATTATTTAATTACGCGCCAATAAGGAACAATCCTTATCAGAAAGCCCCCTCTTTCCTAGGAATGAATTGGTTGTCAATATTGTGAGTTATAATATTAATGATGAATAATTGTTAAAAGATTAAAAATGTGTTTATTGAAGATAAATGATTTGTAGTAAATATTTATTTAATTTTTGATATAAATAGAGGGGTTTTTCATGAGGCGTTTGTTGTAAGTTTGACTTATTATTCCATGGGGAGATGTACTAATTTTTTAGACCGTCGATTGTGGTTTTAATAGTAAATCAATATGGACCGTCAGTTGTGGTTTTGATAGTAAATCAATATGGACCGTCAATTGTGGTTTTAATAGTAAATCAATATGGACCGTCCGTTTTAATAGTAAATCAATCTAAACTTTCCGTGGATCACTTACTATTTAGTCCATTCTCCTATAAATAGAAGCTTATTTTTTCTTTCATTCTCACCAATTCACTAAGACTCACAAGAGAAACTATAAAGATAAACTATAGATAGATAATAAGAGAGAAATAAGAAGAATATTCTGCCACTACACTATTGCAGTATCCAATCTTCTACTAAGGTAAGGGATGTTATTTTTCGTATAGTAAGGGATGTTATTTTTCGTATAGTAAGGGATGTTATTTTTCATATGGTAAGGGTTATTATTTTCCGTATGGTAAGGGATGTTATTTTTTGTATGATAAGAGATATTATTTTTCATATTCATTCTTTATTAATCTATGCATGGTGAATAACCCTTCCTATTCATTCTTTAATCTATGGAAATAACCTGTCTATGTGGATTACCGCATGCATGGTGAATAACCCTTCGTACTCATTCTTTATTTGTGGAAAAGATCTGTCTACGCAAATTACCGCATGGCGGGTGAAAATCCATTTGCAGTTTCGTATATTATTTTGTTTCATATTCCTAAATCTAAACTTACTATGGTAAATATTTGTTTTTATAATCCCTAAAATTAGTAGAATATCCTTGAGTTTTGCTCTTCATCTAGTATCGTTTCATTGGAATATTTGTCTGAACTTTTTTTTATTAAATTTCAATATTTTCATTCGGGTACTATTCACTCGGGGTGCTATTCACGGGTTACTATTCACTCGGGATAATATTCACGGGGTACTATTCATTCATGTACTATTCACTTAGGGTAATATTCATGGGGTAATATTCACGACAAAATTGGTTTCTTTTCTATACAAATTATTTTTGATACATGAATATCATTATTGAATTTTACTCCACAATTAATTATCATATTGACAATTTGAACATTCTTGAACTCTGGTTAAATTGAATTATAAATCTCTATTGTTTATCCTTGATCTCACATTATTAATTCCTTATATCATTGTCATCATCTTCATGCTTATATTGTAGTAAAAATCATCTTTGGCCCGTAGTGCATAGATGGACGGTTGATTGGTATGATTATGATCAGGAATTGTGTATTGGTATAATCATGACCTGTAATGTTACATACAAATGATGTGGTGAAATTCCTTTTTGGCCCGTAGTGCAAAGATGGACTGTTGATTATTAATTTTACAGTTGTATATCTTTGGCCCGTAGTGCAAAGATGGAATATTGATTTGTATGATTATGACCAAGCATTATGTATTGGTATAATCATGACATGTAATGTTACAGATAAATGATGTACTGAAAGTCCTCTTGGCCCATAGTGCAAAGATTGTAAGACCCCGAATTTTATGAAATGAAAGTATTCAATTTTTATAATTATTATTCTATTTAGTAAATGGTTAAATAGATAAAAGTACAGTAATATGCGTGGTTGCACAGTGGCACACGGTATTGTACAGTATCTTTGATTATTGATGCTTACATGAGAAGTCACTCAGTTATACTCAATTATTGCTACAGTAATTCCTCCATCATATCTCTCATATTATTGATTCAATTATTGTCACAGTATCATCTGCATAATATTTTATATTATTAAATCAATAATTGAGACGACAAAGTTATTCGTATTATTATTTGTAATATTGACGATGTTTAGAAAGTTCTGTCGAGGAAAGAGGTTTGGTCACCTAATTCCGCCCCGATAGGGAGAAATCCTTATCGGAAAGCCCCCTCTTTCCTAGGAATGATCTGGTTGTTAAATATTATGAGTTATAATATTTATGATAAATAAGTTCGTGTTGATTAAAGATTAAATTGATATTTCCATTGTGTTGGGATTATTAGTGTTAGTAGAAATCGACATCTACTCCGATAATAATATATGTGTGGAGGTTATATTGACCAATCGGGTAATTAATCGCATAAATGAGCAATTAATTGCTATTAATTCACATGCTTATAACTATTTATCCACATGTGTGTACTATTGATTCATATGCATGTACTATTAGGGGAGGTGGTGCAAGATTGATAATACTTGCATGACTAAATTAAAAATGAAGGTATAGATGAAGGTACTATACTATAATTATTTTTTCACATGTATAGAACTATTGAATCACATGATTGTACTATTGATTCACATGATATACTATTAGGGGAGGTGGTGCAAGTTTGATAATACTTGCATGACTAAATTAAAAATGGAGGTATAGACGAATATATTATACTGTAATATTTTGAGCTCCAAAACATGCAATTATCGAAACTATGTTTTCTTATAAATAGAAGCTCATTCTTCCTTTATTCTCACTAATTCACTAAGAGTCACAAGAGCAATTATAGAGAGAGAAGCTATAGAGAGAGAAACTATAGAGAGAAAGAAGAAGAGAAGTCTGCTACTTCACTATTTTAGTATCCAGTCTTCTTCTGAGGTAAGGGGTATTATTTATTTCATATTATGAAGAGATATTATTTTTCGTATTCGTATGAATATTATTTTCGTTCAATATTCGTAAGGAATATCATCTTCGTTCAATATTCGTAAGGAATATCATCTTCGTTCAATATTCGTAGGAATATCATCTTCGTTCAACAGTCGTAAGGGTTATTATTTCTTTCGTATTTTTAAGGGATGTTATTTTCTTCGTAAATGATATTATTTTTTTCAATATCATTATGTCGGAATATTAGTATGAATTTTATTGTGGAATTTCTACCTTTTTGTGTCGAGGTTACTATTCACTCTAGTATTATCCACTCAGGAATTTGGGGCACTTTTCGTGCCATAGTTCTATTCACGGGTTACTATTCACTCTAGTATTATTCACTCGGGTATTCGGGTACTTTTCGTGCGAGAGTACTATTCATGGATTACTATTCACTCGATTACTATTCATTCTAGTATTATTCACTCGGGTATTCGGGACACTTTTCATGTCAGGTTACTATTCATGGGGTACTATTCACCCAAAAATTTTATTTCTTTTCCGTTCAAATTATTTTTGATACATAAATATTATTCTTGAATTTTACTTCACAAAGCATTATCATGTTGACAATTTAGATATTTTTAAACTCTAGATAAATTTAAAGTCTTTAATATTTATCCTTGATTGCGTTTGATTAATGCTTATATCATTGTCATCATCCTCATGCTTATATTGTGATGAAAGTCATCTTTGGCTTACGTGCATAGATGGACTGTGAGACCCCGAATTTTATGAAATAAAAGTATTCAATTTTCTTATAATTATTATGTTATTTAGTAAATGATTAAATTGATAAAAGTTAAAGTTAAGGGTGATATTTGAAAATTTTGCAAATTAAGCAAGTTGATATAAAATATTCGTTGTGTCGGGAAATATTCGTTTTAACAGGGAATATTCGTATGATGACACAATCATTGGTGAACCCCACAACGGAAGTATTGTCGTATTTAGAAAACGACACTATTATCTTTTTATAAAAATAACGGCGAAAGTTTTACCGTTAAACTGTTGAACTACATTGTAGTAAAAGTACAGTAATACTCGTGGTTGCATAGTAGCACACTGTGAGACCCCGAATTTTATGAAATAAAAGTATTCAATTTTTCTATTTTGGTAAATAGTTAAATTGATAAAAGTTTAAAGTTAAGGATGATATGTGAAAATTTTGCAAAGTAAGCAAGTTGATATAAAATATTCGTTGTGTCGGGGAATATTCGATTAGTCAGGGAATATTCTTTTTATCAGGGAATATTTGTACGATGGTACAATCATTGGTGGACCCCACAACGGAATTATTGTCGGATTGAGAAAACGATAAAAATATATTTATGAAAATAACGCGGAAGTTTTACCGTTAAAACTGTTGAACTACTCGGTAGTAAAAGAAATGCGATGTCTGGCATTAGTTGCATAGTAGCACACAATATTGATTATTGATGCTTACGTGAGAAGTCACTCTGTTTTGTTCAATTATTGATTGATGAATTGTTGCATAGTATCTCACGTTATTTGATTCAATTATTGTCGATATTTTATATATTATTAAATCAATAATTGATATGACAGAGTTATTAATATTATTATTTGCAATATTAACGATGTCTAGAAGTTATGCCAAGGAGAGGTTTGGTCACTTAATTGCGCGCCAATAGGGAGAAATCCTTATTGGAAAGCCCCTTCTTTCCTGGGAACGACCTGGTCGATTAATATTGTGAATTATAATAACGATGTTAAATATTGTTAAATATATTGAGGTGTCTTTTTATGAAGTCACGGAAGTTTATATATATATTATATATATAAATTTTGTTTTATTAGTATTATTAATGTAATAAAATAGAAAAGCTTTTTATATAAAACAAAATACTTTTATAAAGTTATTTGTTTTATTAGACTATAAATAGAATATATTATATTATATTATGCATAGTGTTTTGTATAGTAAAATCTTTTTATATAAAAGCGAATACTTTTATAAAGTTATTTGTTTTATTAGACAATAATTAGAATATATTATATTTTATTATGCATAGTGCTGCATATTGTTTGCATAGTAAAATCTTTTTATATAAAAGCGAATACTTTTATAAAATTATTTGTTTTATTAGATTTTAAATAATATATATATATATATATATATATTTTATTGCATAGCATCCTTTCCATTTTCTTATAAATAGGATGCTTAGTTAGAATTGAAATCACACCAGAAGTTCAGAGAATTCTTCTTCTATAATCTTGAGCGTATTTCTTTAGAGTTTGAGAAAGCTTTGAGCGTAGAAATAGTGCAAGTTTTCTTGAAGAATATCCTCGCCTACCCGATTGAAATACTCTTCTTTTTAAGGTCGGGGATATTATTTGTTGTACTACTAAATAAATTATTATTTCTTTCATATTCATGAAGAGAGCTATTGTTATTCCATTCCTTATTATTACATTGGAATAATCATATCTGTGACTACCGTGGTATCTGGTGAAATTCTTCTGTTATTATATTTTTATTATTATATTGGAATAACTTGTCTATGCAAAGTACCGCATACACACGGTAAAATTCTTACATTATTCCATTCTTTATTATTATGTTGGAATAACTTTGTCTATCTGATACCACATACATGGTGAAATTCTTCTATTATTCCATTCTTTATTATTACATGGAATATCACATGCATGCGTTCTGCACGTGACTTTGGTTCCATTCTTTATTATTCTATTGGAATAACTTTTCTGCATTTGGTCTATCGCATACATGGTGAATTCTTACATTATTCCATTCTTTATTATTACATTGGAATAACTTTTGTCTATGTGGATTCTTGCATGCATGGTGAATGATCCTTCGTTATTCATATGAATTGTATTTTCATTCAAAAGGGTTTTACGCGAGGCGATTTAATAATTTTCCGACCCTCAAAATTCGGAAAAATTTGAAATGATAATTTGATAAGTTTTCTAGATTGTGTCCAAAAATGGCGATTTTTGGATGTATAGATTAGGAGTTATGAATTTTATAGGAAAAGACTATTTTACAAGTAAACCCTTATAACTCCTTGTGGTTAACTCCAAAATTGGTGAAATTTTTATTGGGAGTACATGTATATAATAGGAGTATATCCTGTAAATTTTAGAATTTTTGGACAAAAGTACAATTTATGATAAATGTCTAAATATTCGGCAGTTTTAGCTATATGAAAAATAGTAAATGAATTTTAAAATTTTTGAGAAAAATATATGTTCAATATGGGACTATATTCTGCTAAATCCCAAAAAAGAAATATTTTGGGACTTATTTGGTATTTTTCATGAAAATGAACTAGTTATGAGTAAATGAATTAAATATGTTATGTGAAGTAATAAAATTGAAAAATAGGATTTTATGGCTTGAGAATCCTATATAGGGTATATCTTTGATTTTGATGAGGATGTGATCATTGATGATGAAATCTTATGAGTATGTCATTTTGAATGATTAAATGCATTATTTGATAAAGTGTAAACAATAAAAATAAATTGTTTATATGTTTAAGAAATGATTAAAATATTGTTATAATATTAATGATATTAGATTATGAGATTATTAAGTGATTAATAATATTTGGTTATTATTGAACGCTGAATAAATTGTATTATAAATGTTTAATATTTATCCTTTATCTGATTTGATTGAATCTTTATATCATTGTCATTATCCCCATGCTTATATTATGATGAAAGTCATTTGTGGCCTGTAGTGCATAGATGGACTTGGTATGATTATGACCAGGGATTATTCGGTATAATCATGACCGTAATATTACAAATGATGTGGTAAAAGTCCTCATTGGCCCGTAGTGCATTAATGAACAGTTTTTGGTATGATTATGGCTATGGATTCTCTTCGTCCAAGGGTACAAAGATAAATTATTTTATGGCATGTTCAGGACCATTGATGAAAACACGATTATCTTTGGCCCGTAGTGCATAGATAATTCATGGTCGTGATATTAACGAATATCTGGCCTGTAGTGCAGGGATGATTCGATGATGTGGATTAATTATTGAGTTGAGTCTCAGCAATGAAATATTAATTCATGGATGTGATATTAACGAATATCCTTGACCGTAGTGCAGGGGTGATTCGATGATGTGGATTATTTATTAAAAAGTTGAGTCTCGTGATAAAATATTGATAATAAATTTTAATTAAGTAAAAGATAGTAGATATCATGCTCTACTTGACTCTTCTAAAATACAGTTGTATGTCTTTGGCCTGTAGTACAAAGATGAATTGTTAATGAATATCTTTGGCCGTAGTGCAAAGATGAATTTATTAGTATGATTATGAGCAAAAATTGTGATTTGGTATAACCATGATTTTTGATGTTTCAGGTGAAGATAGGCGATGAAAATTTTCTTCGTCCGGGGTGCGAAGAGGAATTTAGAATCACAATTATGATTATGATTTATTCATATGATTGTGGACATGAATTGTTCATTGATGTTACAGGGATAAAACATTATTGGTGGACTTTTAACATAGAGAAGATAATAGATCTGATGGTCTATTTGGCTCTTCTAATGGATTGCTAGTTCCGCTGCAACTATGGTTGAAAAGTTTTATCATCTACCATATGTTCTAAATCTCTGATTTATTATTGATGAAGGCTATTGATGATGTAAATTATCTTTAGTCATGATATTCTTTACTAAGGCTAGTTGTGCTCACCCTTTTGCTTCACAATTCCTTTCGTGTAATAAGAGTGTAGGCTGGGTCGAAAGTGGGATAATAGGGGAATAGAACGGTGGTCTATAGCTGTTGAGGTTCTCCCTAAATAGTATGGAAATAATTTTATTGATGACTTTAGTTATGTGTGTCATATTCTATACGTCATTTGATATTTAATTTTGGTGAACTGTATAGGGTGAGGTGAACCCAACTTTGGAATGGTGTTTTGCCACTATCATACAAGATGTCTAATGACATACAACCTCGTGTTATCATAAGACAGGGTTGTGCACATCCACTTGCTGAGTATATCTATGAGTACAACCTATATGATATTGGAGTTTATTTGAAATATAATTTTCACTTGGAGACAGTGGAGATAGTTATATGTCAAGAGAAGACTCACCATTGGAAAGAAGATGATAGTAATCTTCTCATTTTTCTTTGGGGTCTATTAGGTCAACCAAGGATAATTACGTGGACATATGATATCTATCATAACCTGGCGCAACATGGCCTCCCATGTACGAAGGTTTCCTTGAGCACTTCCCTAAGATTTTAATTTCTAAAACAATTTTTGAATATACTTTTATGTAAAGTATCATTTTAAGGATGTGGTCGAGGCACCATGAGAGTTACATACATTTGTATTAAAACTCACAGTTAACTGTGGTCGTATTCTATCTGACGATTCAATAGTTAATATAAATGAAGTTTGTATTTGATTTTTATAGTGTGATATCTGGCGACCCAGAATGGGTCGTGTGGACATATTTCGGGGGCGTCACACACACGGTATCGATTATTGATGCTTACGTAAGAAGTCACTCAGTTATACTCAATTATTGCTACGATAATTCTTTGCGTATCTCTCTCATATTATTGATTCAATTATTGTTCACGATTATCATCTGCATAATATTTATTATTATTAAATTAATAATTGAGACGACAAAGTTATTTATATTATTATTTGCAATATTGACAATGTCTAGAAGTTACATCGAGGAGAGGTTTGGTCACCTAATTGCGGCGCATGAATAAGGAGAAATCCTTATCGGAAAGCCCCTCTTTCTGAGGAACGACACGGTTGTTAAATATTGTGAGTTATAATATTAATGATGAATAAGTTCGTGTTGATTAAAGATGAAATTGATAGTTCCATTGTGTTGGGATTATTAGTGTTAGTGGAAATCGACATTTATTTCGATAATAATTGATGTCTGGAAGTTATACTGACCAATCAGGTAATTAATCGGATAAATGAGAAATTAATTGTTATTAATTCACGTTCTTATAACTATTTGTTTACATGTGTGTACTATTGATTCATATTCATGTACTATTAGGAGAGGTGGCGCAAGATTGATAATACTTGCACGACTAAGTTAAAAATAGAGGTATAAATGGATGTACTATACTGTAATTCGTATTTTCACATGTATAGAACTATTCGCATGATTGAACTATTGATTCACATGATGTACTATTAGGGGAAGTGGTGTAAGTTTGATAATACTTGCAGGACTAAATTAAAAATGAAGGAAAAGATGAAGGTATTATACTATAATATTTCGAGCCCCAAAATGTGCAATTATCGAAACTATATTTTCCTATAAATAGAAGCTCATTCTTCCTTCATTCTCACCAATTTTCTAAGGCTCACAAGAGAAATTATAGAGAGAGAAGCTATAGAGAGATAGAAGAAGAGTAGTCTGCTACTTCACTACTCCAGTATCCAGTCTTCTTCTGAGGTAAGGGGTATTATTTATTTCATATTCTGAAGATATATTATTTTTTTGTATTCGTGTGAATATTATTTTCGTTCAATATTCATAAAGAATATTCAATATTCGTAGGAATATTATCTTCGTTAAATATTCGTTGGAATATTATTTTCGTTCAAGGGATGTTATTTTGATTCAATATTCGCTTGAAATAATATTTTCTTCCATACTTTGTAGTATGTAAGTAATATTATTTCGTTTCAGATTTTGAGTTCTATACTCATTTTGTTGAAGTTTTGGCTTCTATACTCCATGAAATTAGTAGAATATATTTGCGCTTCTTCCAGTATCTTTTCATGGAAATATTATTCTGAGCTTTCTTGATAATTATTGATCTTTTCATGACGGAGTACTATTAACGAGTTACTATTCATGGGTTATTATTCATTCGATTACTATTCACTCAAATATTATTCACTCGGGTATTTGGGGTACTTTTTATGCCGGGGTACTATTCACGAGGTACTATTCCTGAAGTACTATTCACAGGGTACTATTCACGAGATACTATTTACCTGAAAAATATATTTCTCTTTTGTCCAAATTATTTTTGGTACATGAATATTATTCTTGAATTTTACTCTACAAAGCAGTATCATGTTGACAATTTGGATATTTTTAAACTTTGGATAAATTTGAAGTCTTTAATATTTATCCTTGATTTTTTGATTTGATTTCGTTTGATTAATGCTTATATCATTATCATCATTCTCATGCTTATATTGTGATGAAAGTCATATTTGGCTTACGTGCATAGATGGACTGTTGATTGGTATGATTATGACCAGGGATCATTCGGTATAATCTTGACCCATAATGTTATAAATGATGTGGTAAAAGTCCTCATTGGCCCGTAGTGCATTGATGGACAGTTGTTGGTATGATTATGACCAGGGATTATTCGGTATAATCATGCCCATTGGTGATTACATGAATATCCTTGGCCCGTAGTGCAAGGATGATTCGATTATGTGGTTTATTTATTAAGCTGAGTCTTAACGATAAATTGATGAAAAACTTTTTAAATCATAGAAGATAGTAGATATCATGCTCTACTTGACTCTTCTAATGGATTGCTTGTTCCGCTGCAGTTGTTGATTTAAAACTTGTTATTTATTATATTCTATCAGTTGTTATACTGTTGAAGGCTAAGGATAATTTATTCTGCATTATCTTAGTCATAATATTTCTTACTGGGCTAGTTGAGCTCACCCTTTTCTTTCATTGTTCTCTTCAGGAAATGAGAATATAGCTGGGATGAGTCGGGAAATGGAGTGATGGTCCAGGATAAGTGGCTTTAGTAGTCCTCACTATTCTGTAAAATAGTGTGATAATAATTGTAATGAGGACTCCATTGAGTGTGGATATTGTCTAGAAGACAATATTCTTGTTTAAACTCTCAGCTATGTTTTGTCGTATTTTACACGACAGTTGTATAAAAGAAGTTTATAGTTATATTATGTACTATGTATTTGGCGACTCAAGATGGGTGATGTATACCTGTTTTGGGGGCGTCACATGGACTGCTGATTATTAGTTTTATGGTTGTATATCTTTAGCTTACGTGCAAAGATGGACTGTTGATTATTGATTTTACAATTGTATATCTTTGGCTTACGTGTAAAGACGAACTGTTGATTGAAAGCTTTGGCCCGTAGTGCAAAGATGGACAGGTGTATAACATGATCATGACCACTGGTGATACTAACGAATATCATTGGCCCGTAGTGCATGAATAATTCGATGATGTGATTGGCAGGATCATGACCATTAGTTAATAGTTGAATGTCTTTGGCCGTAGTGCACTGACAAACAATTGATTGGTATGATCATGACCATTGGTTTTATAGTTGAATATCTTTGGCTCGTAGTGCAAAGGTAGACAACTGATTGGTATGATCATTGTTATTACATTTGAATATCTTTAGCCTTTGGGGTAAGGATATTGAGTAAACGTTTTATTAAGCCTTTATGGCAATGAGGAACTGTTGATATACATGATTATAAATATGAATTGTGGATTTAACTATAATCTTTGGTGGCTCAGGTGAAGACAGGTGATGAGAGTTCTTTTTTTGTATAACAAAGAACTGTTGATGAGTATTACAGGAATGAAATATTAACGATGGACTTTTAATCTAGAGGAGACAGTAGACATTATGTTCTACTTGACTCTTTTAATGGATTGCTTATTCCGCTGCAGTTGTTGATCTAAAACTTATTGTCTATTGTATTATATCAGTTGTTATACCGTTGAAGGCTAAGGATAATTTATTCTGCATTATCTTAGTCATAATATTTCTTATTGGGATAGTTGAGCTCACCCTTTTGCTTTCATTGTTCTCTTCAGAAAATGAGAATATAGCTGGGACTGGTCGGGGAAGGGATTGACGGTCCAGATGGTTGTTTTAGTAGTCCTCACTATTATGTGAAATAGTGTGATAATAAATGTAATGAGGACTCCATTGAGAGTGGATATTGTCTAGAAGGCAATATTCTTGTTTAAACTCTCAGCTATGTTTTGTCGTATTTTTACACGACAGTTGTATTAAGGAAGTTTGTATTTTATTTATGTACCATGTATTTGGCGACTCAAGATGGGTGATGTATTCCTATTTTGGGGGCGACACAAAGATGGACTATTGATTATTGATTTTAAAGTTGTATATCTTTAGCCCGTAGTGTGACACCCCCAAAATAGGTCCATATAACCCATTCTGAGTCGCCAAATATATGGTACATAATTCAAATACAAACTTAATTTATACAATACAACAAACGTAAGCTGAGAGTTTTAACACGAATATTATCTCGTAGACAATATCCAAACTCAAATGAAGTCCTCATTACATTTATTATCACATTATTGCATAGAATAGTGAGGACTACTATAGCCACTAGCTTGGATCATCACTCCATTCCCCGACTAGTCCCAACTATATTCTCATTTGCTGAAGAGAACAATAAAAGAAAAGGGTGAGCTCAACTAGCCTAGTAAAGAATATTATGACTAAGATAATGTAGAATAAATTATCCTTAGTCTTCAACAGTATATAAACTGATATAATACAATAGACAACAAGTTTAACTGCAGCGGAACAAGCAATCCATTAGAAGAGTCAAGTACATCATGATGTCTACTATCTTCTATGATTTAAAAGTTCATCATTAATATTTTATCTCTGTAACATATCTCAATAAATAATCCACATCACTGAATTATCCATGCACTACGGGCCAATGATATTTATTCGTATCACATCCACGAATCATCCATGCACTACTGGCCAAGGATATTCATTATTATCACCAGTGTTTATGATCATGCCAAATAACTGTCCATCAATGCACTACGGGCCAATAAGTACTTTTACCACATCATTTGTAACATTACAGGTCATGATTAAACCGATACATAATTCCTTGTGATAATCATACTAATCAACAGTCCATCTATGCACTACGGGTCAAAGATGACTTTTATCACAATATAAGCATGAGGATGATGACAATGATATAAGAATTCAATTAAGTAAGATCAAGGATAAATTTTAAAGATTTATAATTCAATTTATCCAGAGTTTAAGAATGTCCAAATTGTCAACATGATAAATGCTTTGTGGAGTAAAATTCAAGAATAATATTCATGTATCAAAAATAATTTGGACAGAAAAGAAATTAATTTTTGTCGTGAATAGTACCCCATGAGTAGTACCGTATGTATGAATAGTACCGTATATATGAATAGTTCCATATGTATGAATAGTACCCATGAATAGTACTCCGGCATGAAAAGATCAAAATTTAATAAGAATGTCCAGAAAAATATTTCAGTGAAATGATACTAGATGAAGCGCAAATTTCAAGGATATTCTACTAATTTCAAGGAGTATAGAAGAAAAACTTATCAAAATAAGTGTAGAATTAGGAATATGAAACAAAATAATATTACTTACATACTACAGAGTATGGAAGAAAATATTATTTCTTACGAATATTGAACAAAAATAATATCCCTTACCTTAAAAGGAGAGTACTTCTGACTGGTATAACGGGGATATTCTTGAAGAAAACTTGCACTATTTGTAGCACTCAAAGTTTCCTTAAACTCAAAAGAAATACGCTCAATATTATAGAAGAAGAATTCTCTAATTTTGATGTGATTTTTATTTCTAAACTAAGGATCCTATTTAGGAGAATGGCAGGATACTATTTAGGAAAAAAAATCACGGCCTGCACAGTAACAACTTCACGGGCGCCGAAAATTCGATTGAAATTTTGGATTTTTACTATACAGTACTATGAAAACACTATGTAGTACTATGCAAACACTATACAGTATAACTATGCAACACTATGCAATACTATGCAAACATTATGCAATATAAAATAAAAAACTGAGATAACTTTCTATCGACGATTTTGAAAAATGGGTAAGTGGGGGTCCATGTAATAAGCGAAATTTATAATAAATACTTCATGATAAATTCCTTTTATTTAACACAAATCACTCGACTAACCACATTTTTAATCTTTCAACAATTATTCATCAATAATATTATAACTCATAATATTAACAACCGGATCATTCCTAGGAAAGAGGGGTCTTTCTTATGACGCCCCCAAATCCGGGTATCTTCCAACCCGACATATGGTGCTCCACGATGCTACAGTTCAGACATACATTCAATTAAAATGCCGCAAAAGAACGAATATGTCTTACATATATTCCAAATAATATTACCATTCCCCAAGTTCTTAATAACCATTACATTCGTTCTTGTCATAATATCAAATAATATTAATATAATACCTATACTATTACAAAAGCAATCTATAGGTTCGCCTTAGCCTTCCCTTTATCTTTTCCAGATCCTTCGGTCCGTTCGGTCTTAGTTGCATTCATATGGTTCAAGCAAGAGTGAGCATAACTAGCTCAGCAAGTATGACAATTCCATTTAAACAACATGCTTGAATCATACAAATCATATATCTTCAATATCTGAACAATAGTTATGAAGTATTATCGATAATTCAAAATAACACTTCTCTTTTCTTAAAACATTTTACTATGAACAACATTCAGTAAAACATCAATTCCAGTCCAAGACCTTGAGCATTTCATACTGAGAACCCAAAAACAAAATTAGGGCTCACGTGTGATCTAAAGAATTAAATGAACCGGGAGAAGTCTCCACGTGTCCTGAGGCAGAAGGCTCGTAGAGATGACTCATTTTGGGAATTGATTGAGGGATTGGATTGGTGGCTAGAATGACAGGATGATTTAGGCATTACTTAAGTAACTAAGGGTATTTCTGGAATATCTACTGAAATCACATGCCATGCACAAGACCTAGACATGTGCCAGGCACATGACCATTTTCTAGGAAACTCTATAAATACCCCTTTCATTTTATTAGAAGGGGACTTTTTGATTCTCTCCGAACTGAAGACTTTGAAGAAGGCTCTTAAATCCTAAGAGTTCTGCCACGTATTACTCGAGTAATTGCTTACCTTTTTTTCTCCCCTCTTCAACCACTCAATCAAGATCGTACTCTTTGTGGATTTCTCTCCTCCTCGGCCAACATGAAACCCTAACCCTAGTAAGGTACAATTTCCTTACCCATATTTATTTGGCGACTCTGCTGGGGAGGTATAGAATTTGTGGAAGGGTATGCCCAGGACTCGAAGTGGGAGAACTATAGGAAGACTTTCACCAACACCTAGCATTACTTCACCGAATCTGGTTCTGAGGCAAACAAATCAACATTTCCAAGGCACGAATCTGCATCTCTATCAACCCCTCATAGAAGACGCTTTTGAAGGAAGTTCAACATCACCACATATGGTTGATCAACAACAAACCAATGTCGGGCAGATAGGCACAAGAAGACAACGTGAGGAAGCAAGTGGAGAACAAATAACCACGAATGTTGTGCAGTTGGAGATGCTCAAGGCCTTAAAGCAGGCAAGAGAAGGACAATGGATGATGATGGCTATGATGTCAGAAATGCGGAAGCAACATGAAGAGATAGGAAATTTTCGTCAGTAATTAATGCAGATTCCAACCTTCAAAGCTATGTTTCCAGGAAGTTCACCGGTAGAACGAGCAGGAGTGGATGTCAACAAGGAAAATCAGAATGTGCCTCCAACGACGGAGAGTCAGCCGATTCTAATCATCCATTTAGAGCCCCAAAAAAGTGGTGATGTACCACAACCTAGAGTGGAAACTAGCCAGCCTCAACCAGCCATCATTCCCACCACACTCCCAGCATTTTCACAAGTACAGATACCAACTATACTGAGCCACGCCCAACAAACAAGCCAACAAGTACAAGCAATGCAAGCTTTGCATGATGCCAGTGTACACCAGCAGATCCCCTTACCATATACATCGCCAGCACAATAATACATTATAACCCCTCAGAAAGTCCATACAACAAGTTAGTATGTGACAAAGGATGATATGCTTGATGTAATCAATCAACTCCGAAGATAGACAACTAGACCCTCAGAATTTGACTTCACTCCACCATGCAGAATATATATCACGAGATGTACCCTACCCAATGAGGTATATTGAGCACCCGCCGCAATTCTCAAAGTACAATGGAGAGAAAGGGAATGCGAGAAAACATATAGACATGTTTGTAGAGTCGATGTCCCCGTGGTTGGGTTATACTGAAGTAATCAACCATAACCTCTTGCTCTGTGAGTTCAGTAAAACATTGACAGATAGTGCCTTCAGTTGGTACTATAATCTAGAGAAAGGGTCAGTCCAAGATTGGGACGATTTAAAGTTATAATTTTTTAAGAAGTTTTTCTATATGCAGAAGCAGGTAACCATCGTGGAGTTAATCAGATTCAAACAAAAGCCAAATGAGGAGCTTTCAGATTACATAGACAGATTCAGGGCTTAAGTACAAAAATGTGTGGAGCGAATTGAGGAAAAGAATCTAGTGAGCATATGCAACAATGGTGCCCTAGATACCTTTAAGCCCCACTTAGTCACTAAAGCATGTGATTCCTTTGTAACACTCTTAACATTTTCACAAGACTTGGGAGGAATTATGACTTTGCCCGTAAGCCATGCAACTATTACGTGTAAGGGCAAAAGAACTGCAACTGTGGGCTTTGGCAGATTCTCAGCAAAAGCCACAAGGTGCAAGAGGGAAAAGAGTGGAAAGAATGAAAGGAACCATGGAAAACCAGGAGACAAATTTTTGAGATTGCCAATACCAGGGGCTATTACATGCAGTGAGAAGATATTCAGGGATTTGTACGAGCAATGGGTAGAACATGGAGTTGTAAAACCTCGAGGCCCGATTTTTCATAAATGAAGAGAGATAAGAGAGACTGGACTTAGTGTGTACCACCAAAGACGATCGTAACATTCTACTATAGATTGTTACAGTCTACGAAAGATATACCACAAGAAATTGGCGACAGGAGAAATCAAACTGGAAGGAGGCAACAACGTGCTAGACAAGCCACTTCCTAACCACAAGGGGAAAGAAACATGCTACACTATTAATCATAGTAAATCACCAGAGGGAAGAGAAGTGGAGATGATGGAGAACACATGAATGATGGAGGACAATTCTTATCCAGGTCTATAGGTGACCGCGTTGATGAATAGAGCTAAGTTCAGGAATTTTTTTGATCAGATCGGATTGACCAAGGAAGCAAGGATAGAAGCGACTAAGGCAATCATCAAAGCTGCTGAAGCACAAGAGACTTGCATGGCAATCAGCAAAGGGTTTGTGAAGACGGTAGAAGAGGAAGAGAACAAAATCACTTTCTCTAAGGCTGATAGAGAGGTGAGATACCCACATAATAGACCACTATATGTGTGAGACCCCAAATTTTATGAAATAAAAGTATTCAATTTTCTTATAATTATTCTATTTAGTAAATGGTTAAATTGATAAAAGTTTAAAGTTAAGGGTGATATTTGAAAATTTTTCAAAGTAAGCAAGTTGTCATAAAATAATCGGTAATAAAAGCATAGTGGCACACGATATTGTATAGTATCTTTGATTATTGATGCTTACGTGAGAAGTTACTCAATTTTATTCAATTATTGTCACAATATTTTATATTATTAAATCAATAATTGAGATGACACAATTATTCATATTATTATTTGCAATATTGACAATGTCTAGAAGTTCTGTCAAGGAGAGGTTAGGTCATCTAATTGCGCGCCAATAAGAAGAAATCCTTATCGAAAAGCCCCCTCTTTCCTGGGAACGACCTGGTTGTTAAATATTGTGAGTTATAATATTAATGATGAATAAGTTCGTGTTGATTAAAGATGAATTTGATAGTTCCATTATGTTGAGATTATTAGTGTTAATGAAAATTGATATCTATTTCGATAATAATTGATTTCTGGAGGTTATATTGACCAATCGAGTAATTAATCGGATAAATTAGTAATTAATTGCTATTAATTCACATGTTTATAACCATGTGTTTACATGTGTGTACTATTGATTCACATGATTTACTATTAGGGGAGTTGGTGCAAGATTGATAATACTTGCATGACTAAATTAAAAATAGAGGTATAGTTGAAGGTACTATACTATAATTAATTTTTTCACATGTTTAGAACTATTGAGTCACATGATTTACTATTGATTCACATGATTTACTATTAGGGGAGGTGGTGCAAGTTTGATAATACTTGCAGGACTAAATTAAAAATGAAGAAAAAGAGGAAGGTATTATACTGTAATATTTCGAGCCCCAAAATGTGCAATTACTGTAAATAGAAGCTCATTCTTCCTTCATTTCTCACCAATTCACTAAGTCTAACAAGAACAATTATAGGGAGAAAAGCTATAGAGAGAGAAGTTATAGAGAGAAAGAAGAAGAGTAGTCTGCTACTTCACTACTCCAATATCCAGTCTTCTTTTGAGGTAAGGGTTATTATGTTTTTCATATTCTGAAGAGAAATTATTTTTCATATTCATATGAATATTATTATCGTTCAATATTCCTTGTTTTCGTTTAATATTCGTAAGGAATATTATTTTCATTCAATATTCGTAAGGGATATTATTATTGTGGTAAGGGTTATTATTTTTTTATATTTTGAATAGATATTATTTTTCGTATTCATATGAATATTATTATCGTTTAATATTCATTATAATCGTTTAATATTACTTAAGGAATATTATTTCCGTTCAATATTCATAAGGAATATTATTTTTGTTCAATCGTTGTAAGTAAGAGGTTTCTGTCAGGGGCAGTTTTATAATTTTTTGACCCTCAAAAGTTCTGGAAAATTTGGAAATGATAATTTGATGAGTTTTCTAGATTGTGTCCAAAAATGGCGATTTTTGGATGTATAGATTAGGAGTTATGAATTTTATGGGAAATAACTATTTTAAAAGTAAACCCTTCTAACTCCTTGTAGTTAACTCCAAAATTGGTGAAATTTGTATTGGGAGTACATCTATATAACATCAGTATACCCTATAAATTTTGGAATTTTTGGACAAAAGTATAATTTTTGATAAATGTCTAAATATTCGGCAGTTGTAGTCATATGAAAAATAGTAAATGAATTTTAAAAATTCTGAGAAAAATATATGTTCAATATGGGACTATATTCTGCTAAATCCCAGAAAAGAAAATTTGTTTGTATTGATTTGGTATTTTTCATGAAAATAGTTTAGTTACGAACATATGAATTAAATATGTTATGTGAAGTTGAAAAATTGGTAAATAGGATTTTATGGTTTGAAAATCCTATATAAGGTATATGCAGATTTTTGATGAGGGATTTGATCATTGATGATGAAATCTTATGAGTATGACATTTTAGGATGATTAAATGCATTAATTAGTAAAGTGTGAATAATTAAAATAAATTGTTTATAAGTTTAAGAAATGATTAAAATATTGTGGTAATATAATAATATTAGATTATGAGATTATTAAGTTATTTATAACATTTGGATTAAGGTGTTATAAATATTGAAATGGATTTTATTGTGAAACTTTATCTTTTGTGCCGAGGTTACTATTCACGTATACAACAATATTCATATATATGACACTATTTGCGTATATGATATTATTTATGTATACGGTACTATGTATGAATACGGAATACTATTTACGGGTTGTTATTCATGAGTTACTATTCATGAGTTACTATTCACGAGTAACTATTCACGGGGTACTATTTACCCGAAAAATATATTTCTTTTCTGTCCAAATTATTTTTGGTACATGAATATTATTCTTGAATTTTACTCCACAAAGCAGTATCATGTTGACAATTTGGATATTTTTAAACTCTGGATAAATTTAAAGTCTTTAATATTTATCCTTGATTTTGTTTGATTAATGCTTATATCATTGTCATCATCCTCATGCTTATATTGTGATGAAAGTCATCTTTGGCTTACGTGCATAGATGAATTTATTGATTATTGGTTTTATGATTGTATATTTTTTTGCTTACGTGCAAAGATGGATTTGTTGATTATTGGTTTTATAGTTGTATATCTTTGGTCGACGTGCAAAAGAAAGACATGTGTATGACATGATCATAACCACTGGTGATAATAACGAATATCCTTGGCCCGTAGTGCATGGATAATTCGATGATGTGATTGGCAGGATCATGACCATTAGTTAATAGTTGAATGTCTTTGGCCGTAGTGCACTGACAGACAATTGATTGGTATGATCATGACCAATTAGTTTTATAGTTGAATAATATTTCTTACTAGGCTAGTTGAGCTCACCCTTTTCTTTCACTATTCTCTTCAGGAAATGAGAATATAGCTGGGACGAGTCGGGAAACTGAGTGATGGTCCGATATGGTGGCTATAGCAGTCCTCACTATTTTTATAAAATAGTGTGATAATAATTGTAATGAGAACTCCATTGAGTGTGGATATTGTCTAGAAGGTAATATTCGTGTTTAAACTCTCAGATATGTTTTATCGTATATTACACGACAGTTGTATAAAAGAAGTTTGTATTTGATTTATGTAGTGTATATCTGGCAATCCAAGATGGGTGATGTATACCTGTTTTGGGGGTGTCATAATATGTGACAACAATAATTAATGGCATAGAAGTGCGAAGAGCGTTCATCGATAATGGAGCATCTATAAATATCATGCCCTACATCGTCTTTAAACAATTAGGTATGCTAGAAAAGAAGATCGTGAAGGAAAAGACAAACATCACGGGGTTCGCTAATCAAAGCATGAGAACCCTTGGATACACCAAGGTGGATATGCAAGTGGGAAAGATCCGAGAACCTATGATGTTCCATGTAGCAGAGGTTAACGCAACATATCATGTGTTTCTAGGAAGAGCTTGGCAGAATGATTATGGGGTGGTACCATCAGTTTTTCACCAGTGCATGAAGGCAATTTGGAAAGGCAAGGAGGTTAAGGTACCAACAACAAGGAACCCTTTTGGACTGGAGGAGACACATATCACCGAAGTAGCTTTTTTCGATGATGCCGGCGAAGGAGAAAACCGTATTGCCAAGCCTGATTCTCTGAAGCTAGCAAGCTGGGAGGAGGTACAGGAGGACAAGTTTGTGCTTGTGAAAAAGAAAAAGAAGCTGACCTTAGAACAAGGTGAATGTTTTAAAAATAAGAAACTTGTATTAGTAAATGTAGAGAAAGAAGAAAAAGACCCAAGGAAGTGGGCAGTAGACTCAGAGGATGCCAAAAATATAATAAATGCCAAATGGACAGCCCAATCGGAAGCTGACAAAGTAAATAAAAGAAAAGAAGAACAGAAGATAAAGTGGGAAAAAGTTATCAAACCCGATGGAAAGATAGTGTTTCGCCTGTGATGGTGCAAGGGGGAGGAGCTCGAAGGTACACCCAAACCTGAGGGCTCAGGAGGGCCCCCCCACTCCAGTAGCAATAAAAAAGAAGAAATCGTGCAGCAGAAGGTGGAACCAGCTCCGGAATGTTTCGAGGACCAGCCAAAACCTCAGTAAAATGAATTGGAGGAAGTTGATCTGGCAGCAGGAGAAGGAACGCCAAAGCCGACTTAACATAACAAGGAGCTGAACGCCAACCAAAAGGAAGAGCTGGTGAAGCTACTATGAGAGTATGAGGATGTGTTTGCTTGGAACTATAATGAGATGCCCGGGATTGACAAGGAGTTGGTTTAGCATAATCTGAACTTAAGCCCGGGAGCTAAACAAGTGAAGTAAGCGCCTCACATCTATGCACCAGAAGTTGAAACACAAATAAAAGAAGAGATAAAGAAGTTGTTAGATGTAGGATTCATTAAACCAATTCAACATCCAATATGGTTATCCAGCATAGTACCAGTAAAGAAATCTAATGGGCAGTTGTGAATATGCGTGGATTTCAGATACTTGAACAAGGCGTGCCCAAAAGACATGTATTCGCTAACCAATATAGACACTTTGGTGGATGCAACAGCCAATCATGAGATGATGTCTTTCATGGATGGGTTCGTAGGCTACAATCAGATAAAGATGTCAATAGAGGATGCGGAGACGACAGCCTTCCGTACCCCATTTGGGAATTTCTACTATGTAGTAATGCCATTCGGGTTGAAGAACGCGGGAGCAACTTACCAAAGGTCAATGTACGCCATCTTTCATGACATGATTCATGACATTATGGAGGACTACGTGGATGATATAGTGGTGAAATCTAAAAAGGAGACAACCCACATAGAGGATTTAAGAAAGGTGTTTGAACGTTGTCGAAGGTATAAGTTAAAGATGAATTCAAAAAAGTACGCCTTTGGGATAACAGTTGGAAATTTTTTGGGCTTCTTGGTGCACAATAGAGGTTTGGAGGTAGACCCAAACAAGGAAAAGGCTATTACAGATATGCCCCCACCAAACGTAGAAATAGTTGAAGAGCTTTCTATGGAAAGTTTCCTACACGGGGAGATTCATGCCAGCATTAGCAGAAGTCATGGAACCTTTTGGAAAGTTACTAAAGGGAAAGACAAAATGGGACTGGGGGCAGGACCAACAACAAGCCTTCATGAAAGTAAAAGAAAATTTGGCCTTGGCCAAAACGATGGTAGTACCACAGAGAGGAATATCATTGCAGCTGTATATCACATCTACCGCAAAGTCTGTAGGAGGATTGATCACACAAGACGTAGATGGGGAAGAAAAGCTTGCGTACTACATCAGCCGAATAATCAGAGGACCAGAAACTAGGTACTCACAGTTGGAGAGACATTGTCTAGCACTGGTGTTTGTCGCACAAAAAATGCATCATTATTTTTTGGCACACGAAATGAAACTTGCAACGAGAACTGACCCGATCAAATACTTGCTAACTAGGCCAGCGTTGGTAGGAAGACTTGCAAGATGAATGATAATCCTTTCAGAATATGACATCAAGTGTGTAACACCGAAGGCAATCAGATGTCAGGCAATAGCAGACCTGGTCGCTTAGTTTCCGCATGGAGAATATGAACTTCCCTTAGAGGATCTTCCAGGAGGAGAAGTAGAAAAAATTGACATGGTGGATTATTGGGTAATATCTCATTACGCACAACACGCAAGTATACATGGTCAACAAGTAATATAATAGTAAGTAGAGTATCGTTCCCACATAGAAAATTTATTAAGAATTTTAACCTCATAATTATCAATTTCCTATTAATCCTAATTTTATTAAACTATCCAAAACAATGATTAAAATTATAAAAACTAAATTATTAATAAATATATGATCACAAAACAATCTCAAATATTAAAAACTGAAATTTCAAACAATTATTGGAGAATTAGGCTTACGATTTCACCCTAAGCTTCACTCTAATTTTTACATCTTTATTCCAGTTCAATTCACTGTCCCAGTTTATTAATCAAGAACACGAATGTAGCAGTAGCCACCTCTCAATGCACTAATACTGTATTAACTCAAATCCACAAATTATATAGAAACAAGTTAAACACCTTAATCAACTAACTCACTATATCTCTATGCGAATTATAACTGAAGAAGGTTTAAGTTTAAGTCCTTTATCCGATTACATGCGATGTCAATCATATCTCTACCTTAACATTCATCAAGATTCTGCTCATTCACAAAATTCAAGAACACATGCTATATTAACTAAGTCTAGACTCGTACTTCCTCTCTCGAATTCATACAAGTCCACAAAGAACTGTTGATCAGGCAATTCATAAATTCAAGCTCAAATTAATATAGATAAACTGGATAATAGCTTGTTAAACTGGAAATCAAAGTTACAAAACCATTGTTTCACTTAAAGATCCATCATATGCCTAAAAAGTAAATTAGTTCAATGAAATAATAACTGAATAAATTAAAGATAACATCCTTTTAATTACAAATATAAGACTGAGAAGAAGAATAATGCAGAACACCCTTCACGTTAGCCATAATCCGCAATCGATATGAAAATTCTTCAAAATCTTCACTCCAATGGTCACTATGAATTTCTGTCCTTTATCTCTGATAAGTGCTCTGTATGATGATGATTTCATTGTTTGTTGCTCAATATATCAAATATCTAACTTCTGGTCAAAATCCCATGTTATAAAGAGTCCAAACACATTCCAATCACTAAAATCCATGTTTTAGCAGTATTTCAAGCAAAATAGGATAGCCAGGCTTCGGGACCCCCCTCCCCGGCGGGGGTATATGCATGGAAAATGCCCGCCTCGACGGGCTAGTCTACTGCTAAACAAGTGTGAAGACCCCTCGCCCCGGCGGGGGTGTTAGGCTTAATTAGGCCCACCCCGCCGGGCATGACTTCTGCATTTTGACTTTAGCTAAGCTTCATACTTGATCCAATATTGCTTCAAATGACTCCCTTCCTTCGTTACTTGCCAACCAACTATCCTACACATAAAAATAACAATAAATATATCAAAATAAACATTAAAGCAAGGAATTAACAATGATTACGCTTGAAATGAACATCGATTCATGGATATAAAATCCACTTATCAAAATCCCCCAAACTTAAATCATGCTAGTCCTCGAGCACAAAACAAACTACATGCTATGCAATGCAATGAGATGTAATGAATCTAACTATCTGTCTATGAATCCAACAGTATTACAGAATCAAATTTATTCCTTCGGCCTCAGAAAGATCAAGCAAATACTTCAACACCTCATATCGAAAACTAATCAAGAGTTTTTTTTTATCAATTCTCGAATCTTAGACCGTTATCACTGATATAGTGCATGTGTGAGCAACATTTATGCCGACTAATTTTAGTTCAAATTCAACACATAATCAATTTCTTATTAGGAATCATACAGAATAACTCAAAAAATTTAAAAATAGACAAGTTCCAACTAAAACCACACATTTACCAAGATTAGGGGACCAAATAGGGTATTCATGCTTTCTTTCTCTCTTTTTTTCATCGACGGGGGCTCTTTGCCCTTATTTCCCGTCTTTTTTTCATTTTTTTTTCGATAGATGGTTGGTGAGTGCGTTTTACGCTCCATCTCACTCTCGTGTTTATAGGGAGTTTTTCTTCTCAACCCACCACAAGACTCAACTAGATATTATTTTCTCTTTTCTTTTTCTTTTTGAAGCTTATATACCATACCTTTTCCCCTAAACTTAGGTTCTTGTCTAATTCATTATCTTCATTGCCTATTCTTGTCATTCTATGATTTATACTAGCATTATCCTTTAGAAACTATTTATATATCAATTTAAACTAATCATTCAACACAGATGTTATTACGTGTTTCCCTTTTTATACCAGTTTCAAACAAGCATAAGGTCCGAGTCATAATTCAAAACTACATCAAGGTTCTAATAATCAATGTTGTATTTATCGACTTAATCTCAATCTCATCATTGGTCCAAAATAAAATGAACTACAACACTGCTGGACATATGCAAACACAATATTTAACTAATTTTTTTTCTTTTTATTTATTTATTTATTTATATTTATTTTTAGATAGAGTAAACATAACATGAATGCAAACATAAAAACTAAATATGCACCTAAGCTACTATGGAACTATATGATTACATAAATGCAACATAAAAAATCCTAAAATAACATGCAAAACTAAAGTACAATAACAAATGCAAACCTAACTAATGACATTATGTATGCAAATATGAAATGCAACATAAAATTGAATCCCCCAAACTTGACAATTACAATGCCCTCATTGTATAGATATATCAATAAAACTTAAGAGGACTTCCCTGTAAGCACATTAAGCCTGGGGTGGTGGTGGTTGATCTTCTTCCTCGGAGTCACTCCGTGGAAACCTTGGCATTGGCATAGGTTGCTGGTATGGGAATTGAGAATTAGGGTTGAAACTTTGTAGCGTCATGTTCAATGATACGAACGAGAGGTTCATTACTTCAAACATGTGGTCTTACCTAGCAGCGAGCCGCCTCATTTCTCGCCGGGCTTGCTTGCTGTACTCATCCACTTGGCGCTAAAAATTTAGGAACTGAGGACTAGATATTGCCTCGGACTGTGGTACCTGCTCTGTTCCTTGATCTCCCATAGTCGCATCCTCATCCTCCGAGGTGTCTGCAGCGTCAACTTTGTCCTCTAAAGCCGATGGAAAAATAAAGCCTAGGCCTCTAGGATGGGAATCGCCCCCGGCCCACACCAAATACCGTGCGATCATTCTAGAATTGAGTAGCTGGAGCGACATTTGAGTGGGTTCATCATTGGACCATCTAACACCCACTTGGTGACACAACCCACATATGAGTGATGGGTGTGGCAAGCCGCCTGAAAAGTTTCCTTGTAAGCATCGGCGAATGGAGAAACAGATTATGGCCCCGACATCAATGATGAAATCTTGCACAATTGCATATAGAAGTAGTACCTTCTCTTTGGTCACGTCCGATGTGTGTTGGGACGGATACAATTTTGCACATAAGAAGGCATACCATATCTTACCATACCGACTAAGATCCTTGCTATGAAAAACCATGCCTCCTTTCTAACCCTTGATCCATATTGTTCCCAGCTTAGTCATTTCTTTGAGTATAGCCTCATAGCCAGGATCAAAATCACGTTGGTGGGCATATTGGCACTGTCGAGGCACTCGTAACTAATAATAGGTGTTGATGGCAATGGTACTGAACGAGACTAATCGACCCCGCACATAAGCATTGAAGGGGGCTTTGTCCTCGGCGTTGGCATAAAACCCTTTGACCACGTTGACAAAAGCGGGCTCAGGTTCCTCAGTGAACTTGTTCCATCCCTTTTGATAAATTTGTTGCATCATTTCACCATCGACCGGATCCGGTGCCAACCCCCACTTCGGTGTAAGAGCTTTCATCACCATATAGCCGTATCGGTCGGCGGCGGTGGCACTTACGAATTTACGTCGATCAAAGGTCCGTGTCAGTTGTGTGGGCCTTGAACTTTCTCCCCTTTGTCATTTTGATGTGGGTTGAGATGCCATTGAATTGAGTAATCCGTAACACAACTATTTCCTCCCAAACTTGACTCACACTCTGTCGAATAGTTTGTGTGCACACTGATTTCTTCCCCTTTAGTTAGTGATTTCTGTGGCAATTATGGTGAGAGGAGATGAAGAACTTGTAGAATCGTGACACACATTCAATTGCTATACACTTGCCTCAACAATTTGCGTAATTCGTAGCTTTTGGAGATGGAGATGGAAGGATGTGGTGAACTTGGGTTGAGAGGGTATGGTTATATAGAGATGGTGTATGTAGAAGAATATGAGTAAGTTGGTGGGGTGGAGTAATGGGGTAGTGGATTGAAGTGGTGGAGAGAAGTAGTGGGGTTTGAGTTGTAAAATTGTGGGGGTTATGTGAGGAATGGGTAGTTTATGTGAGGAAGAAGAAGAAGAAGTTGGCGTGTGTAATGAGGAAGTGGGGGAAGTGGGTTGAGAAATAGTAACTGCTGAGCACCAGTTCAGTTCCAGGACCCCTGCCCCGGCGGGCATGCCCTCTGTTAGTTGAGTTAGGAGACCCCTGCCCCGGTGGGGGTGGGTTCCGTTAACTGAGCTTGTTCTCTATTTTTCTTCCTTGTTACTCCAATCCTTATGGATGTTAGGTTCTTGTCAAACCATGAAACATAACTATGAGTCAATTTTGAGCAATTTTAAGCATGGTGATGCATTTGACAATATATGACTTATACTTTTAACTACTAATAATTGACTTGACATGAATTGAATCAAAACTAACTAACATTCTAAACTACAATCTAACTAGTATGGATGAAATATAAAAAAATTAAAAGACGATTGGGTTGCCTCCCAATTAGCGCTTTATTTTAAGTCAATCAGCCTGACTACTCCCTGTTTATGGTGCGTCAGATAATGTGATTGCGATAACATCCGTGTTAGATTTGCCACCCTAACAATGCTTCAATCATTGACCGTTAACCTTGAAAGTCTCCAATGGGTTTCTACTGTAGAGTTCAACGGCGCAATGTGAGAAAACTCTTTTGATGGTGAATGGGCCCAACCACCTTGATTTTAACTTTCCCGTGGAATAACCTCAACCTTAAGTTGAATAGTAGTATTGATTGCCCCGGCTTGAACGTTCTGTGCATAATTTTCTGGCCATGCCATTTCTTGACCTTTTCTTTGTATAGCTTAGAGTTCTCATAGGCTTGAAGTCAGAATTCGTCGAGCTCATTTAGCTGAAGTAGTCTCTTTTCACCCAATGCTGCTTGATCGAAGTTCAGTTTCTGAATAGCCCAGTAGGCCTTATGCTATAACTCGACTGGTAAGTTACAAGCTTTCCCATATAATAGTTGATATGGTGACATGCCAATTAGTGTTTTATACGCAGTCCGGTAGGCCCATAGTGCATCGTCCAATCTGAGAAACCAATCCTTTCTGTTTGGGTTCACCACCTTTTCCAAGATTCGCTTCACCTCCCTATTTGAGACTTCAGCTTGCCCACTTTTTTGGGGGGGGATATGCTGTTGCTACCTTATGGTTGACCCCATACTTTGCCAATAGAGCTGTAAATGATTTGTTGCAGAAGTGACTACCTTCATCACTTATTATAGCTCTTGGCGTGCCAAATCTTGTAAAGATATTCTTTTGCAAGAATTTGAGGATTGCTTTTGCATCATTAGACAAAAGTGCTGCTACTTCAACCCATTTTGATACGTAGTCAACTGCAAGCAATATATACTGATTACCGAATGATGATGGAAATGGCCCCATAAAATCCATGCCCCAAACGTCAAAAATTTCAATTTCCAAGATCATTTGGAGTGGAATCTCATTTCTTTTCGATATGTTGCCCACCCTTTGACATCTATCACAACTTTTGACAAACTGGTGGGCGTCCTTAAATAGAGTAGGCCAATAAAACCCGGATTGAAGCACTTTTGCCGATGTCCTCTCACTACCATAATGTCCTCCATATGTAGATGAGTGACATTCATACAATATGTTCTTTACCTCACTGTAAGGCACACACCGTTTGATCATCTTGTCGACGCACTGTTTAAATAAGGTTCATCCCACATATACAACTTGACGTCATGAAGAAACTTCTTTTTCTGTTGTCTTGTAAGATCAGGGGGAAGAATGTTGCTCACTAGATAATTCGTGAAGTTCGCGTACCATGGAAATTCTATATTTATCCCAAACAGTTGCTCATCCAGGAATGACTCGTTGATTACACACTTGTCCTCTTCCTTTTTATTCTGACTTTCCAACCTATATAAATAATCGACGACTTGGTTCTCCGTCCCCTTTTTATCCTTTATTTCCAAATCAAATTCTTGTCGAAGGAGGATCCATCTGATATTGCATGACTTAGCATCTTTTTTCAAAATTAAGTACCGAATAGCCGAGTGATCTGTATAAACTACCACCTTTGTGTCGATCAGGTATGCTCGGAATTTATCGAACACATACACTACTGCAAGTAATTCTTTTTCCATAGTTGTGTAATTCAATTGGGCCTCCGTAAGTGTTTTACTTGCATAATATATGGCATGAAATACCTTCTCTCAGCGTTGACCCAAAATAGACCCAATTGCCTAGTCGCTCGCATCACACATCAAATCGAAGGGCATATTCCAATCTGGGGCGATGATTATGGGAGCTGTAGTCAACTTCTTCTTTAATAGCTCGAATGCCACTTTACACTCCTCATCAAAATTAAAAAAGAATCCTTTTCTAAAAGACTGCACAAAGGTTTTGCAATTTTAGAGAAGTACTTTATGAATCTCCTGGAGAACCCAACATGTCCCAGAAAACTTCTAATTCCCTTAACTGAACTCGGTGGAGGAAGCTTTTCAATTATTTCCAGCTTACCTTTATCAACCTCTAATCCTTGAGCCGAGACTGTGTGCCCTAAAATTATACCTTCTTCAACCATAAAATGCCACTTTTCCTAGTTCAGGACCAAATTTGTGTCTATGCATCTTTGTAGGACCATTAAAAAATTCTCCAAACATGCATCAAAATCATCCCCATAAATAGAGAAGTCTTCCATGAAGACTTCCACATTTTTCTCCACCATGTCCGAGAAGATGGCCATCATACACTGCTGGAAGGTAGCGGGTGCATTACACAAATTGAACGACATTCTCCTGAATACGAATGTGCCATATGGGCATGTAAATATAGTCTTCTCTTGATCTTCAGGAGCGATGAAGATTTGATTATAACCCAAATATCCATCCAATAAGCAGTAGTACTCATGTCCCGCTAATCTGTCCAACATCTGATCGATAAAGGGCAAAGGAAAGTGATCTTTACGGGTTGCATTATTCAACTTCCTGTAATCCATGCAAACCCTCCAACCAGTCACCGTCCTTGTCAGAATTAGCTCGTTATCTTCATTTTGTGCCACGGTCATTCCTCCCTTTTTCGGCACACACTAAACCGGACTGACCCACTTACTATCGGAAATTGGGTAGATGATACCTGCGTCTAACCATTTCAGTATTTCCTTCTTCACTACTTCTTTCATGATAGGGTTAAGCCATCTTTGTTGTTCCATTATCGGTTTTGCATCGTCTTCCATCAGAAATTTGTGCATGCAAAAGGATGGGCTGATTCCCTTGATATCTGTAATTGTCCATCCTATAGCCGATTTGTGGTCCCTAAGCACTCTCAGCAACTTTTCTTCTTGCAACTTGTTAAGTGCAGTAGAAATAATAACATGTCAAGAATTAGAATTGCCTAAATACGCATACCTGAGGTGTTTAAGGAGTGGCTTAAGTTCAAGAGTCGGTGGCTCCTCCAATGACGGTTTCATCCTTGTTAAGGCTTTCTCCTAAGTGTGCAATGGTTCAAAGGGTGTTTTAAATCTGCTAACGCGTGGCAAGGAGTCTAGCATCTGCAAGTAGTCCACAAATTCCGGATCATCTAACTCATCATCTCCCAATAGTGTCGTTTCCAATGGATCGTTCCCCAAACTTTTATGTAAGACCCCAACTTTTATGAATAAAGATTATTTTTCTCGAAATATATTTTTGAATATTATGGTGTGGATTTGATATAATGTTATAGTTGTGGGTAATATTTACAAATTTTTCAAAGTAAGCAAGTGGTTATATAATATTCGATTGGTCGGGGAATATTCATTTTAACAGGGAATATTCGTACGAAGGCACAATCATTCGTGGACCCCACAATGGAAGTATTGTCGTAGTTAAAAAATGACAGAATTATCTTTTTATAGAATATTGGCGAAAGTTTTACCGTTAAACTGTTGAACTACCTGGTAGTAAAAGTACAATAATACGCGTGGTTGTATAGTAGTACACGGTATTAATTATTGATTCTTACGTGAGAAATCACTCAGTTATACTCAATTATTGCTACAGTAATTGCTGCACAATATCTCTCATATTATTGATTCAATTATTGTCACAATATCATCTGCATAATATTTATTATTATTAAATCAATAATTGAGACGACAAAGTTATTCATATTATTATTTGCAATATTGACGATGTCTAGAAAGTTCTGTCAAGGAGAGGTTTGGTCCTAATTGCGCGCCATAGGGAGAAATCCTTATTGAAAAGCCCCCTCTTTCCTAGGAATAATCTGGTTGTTAAATATTGTAAGTTATAATATTAATGATGAATAAGTTTGTGTTGATTAAAGATGAATTTGATAGTTCCATTATGTTGGGATTATTAGCGTTAGTAGAAATCGACATTTATTTCAATAATAATTGATTTCTGGAGGTTATATTGACCAATCGGGTAATTAATCGGATAAATGAGCAATTAATTGCTATTAATTCATATGCTTATAACTATGTGTTCACACATTTGTACTATTGATTCACATGCATGTAGTACTAGGGGAGGTGGTGTAAGATTGATAATACTTGCATGACTAAATTAAAAATAAAGGTATAGATGAAGGTACTATACTATAATTATTATTTTCACATGTATAGAACTATTGATTCACATGATGTACTATTAGGGGAGGTGGTGCAAGTTTGATAATACTTGCAGGACTAAATTAAAAATGAAGGAAAAGATGAAGGTATTATACTGTAATATTTCGAGCCCTAAAGCGTGCAATTATCGAAACTATATTTTCTTATAAATAGAAGCTCATTCGTCTTCCATTCTCCCCAATTCACTAAGACTCACAAGAGCAATTATAGAGGGAGAAGCTATAGAGAGAAAGAAGAAAAGAAGTCTGCTACCTCACTATTCCAGTATCCAGTCTTTTTCTAAGGTAAGGGGTATTGTTTATTTTATATTCTGAAGTGATATTATTTTTCGTATTCGTATGAATATTATTTTCGTTCAATATTCGTAAGGAATATCATCTTCGTTCAATATTCGTAGGAATATTATTTTCGTTCAACAGTTGCAAGGGATATTATATTTTTCGGTATTCGTAGAAATAATATTTTCTTCCATACTCTGTAGTATGTGAGTAATATTATTTTGTTTCATATTCCTAATTCTACACTCATTCTGTTAAAGTATTGCTTCTATACTCTGTGAAATTAGTAGAATATCCTTGATATTTGCGCTTCATCCAATATCTTTTCATGAAAATATTATTATGAGCTTTTGTGACTCCCCCAAAATCGGGTTACCTGACCCCCGAGTTTGGTGTTCACGATTCACACTATAATTAACATTTAACTACCCATAATATATATAGATAGTAACTTTCATAAGATTTTATCAGAGTTTACTAATAATACATCACCCAGGTTCACTAACCTTAACTTTACAAACATACCCTTTTGATATACAAAAAGGGTTTACAATACAACATATTAAATATGTTTAACATAACTAATTTATAACTACGCCTTTGCCTTTGTTCTGCTTCACAGCACCTCCTGCAACTTCGTCCCTAAATTTGAAAATGTTTTATTTAGCAAGGGTGAGCAACAAATTTGCCCATGAAGTTAATACATACAATAAATGTATAAGTATTCAAATCACCGACTATCTATTTTGATAGAATGAAACCAAAGTTCGGGGAACTTTGAAATAGTTTGAACAAATTGTTATTCAATAACAAGTCTTCTCGTTTTCTAATCAACACAATAATTCAATGAATGAAAGAGTACAACGCTTTCAAAGTTTCTACGATATTCTAATGAATAATCAAGAATCAATTCTACTGAAATATCAAAGTGGAATGTTTTCCAGATTTATCTTTGAAGCGATCCATTGGATCTTGAACTTCTCTTCTCGAGTAACTATCAAAGTTATACTTTGATATACCCAGTGTGTCGAGATAACCGTAAAGATTAAATCATACCCTCTCGCAAGTATAACAAGTGATCGACTTATTATACCCTATATTATGCATAATATTTAAGTCACAAGAAATGATCGAATATACGATTTAATGATATTCCCTTTTATAAAAGGTTGTTCTTCTCGATCTCGAAATCAAGATTTTGATTTAACAACGAAATCTTGATTTCAAATTCTATTTACTTCTCGATCTTAAGCAAAATAATTGGCATCGATCTATCAATAATAATTGAATTCTCTTCTCGAACTTATCAAGTTCTAACTAATATTAAATCTAGCGTAATAATTAGCTAAGACATTTCTCGATTATAATTTGACAATAAGCAGAATTATCTCATATTGTCAATTTTAACTTCTACTGATATGAATATCCAACAAATGTTATTCTACAAATATATATTTACGAATCAATAATTCAATTTGAATTATTAAGCATGCACTAACTGCGAATAATCAACAATAAATTCCCTGGATGTGGTGTAATTAGCAATAATTAACCACTAAAATAATTGAATGAATTTAACTCAAGGTTGAGTTAGGAAACTTGCCTCTTCCGCTGATTACAGCTACACAATATACTTATCTGCGTTTGAAAGACCTATAACCAATAATATCGGTCTAACAATTAGCACAATCATTTATAAAACATAACACTGTATTTTACAGTCAAACTTCTTCTAGGCACATTATCACATAGCCACATCGGTTTTATAGCCTATATAAACACATAACAAGTCTAACTATATCAGTCTGGTTGGACTTCGGTCCATTCTCGGTGTTCCGGTCACCCTATCCGACAATTAACACATTGATTGTCCATTAAACTTGGTCTCTAAGCTTCAATATTAATTTAGATAAGTCAATTATCAATTATAATATTTTTCTAAGCTTTTAATAATTATCAAGCAATTATTATAATTTATAATAATTTTTCAAACATCGGAATCATTTTTAAATGATTTAATTATCAAATAATCTTATCATTATTAATATTTAATAATATTAAAATACTAATAACATACTTGTCAAAATGTTAAAGTTATTATCAATAACTTAAAATATTTTTAAATCAACAATATTCCACTTAAATGATTTTTAAAGTAATTAAAATCATTTTAAATCACCACCATTAATATATAAATATTAATGAAATTATCATCTAAATATTAAAAGTCATTAATTATAACTTAAAATATTTTAAAACTATTTTTCTCATTGTTAAATGATTTTTAAATCAATAAAATCATTTTAATTCATTTATTTAATATCATAATTAAATAAATCAAATATCATTAATATTAATTTATTAATGAAAATTCTCCAAAAATATTGAAAATTATATTTTATAATTTAAAATATTTTCTAACACTTTATTCTCAATAACAATGATTTTTAAATCATTTAAATCATTTTATCTTATTTATTTAATTTAATAATCAAATAAATCTAATATCATTAATATTAAATTATTAATGAAAATTCTCCAAAAATATTAAAAGTTACATTTTATAACTCAAAATATTTTTAAATACATTTTCTTATTTAAAATGATTTTTCATAATATTAAATCACTTCCCTCTAATTTATTTAATACACTAATTAAATAAATTAAATACCTTTAATATTTAAATAATTATAAATATTAAAGAAAAATATTCCAATTGGTTAGAAATTATTTTCATAATTTAAAATAATTTTTAAAATCATTTTAGTAATTTTAGAATTTATTTCTAATTTTTAATTAATTACCTAAATTCAAAATTAAAATAAATAAATCAGTCGTTAATAGCCTATAGCGACATTTTCTTTCGCTATAGGTGTTCTTGAGCCAAACCTGAATTTTCCTAAATTTGCGAGGGTCATGGTTTGGCCAGGCTTTATCTCTCATCTGGCATGTTATAGGCTATCTAAAACTTTCATGCATGTAGAACAATATGTCACACTACAACATTCAACCAACACGTTGGTTTAAACAACATTACAACAAGGAGATCAAAGCCTCCAAACTTTCTGACAAGCGGATTCTGGGCCAAAACAGATTCAAGTGGTCACTTTCAAACTTAAATTAATCTATGTTCTGGCCATGATTTACGTGATCTATCACCTCCAATTTGTAGACAAAACGTAATACTACAACTATAAAGCATAATAACACTAAAACATCAAAACAGGAGTTAGATACATTCGGTCAAACTTGAACACGGATGTTGGGCTCAAATTTTCTGGGTTCGTGTTCTTGATGATTTTCGGTCAATCAAGTTTTGTTGCCTCATAACTTTTGATCTATAATGGATCTGGGTCTTATTCTTTTTGAAACTTAAAGAACACACATCAGGCTACATGTTACAAGTTTTAAACATCAAAAACACTAAACACACACGGATTAAAAAGATCTGACATTTGACTGAAAAACACAGTTTTCCAAATTTCGAGATTTTGAAAAACTCTAAATTCGTGAACTTTGATGTTATGGGTCATGGATTTAACAACCCAGAACATCAATTGACACCTTATTACACATCTTTGGACAATCAATTACCACATTTAACCAAGAATCGAAGGATTTCTAAAAATTAGAATTTTATACCTTTTATGCTTTAATTCTCAATTCTGACTCTTGGATCTGTTTCTGATACACGTGGGGCTTGAATTGAGACTGAAATATTATTGGAATTTCGTGGTTTGGTGAGAGAGGGAGCTGGTGAGAGCAAAATGCAAAATGAGCAAATGTTTTGTATTTTCTCTCTCTTGAATCTCTTATATATTGCACAAAGTGCAATGAATTTGATGATTTGGTGGCTAGGTAGACCAATGTGTCTTTGTGTTTGTAGGCTAAATAAAGTCAAGGGTTAGCTCAACAACTAAAGTCATGGCCATTTTTGCAAGCAATCTTATAAAAATCCCATAAAGGGCATTTTGGTCATTTCCTTAAATTTCTAGATTTTTACATTAGATGAAACCCTTAGGGTTTAGGGTTTGAGCACACTAAAATTTAGGGTTTGGACAAATTTAGGATTTAGGTTTTTAACCCTCAAATATTTAGCAACTTGGATTTCAAAAATTTTCTAATTAAATTTTAAAATAGAAAATTTTCATTTCTAAATTATAATTAGGGCTTCCTAATTATTTTGTACTTTCCCAATCATGAATCATTATTTGCTAATTAGGACTATTTTATCCTAATTAAAATTGCTAATTTAGCACTTAGGGTCAAATTTGTACATTATAAATTATAACCCAAAAATTAGGATTTTAAATAGAAAAATAATATTTCAATTTTTAGAAATTAGATTTCCCAATTAGATTAGGGTTTCTAATAACTTGACAATTAGGATTTATATTTCTTAATTAACATTGCAATTATAGCAATTAAATCCACCACTGTACAATTAGGGTTCAAAATGGTCATTAGGGTTTTCAACCCACAAATTAGGGTTTCTAAAATAGAAAGTTACCATACAAAAATATAATTAGAGATTTCTAACCATATTTAAGTTTAATGAATACTTTAGGCATGCTAATAAAAATTAGGGTTGCCTAATTAGGGTTTATAATTCTCAGTTTTTAATAATCAGGGTTCCCAGCGTACAATTAGGGTTTTCTAAGGTACGCTAGGGTTTTCTACAACACATTAGGGTTTTCTACACCATATTAGGTTTTAATAATATTAAACCTTATCCGATCAATTATTGATCAACATTTCAACATCAAGATAAAAACACATTCTTAGCAATATAATTATTTTAATTATATTTTCTCTAGAATCCCTATCCAAAAAATTAGGTTAGGGTTTCTAAAGTGGTTAAGCACAACTCTACTCTATTTTCTTCTCGGTTGATACAAATTGACTAATTCTAGACTTCATATCACAGATACACAAAGACAATATTAACAGTTAATATTAAATAAAAAAAAATTATTCGTAAAATTTTTGATTATTCAAATTAGGTTATCACATTCACCCCCTCCTTAAAAGGATTCCGCTCGGAATCACCGCTTTCTTATTCTCTACAATCTTTTAAAGTTGTATCATCAATTCATTTTATCAACACAATATTAAATTGTGTCTTAATTTCTAACCCGAGACTTGAATCTATAAAAGAAAACAATTCTCAGCTATATTAAACTAATATTACTCGCGTAATTAAATATTAAGCAAAATCATTACCTTCTGCTACCTCCGGAGTAGCCACTGCTTCCAGCGACCATCATGTTAAATGTACGGGCGGTTGATCTTCCTGGTCAGAGTCCTCGGATTGCCAAGGTTCCACTAATCGGTCCCTTATCGGCGCTTTCCTTCTCAAAGATTTCTCTTGACACGATTCCTTACACGATGGTCAGTCGATCCACAGTCAAAACAACCTTGTATCTTCTTTGGGTTGGGACAATTGGGTGACATGTGGCCCTCTTGTCCGCAATTATAACAAACCCCCTTCCTCTTCAGACAAACACCAAATAAGTGGTTCTTTCCACAATTCGCACGCTCTGCTCCTTTCCTATTCCTTCAATTTTACTACCCGATTGGGTATTCTCGCTCCACTTCCTCTTGTTTGGGTTACTGCCACCGCTGCTTCCACCCTCATTGGTCTTCTTCTTCTTTTCCCGATAAAAACGAGATGCAGCCTCGCTTCCTCCTTGAAAGAATTAACGCTTTCTCGAGTAGAGCCGCAAACGTGTTGATCTGCAATACCGCTACCTTGTTGAATATTCCTGGTTTCATTCCGTTCTCGAATCTTCTTGCCTTTCTCGCTTCTGTATCCACCTGATGAGGTGCAAATCGTGCCAATTCGTTGAATTTAGCGAAGATACTCAAAAAGCATACAAATTCTCCTCCTTAAGTTCCAAGAACTTAACTTCCATCCGAGCTTGCATACTTTCGGCGAGAAGTAATTCTCAAAGAACAACTCCTTAAATCTGTCCATGCTACTACTCACATTGTATCAGGCTCTCGCTTGATTCGCCTCCCACCAATAATTGGCTTCTCCTTCATTAGATATGTTGCAAATGCCGTCTTTTGCTCTTCCGCCACCACGCCGCAATGATGAACGCTTTCTCCATTTCCTTCACCCAAGTCTGGGCTTTAATCGGATCCGTAGTCCCTTGAATTACAGCGGTCCCACCGCTTTAAAATCTTGAAATTAGCCAATCATGCTTGGTTGGTCGATTCTTTACTCTTCCCTCGTTGTAGGAGTTTCATTTTTCCATAGCTTCGGCTATCATATTTGCAAAATTTTGCATCGGGTCAGCTTGACCTCCTTCATTATTTACAGATTGCTCTTCTCTTTGGTTCCGATTCTGTCGTCTAGGTGGCATGATCTGATTTAAATGAAAATCTTATATTAATATTCTTTCTCTTTACAAATTCTTAACACAATATGAATTCAACAAATAATTTTCAAGTATTCGCATATTTATTCAAATAACACATAGTACCTATATTACTTAACACATATAACTATCCCTTTAAAATAATACTAGGGTTAACACACACAACTTTACAAAAGTTGCAATTCTCCAACTTTACACAAAAAGTTGACATTCTCCATTTTCACATTACTATTTCCAGTTCATCAAACTTACCACACTTATGAGTTCATTAACTTGCCACAATTATATTAGTGTATGAACTTATCCTAGTCAGACCTTTGGCGTCCATTCGCTGAGGGGTTCAAAACATTTCATATAATTATGAGTCATTAATTTATCATAAGTATGAGTTTTAAGAACTCACAAATTTATCTTAATCTTATATTCATATAGAAAATAAAGATTTCATTCATAAAACATATATTTACATATGTTTACACATTGTTCTCGATATTACAACGCTTAATATCAAAAGCTTCTACCAAAAGATACTACACTTATATCTTAATTATCTATCGACCAACGCTTTCTCCAGGTCTTTTCTTCTTGCTAGGACACTTATTAAATCCGTGACCCGCTTTGCCCCACATGAAAACACTTCCTCATATTTGGCTTAGGACAATGCGAGAAATATGTCCTTCCCTTTGCAGTTTGAAGCATACATTCTTCCACATCATGCATTCTCCAACAGAGTCTTTCCACACTTGACATGCTTCTTCTTCTTCTTCTGACTTGTCTTCTCGTAATTAAATCGTCATTGTCCTCCTCTTCCTCTTTTTCTTGTCCTTCCGCCGCTTGATTGTTCCCTCGGATGATCCTCCACCTTCACCTTCATCCTTTCAACTGCATACTCGAGCTCATTCCGCTTCTTCCATCATTTCACGTAATGCCTTCAAGTCTTCCACAACTCCTCTAAAAGAAATACCTTACTCCTGGAGTTCTTGGACTTCTACGATAATTGATCTTGTTCACCAACCTTGATCTTATTCTTTAGTTCCACCTTAGCTTCTTCTGACTCACCTCCTCATCACCACTTAGATACATCTCAGGATAATCGTCATGATCACTCCCAAGATTGATCATTGGTTCATCTTTCCCCACTTCTTCAACAGACTTCGCTATGTGTTTGGCACCTAGGCTCACGCACATCAGCAACAAATTACCGCATCTCTGTACCCATTTCGTCTTTTCCAGACATCCTACAATCAGTTTAAACAACTTGATTAGTACTTCACCAGTACAAACTTCTCACACTATGTGTCCACTTTTCTCACTATCGTTGCACTTTGGCAATCTCTCACTTAGTACTCTATTTGAGTATTCTCTATCTCGCTTTTGGTTATAATCCTAGGGTTTTTCCCCACCCCACTTAAGGTTTATAACCTCACGCTTCTGATACCAACTCAGTGACGCCCCAAAATCGGGTTACGACGACCCCTTTGTGTTTGGTGTTCACAATTCACACTATAATTAACATTTAACTACCCATAATATATATAGATAGTAACTTTCATAAGATTTTATCGAGTTTACTAATAATACATCACCCAAAGTTCACTAACCTTAACTTTACAAACATACCCTTTTGATATACAAAAGGGTTTACAATACAACATATTAAATATGTTTAACATAACTAATTTATAACTACGCTTTGCCTTTGTTACGCTTCACAAAGACCTCCTCGCAACTTCGTCCCTAAATTTGAAATGTTTTATTTAGCAAGGGTGAGCAACAAATTTGCCCATGAAGTTAATACATACAATAAATGTATAAGTATTCAAATCACCGTACTATCTATTTTGATAGAATGAAACCAAAGTTCGGAACTTTGAAATAGTTGAACAAATTGTTATTCAATAACAAGTCTTCTCGCTTTCTAATCAACACAATAATTCAAAGATGAAAAAGTACAACGCTTTCAAAGTTTCTACGATATTCTAATGAATAATCAAGAATCAATTCTACGAAATATCAAAGTGGAATGTTTTCCAGATTTATCTTGAAATGATCCATCGGATCTTGAACTTCTTCTTCGAGTAACTATCAAAGTTATACTTTGATATACCCAGTGTATCGATAACCGTAGAAGATTAAATCATACCCTCTCTGCAAGTAAGTATAACAAGTGATCGAATTTTATTATACCCTATATTATGCATAATATTTAAGTCGCATGAATGATCGAATATACGATTTAATGATATTCCCTTTTTATAAAAGGTTGTTCTTCTCGATCTCGAATCAAGATTTTGATTTAACAACGAAATCTTGTGATTTCAAATTTATTTACTTCTCGATCTTAGCCAAATAATTGGCATCGATCTATCAATAATAATTGAATTCTCTTCTCGAACTTATCAAGTTCTAACTAATATTCGCTCAGCCGAATAATTAGCTAAGACATTTCTCAAAGATAATTTGACAATAAAATGAGAATTATCTGTATTGTCAATTTTAACTTCTACAGATATGAATATCCAACAACAGTTATTCTACAAATATATATTTCTGAATCAATAATTCAATTTGAATTATTAAGCATGCACTAACTGCGAATAATCAACAATAAATTCTCGGATGTGGTGTAATTAGCAATAATTAACCACTAAAATAATTGAATGAATTTAACTTTCAAGGTTGAGTTAGAAAACTTGCCTCTTCCAATGATTACATTACACACATATACTTATCTCAAGTTTGAAAGACCTATAACCAATAATATCGGTCTAACAATTAGCACAATCATTTATAAAACATAACACTGTATTTTACAGTCAAACTTCTTCTAGGCACATTATCACATAGCCACATCAGTGTTTATAGCCTATATAAACACATAACAAGTCTAACTATATCAGTCTGGTTGGACTTCGGTCCATTCTCGGTGTTCTGGTCACCCTATCCGACAATTAACACATTGATTGTCCATTAAACTTGGTCTCTAAGCTTCAATATTAATTTAGATAAGTCAATTATCAATTATAATATTTTTCTAAGCTTTTAATAATTATCAAGCAATTATTATAATTTATAATAATTTTTCAAACATCTAATCATTTTTAAATGATTTAATTATCAAATAATCTTATCATTATTAATATTTAATAATATTAAAATACTAATAACATACTTGTCAAAATGTTAAAGTTATTATCAATAACTTAAAATATTTTTAAATCAACAATATTCCACTTAAATGATTTTTAAAGTAATTAAAATCATTTTAAATCACCACCATTAATATATAAATATTAATGAAATTATCATCTAAATATTAAAAGTCATTAATTATAACTTAAAATATTTTAAAACTATTTTTCTCATTGTTAAATGATTTTTAAATCAATAAAATCATTTTTAATTCATTTATTTAATATCATAATTAAATAAATCAAATATCATTAATATTAATTTATTAATGAAAATTCTCCAAAAATATTGAAAATTATATTTTATAATTTAAAATATTTTCTAACACTTTATTCTCAATAACAATGATTTTTAAATCATTTAAATCATTTTTATCTTATTTATTTAATTTAATAATCAAATAAATCTAATATCATTAATATTAAATTATTAATGAAAATTCTCCAAAAATATTAAAAGTTACATTTTATAACTCAAAATATTTTTAAATACATTTTCTTATTTAAAATGATTTTTCATAATATTAAATCACTTCCCTCTAATTTATTTAATACACTAATTAAATAAATTAAATACCTTTAATATTTAAATAATTATAAATATTAAAGAAAAATATTCCAATTGGTCGTAAATTATTTTTCATAATTTAAAATAATTTTTAAAATCATTTTAGTAATTTTTAGAATTTATTTCTAATTTTTAATTAATTACCTAAATTACGAAATTAAAATAAATAAATCTGTCATTATTATTTTATAGCGACATTTTCTCGTCATATAGGTGTTCTTGAGCCAAACCTGAATTTTCCTAAGAAATTTGCGAGGGTCATGGTTTGAATTTACTTTTATCTCTCAACTGAGTATGTTATAGGCTATCTAAAACTTTCATGCATGTAGATAATATGTCACACTACAACATTCAACCAACACGTTGGTTTAAACAACATTACAACAAGGAGATCAAAGCCTCCAAACTTTCGACAAGCGGATTCTGGGCCAAAATAGATTCAAGTGGTCACTTTCAAACTTAAATTAATCTATGTTCTGGCCATGATTTACGTGATCTATCACCTCCAATTTGTAGACAAAACGTAATACTACAACTATAAAGCATAATAACACTAAAACATCAAAACAGGAGTTAGATACATTCGGTCAAACTTGAACACGGATGTTGGGCTCAAATTTTCTGGGTTCGTGTTCTTGATAGATTTCGGTCAACGGGTTTTGACCGTCTATAACTTTTGATCTATAATGGATCTGGGTCTTATTCTTTTTGAAACTTAAAGAACACACATCAGGCTACATGTTACAAGTTTTAAACATCAAAAACACTAAACACACACGGATTAAAAAGATCTGACATTTGACTGAAAAACACAGTTTTCCAAATTTGAGATTTTGAAAACTCTAAATTAAATGAACTTTGATGTTATGGGTCATGGATTTAACAACCCGAACATCAATTGACACCTTATTACACATCTTTGGACAATCAATTACAACATTTAACCAAGAATCGAAGGATTTCTAAAATTAGAATTTTATACCTTTTATGCTTTAATTCTCAATTAACTCTTGGATCTGCTACGATACACGTGGGGCTTGAATTGAGACCTAAATATTATTGAATTTCGTGGGTTTGGTGAGAGAGAGGAGTCAGTGAGAGCAAAATGCAAAATGAGCAAATGTTTTGTATTTTCTCTCTCTTGAATCTCTTATATATTGCACAAGTGCAATGAATTTGATGATTTGGCTGGCTAGGTAGACTGATGTGCTGTGTTTGTAGGCTAAATAAAGTCAAGGGTTAGCTCAACAACTAAAGTCATGGCCATTTTTGCAAGCAATCTTATAAAAATCCCATAAAGGGCATTTTGGTCATTTCCTTAAATTTCTAGATTTTTACATTAGATGAAACCCTTAGGGTTTAGGGTTTGAGCATACTAAAATTTAGGGTTTGGACAAATTTAGGATTTAGGTTTTTAACCCTCAAATATTTAGCAACTTGGATTTCAAAAATTTTCTAATTAAATTTTAAAATAGAAAATTTTCATTTCTAAATTATAATTAGGGCTTCCTAATTATTTTGTACTTTCCCAATCATGAATCATTATTTGCTAATTAGGACTATTTTATCCTAATTAAAATTGCTAATTTAGCACTTAGGGTCAAATTTGTACATTATAAATTATAACCCAAAAATTAGGATTTTAAATAGAAAAATAATATTTCAATTTTTAGAAATTAGATTTCCCAATTAGATTAGGGTTTCTAATAACTTGACAATTAGGATTTATATTTCTTAATTAACATTGCAATTATAGCAATTAAATCCACCAATGCATAATTAGGGTTCAAAATGGTCATTGTGGTTTTCAACCCACAAATTAGGGTTTCTAAAATAGAAAGTTACCATACAAAAATATAATTAGAGATTTCTAACCATATTTAAGTTTAATGAATACTTTAGGCATGCTAATAAAAATTAGGGTTGCCTAATTAGGGTTTATAATTCTCGCTTTTTAATAATCGGGGTTCCCAAATGCATAATTAGGGTTTTCTAAGGTACGCTTAGGTTTTCTACAACACATTAGGGTTTTCTACACCATATTAGGTTTTAATAATATTAAACCTTATCCGATCAATTATTGATCAACATTTCAACATACAAGATAAAACACATTCTTAGCAATATAATTATTTTAATTATATTTTCTCTAGAATCCCTATCCAAAAAATTAGGGTTAGGGTTTCTAAAGTTGTTAAGCACAACTCTACTCTATTTTCTCGGTCCAATACACAAATTGACTAATTCTCTAGACTCGTATCACGAGATACATGTACAATATTAATGTTAATATTAAATAAAAAAAAATTATTCGTAAAATTTTGATTATTCGAAATTCCGGGTTATCACAGCTTTCTTGATAATTATTGATCTTTTCATACCGAAATACTATTCATGAGTTACTATTTACTGGTTACTATTCACCCGGTTACTATTCACTCAAATATTATTCACTCGGGTATTCGAGGTACTTTTCATGCCGGAGTATTATTCACGGGTTACAATTCACCCAGTTACTATTCACTCAGGTATTTGGGGTACTTTTCATGCTAGAGTACTATTCACGAGTTACTATTCTCCCAATTACTATTCACTCGGATATTTGGGGTACTTTTCATGTCAGGGTATTATTCACGAGATACTATTCCTGAAGTACTATTCGTAGGGTACTATTCACAGGATACTATTCACCCGAAATAATATATTTCTTTTCTATCTAAATTATTTTTGATACACGAATATTATTCTTGAATTTTACTCCACAAAGCAGTATCATGTTAACAATTTGGATATTTTTAAACTCTGGATAAATTTAAAGGCTTTAATATTTATCCTTGATTTCGTTTGATTAATGCTTATATCATTGTCATCATCCTCATGTTTATATTGTGATGAAAGTCATCTTTGGATTACGTGCATAGATGGACTATTGATTGGTATGATTATGACCATGGATCATTCGGTATAATCATGACCTGTAATGTTATAAATAATGTGGTAAAAGTCCTCATTGGCCCGTAGTGCATTGATGGATAGTTGTTGGTATGATTATGACCAGGGATTATTCGGTATAATCATGACCATTGATGATTACATGAATATCCTTGGCCCGTAGTGCAGGGATGATTTAATGATGTGGTTTATTTATTAAGCTGAGTCTCAGCGATAAAATTGATGATAAAACTTTTTAAATCATAGAAGATAGTAGATATTATGCTCTACTTGACTCTTCTAATGGATTGCTTGTTCCGCTGCAGTTGTTGATCTAAAACTTGTTGTCTATTATATTTTATCAGTTGTTATACCGTTGAAGGCTAAGGATAATTTATTCTGCATTATCTTAGTCATAATATTTCTTACTGGGCTAGTTGAGCTCACCCTTTTGCTTTCATTGTTCTCTTCAGGAAATGAGAACGTAGCCGGGACTAGTCGGGGAACAGAGTGATGGTCCGAGATGGTTGTTTTAGTAGTCTTCACTACTTAGTGTGATAATAAATGTAATGAGGACTGAATTTGAGTTTGAATACTGTCTAGAAGACAATATTCATGTAAAACCTCAGCTATGTTTTGTCGTATTTTGCACACGACAGTTGTATTAAAGAAGTTTGTATTTGATTTCTGTACCATATATTTGGTGACTCAAGATGGGTGATGTATACCTATTTTGGGGGTGTCACATTTGGTATCAAAGCTTAGGGATATGATCCCTGACTGAGATGTGAGACTAGAACTAGGAGGGGAGAGATGGGTAATTCCTTCGCTAGTATGACCTACCTAAGTTTATTTGATATTTAATTGGTCGGTCAGAGTATAGGATAATATGTGACATGTCAATTAACCCTTGTTTTGTGGCAGTATTTGAAAATGGCATCTGAAAATGTCGAGATAAGCAATGAAGCACATGAGATCGTTGAGTCACCAACGATCAATACCCAGGATAATGTGCAACAGGAAGACAATAATCCTCAAGTAAATAACAACACCGATCAAATGATGAACGATGGGATGTTCAGAGGATTTATGAAATTCATGCAACATCAGGCGAGAGTGGCTCATGTTCAATATACAGGTGGAAACACTAGCTACTATCGGATGGTCACTGTTAAGCAGTTCAAGGAGTTGGGACCACAAGAGTTTTTGGGAGAGCCAAAACCACTTAAGGCGGAGACGTAGATAAAGCAGATCACCAAGATATTTGATGTCTTGGGATGCTCCGAGGAGCAAAAGGTTCCTTTTTCCTCCTTCATGTTGCGAGGAGAGGCAGATTACTGGTGGGAATCAGTAAAATGTACTCAGCCTGCCACACTGAAGATATCTTGGGAGAAGTTCCAAGAACTGTTCAACGACAGGTACTTTCCCAAAAGTATTCGTCACATGAAGGAGGTAGAGTTCATCAAGCTAGAGTAAAAATATGACTGTGTCGCAGTATGAAGCTAAGTTTGCCGAGTTATCTCGATTTACGTCCCACTAGGTTGATAATGAGGAGAGAATGACGCGGATGTTTCTAAGAGGTTTGAAACCTGAGATATGTCAATACCTCATCTCTCACAAACTGTGTTTGTATTCAGATGTTGTGAATAGGGCTCAGTTATTGGAGCGCGATAATGAGCCAGCCCAACCAAAAATAATGACCAACAACACGATAATAATCGTACCGGTGGCAACGATCATCGGAACAACGATAACCATCGTGAAGGAAATTATCAAGCAAGAAATGGTAACCACTTCGGCGGTAATCATGACCAAGATAACAGAAGAAATGATTCAAGTGGAAAATTCAAGAAGAGAAGATTTAACGATGATGGGAAGACGTCGGCAACAACACCAACACTAGTAATAAATTTTAGGGGAGGAGGACGATCGCCTGTTAGATGCTACAGATGCGGAGAGGAGGGACATATAAGTCCAAACTGTTCATAGCCTTCCAAGGTATGTTTTAGTTGCGAAAAAGATGGTCATATAGCTCGATTTTGTCCTTTAGCGAAATCAAATCCAGCTGGGACGGTGGCACCAAAGGCGGATACGGGCAAAACAAAGTCGGTGGTTTCAGGAAGAGCGTTTTTTTGTAACTTCTCAAAAAGTGAGTAAACCAAACGAAATTATCACAGGTTAGTTAATCATAAACTCTAGCAAAGTCTATACCTTATTTGATACTGGTTCTACCCATTCTTTTATTTCTCCTACTTGCGCTCAACGTTTAAATTTAACTCCGGAGAAATTAGACTTTGACTTATCTATTGAAACTCCGTTAGGAGAAACCTTCATTACATGTGCTATCCAAGTCTTGGATGAGATTCATAGTTTTAAATGATATTTCTATTGTTAATAAAATTCCTGACATATTCTCGAAGAACTTCCTGGCATAGCCTAGAGCGTGAAATTGAATTTTGTATTGACCCCAGTACAAAACCCATTTCTAAAACCCTTAAATATTTCTTCAACCAAAACGAACGTATAATGCGCCAAAGTGGTTGGCTTGAGCTGTTAAAAGATTACGATCATACCATTCAATACCATCCTGGAAAAGTGAACGTAGTAGCTGACGCATTGAGTAGAAGATCATATGCGGGTACGAGTGCGATATTGTCAACGTAAAGGTCCATTTTGTATGACTTACAAAGGATGGAGATAGAGTTAAAGACTGCGGGGACCCATGTGATGATGACAAATATACGAGCAGAACCGACTTTAATCCATAAAGTTAAAGCTGCTCAAGCTACAGACCGGAGCTGATGCGTATGAGGAAGAAAGTGCAAGAAGGTGCTATTCCGAAAGCAAGAATCGATGAAGAAGGAATACTTCGAGTAAACTCCAGACTTTGTGTTCCTAACGATTCTGACTTGAAGTATAAAATCATGATGGAGGCGCACAACACACCATTTGTAATCTATCCCGGGAGTACCAAAATGTATCGTGATCTTCGACATACATTTTGGTGGAGAAATATGAAGAGAGAGATAGTGGGGTTTATCTCAAGGTGTCTAACTTATCAATGAGTCAAGGCGGAGTATCAAGTGCCAAAAGGTCCATTGCAACCACTTAAGATTCTAGAATGGAAGTGGGAGCACATTACCATGGATTTTGTTACTGGTCTTCCTAAGGTTTCTCAAGGCATTGATGCAATTTGGGTCATTGTTGATAGATTGACCAAGTCTGATCATTTCTTACCGATACGAGAAACTTATACACTTGAACGTCTTGTTCGTATGTACATAAACGAGATTGTAAGATTGTATGGTATGCCAGTATCCATAGTTTCTGATCGAGACCCAAGATTCACTTCAAGATTTTTGGTTAGTTTGCAAAAAGCTATGGGCACGGATGTACGATTTAGTTCAGCACATCATCCTCAAATGGACGGGCAGTTAGAGAGGACTATTCAAACTCTTGAAGATTTATTAAGACTCTGTGTCCTTGACTTTAAAGGAAGTTGGGACAAGTTCTTACCATTACTGGAGTTTTCCTACAACAACAATTATCAAGCAAGTATTGGCATGACTCCATTTGAGGCGTTGTATGGAAGAAAGTGTCGTTCTCCAGTATGCTGGGATGAGCTGGGTGAAGCAACGTTGTTGGGACCAGAGTTGGTACATATGACTATGAAAAAGATTCAAACGATCCGACAATGTATAAAAACCTCTCAAGATTGACAAAAGAGTTATGATGATCTTCATCGAAAGGACGTGGAATTCAATATTGGAGATCACGTGTTGTTACGTGTTGCTCCATGGAAAGGAGTTATGAGATTTGGAAAGAGAGGAAAGCTCAATCCTCGATTTATTGGCCCATTTATAATCCTCGATCGAGTAGGAACTGTGGCCTATAGACTCGCCTTACCGCCAAGTATGTCTCGTGTTCATAACGTTTTTTACATATCTATGTTACGTAAATATGTAAAAGACCCGAACCACATTATTGAATTAGAACTGGACGAGATAGTGGAAGATTTAACGTATGAAGAGGTACTTGTTAAAATCTTGGATAAAAAGGATCATATTCTACGCTCCAAGGTTATACCTCAAGTCAAAGTTTTGTGGAGAAACCACGATGTTTAGGAGATGACCTGGGAGTTAGAATCTGAAATGAAGTCAAGGTATCCTCACCTCTTCAATATACCAGGTATACACCCTAATTTCGAGGACAAAATTTCATAAGAAGGGGAGGTTGTAAGACCCCAACTTTTATGAATAAAGATTATTTTTCTTGAAATATATTTTTGAATATTATGGTGTGAATTTGATATAATGTTATAGTTGTGGGTAATATTTACAAATTTTGCAAAGTAAGCAAGTGGTTATATAATATTTGATTGGTTGGGGAATATTCGTTTTAACAGGGAATATTCGTACGACGGCACAATCATTCGTGGACCCCACAACGGAAGTATTGTCGTAGTTAGAAAATGACAGAATTATCTTTTTATAAAATAATGGAAAAAGTTTTACCGTTAAACTGTTGAACTACCCGGTAGTAAAAGTACAGTAATACGCGTGGTTGTATAGTAGTACACAGTATTGATTATTGATGCTTACGTGAGAAGTCACTCGATTATACTCAATTATTACTACACATAATTGCTTTGCATAATATCTCTCATATTATTGATTCAATTATTGTCACAGTATCATCTGCATAATATTTATTATTATTAAATTAATAATTGAGACGACAAAGTTATTCATATTATTATTTGCAATATTGACGATGTCTAGAAAGTTCTGTCGAGGAGAGGTTTGGTCACCTAATTGCGCACCAATAAGGAGAAATCCTTATTGGAAAGCCCCCTCTTTCCTAGGAATAATCTGGTTGTTAAATATTGTGAGTTATAATATTAATGATGAATAAGTTTGTGTTGATTAAAGATGAATTTAATAGTTCCATTATGTTGGGATTATTAGCGTTAGTAGAAATCGACATTTATTTCAATAATAATTGATTTCTGGAGGTTATATTCACCAAACGGGTAATTAATCGGATAAATGAGAAATTAATTGCTATTAATTCACATGCTTATAACTATGTGTTCACATGTGTGTACTATTGATTCACATGCATGTACTACTAAGGGAGGTGGTGCAAGATTGATAATACTTGCATGACTAAATTAAAAATGGAGGTATAGATGAAGGTACTATACTATAATTATTATTTTCACATGTATAGAACTATTGATTCACATGATTGTACTATTAATTCACATGATGTACTATTAGGGGAGGTGGTGCAAGTTTGATAATACTTGCAGGACTAAATTAAAAATGAAGGAAAAGATTAAGGTATTCTACTGTAATATTTCGAGTCCCAAAATGTGTAATTATCGAAACTATATTTTCTTATAAATAGAAGCTCAGTCGTCTTCCATTCTCACCAATTCACTAAGACTCACAAGAGCAATTATAGAGAGAAAAGCTAAAGAGAGAAAGAAGAAGAGAAGTCTGCTACCTCTCTATTCCAGTATCCAGTTTTCTTCTAAGGTAAGGGGTATTATTTATTTCATATTCTGAAGTGATATTATTTTTCGTATTCGTATGAATATTATTTTCGTTCAATATTCGTAAGGAATATCATCTTCTTTCAATATTCGTAGGAATATTATTTTCGTTCAACAGTCGTAAGGGATATTATATTTTTCGGTATTCGTAGAAATAATATTTTCTTCCATACTCTGTAGTATGCGAGTAATATTATTTTGTTTCATATTCCTAATTCTACACTCATTCATTAAAGTATTGCTTCTATAATTCGTGTGAAATTAGTAGAATATCCTTGATATTTGCGCTTCATCCATATCTTTTCATGGAAATATTATTATGAGCTTTCTTGATAATTATTGATCTTTTCATACCGAAATACTATTCATGAGTTACTATTTATTTGATTACTATTCACCCATTACTATTCACTCAAATATTATTCACTTTCGGGTATTAGGGCATTTTTCATGCCGGAGTACTATTCACGAGTTACTATTCATGGGTTACTATTCACCCAATTACTATTCACTCAAGTATTTAGGGTACTTTTCATATCGGAGTACTATTCACGAGTTACTATTCACAGGTTACTATTCACCCAATTACTATTCACTCAAATATTATTCACTCGGGTATTTGGGGTACTTTTCATGCTGGGGTACTACTCACGAGATACTATTCCCGAAGTAATATTCACAAGGTACTATTCATCTGAAAAAATATATTTCTTTTCTATCTAAATTATTTTTGATACACGAATATTATTCTTGAATTTTACTCCACAAAGCAGTATCATGTTGACAATTTGGATATTTTTAAATTCTGGATAAATTTAAAGTCGTTAATATTTATCCTTGATTTCGTTTGATTAATGCTTATATCATTGTCATCATCCTCATGTTTATATTATGATAAAAGTCATCTTTGGATTACGTGCATAGATGGACTGTTGATTGGCATGATTATGATCAGGGATCATTCGGTATAAACATGACCAGTAATGTTATAAATGATGTGGTAAAAGTCCTCATTGGCCCGTAGTGCATTGATGAACAGTTGTTGGTATGATTATGACCAGGGATTATTCGGTATAATCATGACCATTGATGATTATATGAATATCCTTGGCCCGTAGTGCAGGGATGATTCAATGATGTGGTTTATTTATTAAGCTAAGTCTCAACGATAATATTGATGATAAACTTTTTAAATCATAGAAGATAGTAGATATTATGCTCTACTTGACTCTTCTAATGGATTGCTTGTTCCGCTGCAGTTGTTGATCTAAAACTTGTTGTCTATTGTATTCTATTAGTTGTTATACTGTTGAAGGCTAAGGATAATTTATTCTGCATTATCTTAGTCATAATATTTCTTACTGGGCTAGTTGAGCTCACCCTTTTGCTTTCATTGTTCTCTTCAGGAAATGAGAACGTAGCCGGGACTAGTCGGGATGGTCCGAGATGGTTGTTTTAGTAGTCTTCACTACTTAGTGTGATAATACATGTAATGAGGACTGAATTTGAGTTTGAATACTGTCTAGAAGACAATATTCATGTAAAACCTCAGCTATGTTTTGTCGTATTTTGCACACGACAGTTGTATTAAAGAAGTTTGTATTTGATTTCTTACCATGTATTTGGCGACTCAAGATGGGTGATGTATACCTATTTTGGGGACGTCACATTTTACCCATGTCTTCACTGATTTTCTGGTTAATAATATCCATTATGAAACATTCTTCTTCTTCCGTAGGGAATTTCATGGCCTTGAACACATTAAATTTTATTTCTTGATCTTGGACCCTCAGAGTTAGTTCACCTTTTTGTACGTCGATGAGTGTCCTGCCTGTAGCCAAGAAAGGTCTCCCTAGGATAATCGGGATGTTCTTATCCTCCTCAAAATCCAGAATGATGAAATCCACGGGGAATATAAACTTGTCAACCTTGACCAATATATCCTCTACAATGCCTCTCGGGTATGTGACTGATCTATCCGCCAATTTAATGAGATGTTCGTAGGCTTTGGAGCTGGCAAACCCAATTCTGTATAAACTGATAATGGCATAAGGTTCACACTCACTCCCAAATCACATAAACATTTATTGAATGCCATGTTCCCAATCGTGCATGGAATGGTGAAACTCCCCGGGTCTTTCAACTTTGGTAGCAACTTTCACTGCAACACTACACTACACTCCTCTGTTAATGCCACTGTCTCGAAATCTTCCAACTTCTTTTTCCTGGACAAAATCCCTTTCATGAATTTCGCATAGCTTGGCATCTACTCCAGGGCTTCTGCAAACGGGATGTTAATATGAAGTTTCTTAAAAACTTCCAAAATTTTTGCAAACTGCTTATCTAATTTCTGTTTTTGGACTCTTTGCTGAAACGGTGGTGGAGGATACACAACTGTCTTATCATTTAATTTTGTTTTCTCACTTTACTTCTCTTTACCCTGTTTTTCTTCAACCACTTTGTTGTCATCAAATTTGTCATCCAATATAGCTGAATTTTCTGCACCTTTCCCATCTATATGTTTTCCACTTCTCAAGGTGATTGCCTGACACTATTCATGATTTCCCTTTGGATTTCTTTCGGTGTCACTTGGTAGAGTCCCTTGAGGTCTGTTGTTTAATGCTAATGCAATTTGTCCCATCTGATTCTCTAAATTCTTGATGGCTATCTCTTGCGATTTCATTTCCATTGCTTGATTTTTCATAGCCACCTCATTGCTTGTTATGTACTTTATCAACAACTTCTCTAAATCTGATTTCCTCTCTTGACGTTGAGCTGGTTGTTGATGATTCTGAAATCCTGGGGGATATGATGGTCATGGAGCTTGTTGATGCTGATTATTACTCCACAAAAAGTTAGGATGATTCTTATTCCCTTGATTGTAGGCATTTTGGTATGTATTCTATGGAATTCCGTTGTAGCTACCCACAAATTGCACTAACGCTAGATTAATTGCGCATTGATCTGTAGGATGCTCTCCTGCGCACAATTCACAAATAACTGCAACTTGTTGGGCCTGTACCCCTGTCATAGCATCCAACTTCTTTGAGAGTGCTGAAATTTGCGCTTGTATTGCTGTCACACCATCTACTTCTAACACTCCAACTACCTTTGCTTGTGTCATTCTTATCGTGGGCCACTGGTAGTTGTTAACTACTATAGTTTCTATCAACTCGTAAGCCTCCTCATAACTTTTAGCCATAAACGCTCCACCCGAAGCTGCATCAATACTGGTTCTGAGATTTTCGTTCAATCTGTCGTAAAATGTGTTCATCTGCAACCACTTAGGCAATCCATGATGCGGGCACTTTCTGAGCAATTCCTTGTATCTTTCCCATGCCTCATACAGTGACTCCCCGTGTTGCTGTTCAAACATCGTTATCTCATTCCTCATTTTTGTCATTTTCGCTGGTGGGAAGAATTTTGCAAGAAATTTCTGAGCGAGGTCTTCCCAAGTAGTTATCGATCTCGGCAGTAGAGAATGTAACCAACTCTTCGCCTTGTCCCGTAGAGTGAATGGAAAAAAGCGAAGTCTCACCGCATCATCCGACACCCCATTGTACCTGAAAGTGTCATAAATTTCCAGAAAGTTGACTAAGTGTTCATTCGGATCATCATTTGCCAATCCCCTAAACTAAATTGAATTTTGAATCATTTGAATTTTCTAAGGCTTGATTTCAAATGTGTTTGAAGCTATAGCAGGCCTGGTGATACTTGACTACAGCTTAGTCATCTTGGGTGTAACAAAGTCCCTCAACGCTTTCTAATCTTCAGTAGCCATTGCCTCTTCTTTTTCAGAATTTTCAAAGTCTTCTCTTGTTTTCTTGATCCATTTACTTAACCTCTGAAACTGTTTCTCAATATCGTCCTCAAAAGGAAGCAAGTCTGGATTTTTGGACTGAGTTTGCATAAACCACTTCAAAAACCTGAAATAAGATGAACAAAACAAAAATAAAAATGTTTAAGTAAAAATGAACTAATTAAACTGATATCGTAAAATATTAAAATCTATACTAAAATGATTCCCCGGCAACGGCGCCAAAAACTTGTTGGGTAAAATGTCATTACGCACAACACACAAGTATACGTGGTCAACAAGTAATATAATAGTAAGTAGAGTATCTTTCCCATAGAGAAAATTTAGTTAGAATTTTAACCTCACAATTATCAATTTCCTATTAATCCTAATTTTATTAAACTATCCAAAACAATGATTAAAATTATAAAAACTAAATTATTAATAAATATATGATCATAAAACAATCTCAAATATTAAAAACTGAAATTTCAAACAATTATTGGAGAATTAGGCTTACGATTTCACCCTAAGCTTCACTCTGATTTTTACACCTTTATGCAAGTTCAATTCACTATCCCAGTTTATTAATCAAGAACACGAATGTAGCACTAGCCACCCCTCAATGCACTAATACCGTATTAACTCAAATCCACAAATTAGATAGAAACAAGTTAAACACCTTAATCAACTAACTCACTATATCTTTATGCGAATTATAACTGAAGAAGGTTTATGTTTAAGTCCTTTATCCGATTACATGTGATGTCAAGCATATCTCTACCTTAACATTCATCAAGATTCTATTGATTCACAAAATTCAAGAACACGTGCTATATTAACTAAGTCTAGACTCGTACTTTCTCTCTGGAATTCATACAAGTCCACAAAGAACTGTTGATAAGGCAATTCATAAATTCAAGGTCAAATTAATATAGATAAACTGGATAATAGCTTATTAAACTGGAAATCAAAGTTACAAAACCATCATTTCACTTAAAGATCCGTCATAAGCCTAAAAAGTAAATTAGTTCATAATAAATGAAATAATAACCAAATAAATTAAAGATAACATCCTTTCAATTACAAATATAAGACTAAGAAGAAGAATAATGCAGAACACCCTTCATGTTAGCCTTAATCCCCAATCGATATGAAAGTTCTTCAAAATCTTCACTCCAATGATCACAATAAATTTCTGTCCTTTATCTCTGATAAGTTCTCTGTATGATGATGATTTCATTGTTTGTTGCTCAATATATCCAATATCTAACTTCTGGTCAAAATCCCATGTCATATAGAGTCCAAACACATTTCAATCACTAAAATCCATGTTTTAGCAGTGTTTCAAGTAAAATAGGATAGCCAGGCTTTGGGACCCCCCGCCTCGGCGGGGGTATATGCATAGAAAATGCCCGCCCCGGTGGGCTAGGCTACTGCTAAACAAGTGTGAAGACCCCAGCCGGGGGTGTTAGTGTTAAACAATTAGGCATACGCCCGACGGCATGGCTTCAGATTCGACTTTTAGTTAAGCTTCATACTTGATCCAATATTGCTTCAAATGACTCCCTTCCTTCGTTACTTGCAAACCAAATATCCTACACATAAAAATAATAATAAACAAGTCAAAATGAACATGAAAGCAAGGAATTAACAATGATTAAGCTTGAAATGAACATCGATTCATGTATATAAAATCCACTTATCATGGATGAAGATTCGGAGTGGTGGAACTTGGCCTTTGACGGGTCATCTGCAGAAGGAAAAGGAGGAGCAGGTGTGGTATTAACTACTAAGGAAGGAAAGGAAGTGGCCCTGTCATACAAATTGGATTTCCCTTGCACGAAAAATGAAGCAGAATATGACGCATTCATATTGGGATTATTAGCGGCTAGAGAATTGGGAGCCAAGTGCCTCAAAGTAAAGGGAGATTCAAATCTGATAGTTCAACAAATATTCGCAATAAAGGAACCTATCTTGGCACCATACCGAACTGTATCACAAAAAGTGATGAAAGCCTTCAAGAAAGTAGTGATTGAGTACGTGCCGAGAGTACAAAATAGACAACTTGATGCATTAACCACAGTAGCATCTAGAGTGTATGTTAAAGGAGAAGACTCGGATGTGAAGGTAATCAAAAGGATCTTCCCAACCACGGTGCTGGAATTATTCCCCAAAGATTTGACAGAAGATTAGAGACATGCCATCTCTCATCAATTACAAACAAAGGAAGGGAATATATCACCGACGGAGCTTCAGAAATACTGCATCATTAAAGGAATATTGTACCACAAAAAAGCAGATGGTGTTTTGACAAGATGTTTGGGGAGGAATGAAGAAAATAGGAGTTTATATCAGGTATATGAAGAAAACTGTGAATTGACAGATATTGGATTGTATCGAAGGTTGCAACGCCAAGGGTATTATTGGCCCAAAATGAAGAAAGAAGCAGATGCACTTCAACAACAATGTCTTTCGTGCCAAGAATACCCTGGGGAGGAAGAATGTGACTTCATCGACGATATAGCAGACTGGCGAAGCCCATATATGGAGTTTTTACAAAGCGATAGTCTTCTTGTCGAAAAGAAGGATGCAGTCACGATAAAGAAGAAAGCACAACGATTCTTCTTACAAAATGGAGAGTTGTTTAGAAGAGGGTTTAACGGTAAGCCCTTGCGGTGTTTGGAATTAGGAGAGGCCAAGGATTTGGTCTACCAAATGCATAAAGATGAACACTAAGGAGGACCAAAGTTATCATAAATAGTTGATTGATCATGGTTACTACTGGACTATAATGGAAGGGGATTGCTTAGAGTGTACCAAGAAGTGTCACGTTTGCCAAATTCATGGAAACTTGATTCATGCTCCCGCTTTGGATTTGCAGACCTTAGCAACGCCATGGCCCTTTCATATATGGGGAATGGATCTTATAAGTACTATTCATCCCAATTCAAAGGGGAACATCTGGATCTTGACCACCACTGAGATGTACACAAATTAGGTAGAAGCAATACCCTTAAAGAGGGCTACAGGACCAGCAGTGGCAAATTTCATCAAGGAGCATATTATTTGTCGTTTCGGGATCCTAAATATCATTTTATCAGACAATGGAACTCCCTTCATCAATAGGGATGTCAAGATCCTGATAGATAGATAGATAGATAGATAGATAGATAGATAGATACAGGGTAAAACATTACAAATCATATCCTTACTACCCGAAAGGTAACGGGCAAGCAGAGGACACAAATAAAACTTTGATCAAGATTCTCTCGAAAACCCTGGACGATTACCCAAAAACATGGGCAGAACAGTTACCAATAGCACTATGGGCCTATCGAACTTCAAAATGAAAGCCTACTGATGAAACCCCATACGCACTAGTATATGGTGAAGAAGTTGTCTTGCCTGGTGAAATAGAAATCCCTTCGGCAAGGATGAGACTCTGAAGCTTAGTCAAGGAAGAGAACCGACCAGCTGCTTTAGAAGCCTTAGCTGACTTCTGAGATAAAGCTAAAGAAAAATTAGAACGGTACCATGAAAAACTGCGACAACAATACAATACTGCAGTGGTACCTCGACAAATTTTGGTGGGGAACTTGGTGCTCAAGACAGCGAATCAGGTTATGAAGGGAACACAAACCACCAAAATTTTCCCCAAATGGGAAGGCCCGTATAGGGTGTGAGAGATCTCCGAATGTGGATATTGCAAAATATCTCGTGTGGGATCAGATGCTATCTCGGGCCCATTGAACCTTAAATGGGTAAAAAAATATTATACATGAGATAGTCATCACAGAAAAGTTATACTTTCAACTTTAAAAGTAATTAAGGCACCTGAGTTTAAGTCCTTAAAATCAAGATTACACTTTATCTCTAAAAGTGGCGACCGTTATGCTTTCACCGATAAAAGCAAGATTTATTATTATAAAAATCTAAAATGTTATGTTTTTCGTTAAAAGCAACATGATTATCAATAAAATGTCAAACTTTCACTTATACTTGAATATTTTTCTGATTTTAAAAGTATGGATTCAAGTGTTGATTTGCGAAAAAAACGTGTTCTTTTTATAAAAATTTTTTGTTTGCCTTTATATTATTCAAATTGTTGTGTTAGAATATTAATTTAAATAACTTGAGATTCAATGTTAAGCATTGAGTCTTAAAAAAGAAATTCAAATTAAAGGCAATTAAGAAGGCTAAAGAAACTCTATTCTGATAAAGAGAATATATGTAAATGAGTTTTTCGATACAGGAATAAAAAAAACTACAAAAAGTCATGATCTAAGGGCTATGATATATCAAACTAAAGCAGGGGAAAAGCTAGGGCCTCCAATTTAGAAATGGCAGCGTCACGAGCCTTCACATTGTCGGCTTTCAACTTTTGAAAAGTTTGGATATTTCACTTTAAACCCTGAAGTTGGGTCTCCAGTTCGTTTGTAGTTTTCTCAAGATCCGAAAGTTGTTCTGAAAATGAGTTATTCTCATATTGATATATAGTAACCTCTGACCGTAGTGCAACGATCTTAAAAGTGGAACTAAGAAGATTAAGCCGAGCACGAAAAGGAGACATATCAAAGCCAATAATGGAGAAGTTATTAAGCTCACTGCTAAATCTATCTAAGTCTTTGGCTCGCAAAGAATAGAAAAAAAGACTGTGCAACTCAAGAATAAGGCTAGCAAGTCGATCCAAAAAGAAAGTCTAGACGGGGGCTGTGTTGATAGTCAGACGATCAAGTGTTTGTGGAAACTGAGTGAAGAGATGATCGAGAATTTCCTGGCTGGAAGAAGATATTTGGAAACCCCTCCGAGAAACAAGATCTCTACTTGGATTGAAGGAAGTTCTAGTAGGAGCCACTCTAGAAGCCACCATAAAATCACTCGGGACAAAGGATGAAGAAACAAGTGCCTGATGTGTTGCAGATGACTCCTTATCAGAGGATGAAGAAACAGGTGGCTGTTGTGTTGCCGATAACTTCTTAAAACCTTGGTCAGTAGGAGGATAACCAAGGTCATCACTGGATGACAATGTGGCAGCACCCGGATTGAAAGCATCAAATAAAGTAAGCGACTCGACAGATAAAGGCAAAGCTTTCATCTTCTTACTCTAAAAAAAGAATAAAAATGATAAAACATAATATATTATATAGGAAGAAAGAAAATATGTATATGTCAACTAAAGAAAATACTCACACTGATGGATAAAGAGTCGTGAGATGCCACTGAAATTGGAATGTCAGCAATAAGCTCAGACGGATTCCCCCTCGAGAAAATTGGAGCCTCATCGGTACCCTCTGGACTCTCATGAAGAGGTGTTATAAGAGGATGTGAACAGAGAGTTGCACAAACCACAACATGGTCCAAACTCACATCAGATAAAGAATCTTCAACATCAAGACTAACACGACCATCATAAGGTGAAGAATACTCGATAGCAATAGTAATAGGTTGAAGGGGCTCACAACTAGTAGAAGCCACGATCGTCTCACTTACAGCACCCGCAAGAAACCCAATAGGAACATCATCATCTTTTTCATTTGCCTCGGCAATCTGAAAAACAAGGAAATAATGACATAGGGACACACGAAAACAACTATATGAATGGTTGGAAGATAAATGAAATTCTACAAAATTTACCAAAAGTTTATGTTTCTTGACCGGATCCTCAACTGCCGACATACTAGAGCTAGCGTTATCAAGGGGGCGCTTTGCCAAAGGCTTTAAGATAAGTGTTTGTCCATTTAGCATTCGTCTAATGACAAAACGACTTGCAAGGACCATGGTAGAATCTGTAGGGGGAAGCACCTCAGAGTTGGTAATAGCAAATGATCTCATTTTAGAGGGAGTAATTTTGATTTCTTTGACAGCAAAGGATCCCTGGGGAGGAACTGGAAGAGGTATCCGAGGTGAAACTCGTGATGAAAGATTCAAGGAAGTAGTAGGGACCTGTGCAGGAGGAACGTTTGGGTCTACTGACTGAGGAGGAAAAGACTCAGACATTAAAGCTTTACGCTCAAGAAGTCGACTACTAGTTGGCCAACGCTCTGAACGAGTATTAGTTCTAGGAGAACAAAACATTCTGGCCCATTGAAGACGTTTGGGAGGAGAAGTTGGCAACGAACAAATCATAGTATTATCCTGCCATTTTTTAAGGTTGATGAGCCAGTAGTTGCGTTCAAAAGTAGTATATCGCCCTTGCCGAGAATCATCTGGTATGACAAAATGAAAAGGGTTATAAGGAGCAGTAGATGGTTTTGGAAACACCTATGCAAATGAGGATGTTGTGGGGACAAAATTAAGGAGAGCACTCTCGTAATCCCTTTGGCAAGAGCGGCCAAAAGGTCGATTTTGGTCAAGTCCAAACTGCCTCATGACTCTATGAGGAGAGTAAAGTACTGTGCCAAAACCATCATCCTCAACAAGATAGGGAAGTTCCGCAGCTCGGAGGAATATGAACCAAGAAAGTGAAGACCCAGTCAATTTCCTGACATTTGAAAAATAACAGAAGTCCCTCTTATAGAAGTGAGGCATAAAACCTCCCTCTGGAATAATAGTGTACCGAGGGGCAGTGAAACAAAAAAAGTTATCAATATAAAGTCGCAAATCTGAAGTAATCCTATGATCAATCCAGAGAGCGTTGCGGGAAACAATATCGGGTGATGAAAAAAGGGGTGGATATTTCCTTCATTTCTGGGAAGAGTGCACAGATGTAGAATGACCCCAAAAGCGCTCGAAGAGGAAGATCTGAAGAAAGGAACATAGAACGAAGCAATTCACGTTATACCTGAATAAATGAAAGAAATATTGATAAGCAAATATATATATATATATAATAAATGAGTGAAACCAAAAAGGGGTACCTTCCGACATATTCTCCCATGGCGGGGACAGTTTCATCCAAACGACGATACAAGGTCCCCAAAAAGAGAGCAACAAGATGAACCTCCAGACCCCGAGACAACAAAGCCGCTAAGCTAAACATACGGGTTGAGGGACCGTCCATAGGTAACCCATTGAAGATAAAGTGGGACAACCACATAGCCAGATAAGCAGCTAAAGGAAAAGGACAAGGTTCCTCATGAAGAGCAAGAACAGATTCTCTATAAACAGAACTATTCTAATGGTCGGGCTTGTAATCCCGAAAGAAATAACGGACCTAAGATAGCCAGGAAGTCTCCAGATGGTTGGGGGTCTCAACGTCTGAAAGTATTATATTACCTTGAAACCTTATGGTGTAATTGGAGGCTCGCTTTAAGGCTTCTGTCAAGTACGCAACACATTTGATATCCTTAGGGGACATGTTGGATGAACCGCAAGAAGCTGAAGTAGCAGCAGGAAGGCTATAAGGTATAGTTCAAAATAAATACATAACCCAAGAAAAATAAAGATGAATATATAAAACAAAAGAAAGAATTACTGGTAAATGGCATAGACATCCTCTAGAGTAGGGGTGAACTCCCCCCAAGCGGTGACAAATGTACATGTAGAAGAGCACCAATGTGAAATCAATAAAGTAAGGGTATCATAGTCCTGTTGGATACGAAGATCCCTACATAGTTGAACACAACGCAGAATCCCAACTTTGTCCAGTAACTTCACATAATCAGAATTCTCGAGGATCTCATCGGTCCAAGGTTGCCATCCCTGAAGGCGACTAGATGAGTCGAATAGGAAGCAAACGAGGCTGAAAGGATACTCCTGTTTTTCGATGCACATGCGGAGAATGTGAGCAGAGTAGGGAAAGTTGTCCACACTTTTTCTAGCTGCAGCATATAGAAATACACCCCCTTTGTAAGGTGGATGAAAAGTTGTACGATCAAAATTCTTTGTTCGTTCCTAGAAATTGTCAAAAGGCCCAAAGAAGGGAGCTTTTCCCCACTCGCTAATGAAGGGGATTTCCTTGGTAGTTTTTGGGTCCGCAGAACGTTCATCAAAGTTAGCCTATAACGAAGGCGATTTAATATGAGAATTCTATGAAACAAGAAAATGAAGTGGAAAGCATTCAAAATATAGTACTTACCATGGTAAAAGAGAAATTATGAATACCGAACAAATAAGGTCGCCTTGAACTCTTTTTGATAATTTCTGGTGCGAAAAAGTTTAACCTTGAATAAGAAGATTTAGCCCAAAAAAGGAGAGATTAAGGACACCTAAAAAGAAGAAGTAACAAAATTATCAAACGACAAAAAACCCTCTTGGGTTCGGTCACCTCGAGATTCGACCACATTGAGATTCGGCCTCCTAATGTTTAGTCACCCTAGGATTTGTTCCCTACTAGGATTCACCCATCCAGAATGGTTTCTTGATTCGTTGTTTAATTGATCGGAACGAAGTGCCGCCTGAAATTCTTTAAAAGTAAGTCTTTCTTTTAAATTTTTTAAAACAGACTTTCTGGTTCAATTCTTAATTTATATTTAAATTAATAAAAAAAATGTCACAGCGAAAAGAAAAAGTTGACAAGCTTTCTGGATTATAAGTTAACAGCTATTTCTTCTAAATTTCAATTTGTTGGTGGCGTTGTCATCATTAAGAATAGAACCTGTATTAAAAAAAATTCCTACAGAGCATTAATCATGAAGGGCGGTGAATCAAAAAAGGAAGTGTAATCATAGAGGATATTTTATACTTTTGGTCTTCATCATTTTTTATCCTTTCCTTCATCATCCTGCTATCCAGAAACTTCAGCTATACTCGTGAAATTAAAAGCACAAACATATAAAAAAGAGAGAAATCAATTCGGTTATGCGAAGAGGTTCAAGCGTAGCGACAATTTGAGAAATTCAAGTTCTTTATTACCAATCGGAAAATGAATCAATTTGATTGCCTAATTTTTCCTCTTTAGATTAAGCTTCTCTCCAATACAATACTACTAATATTGTATTCCTTCATCAGCCACGAAAAAGAAACTCATCCTTTCCTTTCTATATATACACAGATAGTGATAAATCACAAAGAATCCTAATAAACTTGTTATTCTACATAAATCAATCTCTCTCAAGAAATTGTTTTGTTTTAGAACTCTAATTATGGTTGTTTGAAGTTTGAACTAATTTCCAAATAATAATAATAATAATAATAATAAAAATAATAATAATAATAATAATAATAATAATAATAATAATAATAATAATAAATAGATAAATAAATAAATTAAAAAAAAACATAATGTGTTAACTACTATTTTGCTAATAGGATATATATACTTATATGTCCTAATATTTTATTTATATGATGTCACTAGTCTTTGTTCACAAAACCAAATTCTTCACGAGGCATATTTTACTGTTATATTTGCCCTTCTAATGCATATTGGCAAGTATTGTCAAATATTCTATTATGCATCTTCATTTACAAATTATGAATAATTTATATATATTATTAATTGTTGCAACTAATCTCCTGATTTATAAGTTTTCAGATTTAATTTGATTAAGCAAGATTTGGAAACAAATTTGATAAATGATTTTCATGATATTTTGGGAGAGTTCTCTTAGGGTTTCTTTCTCATAAGATTTTTTGTTTTTTTATGAGGGTTGCAAGATCGAGCTCCGCGGATTGTTCAGAAAATTTGAAGCAGGATTCAAAGACTCGAAGTATTTTTGCACGATCATCACTCCAAAGGCATGACTCACGTGCAGGGGGGAAATGTGAGCCCAAATACAAAATTAGGGCTCACGTGTGATCTAATGAATTAAATGAATCAGGAGAAGTCTCTGCATATCCCGAGGTAGAAGGCACGTGGAGATGACTCATTTTGGGAATTGATTGAGGGATTGAATTGGTGGCTATAAGGACAGGAAAATTTAAGCATTACTTAAGTAACTAAGAGTATTTCTGGAATTTTTGCTGAAATCACATACCATGCACAAGACCTAGACATGTGCTAGGCACGTGACCATTTTCTAGGAAACTCTATAAATACCCCCTTCATTTCAATAGAAGGGGACTTTTTTATTCTCTCAGAAACTGAAGACTTTGAAGAAGGCTCTTGAATCCTAAGAGTTCTTCCATGTGTTACTTGAGCAATTGCTTACTTGTTCTTCTCCCGTCTTCAACCACTCAATCAAGACCGTACTATTTGTGGATTTCTCTCCTCCTCGGCCAACACGAAACCCTAGCCCTAGTAAGGTATGGTTTCCTTACCCACACATACTTTCTTTGAAAAGAACAACCCGACACTAAGTTCGACATTACTTACGAGCACGCCTAGGTGATCAGCCTATACTACTCTATGTTATATAACACTAGTTTCTTTAAACGTATGTACGTTTAAGTTATGACAACCTCACGTGCATGTCGTTTGATGACAAAACATTTGTTTAGCATACTCAGTTGTTATTTGAAAACCATACCAACATAGTTTGGAAAAACTTGATAATAGTTCAATAGATTATAAGAAATCCAAAGAAACATCTTAAGTCTAGCCGAAAGAATTGGCTTCGACTTCATCATACATCAATTCATACGTAAGAGACATGAATCACAAAGTTTGTCTAGATTGAACATAGACAAGGGTTAGAACATTTGCCTTTAGCGTCTGCTACAGTATAATTACTTTCCCTTTGAGTCTTTAAGAATTCTACAACATATGATCACATAATGTACCACATTAGGTCATATATAATCAAGTATGTTTACTACTATATCTTACCCTTCTTCTCAATCTAATCATTCCTTAGATTCTTTATCATTGGTTCTGGCTTGTCTTTATGTTTTACATCGTTCTTATGTTCACGTTTGAGTAAGTTATATTCAACCTTTAGTATATTACTTAAGGTTTAAACATCTTAAACCATGTTATTTTAGGTTTTAGTTCATTACTAAACAATCATATTCCTTCTATCTTCATAAGCTTTCATTATTGTGCATAACCTAGTCTTTGTCAACTGCGACGCTTGACTTCTCTTCTTTATTATGTCGCATTGCGTGCATAAACTTCTTCAAAGGTAAAGGTCCGGACTACGCTACTACGTGTGAGTTTTAATTCATTTGTTGCTACCAGGTATGAAACTACTGATGAGGTTCTCGGGCATGGCTTCATTTTGTGGCGCCACCTATTTGGCCTTGGTGGATCAGCCCATGCCACCACTTCTATGCACCAGATAGTCTTGATAAATTTTCTACTTTGCGAACTTCTCGGACTCCAAATTTGATCATTTTAAGTCTGAATTGGCTCGTACAAAATCCATTAGCTCACAAATCACATACTCTAAGTGTTCATGTAAGAATTTTACATTTTTGAATTCGTTAACTTGAAATTCACCTTTTAGTTCATTTTAACGAAAATAAAAAAATGTTCGTGAATGTTCAACGCTCGTTTCTTCATTCTAAGTTGGAATTCGATCATTTTAGAGTCCGCAATTCTATAATGCCAAATAAGACTCATCCCCATAAAAAACTAATGTTTCCGAGTTCAATGTCAAAATTTGACTTCCATTCCAAGAATTTCACGATTTTGACGATTATTGTCTAATCTTGTAAATTTTGCCATAACTTCGTTACCTAAGATTTGTTCATCATTTCAAATGGATTCATTCCATCATACTAGCATCCTAACCAAACATATTTCATTATGTAAACATATGACAAGTTCTTACATGTTCTTCATAAGTTCATAACTTATATAAGTAGTAATTACTTGTTCATGACTTATTAAGGCTTAAGTCCTTTGATTAGCCATACTTATAACTTCTTATCAAACATACTTCACTAATCAACACTTCTCTATCAAACTACATTTGAAGAGATGGAAGATTAATGATATAGGACTCTTACCCTTGAAGATCACTTGGTTCTCCTTCTTTTCTACTTGAATTATCAAAGTCTAGCTTTTCTAGCTTTTCTCTCTAACAAATAAGCACTTAAATGTTTGTTGGTGAAATAACAAGTGAATAACAATCTAGCAAGCTTCTATTATATAGGATATCCAAGGTGAGGGCTTAATAGTCTTTAATCCCTTCCACCTCTTTAATCCACATCCTTACTATTCAACTCTTGGTCACCAAGTAAAACCACTTTACTTGGTCACCAAGATGTGCCATGTGATCCATGGGACCCACATGGGTTACCCCATGGGTCATTCTTACCCATTAGATTGATCCACGGATCCAGTTCTTAAGTTTAATTAACTTAACTTATGCTTTGGGCTTGCATTTAACAAATATTTGGGCTTTAAAATTAATTAGCATTGGGCTTTATCATAATTCCAATTGAACTTTACAACTTCCTACACAATCCTTCAAGTCCATTACATATGGCTTAAAGCCTTAGAACGTATAATCTATGAATTATTCTCGTATACTCATCCATTATAAACGACATACCCTTATTCATACATACTATTATAATACCTCATATCATACTCATATTTATTACCTCGTACAATACTTACATATCATACGATCATCGTTTAACTCCTTAACGCTTTACTTTTCTTAACGTTCTCAAATTTAGTCCGCAGGTGAAAAATTGCGTTTGTCATACGTGAATTATTATTACATAATTTATCTCACCTCGATATTCTATCGTTACGTATTTCTCAGAAGTTCAAAAATAATTCCCGAGCAGAAATTAGTGAATAGTATTTTTCAGAAAATTTCTCGGAAATTTTTTATTTTCATCTTAGAAATTCAAACACTTTAATTTCTTCACGTAGTCAAAATACTACGACATTCCGACATCTCTAGGTTATAGAATGACATTCATCTTACTAACACATAATAATAACAAATAATATAATTTTATTCATTATTTAATTAAATAAAATTATTTTACAATAAATCCGAATTTCTCGGTTGTTACATTCTTCCCTCCTTATAAAGATTCTGTCCCCAGAATCTCGTCTTACATTATACAAATAACTGAGGGTAATCCTTCCTCATCTTTTCTTCCAATTCTCACGTTGCTTCTTCGGCATCGTGGTTCTTCCATAACACCTTTACTGAAGGTATAAATTTGTTCCGCAGAACTTGTTCTTTTCTATCAATGATTTGAATCGGCATCTCTTCATATGTTAAGTCCTTCTCGATATGAATAGGCTCATACTCTATTATGTGCTTATAATCCAGCTTATAAGGACGTAACACAAAAACATGAAACACGTTATGAATTCGTTCTAGGTCTGGAGGTAACTATTTGGACTAGAACGAATTCATTTTAACACCTCTTCTACCTATTTGGCCTAGAATGAATTCGTTCTACCTCTTCTACGCATTTTAACACCTCAAAAGGTCTTATAAACCTTGGACTTAACTTACCCTTCCTTCCAAAATGTATCTTTCCTTTCCAGGGGGATACCTTTAGAAATACATACGAGCCTACTTCAAACTCTCTATTTACTCGATACGAGTCCACATACTTTGTTTGTCTGTCTTGAGCTGCTATGAGACGTATCTGTATCAACTTCACTACATCCGTTGTCTGCTATACCAATTCTGGTCCTAGCATTCGACGTTCTCCCACTTCATCCCAACACAATGGTGTTCTGCACTTCCTTCCGTATAAGGCTTCGTAAGGTGGCATGCCTATGCTTGTATGATAATTATTGTTATATGCAAACTCCACTAATGGTAGATGATCATCCAAACTACCCTTAAAATCCATGACGCAAGATCTCAGCATATCTTCTAACGTCAGAATTGACCTGTGACGCCCCCAAATCCGAGTATCTTCCAACCCGGCAGATGGTGCTACACGGTACTTATAATTGTACATTCATTCTATTGAAACAACATTAAAATATGTGTATCAACGACATTCTTATTACATTAATAATAATACATCCCATTCCCAGAAACTCGTTAATAATAAACCTCGTCATCTCGTTAAATTTCGCGGCATATTCCGATACCGTCATTGATCCCTTCTTCAGTTCCAAAAACTGCACCTCTATCTGATTCTTCAAACTCTCTGGGAAATAAGTCTCGAAGAATATCTCTTTAAATCTATCCCAAGTCATCACCCCTTGTCCTCCTCGAGTTTTATTGGCTTGCCACCAATAACTAGCCTCTGCTTTCAACATGAATGTTGCAAAAACAGTCTTTTGATTCTCACCTACTCTAACTACATCAAATACTTTCTTTATCTCTATGATCCAGGTTTGTGCCTCAACTGGATTCATGGACCCACGAAATTCTGGTGGTCCAACCGCCTTGAAGTCCTTAAATATCACGACTTGATTCTGCGGTTGATTCTGTAATGCACCCCTCAGTAACGTCACTAACTATTGAACGGGGTTAGCTTCCACATTGTTATTGTTGGTAGATCCCTCAGGAGTTCTTTATCGTGGCTAACGTCTTCTTGGAGGCATTTTCTGTTAAATACACTCATTAAATTATTACTCAATTCCTTTAAGTATTTACTACTTAATTTGCACCTCATAAAAAAATTATCACATAACACATAACACTTTGAATAAAATAAAATAATAACTTTTATTCATTCATAATCTTTCTGAAAACATAAGAACAGTAGCATCACTGCTCTTTACATTACTTCCCTGAACTACTAAAGTTTTAAGACATCATCATCATATCCCATAGGTTACATAACATTTGGGATTTACATTTTATTTATCATATCATAAATCACATATCAAGTACATTCCTTATGATGTCCTACTAAGATATTGTGTAGCCTTACGACGCTCTTCCTCCATAATTCAGAACATTGTTCGGCGATTTAATATGTATGATGGCAGCGTCTCGAACTGAATCGGATAACCCATGACCCGATCTTGATCTCGATTAATAATGGTGTTGAATACGTTATTCATCTCTTCCAACTTGATCCTCTTTGCTTGTGCCTCTCTCTCTGCTATCGCGGCTCGTTGATAAGCTTCTTCATACGCGTCTCCGGCTCTTGCCCTCTTAGTAGATTCCTCTTTCAACTTGTTCTTCAACTCTGTAATCTCTGCTATCATTCGCTTGTTCTCTTCTTCAATGTGGACCAGTTTTTCATCAACATTATTCAGACGTTCCTCTCGATCCCGGATCTCGTCATCCTTCTGTGCCATCGAGGTCTGTTGTTCAGCTACTATCTCTTGTAACTCCTCGACAGTATCTTGAAGTTCCACATTGTGGTCATACACCTCGTCGTACATACGGGTGGCAATCAAATTAAGTGAAATCTCTTCTTCCTCGTTCTCCTCATCCTCCGACTGTGGCAGCTCAACGGGGTCCTTTTCGTCCGTCTTTATCTCATCATCCTCATCAGGTATTCTCTCCTGCTTAATTACTGTGACCAACAGAGTTGCTTCCCGTGGTAGTAGTTGTTCCCACACCACTTGAATATCTCGAGGCTCCTCCTCTCTAGGCATCTGGGATCCTTCCTCCCTAGCCTGACTTGATTCTCCTACATTAGCCATCCTGTCAACCAAATTTTATGTTTTAATTACTTAATCATTACTACTCGACACTCATGAGCACATAATTTATAATCATATAAACACAAAAGTATTTTATTACTTTTTCCTTAAAACTCAATAAGAGTTTATCACCACTATCTTTTCAAAGGTTACTTCCTAAGGCTTTTCCCCCACCTAAGGTTCATAAATCTAAAGCTTTGATACCAACTTGTGACACCCCAAAATCCGAGTATTTCATTCTCTCAAGATTTGGTGTTCACTTAATCAAAAACATTCATATCTAACTACCCAATCAAAATAAAATTGATTAATAGACCTTCCCATAAAGGATTACATAAATAAAAAATCTCCCAGATTGTCTAACCTTTAAATACAATCATTCAAATGCGGAAAAATAAATAAACTTCATTACAATCTTTCAAACTAAAGTCTGATAGTAAAGTATCAATATGATTACAAGTCTTTAATCATTGTTCATCTTTCCCTTTCCCTTACTGGTGCTAGGTACATCGACCTTCTCAACTTTAGTTGTAAGGTTTATATAAGCAAGAGTGAGCAAACAAAGCTCACTTGAAATAATAATGAATAAACTTTACAACAATTGTCAAATAATAATCTCAATAGAACTGAACAATATGTTCTATCAACATTCTAAAATATATAACTGAGGGTACTAGGACCACGAACCATGTCCATAGTTATAAGTAATCTTTCAACTTAAACTTTAACAGTCATAAGACTATAGGGACTCCACGTACTTAGGGGGATCATCCCTTTGTACAATGTATTGTGCACAAACATTTCAACGCTAAGCGTAAACCCCTAATAATAGGGTTGTTCATCTCAGTATTTAGAGTACAAGTCCGCACCAAAGTAAGTTTGGTTTGGATACATTTTCAAGATAATTTAGAATTCAACGGTCATCAACTAAGGATTAGTTGAATAAAAAGATAATAACACACTATGTTACGGAATAAACCATAATTGAATCAACATTGTATACTAAGTTCATGCTTTAGGAATAATCTAATAGCATAAGTATTGAATAATACCATATACCTTACTTTGAACAACATTAAGCTAAGGTTAAAATCTTGGAATCGAATCGTAAGCATGCATCATAAGCGATAACTTGAACGATAAAACTTGTTCATCAGAATGAAGATTATTGCATGCTAAAATAACAAGTTTAGGTTTAGAAAACTTGCATAATGTAATAACAAAACTAATTCAACGAAAGTGTAGAGTTAGAAAACTTGTATAATGTAATTGAACAAGAAATAATAACTTGCTCAATAATAAACAAACTAGCTCAACGAAAGTGTAAGCTAGCACAATGTAACAATAGATTTTGAGAACTTGCAAAATCGTAAATAAACTAACTCAACGAAAGTGTGGAGATAGAAAACTTGCCTTGCTTGTAGGCTAAACCGTAACAATTCAATTCACAATATCCTATTCATATGCCATTAGGACACAATTAGCCACTACTCATAATACATATCTATTTCCTGTATGGTTTAATGTTTAATCACATAATCAAGTTACACCAATAACATAATAATAACACTCATTAACCATTTTATGAAATGAAAGTATTCAATTTCGAGGGCAAAATTTCATAAGCAGGGGAGATTGTAAGACCCTGAATTTTATGAAATGAAAGTATTCAATTTTCTTATAATTATTATCCTATTTAGTAAATGGTTAAATTGATAAAAGGTTAAAGTAGGGTGATATTTGAAAATTTTACAAAGTAAGCAAGTTGATATAAAATATTCGTTGTGTCGGGGAATATTCGATTGGTCAGGAAATATTCGTTTTAACAGGGAATATTCGTACGACGGCACAATCATTGGTGGACTCCACAACGGAGGTATTGTCGTAGTTAGAAAATAACAGAAATATCTTTTTATAAAAATAACGGCGAGAGTTTTACCGTTAAACTGTTGAGATACCCGGTGGTAAAAAATACAGTAATACGCGTGGTTGCATAGTAGCACACGGTATTGATTATTAATACTTACATAAGAAGACACTCAGTTTACTCAATTATTGCTGCAGTCATTGTTGCATAGTATCTCACGTTATTTGATTCAAATTATTGTCACAGTATCATCTGCATAATATTTTATATTATTAAATCAATAATTGAGAAAACAAAGTTATTCATATTATTATTTACAATATTGACAATGTCTAGAAGTTTTGTCAAGGAGAGGTTTGGTCACCTAATTGTGTGCCAATAAGGAGAAATTCTTATCGGAAAGCCCCTCTTTCCTGGGAACGACCTGATTGTTAAATATTGTGAGTTATAATATTAATGATGAATAATTGTTGAAGTATTAAGAATGTGTTTATTGAAGATAAGTGAATTACAAAAGTTAGAGGAGAATAATGCAATCTTGGAAAACTTTAGGGGTACCAAAGTGTAATAAGTTAAATCAATCTGGACCATTGATGGTGGTTTTAATAGTAAATCAATCTAGATTGTCGATGGTGGGTTTAATAGTAAATCAATCTAGACCATTGATGGTGGTTTTAAAATTAATCAATCTGGACCGTTGATGGTGGTTTTAAAAGTAATCAATCTGGACCGTCGGTGGTGGTTTTAAAAGTAATCATTCTGGACCGTCGGTGGTGGTTTAAAAGTAAATCAATCTGGACCGTCGGTTGTGGTTTTAATAGTAATCAATATGGACCGTCCGTTCTAATAGTAAATCAATCTGGACCGTTCATGAATTAGTTACTATTTAGTCCATTCTCCTATAAATAGAAGCTTAATTCTTCTTTCATTCTCACAAATTCACTGAGATTCCTAAGAGAAGCTATAGAGAGAGAAACTATAGAGAGAAAGAAGAAGAGTATTCTGCTACTTCACTATTGCAGTATCCGGTCTTCTACTAAGGTAAGGGACGTTATTTCTTTTATATTCGTAAAGGATATTATTTGTTATATTCGTAAGGGGTATTATTTCTTTCATATTCACAAGGAATACTATTTTTCGTATTCATCCTTTAGTATGTTGGAATATCCTGTCTACGCGGATTACGTACCGTATGAAAGGTGAAAATCCATTTACAGTTTTCGTATGTTAATTCTTTTCATATTCTTAAATCTAAACTTTTTATGGTAAGTATTGCTTCTATAATCTTTGAAATTAGTGGAATATCCGTGAGTTTTGTGCTTCATCTAGTATCATTTTATTGGAATATTGATATGAACTTTCTTATTAAATATCAATATTTTCACCCGAAGTACTATTCACAAGTTACTAATCACGGGTTACTATTCACTCAGTTACTATTCACTATAATATTATTCACTCGGGTATTCGGAGAACTTTTTATGCCGGGGTACTATTCATGAGTTACTATTCACTCTAGTATTATTCACTCGGGTATTTGGGGCACTTTTTATGCCGGGTTACTATTCACGAGTTACTATTCACGGGTTACTATTCACCCGATTATTATTCACTCTAGTATTATTCACTCGGGTATTTGGGGCACTTTTCATATAAGGGTACTATTCACGGGGTACTATTGCCGAAGTACTATTCACAGGGTACTATTCATGAGGTACTATTCATCGAAAAATTTATTTCTTTTCTGTACAAATTATTTTTGATACATGGATATTATTCTTGAGTTTTACTCCACAAGGCAGTATCATGTTGACAATTTGAATATTTTTAAACTCTGGATAAATTTAAAGTCTTTAATAATTATCCTTGACTTCGTTTGATTAATGCTTATATCATTGTCATCATCCTCATGCTTATATTGTGATGAAAGTCATCTTTAGTTTACGTGCATAGATGGACTATTGATTGGTATGATTATGACCAGGGATCATTCGGTATAATCATGACCCGTAATGTTACAAATGAAATGGTAAAAGTCCTCATTAGCCCGCAGTTCAATGATGGACAGTTGTTGGTATGATTATGACCAGGGATTATTTGGTATAATCATGACCATTGGTGAAAACACGAATATCCTTGGCCCGTAGTGCATGGATAATTCGTGGTCGTGATACTAATGAATATCCTTAGCCGTAGTGCAAGGATAATTCGATGATATGGATTATTTATTAAGCTGAGTCTCAGCGATAAAATATTGGTAATAAACTTTTAATTCATAGAAGATAGTAGATATCATGCTCTACTTGACTCTTCTAAAAATATAGTTGTATGTCTTTGGCATGTAGTACAAAGATGAACTGTTAATGAATATCTTTGGCTCGTAGTGCAAAGATGAATTTATTAGTATGATTATGAACAAGAACTATAATTTGGTATAACCATGATCTTTGATGTTTCAGGTAAAGACAGGTGATGAAAATTATCTTCGTCCTGGGTGCGAAGAGTAATTTAGAATCACAATTATGATTATGAATAATTGTGGACATGAATTGTTGATTTATGTTACAGGATAAAACATTGTTGGTGAACTTTTAATGTGACGCCCCCAAAACAGGTCCAGTCCATCCAACCTATTTAGAGTCGTCAAATACATGGTACAGAAAACAACAACAACTTTATTACTACAATTGTCGTGCAAAATACAACAACACAAATGCTGTGAGTATGGATACAAATATATACCAACTGTGACTCATGTCCCAACCGTGGACAACACCTCACAGTGATACATTACATAAAGGTACAGTCAATAACTGTTTTAGAAATTAAAATCTTTGGGAAGTGCTCAAGGAAATCTTCGTAAATGGGACGCCATGTGTCTAGGTTATGATAGATATCATATGCCCACAGAATCATCCTTGGTTGACCCAATAGACCCCAAAGAAAAACGGGAAGATTACTATCATGTTCCTTCCAATGATGAGTTTTCTCTTGACATATAACTATCTCCACTGTCTACAATTGAGAATTACATTTCAACCAAACTCCAAGATCATATAGGTAGTGCTCGTAGATATACTTAGCAAGTGGATGTGCACAACCCTGTCTTATGATAACACGAGGTTGTATGTCGTTAGACATCTTGTATGATAGTGGTAAAACACCCTTCCAAAGTTGGGTTCACCTCACCCTATTTGATTCACCAAAATTAAATATCAAATGATGTATACAATACGACACACTTATCTAATGTTAACCTCAACAGCTATAGACCACTGTTCTATTCCCCTGTTATCCCCGCTCGACCCGGCAACACTCTTATTACTTGAAAGGAATTGTGAAGCAAAAGGGTGAGCCCAACTAGCTCAGTAAAGAATACCATGACTAAAGATAATTAAATTATCAATAGCCTTCGTCAGAAATAAATCAGAGATTTAGAACATATGGTAGATGATAAAACTTTTCAACCATAGTTGCAGCGGAACGAGCAATCTATTAGAAGAGTCAAACAGACTATAAAGTCTATTATCTTCTCCATATTAAAAGTCCACCAATAATGTTTTATCCCTGTAACATCAATCAACAGTTCCTTTCCACAATCATATGAATAACTCATAATCATAATTATGATTCTAAATTCCTCTTCTCATCTAGGACGAAGATAATTTTCATCACCTGTCTTTACCTGAAACATCAAAGATCATGGTTATACCAAATCACAGTTCCTGTTTATAATCATACTAATAAATTCATCTTTGTACTATGGCCAAAGATATTCATTATCATTTCATCTTTGCACTACATGCCAAAGATATTCAACAACAGGTCATCTTTGCACTACAGGCCAAAGATTTTCAACAACAGGTCATCTTTGCACTACGGGCCAAAGATATTCATCAATAATTCATCTTTGCACTACATGCCAAAGATATTAATATCTCAAAAAAATACATAATCATTTCAAAATTTATATAAACAACAATTATAACCATGTTGATCAATTCACCTTTGCACTTAAGCTAAAAATATTCAATTGTAAATTCAATGGTCATGATCATACCAGTCAACGATTCAACTTTGCACTACAGGCCAAAGAGAACCCATAGTCACGATCATACCAATAATCTACCCATCTTTACACTCAAGTCAAAGAGAAATTTCTTCACCAGGATTATAAAAATGTTATATATGATAATAAAAATAATATGATCAAAACATGGATTTAATTTCAAGGGTAAGATTCATAAATCAACGATAATTTGGTCAGAAAAAGAAACCAATTTTATTGTGAATAGTACCCCGTGAATAGTATCTCGTGAATAGTAACTCTTACACAAAAAGATAAACTTTCACAATTAAATCCATATCAATATTTATAACACCTTAATCTAAATGTTATAAATCACTTAATAATCTCATAATCTAATACTATTAATATTATAATAATATTTTAATCATTTATTAAACTTATAAATAATTTATTTTAATTGTTTACACTTTAATAATTAATGCATTTAATTATCCTAAAATGCCAAACTCATAAGATTTCATCACCAATAACCAAAACCCTCATCAAAAATCTGCATATACCTCATATAGGATTCTCAAGCCATAAAATCCTATTTTCCAATTTTCTTGCTTTACATAACATATTTAATTCATTTACTCATAACTAGTCCATTTTTGTGAAAAATACCAAATCAGTACAAACAAATTTTCTTTTCTGAGATTTAGCATAATTTAGTTCCATATTGAACATATATTTTTCTCAGAATTTTTAAAATTCATTTACTATTTTTCATATGGCCAAAACTGCCGAATATTTAGACATTTATCATAAACTGTACTTTTGTCCAAAAATTCCGAAATTTACAGAGTATACTTCTGTTATATACATGTACTCCCAATAAAAATTTCACTAATTTTGGAGTTAACCACGAGGAGTTATAAGGGTTTACTTTTAAAATAGTCTTTTCCCATAAAATTCACAACTCTTAATCTATACATCCAAAAATTGCCATTTTTGGACACAATATAGAAAACTCATCAAATTATCATTTTAAATTTTTCCAGAATTTTTGAAGGTCGGAAAAGTTACGAAACTGAAAAACATAATAACCCTTAAAATCCCTTAACCCAAAAGAGAAGTACTTCTGACTGGAACATCGGATGTAAAGCCAAAGGAAACTTGCACTGAATAACAATTCTCAATGTATCTAAATACTCACAAAAATATGCTCGATAATATAGAGAGAGAAAACTTATGTTTCTGGTGTGATTTTTAATTCTTACCTAAGCACATATTTATAGGAAAATGCTAGAACGCCAAAGGAGACTAAATAATAAAATAATAATATTTTATTTCCTCCTTCCACGCCACCTACCAAAACCAGCCTCTAGCATGCCATACTTGAACAAATTTGGCAGCCCACATGTTTAAAACAATAGTGGGTCCCACCCAAATTTAATAAAAATTATTTTATTTTCCGAAACTTCAGTAATTCATAGAAAATAGCCCGTTTATCAGAAAAATATGAATTTTATGTCCATTCCACACGAAATCGAATTCTCTACAACTTTGTAGCTTTAAGTTTTTCCAAATTCTAGACAGAAAATATCCAAAATCCACAAACGGATGATTTTCAACACCTCTTAAAATTCATAACAAATCATACGTTAATTTTTAACGGTTCAAAATTTGTGGATATATACTCAACTTATATATGTATAACATATAAAAAAATCACAACGATCCAACGGTCGGATTAAAATTATAACTCACGCAATAGAGCTCTAAGAACACCAATTTGATCTTTTAATACCTCCAATCCGACAAAATACTTATAAAACACCTCAACATTAATTCCTTCATTTATAACCACATAAATAAATCCATTATTTATATCTGCATCAAATAAATATTTCCTTATTAATAATTAATTATTCACAAATAATATTACAGAATCGCAACAACGACAACCAGGCAGTTCCCAGGAAAGAGGGGGCTTTCCGATAAGGATTTCTCCTTACTGGCGCATAATTAGGTGACCAAACCTTTCCTTGACAGAACTTTCTAGACATTGCCAATAGTGCTATAATAATATTATTCAAATAATATGTATTATTGATCTGATAATGGGAAATATTGTGCAGTGACAATTTTTGAAACAACAATAATATAAAATATCAATGCAACAATTATTGAACCAATAAAATAAAATATTGAACAGTAATTACTGTAACAATTATTGAGTAGTGTCTTCTTACATAAGAATCAACAATTTAACAATACTGTGCAATACTGTAGTATGCTACTCTTGTGCGACCACGCGTATTCTTTTGTATTTTAACCACTGGTATTCCAACGTTGTTAATTTGAGAACGATTACGCCGTTATTTATAAAAACTCAAACTTATCGTTTTCTTCATCCGACAGTTATTTTGTTATGGGGCCCACAAATGGCTGCGCCGTCGTACGAATATTCCCCGACAACAAGAATATTCCACGAACAAACGAATATTCCCCAATAGAAATGAGTATTTTATAACCACTTACGTATTTTGAAAATTTTACATATATCACCCTTAACTTTATACTTTTATCAATTTAACCATTTACTAAATAACATTTATAAGAAAAATTAAATATTTTTATTTCATAAAATTCGGGGTCTTACATTTAACGTGGAGAAGATAATAGACTTTATGGTCTATTTGACTCTTCTAATGGATTGCTCGTTCCGCTGCCACTATGGTTGAAAATTTTTATATGTTCTAAATCTCTGATTTATTATTGACGAAGGCTATTGATAATTTAATTATCTTTAGTCATGATATTCTTTACTGGGCTAGTTGTGCTCACCCTTTTTGCTTCATAATTCCTTTCAGGTAATAATAGTGTAGCTGGGTCGAGCGGGGGTAAAAGAGGATTAGAACGGTGGTCTATAGCTGTTGAAGTTTCTCCTAAAACAGTATAGAAATAATTTTATTAATAATTTTAGATAAGTGTGTCATATTTTATACGTCATTTTAATCGTTGATTTTGGTAAACCGAATAGGATGAGGTGAACCCAACTTTGGAAGGATGTTTTGCCTCTATCATACAAGATGTTTAATGACAGACGACCTCGTGTCATCATAAGACAGAGTTGTGCATATGCACTTGCTGATTATATCTATGAGCACTACTTATATAATCTTGGAGTTTGGTTGAAATATAATTCTCAATTGGAGACAATGGAGATAATTATATGTCAAAAGAAGACTCGCCATTGGAAAGAACATGATAGAAATCTTCTCATTTTTTTGGGGGGTCTATTGGGTCAACCAAGGATAATTCTCGAGTCATATGATATCTATCATAACTTAGATGCATGGCCTCCCATGTACGAAGGTTTCCTTGAGCATTATCCAAATATTTTAATTTCTAAGAAAGTTATTGACTGTACTTTTATGTAAAGTACCATTGTAAGGTATTGTGGTCGAGGCACCATGAGAGTTACATATAATTGTATTAAAACTCACATCTTATGTGTTATCGTACTCTGCACGATAGTTCAACAGTTGTATAAATAAAGTTTGTATTTGATTTCTGTAATGTGATATCTGGCGACTCAGAATGGGTCGTGTGGACCTATTTTGGGGGCGTCACAAATGGTATTAGAGCTTAGAGATATGGTCGCTAGCGGAGATATGAGTCTAGAACTAGGAGGGGAGAGACGAGTAATATACTTCGCTAGTGTATGACTTACCTAAGCTGAAATTTTACTTGATAAGTTGACAAATTGTGATATGTCAATTAACCTTTATTTTGAAGATATATTCTAGAATGATATCTGAAATACAGGAGATGAGCAATGGAAAAATCATGATACAGAGGAAATAACCGGGAAGGTACAATCTGAAAAGAAAGCAAGGTATTCTCATCTCTTCGAACTACCAGGTACATAAATTTCGAGGGTGAAATTTTATAAGGATGAGAGATTGTAAGACCCCGAATTTTATGAAATAAAAGTATTTAATTTTCTTATAATTATTATTCTATTTAGTAAATGATTAAATTGATAAAAGGTTAAAGTAGGGTGATATTTGAAAATTTTGCAAAGTAAGCAAGTTGATATAAAATATTCGTTGTGTCAGGGAATATTCGATTGGTCGGGAAATATTTGTTTTAACAAAGAATATTCGTACGACGACACAATCATTGGTGGAATCCACAACGGAGGTAATGTCGTAGTTAGAAAATGATAGAAATATCTTTTTATAAAAATAACGACGAAAGTTTTACCGTTAAACTATTGAGATATCCGGTGGTAAAAAATACAGTAATACACGTGGTTGCATAGTAGCACACGGTATTGATTATTGATGCTTACGTAAGAAGCCACTCAGTTTACTCAATTATTACTGCAGTAATTGTTGCATAGTATCTCATGTTATTTGATTCAAATTATTGTCACAATATCATCTGCATAATATTTTATATTATTAAATCAATAATTGAGACAACAAAGTTATTCATATTATTATTTACAATATTGACAATGTCTAGAAGTTCTGTCAAGGAGAGGTTTGGTCACCTAATTGCGCTCCAATAAGGAGAAATCCTTATCGAAAAGCCCCCTTTTTCCTGGGAACGACCTGGTTGTTAAATATTGTGAGTTATAATATTAATGATGAATAATTATTGAAGTATTAAGAATGTGTTTATTGAAGATAAATGAATTACAAAAGTTAGAGGGGAATAATGCAAACTTGAAAAACTTTAGGGGTACCAAAGTGTAATAAGTTAAATCAATCTGGACCATTGATGGTGGTTTTAATAGTAAATCAATCACCGTCAATGGTGGTTTTAATAATAAATCAATCTAAACCATCAATGGTGGGTTTAATAATAAATCAATCTGGACCATTGATGGTGGTTTTAAAAGTAATCAATCTGGATCGTTGATGGTAGTTTTAAAAGTAATCAATCTGGACAGTCGGTGGTGGTCTTAAAAGTAATCAATCTGGACCGTCGGTGGTGGTTTTAAAAGTAAATCAATTTGGACCGTAGGTTGTGGTTTTAATATTAATCAATACGGACCGTCCGTTCTAATAGTAAATCAATCTGGACCGTTCATGAATTAGTTACTATTTAGTCCATTCTCCTATAAATAGAAGCTTAATTCTTCTTTCATTCTAACAAATTCACTGAGATTCCTAAGAGAAGCTATAGAGAGAGAAACTATAGAGAGAAAGAAAAAGATTATTCTGCTACTTCACTATTGCAGTATCCGGTCTTCTACTAAGGTAAGGGACGTTATTTCTTTTATATTCGTAAGGGATATTATTTGTTATATTCGTAAGGGGTATTATTTCTTTCGCATTCATAAGGAACACTATTTTTCGTATTCATCCTTTAGTATGTCAGAATAACCTATCTACGCGGATTGCGTATCGTATGACAGGAGAAAATCCATTTGCAGTTTTCGTATGTTAATTCTTTTCATATTCTTAAATCTAAACTTACTATGGTAAGTATTGCTTCTATAATCCTTGAAATTAGTGGAATATCCGTGAGTTTTGTGCTTCATCCAGTATCATTTTATTAGAATATTGTTATGAACTTTCTTATTAAATATCAATATTTTCACCCGAAGTACTATTCACAAGTTACTATTCATGGGTTACTATTCACCCAGTTACTATTCACTATAATATTATTCACTTGAGTATTCGGGGCATTTTTTATGCCGGGGGTACTATTCATGAGTTACTATTCACCTTATTACTATTCACTCTAGTATTATTCACTCGGGTATTTCGGGCACTTTTCATGCTGGGTTACAATTCACGAGTTACTATTCACGGGTTACTATTCACTCTAGTATTATTCAATCGGGTATTTGGGACAATTTTCATGCTGGGGTACTATTCACGGGGTACTATTCCCAAAGTACTATTCACAGAGTACTATTCACGGGGTACTATTCACCGAAAAATTTATTTCTTATCTGTACAAATTATTTTTGATACATGGATACTCCACAAAGCAGTACCATATTAACAATTTGAATATTTTTAAACTCTGGATAAATTTAAAGTCTTTAATAATTATCCTTGATTTCGTTTGATTAGTTCTTATATCATTGTCATCATCCTCATGCTTATATTATGATGAAAGTCATCTTTGGCTTACGTGCATAGATGGACTGTTGATTGGTATGATTATGACTAGGGATCATTTGGTATAATCATGACCCGTAATGTTACAAATGATGTGGTAAAAGTCCTCATTAGCCTGCAGTTCATTGATGGACATTTGTTGGTATGATTATGACCAGGGATTATTCGGTATAATCATGACCATTGGTGAAGACACGAATATCCTTGGCCCATAGTGCATGGATAATTCATGGTCGTGATACTAATGAATATCCTTAGCCGTAGTGCAAGGATGATTCGATGATGTGGATTATTTATTAAGCTGAGTCTCAGCGATAAAATATTAATAATAAACTTTTAATTCATAGAAGATAGTAGATATCATGCTCTACTTGACTCTTCTAAAAATATAGTTGTATGTCTTTGGCCTTTAGTACAAAGATGAACTGTTAATGAATATCTTTGGCCCGTAGTACAAAGATGAATTTATTAGTATGATTATGAAAAGGAACTATGATTTGGTATAACCATGATCTTTGCTGTTTCAGGTAAAGACAGGTGATGAAAATTATCTTCGTCCTGGGTGCGAAGAGGAATTTAGAGTCATAATTATGATTATGAATAATTGTGGACATGAACTGTTGATTGATGTTACCGGGATAAAACATTGTTGGTGGACTTTTAATGTGGAGAAGATAATAGACTTTATGGTCTATTTGACTCTTCTAATGGATTGCTCGTTCCGCTGCCACTATGGTTGAAACGTTTTATCATCTACCATATGTTCTAAATCTATGATTTATTATTGACGAAGGCTATTGATAATTTAATTATCTTTAGTCGTGATATTCTTTACTGGGCTAGTTGTGCTCACCCTTTTGCTTCACAATTCCTTCCAGGTAATAAGAGTGTAGCTGGGTCGAGCGAGGGTAATAGAGGATTAGAACGGTGGTCTATAGCTGTTGAGGTTTCCCTTAAATCAGTATAGAAATAATTTTATTAATAATTTTAGATAAGTGTGTCGTATTTTATACATCATTTTAACCATTTATTTTGGTAAACCGAATAGGATGAGGTGAACCCAACTTTGGAAGGGTGTTTTGACACTATCATACAAGATGTCTAATGACAGACGACCTCGTGTTATCATAAGACAGAGTTGTGCACATGCACTAACTGATTATATCTATGAGCACTACCTATATAATCTTGGAGTTTGGTTGAAATATAATTCTCAATTGGAGACAATGGAGATAATTATATATCAAGAGAAGACTCGTCATTGGAAAGAACATGATAGCAATCTTCTCGTTTTTCTTTAGGGTCTATTGGGTCAACCAAGGATAATTCTCGAGTCATATGATATCTATCATAACTTAGATGCATGGCCTCCCATGTATGAAGGTTTCCTTGAGCATTATCCAAATATTTTAATTTGTAAGACAGTTATTGACTGTACTTTTATGTAAAGTACCATTGTAAGGTATTGTGGTCGAGGAACCATGAGAGTTACATATAATTGTATTAAAACTCACAGCTTATGTGTTGTCGTACTCCGCACGATAGTTCAACAGTTGTATAAATAAAGTTTGTATTTGATTTCTGTAATGTGATATCTGGCAACTCAGAATGGGTCGTGTGGACCTATTTTGGGGGCGTCACATTTATGGTTAATTAACCCATTCATACTAAGAATTACTTCAAATTCTCTTAACCTTATCGGTACTTATCTACCGATACTTTATTACTTTCATTTTCCATGAAACAATTACGATGAATATATTCAATGAGAGTTATATCCTCATTCTCTAACTTAACTTTTAAAGGTATTTATAATCCTTTCGGGAATGAACTTAATCATTTATCACATTCATATGCTATAACAGAACAAGTAGCACTCCAATCAAACCGCACATAAGCATTCATTTTATTGACTGAAATGATAGTTGTTATTACATCCGCTGATGCAACCGCATCTTGGACCATCATATTAAAAGTATGGGCAACCAACCCCTTCTTTGGGCAATTTCTTGCCATGTGGTCTAATGACCCACATACAAAATAGCCATGGTTTTTCTTAAGATTAGGACAATTGGGTGATATATGACCCTCCTGTCCATAGTTATAACAAACAGATTTCCCCTTCAGACAGACTCCTAGATGAGTCTTTCCACATGTCTTACATGCTTTGATCCTACGCTTAGGATCCCCTTGTCCCACTCCAGTATACCTGGAGTAAAAATTCTTTCTTTTTGGCACACTGCCACTACCACTGGCACTCTCTGCCTTGGTTCATCTCTCTCCCTTGATCTTATTCTTTCTCTCTTTGTGGTATTGAGTCAACGCCTCACTACCACCTTCTGCTATAATCGCTTTCTCCATAATGGTCCCATAAGAAACACTCTAAAAAACAGAAATCCTACTATAGAGCCAGGGTTTCAGGCCCTACTCAAACCTACGAGCCTTCCTCTCCTCAGTGTCCACCTGGTGTGGAGCAAATCTTGCCAATTCATTGAATTTGGTTGCGTACTAGGGAACCGTCATGTCCCATTGCTTAAGTTCTAAGAACTTAATCTCCATCCTCACTTGCATGCTTGTAGGGAAATAGTTCTCGAAGAAAAAATTCTTGAACTGTTCCCACGTTACTACATCTGTTCTAGCCCCACCCTGGTGAGCCTCCCACCAGAATTTGGCTTCCCCTTCATCATGTAGGTCGCAAAAGAAGTCTTTTGCTCCTCAACTATGTTTGTAATAACAAACGCCTTCTCTATTTCTTTCACCCATGTCTGGGTCTCTATTGGGTCCGTCATTCCTTTGAACTCCGGCGGACCTACACTTTTAAATTCTTTAAAGGTAGTCGTTCTGGCTACCCTAGGTCCCGCATGTACCCTACCCCCGGTTTGGTTAAATGTAGCCGTTAATAAATTAACAAACTCTTGTATAGGGTCATTCTGATCCCCTTGGTTATCGTTATATGATTCCACTTGCTGATTATGTTGTCTTCTCCGTGGCGCCATTTTCTGATTAAATAAATAAAATTTCATTATTATCTATTTACTTACTTAGTTATTATTTCACAATAGTAACTCATACCATACAAAACATATTAAATGAAAACTTCATTATATTCATATGCTTCTTCATAGTCTGAAACTATTTACAATTTGCTTCCATAGCCAAGGCTATTACATTTCTATCCCATAATTGAACTTCACAAAAGTTGGAATTTACAAAAGGCTACCCTTTTATACAAAAGAGGGTTTTACGTCACTATACATATATTTATAACTCTAGACTTCTAATAATGCATAACAGCGTCCTCGTGTTTCTCATTCGCAAGTATCGACACAATATCTCGATTAATAGTATGTCAAGTTTGCCCCGACTCAGTGGAATAACAAGAAATTTTCAGCTTGAAATCCTTATGAGCACTCTCATGGATGTACGACATCCGTGCTATCTTCTGGTCTCTTTCAACCAATTTCTTACGAAGCTCATCGGCCTCTTTCTTATAGTCCCTAGCCTTATTTATCATAAGCACCTTTTCATCGAGCTCTGCTTCAAAATCTGCTTCTGCAGACTCCTTTGCTTCATAGAGATAACCAATCTCTTTATTTTGATTCTGCACAACTGTACTCAGTTGCACATTCCTGTCAAGCACTGCCAGATATAATGTTCTCATTGCATCTCGAGATGTTGACTCTTGTGCTGTTACCACCGTATTAATCGATGTTACCTCCATTTCTTCTTCTACGTCCATCATCATATTAAAATATGATGCTATATCCATTTCTCCCTCAGAGTAGTTCTCCTCAGAAAAGTACTCCTCTGGCTCTGATCCTTCTAAAATCACTAATGGTACCTCTGCCATCGGCATAGGTACGTGCTCTACTATGTTCATCATTTCTTCGCTCACCACGTGTATATCTCTATACATCAAGCTATCGATCGACATCTATAATTACACATAGCATGTTGATTAGTACATAATACACAATAGTATAAACACAAATCACATTTAATTTATTTAGGATTAACTTCCATCTTTTAAATCTTTCAGTACTGAGTTTCCTCAATACCTTATTAACTCATTCGACTCGCGTTTACTTCCTTCAGACTTTTCCTTCCTTAACGAGGTTATTAGCCTAAGTTTCTTCCCCCCTTAAGTTTTATAACCTAACGCTTTGATACAAACATGTGACGCCCCCAAATCTGGGTATCTTCTAACCCGATAGATGGTGCTACACGGTACTTATAATTGTACATTCATTCTATTGAAATAACATTAAAATATATGTATCAACGACATTCTTATTACATTAATAATAATACATCCCATTCTCAGGTTCTGAAACTGTTACATTCTTTGTTCATTGTAATATAAGTCATACAAACATACTAGTCTATTATAGAATAAACTAGTCGTTCATCTTCGCCTTGCCTTTATCTCTACTGGAACCCTCTGTTTGCTCAACCTTAGCTGCAATCATATGATTCAAGTAAGAAGTGAGTATAACTAGCTCAGCAAGTCTAACAATATATTATAAATATACCACTTCGAGAATCATATGATTATTCTTCATTAACTGAACAATAGTTATGAAGTACTATGAAACATTGAATAGCACTTCTTATCTCATAAAACAATTCCAAAGAACGTATAGTAGATTGGAAATTCTGAGTAGGTCCATAGACCATGAACATTTTCTTTAGCTTTTATTCATGAAAAGGACAACCCGGTACTAAGACCGTAAGTCCGACATTTCTTACGAGCACTTCTAGGTGATCAGCATATAGTACTCTATGTTGATCAACACTATTTTCCTTTAAACGTATTTACTTTTAAGTTTTGGCAACCTCGCTTGCCCATCGAATAATCGATGAAAAATACATTTGTTTATTCATACTTAGGTTTATCTTGAATCCGTACCAAACAATTGGCATAGGATAGCGTTATCAATTATATATTGAAAGACTTGTAAATAAATCAATCAATTCTTCAAGATTAGTCTAGCCGAGTTAAAACTGGCATCAACCCTTTCTTTAAAACCGTTCATGCATTTTATAACATGAATCACTGAAAATCTGGCTAACACGAAGGTTAGACAAGCGATAAGAAAACTTGCCTTCAATGTCTGCTACAATATAATTACTTTCCCTTTGAGTCTTTACAGTCTTTACAATACATAACCACATAACATACCACATTAGGTCATGAATGAACATACATGGTTCCTAATGAATCTTACCCTTCTTCTCAATCTAATTGTTCATTATATTTGTTAGTATTGGTTCCAGCTTGCCGTTATAATTTACATCGTTCTTACCAACTTCTTTCTCTTCTATGACTTAACTAAATTTTTTTCATTAATACAACTCGTTTTGAGTTAATCATCCTTTCTCACGGCTTACTACCGTTCTTACGTTACTATCCGAGACTCAATCGCCTTTGGTTAAGTATACTTATTGAATATCGTTCATGTTCACGAATTACTCAACAACTTTTAGTTGTAACTCTCAATGTTATAGTCATCATTATTATTAAATACAGTTCACATTCTTACACTTTACATTCATCATTTAACTACTCGTTAAGCAACATTAAATTCCTAAGTCATCACTATAAAAGTGATTTAGGAAAGATTTTTATCATGTTCATTCAGTAATTACTTGTCCCATACTTTCCTTGCAACCCATTGGGTTTACAAACAACTTAGTCAACAAAAGTCCATCACTTGCATGGCGCTGGCAGATCCTTTTATACTAGTGGTGGCTGCTGGCTTATTTTCGATGACTTCTACACAACTGTTCATGGCGTTGTAGCGCGAGTATTATACCTTTGAGTGGCACCGCAAAGATAACTCAGAATGGCCACTCCTTTCGCACCCCTACCGCATTTGACGCGACCTATATAGCTATATGCAGCATATACTGCATCATGCATCTTTCATCCTCGATCGAAAAAATTTTGACAGATAAATTTTTCAATGAACTTCCCGGGCTCATAACTTCTTCGTTATAAGTCTGAATTGGCTCGTTTAAAATCCCTTAGCTTACAAATTACATACTCTACGTGTTCATGCAAGAATTTTCCATTTTTCGAATCCATTAACTAAAAATTCACCTATTAGTTCATTTTAACGAAAACGATAAATGTTTGTGAACGTTCAACGCTCGTTTCTTCGTTCTAAGTCGGAATTTGGTCATTCTCGAGTTCACAACTCTAGAATACCAAATGAGACTATACTCCATCAAAAACTAATGTTTCTGAGCTCAAAGTTAAAATTTGACTTCCATTCCGAGAATTTCACTAATTCGACGATTATCGTCTAAACGTGTGAATTCTAGCATAACTTCGTTACTTATGATTTTTAAACCGTTTCAAATGGATTCAATCCATCATACTAACATCTTAACGTATATATACCATTAACTTATATTCATGAAAAGCTATTATTTGTTCTTCATGAGTTTATAACTTATAAAAGTATAAACTACTTATAATTCCATTTTTCATGATTTATCATGGTTTAAATCTTTTAACCACCATCCTTGCTTCTTAGTATCAAACAACTTCATTATTATAAACATAAGACAAGTTCCTACAAGTTCTTCCTTGGTTCATAACTTATCTATGAATAAAGTGCTTATTCATGGCTTATTAAGACTTAAGTCATTTGATTCATCATTCCTACTTCTTCTTAACATACATGTTTTACCGCTACTCACTTCTCTAGAAAATGAAGAGAAATAGATTCATGGTTTAAGTTCTTACCCTTGAATATTAATTGGTTAAGCTTTAATCCTCTTCTTCTTGCTTCTTGAATTGAAAAGTCTAACTTTCTAGCTTTTCTAACTTTTGTAGCTTTTTCTCTTTAACAAATAATCTATAAGTTATTGGTGGAAAATCTAACAAGTAAGAATGAACTAAGACATCTCTTATTTATAGGAAATCCTAAATGAGGGCTTAATGGTCAATAAGCCATTCACCTCCTTACTATTCCTAGCTTAACCATCAAGTTTACTTGATCACCACATATACTTGGTCATTACTCAACTTATCCTTTACTTGCTCATCACACATAAGCACTTTACTTGCTCATAACACATAAGCACTTTATTTGCTTATCACTTTGGATTACTCATGGGTTGCCCCATGGGTTTTAATCATCCAATAACCTATAGGTTCTTACTTTGGTCTTTTAACTTAATTAACTTAACTTATACTTTGGGCTTGCATTAAACAAACACTTGGGCTTGTTCTTTAATTCACTTTGGATTTTAACCTTTAATTCCAATTGGACATAACCATTCCTATACTTGGGCTTGTACAATTCCTAACAAATCCTACAAGTCCAATCCATTTGGCTTAAAGCCTTATAACGTATAATCTACGTATTATTCTCGTATTCTAACTCGTATACTTATTCATATATGACATACCATTATTCATACATACTCGTATAATACCTTGTAATATACTCGTATTCATTACCTCGTACAATACCTACGTATTATACAATCATCGCTTTAATTCAATATACGCGTTTCAATTCTTCTCGGAAATCACTTTCCCTAACCGTTAGGTTTTAAGTCCGTAGGCAAAAAACTGTGTTTGTCATAACTGAAATATTATTGGATATTCCATCTCGTCTTAGAATTCAATCATTACGCATTTCTCGAAAATTTAAAATAATTCCCAAGCAGAAATGCGTGAATAGTGTTTTTCGAAAAATTTCTCGGAACGATTTTATTTTTGTATTGGAAATTCAAACACTTTAATTCATTCACGTAGCCAAAATACTACGACATTCTGACGTATCTAGGTTATAGAACGACCTTCATCTTATTATCACATATAATCTAATTTTATTCATTATTAAATCAAATAAAATTATTTTATAATTTGCTCGATTTTCTAAGGCGTTACAGTCCTCTCGCTCTGGCCATCAGTTTGTGGATGATAAGTCGTACTCAACTTCAAATGCGTCCCCATCTGTTCTTGCAGACTCCTCCAAAAGTTTGATGTGAATCATGGATCACGATCTGACACTATCGAAACTGGTACTCTATGTCTGGAAATAACTTCCTTAACATAAAGTTTATGTAACGCCCCCAAAATAGGCATACATCACCTATTCTGAGTCGACAAATACATGGTACAGAATACAAATACAATCTTTAATATACAACAAGAAAGCTGTGAGTTTTAATACAAATATTGTCTTCTAGACAATATCCACTCTCAGAATAAGTCCTCATTCATTTATTGTCACACTATTTAATAGAATAGTGAGGACTACTAATACTATCATCTGGACCGTCACTCCGTTCCTCGACTAGTCCCGGCTACGTTCTCATTTTCTGAAGAGAACAGTGAAAGAAAGGGTGAGCTCAACTAGCCCAGTAAGAAATATAATGAATAAGATAATGCAGAATAAATTATCATTAGCCTTCAACAATGTTAAACTGATAAAATACAATAGACATCAAGTTTAACTACAGCGGAACAAACAATCCATTAGAAGAGTCAAGTAGAGAATAAAATCTACTATCTTCTATGATTTAAATGGTTTTCATCACTTTTATCATCACGAGACTCAAACAATAAATCCACATCATCAAATCATCCCCGCACTACTGGTGCCAAGGATATTATTTAGTATCACAACCACGAATTATCCATGCACTACTACGCCAAAGATAATTGTGTTTTTCATCAACCAGTCTGATCATGCCATAAAATAATTCATCTTTGCTCCTTGGCAAGAGAATCCATAGCCATAATCATACCAAAAACTGTCCATCAATGCACTATGGGCCAATGAGGACTTTTTCCACATCATTTGTAGCATTACGGTCATGATTATACCGAATAATCCATGGTCATAATCATACCAAGTCCATCTATGCACTACAGGCCACAGATGACTTTCAACAAAATATAAACATGAGGATGATAACAATGATATAAGAATTCAATAAAACAAGTTCAAGAATTAAATTATCTAGGAACTAATAATGTCCAAATTGTCAACATGATACTTCTTTGTAGAGTAAAATTCAAGAATGCTCAGAAGAATATTTCCATGAAAAGATACTGGATGAAGCGCAAATATCAAGGATATTCCACTAATTTCATGGAGTATAGAAGTCAAAACTTTAACCAACTGAGTATAATAAAGAATGGAATAACAAAAGAAATCACCATGCATGCGGTACTTCGCATAGACAGGTTATTCCAACAGAATAATAAATAACGGAACCAGGTCAGGCGTAATACGCACCGACAGGATATTCCAACAGAATAATAAAGAATGGAATAACAACAGAAATCACCATGCATGCGGTACTTCGCATAGACAGGTTATTCCAACAGAATAATAAATAACGAGAACCGTGTCAAAGTAAATTAAGACCGACGGATGTTCCAACAGAATAATAAAGAATGGAATAACAACAGAAATCACCAAGTATAGGGTAGACCGCGTATAAAGGTTATTCCAACAGAATAATAAATAATGGAATAACATAAGAATTTCACCAAGTATAGGGTAGACCGCGTATACAGGTTATTCCAACAAAATAATAAATAATGGAATAACAGAAGAATTTCACCAAGTATAGGGTAGACCGCGTATACAGGTTATTCCAATAGAATAATAAAGAATGGAATAACAGAAGAATTTCACCAAGTATACCACGTATACAGGTTATTCCAACAGAATAATAAAGAATGGAATAACAGAAGTTCTCTTCATGAATACGAAAGAAATAATACCCCTTACTAGTACAACAAATAATATCCCTTACCTTATAAAGAAGAGTACTCCGACAGTAGGGCGGGGATATACTTGAAGAAACTTGCACTACGCTTTAAAGCTTTCTTAAATGCTAAAGAAATACGCTCAAGATTATAGAAGAAGAATTCCCTCTACAGTTTCTCTCTCTAGAGTTTTAGCGAATTCGTAAGAAATAATGAAGGAATGAGCTTCTATTTATAGAAGAATGGACTGAATAGTAACCAATCCATGAACGATCCAGATTGATTTACTTTAAATGGACGATCCAGATTGGTTTAATAAAATATTCTAATAAAACAAAAATCTTTTAAATAAAATATAATATATTCTATTTATTGTCTAATAAAATAAATAACTTTATAAAAGTATTCTGTTTTATATAAAAAGATTTTACTATGTAAAACACTATGCAAGCACTATGCAACACTATGCATAATAAAATATAATATATTCTAATTATTGTCTAATAAAACAAATAACTTTATAAAAGTATTCTGCTTTTATATAAAGAGATTTTACTATGCAAAACACTATGCATAATAGAATATAATATATTCTAATTATTGCCTAATAAAACGAATAACTTTATAAAAGTATTCTGTTTTATATAAAAAGCTTTTCTGTTTTATTACACTAATAATACTAATAAAATAAAACTTATATATATATATATATATAATATAACAATCGACAATAATTGAATCAAATAACGTGAGATACTATCAAAGAATTCATCGTGATAATAATTGAACAAAACTGAGTGTTTTCTCACGTAAGCATCAATAATCAATACCGTGTGCTACTATGCAACCACACATATTACTTTACTTTTACTACCAAATAGTTAAACAGTATTAACGATAAAACTTTCGCCGTTATTTTCATAAAACTATTTTTGTCGTTTCTTAATCCGACAATAATTCTGTTGTGGAGTCCACCAATGATTGTGCCATCGTACGAATATTCCCTGTTAAAACGAATATTCCCTGACCAATCGAATATTATATAACAACTTGCATACTTTGTAAAATTTATAAATACTACCCACAACTATAACATTATCTCAAATTCACACCATAATATTCAAAAAAAAATTCGAGAAAATAAATCTTTATTCGTAAAATTTGGGATTTTACAGTTTAGCTAAATGGTCTAAGTTATACTTAACCCTTATTGGAAAAAAGTGAGCCAACTTCGTCAACCTGTCCACTATTACCCAAATCACGTCATACCCCTTCTGAGTAATCGGAAGTCCCACCACAAAATCCATCGTGATATGCTCCCACTTCCACTCAGGAATCTCCAATGACTGTAACAAGCCACTTGGTCGTTGATGTTCGGCCTTAACCCTTTGACAAGTCAAGCACCTACTCGCGTACTCTGTTATCTCTCTCTTCATGTTCGGCCACCAACAACTCTGTTGAAGGTCTTGATACATCTTAGTACTACCAGGATGAATCGGGTACTTTAATTCTTGTAACACATGCTCCTTTAATTCTGTCTCATTCAGAACCCAAATTCTTCCTTCAAATCTCAATAACCCCTCGTTATCAAGACAATACTTTAAATCTTTTTCATGTGTTAACCGCTTCTTCATCTGGTTACACTCATCATTTTTGAGTTGTACCTCCTTGACTCTCTCTAGAATAGTAGATTGAATCGCCGTCATAAACAGTCTCTGTCCCGAATAACTCAGTAACTTCACCTTTATCTCCATCCTAGCCATCTATGTTATTAACTCAGTTTGAGCCATTAACATAGACAACTTTTCCCAACCCTTCCTACTTAAGGCATCAACAACTACATTGGCTTTTTCAGGGTGATACAGGATTTCACAATCATAATACTTTATCAACTCCAGCCATCTCCTTTGTCTCATATTCAACTCCTTCTATGTGAATATATATTTTAGACTCTTATGGTCCGTGTATATCTCATATTTCTCTTCGTAAAGATAATGTCTCCATATCCGTAAGGCAAATACTACTGCGGCCAGTTCCAGATCATGAGTACGGTAAACTTTCTCATAATCCTTCAACTGTCGTGATGCATACGCAATGACCTTGCCATGCTGCATGAACACGTAACCAAGTCCTCTATGCGAAGCATCACTATAAACTACGAAATTTCTTGTGCATTAGGCAATGACCCCTTCTTCAGTTCTTGAAAGTTGTCTTCGCATTTCTCAGTCCACATGTATTTCATTGTCTTCCTTATCAAATTAGTCAATGGAGTAGCTATCTTTGAAAAATCTTGGATGAATGATAATATCCCGCTAACCCGAGGAAACTCCGCACCTCAGTCGGCATTTTTGGTTGTTCCCAATTTATCATATCTTCCACCTTCGCTGGAACTATTGAAATCCCCTCATGGTTAAAAACATAACCTAAAAATTGTACCCTTTCTAGCCAAAATTCACACATAGTGAACTTCACATATAACTTCTCCTTCCTTAGTGTTTCCAACACTATTCTTAAGTGTTCACCATGATCTTCTAGCGTCTTAGCATAGACTAGAATATCATCGATAAACACCACGATGAACTTGTCCAAATATTGTTTGAACACTCTGTTCATCATATCCATAAATGCAGCTGGTGCATTATTCAACCCAAATGACATCACCAAAAACTCGTAATGACCATAACGAGTCCTGAATGTCGTCTTTAGTACATCCTCCTTCCTAACCTTTAACTGATGATACCCCATCCTCAAATCTATTTTAGAAAAATACTTTGCCCCTTTCAACTGATCAAAAAGATCATCGATCTTGGGCAATGGATATTTATTCTTTATCGTTAACTTGTTCAAATCTTGATAGTCGATACAAAGTCTTAACGATCCGTCTTTCTTCTTTACAAACAGTACCAATGCTCCCCACGATGAAACACTAGGTTGAATGTACTTTCTGTCCAACATATCTTATAACTGAACCATTAGCTCCTTCATCTCCACTGGCGCCATAGAATACGATGCCCTGGAAACTGGTGTCGTTCCTGGCACAATGTCTATTATGAACTCGATCTCTATATCCGGTGGAAGACCTGAAAATTCACTTGGAAATACATCCATGAATTCTTTAACTATAGGTATTTGTTCCATGGTTGCTCCCACTCTCTGGGTATCAACAACATGGCACAAATAACCTACACATCCCTTCTTCAATAATTTCCTAGTTTGTGTCATGGTAAGACAACACGAACGCCCCGGCGATCTATTATCGTAAAGTACTACCTGAGGTTGTCTCAACGTTCTAATATTTACACATTTCTTTTGACAATCTATAATTTCCCCAAGGTTAAACAATCAATACATCCCGAGAATTACATCAAATTCTCCCAACTTTATCGGTATCAAATCTACCGATAATTTACAACCTTGTATATCTACGCAACAACTCTTATGAAAACTTCAATAGGAATTATCTCTTTATTTGTTACCTTGATATTCAAAGGTATAGACAACTTTTCGGGAAGTAATCCTAATCGTCTAGCAAAATCACGTGCGATAAAAGAACAAGTAGCACCCGAATCAAACAACACGTAAGCATTTATATCGTTGATCAGGATAATACCTACAACTACATCTCCGGATGCAATTGCATCTTGCACTGTCATATTAAAGGTACGGGCATAGGCCTACCCGGCTGCGCTGGACCACCAATAGCTAACTTACTGCTATTAGCTCCCTTATTCTCGTCTGTCCTCTTCTTCGGGCAGTTCTTTGCTATGTGGTCAGTTGACCCACATACAAAGCATCCATGGTTCTTGTTCAAACTTGGACAGTTAGTTGAAATGTGTCCCTCTTGTCCACAGGTCTAACATACCGCCTTCCCCTTGAGACAGACTCCTAAGTGAGTCTTCCCACAGGTCTTGCATGCCTCCATCCTCTTCTTTGAATCTCCTTGCTTCACTCCGGTATTCGCAGAGTTAAACCCCTTCCTCTTCTGACCTTCGCCACTCCTGTTGGCTCCTTCGATCTTCACTCCCCATCCACCTTATTCTTGTTCTTCTTCTCCTTGTGGTACTGGCTTAGAGCCTCATTCCCACCTTTGACGATTATCACCTTCTCTAGTATGGTCCCAAAAGAAGTACTTTGGAACACAGATATTTGGCTATAGAGCCAGGATTTCAAGCCCTGCTCAAATCTCCTAGCCTTTCTCACCTTAGTGTCCACCTGATGTGGAGAAAATCTCGCCAGTTCATTGAACTTGGAAGTGTATTGGGGAACCGTCATCTCCCCTTGTTTCAATTCTAGAAACCGTATTTCCATCCTCCCCTGCATACTTGTGGGAAAGTAGTTCTCGAAGAAAATCTCCTTGAACCGCACCCACGTAAGGTTTTCTATACCAGCCCTAGCCTGGTTTGCTTCCCACCAAAAGTTGACCTCACCCTTCATCATGTAGGTTGCAAAAGAAACCTTTTGGCCCTCGTCGACATTTGCAATGACAAATGCCTTTTCTATATCCTTCACCCACGTTTGGGCTTCTATGGGGTCTGTAGTTCCTTTGAACTCTAACGGACCAACACTCTTAAAATCCTTAAAAGTAGTAGCTCGTACTACTACAGGATTCACGGGGATATTAGCCCCATTTTTATTAAAAGTGGTCGTTAACAAGTTAACGAACTCTTGCATCGGGTTAACCGGACCTCCCTCCGGTTGATTAACATTAGTATCTTGATTTCATTGTCTCCTTCTTGGCGGCATTTTGCTGTTAAGATAAACAACACATTATTATTACTCTTTTCTTAGTACTTAGTTATTATTCATGATTAAACAATAACTTCAACTCATTAATCAATATGTTCCATAAAAAGGCTTATATTGATTTGCTTCTTGTAGTATAATACTACATCGTTCACATTTACATAGCCTAAGTTGATTACATTACTATCCCGCAATTGCTTTCCAAAAATTGGGATTTACAAAAGACTCTTTGTTATACAAAAGAGGGTTTTATGTCACTACTAGATACATCATATTTACATATCTAACTCTACTCTAGCTAATATTAGGTTACATCTACCGAAAGGCATTCTCAAAATCCGCATTGGCAAGACCGGCTATAACATCACGACTGATAGTATGCCGAGTCTTCCCTGCTTCTATTGGATACCCAGCTACTTGCTGCTGAAAATCCGCATGAGAACTCCTATGTATATAAGACATCCTCCCAATCTTCTGTTTCTTGGTCTTTAGCTCCTGCCTGAGCTCAAAGACCTCTTTTTTCAGATCATGGACCTTATCCATCACCAAAACTCGTTCATCATGCTCCTCCTCCCACATCAACTCCATACTTATCTTATCTTCCAAGACAGCATGAAGCTCCTCCTTCAGCTCCTTAACCTCCTTATAATACTAGATATTTCTATCCAATAATGTCATGAACAGTGATTGCATTGACTCCCCCGAAGTCATCTCTTCCTCAGGTGCTACTAGGTCAAAGGATACTACCTCCACCTCCTCCTCAGACATGCCATCAAACACAGATATGAGGTCTAAGTTCTCCGAGTCTCCAGACTCAATTATCACCACTTCTGGCTCTTCTACTATAGGGTTAGGTAGGATCTTTATTTAATTAACCAATTCCTCACTCACTATATGTATATCCCTATACATTTTATTTTCTCCTGACATCTACAACAAAACAATTTAGTTTGATTAGTACAATTCAGTAGAATAATAAAAACACATATCATATATAATGCATTTTTAGGGTTAATTTCATCTTTTACTTCTTTGACTTCTCTTAAGGTTATGACTTAAGGTTTTAATTCCCCCCTTAAGTTTTATAACCTAATGCTTTGATACCAACCTGTGACGCCCCCAAATCTGGTTATCTTCTAACCCGACATATGGTGCTCCACGGTGCTACAGTTCACACATACATTCAATTGAAATGTCGCAAAAGAACGAATATGTCTTATATATATTCCAAATAATATTACCATTCCCAGGTTCTTAATAACCATTACATTCGTTCTTGTCATAATAGCAAATAATATCAACATACAACCTATACTATTACAAAAGCAATCTATAGGTTCGCCTTAGCCTTCCCTTTATCTTTTCTGGATCCTTCTGTCTGTTCGGTCTTAGCTGCATTCATATGGTTCAAGCAAGAGTGAGCATAACAAGCTCAGCAAGTATGAAAAATCCAATTAAACAACATGCTTGAATCATACAAATCATATATCTTCAATAACTGAACAATAATTATGAAGTATTATCGATAATTCAAAATAGCACTTCTCTATTTTTAAAACGTTTTACCATGAACAATATTTAGTAAAACATCAATTCCGGTCCAAGACCTTGAGCATTTCATACTTTCTTTGAAAAGGACAACCCGACACTAAGTCCGTAAGTCCGGCATTACTTACGAGCACGTCTAGGTGATCAACCTATAGTACTCTATGTTGTACAACGCTACTTTCTTTAAACGTATGTATGTTTAAGTTGTGGCAACCTCACGTGCCTGTCTTTTGACGACAAAATATTTGTTTAGCATACTCAGTGTTTATTTGAAAGCCATACCAATATAGTTTGCCAAAACTTGACAATAGTTCAATAGATTATAAGAAATCCAAAGAAACATCTTAAGTCTAGCCGAAAAATTGGCTTCGACTTCATCCTACATCAATTCATGCATAAGAGACATGAACCACAAAGCTTGTCCAGAATGAACATAGACAAGGGTTAAAACATTTGCCTTTAGCGTCTGCTACAGTATAATTACTTTCCCTTTGAGTCTTTAAGAATTCTACAACACATGATCACATAACGTGCCACATTAGGTCATATATAATCAAGTATGTTTACTACTATATCTTACCCTTCTTCTCAATCTAATCATGCCTTAGATTCTTTATCATTGGTTATGGCTTGTCTTTATGTTTTAGATCGTTCTTACGTTCATGTTCGAGTAAGTTATATTCAACCTTTAGTATATTACTTAAGGTTTAAATATCTTAAACCATGTTATTTTAGGTTTTAGTTCATTACTAAACAATCATCTTCCTTTTATCTTCATATGCTTTCATTATTGTGCATAACCTAGTGCTGGCGCTACGGCGCCAGCTTCCCTTCTTTATGTCGCATTGCGGCGCCACTCTTCGATGGGTCGAGGTCTCGACTTCGTACTGCGGTATGAGTTTTAATTCATTTGGCGTATGGCATGTGCTTAAACTATAGTAGGTTCTGGGCATAGCTCGACGCTACAGCGCCACCTATTTGACCTTGGGCTGGCGCCACGATGCCAACTCTATGCACCAGATAGTCTTGACAGATTTTCTATTTTGCGAACTTCCCGGACTCCAAATTTGATCATTTTAAGTCTGAATTGGCTCGTTCAAAAGCCATTATCTCACAAATCACATACTCTAAGTGTTCATGCAAGAATTTTAAATTTTTGAATCCGTTAACTCAAAATTCACCTTTTAGTTCATTTTAAAGAAAACGATAAACGTTCGTTAACGTTCAACGTTCGTTTCTTCGTTCTAAGTCGGAATTCGGTTATTTTTGAGTCTGCAACTCTATAATGTCAAATAAGACTCATCCCCATCAAAAACCAATGTTTCCGAGTTCAATGTCAAAATTTGACTTCCATTCCGAGAATTTCACGATTTCGACGATTATCATCTAATCTCGTAAATTTTGCCATAAATTCATTACTTAAGATTTGTTCATCATTTCAAATGGATTCATTACATCATACTAGCATCCTAACCAAACATATTTCATTATGTAAACATATGACAAGTTCTTACATGTTCTTCATAAGTTCATAACTTATATAAGTAAAAATTACTTGTTCATAACTTATTAAGGCTTAAGTCCTTTGATTATCTATACTTATCACTTCTTATCAAACATAATTCACTAATCAACACTTCTCTATCAAACTATAATTGAAGAGATGGAAGATTAATGATATATGATTCTTACCCTTGAAGATCACTTGGTTCTCCTTCTTTTCTACTTGGATTATCAAAGTCTAGCTTTTCTAGCTTTTCTCTCTAACAAATAAGCACTTAAATGTTTGTTGGTGAAATAACAAGTGAATAACAATCTAGTAAGCTTCTATTATATAGGAAATCCAAGGTGAGGGCTTAATGGTCTTTAATCCCTTCCACCTCCTTAATCCACCTCCTTAAACCACCTCCTTACTATTCATCTCTTGGTCACCAAGTAAAACCACTTTACTTGGTCACCAAGATGTGCCATGTGATCCATAGGGCCCACATGGGTTCCCCCATGGGTCATTCTTACCCATTGGATTGATCCAAGAATTCGGTTCTTAAGTTAGGCTTTAAGTTTAATTAACTTAACTTATGCTTTGGGCTTGTATTTAACAAATATTTGGGCTTTAACATTAATTACCATTGGGCTTTATCATAATTCCAATTGAACTTTACAACTTCTTACACAATCCTACAAGTCCATTACATATGGCTTAAAGCCTTAGAACGTATAATCTACGTATTATTCTCGTATACTCATCCATTATATACGACATACCCTTATTTATACATACTCGTATAATACATTGTATCATACTCGTATTCATTACCTCGTACAATACTTACATATCATACGATCATCGTTTAACTCCTTAACGCTTTACTTTTTTTAACGTTCTCAAATTTAGTCCGCAGGCAAAAAATTGTGTTTGCCATACGTGAATTATTATTACATAATCTATCTCACATCGATATTCTATCGTTACATATTTCTCGGAAGTTCAAAAATAATTTCCGAGCAGAAATTAGTGAATAGTACTTTTCAAAAAATTTCTCAGAAAACTTTTATTTTCATCTTGGAAATTCAAACACTTTAATTCGTTCACGTAGTCAAAACACTACGACATTTCGACATCTCTAGGTTATAGAATGACATTCATCTTACTAACACATAATAATAACAAATAATATAATTTTATTCATTATTTAATTAAATAAAATTATTTTACAATAAATCTAAATTTCTCGATCGTTACATTTCTGATATGGACTTCTCCTTATTGGCGTGCAATTAGATAAACAAACCCCTTTCCTCGACAGAACTTTCTAGACATTGTCAATAATATAAATAATAAAATAAATAGTTGTCTCGTCTCATTTATTGATTTACTATTATAAAATATTGTGCAGATGATACTGTGACAATAATTAAATCAATAATATGAGATACTATACATCAACCACCGTTAAAATAATTGAGTATAACTGAGTGACTTCTCACGTAAGCATCGATAATCAAAGATACTGTACAATATCGTGTGCTACTGTGCAACCACGCGTATTATTGTACTTTTATCACCAGATATTTCTATAGTTAACGGTAAAAGTTTTGTCATTATTTTTATAAAAAGGTTATTTCTGTCGCTTTCTAAATTTGACAATAACTCTGTTATGGGGTCCACCAATGATTGTACCGTCTTACGAATATTCCCTGATAAAATGAATATTCCCCGACCAAACGAATATTTTATGACAACTTACTTACTTTGCAAAATTTATAAATATTACCCACCACTATAACATTATATCAAATCCACACCTTATTATTCAAAATGATATTTAGAGAAAATTAAATCTTTATTCATAAAAGTTGGGGTCTTACACGTAGTAAAAAGATAGACAATTAATTGGTATGATCATGACCATTAAATATCTTTGGTCCGTAATGCAAAGATAGACAATTGATTGGCATGATCATGACCACTAGTGATACTAATGAATATCCTTGGCCCGTAGTGCATGGATAATTCGTTGATTTGAAATGAAGATATGATTATTGAGTATCTTAGCCTTTGTGGTAAGCACATTGAGTGAAAATTCTATTAAGCCTTTGTGGAAAGAGAAACTAAAATTTACATTATTATAAACATGAATTGTGAATTTAACTATAATCTATGGTGGTTCAGGTGAAGACAGGTGATGAAAGTTATTTTTGTCTTGGGTACAACAAAGAGCTGTTGATGGGTATTACAAGAACGAAATATTAATGATGGGCTTTTAATTTGGAGGAGATAGTAGACATTATGTTCTACTTGACTCTTCTAATGGATTGATGGTTCCGCTGTAGTTGTTGATCTAAAACTTGTTATCTATTGTATTCTATCAGATTTTTTCCTGTTGGGGACTAAGGATAATTTGTTCTACATTATCTTAGTCATAATATTCTTTGCTGGGATAGTAGAGCTCACCCTTTTGCTTCACAATTCTTTTCAGGTAATAAGAGTGTAGCTGAGTCAAGCGGGGATAACAAAGGAATAGAATGAAGGTCTATGACTGTTGAAGCTTTTCGATACATTATAAAATAGCATGATAATATATAATTGCATCGAGAACTTAAAATGTGTGTGTCGTATTTTATACGTCATTTAATATTTAATTTTGGTGAATAATTATAAGGTGATGAGAACCCGACTTTGAAAGCGTAAAAAATGAACCCCATTAGAATGAGGAGGACAAAATTATACTAGGAGCTTTAAGGGTGTGTTTCCACTATCTTACATGATGTATAACCACATACAAACTCGTGTTATCATAAGATATGGTTGTGCACATCTACTTGTTGACTATATCTATGAGCATTATCTATATAACCTTAGAGTATGGTTGGAATATAATCCTCAGTTTGAGACAATGGAGAAAAATACACACCATTGGAACGAACAGAATAGTAATCTTCTCGTTCTTCTTTGGGGTCTATTGGGTCAACCAAGGTTAATGCTTAAGTCCTATAATATCTATTATAACTTAGATGCATGGCCTCCCATTTATGAAGGATTCCTTAAGCATTTTCCAAAGATTTTAATTCCTAAAACAGTTATCGACTGTACCTTTATGTAAAGTATCATTGGTTTAGAGTGTGAGTACTGTTATTTCTATTGAAACTCTTAGCCTATGTGTTATCATATTTTGCACGACGGTTTAATAGTTGTATAAATTAAATTTGTATTTGAATTATGTACTGTATATCTGGCGACTCAGAATGGGTCGTCTGTGTAAGACACCAACTTTTATGAATAAAGATGAATTTTCTATAAATATTATTTTTGAATATTAAGGAGTGAATTTGATATAATATTATAGTTGTGGGTAATATTTATAAATTTTGCAAAGTACGCAAGTTTTTATATTATATTCGATTGGTCAAGGAATATTCGTTTTAATAAGGAATATTCGTACGACAGTACAATCATTGGTGGACCCCACAACGGAATTATTGTCGGAATGAGAAAACGACAGAAATATCTTTTTTATAAAAATAACGACAAAAGTTTTACCGTTAACTGTTGAACTACCCGGTAGTAAAAGTACAGTAATACGCGTGGTTGCATAGTAGCACACGGTATTGATTATTGATGTTTACGTGAGAAGTCACTCAGTTTTGTTCAATTATTGTTATAGTAATTGTTGCATAGTATCTCACATTATTTTATTCAATTATTGTCGATATTTTATATATTATTAAATCAATAATTGAGACGATACAGTTATTCATATTATTATTTACAATATTGACGATGTCTAGAATGTTCTATCGAGAAGAGGTTTGGTCACCTAATTACGCGCCAATAGGGAGAAATCCTTATTGGAAAGCCCCCTCTTTCCCGGGAAAGATCTGGTTGTTAAATATTGCGAATAATAATAATAATGAATAAAGGTTGTTAAAAATATTGAGGGAATTTTTATGAATGTTGCTTATTATTTGGACCCACATTTACCCATTTGCTTATATATATATATATATATATATGTTGCTTATATATATATATATATATATATATATATATATATATATATATATATATGTCGTTGAATTGAGGGATTACATATAATATATGTAAATAAGTTGCGTCTGAAGTTTTTCCTTTTGTCCGTGATTCTGCAAAATTATTTCGTCCGAAATTACTGTTGGTTCGTGATAATTTTCCTGAAATAGTTTCCTTCCATTCTTCTATAAATAGGATACTTAGTTAGAATTGAAAATCACACCAGAATTAGAGAATTCTTCTTCTATAATATTGAGCGTATTTCTTTCAAGTTTTAGAAAGCTTTGAGCATAGAAAATGGTAAAAGTTTTCTTCAAGAATATCTCCGCTCTACCAGTTGGAATACTCTTCTTTTCAAGGTAAGGGATGTTATTTTTGTTCAATATTCATATGAAATAATATTTTCTTCCATACTGTAGTATATGTAAGTAATATTATTTCGCTTCGTGATCTGAATTCTACACTCGTTTTGTTAAAGTTTTGGCTTCTATACTCCATGAAATTAGTAGAATATCCTTGATATTTACGCTTCATCTAGTATCTTTACATGAAAATATTATTCTGAGTATTCTTGATAAGTTTTAACTTTTTCATGTTGGAGTACTATTCCCGGGGTTACTATTCCCGTAGTAATATTCACTCGGTTACTATTCTCCCAGAGTACTATTCACGATAAAAATTGATTTCTTTTCGGTCCAAATCATTTTTGATACAATATTATTCTTGAATTTTACTCCACAAAGCAGTATCATGTTGACAATTTGGACATTATTGAATTCTGGATAAATTAAATTATAAATCTTTAAAATTTATCCTTTACTTTCATTTAATTGAATTCTTATATCATTGTCATCATCCTCATGTTTATATTATTATGAAAGTCATCTTTGGCCGTAGTGCATAGATGGACTTGGTATGATTATGACCAGGGATTATTCGGTATAATCATGACCGTAATGTTACAAATGATGTGGTAAAAGTCCTCATTGGCCCATAGTGCATTGATGGACAGTTGTTGGCATGATCATGACCATCGGTGAAATCACGAATATCCTTGGCCCGTAATGCATGGATAATTGTGGTCGTAATACTAATGAATATCCTTGGCCATAGTGCAGGGGTGATTCGATGATGTAGATTATTTATTAAGATGAGTCTTAGTGATAAAAATGTTGATAAACTTTTTAAATCATAGAAGATAGTAGATTTCATGTTCTACTTGACTCTTCTAATGGATTGCTTGTTCCGCTGCAGTAAAACTTGATGTCTATTGTATTTTATTAGTTGAACACTGTTGAAGGCTAACGATAATTTATTCTGCATTATCTTAGTCATAATATTTCTTACTGGGCTAGTTGAGCTCACCCTTTGCTTTCATTGTTCTCTTCAGGAAATGAGAATATAGCTGGGACTAGTCGGAGAACGGAGTGACGGTCCAGATGTTTACATTAGTAGTTCTTCACTATTCTGTGAAATAGCGTGATAATAAATGTATTGAGGACTTGTTTTGAGTTTGAATAATGTCTAGAAGACAATATTTGTATTAAAACTCACAGCTCATGTTGTATATTTAAATTTGTATTTGTATTCTGTACCATGTATTTGGCGACTCAGAATGGGTGATGTATACCTATTTTGGAGACGTCACAGTTGGTATCAAAGCTTAGGGATATGATTCCTGGCTGAGATGTGAGACAAGAACTAAGAGGGGAGAGACGGGGAATTCCTTTGCTAGTATGACCTACCTAAGTTTAATTGGTATTTAATTGGTCGGTCAGAGTATAGGGATAATATGTGATATGTCAATTAACCCTTGTTTTGTGGCAGTATTTGAAAATGACATCCGAGAATGTTGAGAATAGCAATGGAGCACATGAGACCGTCGAATCACCGACGATCAATAACCAGGATAATGTGTGTCAGGAAGGCAACAATCCTTATGCAAATAACAACACCGACCAAATGATGAACGATGGAATGTTTAGAGGCTTTCTCCAATTCATTCAACATCAGGCAAAAGAGACTCCTGTCCAAAATGCAGGTGGAAAAACTAGCAACTCTCGGACGGTCACCGCTAACCAGTTCAAGGAGCTAGGACCACCGGAGTTTATTGGAGAGCCAAAACCACTTAAGGCGGAGACGTGAATAAAGTAGATCACCAAGATATTTGATGTCTTGGGATGCTTTGAGGAGTAAAAGGTTCCCTTTGCCACGTTCATGTTGCGAGGAGAGGCAGATTATTGGTGGGAATCAGAAAAAGCGTACTCACTTCTTTGCAGACCAAGATGACTTGGGAGAAGTTCCAAGAACTGTTCAACGACAAGTACTTTCCCGAAAGTATTCATCACATGAAAGAGGTAGAGTTCATTAAACTGGAGCAAAACAACATGACCGTGTCACAGTACGAAGCCAAGTTTGTCGAGTTGTCCCGATTTGCGTCCCACTTAGTTGATAACGAGGAGAGAATGACGCGGATGTTTCTAAGAGGTTTGAAACCTGAGATATGTCAATACCTTATCTCTCACAAACTGTGTTTGTATTCAGATGTTGTAAATAGGGCTCAGTTATTGGAGCACAATAATGAGTCAACCCAACCAAGAGAAAGCAACCAACAAGTCGATAATACTAGTGGGAGCAGTCATCGAAGCGGTGACAACAAACGTGGAGGGAATCAACATGCCAGAAATGGTAACCACTTTGGTGGTAATCATGGCCAAGACAATAAAAGTGGATATTTCAAGAAGAGGAGATTCAACAATGATGGAAAGACGTCTGCATCAGCACCCGTTGTTAAGGAAGGAGAACGACCACCTATCATATGCTTCAAATGCGGAGGGGAGGGACATATCACCAAACCGTATGCGCAGCAATCAAAACGTGTTACAATTATGGAAGAGAAGGTCACCTAGCTCGATTTTATCGCTCGTGGAAGCCAAGTCCACCGGGATGGAGGCACCAAAGGCCGCTTCTAGAAAAGTCAAAACCAAGAGTTCAAGGAGAGCGTTTGTCGTAACCTCCCGTAGAAAGCAGGAACCCGAACGAGGTCAAGACGGTAAAAACTTATCATAAACTCTAGCGAAGTCTATACCTTATTTGATACCGGTTCTACCCATTGTTTTACTTCTCCTACTTGCGCTCAACGTTTAAATTTGACTCCGGAAAAATTAGACTTTGACTTATCTGTTGAAACTCCGTTGGGAGAAACCTTCATTACATCCATTGTTTATAAGTATTGTTTGGTTCAAATCGGTACCCTCACATTACCTGTCGATCTTATTTCATTGAAAATACTTGTATTTGACGTAATTCTAGGGATTGATTGGTTAACTACTCATTATGCAAAAATTGATTATTTTCGTAAGGTTGTTAGCTTTCATATTCCTAACCAACCTATTATGTGAATTCAAGCAACCAAACTATTAAAATCAATCACTGTCATCTCAAGCCATAAAGCTATTCGTTTATTGAAAAATGGATGTCAAGCTTTCTTAGCTCATGTCACGGATTTAAACAAAAATACGTCAGTTTTGAATGATATTTCTATTGTTCATAAATTTCCTGACGTATTCCATGAAGAACTTCTTGGCCTACCCCCAGAGCGTGAAATTGAATTTTGTATCGACCTTGACCCGGTACAAAACCCATTTCCAAAGCCCCATATCAAATGACTCCTATTGAACTTCAGGAGTTAAAGACCTAACTGCAGGAATTGTTAGACATTGGTTTCAATCGTCCTAGTACGTCTCCTTCGGGTGCTCCTGTTCTATTCGTGAAGAAGAAAGATGAGAGTATGCGACTTTGTATTGATTATCGGGAGTTGAACTGTGACGTCCCCAAAATAGATATACAACACCCATTCTGAGTCGCCAAATACATGGTACAGAAACAACTACAACTTTATTAATACAATTGTCGTGCAAAATACGAAAACACATAAACTATGAGTTTAAAAATAAATATTGTCTTCTAGACAATATCAACACTCAAATAAGTCCTCATTACAATTATTGATACACTATTTTACAAAATAGTGAGGACTACTAAAACGACTTTCTAGAACCTTCATTTCATACCCCGACTAGTACTCGCTACATTCTCGCCTCCTGAGAAAAAAATGGAACAAAAAGGAAAAGGGTGAGCTCAACTAGCCCAGTAAAGAATATTATGACTAAGATAATATAGAACAAATTATCGTTAGTCTTCAACAGGAAAAAATCGATAGAATATAATGTATAACAAGTTTCGAGATCAATATTCGCAATGAAATAATAATTCATAGAAGAGTTATGCAGAGAATGAAATCTACTATTATCTATGAATTTAAAAGTCCATCATCAATATTTTATCCCTGTAACATCAATTAATAAAAATATTGAATCAAATATTCATCTTTGCACTACAGGCCAAAGATATTCAACAGTTGGTCATGTTCATCTCAACACCTATACATCTTTACACTACGGGCCAAAGATATTCATAAGAAAATCAACCATCTTTGCATTGCAGGCCAAAGATATTCAGTAATATCATCGTTTAGGACTGAGGATGATGAAAAATATTTTAAAGAAAACGAATCCAGTGAAACAAAAGAGCAAATATTAAGGATTCGTACTTTAAACAGTCCAAGTTCAAAAATACTTCATAAATAACCATAGTGAAGTAAAATTCAAGAATGATCAAAATATGGATACAATCAAAGCTAGTATCCATAATAGATATCTTGTACAAAAAACGAAAATTTAATTTTTCTGTGAATAGTGCCGTATACGTGAATAGTGTCATATACGTGAATAGTAACCCCGACACTAAAAGACAAGAATTTTACAAGAAAAATCTTACCAAACGAATATTCCCCGACAACAATGAATATTTTATAACCACTTGCTTATTTAAAATATTTGCGCATTTTACCCATAACTAACCACATTAATCAAATCAACCTTTACTATTTTAAAATAATAAATAGAGGAAATTCAATTTCATTTATAATAAGTTGGGGTCTTACATGAACCATGTCACTTGTGACGACCCCAAATTCGGGTCCTGAATCACCACAGATCTAGTACAATCATTCTATAACTATTTGCGAAAGATATAAACATAAATTGTTTATACAATACACTTTACACACTTTTCTCCAAAATCGAGTAACCTTAACTTGTACACAATTAATAAACTATCTAACATATATCATTATTATCCAACTATACTATTACAAACTAGCTGCACATTTTATCCCAAGCAGAACTTGGCTTTATCCTTTTCCTGTATCTGAACGCATTCGCCTTATCTGCAATGTTTTACATGATATAGCAAGGGTGATCATGAAAGTTGCCCAACAAGTTTAAATTTATATAAGGATATATCATGATTGAAAGAGTCTGAATAATAAGCTGGCTATAATTCATCAATATAGTTGTGAATTAGCGCGAACAAACTTTGACTTAACAAGTATTTAACATGAACAAATATATCTGGACCAAACGGTAATAAAGGTGATCAGCTTTTCATACCTGACTTATACATGCAATATGTACAGAGTACAATTCTACATGGCAATCAACAATGATTAACCATAAGCATATCCAAATGAAATAACTCTTAGTAGAGTTAAAAAAAACTTGCCTGAACCGTTGATTACCTCTACGCAATTTATATCGCTTTATCCGAAGACCTAATGTTAGTAATATATATCTCCAATATTAGAATAATATCATCATTACATAATACTATTATATATATATATATATATATATATATATATATATATATACATAAAATAATCTAAACACATAACACATAACCCTATCAGTCTATTACACACATAAGACTCGATATCAAGTCAAACTATTTCAGTCTGAGTTGAATCCGACACAAATCTAACATCCCGACAGTCTAGTCGGACAAAACTCGAGTCTAAAATTATTAAGACTCGGTCTAAACTGGTTCACAAATATCTTAGATAATTTATTATCAGTCAAATTATTTTTCATAAGCTCGTAATAATTTTCAAATAATTAATACCATTTATCATGATTTTTCAAACACTTATACCGTATTTATATTATATAAATACCACATAATTCCTTAATCATTAATATTTATTTAATATTAAATATTAATGAAAATCATAACATAATATTATAATATATTTATACTATATCAAAGTATTTTTAATACCTTAAAATCATATTCTTATGATTTTTAAACACTTAAATCCATTATCCGATAATTGCTTTTAATATTAAAATATTAATATTTTTATGGCAAAATATCAAAAGTTATATTTTATAATTTAAATATTTTTATAACACTTAAATCATTTTTATATGATTTTAAATCATTAATTTCATTTTCCCATAATTTATTTAATATATTTATTAAATAAACTAATTACCATTAATATTAATTTATTAATGAATTTCATCATTAAAATATCAAAAGTTATTGGAAATAACTTAAAATATTTTCTAATACCATAATATAATTTTTCATGATTTAAAATCATTTTTAAATACTTTATTTAATATTATAATTAAATAAAAATACCTTTTATATTCCAAAATATTAAATATTTTTGAAATATACTCAAATAATTAAAAATAATTTTCTCGCTTTAAAATAATTTTTCATAATTTATTATGTATTTTCATAATTAAAAATCATTTTTATCTATTTATTAATTAAAATAATTAATTTTGGAAAATAAACTGTTGCTAAAGGGTCCTATAGCGACAGAACCATCGCTATAGGTGTTCTTGAGCATGTTCTTGAGCTTCAACAGCAAACCCAGAAAACCATGTCAGAGTTCGAGGGCCTTTGTTTGACCGTAAATTAATCTATGATCCATATATTTTCTAGTGTATAATGATACTTAGCATGTAGTCTAAGTGTGATACTATGATTATAAATCAATATCATGGCCATCCAACAACAAATCGATGAGATATATGCCTCACAAGTCATATGAAATCGTTTCTTCAAATTCGGGTGTTCCGTAAATTGAAGAACAATGAGGTACCACATTCGAGCCTTTGAATCCTCGATTTCTAGGCTTGCTAAGGATGTTTTATTAGTTCACCATGAAGTAGGGATGTCAAAGTACATGTATACGACCTTATATCAGTCTACAAACAATACATGTGCAAGATCAAGGCTGGTCAAACTACTGGTCAGGAAGCATTTCTTGAAGATTCTGGGTTACCCAGATCTTCATAAAGCCGATTGGTCAATGGTGGTTTGACCACAAATTTCTCTGATTGATTGCTACGGATCCGAGAGTGATCTAAAAGCATAGATTTGTAGTTCATATACCAAATTTCTCCAACATCAAAAAACAATAATAACCGACCAAAAACATAAAACACTCGCAAGATCTAAGGCCTACTAAATGTTGTCAGATGACTGCTGGGAAATCTGGGTTACCCAGATTCAAATTTTCGTGGTCGGTCAACGCCTTTTGACCGCTTGTAACTTACAATCTAGACATGCTATGACCCTGATTCAAGTTTCAAAACAAAGAACACATGGCATACTATAGATTCATAACATAAAACACCATAAACATCTAACACAGAAGAATCTAGAGGCTCTGACATTTGCTTGCCAGACCTTATTTTTCAACTTTTCCCAAATTTATAAAAATGCTAGATTCGTGCATCTAAGTGTTATAGATCTATGATCTATCAACCCAGATCACTTAAAGACACCTTAATACATGACTTTAAACAACCAATTATAACAAATAACATGGATCACATGATTTATGGTTTATACCTTCTAAGCTCAAATCCTTTGATTCTGATCTCTGATCATGATATTGATGATCAAGAGGATTGTTTAGAGACTGAAATACTTGTGTATTTCGTGGCAAAGGAAAGAAAAGAGGTTGGTTGTTTGAGAGAAAAATGACTAAGTTAGTGAACTTTCTCTCTCTAATTCTCTTATAATGTATGATACAATGAATGTTGTCTAGTAAATTGGCTGAGATATTTGACATATTGCACATGGCTAGAGTTAGGTTTTGGTGAACAACTTCACCTAAAGTCAAAACCTATACACCAACTCATTAAAGAATTGCTAAAAGGGCAAAATGGTCATTTTCATATAATTTTTATTCTAGAATTGTCATTTGATGAAACCCTTAGGGTTTAACCCTTAGGGTTAAAACCTAAGCTTTCCATAATTCACCTTTCTAGGATTTCTAGATTAGGGTTTTCGAAATAGAAAATTAACATTTATAAATTATTGTAAAATCCCAAATTTTACGAATAAAAACTTTAGTCGATAAAGTTAAAACCGTACAAGCTACATACTCAGAGCTGATGAATGTGAAGAAGAAGGTTCAAGAGGGCGTTATTCTAGAAGCAAGAATCGATAAAGAGAGAAAATCTCAACCCTCGATTTAATTGGCCCATTTGAAATCCTCGATCAAGTAGGAACTGTGGCTTATAGACTCGTTTTACCTCTAAGTATGTCGCGTGTTCATAACGTTTTTCACGTATCGATGTTACGTAAATATGTGGACGACCCAAACCACATTATTGATTTAGAACCGGACGAGATAGCGAATAATTTAACATATGAAGATGTACGAATTAAAATCCTGGAATATATTCTACGCTTAAAGGTTATACCTCAAGAGTTAGAATTTGACGAAGTGTCCTTATCTGTTCGGCATACCAGGTACGTACGTAAATTTCGAGGGCGAAATTTCATAAGGAGGGGAGATTGTAAAATTCCAAATTTTACGAATAAAGACATAATTTTCTCGAAATATTTTTTTTAATATTATGGTATGAATTTGAAAAAATGTTATAGTTGTGGGTAGTATTTATAAATTTTGCAAAGTATGCAAGTTGTTGTATTATATTCGATTGGTCGAAAAATATTCGTTTTAGCAGAGAATAATCGTACAACGGTGCAATCATTGGTGGATCCCACAACAGAATTATTGTTGGAATGAGAAAACGACAAAAATATATTTATGAAAATAACGGCGGAAGTTTTACCGTTAAAACTGTTGAACTACCCGGTAGTAAAAGTACAGTAATACGCGTGGTTGCATAGTAGTACACGGTATTGATTATTGATGCTTACGTGAGAAGTCACTCAGTTTTGTTCAATTATTACTACAGTAGTTGTTGCATAGTATCTCACGTTATTGGATTCAATTATTGTCGATTGTTATATATATATATATATATATATATATATATATGAGTTTTGTTTTATTAGTATTATTAATGTAATAAAATAGAAAAACTTTTTATATAAAGCAGAATACTTTTATAAAGTTATTCGTTTTATTAAGCTAATAGTAAAATCTTTTTATATAAAAATGAATACTTTTATAAAGTTATCTCATTTTATTAGACAATAATTAGAATATATTATATTTTATTATGCATAGTGTTGGCATAGTGCCTGCATAGTATTTGCATAGTAAAATCTTTTTATATAAAACAGAATAACTTTTATAAAGTTATTCGTTTTATTAGATTATAAATAGAATATATTATATTTTATTGTAAACCAATCTGGACCGTCCGTTTAAAAGTAAATCAATCTGGACCGTTCATGAATTAATTAATATTCAATCCATTCTTCTGTAAATAGAAGCGTATTCCTTCATTATTTCTTACGAATTCACTGAAACTCTAAAGAGAGAAACTATAGAGAGAATTCTTCTTCTATAATCTTGAGCGTATTTCTTTAGAGTTTAAGAAAGATTTGAGCGTAGTGCAAGTTTTCTTCAAGTACATTCCCGCCCTACCCGTCAGAGTACTCTTCTTTATAAGGTAAGGGGTATTATTTCTTTCGTATTCATGAAGAGAACTTCTGTTATTCCATTCTTTATTATTTTTGGAATAACATGTATACGGGGACTACCCTATACTTGGTGAAATTCTTCTGCTATTCCATTCCTTATTATTCTGTTGGAATAACCTGTATATGCAAAGTACCGCATACTTGGTGAAAATCTTCTGTTATTTTATTCTTTATTATTCTGTTGAAACATCCTGTCGGTGCAAATTTCGCCTGACCTGGTTCCATTATTTATTTTTCTGTTGGAATAACTTTTATCATGCTAGTCTGCATGCATGGTGATTTTTGTTGTTATTTCATTCTTTATTATTCTGTTAGAACATCCTGTCGGTGCGAATTTTGCCTGACCTAGTTACGTTATTTATTATTCTATTGGAATAACCTGTCTATGCGAAGTACCGCATGCATGGTGATTTCTGTTGTTATTCCATTCTTTATTATTATGTTGGAATATCCTGTCGGTGCGTATTACGTCTGACCTAGTTCCGTTATTTATTATTATGTTGGAATAACTTGTCTGTGCGGTCTATTGCATGCCTGGTGATTTCTTTTGTTATTCCATTCTTTATTATACTCAGTTGGTTAAAGTTTTGACTTCTATACTCCATGAAATTAGTGGAATATCTTTGATATTTGCGCTTCATCCAGTATCTTTTCATGGAAATATTCTTCTGAGCATTCTTGAATTTTACTCTACAAAGAAGTATCATGTTGACAATTTGGACGTTATTAGTTCCTGGATAATTTAATTCTTGAACTTGTTTTATTGAATTCTTATATCATTGTCATCATCCTCATGTTTATATTATGTTGAAAGTCATCTGTTGCACGTATTGCATAGATGGACTTGGTATGATTATGACCAGGGATTATTCGGTATAATCATGACCGTAATGTTACAAATGATGTGGAAAAAGTCTTCATTAGCCGTAGTGCATTGATGGACAGTTTTTGGTATGATTATGGCTATGGATTCTCTTCGGCCAAGGGAGCAAAGATGAATTGTTTTATGGCATGATCAGGACCGTTGATGAAAAAACGATTATCTTTGGCCCGTAGTGCATGGATAATTTGTGGTCGTGATACTAAATAATATCCTTGGCCTGTAGTGCAGGGATGATTTGATGATGTGGATTATTTATTAAGCTGAGTCTCAGCGATAAAAGTGATGAAAAACTTTTTAAATCATAAAAGATAGTATATTTTATTCTTTACTTGACTCTTTTAATGGATTGCATGTTCCGCTGCAGTTAAACTTGATGTCTATTGTATTTTATCAGTTTAACATTATTGAAGACTAATGATAATTTATTTTGCATTATCTTAGTCATAATATTTCTTACTGGGCTAGTTGAGTTCACCCTTTCCTTCATTGTTCTCTTCAGGAAATGAGAATATAGCTGGGACGAGTCAGGGAACGAATTGACAGTCCAGATGATAGCATTAGTAGTCCTCACTATTCTGTTAAATAGTGTGATATTAAATGTAATGAGGACTCAATTGAGTGTGGATATTGTCTAGATGACAATATTCCTATTAAAACTCTCAGTTTATGTATTGTCGTATATTACACGACGGTTATATAATTAAGTTTTTATTTGTATTTTGTACCATGTATCTGGCGACCCAAGATGGGTGATGTATACCTATTTTGAGGGCGTCACAATTATAATTAGAATTCTCTAATTATACTAAGATTTTCTAATCATCAAATTCAATCTTGCTAATTAGGATTATTATTCCCTAATTAATATTGCTAATTTAGCAATTAAATCCACAATTGTGCATTAGGGTTTCAGACAGAATAATTAGGGTTTAAATTTTTGAAATTAGGGTTTGCTAATTAATTAAGCTTTACCCTAATTAATATTATAATTAATAGCACTTGAGCATTATAATTATCATTTAAGTTCCCAGATTAGGGTTTTAAATTTCGAATTAGGGTTTCGGATTCCCATAACTGAAATTAGGGTTTCCAGAACCGGTTTCTAGGGTTTCTTATCAAACGTTAGGGTTTTCTAACTGAACGTTGACGTTCTTAATATATACTTAGGGTTTGACACTGATAAAATTTATCTGGTCAACCCTTGACTCTTAATCACATTCTGAACACATACATAACCATATACACAAAACATATTCACATATACACTTAATCCTGAATAATTCACCAAAATCCTACACAAAATTTTGAAATCCTCAAAATTCCTTCCTAAAAATATCAAATGCATACACTTATTTTTTTCTAGGTCTATTATTTAACCTTAAATCCATCATTTAAGATTTTAATAAATTGTCTAATTTCTCGGGTTGTCACATTCACCCCTTCTTCTAAGAATTTCATCCCCAAAATTCACCTTACACCATACTACTTACACCATTCACACATATCATCACATGCTACCCAATACACTACTCAGATGAGTAAAAGTTTTCAAATTGTGCAGAGGATTTGTATTTACTATTTGTCCGTCATTTTCGCAAAGGTTTTATGGAAATTCATCCGCAAACCGTCATTACTTACGGACACAAAGGGTGATTAGCCCGATATGCCCTGTACTGGCCAAGTGCTAGTTTTATCTGTTTCTCGTCACTGCCATAGGCACAAAACTTTACCTCAGTCTTACTGGATTTCGCACCAAAATAATTTGGTTCGAAAAATTTCTTTCAATGAACACTTAGAGTTTTCATAAACATTAGTCTAGCTGAATTGAATAGCGTAGACTCATATCAATAATTCAATTCAATCGAATTATTTAGGTGTTGTGAGATCCCGAATTTTATGAAATGAAAGTATTCAATTTTCTTATAATTATTCTATTTTGGTAAATACTTATATTGATAAAATTTTAAAGTTACGGGTGATATTTGAAAATTTTACAAAGTAAGCAAGTTGTTATAAAATATTTGTTGTGTCGGGAAATATTCGATTGGTCGGGGAATATTCGTACGACGACACAATCATTGGTGAACCCCACAACGGAAGTATTGTCGTAGTTAGAAAACGACAGAAATGTCTTTTTATAAAAATAACGGCGAAAGTGTTACCGTTAAAAAACTGTTGAACTACTTGGTAGTAAAAGAAATAAGATGTCTGGCGTGGTTGCATAGTAGCACACAGTATTGATTATTGATGCTTACGTAAGAAGTCACTCAGTTGTACTCAATTATTGCTACAGTAATTGCTGCATCATACCTCTCATAATATTGATTCAATTATTGTCACAATATCATCTGTATAATATGTTATATTATTAAATTAATAATTGAGACGAAAAAGTTATTCATATTATTATTTACAATATTGAAAATGTCTAGAAGTTCTGTTAAGGAGAGGTTTGGTCACCTATTTGCGCGCCAATAAGGAGAAATCCTTATCGGAAAGCCCCCTCTTTCTTGGGACCGACCTGGTTGTTAAATATTGTGAGTTATAATATTAATGATGAATGTTATTAAAAATCGAATTTCAGTTCGGAGTTGAATTTGGAGACGCGGAAGTAATATTTGAGTCCGGAACGATGAAATTAGTAGAAATAAACTATAAACACAAAATTTGTCGGGGTTGACTTTTTGGTCAAAAAAAAGTCAACAGTTGACTTTTTTGAAAAAAGTCAAACTTCAAAATTTCAAAAATGGAAATTTTGAGAAAAATATTTCCATTGTGTTGGGATTGTTAGTGTTAGTGGAAATCGACATTTATTTCGATAATAATTGATGTATGGAGGTTATATTGACCAATCGGGTAATTAATCGAATAAATAAGCAATTAATTGCTATTAATTAACATGATTATAACTATTTGTTCACATGTGTGTACTATTGATTCATATTCATGTACTATTAGGGGAGGTGGTGCAAGATTGATAATACTTGCATGACTAAGTTAAAAATGGAGGTATAGATGGAGGTACTATACTGTAATTCGTATTTTCACATGATTATAACTATTGAGTCACATGATTGAACTATTGATTCACATTATTTACTATTAGGGGAGGTGGTTCAAGTTTGATAATACTTGCAGGACTAAATTAAAAATGAAGGAAAAGAGAAAGGTATTATACTGCAATATTTTGAGCCCCAAAACGTGCAATTATCGAAACTTTATTTTTCTATAAATAGAAGCTCATTCCTTCATTATTTTTCACCAATTCACTAAAGCTATAGAGCAATTATTATAGAGAGAAAGAAGAAGAGAAGTCTGCTACCTCACTACTCCAGTATCCAGTCTTCTTTTGAGGTAAGGAGTATTATTTCTTTCGTATTCATGAAGAGAGCTATTGTTATTCCATTCCTTATTATTCTGTTGGAATAACTTTGTATCTACGGACTACAGTATACATGGTGAAATTCTTCTGTTATTCCATTCTTTATTATTATGTTGGAATATACTGTCTGTGCGGATTACGCATGACCTAGTTCCATGCTTTATTATTCTATTGGAATATCCTGTCTGTGCGGATTACGCATGACCTAGTTCCATTCTTTATTATTCCGTTGGGAATAACCTGTCTGTGCGGTCTACCGCATGCATGGTGAATTCTTCTGTTATTCCATTCTTTATTATTCTGTTGGAATAACCTGTCTTTGTGGACTACCGCATGCATGGTGAATTCTTCTGTTATTTCATTCTTTATTATTGTGTTGGAATAACATGTCTATGTGGACTACCGCATGCATGGTGAATGATCCTTCATATATATTCATTCCTTATTAAATTGTGGAAATGATCTGTCTACGTGGATTACCGCATGGCGGGTGAAAATCCATTTACAGTTTCATAATTTTTCTGACCCTCAAAAATTTTGGAATGATAATTTGATGAGTTTTCTATATTGTGTCCAAAGCTGGCGATGTTTGGATGTATAGATTAAGAGTTATGGATTTAATGGGAAAAGACTATTTTAAAAGTAAACCCTTATAACTCCTTGTGGTTAACTCCAAAATTGGTTAAATTTGTATTGGAAGTACATGTATATAACAAGAGTATACCCTGTAAATTTTGGAATTTTTGGACAAAAGTACAATTTATGATAAATGTCTAAATATTCGGCAGTTTTGGCCATAAGAAAAATAGTAAATGAATTTTAAAATTTCGAGAAAAATATATGTTCAATATGGGACTATATTCGTTAAATCCCGAAAAAGAAATATTTTTTAGACTGATTTGGTATTTTTCATGAAAATGAACTAGTTATGAGTAAATGAATTAAATATGTTATGTGAAGTAACAAAATTGGAAAATAGGATTTTATGGCTTGGGAATCCTATATAGGGTATATGCAGATTTTTGATGAGGAATTTGATCATTGGTGATGAAATCTTATGAGTATGACATTTTTGAATGATTAAATGCATTATTTGGTAAAGTGTAAACAATTGAAATAAATTGTTTATAAGTTTAAGAAGTGATTAAAATATTGTTATAATATTAATAATAATAGATTATGAGTTTATTAAGTGATTGATAATATTTGGATAAATTAAAGTCTTTAATATTTATCCTTGTTTTCGTTTGATTAATGCTTACATCATTGTCATCATCCTTATGCTTATATTATGATGAAAGTCATCTTTGGCTTATGTGCAAAGATGGACTGTTGATTATTGATTTTACAGTTGTATATCTTTGGCTTACGTGCAAAGATGGACTGTTGATTATTGGTTTTACAGTTGTATATCTTTGGCTTACGTGCAAAGATGAACTATTGATTGATGAGTATCTTTGGCTTATGTGCATAGATGAACTGTTTATTGGAATGATTATGACCAAGGATCATTCGGTATAATCATGACCCATAATGTTATAGATGATGTGGTAAAAGTCCTTATTGGCTCGTAGTGTAATGACTCTTCTAATGGATTGCTCGTTCCGCTGCAATTATGGTTGAAAAGTTTTATCATCTACCATATGTTCTAAATCTCTGATTTATTATTGACGAAGGCTATTGATAATTTAATTATTTTTAGTCATGATATTCTTTACTGGGCTATTTGTGCTCACCCTTTGCTTTACAATTCCTTTCAGGTAATAAGAGTGTAGCTGGGTCGAGTGGGGATAACAGGGAAATAGTGTAATGGTCCGAGACTGTCGAAGTTTCTCCATACATTATAAAATGGCATGACATGCAACAGATAATTGTATTGAGGACCTAAGATGTGTATGTCGTATTTTATACGTCACTTAATAATTGATTTTGGCGAACAACAATAGGGTGATGAGAAACCGACTTTGAAAGCGTCAAAAGTGCACCTCATTAGAATGAATATAATAGTAATCTTCTCGTTCTTCTTTGGGGTCTTAACATATTTGCTGCTGTATTTTATATGGCATTGTAACAAATTAGAGTTTGGATACTGTCTACGAGATAATATTGTATTAAAACTCATAGCTTAATCATTGTCGTACTCATTTACGCTCAACGATTATTGTATAAATGAAGTTTGTATTTGATTTTTATAGAGTGATATCTGGGGACTCAGAATGGGTCGTGTGGACCTATTTTGGGGGCGTCACAGGTGTAGCCAAACCCCATTGGCAAATTAAATTTTTTTTTTGAAAATATTTTTGAGAATGACGTCATGATGTCGTATTGTATTAACAGTCCGTTTGAGGATGGCGTCATCATATGACTTTGTCATAACACATCATACTATAGTGGAATAACGATTTTAGATCAAATTCACACTAAGTATTCCTGTATTTACAACTCCATCACCTTTTTATCATCTCTGCACCAGGTTACATGGTACATAAGTGATAAATAAAAATAAATTTTGATATTTTAAATCATCTTCGTCCAGCTGAAACAAGTAGCATAGACTATACTTTAAACTGTTTTAAAAATGATTACGAGTCTACATTTTTTTTTAAAAGCACATAGTGCGTATTTAGCTTGATGTCAAAATTTTGAAGTCAAGCATAGCTAGGAGTTTTAGAAAACTTATGTCTCCATTAATAATCATTTGCTTACAATCTATCTATTCCTATAATCCTTAATACTCCATTTACACACAACTATACCCAGTTCGTCAAACCACACTTATGAGTTCATAAACTTGCCACAATCATATGAGTTTAAGAACTTACCCTAATCAGACCTTTGGCGTCCATTCGCTGAGGGGTTCACAAACATTTCATATAACTATGAGTCAAGAATGTCACATAAGTATGAGTTTTAAGAACTCATACTTAACCCTATATTCTCTACCTATGACCTATCTATCTGTTATGCACATGAAAAAGGAATCACCCTCTTAACATGTGTATAGCACATAGCGCGACACAAACATTTCAATGATTATCAATGTCAGAAACTAAGTAGTTTTTACACCAAGTATAATTTCCCGCCCATACAAGGAATCATACAACTCAGCTGCCGACATGAGTCCTCAATTGAAATCCCCACCTAGTCTTAACTCCCTTCTCAATACGAATTTTATTCAACTCGTATTCATAATCCTTTCCTGAATCTGTACTAATTCACACAGCAATCTTGCGGTAAACTTTCCAATCATCAGATTGATTCTTTTCCCATATTATAACCTTATCAGATCACGGGGTGATCTCATCGTATATATTACGATTCATTTCTATATCTTAATCATTTTGTTTTACGATCTCCTATTCCTGCACTACTGTTCACCACTACTGTTCAACTTTATTATCAGAGTTAGGGAACTCTGTATCTTTACAACTCGTCGAGATTCGTCTTTGACTCTTACGGACCAACTAACTCTATGTGAGTTAGATCTTATCCTAATCACTGCGGTTATTAGTCTCAGGTATTTCTACCTAAGTTTCATAACCAACAGCTTTGATACCAACTGTGACGACCCCAAATCCGGGTCCCGAATCACCACGGAGCTGGTACAATCATTCTATAACTATTTACGGAAGATATAAACATAAATTATTTATACAATACACTTTACACACTTTTTCCTTTTCCTGTATCTGAACGCATTGCCTTATCTGTAATATTTTTCATGATATAGCAAGGGTGAGCATGAAAGTTGTCCAGCAAGTTTAAATTTATATAAGGATATATCATGATTGAAAGATTCTGAATAATAAGCTGGCTATAATTCATCAATATAGTTGTGAATTAGCGCGAACAAACTTTAACTGAACAAGTATTTAACATGAACAAATATATATGGACAAAACGGTAATGAAGGTGATCAGCCTTTCATACCTGACTTATACATGCAATATATACAGAGTACAATTCTACATGACAATCAGCAATGATTAACCATAAACATATCCAAATGGAACAACTCTTAGTAGAGTTAAGAAAAACTTGCCTGAATCATTGATTACCGCTACGCAATTTATATCGCTTTATCCGAAGATCTAATATTAGTAATATAGATCTCCAATATTAGAATAATATCATCACAATATAATACTATTATATATATACATTGAATAACCTAAACACATAACACATAACCCTATCAGTCTATTACACACATAAGACTCAGTATCAAGTCAAATTATTTCAGTCTGAGTTGAATCCGACACAAATCTAATATCTCGACAGTCTAGTCGGACAAAACTCGAGTCTAAAATTATTAAGACTCGGTCTAAACTGGTTCACAGATATCTTAGATAATTTATTATCAGTCAAATTATTTTTCATAAGCTCGTAATAATTTTCAAATAATTAATACCATTTATCATGATTTTCAATCACTTATATCGTATTTATATTATATAAATACCACATAATTCCTTAATCATTAATATTTATTTAATATTAAATATTAATAAAAATCATAACATAATATTATAATATATTTATACTATATCAAAGTATTTTTAATACCTTAAAATCATATTCTTATGATTTTTAAACACTTAAATCCATTATCCGATAATTGCTTTTAATATTAAAATACTAATATTTTTATGGCAAAATATCAAAAGTTATATTTTATAACTTAAAATATTTTTATAACACTTAAATCATTTTTATATGATTTTTAAATCATTAATTTCAATTTTCTATAATTTATTTAATATATTTATTAAATAAACTAATTACCATTAATATTAATTTATTAATGAATTTCATCACAAAATATCAAAAGTTATTGGAAATAACTTAAAATATTTTCTAATACCATAATATAATTATTCATGATTTTTCATGAATTAAAATCATTTTAAATAATTTATTTAATATTATAATTAAATAAAAAATACCTTTTATATTCCAAAAATATTAAATATTTTTGAAATATACTCAAAATAATTAAAAACTAATTTTCAGGCTTTAAAATAAATTTTCATATTTTATTATTTATTTTTCATAATTAAAAATTATTTTTATCTATTTATTAATTAAAATAATTAATTTTGGGAAATAAACTGTCACTAAAGGGTCCTATAGCGACAGAACCGTCGCTATAGGTGTTCTTGAGCATGTTCTTGAGCTTCAACAGCAAACCCAGAAAACCATGTCAGAGTTCGAGGGCCTTTGTTTGACCAGAAATTAATCTATGATCCATATATTTTCTAGGCAGATAATGATACTTAGCATGTAGTCTAAGTGTGATACTATGATTATAAATCAATATCATGGCCATCCAACAACAAATCAGTGAGATATATGCCTCACAAGTCATGTAAGAAACTGTTCTTCAAATTCTGGGTTTTCCAGAAATTGAAGAACAGTCGAGGTACCACATTTGAGCCTTTGAATCCCTGATTTCTAGGCTTGCTAAGGATGTTTTATTAGTTCAGTCATGAAGTAGGGATGTCAAAGTACATGTATACGACCTTATATCAGTCTACAAACAACACATGTGCAAGATCAAGGCTGGTCAAACTACTGGTCAGGAAGCATTTCTTGAAGATTCTGGGTTACCTAGATCTTCATAAAGCCAGTTGGTCAATGGTGGTTTGACCACAAATTTCTACGATTCGGTTACGGATGTGAGTGATCTAAAAGCATAGATTTGTAGTTCATATACCAGCCTCCAACATCAAAACAACAACACGACCAAAAACATAAAACACTACAAGATCTAAGGCCTACTAAATGTTGTCAGATGACTACTGGGAAATCTGGGTTACCCAGATTCAAATTTTCGTGGTCGGTCAACGCCTTTTGACCGCTTGTAACTTACGATCTAGACATGCTATGACCCTGATTCAAGTTTCAGAACAAAGAACACATGTCATACTATAGATTCATAACATAAAACACCATAAACATCTAACACACTAGAATCTAGAGGCTCTAACATTTGCTTGTCAGACCTTATTTTTCAACTTTTTCCAGATTTCTAAAAATGCTAGATTCGTGCATCTAAGTGTTATAAATCTATGATCTATCAACCCAGATCACTTAAAGACAACTTAATACATAACTTTAAACAACCAATTACAACAAATAACATAGATCACATGATTTAGGGTTTATACCTTCTAAGCTCAAATCCTTTGATTCTGATCATGCTCTTGATGATTAAGAGGCTTGTTTAGAGACTGAAATACTTGTGTATTTCATGGCTAAGGAAAGAAAAGAGGTTGGTTGGTTGTTTGAGAGAAAAATGACTAAGTTAGTGAACTTTCTCTCACTAATTCTCTTATAATGTATGATACAATAAATGTTGTCTAGTAAATTGGCTGAGATATTTGACATATTGCACATGGCTAGAGTTAGGTTTTGGTGAACAACTTCACCTAAAGTCAAAACCTATACACCAACTCATTAAAGAATTGCTAAAAGGGCAAAATGGTCATTTTCATATAATTTTTATTCTAGAATTATCATTTGAAGAAACCCTTAGGGATAAAACCTAAGCTTTCCATAATTCACCTTTCTAGGATTTCCAGATTAGGGCTTTCGAAATAGAAAATTAACATTTGTAAATTATAATTAGAATTCTCTAATTATACTAAGATTTTCTAATCATCAAATTCAATCTTGCTAATTAGGATTATTATTCCCTAATTAATATTGCTAATTTAGCAATTAAATCCACAATTGTGCATTAGGGTTTCTGACAGAACAATTAGGGTTTAAAAATTTAAAATTAGGGTTTGCTACTTAATTAAGTTTTACCCTGATTAATATTATAATTAATAGCATTTAAGCATTATAATTATCATTTAAGTTTCCAGATTAGGGTTTTAAATTTTGAATTAGGGTTTCGGATTCCTGAAACCGAAATTAAGGTTTCTAGAACCGATTTTTAGGGTTTCTTATCAGACGTTAGGGTTTTCTAACTAAACGTTGACGTTCTTAATATATACTTAGGGTTTGACACTGATAAAATATATCTGGTCAACCCTTGACCCGTAACCACATTCTGAACACATACATAACCATATACACAGAACATATTCACATATTCATTTAATCCTGAATAATTCACCAAAATCCTACACAAAAGTTTGAAATCCTCAAAATTCCTTCCTAAAAATATCAAACGCATACACTTATTTTCTGTCTAGGTCTATTATTTGACCTTAAATCCATCATTTAAGATTTTAATAAATTGTCTAATTTCTCGGGTTGTCACATCACTGTCAAAAATAGATATCCATTGCCTCACGTCGATGACATGTTTGACCAGTTGCAAGGCGCCAAATTCTTTTCAAAGATTGATCTTCGTTCCGGATATCACCAATTGAAGATTAAAACCTGTTAGTTCCCGGAGGTACAATAATTATCTAGAAGGGGAGGTTGAATAGATATTTAAAAAATCTTTTCGTTTTACTTTGCTAGTTTTGATAATGATTAAAACACAGCAGAATAAAGTTTTGTTTAATCTCCCTTAAGATATCTTGAATTAATTAGAGTGAGGCAGTTATGACAGTTATAGTAGTTATAGCACAAATGTAATAGACACAGTAGTTTTAAGTGGTTCAGAGCACTTAAAGCTCCTAGTCCACCCTTCTACTCCTCGAGTAGGAAATCCACTAAGGATGTCTTTTACACTTTCTGAATCTCACATATTCCTTCTAGACCAGCAGTCTAGGCACTTCTTAGTTCACTCTTGAACTCTCTAAGTCCAGCAGACTTGGTTCTTCACAGTTCACTTAGAACTCTTCAAGTCCTTCTGACTTGGAACTCTTACTTCAGTTGATTGGTAGTTGTTGAGTTCTTGATTGGTGCTACTCAGTTGCTAATAAGCACTTATTCGAAAGAACTGAGTAGCTGAGCAAGCTTCCTCTTTTTCTCAGATCGTAGAGTTGAGCATTCAGTGTTCTTGTGCGTTTTTTTCAATGCTTGCTTAGTTTTCTCATCTGCATATGTTCTGCATATATGTGATCCTTGAAATCTATCCGTTAAAGCCATTTGTTGAAGCATTAAATGCATTTGACATTTCTGAACTTTGATGGAGACTTTTCTGCACACCTTCTGAATTGCATTCTGGCCCATTGACATAGCAGACTGTTTTCTCACCTAACACCTGAAAATGTGTTTTCCTCTGTCCTATGGTCCTTTCCTTAGCTTCTTGAATACGTTCCTTTTGTTGTATACTATGGATATCTTTTGTGTCGTTGGGACTGGTGAGGACTTCAACGTTTAAAACCCATTCCACATTTGTTGGAATTTGTCTCCAAACAAAAAGGTAGGGCTCGATGCTTCTGACACAAGGAAGATGATACTCTACGATCCATATCGTGGTGTCTTGTAACCTTGGTGCTTGGTCTGTTGAGAATACTACGATCTCTCACAAGGATTTGCACACTACGATCTTCACTTGCTTTTCTTGCAGACTCTACGTTTCCGAAAGCACACTACGATCTCTGAGTTAGCTTCGGCAAACGTCTGGACCACACTACGATTTCTGGAGAGGCCCTTCAAGGTAGATACACTAAGATCTTCTAAGCTCTACGATCCTGCCTTGTCTTCTGCAATTTCTTGATCAGCTCGATAGACTGCGATTTTTGTTGAAGCCTATCTATTCCTTTCAAGACATAGATCAACCTAACATCTTTGATCTCTTTATCTATACATTCGTTTATAGAACGATAAACATTAAAAGTTTAGATCAACCTAACAAATTTGATCTATCACTAAGTCCTTGTACATATATTCCTTGAAGGACTTTACATATAATCATGAACATTTTACTTTAAACATCAAATCAACATATGAACTTTCCCAACAAAACCAATGACATTCTAAAGACGGCTTTTTTAACTCGGTACGGGCATTATGAATTCCTAGTCATGTCTTTTGGATTGACTAATGCTCATGCTGCCTTCGTGGATATGATGAACCAAGTATTCAAGGAATATTTGGATCATTTTGTAGTTGTCTTTATTGATAACATTCTCATATATTCCAAAAGCCATGAAGATCATGAGCAACACTTGAGGCTAATACTCCAAAAGCTTCGTGAAAACAAGCTATATGCCAAGTTGAAGAAATGTGAGTTCTGGCTTGAGGAAGTTGCATTCCTTGGGCACGTGATATCAAATCATGGAATATCTGTTGACCCGGCAAAGATTGAAGCAATTCAAAGCTGGGAGCAACCTAAATCAGTGACCTAAGTACGTAGCTTTCTCGGCTTAGCTGGTTATTATCGGAGATTCGTAGAAGGGTTTTCTCGAATCGCTACTCCATTAACTTAACTAACTCGAAAAGATACAAAATTTGGTTGGAGCGAGGAATGTGAAAAGAGTTTTCAAGAACTCAAGAGGAGACTCATTTCAGCACTTGTTCTGACAATACCATCTGGCTCGGAGGGATTTGTCATCTACAGTGATGCTTCGGGCAAAGGGTTAGGATGTGTTCTCATACAACATGGGTAAGTCATAGACTATGCCTCTCGACAACTCAAAGAATATGAGAGGAATTATCCTACTCATGATCTAGAGTTGGCAGCTATTGTCTTCGCACTTAAAATTTGGAGGCATTACCTGTATTGAGAGAAGGTGGAGATCTATACGGATCATAAAAGCCTCAAATATTTCTTCACTCAAAAGGAGCTCAATATACGGCAACGACGTTGGCTCGAACTGTTGAAAGATTATGATCATACCATTCAATACTACCCTGAAAAAGCGAACGTGGTAGCTGACGCATTGAGTAGAAGATCATATGCAGGTATGAGTGCGTTATTGTCAATGCAAAGGCCCATTTTGTATGACTTGCAAAGGATGGAGATAGAGTTAAAGACTCTAGGGACCCACGTGATGATGGCAAATATACGAGTAGAATCGACTTTAATCAATAAAGTTAAAGTTGCTCAAGCTACAGACCTAGAGCTTATGCGTATGAGGAAGAAAGTACAAGAAGGTGTTATTCCAGAAGCAAGAATCGATGAAGAAGAAATACTTCGAGTCAACTCCAGACTTTGTGTTCCTAACGATTCAGACATGAAGTATAAAATCATGATGGAGGCGCACAACTGTTGACTTATGTTATACTCCATGTTTTGATGATGACTCTATTATTCCTCTAATCATGCTATATAACATTTCAGGGAAAGATATGACATTACAGGAACACCAAGGAGGAAATTACAAGACAAGGAATCTTTGAAGAAGGAGAAGCAAATTGAGTCCTAGGAATATATGTAAGATCTTAGCATCTATTACTTTCCAATATAAGGCTCTAGGCATGTGCATTACATATATAATTATGCTCACATATTCGGTGCTATATACTAAATACACTAAGCTCATGATATGCATGGCCGGAATTTGCTCACCATAATTTAAGGAATCAAATCCTGTTAAATAATATATATGGTAATCTGGAGTAAATAGTTGATTGAATAAAATACCATAAATTATGCATTAGTTATTTCCATCAACTTGATTCACGGTAAAAAGAAATATGGTATATCATGAATCATGCATCATAAATCGTGATTCAAGAATCAAGGAATTTAATTATGGGCAATCAACTAAGGTAACTAGTTGGTTAAATAAATACCATGAATCATGCTTAATTACTAAATTGGTTTTAAAACCCACTTGCGTGATATATCAAAATGGTAATTGATTGCATGATATAAATCCGGTATTTGACATATAGCAGATTGACATATGACAAGATGGGATATAAATGCAGAATTCATAAAAGATATAGTTTCACGTGATGGACACTCTATTAGGCAAAATCTCCTCAGTCATCACTAAGATACTTCTACTGATCATGATATGTTCTATGATAATATACAACTAAAAGGAGTCTTGATCTTTGGCACAATATCTGGATGATAGTTTAAATATTACGTGATTTGTGCATCTGGTCTCTAATGATCACATCACGAATAGGCAACAAGCAACGGTAATATATTATGAATGCTTATAAATGAATTGGTCTCATTAACGAGAAAAGTAAAAAAAACACATATTGATATCACAAAGCATACAAGCTACGGAACTGTTTTTCTTCCTGATTATTATTGATTGCACTAAGAAAGAGCTTCGGCTAAGGTGGTCTTATAGAAAATATTATGGTAATACTTTTTTTGCATATCATTTCATACTAGAGCCTTGCATTGGGAAGTGATATATTGCTTGATCATTAGACCTCTATTGTGTATCTCATATTTTCGTATACAAATCAATATTCTCTAAATTGTACTCCGGTTTGGGTTACTGCATTATTACAATCAAGTGTGAAAGCATAGGTGCTTGAGGGTGCATAGGTGCACAAGGAGCAAAGGTGCTCAAGTTGTTGGAACTTGTATTGTAATTGAAAAAGTTTTTAATAAAAGAGAGTCTCCAATACTAGTTGGTATTGGACATGGACTAGACTACTATTATAGAGGGTAGTAGTTGAACCACGTAAAAATCTCAGTGTTTCTGTGATTCCATTTTGTGTGGTTTACTATTCTGTCCACCATCCAGCTACACGCATTCAATATCCACAAATACCATCAACCTAATTATTAAAATGTCTTCTCATAATCATATTCTGAAAAAGGTCAAGTCTTGTACTTAATCGTTGTGTAAAGTATTACATAAATTAAATAAATTATCTTGACATTTTAATTAATAAAGATATAGAATCCAGCTTGTTGCATTGAACATCCAAAAGAATTTTTAGTTAAATAAAAATTGGACATAGTTTGTTCCTACACTTATTCAACCCCCCCTTCTAAGTGTGCCTATTTAAATTTCAACAACACACCATTTGCAATCCATCCTGGAGGTACCAAAATGTATCGTGATCTTCGACATACATTTTGGTGGAACAATATGAAGAGAGAGATAGCGTGGTTTATTTCAAGGTGTCTAACTTATCAACGAGTCAAGGCGGAGCATCAAGTGCTAAAAGGTCCATTACAACCACTTGAAATTCCAGAATAGAAGTGGGAGCACATTACCATGGATTTCGTTACTGGTCTTCCCAAGGTTTCTCAAGGCATAGATGTGATTTGGGTCATTGTTGATAGATTAACCAAGTCTGCTCATTTCTTACCAATACGAGAAACTTTTCACTTGAACGTCTTACTCGTATGTACATAAATGAGATTTTAAGATTACATGGTATGCCAGTATCTATAGTTTCTGATCGAGACCCAAGATTCACTTCAAGATTTTGGGTTAGTTTGCAAAAAGCTATGGGCATGGATTTACGATTTAGTTTGGCATATCATCCTCAAACGGACGGGCAGTCGGAAAGGACTATTCAAACTCTTGAAGATTTATTAAGACTCTGTGTCCTTGACTTCAAAGGAAGTTGGGACAAGTTTTTACCATTGGTGGAGTTTTCCTAAAACAATATTTATCAATCAAGTATTGGCATGGCTCCATTCGAGGTGTTGTATGGACGCAAGTGTCATTCTCCAGTATGTTGGGATGAGGTGGGTGAAGCAACGTTGTTGGGACCGGAGTTGGTACATATGACTACGAAAAAGATTCAAACGATCCAACAATGTATAAAAAGCTCACAAGATCGACAAAAGAGTTATGCTGATCTTCATTGAAAGGACGTGGAATTCAATATTGCAGATCATGTGTTGTTACGTGTTGCTCCATGGAAAGGAGTTACGAGATTTGGAAAGAGAGGAAAGCTCAATCCTCAATTTATTGGCCCATTTTTAATCCTCGATCGAGTAGGAACTGTGGCCTATAGACTCACTTTACCGCCAAGTATGTCTCGTGTTCATAACGTTTTTCACATATCTATGTTACGTAAATATGTGAAAGACCAGAACCACATTATTGTATTAGAACCAGATGAGATAGCGGAAGATTTAACATATGAAGAGGTACCTGTTAAAATCTTGGATAAGAAGGAACATATTCTACGTTCCAAGGTTATACCTCAAGTCAAAGTTTTGTGGAGAAACCACGATGTTGAGGAAATGATCTAGGAGTTAGAATACGAAATGAGATCAAGATATCCTCATCTATTCATTATACCAGGTATGTACCCTAATTTCGAGGGAGAAATTTTATAAGAAGGGGAGGTTGTAAGACCCCAACTTTTATGAATCAAGATGAATTTTCTATAAATATCATTTTAGAATATTAAGGAGTGAATTTGATATAATGTTATAGTTGTGGGTAATATTTATAAATTTTGCAAAGTACGCAAGTTGTTATATTATATTCGATTGGTCGGGGAATATTCGTTTTAACAGGGGAATATTAAATGACTTAAGACAATTATTGGTGGACCACACAACGAAATTATTGTAAGAATGAGAAAACAACAGAAATATCTTTTTATAAAAATAATGGCAAAAGTTTTATCGTTAACTATTGAACTACACGGTAATAAAGTAATGCGATGTACGGCGTGGTTGCATAGTAGCAATACCTGTATTGATTATTGATGCTTACGTGAGAAGTCACTCAGTTTTGTTCAATTATTGCTACAATAATTACTGCATAGTATCTCACATTATTTGATTCAATTATTTTCGATATTTTATATATTATTAAATCAATAATTGAGACGATACAGTTATTCATATTATTATTTACAATATTGACAATGTCTAGAAAGTTACATCGATGAGAGATTTCACACCTAATTGCTTGACCAATAGGAGAAATCCTTATTGAAAGCCCTTCTTTCCCAGAAATGATCCGGTTGTTAAATATTGCGAATAATAATAATAATGAATAAAGGTTGTTAAAAATATTGAGGGAATTTTTATGAATGTTGTTTATTATTTGACCCCCCATTTACCTATTTTTCAAAATTGTTTAGAAGCTATCTTGGTTTTGTTATATATATATATATATATATATATATATATATATATATATATATATATATATATATATGATGAAAGTTACATTTGGGGTGGGGGAATTATGTTAGTCACGGGGGGGAAACTAAAATGGTGTATATATATATAATATATATAAATTGCCATGTGTTTATATATATAATATATATAAAATTGTCATTAAATTGAGGGAGTACATATAATATATGTAAATAAGTTGCGTCTGAAGTTTTTCCTTTCGTCCGTGATTCTACAAAATTATTTCGTTCGAAATTACTGTTGGTCCGTGATAATTTTCCTGAAATAATATCCTTCCATTCTCCTATAAATAGGATACTTAGTTAGAATTGAAAATCACACCAGAATAAGAGAATTCTTCTTCTATAATATTGAGCGAATTTCTTTCAAGTTTTAGAAAGCTTTGAGCATAGAAAATAGTGAAAGTTTTCTTCAAGAATATCCCAGCTCTACCAGTTGGAATACTCTTCTTTTCAAGGTAAGGGATGTTATTTTTGTTTAATATTCATATGAAATAATATTTTCTTTCATACTCTGTGGTATGTAAGTAATATTATTTTGTTTCAGATTCTGAATTCTATACTCATTTTGTTAAAGTTTTGGCTTCTATACTCCATGAAATTAATAGAATATCCTTGATATTTGTGCTTCATCCAGTATCTTTTCATGGAAATATTATTCTGAGCATTCTTAACTTTTTCATGTCGGAGTACTATTCTCGGGGTTACTATTCTCGAAGTACTATTCACGGGGTACTATTCACTCGGGGTGCTATTCACGATAAAAATTGATTTCTTTTTCGGTCCAAATCATTTTTGATACAATATTATTCTTGAATTTTACTCCACAAAGCAGTATCATGTTGAAAATTTGAACATTATTGAATTCTGGATAAATTAAATTATAAATCTTTAAAATTTATCCTTTACTTTCATTTAATTGAATTCTTATATCATTGTCATCATCCTCATGTTTATATTATTATGAAAATCATCTTTGGTCGTAGTGCATAGATGGACTTCGTATGATTATGACCAGGGATTATTCGGTATAATCATGACCGTAATGTTACAAATGATGTGGTAAAAGTCCTCATTGGCACGTAGTGCATTGATAGATAACTGTTGGCATGATCATGACCATCGGTGAAAACATGAATATCCTTGGCCCGTAGTGCATGGATAATTGTGGTCGTGATACTAATGAATATCCTTGGCCGTAGTGCAGGGGTGATTCGATGATGTGGATTATTTATTAAGCTAAGTCTCAGCGATAAAACTGTTGATAAACTTTTTAAATCATAGAAATAGTAGATTTCATGTTCTACTTGACTCTTCTAATGGATTGCTTGTTCCGCTGCAGTTAAACTTGATGTCTATTGTATTTTATCAGTTTAACACTGTTGAAGGCTAATGATAATTTATTCTGCATTATCTTAGTCATAATATTTCTTACTGGGCTAGTTGAGCTCACCCTTTGCTTTCATTGTTCTCTTCAGGAAATGAAAATATAACTAGGACTAGTCGGGGAACGGAGTGACGGTCCAGATGTTTGCATTAGTAGTCCTCACTATTCGGTGAAATAGTGTGATAATAAATGTATTGAGGACTTATTTTGAGTTTGAATACTGTCTAGAAGAAAATATTTATATTGAAACTCACAGCTCAGTTGTATATTTAAATTTGTATTTGTATTATGTACCATGTATTTGGCAACTCAGAATGGGTGATGTATACCTATTTTGGGGGCATCACAGTCTGGACCTATTTTGGGGGCATCACATTTGGTATCAAAGCTGTGACGCCCCCAAAACAGGTATACATCACCCATCTTGAGTCGCTAGATACATGGTACAAAATTCAAATATAACTTAATTATACAACAGTCGTGTAAAATACGACAAAACATAATCTAAGAGTTTTAATACGATATTGTCATCTAGACAAAGATACAAACTCAATGAAGTCCTCATTACATTTATTGTCACCCTATTTAATGTAATAGTGAGGACTACTAATGTTATCATCCGACCATTACCCATTCCCCGACTAGTCCCCTGCCACGCTCTCATTTCACAGAGAATGAAGAAAAGAAAGGGTGAGCTCAACTAGCCCAAGAAGAAATATTATGACTAAGATAATGCAGAATAAATTATCATTAGCCTTCAACAATGTTAAACTAATAAAATTCAATAGACATCAAGTTTAACTGCAGCGGAATAAGCAATCCATTAGAAGAGCCAAGTAGAGCATAAAATCTACTATCTTCTATGATTTAAAAAGATTTTCATCAACTTTATCGCTGAGACTCAGCTTAATAAATAAACCACATCATCCCTGCACCACAGCCAAGAATATTCATATAATCATCAATGGTCATGATTATATCGAATAATCTTTGGTCATAATCATACCAACAACTGTCCACCAATGAACTACATGCCAATGAGGACTTATACCACATCATTCGTTATATTATGGTCATGATTATACCGAATAATCCTTGGTCATAATCATACCAAGTCCATCTCTGCACGTAAGCCAAAGATGACTTTCATCACAATATAAGCATGAGGATGATGACAATAATATAAGTATTAATCAAACGAAAACAAGGATAAATATTAAAGACTTTAAATTTATCCAAATATTATCCATCACTTAAATAACTCATAATCTAATTTTGTTAATATTATAACAATATTTTAATAACTTCTTAAACTTATAAATAATTTAATTTAATTGTTTACGCTTTACCAAATAATGCATTTAATCATTTAAAAATGTCATACTCATAAGATTTCATCACCAATGATCAAATCACTCATCAAAATCAAGAGATACCTTATATAGGATTTTCAAGCCCTAAAATCCTATTTACCAATTCTTCAACTTCACATAACATATTTAACTCATATGTTTGTAACTAAACCATTTTCATGAAAAATTACCAAATCAACTTATTATTTTTCTATCCTTTTTCCAAACATATATACATATATTTCATACACAACAAGTATTTTTTTTATAATTTTTCAACTCCCTTAAGTATTTTTCAAAAATTAATTTCTAATTAATTTCTTAAGAAATTAGCTACCTCAAGTTTAACTCCAAAAATTCCCAAATCTTGGCAGGATCTTACACATGTTAACGTGAGCTTCCATTTTAAATTTCATGGTCATCAGAGTTATAGAACTCCGGTTATAGCATTTTTCGTCGAAAAAACCTAAATATTAAAATAGTCATAATTTGCTCATTTTAAGTCAGAATGAGCTCATTTTTGGACAGGAGGTACTTTATACCATATATTTCCATGTCCCAAAATGCCGGAATTTTTCTCACAAATTAAGTGGCCGAAACAGCCCTTACAATATTGTGGGCAGTAGCTTTTTGGTACTTTGCAGTTTTTGACTCCTTTGCTAAAATCAGTCCATACGAAAATCTACAACACCTTTTTCAGTGATTCCACTTGGATAAGTTAGAAAACTCAAAGATCTAACTCTAGAACTTGACCACACTCAAAAATTCGAATTATAATAAGAGATATGGTCAATTGAATTTCTTGTTCTATTTTCACCAAAATCTGATTTTCAACCCTTTGTGATTTCTAATAAACTTTCATGTTTTCACATAATAACCACCATAACTCATCATAACACTTACTAATACTACATATACCCATAATTTTCATCAAACCAATGCTTTTATTATGACTTTCATCATAATCAACAGTCCAATGCTTATATTATGACTTTCATCATAATCCACGTAAACAGATCATTTCCACAATTTAATAAGAAATGAATATAAAGGATCATTCACCATGCATGTGGTAATCCACATATACAGGTTATTCCAACAGAATAATAAAGAATGGAATAATGTAGAATTCACCATGCATGCGATAGGATCGCATGATGTGTTATTCTCAATGTAATAATAAAGAATGGAACCAGTCAGCGTAATTAAGACCGGCATGTGATATTCCAAATGTAATAATAAATAACGTAACAACAACGAAATTCACCATGTATGCGATAAACCACACGTATAGGTTATTCCAATGAATAATAAATAATGGAACCAGGTCATGCATAAACGCACAAACAGGATATTCCGACAGAATAATAAAGAATGGAATAATAGAAGAATTTCACCATGTATGCATTTGCTTATTATGTATGCGAGTTATTCCAACATAATAATAAAGAATGGAACTGAGTCATGCGTGAACGCATTGCATGTGATATTCCGGTGAATAATAAAGAATGGAATAATAGAAAAATTTTACCATATATGTGGTACTTCGTATAGACAGGTTATTCTAACATAATAATAAAGAATGGAATAATAGAAGAACTTCACCATGTATGCGATACTTCACATAGACAGGTTATTCCAACATAATAATAAAGAATAGAATAACAATCGCTCTCTTCATGAATATGAAAGGAATAATACCCATTACCTTAGAAGAAACTGGATATTGGAAAAGTGAGGTAACAGACTTCTCTTCTTCTTTCTCTCTATAATTTCTCTCTCTAGAGTTTCAGTGAATTTGTAAGAAATAATGAAGGAATGAGCTTCTATTTATAGGAGAATGGACCTAATAGTAACTAATTCATGAACGGTCTGAGATTGATTTACTTTTAAACGGACGGTCCATATTGTTTTACTATTAAAACTTAAAGCAACGGTCCATACTGATTCACTATTAATACTTTAAACCAGCGATCCATATTGATTCACTATTGAAACTTTAAACCAACGATCCATATTGATTTACTATTAAAACTTTAAACCAACGATCCATATTGATTTACTATTATAATTTCAACCAACGGTCTAAAAAATTAGCACATCTCCTCATGGAATAATATTGTACCCAAAAATAATTTGGACTGAAAAGAAATAGATTTTTTAGGTGAATAGTTCCCCATGAATAGTACTTCGTGAATAGTACCCCGACACAAAAAGTGTCCCAAATACCCGAGTGAACAATACTAGAGTGAATAGTAACTGGGTGAATAGTAACCAGTGAATAGTAACTCGTGAATAGTAACTCGTGAGTAGTAACTCCGACACAAAAAGTGCCCCGAATACCCGATTGAACAATATAACCTCCAGACATCAATTATTATCGAAATAAAAGTCAATTTCCACTAACACAAATAATTTCAACACAATGGAACTATCAAATTCATCTTTAATCATCATGAACTTATTCATCATTAATATTATAACTCACAATATTTAACAACCGTGTCGCTCCTGTGAAAGAGGGGCTTTTCGATAAAATTTCTCCTTATTGACGCCGCAATTAGATGACCAAACCTCTCCTCGATGTAACTTCTAGACATTGTAAATATTGTAATTTAATAATATGAATAACTTTGTCGTCTCAATTATTGATTTAATAATATAACATATTATACTGATGATATCTTGTGACAATAATTGAATCAATAATATGAGAGATATGATCAAAGATTCATCAGTAGCAATAATTGAGTATAACCGAGTGACTTCTCACGTAAGCATCAATAACCAATACTGGTGTAGCTACTATGCAATCACGCGATTCTTTCAGACTTTTACTACCGAGTAGTTCAACGGTTTTAACGGGTGACACTTTCGCCATTATTTTTATAAAAGATAATTACGCATTTTCTAAATACGACAATACTTCCGTTGTGGGGTCCACTAATGATTGTCATTGTCGTCATTTAATATTCCCTGTTAAAACGAATATTCCCTGACCAATCGAATATTATATAACAACTTGCATACTTTTCAAAATTTCTAAAAATTACCCACAACTATAACATTATATCAAATCCACACCATAATATTAAAAAATATTTTGAGAAATTTAAATCTTTATTCATAAAATTTGGTGTCTCACAAAAGCTATAAGTAAAGAGCCCCGAGCCTTTCGCTGGTGACTTCCTTGTGTGGGATGCACCGAAACCAGACTTTTCGTAGGGAACGCCGTGAATAACGGTGGCAAGTTGATAGGTATCAATGTGAGGTGTTATCCGAGTAAAGAATGGGTCGTGTGGACCTATTGTGGGGGCTTCACAGTTGATATCAAAGCTTAGGGATATGGTCTCTGGCAGAAATCTTAGATTAGAACTAGGAGGGGAGAGATGAGTAATATCCTTCGCTAGTGTGTGTCTTACTTAAGCTGAATTTTCTAAATTAATAAGTTGACAAATTCTAATATATCAATTAAGCTTTGTTTTGAAGCTGTATTCTGAAATGATATCTGAAATTCAAGATATGAGCAATGGCGAAATCATGATACAGAGGATATGACAGGGAAAATAGAATCTAAAATGAAAATAAGGTATTCTCACCTCTTCAAACTACCTGGTACATAAATTTCGGGTACGAAATTTGTTAAGGAGGGGAGATTGTAAGACCCCAAATTTTATGAAATAAAAGTATTCTGTTTTTCTTATAATTATTATTCTATTTAGTAAATGGTTAAATTGATAAAAGGTTAAAGTTAAGGGTGATATGTGAAAATTTTACAAAGTAAGCAAGTTGTCATAAAATATTCGTTGTGTCGGGGAATATTCATTTGGTCGGAGAATATTCTTTTTGTCAGGAAATATTCGTACGATGACGCAATCATTAGTGGACCCCACAACGAAATAACTGTTGGATATAGAAAGCGACAGAAATAACTTTTTTATAAAAATAACGGCAAAACTTTTACCGTTAAACTGTTGAAATACTTATGATAAAAGAACAGTAATACGCATTGTTGCACAATAGCACACAGTATTGCACAATATCTTTGATTATTGATGCTTATGTAAGAATTCACTCAATTATATTCAATTATTGCAACAGTAGCTATTGCATAGTATCTCATATTATTGATTCAATTATTGTCACAGTATCATCTGAACAATATTTTATATTATTAAATCATTAATTAAGACGACACATTTATTCATATTATTATTTGCATTATTGATAAGGAGATATCCTTATCGAAAAGCCCCCTCTTTCTTGGAAATGATCTGGTTGTCAATATTGTGAGTTATAATATTAATGATGAATAATTGTTAAAAGATTAAAATGTGTTTATTGAAGATAAGTGATTTGTGGTAAATATTTATTCAATTTTTGATATAAATAGAGGGGTTTGTCATGAGGCGTTTGTTGTAAGTTTGACTTATTATTCCATGGGGAGATGTACTAATATTTCAGACCGTCGGTTGTGATTTTAATAGTAAATCAATATAGACCTTCGGTTGTGCTTTTAATAGTAAATCATTATGGACCGTCGGTTGTGGTTTTAATAGTAAATCAATATGGACCGTCCATTTTAATAGTAAATCAATCTGGACCGTCCGTGAATCAATTACTATTTAGTCCATTCTTCTATAAATAAAAGCTTATTTTTTTCTTTCATTCTCACCAATTCACTAAGACTCACAAGAGAAACTGTAGAGAGAAACTATAGAGAGATAATAAGAAAGAAAGAAGAAGAGTATTCTGCTACTACACTATTGCAGAATTCAATCTTCTATTAAGGTAAGGGATGTTATTTTTCGTATATTATGGGATGTTATTTTTCATATCGTAAGGGATGTTATTTTTCGTATGGTAAGGGATGTTATTTTTCGTATGGTAAGGGATGTTATTTTTCGTATTCATTCTTTATTAATCTGCAGGAGTAACCTATCTACGCGGATTACCTCATGTATGATGAATAGCCCTTTGTATTCATTCTTTGATCTGTGGGAATAACTTGTCTACGCAGATTACTGCATTCATGGTGAATAACCCTTCGTACTCATTCTTTATTTGTGAAAAAGATCTGTCTACGCGGATTATCGCATGACGAGTGAAAATCCATTTGCAGTTTCGTATATTATTTCGTTTTATATTCCTAAATCTAAACTTACTATGGTAAGTATTGCTTCTATAATCCCTAAAATTAGTAGAATTTCCTTCAGTTTTACGCTTCATCTAGTATCGTTTTATTGGAATATTTGTCTGAATTTTCTTATTAAATTTCAATATTTTCATTCGGGGTACTATTCACTCGGGTACTATTCACTCAGGGTGATATTCACGAGTTACTATTCACTCAGGTACTATTCACGTGGGATAATATTCACTCGGGGTAATATTCACGGGGTACGATTCACTCGGGGTACTATTCACGAAAAAATTGATTTCTTTTCTATCTAAATTATTTTTGATACATGAATATCATTATTAAATTTTACTCCACAATTAATTATCATATTGACAATTTGGACATTCTTGAACTCTGGATAAATTAAATTATAAATATCTAATATTTATCCTTGATCTCACTTGATTGATTCTTTATATCATTGTCATCATCCTCATGCTTATATTGTGGTAAAAGTCATCTTTGGCCCTTATTGCATAGATGGACTATTGATTGGTATGATTATGGCCAGGAATTGTGTATTGGTATAATCATGACCTGTAATGTTATAGACAAATGATGTGGTGAAAGTTTTCTTTGGCCCGTAGTGCAAAGATGGACTGTTGATTATTGATTTTACAGTTGTATATCTTTGGTCCGTAGTGCAAAGATGGACTATTGATTGGTATGATTATGACCAAGAATTGTGTATTGGTATAATCATGACCTGTAATATTACAGACAAATGATGTGGTCAAAGTCCTCTTTGGCCCGTAGTACAAAGATAAACTGCTAATTATTAATTTTACAGTTGTATATCTTTGGCCCGTAGTGCAAAGATAGACTATTGATTATTGATTTTATCGTTGTATATATTTGGCCCGTAGTGCAAAGATAGACAATTGATTGGTATGATCATGACCATTAAATATCTTTGGCCTGTAGTGCAAAGATAGACAATTGATTGGCATGATCATGACCACTAGTGATACTAATGAATATCCTTGGCACATAGTGCATGGATAATTCATTGATTTGAAATGACGATATGATTATTGAGTATCTTAGTCGTTGTGGTAAGGACATTGAGTGAAAATTCTATTAAGACTTTGTGGAAAGGAGAAACTGTTGATTTACATTATTATAAACATGAATTATGAATTTAACTATACTCTTTGGTGGTTCAGGTGAAGACATGTGATGAAAATTCTCTTGTCTTTGGTACAAAAAAGAACTGTTGATGGGTATTACAGGGTCGAAATATTAATGATGGACTTTTAATTTGGAGGAGATAGTAGACATTATGTTCTACTTGACTCTTCTAATGGATTGTTGGTTCCGCTGCAGTTGTTGATCTAAAACTTATTGTCTATTGTATTATATCCGATTTTTTCCTGTTGAGGACTAAGGATAATTTTTTCTAAAACTTAAAATGTGTGTCTTATTTTATACGTCATTTAATATTTAATTTTGGTGAATTCCTATAGGGTGATAAGAATCCGACTTTGAAAGCGTCAAAAATTTACCCATTAGAATGAGAAGGACAGAATTATACTAAGAGCTTTAAGGGTGTGTTTCCACTATCATACATGATGTATAACCTGTGACGCCCCCAAATTCGGGTATCTTCCAACCCGACAAATGGTGCTACACGGTACTACCATTCACACATACATTCAATTGAAAAGTCTCAAAAGGACGAATATGTCTTCTCTATATTCAAAATAATATTACATTTCCCCAGGTTCTTTATAACCCATTCATTCGTTCTTGTCATAATATTCAATATATTACAAACATACACCTAAACTATTACATAAGTAATCTAAGGGTTCGTCTTCGCCTTGCCCTTATCCTTCGCTTAGAGCCTTCAAATCCAGCTTCGATCTTGGTCGTGTTCATATGGTTCAAGCAAGAGTGAGCATGACTAGCTCAGCAAGTATTACAATTCTAATAAACAACATGCTTGAAACATAGAACTCATATATCTTCAATAACTGAACAATAGTTACAAAGTACTATCGATAATTCAAAATAGCACTATCTTAAAGCTAATAGAAATATCAATCCAATTTCATGTAGAAGTCTACCAAAATCTGCATTTAGAAACTTTCCAAAAATCTAAGATTTCTCAATTTTTCCGCTCAAATTCGCTGGGGCGAATTTTCATTTCCTGCTGCGACGTTCTTTGGTAAAACGAGCATAACTTTTGATCCAGGAGGAGTTACGGGGCCTTCTACCTATCAAAACGAAGACATCGATTTAGATCTACAACTTTCATTCAAGACTTCATGTGAAAGAATACATGAATTTCAAAGCTTCCCAGACTGAATCGAACAAGGGTTAGAATACTTGCCTTCAAATAGATATGCTTCTTGATTATCACACACATACACTTTAAGTCTCTAAGTCTCTACAATACATGATCATATAACGTACCATATTAGGTCACATGTAATCAAGTAAGTATACTACTATATCTTACCCTTCATCTCAATCTAAATCCTGACTTAGATTTGTTATTTATAGGTTTTGGCTTTTCATTACGTTCACATTCAATTGATTATTAACCTTTAATCATCATACATTAAGTGTCTAACAATGCCTTAATAATGTTATGATTATACCTTAGTTCATTACTAATGAATTCTCTTTCATTCTATATCTGTAAACATTTTTGTCTCCGCTAAAACTTAGGATCATTTGCATAGCCACGTGCCATAGTTTCTTCCACTCACATGTGCATGCAAGTTAGCGATACGACATCCTAATTGGAACTGTGGCACCACACTTAACTCTTCATCTCGCGCCACGGTGCGATTTAGCGATGTCTCGACAGCGATTATTCTGATAGCTTATTGCCCCACCGATTTGGCCTTGGGTTGGTAGCATATACCAACTCGTGGTTCGCATAATTTGCAAAATTTGAAAATTTTATTTAAACTCCCGACTCATAACTTCTTCGTTATAAGTCCGAATTGGCTCGTTCAAGAGCCTACGGTTCACAAATTATATACTCTATGTGTTTATGCAAGAATTATATCTATTTGACTTCGTTTGCTAAAATTTCACCTATTAGTTCATTTTTAACAAAAATGATAAACATCTGTGAACATTCAACGCTCGTTTCTTCGTTCTAAGTCGGAATTCGATCATTTTTGAGTCCGCAACTCTATAATGCCAAATATGACTTGTCTCCATCGAAAACCAACGTTTCCGACTTCAAACACAAAATACAACTTCCATTCCGAGAATTTCACGAATTCGACGATTATCGTCCAATCGTGTGAATTCTGGTGAAACCTCATTACTAATCATTCTAAATGGATTTTAATCCTTATATGAACATTTCAAGTTACTTATTACACCAACTTATTAAAAAAATAGGTTTTGACTTATTCTCATAAGTCAATAACTTATTCAACTTATTATCTACAAATTCCCTTGCTTATGACTTACTATGGACTTAAGTCCATCAATCAATGTTCTCATACCATATTGAACATACTAACATCATATGACAAACATATGACAAGTTCTTCACAAGTTTATCAACTTATTTAGGTTCAAGTTGCTTATTCAACTTATTCGGCTTAAGTTCATTCATTACTTGCTTCTTATTTGTTCTTAGCATACAATCATACTTCTCTCATCATCCTACAATGATAAAGATGAATATATATTAGACAAGAGTCTTACCCTAGAAGCACTTGTACTTCTCTTCTCTTTGGAAACTAGCAAAGAACTTTTGACTTATTCTTGACTTATGTGCTTATTCTCTCTAACCAATAAGCTACTTAACTTGAGAGGAGTTGGGAGAATTTTTATCAAGCAAACAAATGATTTGAAGCTTCTCTATTTATAGGCAACCCAAAGTGAGGGCATAATAGACATTTGGGCCATCCCACCTCCTTAATTAACCTCCTCACTTTCACCTCCTTACTATTCACAACTTTACAACTAAGTTACTTACTAGCCACTTCTATTTCTTGGCCATCACAACACTTGTTCACCACTTAAAATGTTTGCCCATCAAGACTACCCACATTAACATGGTTTGCTCCATGGATCATGGCCAATTCATTGGGCTTGCTAATTAATCTAGTTAATTCCTTGTTGGGCTTATACTACAATAGTTTGGACTCATAACATATCAAACACTTGGGCTTGAGTATCACTTACTAATTGGACTTCTACCATTAAGCTAATAATCCTACAAGTCCATTACATTTAATTACACAACTTAACATATATACTCCACGTATAATTTTCGTATGCTAACTCGTATACTAAATTATAATATACGTCATTCCATTCTTCATACTCAATAGTATAATACGTCGTATTATACTTACGTTCATTACCTCGTACAATGCATATGCATCATACGATTACAACTTTCTTTTCTTAACGCTTAATAAACCTAACATTCTCAAACTAGGTCCGTGTGCGAAATATTACGTTTTCCATACTTAGATTATTATTACATAATCAATCTCACCTTGATATTATAACGTTATGTATTTCTCGAAAGTTCAAAAATAATTCCCGAGCAGAAATCGATGAATAGTGTTTTTCAAAAAAATTCTCGGAAAGCTTTTATTTTCATCTTAGAAATTCAAACACTTTAATTCATTCACGTAGTTAAAATACTACGACATTTCAAAATTTCTAGGTTATAGAATGACATTCATCTTATCAACACGTAATAATATTAAATAATATTATTTTATTCATTATTAAAAGTATTTACAAAGGTTCAATTTTCTGGGGCGTTACACTCTCTCCCCCTTATAAGGATTCTGTCCCCAGAATCTCGCTATATATAAAAAAAATTACACAAATAAATGAGGGTAATTATTTTTCATCATTTCTCCTAACTCCCACATTGCTTCTTCTGCATCGTGGTTCTTCCATATCACCTTCACGGAAGGTATAACTTTATTCCACAGAACTTGTTCTTTTCTGTCAACAATTTGAATCGACGTTTCCTCGTACGTTAAGTCCTTCTCTATATGAATAGGTTCATATTCTATCACGTGCTTATAATCTGGCTTATAAGGACGTAACACGGATACGTGAAATACATTATGTATTCGTTCTAGGTCTGGAGGTAATGCTATCATATATGCTACCTCACCCACCCGTTTTAATACCTCAAAAGGTCCTATAAACCTCGGACTTAACTTTCCCTTCTTTCCAAAACGTATCTTTCCTTTCCAGGGAGATACTTTTAGAAATACGTACGAACCTACTTTAAATTCTCTATTCTCTCTATGCGAATCTGTAAACTTCTTCTATCTGTCTTGAGCTGCTGGAAGACGCATTTGAATCATCTTGACAATATTCGCTGTCTGTTGCACCAATTCTGGTCCCAACATTCGGCGTTCTCCTACCTCATCCTAATACAGTGGTGTTTTGCATTTTCTCCCATACAAAGCTTCGTAAGGCGGCATACTTATGCTTGCATGATAACTATTGTTATACGCAAACTCCACTAATGGTAGATGATCATCCCAACTACCCTTGAAATCCATGACGCAAGTTCTTAACATATCTTCTAACGTCTGAATTGTTCTCTCGTTCTATCCATCTGTTTACAGATGATACGCCGTACTCAGCTTTAACTGCGTTCCTAACTGTTCTTGTAGACTCCTCCAAAAATTCGATGTGAATCGTGGATCACGATCTGACACAATCGATACTAGTACTCCATGTCTAGAAATTATTTTCTTAATATAAAGTCTAGCTAATTGGTCTAAGTTATATTTGACCCTAATTGGCAAAAAGTGAGCCAACTTCGTCAATAGGTCCACTATTACCCAAATCGCATCATACCCCTTCTGAGTAGTCGGAAGTCCCACCACAAAATCCATCGTGATATTCTCCCACTTCCACTCCAGAATTTCCAATGACTGTAGCAAGCCACTTCATCGTTGATGTTAGGCCTTAACTTTTTGGCAAGTTAAGTATCTACTCACATACTCTGCTATCTCTCTCTTCATGTTCGGCCACTAAAAACTCTGTCGAAGGTCTTGATACATCTTAGTACTACCAGGATGAATCGAAAACCTCGAACTATGAGCCTCTTGTAACACCTACTCCTTTAATTCTGTCTCATTTGGAACCTAAATTCTTCCTTCAAATCATAATAATCCCTCATTATCAAGACTATACTTAGTATCTTTTTCATTGGTTAGCCATTCCTTTATCCGGTCACACTCATCAGTTTTGAGTTGTACCTCCTTAACTCTCTCTACGATGGTAGATTGCATCTCCGTTGTAAACAGCATTTGTCCTACTTCACTTGGCAGCTTCACTTCCAACTCCATCCTATCCATCTCTGTTATTAACTCAGTTTGAGCCGTTAACAAAGACAACTTTTCCAGACCCTTCCTACTTAAGGTGTCGGTGACTACATTGGCTTTTCCAGGGTGATACAAGATTTCACAGTCATAATCCTTTATCAACTCCAGCCATCTCCTCTGCCTCATGTTCAACTCCTTTTGTGTGAAGATATATTTTAGACTCTTGTGGTCCGTGTATATATCACATTTTTCTCCATAAAGATAATGTCTCCATATCTTTAGAGCAAAAACTATCATGACGGGCCCAGATCATGAGTAGGATAAACTTTCTCATAATCTTTCAATCGCTGAATGCATACATGAATGACCTTACCATGTTGCATGAGCACGCAACCAAGTCCTCTATGCGAAGCATCGCTATAAACTATAAAATTTCCTGTGTCATCGGGCAATGAAAAAATAGGCGCTTCACTCAACCTCTTCTTCAGTTCTTGAAAACTGTCCTCACACTTGTCAGTCCACGTGTATTTCACTATCTTCCTCGTCAAGTTAGTCAATGGAGTAGCTATCTTCAAAAAATCCTAGATAAATCTCCGATAGTAACCCGCTAACCCTAAGAAACTCCGCACCTCAGTCGGCGTTTTCGGTTGTTCCCAATTCATCACGGCTTCCACCTTCGCTGGATCTACTGAAATCCCCTCATGGTCAATGACATGACCTAAAAATTGTACCTTCTCTAACCAAAATTGACACTTAGTGAACTTCGCATACAACTTCTCCTTCCTTAGAGTCTCCAACACTAATCTTAGGTGTTCAGCATGATCTTCTGGCATCTTAGAATAGACTAGAATATCATTAATAAACACCACAACGAACTTGTCCAAATATTTTTTGAACACTCTGTTCATCATATCCATAAATGCAGCTGGTGCATTTGTCAACCCAAATGACATCACCAGAAACTCGTAATGACCATAACGAGTCCTGAATCTTGTCTTTGGTACATCCTCCTTCCTAACGCTCAACCGGTGATACCCGTTCTTAAATCTATTTTAGAAAATACTTAGCCCTTTTAATCGATCAAAGAGATCATCGATCCTGGGCAATGAGTATTTATTCTTTATCGTTAACTTGTTCAACTCTCGGTAGTCGATACAAAGTCTTAACGATCCATCCTTCTTCTTGACAAAAAAGATCTAGGGTCTCTACCCACGGCGAAACACTTTCGGTTGAATGTACTTCCCGCCCAACAATTCTTGTAATCGCACCATCAACTTCTTCATCTCCACTGGCGCAATACGATACGGTGCCCTAGAAACTGGTGTCTCTCCTGGCACGATGTCTATTACAAACTCTATCTCCCTATCCGGCGGAAGACCCGACAATTCACTCAGAAATACATCAACGAATTCTCTCACTATAGGTATTTGTTCCATGGTTGCTACCACTCTCTGGGTATCAACAATGTGGCACAGATAACCTACACATCCTTTCCTCAATAATTTTCTAGTTTGTGTCATGGTTAGACAACACGAACGTCCCGGTGATCTATTCCCGTAGAATACTACCTGAGGTTGTCTAAACATTTTAATGTTCACACATTTCTTTTGACAATCTATAATTACCCCATGGTTCACTAACCAATCCATTCCGAGAATTACGTTGAATTCTCCTAATTTTATCGGTAACAAATCTACCGATAATTTACAACCCCGTATATCTACGCAACAACTCCTATGAACATCTTCAACAGGAATTTTTTCTTCGTTTTCTACCTTAATATTTAAAGGTATAGGCAACTTTTTGGGAAGTAATCCTAATCGTCTAGAAAAATCGCATGCTACAAACGAACAAGTAGCACCCGAATCAAACAACACATAAGCATTTATGTCGTTGATCGGAATAATACCTGCGACGACGTCCCCTGATACAACTGCATCTTGGACTGTCATGTTAAAGGTATGGCCCATCAGCCTACCCGGCTGTGTTGGTCCACTAATAGCTAACTTACCGCTATTAGTGCCCCGGTTCCCGTCCGTCCCCTTCTTCGGGCAGTTCTTTGCCATGTGATCGGTTGACCCACACACAAAGCATCCGTGATTCTTCTTCGGACTCGGACAGTTAGGCGCAATATGCCCCTTCTGTCCATAATTGTAACAGACGGCCTTTCCCTTGAGACAGACTCCTAAGTGAGTCTTCCCACAGGTCTTGCAGGCCTTCATTCTCCTCTTCAGGTCTCCTTGCTTTACTCCAGTATTCCCAGAGCTAAACACCTTCCTCTTCTGACCCTCGCCACTACCATTGGCTCCCTCAATCTTTACTCCCCCATCTACTTTCCCCTTACTCTTCTTGTCCTTGTGGTATTGACTCAAAGCCTCACTACCACCCTTGGCGATTATCGCCTTCTCTAAAATGGTTCCAAAAGAAGTACTTTGAAACACCGAAATATGGTTATAGAGCCAGGCTTTTAAGCCATGTTTAAACTGTCGCACCTTCCTAACCTCAGTATCCACTTGGTGTGGAGCGAACCTCGCCAGCATTAAACTTGGCGGCGTATTGGGGAACCGACATGTCCCCTAATTTCAACTCGAGAAACCGCATCTCCATCCTCCCTTGCATGCTCGTGGGAAAGTAGTTCTCGAAGAATATCTCCTGGAACCTCACCCACGTTAGATTATCGATCTTGGCCCTAGCCTGATTGGCTTCCCATAAAAAGTTGGCCTCTCCCTTCATCATATAGGTTGCAAAGGCAACCTTTTGGGCCTCGTCAACATTTGCTATCACAAATGCCTTCTCTATTTCCTTCACCCACGTCTGGGCTTCGATAAGGTCCGTAGTTCCTTTGAACTCCGGCGGACCCACGCTCTTGAAATCCTTAAAGGTAGTAGCTCGTGCTACTCCTGGATTTACGGCGATATTAGCCCCTATTCTATTAAAGGCAGCTGTTAACAGGTTAACAAACTCTTGCATCGGGTTAACCGGACCTCCCTCTGGTTGATTCACATTAGCACCTTGATTACGTTGTACTCTTCTAGGCGGCATTTTCCTGATACAATAAACACATTTCGTTATTATTCCTTTCTTTATTAGTTATTATTCGATATCAAACAATAACTCCAACATCCATTACTCATTATTTTCCATAAAAAGGCTTATATTCATTCTTTGTAGTATAATACTACATTGGTTACATTACACAGCCTAAGCTGATTACATTACTTTCCAAAAATTGGGATTTACAAAAGACTACCCTTCATTATACAAAAGAGGGCTTTACGTCACTACTAATTACAAAATATTTACATACTGAAACTACTCTAGCTACTACTAGTCTACATCTGCCTTAAGACATTATTGAAATCTACCTTGGCAAGACCGGCAATAATATCACAGTTGATAGTATCTGCTATTCTCCCACCTCTGAGATAACCACTACCGTCATTGAAATCTGTGTGAGAACTCCTATAGATATAGGACATTCTCCCTATCTTCTGCAGTTTGGTCTTTAGCTCCTCCTTGAGCTCAAAGACCTCATGTTTCAACTCGTGGACTTTGTCCTTAGCCAAAATCCATTCGTCATGTTCTTGCTCCCACATGGACTCCAAGTCCGTCTTGTCCTCTATAACCATCTAGAGCTCTGCCTTCAGCTCCTTGACCTCCTGACAGTAATGGATATTTCTAACCAATACTGACATGAACAAAGACATCATCGACCCCCCAGGAGCTATCTCCGATGCTATAGCTACTAGATTAAAAGACACTGTCTCCACTTTCTCCTCTATCATTCCATCGAATACTGACATGTATTCAGCATCATTTGAGTCTCCAGACTCAATAATCACCACATCCGGATCTGCTGCTATAGGGTTCGGTAAAACCTCTACTTGGTTCACCGATTCTTCACTAATGGCTTGTACATCTAACTGCATTCCATTTACTCCTGACATCTATACAAAATAATTAAGTTGATTAGTACATGTTAGTAGAATAATAAAAACACATAACATAATCATATTGCATTTTTGTTTATAAGGTTATTTTCTTTTTGTACTTCTTTGACTTCTCTTAAGGTTATGACTTAAGGTTTTTAAATCCCCCCTTAAGTTTTATAACCTAATGCTTTGATACCAACCTATGATGCCCCCAAATCCGGATATCTTCCAACCTGACAGATGGTGCTACACGGTACTACCATTCACACATACATTCAATTGAAAAGTCTCAAAAGGACGAATATGTCTTCTCTATATTCAAAATAATATTACATTTCCCCAGGTTCTTTATAACCCATTCATTCGTTCTTGTCATAATATTCAATATATTACAAACATACACCTATACTATTACATAAGTAATCTTAAGGGTTCGTCTTCGCCTTGCCCTTATCCTTGCCGGAGCATTCGGTCTGTTCGATCTTGGTTGTGTTCATATGGTTCAAGCAAGAGTGAGCATGACTAACTTAGCAAGTATTACAATTCTAATAAACAACATGCTTGAAACATAGAACTCGTATATCTTCAATAATTGAACAATAGTTACGAAGTACTATCGATAATTCAAAATAGCACTTCTTTTCATTCAAAATATTTTACAACAACAATATTCAGTAAAACATCAATTCCGGTCCAAGACCTTGAGCATTTCATAAGTTCTTTTGAAAAGGACATCCCGGCACTAAGTCCGTAAGTCCAACATTACTTACGAGCACGTCTAGGTGATCAGGCTATAGTACTCTATGTTGATCAACACTACATTCATTAAACGTGTATACATTTAAGCTGTGGCAACCTCACGTACCTGTCGTTAAATGACAAAAACATTTTGAAGCATACTCGGTCTTCGATTGAAAATCACACCAATATAACTCAGTAAACATAAAACATGCTTGACAGAATCATAATATAAGTCTAGCCGAAAGAATTGGATTTGACTTCATCATTCAAGACTTCATGTGAAAGAATACATGAATTTCAAAGCTTGTCCAGACTGAACTGGAACAAGGGTTAGAATACTTGCCTTCAGCGTCTGCTTACTGATTATCACATGTACACTTTAAGTCTCTAAGTCTCTACAATACATGATCATATAACGTACCATATTAGGTCACATGTAATCAAGTAAGCATACTACTATATCTTACCCTTCATCTCAATCTAAATCCTGACTTAGATCTGTTATTTATGGGTTCCGGCTTTTCATTACGTTCACATTCAATTGATTATTAACCTTTAATTATCATACATTAAGTGTCTAACAATGCCTTAACAATGTTATGATTATACCGTAGTTCATTACTAATGAATTCTCTTTCATTCTATATCTGTAAACATTCTTGTCTCGCTTAAAACTCTAGGACTAATGCATGCAAGTGCGGGTCATAGCTCTTCAACTCGCCTTCATGCACAAGCAAGTTAGCGATGCTTGACATCCATAATTGGCGCTCCGGCGCCACACTTAACTCTTCATCTCGCAAGGCGATGCGATTTAGCGATATGCTGACCTTTACATCATTATTCTATTGTCTAACACCCATTTGCCTTGGGTTGGCCATGTGGCCAACTTTGTGCCTCAGACAATTTGCAAAATTTAAAAACCAGACTCATAACTTCTTCGTTATAAGTTCGAATTGGCTCATTCAAGAGCCTACAGTTCACAAATTACATACTCTATGCGTTTATGCAAGAATTTTATCTAATTGACTTCGTTTGCTAAAATTTCACCTATTAGTTCATTTTTAACGAAAACGATAAACGTCCGTGAACGTTCAACGCTCGTTTCTTCGTTCTAAGTCAGAATTCGGTCATTTTTGAGTTCGCAACTCTATAATGCCAAATATGACTTGTCTCCATCGAAAACCAAAGTTTTCGACTTCAAACACAAAATACAACTTCCATTCCGAGAATTTCACGAATTCGACGATTATCGTCCAATCGTGTGAATTCCAGCGAAACCTCATTACTAATCATTCTAAATGGATTTTAATCCTTATATGAACATTTCAAGTTACTTATTACACCAACTTATTAAAAAAATAGGTTTTGACTTATTCTCATAAGTCAATGACTTATTCAACTTATTATCTACAAATTCCCTTGCTTATGACTTACTATGGACTTAAGTCCATCAATCAATGTTCTCATACCATATTGAACATACTAACATCATATGAAAAACATATGACAAGTTCTTCACAAGTTTATCAACTTATTTAGTGGGAGCTGTCGTTTACACTCCTAAATTAACCTCACTTTCACTTTACAAATTCAAACAATTAGCACAGTAGTAAGCAAGGATCGATCCCACAGAGAGTGATTTGTTTTATATTTATTCTATTATTTTGAAAGAAAATAAAGATTGGGGGTTTTTGAAAATTGTTTTTAAACTAAGAGAACAAGAATTAAATGATAATATTAATTAAAGATGTAAAAACTTCAGTTCTGCAGTTCAGTTTCACCAAGTACAACAATCAATTAATCAAGTTATTATTATTTTCCCTTCAATGAAACTATTAGCCCTAGATAACAATAAGCTCTGCTATCCGAAATTCTCCTTAGATTATCACTGTATGAAACAAGCTCTCCACCAGATTCTAACTAGCATACAACCTAGAATAAGCTCTCTAGATTTAATATGATAGAAGCATTAAGAAATAGAGAATTAGGCTAATCCAAGCAACAAACACATAAGCTCGATTTGTTTAACTTGTTTTCTAATAATCTTAGCAATACACAAAAGCTTGTTCACAATTAGTATTACCAAGTTGCTACTTGTGATGAAGAAAGATATCAATTACACGTAATACCAATCTTAATCTAGCAGATGATAATGATCAAATTAACTCAATTGGCCATATTAAATCAATTAGATCAATTAGCATGCAATCAATGAAAATAGATTATCAGAAAAAATTTCATACAAGAATGAATAAATAATAATACTCAATTAATCAATTACTTGTAACAAGGATTCACCTCCCTTTAGAACTAAATAAAAAGAACTAGCCTGACATGCTCTTGAGTCTACACTCCAATAGATTGTGACGCCCCCAAAATAGGTATACATCACCCATTCTGAGTCTCCAATAACATGGTACAGAAACAACTACAACTTTATTATTACAACAGTAAAAATGTGAGTTTGAATACAAATATTATCTTCTAGACAATATCTATACTCAAATAAATTCTCATCACATTTATTGATACATTATTTTACAAAAATGGTGAGGACTACTAAACAACTCTCTCTAGAACCTTCATTCCATACCCCAGACTGCGTACTTCGCTATATATTCTCGCCTCCCCGAAGAAGAAAAATGGAACAAAAAGAAAAAGGGTGAGCTCAACTAGCCCAAGAAAGAATTTTATGACTAAGATAATATACAACAAATTATCGTTAGTCTTCAACAGGGAAAAATCTAATAGAATACAATAGACAACAAGTTTTAAATCAATATTCGCAGCGGAAATAATAATTCATTAGAAGAGTTAAGTAGAGAATGCAAACTACTATCTTCTATGTATGAATTTAAAAGTTCATCGCCTATCTTTTATCCTCAGTAACATCAATCAATATATATCTGAATCAAATATTCATCTTTGCACTCTCTGAGTGCCAAAGATATTCATCGATCGGTCATGTTCATCTAAACACTGCTCATCTTTGCACTACGGCCAAAGATATTCATCAAGAAATTATTCATCTTTTGCACTACAGCCAAAGATATTCAAGAATATCATCATCATTTAAGACCAAGATGATGAAAAATATTTTAAAGAAACGAATCCAAAGTGAAACAAAAGAACAAGTATTACGGATTCAGTATTTCACTATTTCATGTCCAAAATACCTCATAAATAATCATAGTGGTGTAAAATTCAAGAATGATCAAAACATGGATACAATCAAAGCTAGTATCCACAATAGATATTTTGGACGAAAAGGAAAATTTTATTTTCCGTGAATAATCGTATTCATATTCATAAGGTAAGTGTCGATATCGTGAATAGTCTTTGTATACGTGAATAGTAACTCCGACACCAAAAGTTCCAAATTTGATAAAAACTTCAGATCAATATTTCAGCATAATGATATTGAAGAAATAATATCATTACAAAAAAATAATATCCCTTATCTCACAAAGACAGTACTTCTAGTTGAAACACCTGATATAGGCTATGACTTGAACTTGCACCGTATAGCAACACTCAAAGTATACTCACAAGAATACGCTCAATATATCGACAGAGAAATAGAGAGAAAACTTCAGTTTCTGGTGTGATTTTCAATTATAACCTAAGCACCATATTTATAGGAAAATGCTTAGAACACCAAGGTAGAAAATTTAATAAAATATTAATATATATTATAAATTTCCTTAGCCCACCTTTGATGATCTGAATTGACATTGATTGATAACACATATGAGCCCACTAATTGTACAAAAAGGTTTTTCTCAAAATAATTAACTAAAACTCCCAAAATTAATTATTTGAATTTTCTAACTTCAATAATTCATAATAAATAGCCCTTTTATCGAAAAATTTGAATTTCATGAATTTTTATAGAAAATTCAATTCTCTACAACTTTGCGAAGAAAGTTTTTCCAAATTCCAAATGTAAATTGACCAAATCCACAAACCATTTATTTTACAAAATATATAATCAAATTTCAATCAATAATTGTGTACAAAACATGTGTTAAACATTTAATGCCACAAAATACTCTTCCTCCTCATATACTCATATATCATCACATATTCATTGTAAAAATATCATCGTTAATATATTATTAAAATAATATATTTAAATGAATTATTTTATCGTAAAAAGATTAATTTTTAACAATTGTCACATTAAAAAAATTTCCATCTATATCCTCATAAAATCAATATTTTTCTCATCATAAAAATCAATAATTAATTATTCATAAATAATATTACAGAATCACATTATTGACAACCAGTGCGCCCCAAGATAGAGGGGCTTTCCAATAAAGATTTCTCCTTCTCTTGCGCAAGAATTAGGTGACCAAACCTCTCCTTGTATGTAACTTTCTAGACATTGCCAATAATATTTTCTAATAATATTATTCAGATAATATGAATTATTGTCTGATAATGGAAAATACCGTAGTGACAATTATTGAAACAACAATAATATAAAATATCAACGCAGCAATTATTGAATCAATAAAATAAAATAATCGAATAAGAATTCATCAGAATAATTATTGAGTAAAGTGCCTTCTTACGTAAGAATCAATAATTGGTGCAATACCGTGTGCTTCTTGTGTTTTTAACCAATTTAAGTATTTTAACAAGATTATCTGTAATAACGACTTATTCTTGTCGCTTTCTTCCTCCAATCGCTTTCACATGGGGCCCACATGGTTCTATGCTTCGTCGCATTTAATATTCTCCACAAAGATTTAATATTCCACGACCAAACGAATATTCCCCGACAACAATGAATATTTTATAACTACTTGCTTATTTGAAATATTTGCGTATTTTATCCATAACAAACCACATTAATCAAATCAACCATTACTATTTCAAACTGATAATTAGAGAAAAATAAATTTCATTTATTAATAATTTGGGGTCTTACATAGATGATAGTTGATAGTTGAATGAATAAAACCTTGACTCTCATCCTCTATTTATAGTGCTAGACAAAGTCCTAAATCCTATAGGATGTAGAAATCCAAATCCTAAAAGGAATTACAAATCATACCTAGTTTCCATAAAGAAATAGAATTCAATTTGGAAATAAATCTTAGTCTAAAGAAAATCTTAAAGCTAATAGAAATATCAATCCAATTTCATGTAGAAGTCTACCAAAATCTGCATTTAGAAACTTTCCAAAAATCTAAGATTTCTCAATTTTTCCGCTCAAATTCGCTGGGGCGAATTTTCATTTCCTGCTGCGACGTTCTTTGGTAAAACGAGCATAACTTTTGATCCAGGAGGAGTTACGGGGCCTTCTACCTATCAAAACGAAGACATCGACGAGATCTACAACTTTCATTCAAGACTTCATGTGAAAGAATACATGAATTTCAAAGCTTGTCCAGACTGAACTGGAACAAGGGTTAGAATACTTGCCTTCAGCGTATGCTTACTGATTATCACACATACACTTTAAGTCTCTAAGTCTCTACAATACATGATCATATAACGTACCATATTAGGTCACATGTAATCAAGTAAGTATACTACTATATCTTACCCTTCATCTCAATCTAAATCCTGACTTAGATTTGTTATTTATAGGTTTTGGCTTTTCATTACGTTCACATTCAATTGATTATTAACCTTTAATCATCATACATTAAGTGTCTAACAATGCCTTAATAATGTTATGATTATACCTTAGTTCATTACTAATGAATTCTCTTTCATTCTATATCTGTAAACATTTTTGTCTGCCAAAACTCTAGGACTAATGTTGCACTGTAGTCACGGCCATAGCTCTTCCACTCATATTTACTTGCAACAGGTTAGCGACTGACATCCGAATTGGGCTGTGGCACCACACTTAACTCTTCATCTCTTTTCAGTGCGATTTAGCGATGTCTCGACAGCGAGTGTTACGCTTTTGCCCCACCGATTTGGCCTTGGGTTGGCGCCGCAGCGCCAACTCTGTGCCTCAGACAATTTGCAAAATTTAAAAATTTTACGAAACTCCCGACTCATAACTTCTTCGTTATAAGTCCGAATTGGCTCGTTCAAGAGCCTACGGTTCACAAATTATATACTCTATGTGTTTATGCAAGAATTATATCTATTTGACTTCGTTTGCTAAAATTTCACCTATTAGTTCATTTTTAACAAAAATGATAAACGTCTGTGAACATTCAACGCTCGTTTCTTCGTTCTAAGTCGGAATTCGATCATTTTTGAGTCCGCAACTCTATAATGCCAAATATGACTTGTCTCCATCGAAAACCAACGTTTCCGACTTCAAACACAAAATACAACTTTCATTCCGAGAATTTCACGAATTCGACGATTATCATCCAATCGTGTGAATTCTGGTGAAACCTCATTACTAATCATTCTAAATGGATTTTAATCCTTATATGAACATTTCAAGTTACTTATTACACCAACTTATTAAAAAAATAGGTTTTGACTTATTCTCATAAGTCAATGACTTATTCAACTTATTATCTACAAATTCCCTTGCTTATGACTTACTATGGACTTAAGTCCATCAATCAATGTTCTCATACCATATTGAACATACTAACATCATATGACAAACATATGACAAGTTCTTCACAAGTTTATCAACTTATTTAGGTTCAAGTTGCTTATTCAACTTATTCGGCTTAAGTTCATTCATTACTTACTTCTTATTTGTTCTTAGCATACAATCATACTTCTCTCATCACCCTACAATGATAAAGATGAATATATATTAGACAAGAGTCTTACCCTAGAAGCACTTGTACTTCTCTTCTCTTTGGAAACTAGCAAAGAACTTTTGACTTATTCTTGACTTATGTGCTTATTCTCTCTAACCAATAAGCTACTTAACTTGAGAGGAGTTGGGAGAATTTTTATCAAGCAAACAAATGAATTGAAGCTTCTCTATTTATAGGCAACCCAAAGTGAGGGCATAATAGACATTTAGGCCATCCCACCTCCTTAATTAACCTCCTCACTTTCACCTCCTTACTATTCATAACTTTACAACTAAGTTACTTGCTAGCCACTTCTATTTCTTGGCCATCACAACACTTGTTCACCACTTAAAATGATTGTCCATCAAGACTACCCACATTAACATGGTTTGCTCCATGGATCATGGCCAATTCATTGGGCTTGCTAATTAATCTAGCTAATTCCTTATTGGGCTTATACTACAATAGTTTGGACTCATGACATATCAAACACTTGGGCTTGAGTATCACTTACTAATTGGACTTCTACCATTAAGCTAATAATCCTACAAGTCCATTACATTTAATTACACAACTTAACATATATACTCCACGTATAATTTTCGTATGCTAACTCATATACTAAATTATAATATACGGCATTCCATTCTTCATACTCAATAGTATAATATGTCATATTATACTTACGTTCATTACCTCGTACAATGCATACGCATCATACGATTACAACTTTCTTTTCTTAACGCTTAATAAACCTAACGTTCCCAAACTAGGTCTGTATGCGAAATATTATGTTTTCCATACTTAGATTATTATTACATAATCAATCTCACCTTGATATTATAACGTTATGTATTTATCGGAAGTTCAAAAATAATTCCCGAGCAGAAATCGATGAATAGTGTTTTTCAAAAAAATTCTCAAAAAGCTTTTATTTTCGTCTTAGAAATTCAAACACTTTAATTCATTCACGTAGTTAAAATACTACGACATTTCGACATTTCTAGGTTAGAACGACATTTATCTTATCAACACATAATAATAATAATAAATAATATTATTTTATTCCTTATTAAAAGTATTTACAAAGGTTCAATTTTCTAGGGCATTACATAAACACATACAAACTCGTGTTATCATAAGATATAGTTGTGCACATCCACTTACTAACTATATCTATGAGCATTATCTATTTAACCTTAGAGTATGGTTGGAATATAATCCTCAGTTTGAGACAATGAAGATAATTATATGGCAAGAAAATACACACCATTTGTAAGATCCAAACTTATTATAAATAAAATTGAATTTCCTCTATTCATTATCTTGAAATAATAAGGAGATAATTTGATATAATGCTTTAGTTATGGGTGAAAGGTGCAAATTTTACAAAATAAGCAAGTGGTTATAAAATATTCATTGTTGTCGGGGAATATTCGTTTGGACGTGGAATATTCTTCCTGTCGGGGAATATTCGTATTTACTCATGACCATTTCAGGGGCCCATAACCTAAAAATGGTCGGATGAAGAAAACGACAAGTTTAAGTTTTAATAAATAACGGCGTAATTATTACCGTTAACATTGTTGGATTACCTGGTGGTTAAAATACAATAATACGCTGGTCGTTTACCTGAAAGAAGACACTGCGGTATTGCACAGTATTTTTGAATTATTGATTCTTACGTAAGAAGGCACTACTCAATAATTGTTACAATAATTATTGTTCAATATTTTATTTTATTGATTCAATAATTGTTGCGTTGATATTTTATATTATTGTTGTTTCAATAATTATCACTACACAGTATTTCCCATTATCAGATCAATAAATCATATTATTTGAATAATATTATTAGATAGCATTATTGGCAATGTCTAAGGAAGTTCTGTCTAGGAAAGGGGTTTGGTCACCTAATTGCGCGCCAATAAGGACAAATCCTTATCAGAAAGCCCCATCTTTCCTATGAATGACCTGGTTGTCATAATTGTGATTCTGTAATATTATTTGTGAATAATTAATTATTGATTTATATGATAAGGAAATATTTATTTTATGTGGATGGATAGGGAAATATTTATTTTATGTGGGTATAAATGAAGGAATTAATGCTGAGGTATTTTATCAATATTTTATCGGGATGGAGGTATTAAAAATCATCCGTATGTGGATTTCGGTCATTTTCCGTTTGGAATTTTGAAAAACTTAAATCTAAAAAGTTGTAGAAAATTTAATTTCCTATGGAATGGACATAAAATTTGTATTTTTCTGATAAAAGGGTAATTTATTATGAATTATTGATGTTTCGAAAATAAATATTTTTATTAAAATTATGGGTGGATGTAAGACCTCAACTTTTATGAATAAAGATTAATTTCTCTCGAAATATATTTTTAAATATTATGGTGTGGATATGATATAATGTTATAGTTGTGAGTAATATTTACAAATTTTGCAAACTAAGCAAGTGGTTATATAATATTTGATTGGTCGGAGAATATTCGTTTTAACAGGGAATATTCGTACGACGGTACAATCATTGGTGGACCACACAACGGAAGTATTATCGTAGTTAGAAAACGACAGAATTATCTTTTATAAAAATAACGGCGAAAGTTTTACCGTTAAACTGTTGATCTACCCGGTAGTAAAAGTACAGTAATACGCGTGGTTGCATAGTAGCACACGGTATTGATTATTGATGCTTACGTGAGAAGTCACTCAGTTATACTCAATTATTGCTACAGTAATTATTGCATCATATCTCTCATATTATTGATTCAATTATTGTCACAAAGATTATCATCGATAATATTTTATATTATTAAATCAATAATTGAGACGACAAAGTTATTCATATTATTATTTGCAATATTGACAATGTCAAGAAGTTCTGTCAAGGAGAGGTTTGGTCACATAATTGCGCGTCAATAAGGAGAAATCCTTATCGTAAAGCCCCCTCTTTCTTGGGAACGACCTGGTTGTTAAATATTGTGAGTTATAATATTAATGATGAATAAGTTCGTGTTGATTAAAGTTAAAATTGATAGTTCCATTGTGTTAGGATTATTAGTGTTAGTGGACATCGAAATTTATTTCGATAATAATTGATGTCTGGAAGTTATACTGACCAATCGAGTAATTAATCGGATAAATGAGCAATTAGTTGCTATTAATTCAGATGCTTATAACTATTTGTTCACATGTGTGTACTATTAATTCACATTCATGTACTATTAGGGGAGGTGGTGCAAGATTGATAATACTTGCATGACTAAATTAAAAATGGAGGTATAGATGGAGGTACTATACTGTAATTCGTATTTTCACATGTATAGAACTATTTATTCACATGATGTACTATTAGGGGAGATGGTACAAGTTTGATAATACTTGCAGGACAAAATTAAAAATGAAGGAAAAGATGAAGGTATTATACTGTAATATTTCGAGCCCCAAAACGTGCAATTATCGAAACTATATTTTCCTATAAATAGAAACTCATTCTTCCTTCATTCTCCCCAATTCACTAAGTCTCACAAGAGCAATTATAGAGAGAGAATATATAGAGAGAAAGAAGAAGAGAAGTCTGCAACCTCACTATTCCAGTATTCAGTCTTCTTTTGAGGTAAGGGATATTATTTTGTTCAGTATTCATAGGAATAATATTTTCTTCCATACTCTGTAGTATGTGAGTAATATTATTTCGTCTCGTATTCTTGATTATACCCTCATCTTGTTAAAGTATTGCTTCTACACTTCGTGACATTAGTAGAATATCCTTGAAATTTGCGTTTCATCTAGTATCGTTTCACAAGGATATTTTCTGCACATTCGTGTTAAATATTAAGCTTTTCATGCCGGAGAACTGTCCATGAGTACTATTCATTTATACAGTACTATTCACAAAAGTACTATTCATGGGTACTATTCATAAAGTACTATTTATAAAGTACTATTCACGAGTACTATTCATAAAGTACTATTCACGGGGTACTATTCTCAAAATACTATTCATGGGGTACTAGTCACCCGGGTACTATTACTCCGGGTGAATATTACTCGAGTGAATAGTACCCCATGAATAGTACTTCGGGAATAGTAACCCCGTGAATAGTACTCCGGCATGAAAAAGTTAAAACTTATCAATAATGCTCAGAATAATATTTTCACGAAAAGATATTGGATGAAGCGCACATATCAAGGATATTCTACTAATTTCATGGAGTATAGAAGTCAAAATTTTAACAAAATGAGTATAGAATTCGAAATCTGAAACGAAATAATATTACTTACATACTACAGAGTATGGAAAAAAATATTATTTCAAGCGAATATTGAACAAAATTAACATCCCTTACCTTGAAAAGAAGAGTATTCCAACTGGTACAGCGGGGATATTCTTGAAGAAAACTTTCGGTGTTTTCTATGCTCAAAGCTTTCTAAAACTCTAAAAAAATACGCTCAATATTATTGAAGAAGAATTCTCTGAGTCTGGTGTGATTTTCAATTCTAACTTAAGCGCCTATTTATAAGAAAATGCTAGAACGCCATAGGAGACTAAAATAATATTATTATTTTATTTTATCAATCTTTACATCCACCCACCAAATGAGCAGCCAACTTGGAACAAAAATTTCAGCCCACAAGTTTGAAAAACAAAAGTGGGTCCCACCCGATTTTAATAAAAAATATTTTATTTTCTGAAACTTTAGTAATTCATAATAAATAGCCCTTTTATTAGAAAAATACGAATTTTATATCCATTCCACACAAAATCAAATTCTCTACAACTTTGCAGAAGAAAGTTTTTCTAACTTTCAAACAAAAAATATCTGAAATTCACAAACGGGCGATTTTTAACACCTCTTAAAATTCATAACAAATCATACGTTAATTTTTAACGGTTCAAAATTTGTGGACATATACTACAAATATATGTATAACATATCTAAAATCACAACGATCCAACTATTCGGATCAAAATTATAACTCACGCATGATGTAGCTTTAAGAACACCGATTTGATTTTTAATACCTCCCTTCCGATAAAAATACTGATAAAACACCTCAACATTAATTTCTTCAATTATAATCACATAAAATAAATATTTTCATATCTATCATTTATGTTCACATAAAATAAATATTTCCTTATCATATAAATCAATAATTAATTATTCACAAATAATATTACAGAATCATAATAATGACAACCAAGCCATTTTCAGGAAAGAGGGGGCTTTTCGATAAGGATTTCTCCTTACTGGCGCGCAATTAGGTGACCAAACCTCTCCTTGACAGAATTTTCTAGGCATTGCCAATAATGCTATCTAATAATATTATTCAAATAATATGAATTATTGATTTGATAATGGGAAATACTGTGCAGTGATAATTATTGAAACAACAATAATATAAAATATCAACGCGGTAATTATTGAATCAATAAAATAAAATATTGAACAGTAATTACTATAACAATTATTGAGTAGTGTCTTCTTACGTAAGAATCAATAATTCAAAAATACTATGTAATATCGTGTGCTACTGTGCAACCACGTGTATTACTGTATTTGAACCACCAGGTATTCCAACAGTGTTAACGGTAACAACTACGCCGTTATTTATAAAAACTCAAACTTTTTCGTTTTTTTCATCCGACAATTATTTTGTTATAGGGCCCACAAATGATTGTGCCGTCGTACGAATATTCTTTGTTAAAACGAATATTCCCCGACCAATCGAATATTATATAACAACTTACGTACTTTACAAAATTTATAAATATTACCCACAACTATAACATTATATCAAATTCACTCCATAATATTCAAAAATGATATTTATAGAAAATTCATCTTTATTCAAAAAGTTGGGGTCTTACATGTGACATGTCAATTAACCCTTGTTTTGTGGCAGTATTTGAAAATGGCATCCGAAAATGTTGAGATAAGCAATGAAGCACATGAGACCGTTGAGTCACCAACGATCAATACTCAGGATAATGTGCAACAAGAAGACAATAATCCTCAGGTAAACAATAAAACCGATGAAATGGTGAACGATGGGATGTTCAGAGACTTTATGTAATTTTTGCAACATCGAGCGAGAGCAACTCCTGTTCAAAATGCAGGTGGAAACACTGGCAACTCTCGGACGGTCATCGCTAAACAGTTCAAGGAGCTGGGACCACCGGAGTTTTTTGGAGAGCCAAAACCACTTAAGGCGGAGACGTGGATAAAGGAGATCACCAAGATATTTAATGTCTTGGGATGCTCCGAGGAGCAAAAGGTTCCCTTTGCCACCTTCATGTTGTGAGCAAAGGCAGATTACTTGTGAGATCCCGAATTTTATGAAATAAAAGTATTAAATTTTTCTATTTAGTAAATAGTTAAATTGATAAAAGTTTAAAGTTAAGGGTGATATATATAAAATTTTCAAAATATGCAAGTGGTTATAAAATACTCATTGTTATCAAGTAATATTCGTTTGGTCGTGGAATATTCTTGTTGTCGGGGAATATTCGTACGAACGGCGCAGCCTTTTGTGGGCCCCACAACAAAAAGCGATTGGATGAAAAAAAATGACAAGTTTGAGTTTTTATAAATAATGACATAATTGTTACCGTTAACACTTTGTTGATTTCACGGTGGTTAAAATACGATGAATGGCGTGGTTGCATGAAGAGTACACCAGATTGCACAAGTATTTTTGAATTATTGATCCGTACATAAAAATGCAGTACTCAATAATTGTTACAGTAATTACTTTTAAATATTTTATTTTATTGATTCAATAATTGATGCGTTGATATTTTATATTATTGGTGTTTCAATAATTGTCATTGCACAGTATTTTCCATTATCAAATCAATAATTCATATTATTTGAATAATATTATTAGATAGAATTATTGGCAATGTCTAGAAAGTTCTGTCAATGAGAGGTTTGGTCACCTAATTGCGGCCAAAGAAGGAGAAATCCTTATCTGAAAAGCTCCTCTTTTCCGGAATGGCCTGGTTGTCATTATTGTGATTCTGTAATATTATTTATGAATAATTAATTATTGATTTATATGATAAGAAAATATTTATTTTATGTGGTTATAATTGAAGGAATTAATGTTGAGGTGTTTATCAGTATTTTTGTCAGAAGGGAGGTATTAAAAATCAAATCTGTGTTCTTAAAGCTCTATTGCGTGAGTTATAATTTTGATACGACCGTTGGATCATTGTGACTTTTAAATATGTTATACATATATAAGTTGAGTATATGTCCACAAATTTTTGAACCGTTAAAATTAACGTATGATGATTTGTTATGAATTTTAAGAGGTGTTGAAAATCATCCGTTTGTGGATTTCTTGATATTTTCTCATCTCGAATTTGGAAAACTTAAAGCTACAAAGTTGTAGAGAATTCGATTTCGTGTGGAATGGACATAAAATTCGTATTTTTCTGATAAAAAGGGCTATTTATTATGAATTACTAAAGTTTCGAAAATTAAAATAATTTTAATTAAAATTGGGTGGGACCCACTTTTGGTTGGTGTTGAATACATGTGTTGAATTGAGTTTCAATTGTGGGGGGCTGTTGATTTTCAAATCTAGCATGCATAGAAAAATAAATATATTATTTTATTAATTTAGTCTCCTTTGGCGTTCTAGCATTTTCCTATAAATAGGTGCTTAGGTTAGAATTGAAAATAACACCAGAAACATAAGTTTTCTCTCTCTATATTATCGAGCGTATTTTTATGAGTATTTAAATACTTTAAAAGTTGCTATTCAGTACAAGTTTCTTTTGGTTTTACATCCGATATTCCGATCTGAACTACTGTTATTTTGAGGTAAGGGATGTTATTTTCTTCACAAATACAGCACTATTCACCGAAAAATGAAATTTTCTCTTTTTCGTCCCAGATATCTTTTATGGTTACTATCTTTGATTGTATCCATGTTTTGATCTTTATTTTTGAATTCTACTTCACACTTGGTTATTATGGAGTATTATTGAATTTGGATAAACCGAAATACGAATCCCTAATATTTTTCCTTCTGTCTCACTGGATTCGTTCTCTAAAATGTTTTTGTAACGCCCCCAAAATAGGTCCATTCCATCCAACCCATTTTGAGTCGTCAAATACATGGTACAGAAAATAACTACAACTTTATTACAACAATTATCGTGCAAAATACAACAACACATATACTGTGAGTTTGGATACAAATATATATCAACTGTGACTCATGTCCCAACCGTGGACAGCACCTTATAATGACACCTTACATAAAGGTATAGTCGAAAACTGTTTAAGAAATTAGAATCTTTGGGAAGTGCTCAAGTAAACCTTCGTACATGGGAGGCCATGCGTCTAGGTTATTATAAATATCATATGGCCACAGAATTATCCTTGGTTGACCCAATAGACCCCAAAGAAAAATGAGAAGATTACTATCATATTCTTCTCAATAGTGAGTTTTCTCTTGACATATCATTATCTCTACTGTCTCTAATTGAGAGTTAAATTTCAAATAGACTCCAAGATCATATAGATAGTGCTGATAGATATACTCAGCAAGTGGATGAGCACAACCCTGTCTTATGATGACACGAGGTTGTATGTCATTAGACATCTTGTATGATAGTGGCAAAACACCCTTCCAAGTTAAATTCACCTCACCCTCAACATCTATAGACCACCGTTCTATTCCCTTGTTATTCCCCCACTCGACCCAGCTACACTTTTATTACCTGAAAGGAATTGTGAAGCAAAAGGGTGAGCACAACTAGCTCAGTAAAGAAAATATCATGACTAAAGATAATTAAATTATCAATAGCCTTCATCAATAATAAATCGTAGATTTAGAACATATGGTAGATGATAAAACTTTTCAACCATAGTTGCAATGAACGAAGCAATCCATTAGAAGAGTCAAATAGACTATAAAGTCTATTATCTTCTCATGTTAAAAGTCCACCAACAATGTTTTATCCTCGTGACACCAATCAACAATTCCTCATCACAATCACATGTATAACTCATAATCGTAATTGTAGTTCTAAATTCCTTTTCTCATCCAGACAAAGATAATTTTCATCACACGAAATATCAAAGATTATGGTTATACCAAATCACGCTTTTATGTTCATAATCCTACTAATAAATTCATCTTTGCACTACTGCCAAAGATATTCATCAACAAGTCATCTTTGCACTACTGTGCCAAAGATATTCATCAACAGTTCATCTTTGCACTCACAGGCCAAAGATATTCAACAACAGTCATCATCTTTGCACTACTGGACCAAATATATTAATATCTCAAAGAAATATATAATCATTTCGAATTTATATAAAACAATAATTATAATCATGTTGATCAATTCACCTTTGCACTTAAGCTAAAGATATTCAATTATAAATTCAATGGTCATGATCATACCAGTCACAATTCAACTTTTCACTACTGGCCAAAGAGAACCCTAGTCATGATCATACCAATAATCTACCCATCTTTACACTCCAAAGTGAGAGAATTTCAACATCGTGGTTATAAAAATGTTATATATGATAATAAAATCAATATAATCAATATATAGTTTTAATCTCCAGAGTAATATTCATAAATCAACTATAATTTGGTTAGAAAAAGAAACCAATTTTGTCATGAATAGTAACTCATGAATAGTAACTTCGTGAATAGTAACTCATGAATAGTAACTCGTGAATAGTATCTCATGAGTAGTAAACCCGACTCAAAAAGGTAGAAATTCTACAATAAAATCCATACCAATATTTCTAGATAATGATATTGAAAGAATAATATTTTTTTAAGCTTATAAACAATTTATTTTAATTGTTTACACTTTACTAAATAATGCATTTAATCATTCTAAAATGCCAAACTCATAAGATTTCATCACCAATAACCAAAATCCTCATCAAAAATCTGCATATACCTCATGTAGGATTCTCAAGCCATAAAATCCTATTTTCTAATTTTCTTACTTCACATAACATATTTAATTCATTTACTCATAACTAGTCCATTTTCATGAAAATAACAAATCAGTTCCAAAAATATTTCTTTTCGGAATTTAGCGAATATAGTCCTATATTGAACATATATTTTTCTCAGAATTTTTAAAAGTAATTTACTATTTTTCATATAGCCAAAACCACTGAATATTTAAACATTTATCATAAATTGTACTTTTATCCAAAAATTTTGAAATTTACACGATATACTGATATTATATAGATGTACTCCCAATAAAAATTTCATCAATTTTGAAATTAATCACAAGGAGTTATAAGGGTTTTCTTTTAAAATAGTCTTTCCTCATAAAATTCATAACTCTTAATCTATACATCCAAAAATCACCATTTTTGGACACAATCAACAAAACTCATCAAATTATCATTTCAATTTTTTTTAGAATTTTTGAAGGTTCAGAAGAATTTCGAAATAATAACCCTTAAAATCCTTATTATCCCTTACTTCAAAAGAAAGATTATTTCACCGAATGGAATAATGAATCGAACTTGCACTTGTATATAGCAATACTCAAAGTATACTCAAAATACTCACAAGAATACGCCGATAATATAGAGAGAAAAAACTTGAGCTACGGTGTGATTTTCAATTATAACCTAAGCACCCTATTTATAGAAAATTACTTAGAACACCAAAGCGTAAAATTTATTAAAATATTAATATATATATATATATATATATATATATATATATATATATATAATCTTCACGCACACCTAGCATCAATCAATTTCAAAGAATAAGCATGTGTTAAAATGCCCACACATTAAAAAAACGTTTTTCTCAATTAATTAATTTAAAACTCAAAAAAATAATAATTAATTAATCCGTAACTTCAATAATTCACAATAAATATCCTTTTTGTCAGAAAATTCGAATCTCACGAGTTTTTATAGGAAATTCAATTCTCTACAACTTTACGGAAGAAATTTTTTCCAAATTCCAAATGAAAATGACCAAAATTCACAAAGCAGACGATTTTACAAAGCTATAATCAAATTTCAATAAGAAATAGGGTCCAATTTAAACATGTTTAACATGTTTTAAACATTTTTGGTAACAAAAATACTTCTCCTCATATACTCATATATCCCACATTCAATTGTAAAAATATCACCATTATTATATTATTAAAAATATAATAATATATTTAAATGAATTATTTTATCGAAAAAAGATAAAATATTAATTTTCAATAATTTTCACATTAAAATTTTCTCCATCTATATCCACATAAAATGAATATTTTCCTCATCATAAAAATCAATAATTAATTATTCACAAATAATATTATATAATCACAATATTGATAATCGTGCGCCCTCGGGAAAGAGGGCTTTCCAATAAGAATTTTTCTTCTTCATGCCGCAATTAGGTGACCAAACCTCTCCTTAGATGTAACTTTCTAGACATTGCCATAATGTTATCCAATAATATTATTCAGATAATATGAATTATTGCTCTGATAATGGAAAATACTTGTGTAATGACAATTTATTGAAGCAACAAGAATATAAAATATCAATCGCAAAGAATTATTGAATCAATAAAATAAAATATTGAGCGATAATTATTTGTAACAATTATTGAGTAGTGTCTTCTTACGTAAAAATCAATAATTGGTGCAATACCGCAGTGTCTTCTTGTGTTTTAACCACCGAGTATTTTAACAAGATAATCTGTAATAACTACGGCCGCCATTTATAAACAACTTATATTTGTCGTTTTTTTCATCCAATCGCTTTCTGTTATGGGGCCCACAAAAGATTGCGCCGTCGTACGAATATTCCCCGACAGCAAGAATATTCCACGACCAAACGAATATTCCCCGACAACAATGAATATTTTATAGTCACTTGCGTATTTGTAAAATTTGCATAATGCACCCATAACTTTAAACTTTTATCAATTTAACCATTTACTGAATAATAATTATAAGAAAAAATTGAATAATTTTATTTCACAAAATTTGGGGTCTTACAGTTTTTCATCATCCTCAGTCCTTAATGGTGATACTTGATTAATATCTTTAGCCTGTAGTGCAAAGATGAATGATTACCTGATGAATATCTTTGGCCCGTAATGCAAAGATGAGCAGTGTTCGAGATGAACACTGACCAATCGGTGATACAAATGAATATCTTTGGCCCATAGTGTAAAGATGAATATTTGATGCAAGATGTATATTGATTGATGTTACAGGGATAAAATATTGATGATGGACTTTTAAATTCATAGATGATAGTAGATTTCATTCTCTACTTAAATCTTCTAATGAATTGTTGTTTCCGCTGCAGTTGTTGATCTAAAACTTGTTGTCGATTATATTCTATCAGATTTTTCCCTGTTGAAGACTAAGAATAATTTGTTGTATATTATCTTAGTCATAATATTCTTTACTGGGCTAGTTGAGCTCACCCTTTTCCTTTTTGTTCCATTTTTTTTCTCAGGAAGCGAGAACATAGCAGGAACCAGTCGGGGTATTGAGTGATGGTCCTAGACAGTTGTTTTAGCAATCCTAACTATTTTTGTAAAATAGTGCATCAATAATTGTAATGAGGACTTTATTTGGGTGTGGATAATGTCTAGAAGACAATATTTATATTTAAAATCACAGTATGTGTTGTCGTATTTTGCACGACAATTGTAATAATAAAGTTATAGTTGTTTTCTGTACCATGTAATTGGCGACTCAGAATGGGTGATGTATACCTATTTTGGGGGAGTCACAGAAAGCCTCCTCTTTCTTGGGAACGCCCTGGTTGTCATTATTGTGATTCTTTAATATTATTTATGAATAATTAATTATTAATTTATATAATAAGAAAATATTTATTTTATGTGGTTATAATTGAAGGAATTAATGTTGAGGTGTTTTATCAGTATTTTTGTCGGAAGGGAGGTATTAAAAATCAAATCGGTGTTCTTAAAGCTCTATTGTGTGAGTTATAAGTTTTATCCGACCATTGGATCGTTGTGATTTTTGAATATGTTATACATATATAAGTTGAGTATATATCCACAAATTTTGAACCGTTAAAAATTAACGTATGATTTGTTATAAATTTTAAGAGGTGTTGAAAATCATCCGTTTGTGAATTTCGGATATTTCCTGTCTGGAATTTGGAAAAACTTAAAGCTACAAAGTTGTAGAGAATTCGATTTCGTGTGGAATGGACATAAAATTCGTATTTTTCTGTTAAAAGGGCTATTTATTATGAATAACTGAAGTTTCAGAAAATAAAATAATTTTTATTAAAATTTGGTGGGATCCACTTTTGGTTGGTGTTGAATACATGTGCTGAATTGAGTTTCAATTGTGGGGGGCTGCTGATTTTCAAATCTAGCATGCGTAGAAAAATAAATATATTATTTTATTAATTTAGTCTCCATTGGCGTTCTAGCATTTTCCTATAAATAGGTGCTTAGGTTAGAATTGAAAATCACACCATAAACATAAGTTTTCTCTCTCTATATTATCGAGCGTATTTTTGTGAGTATTTAGATACTTTGAGAGTTGCTATTCAGTACAAGTTTCCTTTAGTTTTACATCCGATATTCCGATCTGAACTACTGTTATTTTGAGGTAAGGGATGTTATTTTCTTCGTAAATGATTTTATTTTCTTCAATATCATTATGCCGAAATATTGATATGAATTTTATCGTGAAATTTCTACCTTTTTGTGTCGGGGTTACTATTCACGTATACGACACTATTCACGTATACGGCACTATTCACGAATACAGCACTATTCACCAAAAAATGAAATTTTTTCTTTTTCGTCCTAGATCTCTATTATGGTTACTATCTTTGATTGTATCCATGTTTTGATCTTCATTCTTGAATTTTACTCCATTATTGTTTATTATGGAATATTATTTTCATTCAAAGGAATGTTAGTTTTGTTCAATATTCGCTTGAAATAATATTTTCTTCCATACTCTGTAGTACGTAAGTAATATTATTTCGTTTCAGATTTCGAGTTCTATACTCGTTTTGTTAAAATTTTGGCTAATATACTCCATGAAATTAGTAGAATATCCTTGATATTTGCGCTTCATCCAGTATCTTTTCATGGAAATATTATTCTGAGCAATTTTGATAAGTTTTAACTTTTCATGCCGGAGTACTATTCACAGGGTAACTATTCATGAAGTACTATTCACGGGGTACTATTCACTCGAGTACTATTCACCTGGGGTTTCATGATAAAAATTGATTCGTTTTCGGTCCAAATCATTTTTGGTACAATATTATTCTTGAATTTTACTCCACAAAGCAGTATCATGTTGACAATTTGAACGTTATAGAATTCTTGATAAATTAAATTATAAATCTTTAAAATTTATCCTTGAACTTGTTTTATTGAATTATTATGTCATTGTCATCATCCTCATGGTTATATTGTTATGAAAGTCATCTTTGGCCCGTGGTGCATAGATGGACTTGGTATGATTATTATGAGGATTATTCGGTATAATCATGGCCCGTAATGTTACAAATGATGTGATAAAAGTCCTCATTGGCCCGTAGTGCATTGATGGACAGTTTTTGGTATGATTATGGTCATGGATTCTCTTCGGCCAAGGGTGCAAAGATGAATTGTTTTATGGCATGATTATGACCGTTGATGAAAACATGATTATCTTTGGCCCGTAGTGCAAGGATAATTCGTGGTCGTGATACTAAAGAATATCCTTGGCCATAGTGCAGGGGTGATTTGATGATGTGGATTATTTATTAAGCTGAGTCTCAGCGATAAAAATGATGAAAAACCTTTTAAATCATAGAAGCTAGTAGATTTTATTCTCTACTTGACTCTTCTAATGGATTGTTTGTTCCGCTGCAGTTAAACTCGATGTTTGTTATATTTTATCAGTTTAACACTGTTGAAGGCTAACGATAAATTATTCTGCATTATCTTAGTCATAATATTTGTTACTGGGCTAGTTGAGCTCACCCTTTTGCTTTCATTGTTCTCTTCAGAAAATGAGAACGTAGCTGGGACTAGCAGAGAGAACATGGGTATAAAGTGGTGATACGAATTAGTCACAAGCCTAATCAAATTATGAAACGGTGTGGCATAATAATCGTATTGAGAACTTAAAATGTGTGTGACATGTTTTATACCTCACTTGATATTTAATTTTGGTGAACTATAATAGGGTGAGGCGAATCAGAATTAGGAAACGTCAAAGGTGCATTCCATTTTAATGAGGAGAACAGAAATCTTCTCGTGTTCCTTCCGGGACTTGATATATTTGTTGTTGTACTTTTAATGGCATTGTAATAATTTAAATATGAATATTGTCGTATTATATACGTAACAATATTTGTATTAAAACTCACAGTATATATGAGAATTTTTGAGTTTGAATACTTTCTAGAAGATAATATTTGTATTAAAACTCACAGCTTATGTTGTATATTTAAGTTTGTATTTGAATTTTGTACCATGTATCTGGCGACTCAAGATGGGTGATGTATACCTATTTTGGGGGCGTCACATTACTGGTGGGAATCTGTAAAGCGTACTCAACCTACCGTACTGAAGATGTCTTGGGAGAAGTTTCAAGAACTGTTCAACGACAAGTACTTTCTCGAAAGTATTCATCACATGAAGGAGGTAGAGCTTATTAAGCTGGAGCAAAAAAAATATGACCGTGTCACAGTACGAAGCTATGTTTGTCGAGTTGTCCCGGTTTGCGTCCCACTTGGTTGATAATGAGGAGAGAATAACGCTGATGTTTCTAAGAGGTTTGAAACCCGAGATACATCAATACCTTATCTCTCGCAAACTGTGTTTATATTCAGATGTTGTAAAAAGGGCTCAATTATTGGAGTGCGATAATGAGTCAACCCAGTGGTAGCAGTCATCGAAGCGGTGACAACAAACTTGGAGGGAATCAACATGCCAGAATTGGTAACCACTTTGGTGATAATCATAGCCAAGATATTAAGAGTGGACATTTCAAGAAGAAGAGATTCAACAATGATGGAAAGACGTCAGCACCAGCACCCGTTGTTAAGGAAGGAGAACGACCGTCGGTCGTATGTTACAAATGCGGAGGGGAGGGACATATCAGTCCAAACTGCGTGATGCAGTCCAAAATATGTTACAATTGTGGAAAAGAAGTTCACCTAGCCAGATTTTGTCATGCACCAAAGTCAAGTCCAGTTGGTATGGAGGCATCAAAGGGTGTCTCAGACAAGACAAAACCGGTAGTTCAAGGGAGAGCGTTTGTCGTAACTTCCTAAAAAGTGAGGAATCCGAACGAGGTGATCACGGGTAAGCTAATCATAAACTCTAGCGAAGTTTATACTTTATTTGATATCGGTTCTACCCATTCTTTTATTTCTCCTACTTACGCTCAACGTTTAAATTTAACTCTAGAGAAATTAGACTTTGATTTATCTGTTAAAACTCCGTTAGGAGAAACCTTCATCACATCCACTGTTTATAAGTCTTGTTTGATTTAAATCGGTAACCGCACGTTACCTGTTGATCTTATCTCTTTGAAAATACTTGCATTTGATGTGACTTTAGGGATTGATTGGTTAACTACTCATCATGCTAAAATTGATTATTTTTGTAAGATTGTTAGCTTTCATATTCCTAACCAACCTATTATACAAATTCAAGCAACTAAACCACTAAAGTCAATCACTGTCATATCAAGTCATAAAGCTATTCGTTTATTAAAAAACGGATGTCAAGCTTTCTTAGCCCATGTCACAAATTTAAATAAAAATATGTCAGATTTGAATGATATTTCTATTGTTAATAAATTTCCTGACGTATTCCCTGAAGAACTTCCTGGCCAACCCCCAGAGCGTGAAATTGAATTTTGTATCGACCTTGAATCTGGTACAAAACCCATTTCCAAAGCCCCATATCCAATGGCTCCTATTGAACTTCAGGAGTTAAAAACCCAACTACAAAAATTGTTAGAAATCGATTTCATTCGTCCTAGTACGTCTCCTTGGGGTGCTCCTGTTCTATTCATGAAGAAGAAAGATGAAAGTATGCAACTTTGTATTGATTATCGGGAGTTGAATCATGTCACCATCAAAAATAGGTAACCGTTACCTTGTATTGATGATCTGTTTGACCAGATGCAAGGCGCCAAATTCTTTTCAAAGATCGATCTTTGTTCTGGATATCATCAGTTGAAGATTAAAACTAATGACATTCCAAAGACTGCTTTCAGAAATCGGTACGGGCATTATAAATTCTTAGTCATGTCTTTTGGATTGACTAATGCTCCTGCTGCATCCATGGATATGATGAACCGAGTATTCAAGGAATATTTGGATCACTTTGTGGTCGTCTTTATTGATGACATCCTCATATACTCCAAAACCCGTGAAGATCATGAGCAACACTTGAGGCTGATACTCCAAAAGCTTCGTGAAAACAAGCTATATGCCAAGTTGAAGAAATCACGAGTTACGGCGAGGAAGTTGCATTCCTTGGGCACGTGATATTAAATCATGGAATATCTGTTGACCCGACAAAGATTGAAGCAATTCAAATCTGGGAGCAACCTAAGTCAGTGACCGAAGTACGTAGCTTTCTCGGCTTAGCTGGTTATTATCGAAGATTCGTAGAAGGGTTTTCACGAATCGCTACTCCATTAACTCAGCTGACTCGAAAAGATACAAAATTTGGTTGAAGCGAGGAATGTGAGAAGAGTTTTCAAGAACTCAAAAGGAGACTCATTTTAGCACCTGTTCTGACAATACCATCTGGTTCAGAGGGATTTGTCATATACAGCGATGCTTCAGGCAAAGGTTTAGGATGTGTTCTCATGTAACATGGGAAAGTCATAGCCTATGCCTCTCGATAACTCAAAGAATATGAGAGGAATTATCCTACTCATGATCTAGAGTTGGCATTTTGTCATTTTTAAGCTTAAGATTTGGAGGAATTACACCTAGGAGAGAAGGTGGAGATATATCTGAGATCATAAAAGCCTCAAATATTTCTTCACTCAAAAGGAACTCAACATGCGCAGCAACGACGATGGCTTGGTCATTGAAAGATTACGATCATATCATTCAATACCATCACCGAAAAGCGAACGTAGTGGTGGCGCATTGAGTAGAAGATCATATCGCGGGTACAAGTGCGATATTGTCAACGCAAAGGCCCATTTTGTATGACTTACAAAGGATGGAGATGGAGTTAAAGACTCCAGGGACCCATGTGATGATGGCGATTATACGAATAGAACCGACTTTAATCGATAAAGTTAAAGTTGTTCAAGCTACAGACTTGGAGCTGATGCGTATGAGGAAGAAAGTACAAGAAGGTGTTATTCCGGAAGCAAGAATCGATGAATAAGGAATACTTCGAGTCAACTCCAGACTTTATGTTCCTAACGATTCTGACTTGAAGTATAAAATCATGATGGAGGCGAACAACACACCGTTTGCAATCCATCCTGGGAGTACCAAAATGTATCGTGATCACCGACATACATTTTGGTGGAGCAATATGAAGAGAGAGATAGCGGGGTTTATCTCAAGGTGTCTAACTTGTCAACGAGTCAAGGCGGAGCATCAAGTGCCAAAAGGTCCATTGCAACCACTTGAAATTCCAGAATGGAAGTGGGAGCACATTACCATGGATTTAGATTCTTCGGTCTTCCTAAGGTTTCTCAAGGCATAGATGCAATTTGGGTCATTGTTGATAGATTGACCAAGTCTGCTTTCTTCTTCGATCGAGAAACTTATACACTTGAACGTCTTTCTAGTATATACATAAACAAGATTGTAAGATTGCATGGTATGCCAGTATCCATAGTTTCTAATCGAGACCCAAGATTCAATTCAAGATTTTGGGTTAGTTTGCAAAAAGCTATGGGCACGGATTTACGATTTAGTTCGGCATATTATCCTCAAACGGACGGGCAGTCAGAGAGGACTATTCAAACTCTTGAAGATTTATTAAGACTCTATGTCCTTGTCTTCAAATGAAGTCGGGACAAGTTCTTACCATTGGTGGAGTTTTCCTACAACAACAGTTATCAAGCAAGTATTGGCATCGCTCCATTTGAAGCATTATATAGAAGAAAGTGTCGTTCTTAAGTATGCTGGGATGATGTGGGTGAAGCAACGTTGTTGGGACCGGAGTTGGTACGTATGACTACGGAAAAGATTCAAACGATCCGACAACGTATAAAAACCTCACAAAATTGACAAAAGAGTTATGTTGATCTTCATCGAAAGGATGTGGAATTCAATATTGAAGATCATGTGTTATTATGTGTTGCTCCATGGAAAGGAGTTATGAGATTTGGAAAGAGAGGAAAGCTCAATCCTCGATTCATTGGCCCATTTTTAATCCTCGATCGAGTAGGAACTGTGGCCTGTAGACTCGCCTTACCGCCAAGTATGTCTCGTGTTCATAACATTTTTCACATATATGTTACGTAAATATGTGAAAGACCCAAACCACATTATTGAATTAGAACCGGGCGAAATAGCGGAATATTTAACGTATGACGAGGTATCTGTTAAAATATTGGATAAGAAGGATCATATTCTACGCTCTAAAGTTATACCTCAAGTCAAAGTTTTGTTAAGAAACCACGATGTTGAGGAAATGACCTGGGAGTTAGAATCTGAAATGAAATCAAGGTATCCTCACCTCTTCGACATACCAGGTACGCACCCTAATTTTGAGGACGAAATTTCATAAGTAGGGGAGGATGTAAGACCCCAATTTTTATGAATATAGATTAATTTCTTTCGAAATATATTTTTGAATATTATGGTGTGGATATGATATAATGTTATAGTTGTGGGTAATATTTACAAATTTTGCAAAGTAAGCAAGTGGTTATATAATATTCGATTGGTCGGGGAATCTTCATTTTAACAGGGAATATTCTTACGATGGCACATGTAAGACCCCGGATTTTATGAAATAAAAGTATTCAATTTTTCTTATAATTATTATTCAATAAATGGTTAAATTGATAAAAGTTTAAAGTTAAGGGTGATATATATAAAATTTTCAAAATCACGAATTGGTTATAAAATACTCATTTACATGGGGAATATTCATTTGGTCGTGGAATATTCTTGTTGTCGGAGAATATTAGTATATGTGCCATAGCGATCATTTGTGGGCTTCATAATGAAATAAGCGCCGGATGAAGAAAATGACAAAGTATGAGTTTTTATAAATAACGACATAATTATTCTGCTTAACACTTTGTTGGAATACACAGTGGTTAAAATACGATGTCTGGCGTGGTTAAAGATGGCACACCAGTATTACACAAAGATTTTTGAATTATTGATTCTTATGTAAGAATGCACTACTTAATAATTATTACAGTAATTAATTTTCAATATTCTATTTTATTGATTCAATAATTGTTGCGTTGATATTTTATATTATTGTTGTTTTAATAATTATCACTACACATTATTTCCCATTATCATATCAATAATTCATATTATTTGAATAATATTATTAGATAGCATTATTGGCAATGTCTAGAAAGTTCTGTCTATGGAGAGGTTTGGTCACCTAATTATTTACCAAAGATGAGGAGAAATCCTTATCGGAAAGCCCCTCTTTCCTGGGAACTACTTTGGTTGTCATAATTGTGATTACGTAATATTATTTGTTAATAATTAATTATTAATTTATATGATAAGAAAATATTTATTTGATGCGGATATAAATGATGAATTTATTTATTTTATGTGGTTATAATTGAAGGAATTAATGTTGAGGTGTTTTATCGATATTTTTTGTCGGAATGGAGGTATTAAAAAACAAATCGGTGTTCTTGCGATATATTAAGTGAGTTATAATTTTAATCCGACCGTTGGATCGTTGTGATTTTTGTATATGTTATACATATATAAGTTGAGTATATGTCCACAAATTTTGAACCGTTAAAAATGAACGTATGATTTGTTATGAATTTTAAGAGGTGACTGGTTCAAAAATTATTAAAGTTTCGGAATTTATCATTTTGGTGGAAAATTCTAGAATACGTGGGCCCCACCTATGGTTTCTGAAGAAATGTGCTGAAATTCTAATTCAAATGTGGTGGATGGCAATAGTAGCAGGTAAAACCATCAGGTAGCAGGTCAAGTCTGCTTCGGCGTGCTAATATTTTCCTATAAATAGAAGACTAAGTTAGAATTGAAAATCACACCAGAAACATAAGTTTTCTCTCTTTCTCTCTCTATATTATCGAGCGTATTTTTGTGAGTATTTAGATACTTTGAGAGTTGATATTCAGTGCAAGGTTCCTTCGGCTTTACATTCCGGTCAGAAATACTGCTCTTTTGAGGTAAGGGATTTTTAAGGGTTGTTATGTTTTTCATGTTTTGTAATTTTTTCGACCTTCAAAAATTCTGGAAAAATTTGAAATGATAATTTAATGACTTTTCTAGATTGTGTCCAAAAATGGCGATTTTTGGATGTATAGATTATGAGTTATGAATTTTATGGGAAAAGACTATTTTAAAAGTAAACCCTTATAACTCCTTGTGGTTAACTTCAAAATTGGTGAAATTTTTATTGGGAGTACATGTATATAATAAAAGTATACTCTGTAAATTTTGGAATTTTTGGACAAAAGTATAATTTATGATAAATGTCTAAATATTCAGCAGTTTTAGCCATGTGAAAAATAGTAAATGAATTTTAAAAATTCCGAGAAAAATATATGTTTAATATGAGACTATAATCTGCTAAATCCCAGAAAAGAAATATTTTTGGAACTAATTTGGTATTTTTCATGAAAATGGACTAGTTATGAGTAAATGAATTAAATATGTTATGTGAAGTAACAAAATTAGAAAATAAGATTTTATGGCTTGGGAATCCTATATATGGTATATACGATTTACATTGAGGTTGTTGGTTATTGGTGATGAAATCTTATGAGTTTGGCATTTTAGGATGATTAAATGCATTAATTAGTAAAGTGTAAACAATTAAACTAAATTGTTTATAAGTTTAAGAAATGATTAAGATATTGTGGTAATATTAATGATATTAGATTATGAGATTATTAAGTGATTTATAACATTTGGATTAAGGTATTATGAAATCATTGATTTATGAATCTTACTTTTGAAATTAAATGCAGTTGTTGATCATATTGTTTTTATTATCATATATAACATTTTTATAATCTCGATAATAAAATTTCTCTTTGACTTAAGTGTAAAGATGGGTAGATTATTGGTATGATCGTGACTATGGGTTCTCTTTGGCCAGTAGTGCAAAGTTGAATCGTTGACTGGTATGATCATGACCATTGAATTTACAATTGAATATTTTTAGCTTAAGTGCAAAGGTGAATTGATCAACATGATTATAATTATGGTTTATATAAATTAAAAATGATTATGTATTTCTTTGAGATATATGAATATCTTTGGCACAGTAGTGCAAAGATGACTGTTGATGAATATCTTTGGCCGTAGTAGCAAAGATGACTGTTGTTGAATATCTTTGGCATGTAAAAAAGATGAATGTTAATGAATATCTTTGGCCGTAGTGCAAAGATGAATTTATTAGTATGATTATGAATAGGAACTATGATTTGGTATAACCATGATCTTTGATGTTTCGGTAAAGACAGTGATGAAAATTATCTTAAATCTCCGGATGAGAAGAGTAATTAGAATCACAATTATGATTATGAGTTATTCATATGATTGTGGAAAGGAACTATTGATTGATGTTACAGGAATAAAACATTGTTGGTGGACTTTTAATGTGGAGAAGATAATAGACTTTATGGTCTATTTGACTCTTCTAATGGATTGCTCATTCCGCTGCAACTATGGTTGAAAAGTTTTATCATCTACCATATGTTCTAAATCTCTGATTTGTTACTGATGAAGGCTATTGATAATTTAATTATCTTTAGTCATGATAATCTTTACTGAGCTAGTTGTGCTCACCCTTTTGCTTCACAATTCCTTTCAGGTAATAAGAGTGTAGCTGGGTCGAGCGGGGATAACACGAGAATAGTGTGATGGTCCGGGACTGTCAAAGTTTCGCAACACATTATAAAATAGCATGACATACAATATATAATTGTATTGAGGACCTAAGATGTGTGTGTCATATCTTATACGTCACTTAATAATTGATTTTGGTGAACATCAATAGGGTGAGGCGAACCCAACGTTGGAAGGGTGTTTTGTCACTGTCATAAAAGATGTCTAATGACATACAACCTCGTGTTATCATAAGACAGGGTTGTGCATATCCACTTGCTGAGTATATCTACGAGCACTACCTATATGATCTTGGAGTTTGGTTGAAACATAATGTTCAATTGCAGACGGTGGAGATAGTTATATGTCAAGAGAAGACTCACCATTGGAAGGAGCATGATAGTAATCTTCTCATTTTTCTTTGGGGTTTATTGGATCAACCAAGGATAATTCTCTGGACATATGATATCTATCATAACTTAGATTCATGGCCTCCTATGTACGAAGGTTTCCTTGAGCACTTCCCAAAGATTTTAATTTCTAAAATAGTTTTTGACTGTACCTTTATGTAATGTATCAATGTGAGGTGTTGTCCATAGTTGGGACATGAGTCACAATTGGTATTAAAACTCACAGCATATGTGTTGTTGTAGTAATAAAGTTGTAGTTGTTTTCTGTACCATGTATTTGGCGACTCAGAATAGGTTGGATGGATTGGACCTATTTTGGGGGCGTCACAGCACAATCATTGGTGGACCCCACAATAGAAGTATTGTCGTAGTTAGAAAATGACAGAATTATCTTTTATAAAAATAACGGCGAAAGTTTTACCGTTAAAATGTTGAACTACCAGATAGAAAAAGTACAGTAATACACGTGGTTGCATAGTAACACACGGTATTGATTATTGATGCTTACGTGAGAAGTCACTCAGTTATACTCAATTATTACTCACAATAATTAACGCATCATATCTCTCATATTATTGATTCAATTATTGTCACACGATTATCATCTGCATAATATTTTATATTATTAAATCAATAATTGAGACGACAAAGTTATTCATATTATTATTTGCAACATTGACAATGTCTGAAGTTACATCAATGAGAGGTTTGGTCACCTAATTAACGCTAATAAGGAGAAATCCTTATCGTAAAGCCCCCTCTTTCCTGGGAACGACCTGGTTGTTAAATATTGTGAGTTATAATATTAATGATGAATAAGTTTGTGTTGATTAAAGATGAAATTGATAGTTCCATTGTGTTGGGATTATTAGTGTTAGTGGAAATCGATATTTATTTCGATAATAATGGATGTCTGGAAGTTATACTGACCAAACGGATAATTAATCGGATAAATGAGCAATTAATTGCTATTAATTCATATGCTTATAACTATTTGTTCACATGTGTGTACCATTGATTCACATTCATGTACTATTAGGGGAGGTAGTGCAAGATTGATAATACTTGCATGACTAAGTTAAAAATAGAGGAATAGATGGAGGTACTATACTGTAATTCGTATTTTCACATGTATAGAACTATTTATTCACATGATGTACTATTAGGGGAGGTGGTGCAAGTTTGATAATACTTGCAAGACTAAATTAAAAATGAAGAAAAAGATGAAGGTATTATACTGTAATATTTCAAGCCCCAAAACGTGCAATTATCGAAACTATATTTTCCTATAAATAGAAGCTCATTCTCACCAATTCACTAAGTCTCACAAGAGCAATTATAGAGAGAGAAGCTATAGAAAGAGAATCATTAAAGAGAAAGAAGAAGAGAAGTTTGCTACCTCACTATTCCAGTATCCAGTCTTCTTCTGAGGTAAGGGATATTATTTTGTTCAGTATTCACAGGAATAATATTTTCTTCCATATTCTGTAGTATGTGAGTAATATTATTTTATTTTGTATTCCTGATTATACCCTCATCTTGTTAAAGTATTGCTTCTATACTCCGTGAAATTAGTAGAATATCCTTGAAATTTGCGCTTCATCTAGTATCGTTTCACAAGGATATTTTCTGCACATACTTGTTAAATTTTAAGCTTTTCATGCCGGAGTATTGTCCATGAGTACTATTCATTTATGCGGTACTATTCACAAAAGTACTATTCATGGATACTATTCACAAAGTATTATTCATAAAGTACTATTCACGAGGTACTATTCACGAGTACTATTCATAAAGTACTATTCCCGGGGTACTATTCCCAAAGTACTATTCATGGGGTACTATTCACCCAAAGTACTATTCATGATAAAAAATTATTTTTTTTCGGTCCAAATCATTTTTGATACAATATCATTCTTGAATTTTACTCCACAAAGCAGTATCATGTTGGCAATTTGAACATTATTGAATTCTGGATAAATTAAATTATTAAAGTCTTTAAAATTTATCCTTGAACTTGTTTTATTGAATTCTTATATCATTGTCATCATCCTCATGCTTATATTGTGATGAAAATCATCTTTGGCTTACGTGCATAGATGAACTGTTGATTGGTATGATTATGACCAGGGATCATTCGGTATAATCATGACCCATAATGTTACAAATGATGTGGTAAAAGTCCTCATTGGCCTGAAGTTCATTGATGGACAGTTGTTGGAATGATTATGACCAGGCATTATTTGGTATAGTCATGACCATTGATGATTACATGAATATCCTTGGCCGTGGTGCAGGGATGATTGAATGATGTGGTTTATTTATTAAGCTAAGTCTCAGCGATAAAGTTGATGAAAATCTTTTTAAATCATAGAAGATAGTAGATATCATGCTCTACTTGACTCTTCTAATGGATTGCTTGTTCCACTGCAGTTAAACTTGCTGTTTATTATATTTTATCAGCTTAACACTGATGAAGGCTAATCATAAATTATTCTGCATTATCTTAGTCATAATATTTCTTACTGGGCTAGTTGAGCTCACCCTTTTGCTTTCATTGTTCTCTTCAGGAAATGAGAACGTAGCTGGGACTAGTCGGGGAACGGAGTGACGGTCCAGATGTTTGCATTAGTAGTCCTCAGTATCCTGTGAAATAGTGTGATAATAAATGAGGACTTATTTTGAGTTTGAATACTGTCTAGAAGAAAATATTTGTATTAAAACTCATAGTTCATGTTGTATAATTAAGTTTGTATTTGTATTAAGTACCATGTATTTGGCGACCCAAGATGGGTGATGTATACGTATTTTGGGGGCGTCGCAGTGGGACCCACTTTTTTCCTTTGTTGATAAAATGTGCTGAATTAATTTTTCAAATGTGATGGGCTGATAATTGTGTTCAAAGGTGTGCATCGAAGAGAAAAAAATAATATTATTTTATTACTTTAGTCTGCTTTGGCGTTCTAGCATTTTACTATAAATAGGGTGCTTAATTAGAATTGAAAATCACGCCAGAAACAAGTTTTCTCTCTCTCTCTCTCTCTCTCTCTCTCTCTCTATATATATATATATATATATATATATATATATATATATATATATATTATCGAGCATATTTTGTGAGTATTTAGATACTTTGAGAGTTGATATTCAATGCAAGTTTCCTTTAGTATTACATCCGATATTCCAGTCAGAAGTATTGTTCTTTTGAGGTAAGGGGTGTTATTTTCTTCGTAAATGATATTATTTCTTTCAATATCATTATGCTGAAATATTGGTATGAATTTTATTGTGGAATTTCTACCTTTTTGTGTTGGGGTTACTATTCACGTATACGGCACTATTCACGAATACGGCACTATTAACTAAAAAATAAAATTTTCTCGTATTTGTCAAATATGTCTATTATGGTTACTATCTTTGATTGTATCCATATTTTGATCTTCATTCTTGAATTTTACTCCACTATAGTTTATTATGGAGTGTTTTTGAACTTGGATTATCTAAAGTACGAATCCCTAATCTTTGTTCTTTTGTCTCACTGGATTCGTTTCTTAAAAATATTTTTCATCATCCTCAGTCTTTAATGGTGATACTTGATGAATATCTTTGGCCTGTAGTGCAAAGATGAATGATTACCTGATGAATATCTTTGGCCCGTAGTGCAAAGATGAACAGGTGTTGAGATGAACATGACCAACTGGTAATACAAATGAATATCTTTGGCCGGTAGTGCAAAGATGAATATTTGATTCAAGATGTATATTGATTGATGTTACAAGGATAAAATATTGATGATGGACTTTTAAATTCATAGATGATAGTAGATTTCATTCTCTACTTAACTCTTCTAATGAATTGTTGTTTCTGCTGCATTTATTGATCTAAAACTTGTTGTCTATTATATTCTATCAGATTTTTCCCTGTTGAGGACTAAGGATAATTTGTTGTACATTATCTTAGTCATAATATTCCTTACTGGGCTAGTTGAGCTCACCCTTTTCCTTTTTGTTCCATTTTTCTTCTCGAGGCGAGAATATAGCGAGAACCAAATGGGGTATAGAGTGATGGTCCTGAGCAGGTTGTTTTAGCGATCCCTAACTATTTCTGTAAAATAGTGTATCAATAATTGTAATGAGGACTTATCAGAGTGTGGATATTGTCTAGAAGATAATATTTGTATTTAAACTAACAGTTTATATGTTGTCGTATTTTGCGCGACAATTGTATTAATGAAGTTGTAGTAGTTTTTGTACCATGTATTTGGCTACTCAAAATGGGTGGTGTATACCTATTTTGGGGGAGTCACATTTGGTATCAGAGCTTAGGGATATGGTCTCTGGTGGAGATCGGGGAATAGAACTAGGAGGGGAGAGACGAGTAAATCTAGTGTGTCCTACCTAAGCTTATTTGTTGGTCGGTCATAATATAGGGATATTATTTGATATGTTAATTTGTTTAATTAACCCTTGTTTTATGGCAGTATTTAAGAATGGCAGCTGAGAACGTTAACAATGGAGCGTATGAGACCGTGGAAACACCTTTAATCACCAACCAGGAGAACGTACAACAGGAAGGCAATATTCCTACTGTAAACAACACTATCGAACAAACGATGAATGATGGGATGTTTAGAAGCTTTTTGCAGTTCATGCAAAATCAGACGAGGGAGACTCATGTACAAAATACGGGTGGAAATGATAGCAGCGCGCGGTCTGTCATAGCCAAGCAGTTCAAAGAGTTGGGACCACCAGAGTTTTGGTTAAAGCCGAATCCGATTAAGGAAAAAACGTGGGTCAAGCAAATTACCAAGATATTCGATGTCTTGGGATGCACGGAGGCACAGAAAGTTCCATTCGCCACCTTTATGTTCCGTGGTGAGGCAGATTACTGGTGGGAATCTGTGAAGCGTACCCAGCCAGCTGCACTCAACATGTCTTGGAAAACATTTCAGAAACTGTTCGATGACAAGTACTTTCCTGAAAGTATTCGTTATATGAAGGAGGTAGAGTTTATTAGACTGGAATAGAATAACATGACGGTGTCCCAGTATGAGGCGAAGTTCGCAGAGTTATCCAGGTTTGCACCTCATTTGGTAGAGAATGAGGAACGTGATGCGGATGTTTCTAAGAGGTCTAAAACACGAATTTAAATCAATACCTTATCTCTCAAAAATTTCTATATTCGGATGTTGTCAACAGGCTCAATTATTAGAGTGAGATAATGAGTATGTTCAACCGGGGTCCACAACTGAGGTTATATCTGGACCATGATGAGTGATCGTGACATGATAACCAAATGAGGAGGAAAAATGCGGACAAAAGCGATAACCACTTGGGTGGTAATTGTGGCCATGATAATAGGAGAGTTGAGCCAAGTGAAAATTTCAAAAAGAGGAGATTCAATAATGATGGGAAGACATCAAGAACACTGACCAAAGACCAAGAATAAATTCTAGGGGAGGAGAACGACCGCTAGTTAGATGCTACAGATGCGGAGAGGAGGGACACATAAGTCCAAACTGTTCACAGCCTTCCAAGGTGTGTTTCAGTTGTGGAAAAGACGGTCATATAGCCCAATTTTGTCCGGTAACAAAGTCAAGTCCAGCTAGGACGACGGCACCAAAGGCGACTACGGATAAAACAAAGTCGGTGGTTCAAGGAAGAGCATTTTTTGCAACAGGCCAAAACGTGAGAAACCCGAACGAGGTGATCACAGGTAAGCTAATCTTGAACTCTTGTGAAGTTTATACCTTACTAGATACCGGTTCTACCCATTCTTTTATCTCTCCGCCAGTACACAACGTTTAAACTTGACTCCGGAGAAATTAGACTTTGACTTATCTGTGGAGACTCCGTTAGGAGAAACTTTTATCACATCCACTGTTTATAAATCTTGCTTGATCCAAGTTGGCACCATCACATTACCTGTTGATCTTATCTCTTTAAAGATACTTGTATTTGATGTGATTTTAGGGATTGATTGCTTAACTACTCATCATGCCAAAATTGATTATTTTCGTAAGGTTGTTAGTTTTCATTTTATTAACCAACCTGTTATGCGGATTCAAGAACCAAACCACTAAAGTTAATCACTATCATATCAAGCCATAAAGTCATTCGTTTATTAAAAAATGGATGTCAAGCTTTCTTAGCCCATGTTATGGACTTGAACAAAAACACGTCAGATTTGAATAATATTTCTGTTGTTAGTAAATTTCCTGACGCATTTACTGAAGAACTTCCTGGTCTACCCCCAGAACGTGAAGTTGAATTCTTTATTGATCTTGAACCTGGTACAAAGCTCATTTCTAAAACCCCATATCGAATGGCTCCTATTGAACTTCAAGAGTTAAAAGTCCAACTTCAGGAATTGTTAGACATCGCTTTCATTCGTCCTAGTACATCTCCTTGGGGTTCTCCTATTTTATTTGTAAAGAAGAAAGATGGGAGTATGCGACTTTGTATTGACTACCGGGAATTGAACCATGTCACCATCAAGAATAGGTATCCGCTACCTCGCATTGATGACATGTTCGACCAGTTCCAAGGAGCACAATTCTTTTCAAGGATCGATCTTCATTCTGGATATCATCAACTGAAGATTAAAACTGAGGATATTCCGAAGACTGCCTTTAAAACTCGGTACGGGCATTATGAATTCTTGGTCATGTCTTTTGGATTGACTAATGCTCCTGCTTCTTTCATGGATATGATGAACCGTGTGTTCAAAGAATATTTGGATCAATTCGTTGTTATCTTTATTGATGACATCCTCATCTATTCCAAAAGTCGTGAGGATCATGAGCACCATTTGAAGCTGGTAATTCAAAGGCTTCGTGACAACAAGCTATATGCCCAGCTGAAGAAATGCGAGTTCTGGCTTAAGGAAGTAGCATTCCTTGGGCACGTGGTGTCAAAACATGGAGTATCTGTTGACCCGATGGAGATTGAAGCAATCCAAAGTTAGGAGCAGCCGAAGTCGGTGACCGAAGTACGTAGCTTTCTGGGCATAGCTGGTTATTATCAGAGATTCATGGAAGGATTTTCTAGAATCGCTACTCCGTTAACTCAGCTGACTCAGAAAGATACAAAATTCATATGGAGCGAGGAATGCGAGAAGAGTTTCCAAGAACTTAAGAGGAGACTCATTTCGGCGCCTATTCTAACAATACCATCTGGTTCAGATGGATTTGTTATTTACAGCGATGCTTCAGGCAAAGGGTTAGGATGTGTTCTCATACAACATGGGAAAGTCATAGCCTATGCCTCACGACAACTCAAAGAATATGAGATGAATTATCTTACTCATGATCTGGAGTTGGCAGCAGTGGTTTTTGCGTTGAAAATCTGGAGACACTACCTGTATAGGGAGAAAGTGGAGATTTATACGGATCATAAAAGCCTCAAATATTTCTTCATCCAAAAGGAACTCAACATGAGGCAACGACATTGGCTCGAGCTATTGAAAGATTACGTCCATAGCATTCAATATCATTCTGGAAAAGCAAACGTTGTAGCTGACGCATTGAGTAGAAGATCGTATGCGGGTACGAGTGCGATGTTGTTAACACAAAGTCCCATTTTGTACGACTTACAAAGGATGGAGATAGAGTTAAAGGCTCCAAGTACCCACGTGATGATATCAAACATACGAGTACAACCGACTTTAATCGATAAAGTTAAAGCTGCTCAAGCTACAGACCCATAGATTATACGTATGAAGAAGAAAGTATAAGAAGGTGTTATTCTAGAAGAAAGAATCGATGAAGAAGGAATACTTCGAGTCAACTCCAGACTTTGCATTCCTAATGATTCTGACTTGAAGCATAGAATCATGATGGAGTCACACAACACACCATTTACAATCCATCCTGGGAGTACCAAAATGTATCATGATCTTAAACATAAATTTTGGTGGAGCAATATGAAGAGAGAGATCGCGGAGTTTATCTCGAGGTGTTTAACTTGTCAATGTGTAAAGGCAGAGCATCAAGTGCCAAAGGGTCCATTGCAACCACTTGAGATTCTGAAATGGAAGTGGGAACACATTTCCATGGATCTCATTAAGGTTCTTCCCAAGGTTTCTCAAGGCATAGATTTGATTTGGGTCATTGTTGATAGATTAACCAAGTCTGCACATTTTTTGCCTATACGTGAGACTTAATCCCTTGAATGTCTTGCTCGTATATACGTAAATGAGATTGTGATATTGCATGGCATTCTAGTATCCATAGTTTTGGATCGTGACCCAAGATTCACTTCACGATTTTGGGTTAGCTTGCAGAAAGCTATGGGCACGGATTTATGATTCATTTCGGCATACCATCCTTAAACGGACGGGAAATCAGAAAGAACTATTCAAACCCTTGAAGATCTATTAAGATTCTATGTCCTATATTTCAAAGGAAGTTGGGATAAGTACTTTCCATTAGTGCAATTCTCCTACAACAACAGTTATCAAAAAAGTATAGACATGGCTCCATTCGAGGCGTTATATGGACGAAAGTGTCGTTCTCCAGTATGCTGGGACGAGGTGGGTGAAGTAACGTTATTGGGACCAGAATTAGTATGCATGACTACGGAAAAGATCCAAACAATTCGACAATGTATATAAACGGCTCAGGATCGACAAAAGAGTTATACGGATCTTCATCGAAAGGACGTGGAATTTAATATTAGAGATCATGTACTGTTACGTATTGCTCCATGGAAGGGAGTTACAAGATTCGGGAAGAGAGGAAAGCTCAATCCACGATTTGTTGGTCCATTTGAGATTCTTGACCGAATAGGAAATGTGGCCTATAGACTCACATTATCTCTAAGCATGTCTCGTGTTCATAATGTTTTTCATATATCTATGCTTTGTAAATATGTGAAAGACCCAAACCACATTATTGCGTTAGAACCAAACGAGATAGCCGAAGATTTAATGTACGAAGAGGTACTTATCAAGATCTTGGATAGGAAAGAGCATGTCCTATGAACAAAGGTTATACCACAAGTCAAGGTTTTGTGGAGGAACCATGCTATGGAGGAAATGACCTGGGAGTTGGGATCAAAAATGAAAGCGAGGTAACCTCACCTTTTCGAAACACCAGGTACGTACGTCAATTTCGAGGACGAAATTTCATAAGGAGGTGAGGTTGTAAGTCCCCAACTTATTATAAATAAAATTAAATTTTCTCTATTCATTATCTTGAAATAATAAGGAGTTAATTTGATCTAATGCTTTGGTTATGGGTGAAATATACAAATTTTGCAAAATAAGCAAGTGGTTATAAAATATTCATTGTTGTCGGGGAATATTCGTTTGGTCGTGGAATATTCTTGCTGTCAGGGAATATTCTTGCTGTCAGGGAATATTCGTATGATGGCACAGTCATTTGTGGGCCCCATAACGGAAAACGGTCGAATGAAAAAAACAACAAATTTTAAGTGTTTATAAATAATCTACGTAATTATTACAGAATTAACAATTGTTGGATTACACGATGGTTAAAATACGATGTCGTGTGGTTGCACAGTAGCACACGGTATTACACAGTATTTTTGAATTATTGATTCTTACGTAAGAAGGCACTACTCAATAATTATTACAGTAATTACTGTTCAATATTTTATTTTATTGATTCAATAATTGTTGCGTTGATATTTTATATTATTGTTGTTTCAATAATGGTCACTGCACAGTATTTTTCATTATCAGATCAATAAATCATATTATTTGAATAATATTATTAGATAGCATTATTTGCAATGTCTAAGGAAGTTCTGTCTAGGAAAGGGGTTTGGTCACCTAATTGGGTGCCAATAAGGAGAAATCCTTATCGGAAAGCCCCCTCTTTCCTGAGAATGACCTGGTTGTCATAATTGTGATTCTGTAATATTATTTGTGAATAATTAATTATTGATATATATGATAAGAAAATATTTATTTTATGTGGATGGATATGAAAATATTTATTTTGTGTGGGTATAAATAAAGGAATTAATGTTGAGGTGTTTTATCAGTATTTTATCGGAATGGATGCATTAAAAATCGTTCGTATGTGAATTTCGGTCATTTTTCTTTTGGAATATAGAAAAACTTAAATCTACAAAGTTGTAGAAAATTTAATTTCCTATGGAATGGACATAAAATTTGTATTTTTCTGATAATAGGGCCATTTATTATGAATTATTGAAGTTTCAAAAATAAATATTTTTATTAAAATTATGGGTGGGACCCACTTTTGTCCTTTGTTAATAAAATGTGCCGAATTAATTTTTCAAATGTGGTGGGCTGATAATTGTGTTCAAAGGTGTGCGTAGAAGAGAAAAAAATAATATTATTTTATTATTTTAGTCTGCTTTGGCGTTCTAGTATTTTCCTATAAATAGGGTGCTTAGTTAGAATTGAAAATCACACCTGAAACAAGTTTTCTCTATATATATATTATCGAGCGTATTTTGTGAGTATTTAGATACTTTAAGACTTGTTATTCAGTGCAAGTTTCCTTCAGCATTACATCCGATATTCCAATCAGAAGTACTGTTCTTTTGAGGTAAGGGATGTTATTTTCTTCATAAATGATATTATTTCTTTCAATATCATTATGCTGAAATATTGGTATGAATTTTATTGAGAAATTTCTACCTTTTTGTGTCGGGGTTACAATTCATGTATACGGTACTATTCACGTATACATCACTATTCACGAATACGGCATTGTTCACCAAAAAAAAAAAATTTCTCTTCTTTGTCCAAGATGTATTATGGTTACTATCTTTGATTGTATCCATATTTTGATCTTCATTCTTGAATTTTATTCCACTATAGTTTATTATGGAGTGTTTTTGAATTTGGATTATCTAAAGTACGAATTCCTAATCTTTGTTTTTTTGTCTCACTGGATTCGTTTCTTTAAAACATTTTTCATCATCCTGAGTCTTTAATGGTGATACTTGATGAATATCTTTGGCCTGTAGTGCAAAGATGAATGATTAGCTGATGAATATCTTTGGCCCGTAGTGCAAAGATGAACAGGTGTTGAGATGAACAAGACCAACTGGTGAAACAAATGAATATCTTTGGCCTGTAGTGCAAAGATGAATATTTGATTCAAGATGTATATTGATTGATATTACATGGGATAAAATATTAATGATGGACTTTTAAATTCATCGATGATAGTAGATTTCATTCTCTACTTAACTCTTCTAATGAATTGTTGTTTCCGCTGCAGTTGTTGATCTAAAACTTGTTGTCTATTATATTATATCATATTTTTCCCTATTGAGGACTAAGAAAAATTTGTTGTACATTATCTTAGTCATAATATTCTTTACTGGGCTAGTTGAGCTCACCCTTTTTCTTTTTGTTCTATTTTTCTTCTCAGAAAGCGAGAATATAGCAGGAACCAGTCGGGGTATAGAGTGATGGTCCTAGACAGTTGTTTTAGCAGTCCTCACTATTTTTGTAAAATAGTGTATCAATAATTGTAATGAGAACTTATCTGAGTATGGATATTGTCTAGAAGATAATATTTGTATTTAAACTCACAGTTTATGTGTTGTCGTATTTTGCGCGATAATTGTATTAATGAAGTTATAGTTATTTTTGTACCATGAATTTGGCGACTCAGAATGGGTGGTGTATACCTATTTTGGGGGCGTCATACCATTGGAATGAACAGGATAGTAATCTTCTCGTTCTTCTTTGTGGTCTATTTGGTCAACCAAGGTTAATGCTCAAGTCCTATGATATCTATTATAACTTAGATGCATGGCTTCTCATGTATGAAGGATTCCTTGAGCATTTTCTAAAGATTTAATTTCTAAAACAATTATCGACTGTACCTTTATGTAAAGTATCATTGGTTTGGAGTGTGAGTACTGTTATTTCTATTGAAACTCTCAGCTTATATGTTGTCGTATTTTGTACGACAGTTTAACAGTTGTATTAATAAAGTTTGTATTTGAATTCTGTACCGTGTATTTGGCGATTCAGAATGGGTTGTGTGGACCTATTTTGGGATGTCACAATTACTATTAATTCCAAGTGTCTTGTTTGTTTTCAAATTTAGACTTAAAACTATTAGTCTCGGAATTATAAAATGGCTTATTAGTCTTGATATTATATTTATAATCACGAGATTATAATCCTAGAATTGATAGTCTTAGGATTATAATTCCGAGATTATAATTCCGAGATTATAATCATTGTAAACAAACATAATCCAAGAGTAATGTTATATACTATCTCCATGGATGACTAAAATGTATAAAATAAGGATAAAAATGATATTTAATGAGATTTATTATATATAAAAAATCAAGACTCATTATTTTATTTAAATTTTTTTAGTCATTAGGAATAAATTTAAAACTTTTTACACTCTCTTTTCTCTATTTTATTTTTCTTAATTTGCTTACAAAATGTACTTCGACTATTCTTTTAAGGATGGAAGGAGTATACAAAAAACTCTTAGCAAAAATTAATTTATAAAAGATGTCAGATTATAATTAGTCAGTAATTTATTTATATATAAGTAGACCCAGTGATTATAATCAACTACAACTATACACATCATTTATTATCATTTTCAGTATCCATTGTTTAGTTATAAAAAAGGAATTATTAAATACACAATAAAAAATATTACTTCCACAACAAAAGTGTCGTTGTAGATCCTATAGCGACGATATAGATCCTATGAAAACTGTCACTATACATCTATAGTGACATTTTTGTTGTGAAAATAACAAAAAATATTGTGAATTTAACAATTCCCTAAAAAAATTGTTATCATATTTTCTAAACTGTTATTCTGCAGGAATTTCATTTGTAAAACTTATAAAAATATATTTTTATTTGATTTTCCTTTAGCGAGTGTTTAGTTTAGGAAATTTAGTATGATAATAGAATTTTGCTCCAAATTCTAAAAACATTTGTCATTTTATAATAACACTAGGAAAAATGAGATTTTATTATGATGTGATTTCCCTAATTGATACTCGTGACTCCTTTCTTTTCTTCTTTCCTTACTCTCCCCCGTGAACCATCCTTTTCCCCCTTCCTCTCTTGCATTCTCTATATAAAGGGATGCTACTGAATGAAAAGAAATAAGAATTCTCTGAAGAATTTCTCCCTCTTTTCTCTTGTTTATTCTCTCTAAATTTATGCAGCAATTATAAGAGTATCTTTATACACTTTGCTAAAGTTTTATAACACGTTATCAGCACGAAGCTCTAACCAACTGAGACGGTAAAATTAAATTCTTGCAATTTATTATTATACTACCGGTTTGGCTATGCCACCAATAGTATAATGTTATTCTTATAATTGGTCTGGCTTTGCCACCTATTATATTCGTTAACTGTCAAGTTATATTTATGTTTTATTGTCCATTTTTTAATTATGTTATTTACAAAGGTACCATATATCCTTGTTAATCTTACAAGACTTGGTGGGAACCTTTTTATCATTGAATTCTATTATTTACAATGGTACCATCTATCCTTGTTGATCTTACAAGACTTAGTGGAAACCTTTTTACCGCTTATTAAATTGTTGGAATAACCTGTCTGTGCGGTCTATCGCATGCCTGGATTCTGTTGTTATTCCATTTTTTATTATTCTGTTGGAATATCCTGTTTGTGCGGATTACGCATGACCTTGTTCCATTCTTTATTATTCTATTGGAATATCACATGCATTGCAGCATGACTGATTCCATTCTTTATTATTACGTTAAAATTTCACATCTCACGGGACTACTAGTATGCATGGTGAAATTCTTCTGTTATTCCATTATTTATTATTCTGTTGGAATAACCTATCTATGCGAACTACCGTATGTCGGGTGAAGATCCATTTGCATTATGCTAATAACATAAATATAAGAATATTTATATTTGCATTTTATCACCACTTGAGGTCCTGACTTAGTTTATTTTTCTATATCATACATGCAATTATATATTATTTTAATAAATAATAATTGTGTTTTAACCCAGAATAGATGGCAAACTTGGCAAAAATAGATTTTTCTATTTTGAAAATCTCTAGAGACAACTATTTGGCTTGGGCACTTGATGCAGAATTACACCTTAGTGCAAATGAGTTAGAAAAGACCATTGAATGAGGAAATACTGTAACTTCGGCATAAATTGCAAAAGCCATAATTTTTCCTCGTCACCATATTGATGAAGGATTAAAGACTGAGTATTTAACAGTCAAAGATCCTTTGTCTTTATGGAAACAATTGAAGGAAAGATTTGATCACCAAAAATTGGTTGTTCTCCCTAATGCCAAATTTGAGTGGCTTAATTTAAGGCTACAAGATTACAAATCAATTACGGAATATAGTTTCAATGTTTATAGAATAACCTCTACTTTGGCTTTGTGCGGAGATCCTATTTCTAAAACCCAAATATTAGAGAAAACACTCTCAACTTTTCATCCCACCAACATGATTCATCACAAACAATATAGACGAGTAAGTTCACAAAATTCAAACTTGTTGTCTATCCTCCTTGTTGCAGAAAAGAATAATGAATTGTTGTTGAAAAACCATCAAGTACGGCTAACGGGTGCTACCCCATTGCCAGATATTAACAGCACGTCATTTCAGCATAATAAACGTGACAAGAGATGGTCATATAATAAGAAGTCTTGGGGACGAAAGAATAAACGAGGCTATCATAACAACAAATTCTAGAACCGCAATAATTCAGGCCACCAGAAGTGGCAAGTGTCTGGGTCGGGTAAAAATAAAGAAAATGCAACACAGATAAAGAACAAACCAGATATTTGTTTTAGGTGTGGGATGAATGGGCATTTGTGAGACCCCAAATTTTATGAATAAAGATTTAAATTTCTCGAAATATTTTTTTTAATATTATGGTGTGGATTTGATATAATGTTATAGTTGTGGGTAGTATTTATAAATTTTGCAAAGTGTGAAAGTTGTTATATAATATTCGATTGGTCGGGGAATATTCATTTTAACGAAATATTAAATGCAATTTTAGACACATCATTAGTGGACCCCATTAATGTAATTATCATTGTCGGATTGAGAAAACGACAAAAATATTTTTATGAAAATAACGGCAAAAGTTTTACCGTTAATACTGTTGAACTACTCAGTAGTAAAAGTACAGTAATATGCGTAGTTGCATAGTAGCACACGGTATTGATTATTGATGCTTACGTGATAAGTCACTCAGTTTGATTCAATTATTGTCGATATTTTATATATTATTAAATCAATAATTGAGATAACAAAGTTATTAATATTATTATTTGCAATATTAACGATGTCTAGAAGTTCTGTCAAGGAGAGGTTTGGTCACCTAATTGCGCGCCAATAGGGAGAAATCCTTATTATAAATAGAATATATTATATTTTATTTAAAAGATTTTATTTTATTAGAATATTTTATTGTAAACCAATCTGGACCGTCCGTTTAAAAGTAAATCACTCTGGACCATTCATGAATTAGTTACTATTCAATCCATTCTCCTATAAATAGAAGTTCATTCCTTCATTATTTCTTACGAATTCACTGAAACTCTAGAGAGAGAAACTATAGAGAGAAAGAAGAAAAGTATTATGCTACTTCACTACTCCTGTATCCAGCTTTATTCTAAGGTAAGAGATATTATTTGTTGTACCCGTAAGGGGTATTATTTTTTTCTTATTCATGAAGAGAACTTCTGTTATTCCATTCTTTGTTATTATGTTGGAATAACCTGTAATGCGAAGTATCGCATACATGGTGAAATTCTTACATTATTCCATTTTTTATTATTATGTTGGAATAACTTTTGTTATGCTGATCCGCATACATGGTGAAATTCTTCATTATTCCATTCTTTATTATTATGTTGGAATAACTTTGTTTATCTGAAGCAATCTGTATATCATGGTGAAATTCTTCTATTATTACATTCATTATTATTACGCTGGAATATCCTGCATCGTGTGTTTATGCGGACACTGGTTCCATTATTTATTATTCTTTGGAATAACTTTTATGCATGCGATCTATCGCATGCATGGTGATTTACATTGTTATTTAGTTCTTTATTATTCTATCGAGAATATCTTATACGTCGTGTTCTGCACGACACAGTTCCATTATTTATTATTTTCTTGGAATAACATGTACGTGAGCCTCTCGCATGCATGGTGCATTTGTTATTCCATTCTTTATTATTACATCAAAATATCCATGTCTGCGTTTCGCATGACTGGTTCCATTCTTTATTATTACATTGGGAATAACATGCATGCGATCTATCGCATTTATGGTGAATCCTTCTGTTATTCCATTCTTTATTATTCTGTTGAAATAACCTGTCTATGTGGATTGCCACATGCATGGTGAATGATCCTTTGTATCCATTCCTTATTAAATTGTGGAAATGATCTGTATGCGTGGATTACCGCATGGCTGGCAAAAATCCATTTGCAGTATCATGTTGACAATTTGGACGTTGTTGGTTCCTGGATAAATCTATTCTTGAACTTGTTTTATTGAATTATTATGTCATTGTCATGATGAGTTATGTTGGTTATTATGTGAAAACATGAAAGTTTCTTAGAAATCACAAAGGGTTGAAAATCAGATTTTGGTGAAAATGGAACATGAAATTCAATTGACCATATCTGCTATTATATTTTGAATTTTTGGGTGTGGTCAAGTTTTAGAGTTAGATCTATGAGTTTTCTAACTTATCCAAGTGGAATCACTGGAAAAGGTGTTATAGATTTTCGTGTGGACTGATTTTAGTAAAGGATGAAAAATCTGGAAATGCTTAAAAACTATTGTCCAAAATTTAAAGAAATTTTTTTTACCCACTTAATTTGTGAGAAAAATTAAGCCTTTTGGGACATGAAAGTATATGGTATAAAGTACCTCTGTCCAAAAATGAGCTCATTCCGACTTAAAATAAGCAAGTTATGACCATTTCAATATTTAGGTTTTTTCGAATAAAAATGCTATAATCGGAGTTCTATAACTCATGACCATGAAATTTAAACTGGAAGCTCACGTTAACATGTGTAAGATCCCTTGCCAAGATTTGGGAATTTCTAGTTAAACTTGAGGTAGCTAATTTCTTAAGGAATTAATTAGAAATTGATTTTTGAAAATAGTAAATGAATTTTAAAATTTTTGAGAAAATATATATTCAATATGGGACTATATTCTGCTAAATCCCAGAAAAGAAATATTTTTGGGACTGATTTGGTATTTTTCATGAAAATGATCTAATTATGAGTAAATGAGTTAAATATGTTATGTGAAGTAACAAAGTTGGAAAATAGGATTTTATGGCTTGAAAATCTTATATAGGGTATATACAGATTTTTAATAAGGGATTTGATCATTGGTGATGAAATCTTATGAGTATGGCATTTTTGAATGATTAAATGCATTATTTGGTAAAGTATAAACAATTGAAATAAATTGTTTATAAGTTTAAGAAGTGATTAAAATATTGTTATAATATTAATAATATTGGATTATGAGTTTATTAAGTGATTAATAATATTAGGATAAATTTAAAGTCTTTAATATTTATCCTTGTTTTTGTTTGATTAATGCTTATATCATTGTCATCATTCTCATGTTTATATTGTGATAAAAGTCATCTTTGGCTTACGTGCATAGATGGACTTGGTGTGATTATGACCAGGGATTATTCGGTATAGTCATGACCATAATGTGACGAATGATGTGGTAAAAATCCTCAGTGGTCCTGTAGTGCATTGATGAACAATTTTTGGTATGATTATGAACAGGGATTATTCAGTATAGTCATGACCATTGATGATTTAATGAATATCCTTGGCCCGTAGTGCAAGGATGATTCGATGATGTGGTTTATTTATTAAGCTGAGTCTCAGCGATAAAGAAATTGATAAAAACATTTTAATCATAGAAGATAGTAGATTTTATTCTCTACTTGACTTTTCTAATGGATTGCTTGTTCCGCTGTAGTTAAACTTGATGTCTATTGTATTTTATCAGTTTAACATTGTTGAAGACTAATGATAATTTATTCTGCATTATCTTAGTCATAATATTTCTTACTGGGCTAGTTGAGCTCTCCCTTTCTTTCATTGTTCTCTTCAGAAAATGAGAATATAGCTGAGACGAGTTGGGGAACGGAGTGATGGTCCAGATGGTAGCATTAGTAGTCATCACTATTCTGTTAAATAGTGTGACAATAAATGTAATGAGGACTCCATTGAGTGTGAATATTGTCTAGATGACAATATTCTTATTAAAACTCTCAGTTTATGTTTTGTCGTATTTTACATGACAGTTGTATAATTAGTTTATATTTGTATTCAGTACCTTGTATCTGGAGACCCAAGATGGGTGATGTATACCTATTTTTGGGGGCATCACAGTTTATCAAAGCTTAGGGATATTATCCCTAGCTGAGATGTGAGACAAGAACTAGGAGGGAGAGCAGGGAATTCATTCGCTACTAGTATGACCTACCTAAGTTTATTTGGTATTTAATTGGTCGGTCAGAGTATAGGGATAATATGTGATATGTCAATTAACTCTTATTTTGTGACAGTGTTTGAAAATGGCATCTGAAAATGTTGAGATAAGCAATGGAGCAAAATAATATGGCCGTATCGTAAATCTGAGGCTAAGTTTGCGAGTTATCCGGTTTGCATCCCATTTGGTCGATAATGAGGAGCGAATGACGCGAATATTTCTAAGAGGTTTAAAACCGATATATGTCAATACCTCATTTCTCACAAACTTTGTTTAAATTCGAGATGTTGTGAATAGGGCTCGATTATTGGAGCGCAATAATGAGTCAACACAACCAAAAAGGCAACGACCAACAACACGATAATAATAGTCTGGGTGGCAGCCACCATCTGAACAATGATAACCATCGTGGGGAAATTATCATGCCAAGAATGGTAACCACTTGGTGGTAATCATGGCTAAGATAATAGAAATGGAAATTTCAAGAAGAGAAAGTTATTTAGCTCGATTTTGTCGTGCACCAAAGTCAAGTCCAAATTGGACGGTGTCACCAAAGGCGATACTGGACAAGACAAAAATCGGTGATTTCGTGGAAGAGCATTTTTGTGACTTCTCAAAAGCGAGTAACCCAAAACTAAGTTAGCACGGGTTAGTTAATTATAAATTCTTGCGAAGTCTATACCTTATTAGATACCGGTTCTACCCATTCTTTTATCTCTCTTGCTTACGCTCAACGTTTAAATTTGACTCCGAAGAAATTAGACTTTAACTTATCTATTGAAACTTCGTTAGGAGAAACCTTCATTACCTCCACTGTTTATAAATCTTGTTGATTCAAATCGACACTTTCATGTTACCTGTCGATCTTATCTCTTTGAAAATACTTGCATTTGATGTGATTTTAATAATCGATTGGTTAACTACTTATCATGCTTTTCGTAAGGTTGTTAGCTTTCATATTCCTAACCAACCTGTTATGCGAATTCAAGCAACCAAACCACTAAACTCAATCATTGTCATATCAAGCCATAAGTAAAGAGCCTTGGTCCTTTCGTTGTTGACTTCCTTATGTGAAATGCACCGAAGCCAGACTTTCCGTAGGGGACGTTGTGAATGACAATGGCAAATTAATAGGTATCAATGTGACGTACTATCCAAGTCTTGGATGAGAGCCACAATTTTGAATGATATTTCTATTGTTAATAAATTTCTTGACGTATTTCTGAAGACTTCTTGGCCTACCCCAGAGCGTGAAATCGAATTTTGTACTGACCCCAGTACAAAATCCCATTTCTAAAACCCTTAAATATTTCTTCAACTAAAACGAACGTAACATGTGCCAAAGACGTTGGCTCGAGCTATTGAAGATTACGATCGTACGATTCAATACCATCATGGAAAAGTGAACGTGGTAGCTGACGCGTTGAGTAGAAGATCGTATGCGTTTACGAGTGCGAACAAACCTACGTGAAGATAACGAATATACGAGTACAATCGACTTTAATCGATAAGGTTAAAGCTATGCAAGCTACATACTCAAAGCTGATGAATGTGAAGAAGAAGGTTCAAGAGGGCGTTATTCTAGAAGCAAGACTTGATGAATAGAGGAAATCTCAACCCTCGATTTTATTGGCCCATTTGAAATCCTCGATCGAGTAGGAACTATGGCCTATATACTCATTTTACCGCCAAGTATGTCGCGTGTTCATAATGTTCTTCACGTAACAATGTTACGTAAATATGTGGACAACCCAAACCACATTATTGATTTAGAATCGAACTAGATAGCGGATAATTTAACGTATGAAGATGTACATGTTAAAATATTGGATAAGAAGGATTCTATTCGACACTCAAAGGTTATACCTCAAGAGTTAGAATCTGAAATAGAGTCGAGGTATCCTCACCTCTTCGGCATACGAGGTACATACGTAAATTTCGAGGGCGAAATTTCATAAGGAGGGGAGATTGTGAGACCCCAAATTTTATGAATAAATATTTAAATTTTTTGAAATATTTTTTTTAATATTATGGTGTGGATTTGATATAATGTTATAGTTGTGGGTAGTATTTATAAATTTTGCAAAGTGTGAAAGTTGTTATATAATATTCGATTGGTCGGGGAATATTCGTTTTAACAGAGAATATTCGTACGACGGCACAATCATTGGTGGACCCCACAACGGAATTATTGTCGAATTGAGAAAACGACAAAAATATTTTTATGAAAATAACGGCGAAAGTTTTACCGTTAATACTGTTGAACTACTCGGTAGTAAAAGTGCGATGTCTGGCGTGGTTGCATAGTAGCACGGTATTGATTATTGATGCTTTACGTGATAAGTCACTTCGGTTTGATTCAATTATTATGCGATATTTTATATATTAATAAATCAATAATTGAGATAACAAAGTTGTTAATATTATTATTTGCAATATTAACGATGTCTAGAAGTTACGCCAAGGAGAGGTTTGGTCACCTAATTGCGCGCCAATAGGGAGAAATCCTTATTGAAAGCCACCTCTTTCTGAGGAGCGACCTGGTCGATTAATAATGTGAGTTATAATAATGATGATGAAGTTTTGTTTTTATTATTAATGTAATAAAATGTTTTTTATACTATTAATGTATATTTTATTAGACTATAAATAGAATATATTATATTCTATTATGAAAAGTTTTTTAAATAAAAATAAAGAATACTTTTATAAAGTTATTCGTTTTATTATATTATAAATAGAATATATTATATTTTATTTAAAAAAATTTGTTTTATTAGAATATTTTATTGTAAACCAATTTTATTTACCGATTTTGTTTAAAAGTAAATTAATTTGGACCGTTCATAAATTAGTTCTAATTATTCAATCCATTCTCTTATAAATAGAAGTTCATTCCTTCATTATTTCTTACGAATTCAATTGAAACTCTAGAGAGAGAAACTATAGAGAGAAAAGAAAGAAAAGTATTATGCTACTTCACTTTCCACGTATCCACTTTATTCTAAGGTAGGGGATATTATTTGTTGTACAGTAAGGAGTATTATTTCTTTCTTATTCATGAAGAGAACTTACATTATTTCATTCTTTTGATTATTATGTTGGAATAACTTTTGTTATCTGCAATACATATACATGGTGAAATTCTTCTATTATTACATTCTTTATTATTATGTTGGAATAACTTTTATTATCTGCAATCTACCGCATACATGGTAAAATTCTTCTGTTATTCCATTCTTTATTATTATGTTGGAATAACCTATTTATATCAAATCTGCGCATACATGGTGAAATTCTTCTATTATTCCATTCATTATTATTACTATCGAATATCACATGCGTGCGTTCTGTGCTGGACTGGTTCAATTATTTATTATTCTCGTTGGAATAACTTTTGTCTATGCTGATCTATCGCATGCATGGTGATTTACATTGTTATTCCGTTCTTTATTATTCTGCCGAATATCCCATACGTGCGCGTTCTGCGCATGACTTGGATTCCATTATTTATTATTCTGTTGGAATAACATATGCATGCGGTCTATCGCATGCATAGTGAATTCTGTTGTTATTCCATTCTTTATTATTACTCGTCAAAATATCGGTATCGTATGCGTTTTACACATGACTAGTTCCATTCTTTATTATTACATTTGGGAATAACATGTGCATGCGATCTATCATGCGCATGGTGAATCCTTCATTATTCCATTCTTTATTATTCATTGAAATAACTTTGTCTATGTGGATTGCCACATGCATGGTGAATGATCCTTTGTATTCATTCCTTATTAAATTGTGGAAATGATCTGTATGCGTGGATTACCGCATGGCTGGCGAAAATCCATTTGCAGTATCATGTTGACAATTTGGACGTTGTTGGTTCCTGGATAAATCTATTCTTGAACTTGTTTTATTGAATTATTATGTCATTGTCATGATGAGTTATCTTGGTTATTATGTGAAAACATGAAAGTTTCTTAGAAATCACAAAGGGTTGAAAATCAGATTTTAGTGAAAATGGAACATGAAATTCAATTGACCATATCTGCTATTATATTTTGAATTTTTGGGTGTGGTCAAGTTTTAGAGTTAGATCTATGAGTTTTCTAACTTGTCCAAGTGGAATCACTGGAAAAGGTGTTATAGATTTTAAATGTGGTGATTTTAGTAAAGGATGAAAAAAATCGGAAATGCTTAAAAAGCTCTTCATCCAAAATTTAAAAGGGTTTGTTTTTACCACTTAATTTGTGAGAAAAATTCTGGCCTTTTGGGACATGAAATTATATGGTATAAAGTACCTCTTGTCCAAAAATGAGCTCATTCCGACTTAAAATGAGCAAGTTATGACAATTTCAATATTTAGGTTTTTCCGACGAAAAACTCTATAACTGGAGTTCTATAACTCTGATGACCATGAAATTTAAACTGGAAGCTCACGTTAACATGTGTAAGATCCTGCCAAGATTTGGGAATTTCTGGAGTTAAACTTGAGGTAGCTAATTTCTTAAGGAATTAATTAGAAATTGATATTTGAAAAATAGTAAATGAATTTTAAAAATTCCAAGAAAAATATATGTTCAATATGGAACTATATTCTGCTAAATCCCAGAAAAGAAATATTTTTGGGACTGATTTGGTATTTTTCATGAAAATGATCTAGTTATAAGTAAATGAGTTAAATATGTTATGTGAAGTAACAAAGTTGGAAAATAGGATTTTATGGCTTGAAAATCTTATATAGGGTATATACAGATTTTTAATAAGGAATTTGATCATTGGTGATGAAATCTTATGAGTATGGCATTTTTGAATGATTAAATGCATTATTTGGTAAAGTATAAACAATTAAAATAAATTGTTTATAAGTTTAAGAAGTGATTAAAATATTGTTATAATATTAATAATATTGGATTATGAGTTTATTAAGTGATTAATAATATTAGGATAAATTTAAAGTCTTTAATATTTATACTTGTTTTCGTTTGATTAATGCTTATATCATTGTCATCATTCTCATGTTTATATTGTGATAAAAGTCATCTTTGGCTTACGTGCATAGATGGACTTGGTGTGATTATGACCGAGGATTATTCGATATATAGTCATGACCATAATGTGACGAAATGATGTGGTAAAAATCCTCGATGGCACAGTAGTGCGTTGATGAACAATTTTTGGTATGATTATGAACAGGGATTATTCAGTATAGTCATGACCATTGATGATTTAATGAATATCCTTGGCCCGTAGTGTAAGGATGATTCGATGATGTGGTTTATTTATTAAGCTGAGTCTCAGCGATAAAGAAATTGATAAAAACATTTTAATCATAGAAGATAGTAGATTTTATTCTCTACTTGACTTTTCTAATGGATTGCTTGTTCTGCTGCAGTTAAACTTGATGTTTATTGTATTTTATCAGTTTAACATTGTTGAAGACTAATGATAATTTATTTTGCATTATCTTAGTCATAATATTTCTTACTGGGCTAGTTGAGCTCACCCTTTCTTTCACTGTTCTCTTCAGGAAATGAGAATATAGCTGAGACGAGTCGAGGAACGGAGTGATGGTCCAGATGGTAGCATTAGTAGTCCTCACTATTCTGTTAAATAGTGTGACAATAAATATAATGATGACTCCATTGAGTGTGGATATTGTTTAGATGACAATATTCTTATTAAAACTCTCAATTTATGTTTTGTCATATTTTACACGATAGTTGTATAATTAGTTTGTATTTGTATTCAGTACCTTGTATCTGACGACCCAAGATGGGTGATGTATACCTATTTTTGGGGGCGTCCATAAGATTGGTCGCGTGCACAGACTAAACGCAGAGGCATCTGGTTAATTTATTCCAGGAGTCTCAAAAGAACAAAGTAATGGAGGCAAAAACAAACTTTGTTAATCATCAATTGAATATTGTTGATGTTCCACCAATGACCAACATTGAGGAAAAGATTGTTGATATTACTGAACCTTCTGAAAGTATCTTTTGGGATATTGTTTAATTTCTTGTTTTAATTAAACACCATGCATGTATAATATTATTAGTTTTCATTCTATATGTGGTATGTGTTTTCTCATGAATAAAATTATATTTGAAATGTAACTTTTCTTATTTATGTTTTTATATGTGTCAGACCATTTTTAATGGATATGGAGGATATATGTTTAGCAGACAGTGCAACAACTCATACAATCCTTCGAAATGAGAAATATTTTTCACAACTGATCAAAGCTAAGGGAAATGTAGGAACTATCTCTGGCACATCAAATTTAATCGAGGGATTTGGAAAAGCTAGTTTCATGTTACCAAATGAGACACAAGTTTTTATCAAAAATGCTCTATATTCTAGTAAATCAAGAAGAAATTTGCTTAATTTTAAAGATATTCGACTAAATGGTTTTCACTTTGAAACAACCAATGAGAATGATAATGAATATCTTCTCATCACTTCTACTATTTTTGAAAAAAGAATATCCTAGAAAAACTTCATTCAATTTCTTCTGGATTATATACTATAAAAATTAGAGCAATTGAGCCTTATAATGTTATGATTCCAAAAATCATAGATCCCAAATCTTTATGCTTTGGCATGAAAGACTTGGTCATCCAGGTACTTCTATGATGCGTCGTATTATTGAAAATTCTACTGGTCATCCTCTCGAAAATAAAAAGGGTTTTCCTAGTAGTGAATTTCCTTGTGCTGCGTGTTCTCGAGGAAAATTAATTGTTCGACCATCACCAGTAAAAGTTTATAAAGAAGACCCAAAATTCCTAGAGAGAATTCAAGGAGACATTTGTGGACCTATTCAACCATTGTCTGGCCCATTTCGATACTTCATGGTTTTAATAGATGCTTCAACTAGATGGTTTCATGTTTGTCTTCTCTCTTCTCAAAATTTTGCCTTCTCAAAACTTCTTGCTCAAATAATCAAGTTACGGGCTCAATTCTCGGATCATCCAATCAAGTCAATTCGACTTGATAACGCAGCTGAATTTTTATCAATGTCTTTTAATAATTTTTATATGACTATTGGAATCTCTATTGAGCATTTTGTTCCTCATATTCATACACAAAATGGTTTAGTTGAATCTTTAATAAAAAGACTTCAACTAATTGCACGACCATTAATGTTAAGGGCCAACTTACCTACCTCAGTTTGGGGTCATGCAATTCTTCATGCTGCAGCTATCATTCGAGTAAGACCAATAGCTCTTCATAAATTCTCTCCTCTACAGTTAGTTCTTAGACAGACACCCAACATATCACACTTTCGAGTTTTTGGAAGTGCGGTATATTTTCCAATTGCACCTCCACAAAGAACTAAAATGGGAGCCCAACGAAGAATAGGTATTTATGTTGGTTTTGATTCTCCTTCTATTATCAGATATCTTGAGACTTTAACTGGAAATATTTTTACTGCACGTTATGTAGATTGTCATTTTGATGAATCTGTATTTCCACCATTAGGAGGAAGGAAAGTTTTAAATAAAAAACCCTCTGAAATATCATGGAATGCATCAGATTTAAATTCACTTGATCCTCGTACAGGACAATATGAAATTGAAGTTTAAAGAATTATTCATTTACAAAATATTGCAAATCAAATGTCAGATGCATTTAATGATGCTAGAAAAGTGATAAAGTCACATACACCTGCAGTGAATACTCCAGCAAGGATAGAAATACCTATTGAAAAATTAATTCCTGGAGAATTGACGAATAAGGTAATAGAAGAATCTAAACCACGCCAGAAGCGTGGAAGACCGGTTGGTGCAAAAGACACTGTACCACGAAAATCAAAAGCAAATAAGGGAATCTCTGAAGGAATACCCGCTCCAGAAGTAGCACTTATTCCAAGAGTAGAAATAGCCCCAGAAGAGGTACGAACCGCTCCAGAAGTAGCACATATTCCAAGAGTGGGAATAGCCCCAGGAGAGGTTCAAAATATCAGTGAAGGGATAAGAGATGAACACCAAGAGATCTCAATAAATTATGTACATGATGAGAAAATATAGGATCGAAGCAAAGTCATGATTGACGATATATTTTCTTTCTCTATAGCATCAGATATTACTTTGATTCCTGACACGGATCCTGAACCACAAAACGTGGAAGAATGTCTCGGAAAGAAAAGATTGGCCAAAATGGAAAGATGCTATTCAAACCGAGCTACAATCTCTATTGAAAAGAGAAGTATTTGGATCGATGGTCCAAACACCGGCCGGGTGTAATCCGGTTGAAAACAAATGGGTATTTGTGCGAAAGCGAAATGAGAAAAATGAAATTATGAGATCAAAGCCGGACTTGTAGCTCAAGGGTTTTCACAAAAACTCGGTATTGATTATCGGGATACATACTCTCCCGAAATGGATGGAGTCACTTTTAAGCTTTCTAATAGGTATGGCAACCATGGAAGGTTTGGAAACACGTCGATGGATGTTGTAACAGCATACCTATATGGCTCACTTGACAGTGAGATTTATATGAGAATCCTTGAAGAATTGAAAATGGCTAAATCACAAAGGCCCCGTCACATATATTCAATCAAGTTACAACGCTTATTGTATGGGTTGAAACAGTCTGGTCGTATGTGGTATAATTGACGTAGTGATTATTTAATAAAAGATGGATATATAAATGATCAAGTATGTCCATGTGTTTTTATTAAGAAATCACAAAGTGGATTTTTCATCATTGCTGTATATGTGGATGATTTGAATCTTATAGGTACTCCTGAAGAACTCACAAGAACTGCTACTTATTTAAAAGATGAATTTGAAATGAAAGATCTTGGAAAGACAAAATTTTGTTTGGAAATACAAGTGGAGCATTTAGCATCTGGAATTTTTGTTCATCAATCCACATATGCTGAAAAAATTCTCAGTCGCTTTCATATGGATAAAGCTCATCCTTTGACTACCCCGATGGTTGTTCGATCTTTAGAAGTTGATAAAGATCCATTTCGTCCTCTAGAAAGTAGGAAAGAAGTTCTTGGACCTGAAGTTCCATACCTAAGTGCAATAGGTGCTCTTATGTATCTTGTAAAACTGTATACCGACTTCGATATTACTTTTTTTGTCAACTTGTTAGCAAGATACGCTTCTTCTCCTACTAAGAGACATTGGGATGGGATCAAACACATTTTGAGATACCTCCGTGGAAGTATAGATCTTGGGTTATTTTATCTAAGAGATTCAACGTCGCGATTGGTTGGATATGCCGATGCAGGATATTTATTAGATCCATACAATGGAAGATCACAAACAGGTTATGTATTTATATATTGTGACACAGCTATATCTTAGAAATCCACAAAGCAAACCATGACAGCTACATCTTCAAATCACTCAGAGATTTTCGCTATACATGAAGCAAGCAGAGAGTGTGTTTGGTTGAGATCAATTATTTAGCATATTCAAAAGTCATGTGGATTACCATCAATCAAAGACATTCCTACAATTCTGTATGAGGATAACGTTGCATGCATTGCTCAACTTAAAGGAGGGTACATCAAGGGAGATAGAACAAAGCACATTTCACCTAAATTCTTCTTCACACATGAGCTACAAAAGAAGGGTGATATAGATGTGCATCAAATTCGATCATGTGATAATCTAGCCGACTTATTCACAAAGTCGCTACTAAATGCAACGTTTACAAAACTTCGAAAAAGGATTGGAATGTGTCGACTGAAAGACTTGTGACAACATTTCATCAAGAAGTAATGAATTCTTTTTTAGGGGAAGACTATACTCTTTTTTCTTAGTCACAGTTTTTTATCCCAATGAGTTTTTCCTGACAAGGTTTTAACGAGGCAGTCAATTAAGATATTTATGTAAAAGATATGTACTCTTTTTCCCTTCGTTAAGTTTTTATCACTGGATTTTCTTAACAAGGTTTTTAATGAGACATAATCTTCTATCATATTGTAGGAAATCAGGGGAAGTATTATGATGTGATTTCTCTAATTGATACCCATGACTCCTTTCTTTTCTTCTTTCCTTACTCTCCCCCGTGAACCATCCTTTTCCTCCTTCCTCTCTTGCATTCTCTATATAAAGGGATGCTACTGAATGAAAAGTAATAAGATCTCTATTTTCTCTTGTTTATTCTCTCTAAATCTATAAGAGTATCTTTATACACTTTGCTAAAGTTTTATAACAAATTTTTATTTATTTATTATTTTTTACAAATGAACTTTTTTTTAGATAGATGGAGTAATAAGCGAGAAATCAGGGGAGGGAAGAATAACAGCTTTTCAATTCAAATAAACCCTCCAAAAAAAAATATGCACTATATATACACTCTCACTCAATCTGTTCTTCTTCTGCTTCATTCTGAAACTCATGCACATTCAATCATTTCTTGTCTTCCCTTTTTAATTTCCCTCTCCAAAACCGTCCAAGAACCCATTAATCTCTCCCTAAAATCACCCAAAAACCCATCAATCTCTCTCTAAATTCACCCACAAAACCCATCAAACAATACCCATTACTTCAGTTGAGAAAGAATGGCAGATGATAGTACAGAAAGAATGACAGATACCACAAAGAAAATTAGCCAAAAGGAAATCGCAAAAAATAGGTTATTCCGATCGAGAAAGCTGACAATTTGGGACACCAGAACCTTCAAACCCATTATCAACCACGACGATCTCGAATCCATTATGGCCACCCTTGGCTTCGTCGTCGTTCCATCTTTTTTTGCCGTTCTTCCCCCCACAGGTACAGATAAGGTCTTCATTTCGGAAACCACCTGGAAGCAGTCCATGAATCCCGCCACTGCTAAATCTACAGCCGCCGGAAAACCTGCCGCTGCTGCGCCGATAACCACCTGGAAAGAGTACATATATTCCGCCGCCGACCGTTTTCAGACTAAGGCAGACTCACCGCTGGTACCCCTGGCCCGCCTCCCTTACCCGAGAATTGACGGGCTTCACGTTGCTTCATACAAAGCTTTCTTGAACGCCATCAATTTTACCTCAGAAAGGGCAGTGATCTCTCCGATATCTTCCATGTCCGGTACATACCTGTAAGGAAGAAGCTCCTTAACATTTCAATTCCCAAACTCAGTAATCAGAAATTAAAGGAAGTTCAGACAGAAATGAGAAGAAGAAGATAGATAGATAGGGAGAATTAAGAGAGAAATAGATAAGGAATAGAGTTAATTGGGGAAGAAGAAAGTATATTCATTCTATTCATGCCTCTTTACATCACAAATCTCAGCTAAATACCCTTACCTCCGCTACGAATCCAAACAGAAAATGAATAACAGATGAGCATGTGAATGGCACAAGCTACATCATGCTGAAAACATGACCCTAAATCAGAAAATAAAGACACTTCCTACTCTACCCTTGCTTTATTCTGGCAAATTACTAAGACACCCAAACAACTGATAACTAATGCAGAATAAATGCAGCTCCCCTTTCTTACAATCCCTCCCCCTTTAGATAAACCGTGTCCTCAAGGTTTGAAATTAGGAAATTTCTTGACCAATTCATCCCAGTCTTCCCAAGAAGCTTCACTGGGTAAAGTGTTCGTCCATTGTACCAATACCTCCACCCTTGCTGCAGCTGCATTTTTTTTCTTCACCATTCTTCTGATCAAGAACAGCCACTGGTTCCACCATAAATTGTCCAAGTGAGTCCAAAGGTGGTAAAGAAGGAGAAGTAGTACAAAGGTCATTTCACCTTCTTCTTAAGTAAGGAAACATGAAAAACTGGATGAACTTTGGCATAAGTTGGCAACTGCAATTTGTAAGCTACTGCTCCTACTTTGCTTTCCACCAAAAAAGGACCATAGTACTTGGGCAGTAATTTCCCTTGATTCAATCCCGATAAGGAAAGCTGCTTGTATGGTCTAACCTTAAGATAAACCATATCCCCAGGCACAAAGACTCTTTCTGTTCTGTGCTTATCTGCATAGTGTTTTATCCTTGCTTGGGCTTCAGTCAAATGCTGCTTCATCAGTCTCAGCAATTGGGCTCTATCTTGACAGAACTGCTTGGTGATAGGGTCATAGACTTTCCCAAAATGATGGAAATTTAGGTGTGGGGGTTTATATCCATATAGCATCTCAAAGGGTGTGGCCTTCAATCCAGTGTGAAAATGGGTATTATACTATAGCTCAGCCAGAGGAATCCAAGAGACCCAATTGTGTGGATTTTGTGCAACCATGCACCTGAGATAACATTCTAATACCTGATTCACCCTCTCAGTTTGGCCATCGGACCGAGGGTGATAGGATGTACTGTAACTTAGTCCCCACTATCCTGAAAAGTGACTGCCAAAACAAACTAACAAACACCTTATGTCTATCAGATACTATGGTAGCAGGTAAACCATGTAGTTTGTAAATGTGTGAGATAAAAACTTAGGCCAACTGAGAAGCAGTAAAAGGGTGTTTGAGTGCCACAAAATGCCCATATTTAGTTAATTTGTCCACCACTACCCATATCACTGTATTGCCTTCTGATTTGGGGAGTGCCTCAATGAAATCCATAGATATATCAGCCCATGGTGTCTCAGGTACTGGTAGGGGCTGCAACAGACCAGGGGAGGCTAATGTTTCATGTTTTTGTTATTGACACACATCACACTCCCTAACAAATGTAGTAACATCCTGTCTGAGTGTTGGCCACCAAAGGAAGCTGTGAATCCTCTCAAAAGTCCCTCTTATTCCAGAGTGTCCTCCAATAGGAGAATTGTGGAATTCTGTCAGAAATTTCCTTCTTAGATCAGCATCTGGACCCACTACTATTTTGCCTTAAAATTTAAACCTGCCATGTTGGAAAGTATAACCTGGAAGAGCATCATCCTTGAGTTGTAATTAAAGGATGATCTCCCTTAAACCATCATCTTTTTCCCAAGTTTGAGCTATTTCAACTATCCATGATGGAATTGATGTAGTTAACATATGGAAACCCTCTGAGGATGTAATCTGCACTCTTTGCAAACCAAATGATTCTGAATGAACCCTTCAAAGAGATTCCATCTTTCTAGATAAACTATCTGCAACAACATTTTCCTTCCCTTTTTTGTAAGAAATTTCATAATCTAATCCTATAAGTTTTGTGATCCATTTCTACTGGTTAGTGGTTGTTATCCTTTGATCCAAAAGATACCTTAGGCTGTGATGATCTGTTTTGATGAGGACTTTATTTCCTAACAGGTAATGTCTCCATTTATTGGTTGCAAATAGCACTGCCATGAGTTCTTTTTCATAAGTAGAATACCCTAGATATTTAGAGGGAATGGCCTTATTGCTATGCTCCTGAAACTGGGTCTCCAAGTTACTTAGTCTCTAATTATTGGTGGCCATAATTGTAAAATCGGTAGCTCTGATACCAATTGTAAGGAAGAAGCTCCTTAACAGTTCAATTCCCAAACTCAGTAATCAGAAATTAAAGGAAGTTCAGACAGAAATGAGAAGAAAAAGAAGATAGATAGGGAGAATTAAGAGAGAAATAGATAAGGAATAGAGTTAATTGGGGAAGAAGAAAGTATATTCATTCTATTCATGCCTCTTTACATCACAAATCTCAAATTTAAATACCCTTACCTCCGCTACGAATCCAAAAGAGAAAATGAATAATGATGAGCATGTGAATGGCACAAGCTACATCATCTTTGAAAACATGACCCTAAATCAAAAAATAAAGACACTTCCTACTCTACCCTTGCTTTATTCTGGCAAATTACTAAGACACCCAAACAACTGATAACTAATGCAGAATAAATGCAGCTCCCCTTTCTTACAATACCCTTTTCAATTTGTTAATTTTTCTGCACAGTTTCATTTATATATTACTTGCATGATGATTTTCCAGTTTTTTTAATTATAATATGTATATGGGTATTCTTGAAAATTCAAGAATTGATGAACATTGTTAACTGGATTTTTCTGTAATTTTCGAACACAAAGACTCTTGTAGTGATTTCAAAAGATAGAGAATTAGTAGAAAATTTTAGTGTTTTTTTTCTTTTTATATTTAGAAAAATCCATTTTCTTTGGAGATCAAGAAAGTTCAATTCCATTAACTGGAACCAAGACTACCCAATTAATATGCTTTTTCTATGAAATGTTTGATTCGTAGTTAGTCCCCCATTTCCTTTTTTGAATTTGCCTAAACTTTGTCATATTAGTTTTATCTTATTCTATTATATCCATTTTATCTTTATTTGACAAAAAGAGAAGGAGAAATATCAAATATCTAATTTGCTATAGCGGATACTGTATTTGACATATGCAAGAAGCTATACTATAACTTAATTATTTTTGGCACGACGACGGTCATTCTCTAGTGTTATTTAGTTTCGAGTAATATTAGGGGTCTCAATTTTTTTTGTATCAAATGTCATGACATTGCCATAATTAATGGCATAGTCAATCACATAAGATCTACTCAACCAATGTTATGGCAACACATCATTTGAGACACTTTTTAAAACTAAAAATTTGAGACCCTTAGCATCACCTTTTAGTTTTTCATTAAAATTGACTTGACCTTATATTTGTTATGCTACTGCAACCTTTTTTTTTATCAATTGTCTATGGTTTTTCCCATGAGCAAGGGTTGATTTTCTGTATTATTTATGTTATAGTGATTTTTATAACTAACGGTTGCATTTCGATTAATTACTGTGAGCTTTTGACATACCTTTCAGCCACTTGCTTTTAGGTACTAATATCAGTTTGTCTATGTTGCTGGATGATATTCAAATTTTCCTTGTAGCTTTTATAAGAACTGTTTCTTGTTGTGGGAGGTTGTTTGCAATGGAATTATATACTGAATTCTGTGTTACAGACAACACACATTTTACTAGTATTTTAGTTTATAAGTTCAGAACAATACTTATTGAAGTAACCATATAGCATGTTAAGAGGAACATTTAATAGATGAGATGATAAAAAAGGTAAGAACACACATTTTAGTCTATAGCTTCACACGTACACTTAATAAAGTAACCTTTAGCAAATTAAGAGGAAAATGTAATAGATAAGACGGTAAACAAGATTTCATAGGCATCAAGAAGGAATTGCCTATAGGTATATTCGACATGAGATTTATTGCTATGTAATATTGCGTGATTATGGTACTGCAAAGAATCACACAGAGCCTAATTTGTACTTAATACCTAATTCTGTTTATTGATGCCAATCAATAACCAAAACACGAGATTTTCATGCATGAAAAATTGAAAGCAGACTTCTAAATGGATCACCTTTACGCAGTATACTGAATGGATCAGAGTACTTTGTGTAGTATTGGCCTAGAGAATACTTTTCTGATGCCATGCTTTAACCTGGCATTTACTGATTTTGCTTTCTTATATTAATACCTTTTCTGCTGTCTTTTGTTTGTTGAGAGTATGATTTCTGCAATAGATCCACACCAGAGGATGTGTCACATCCTCTGAATAATACAATGAACTACTTTAACGTGCTTATTATTATCACGGCTCAACTGTTGTCAACGCAACCAAAAAAGTGATTTGATTTTGATGTGGAACTCAGATTCCTCATTATGATTCTATAGGTTGAGATGAAAAGAAAAAAAGAAACGATTTGATTGATTTTGAAGTGGGTTGGTCATGGTTGGCTGTCTGTATGCCGGACAAAGTATGAGCTATAGTTTAGGTACCACTTTATTTTGCCGTAGTTTGTAGGTAATATCTGTTTGCAGCAAAAAATATGAGCTTTGTTTCCTTGTTTTTTTGTGTGTGAATTAAAATGTGTTCTTTAAACATCAATGGTTATCCTCCCCCACCCACCCAGGCACCCAAAAACATTTTCGGAAACATTTTGTTGTCAGACAGTTCGCTTGGTTATATGCTCAACTCTTTCAAGTATGTATATGTAGTATATGTTTTAGCCTATGCATTGAACCGTATTAATTTTCTATAAACGAGGTTTCAAAATTTTTTTGGGGTTGGCAAAATTCTTATGAATTCACATTTGTTTCAGGGGAATGCCTCTCAATCCAGCTGATGACCAAGATAAAGTATGGATACTTATGAATGAAGATGACCTTACTAGCACTGTCTATCGTGACGGGACTTTGGACGATGAAGCGTACGATTGTCACGATGCCAGGTTAAAATATTATCTTGACAAGCTAAACAATACCTCGGATGACTGCAAAATGGTTCCGTTGAAAGATATCATACCTGATTTTACTGAAACTGCTTATAGTCATGGGACACTGGATCAAGAAGTATACAACTCTTACAGTGCCAGGAATAATGATGAGGATAGAAGCAACTTGGGTCCGTTGAATGATATCATACATGATACAGCAGAAGAACACGATTCCCCTTCTCCCTGAAAACCCCTCAAGAATTAAAGCCTTGTCAGAATTGAGTAATTTCATATGTGCATTGAGTTTTTGTGGCCTGATGAGTTGGTAAATGTGGTATAAACCATAACTGTGAATTGTCTGTTAATGTCTGAGATAGGAGAAGTATTACTGATTGCTGGAAATACCATATTCGGGGAGAGTGAATTGTATATATGGAGGCGAAAATTTGGGTAAAAAGACTTGCTGTTAGATAGTGTTAATGTCTGAGATAGGAAAAGTATTACTGATTGCTGGAAATACCATATTCTATAGCTTTTACAAGGCCAAAGAGGCGAAAATTTGTTATACTGTTGAAACATATTCATACTGATGGTCACCTTACTGAATAAAATGTGTGGCTCATCCACATATATCTTGTAAAATACCTCGGATACCTGGGTGTATATAAATGTTGTTCCTTCCGAATTATTTTCGAAGCAACTGTTATCTTTTGTTTTGGAATGGGAAAGTTAGAGTTCATCTTTCTTTCTTTTTCTTGTTTTTTTATGAGTCCAGTTTGGTTGAGGGCTGAGTTACCTTTTAAGAAATATCTAATCTTGAGCTCTTGGTAGTTTGCCTGTTTTTTCGCCTGTCATACATTTCTTTTCTGCTGCTGTCTATTACCTCTACTTCTCGAGTGTTTTTTTCATGTTGTCATGCATTTTGACATGCGTATTAGGCCGGTGGAAGCTCCGGTTAGAAAACGCGTGAGGTTTGAAACTGGCTAGAGAATCCCTAGTATATACATATTATGCCCTAAATATGAATTAATAGCATGAACTTTTAAAAAAAAAAATATTTTCACTCTGGGAATTGTCTTTTCAATTTTTTTTAATTAGGGAATTAAACTTTTAATTTTATTTTTCACTTTATGGATTGTATTCTAAATTTTTTTAATTAGAGGATTAAACTTTTAATTTTTTTTCACATTGAGGATTGTCTTCTCAATTTTTTTAATTAGGAAATTAAAATTTTAATTTTTCTGATTACATCTAATTGATAGTGCCACGTCACAAGTTATGGAATGTTTATGCAAGATATCAAGTGAGCATGTGTGAAGAAAAGGTGTTTAGTGCCACCATATGGTTAGGTCCACAGGACTTCACTTAAGAAATCAAATGTAAGAATTTCTAGCTTATTTAATTAATTTCAAGACAATTTCATTGTGCTGAAAATTATTTTAATAAGAGTATTTCATATGCTTAAAAGTGTCCTAGCTTATTATTTTTGGAAGCCTAGTCAATTCCTTATTTCAAAGAGTTGTTATTTCAAATTCAAATCCTGGAAGCTTCTTTTGGAAACCGAATCAATTCTGTTTTTATTCCTTAGAGCTGAATTTTCAAATTCAAAAGACAAGAAGTCATTTTGGAAATAATATCAATTATGATAATCTCAACCTTGTTTTACAATGTCAAAATAACTTTTCTTGGATGATTTACTGCTGCTAATCCTTCTAAATATTTAGGGGTAAGTTCAGATGACCACCTGGGTTTTGAGCGGCTTCCCACTTAACCACCTGTAGTCAGTAAAGCTACATTTAAACTCCCGACTTTTTGAGTTAAAGTGAAAAAGTATTTTCCGTCTTAACTCCGTTATTTTATTTGACTAAAGACTTAATTACCCTCACTTTAAAACATCCAGCTGCAAAATCATTTATAAAAACAACCAAAAATAGTTGAGAGATAAGATCATATATATACCCTGGTGAAGAACTGACGATTTACTTTCCATTAAACAAAATATTACCTTTTCATTTCAAATTAATATAAACAGATCGAAGTACATAATTATGAATAATTTAGTGGTTTATAACTAGCTAGTATATTCCCGATTTAAGGTCTCAGAATATGTACACTAAAAGGTTAGCACCTTTTTAAACTTTCCAAAATCATATTGTGAGAGACATTAGATTATTCTTTCATATGTCACAATCGATTTGAAAATCTTCCTCGCTAGCCTATCAACCTCCAAGTGATTTCTAAATCAATTTTCAAGAGGCATTCAGAACTTCTTTCAAAGAATCAAATGAGAGTGCTCGAACCTCGACCCCAACCGCCGTCGAGTATTGATTACATGACTTGGCGAAGCTTGTAGAGTTGTGTCAATGGATTGTAAATCCTTAAGAAACTGCAGATGCTTCATATGAATTCAATTTGAGTTGTGAGATTAATTGCGTGACAATTGAAGTTTCAAAGATTTCTTGCTCATAAGACTTCCCATTGTTACAAATTAGATCTATTACACAAAGCAAACAAAAAAATCAACACTAACTTCAAATCCCCAATTTATGATGCTTAAAAGCAACACAAAACACACACCAAGTTCCAACTTCAATAATATCCACCGATCTTCAAAGATTATAATTCCAAGTTCAATAAAGAAAATGCAACCAAATTTAAATCAAGAAAAAACTAAGAAAAGCAAATTCAATCCCAGCTAATTTAAACAACAAATGACGAAACTAGAACACACCCACATGTAAAAAACCAATAAATTTGCGAACTTTCATACACTAATCATCACAAATCAACAAGAACTTCACTACAACTAATTCAACCCTATGAGACCCGAGCGAATAATAATGAGTTTTGAAAGATTATTACTACGAATCAGCAAGAACACAGAGATCCAAGCAAAGGAGAGAAAGGCAGTAAAATTATCAAACACGTAATCTGCTATCCATTTTTTACGGAAACCATAATTTATAAGTAAAGACTAACATTTAGAAAATAACAAATCACTGAAAGTAAACGCACATATATATATCAAAAATCCCAAAAAATCACTGTAATTGAGCATAAAAATTGAAAATTCTCTTAGATAGACTCAACTGAAGCATAGAAAAAGGAACAAATTTATATGGGAATTCATTAAGACTTACTGAATGGCATAAATCGAGAAGCTTTATTTTTAATTCCGGTTCTTCGAAGAGTGCGAGAAGAGGATGAAGTAGATTTGTTGGCAAATTGTTACCAAAACAGAGAGAGGAAGAGTTATATCACCCGGATAAAACCCGAACTAATCCGGACGAAATCTTAGGTTGGTTGATTGATTGTTTGGTGTAAAAAAATTAGAATCTTTCGTTATAATACATATAACATTGTGTCCATCAGAAATATGGATGACCAAGTTAGACGACGGTATAGTTGATTATTGGGTGTAGACTTTATACCCGTGGGCATGACGGAGAAGGAGTAGCTTCGATGGCCATCGAGGGGGAGGGAGTCGATAGGAGAAAAGAGCTTGCCCTAATCAGAGATAAAGGGAAAGACTGATCAGGGAGGAGAAGAAAACGAGAGCTATGGGGGGTATTTCAGTTTTTTTAAATCGTTAAAGCCCCTTTTCACACGTTTTTGGCGTGTGACATATACACACAGTTAAATTGGATGGAAAATATGACGCTTCCACTTTAACTCAAAAAGTCGGGAGTTTAAATGTAGCTTTACTGACTACAGGTAGTTAAGTGGGAAACCGCCCAAATTCCAGGTGGTTATGTGAACTTAACCCAAACATTTATTCCTTGATTCCAACAATTGAGTTTCAAATTCAAATCCCTTCCTTTCTTGGTTCTATTCTTATTTTTCTTTTGGAATTCTAAATTTATGGAAATTGATTTCATGTCGTTGTTGTACTCGCTTTATATATTTCATTTAGCTAAAGCTGAGAAACCGACGAATTGAAAAACCATTTTTTTAACAGTGCTCATATTAAAATACTTCTAGCAATTTATTTGTGATTTGATATTAATTTATAGATATTGTTATAACATTCTTTCTTAATCAAAAAGTGTATACAAGCCTACTGTGGCTTGTAATTGATCCAGTGGAGGATAGGTTAGTACAAAGCAGACTCTGAAGGTTGTTGTGGAGCAAATGTTGTTGTGAAGCAAGAGGTTGTTGTACAACAAGGGGCGGTGGTGTCCATCATTATTTGAGTTGCTTTGCAGAAGGAGTTAATTGTTCAATTGTTTGAATATTAAAGTTACTAAAAGAGTCTCCAATACCAATTAGTATTGGACGTGGATTAAGTCATTAGATTAGAGGTTAAGGTCTGAATCACATAAAAATTTTTGGTGTTCTTATATATTGTTTATCTTGACTGCATTGTTTAGATTCTGCACCTGAACGCAAGTTAAATTTATTATTGATAACAACAAAGAAGTTACTGCGTAATAGGTTTATAGATATATCTAAGCAGACTAATTTTGTCTTGTTTGAATAATTCGAAGAAGCTTCTGTATTACTGTAGGATCTTCATATTAGTAGGTTCTGCATAACAGTTTAATATACTTAAGCAAACAACGATAACATGTCTATATAATTCAGTTAGCAGATAATTATAAATGTGTTATTGTCAATTGAATAAATTAGATACACATATTCATTGTAAGACCCCGAATTTTATGAAATAAAATTATTCAATTTTTCTTATAATTATTATTCAGTAAATGTTAAAATTGATAAAAGTTTAAATTTATGGGTGAAATATGCAAATTTTACAAAACACACAAGTGGCTATAAAATATTCATTGTTGTTTTAGAATATTAGTTTGGTCGTGGAATATTCTTTTTGTAAGAATATCCGTCTGACCAGTAGCGATCATTTATGGGGCCCCATAACGGAATAACCGTTTGGATGAAGAAAATGACAAGTTTGAGTTTTCTGAGATTAACACTTTTGAATACACAGTGGTTAAAATACTGATAATCTGGCGTTGTTGCCGCAAGATAGCACTGCAGTATTACAAAGATATTTTTGAATTATTGATTCTTACGTAAGAAGGCACTACTTTCAATAATTGTTACGATAATTATTGCTTCAATACTTTATTTTATTGATTCAATAATTGCTGCGTTGATATTATATATTATTATTGTTTGATAATTGTCACCGCACAAGATTTTCTATTATCGGATCAATAATTCAAATTATTTAAATAATATTATCGATAACATTATTGGCAATGTCTAGAAAGTTACTGTCTAAGGAGAGGTTTGGTCACCTAATTGCGCCGCCAAAGATGAGAAATCCCTTATTGAAAGCCCCTCTTCCTGAGGAATCACCGGTTTGTCATTATTGCGATTCTCAGAATATTATTTGTGAATAATTAGTTATTGATTTATGTGATAAGAAAATATTTATTTGATATGGATATAGATGATGGATTTATTTATGTGGAATTACTGTTGAAGTGTTTTATCAGTATTTTATCGGATTGGAGGTATTAAAAACTCAAATCGGTGTTCTTAAAGCTTTACTGTGTGAGTTATAATTTTAATCCGACCGTTGGATCGTTGTGATTTTTGGATATGTTATACATATATAAGTAGAGTATATGTCCACAAATTTTGAACCGTTAAAATCGAACGTATAATTTGTTATGAATTTTAAAAGGTGTTGAAACGGTGTTTAAAATCATCCTTTTGTGGATTTCGGATAATTTCTGTTTGGAATTTGGAAAAATTTTCTTCTGCAAAGTTGTAGAAAATTGAAATTCCTATAAAAAATCGCGAGATTCGAATTTTCTGATAAAAGGGCTATTTATTGTGAATTATTGAAGTTCCGGAGTTCCGAAATAATTAATTTTTGAAAGTTTTAATTATTTTATTTAAGAAAAACGTTTTTGTGGTTGTTGGCACATGGGTGGCTGATGTTTTTTATTCAAAGATGGCTGATGGCCTTCAAAATTGGTTGGTGAAGGTTGGTGTGGAATAAGAAAAATAAATAATATATTTTATTATTTTAGTCTCCTTTGGCGTTCTAGCATTTTCCTATAAATAGAGGGCTAAGTTAGAATTGAAAATCACACCAGAAACTGAAGTTTTCTCTCTATTTCTCTCTCTATATTATCAAGTGTATTCTTATATCTTGAGTGTTGTTATACGGTGCAAGTTCGTTCAGCGTTATTTCAGTCAGAAATACTGCTCTTTTGAGGTAAGGGATTTTAAGGGTTATTATGTTTTTCAGTTCGTACTTCTTCCGTCCTTCAAAAATTCTGGAAAAATTTGAAATGATAATTTGATGAGTTTTGTTGATTGTGTCCAAAAATGGCGATTTTTGGATGTATAAGTTAAGAGTTATGAATTTTACGAGAAAAGACTATTTTAAAAATAACCGCTTATAACTCCTTCTGGTTAACTCCAAAATTGATGAAATTTTTATTGGGAGTACATCTATATTATATAAGTATACTCTGTAAATTTCGGAATTTTTGGATAAAAGTACAATTTATGATAAATGTTTAAATATTCGATGGTTTTGGCCATGTGAAAAATAGTAAATGACTTTTAAAAATTCTGAGAAAAATATATGTTTAATATAGGACTATATTCTGCTAAATCCCAGAAAAGAAATATTTTTGGAACTGATTTGTTATTTTTCATGAAAATAGACTAGTTATGAGTAAATGAATTAAATATGTTATGTGAAGTAAGAAAATTGAAAATAGGATTTTATGACTTGAGAAATCTATATGAGGTATATACAGATTTTTGATGAGGGTTTTGGTTATTGGTGATGAAATCTTATGAGTTTGGCATTTTAGAATGATTAAATGCATTATTTAGTAAAGTGTAAACAATTAAAATAAATTGTTTATAAGTTTAAGAAATGTTTTTTCAATATCATTATACCGAAATATTGGTATGGATTTTATTGTGGAATTTCTACCTTTTTGTGTTGGGTTTACTATTTATGAGTTACTATTAATGAGTTACTATTCACGAGTTACTATTCACGAGTTACTATTCAGGAGTTACTATTCATGAGTTACTATTCATGGATTACTATTCACGAGTTACTATTCATGACAAAATTGGTTTCTTTTTCTAACCAAATTATAGTTGATTTATGAATATTACTCTTGAGATTAAAACTATATGTTGATCATATTATTTTTATTATCATATATAACATTTTTATAACCCTAACAATGATATTTCTCTTTGACTTGAGTGTAAAGATGGGTAGATTTTGGTATGATCATGACTATATGGGTTCTCTTTGGCCATGGTGCAAAGTTGAATTGTTGATTTGGTATGATCATGACCATTGAATTTATAATTGAATATCTTTAGCTTAAGTGCAAAGGTGAAATGATCAACATGGTTATAATTACTGTTTATATAAATTCTGAAATGATTATATATTTCTTTGAGGAATATCTTTGGCCTGTAGTGCAAAGATTAATTGTTGATGAATATCTTTGGTCTGTAGTGCAAAGATTAATTGTTGAGGAATATCTTTGGCCCATAGTGCAAAGATGACATGTTGTTGAATATCTTTGGCCAGTAGTGCAAAGATGAACCGTTGATGAATATCTTTGGCCCGTAGTGCAAAGATGAATTTATTAGTATGATTATGAACGGGAACTGTAATTTGGTATAACCATGATCTTTGATGTTTCAGGTAAAGACATGTGATGAAAATTATCTTCGTCCTGGATGCGAAGAAAAATTTAGAATCACAATTATGATTATGAGTTATTCATATGATTGTGGACCAGAACTGTTGATTGATGTTACAGGGATAAAACATTATTGGTGGATTTTTAACATAGAAGATAATAGACTTTATGGTCTATTTGACTCTTCTTCTAATGGATTGCTTTCGTTCACCGCAACTATGGTTGAAATTTTTATCATCTACCATATGTTCTAAATCTACGATTTATTATTGATGAAGGCTATTGATAATTTAATTATCTTTAGTCACGATATTCTTTCTTCGAGCTAGTTGTGCTCACCCTTTTTTGCTTCACAATTCCTTTCGGTAATAAGAGTGTAGGTATTTGGGTCGGCCAGAATGTGAGGGAATAGAATCTATGGTCATCATTTAGTAGTTACATTTGGTGAATCAACTAGGGTGAGCGAACCCAACGTTGGAAGGGTGTTTTGCCACTATCATACAAGATGTCTAATGACATACAACCTCGTGTCATCATAAGACAAGGTTGTGCTCATCCACTTCCTGAGTATATTTACGAGCACTACCTATATAATCTTGGTGTTTGTTTGAAGTATAATTCTCAATTAGAGACAGGTGGAGATAATGATATGTCGAAGAAGACTCACCATTGGGAAGAATATGATAGTAATCTTCTCATTTTTTTTTTGGAGTCTATTAGATTGACCAAGGATAATTCTGTGGCCATATGATATCTATCATAACCTAGAAGCATGATCTCCCATGTACGAAGGTTTCCTCGAGCACTTCCCAAAGATTCTAATTTCTAAAACAGTTTTTGACTATACCTTTATGTAAGGTGTCATTGTGACATGCTATCCAAGGTTGGAATGAGAGTCACAGTTGGTATATATTTGTATCCAAACTCACAGCATATGTGTTATTATATTTTGCACGACAATTATTGTAATAAAGTTGTAGTTGTTTTCTGTACCATGCATTTGGCGACTCAGAATGGGTTGGATGGAATGGACCTATTTTGGGGTTGTCACATTCATCCCCCCTCTAGGTGTACACACACTCTAATTTTCAATAATAATATTAAGAAAAAATTCGCAAACAATGTGCATGATTTTAATTCCTTCACATGCATGCTCTTTAATTCTTTTTCTATACACCTAATATATATATATATATATATATATGTGTGTGTGTGTGTGTGTGTGTGTGTGTGTGTGTGTGTGTGTGTGTGTGCGCGCGTGATCGGGTAAATGAATAATTGAAGTTGTTCATGAGTCATTCAACTATTTCAAGTGTTTATTACTTGGGTGAAGCTGGAGTAGTATTTTGTTAGCCACTTTAGCACCGAGAAAAGTTTTTCGATGGGCAAAATTTTTTCCTAATGACAGTGCACTGTATGCCTTTGCTAAACATAATTTGCTATAAGTCGATAAATTCGACTTTTGCCTTTCTTTATTTTATAGTTAAATCCTATTTTATTCGTGTTATCCAACATTCTTAAGTAGAAATTATAGATTCTGCTATGCTTTCCGTCACTAAATTTGTCCCTGATTTGAACAAAGTTGAGCCTTTTAATGGATCCAATTTTAAATGATGACAAACTAATTTACTTTTGATTATGGACGTTCCTAAATTGACCATGTTTTAACCAAATCAAAACTAGTTGAACCCCCTATCGATGATACTGAACAAAAGAAAAAAATAAAAATATTCTATTAGTCTTGTTCTTCTGCTGATAAAATTTGTAAGGCTATCATTCTCAACTCATAGTCGAATAAACTTTTTGATATCTATTTCTATATAAAACGTTGTTGAAATTTAGGATGAATTAATTTTGAAATATATTGTGAAAAAAGTTGGTGTCAATAAGTATGCTATTAAGCTATTTTTAAGAAGTAAATAAAAATAACAATTTATAAGCCATTTTAAATAAATAAGTTTAATAAAATATAATGATTATTCTACCCTTTTATCTTTTTTATAAATTACATAACATTTCCTTTTTATATATGTCAACGGTTTTATGTGATAGTAGCTTTATGCTATATTTTTGAGTTTTAAAATGGACAGAAAAGAAAAGAAATGGACATAAAAGTTAAGTTTTCTTTCCAATTCTTATGCTTTTAAGTTTTTTAATAAATGGAAAAAAAAAGAAATGAATAGAAAATTTGACTACTTTTTTTGTCAAAGTTTTTCATCAAAATTCTTTTGATTTGAATTTTAAAAGAAATTAGAATAAATAATATTTTTATAATTCTCATATTATCCTCAACTTTTAATATAATAAATTTTAAATTACAACTCATGTCCTCGATTTTAAATTTTTTATTCTTTTCAATTAAAAATTCAAAAATAACACAAGGTAAAATTTTAAGTTTTTTATTCTTTTTTTTATGTTCTAATTTAAATTATTATTTTTTTTTTCTGTTCAAAACTCAGAAGAAACACGATGTTAAGGTTTTATCTCACCTTCCGCTCTGCTCCTTTTATCTCCTCCCTTTTTCTCTCTCCTCCATCTACTCTTTATTTAAAATTTTAATTGATATTAAAAAAAAATTAAAAATAATAACTCAGGTACATATTTCGATGAGGCCGCAGCAATTTCTAGGAAAGAATCTTCAATCGGAAGAGCCTATTTTAGTTTTTTACACAAACGAAAGAAGAAGAGAGAGAATCAGGCGAAATTGAATGGCCGGTGGAGTGAGGGGAGTTCTGCTGGACAGCTCCGCCCTTTTGGTGGCCGACGGCGGCGGCGTTAATGGAAATGAAAATGCGTTACTTAAACCTGGAGCTGAATATCTACTTCGTAAACTTCGTCACTCCAATATCCCCACGGTAAATTTATCTCCATTTTCCATTCTTCCCCTCTTTTACTCCTATATATATGTCTATGTTTATGCTTGTTCTTTTTCAATTGTTATCAACGAATTGGGGTGCCTATTACTTTGTAATGCTACTTCTAAAGATGAGTCTTTTTGATTGTTCCTAAATTTTACTAATAATTCTGAAGTTGCCTGAAGATTGCATTGTGTATTGGGAGTGGCACATAATTTATGTACGGATATAGGTAATTGAACTACTCATTAAGCAACCTAAAGATTGGATTGAATGAATTGCATCTTTTCAATTAAGCACCCATTTTCAATGTGGGAATGATATGGAACTCAAAACTTAGTTGCATCACATGTTTTATGCCAACAAAGACGGTCTAAATTGTTAAGAAACAGGTGTTTAAAATTTGAACCATGTTGAAATGTATATACACTGCATATTGATACACACTGCCATCAATATCTTATGAAGTCTTTTACCCTTTAGTTGTATACTATAGCTGATCTCAATTATCTGTATAATGAATTTTTTATTTTGCAGGGAATATCATATGGACTTGGTCTTCCAACTCTAAAGGTAATTTCTATACCGCTGCTTAAATATGTATTATGATTCTGTGGAAATGATGTTGTCTTAGTAGTGTCGTACTCTAAGATAAAATTACCATTTAGACTGAACTTAATTATGGGAAAAATAGATCTTTAGTGATATTTCTTGTAACCAATGAAGAGATATATAGTGCATTCACTTTCAAGTTTTATTGTTATCATTATTGACATTTGGGGTTCAGTGCCATTTAATCACTTTTCATGGTGTACTTTTAGTTTGCAGTTGAAAAACCTTCAATAGGTGTATGTGCATGTTTACACTCGTAAAATATGTATACATATACTGCTTTCTCTAGGTTAGTGAATAGCTACTGGTATAACTATGTAGGCGTCCACTAATTGTACCCAACAGATTGTGAACTTCTGATATAAGCATTTTGGCAATTAATGAATTAGTTCTTCCAACTATTGCCAAGCATTTATGTGTGCTATGTGTGTTGGAGACAATAGAGAGAGACTACTGAGCCTAAATGGAGTTTCATTTATTATATACTAGAACCATTGACCTTAAAACTTGCCCTAAGCCATCTGCTTTCCATTCTGAGTAAAAGAAAATGATTGTTCTTTATTCTTGAAAGAAGCAAACTATTTAATTTCCTACTACTTGTTTTCAGCTTGGATTATCTGAAGTGTTTGTTCCCCTTTCTTTCTGCAATACAAACTGATGTCCTATCTGGTGATCAGTCCTTTATTTTTTACAATCATTCACCTAACATTTCTCTCTTTTTTTTCCTTTTTTTTCTCTAAGTGTGCGTAACAGTGTGTTCAGTGTGCCAATTCTAGCTCATTTTACAAATGAAATTATTCTTCCTGGTATATTTTTTATGATGTAGTTCCTGACTACTGCATCGCTTGTTATAGGTTAGACTTCTGGAAAGGATCTCGAAGCTATACTCATTTGTTATTTTCGTCTTGGATTCATCTTCTATTGATGTCACAACAAATGAGGTTCTGCGAGCTTGGGATGACAATGGAGGGAGTATTCTGCATGTGGCTTGTACTCTCAATGAAGACCTCTGTGTTAAACTAAGTAATTATGGTTGGCGGATTGTTATACTAAGTGAGTAGCACTAAACCCTCCTCACTCCTAACACCTGCCTCCAATTCAACAATCAGAAATTGGGTTACAGATGAGAGTGAAACTTCTTTCTTTCTTCTTTTTTTTTTGTTTTTGTTTTTTTATCTAAACTACTTAAAATATCGTGCAAGACGCGGGTGAAACTTTATCTGTATATTTATTCTAGTTATTTAAAAATAGAAAATTGCAAACAAAATTAATATAATTAAAAGTGTTTGTAAATACTCCCTCTGCTCCAAAATTAGATATACAATTTGACTTTTGAGGTCAAACGACGACATATTAAACTTCTAATTGATGTGAATTTAGTTCATTTTAGTTGATATAATTATTATAATTATATAGTAGATAACAAAAACTATTAATCACAATTTATTTCATTTTAAACTTTTATGAGTCGTACCAATTTTGAAGTTTAATATGCCGTTGTTTGATCTCAAAGTCAAATTGTATTCTAATTTGGAAGAAAGGGAGTAATTCTAGAAGGATAAAAAAGTTTTTACATATAAATTGAAGTTTAATCTATATAAATTTCTATTGAGTATTTAATTACTATTAGGTTTCTGTAGTAAAAATAGTATGTCTGAGTGTTAAGTACTATGAAGACCTCAATTGAATTCTGATGCACACATACCACATGTATAAGATGTGACCTCTAGTGTTATGAGGCTTTCTAATCTGACTTGGTGATTGTAAAATTTTTGGGCTTTGTGAAATCCGCCTATTCGTTACAAGATGTATGGTTGCATCCTTTTTTTGTTTTGACTGATAGATAACCAGCATGTATATCCATGTAATTCACTTGATTTATTTTGCAGAATCTCTTGGGCAAGGATCAGCTTATGGTGCAGGTGGCCCCTTTTCATTTTTAAAAGTACTTATATAGCTTTTTGGACCTTTATTCCTCAATTTCTGGGAGTTATTTGTAATATTTTATCCTAGCTATATTAAATGAAATCATGTATTGTCTGTTGGAATTGGTTATATTTTCTCCAAATCCGTGGACACAGATAGTCAACTAAATAATCATATTGTTTTACTTGTTCATTCTTTTTCTTTGAATAGAAAAGGGTTACCTACTAACCTTCTTAATTTAATGTAAAGTATTCAAACTACAGCAATCTCTCATTTTGAAGCACCCACATAACAAAAGGATATTCCAAGAGAAATTCATTCACAATTATATAGTACCTTTGAATTTTTGGATGCTTACTGGATACATACCCCAAGAGTCAAGGGTTTGACAGTGGTACTCACACTCTAAGAGGGGTTATGTACTATCCTAGTAAAATGCTATTTTGTCCATATAATCATTTATTTGTTTCCTTAATTTGTAAGGCTAAATTTGTATTATCTTCTGCTAAAAGTGATTTCTTCTTCCTATCAAATGTTGAAGGTGGCAGTGCAAGTGAGGAATCAAGTGTGCTTTTTGTAGACAAACTAGAAGAGTTACCATTGACTATCTGCAACTTGAATAGAAAGGTAGCTGGTACTAATTATTTTCCCCATACAACTGTATTCCTTTTTATCAATAAAATTATGTTCTAAGTTGTTGCATCTAAGAAATTGGGTTAATTGTGCATCAATTGATAAGTAGCTAAGTGTGGCTGCTTATATTCTACCAATTTTTTGCGACTTCTCTTCATGAGTTTATTTTCTCGTTCATCTTTTCCTGCTTCACATTATTATTCAGGTCATTGGGAGTACCAAACCCAAAACAATATGAAGAATGTATAGCAGATGCCTCTAGCATTGTGTTAATCTACCAATTGTTTTTTATAAGCTGTCGTACTTATTTTCTTTTTATCACCCAACTTTTGAGGGGAAGCAGCTCATAATTAAGGACGCATCAGCCGGCAGTGCATTATACTATGCCACATTATCTGCTCTGATGCATGTGATGTTAATATGCATCTAGTTAGGACATCCCGCATCACTTATATTCTTATGATGATTTGTTCACCTCCCAAGGCAGCACATCCATATTGTTAGTGTGAAACTCTCTTTTGTTTATTTTGTTGTTAGTTCCACTGCAAAGTGGTTAACAAATTCAACCACAAGGAAACAACTATATCCTTTATATGTGAGGTTACCATTTACTGCAAAACACTAAGTTGTTATATAATGAATCTAACACCATATATCATACTCCAAACACTTCCCCTCTTAGAAAACAAGTTAACTTATTGTATTTTATCATGTCAATTGTCAAGTTATTTGCTACTGTTTTTGCAACGTTTTTATGTGTCTACACATTATTACTTGTCCACTGATAGTTGCTTCATGTTCACTTACCCTCTTTACACTTCATAAGACCTTTGGCATCAACACTTGTATATTCTCTAAATTGAATCCGTTACCAGATAATTCTGTCATCACTAGGAAAACAATATCTGCAATACAATTAGTAGTTTCTAATTTAATTTGTTTCATCTACCTTTTTCATTTCTTTTACCAACAGGCAGTAGGCAAGGATAGTGTGATGGTAGCTTGTGTCATGAAGCCTTCTCGTGAAGAAGACTTTGCTAAGGTGAGAACTCTTATTATTAAATGTATACAACATTTCCAGTTCTAAAGAAGTAAAAGATGCGATGACCTTATGAACTACAATTGGCCACATTATAATACAGGTTTGCCCATAGCCTGTGCATGATCTACCTTTAGAATCTGGAACTGGTCTTTTTATACTGTTATTATTGATAGTTGATTGATTTATCTTTCATAATAAACTTTACTTATAATTTTAACTAACTAGATTATCAAAGAGTTCTTGTATTTGATCTGTATAAGTTTTGGCCTTCCAAAACCTTCAGGTTGATCTGGTTGAAAATTCCATTAGTGCATGCGAATGGTCAGCTTTTTAGATTAATGTTTCTTGTACATGCCCCATCTGAAGCATTCAAAGTTACATATATTGACTGTTTGCTTTTGGCAGAGAGGTGCATTTCCTTTACGCCCTACCCAAAATGGGTTGATATTTATGCCCCTTACGTTTGAGCTCCCCATATCTACCCAATTGCAACAAGTCAATGTAGTTATCCATAAAGCAACAGATGAAATTATCTCCATTGAACTGAGAAGTTCTTCAAAAAGCTCTAATAACATTATCTACAGCAAGGGAATGCTGGATTTGCAAAGGTATTTTTTAGTATTCCAACACATTATTGTTGGTTGATTTTGGATACATGGATTTACATAAAAAGGATCAGTTTTTTACCTTCTGCCAAATAGAAAGGATATTGATGCCTTTTATGACATTCCGTTAATATTACTGAATTTGATATTACTAGTCTTTTAGGATATATCCCATTTTTTCATGGGGTTAATTTGTTAGGAACCAAATTAAAGCTAGTGAGTCACTAATTTTTAAGTACGCATATCTTATATTAATGTAAGTAGATTCAATTATTGAAAACACATTACTGTGACTTTAATAAGACTTGAACAAAATTGATTGTGGTTATGAAATTTAGGTCAGAGTGATAACTGATAACTCTATTATTTGGATGATTGAGATTTCATTTTATCAATTTTGTTCTCAAGGAGTAAATTATTTATGTTCAATATACAATCAGAAGCTTGTTATACATAACGTATCAAATAATATATGTGTGTATATATATATATATATATATTAAAAAGTTGGCGAAACAATCATGCAATATATGCACATATAAGATGTATCAAAATCTTGAAAAATTGAAATTTTAAATGACCTTTCCTTCAATTCGCTTCATAGTCTTCCATTCTTTGTTTGTTGTTGCACTTATATTCCACTTCCATATCTTAGCTTATTTATTTTAGATCTTATTGTTCTAAATGTAATTTAACTAGCAGTTAATGACTTTCAAAATCTTGTTGGCTCCTGCAACAAAATTTTATGAAAGTATATGATGAAATTTTTATTCTATTGTATTTGAAACTTAAGATTTTGTAAGTCATTGAGATTAAAATTACTAACTCTGCTACGTTTCACAAAAAATAATAATTACAAATTTACAACTATTCTACTGTGTTTTGCTTCTTGCGCAGGTATTTAGAAAACCGGGTAGATTGTTGTGTAATCGACCCATTTGATAACATATACCCTGTATTGGATCGTATAGAAATCCAACAACTTCTACTTAATCTGGAAAGGCTCAACACAGAAGGTCAATTTAAAATCAGGGCCCCCCGTTTTCTTAAGGTATTTATGCTAGAATGATATTTATTTTATAATTTCTGTTAATGTTACAATTTCAATGGTAAACATGGGTAATTTAGTTCTTAATTTGTTTTTATGAATCTTGTTTAATGGACAACGGTTCAATATCCGTATTCCCTTCAATTTTACTTGCATGCATATATAATAATTGCCAAGTATTAAGGGTGCTAAACCATTGTTGTAACACTCATACTGGAAATGCCATCAAATAAACAACTAATTTACATTTGACCATTTAGGAAGTTGAAAAAACTCTCATGTTTGGATTTTTTCCCTGTGTGTTGGTGGGCGTGTTAAACCATTGTTGTAATTCTGATCCCGAAAATATCACACGTACACTACAACACAAACAAATTCTCACTTTTTTTTTCTTTCTAAAAGTTTATTTTCTGCAAACCAAACACATTTTCTGTAAACTCAATATGAAAACTGAAAGATACATTTCCGAAAAACTTTTGGCAAATAAAATGGGGTTTTCTCAATTTCCATGTTCTCCTTTTCTCATCTTAACATAGATTGCTTTTAGATTGTTATTTGCACAAGTTCAATACTTCTCTAGTTTTAAGTTTGAGCCTAAATTTGCAGGTTGATAATTTTAACGAGCCTAATTTGGGAGAAAGGTTGCTAGAAGCTAAACTGTATCCTCCAAGTATAGTGAAACCTCAAGTTGCTTGCGGTGTATCTGATGCTCACAGTATGGTAATAACTTTTCCTAATGTACTTTTGATTTTTCAGCTTTAGTATCAGAAAATTTGTGTTATGAAGTTAGTGTTGTAAGATGAATTGGCTACACATGGTTTCTTTATCTTCGACCTTTACTTTATTATGTCATCTTTCATCCGTTCATAATATTAAATATCTTGATGTCCAGATTTTTCTTTGACAATGGGGATTTGATAACCTTAATGACATAAAAGACTGAAACTTTGGCTTCACTTCTTTTTTGATAAATAACTATTCTCCTTTCTTAAGAAGAGATATTAGACTTTTTACACTTTAGGTACAATCTCTTATAAGCCTTTTGCCTTTCTATTCGTCATGAGGCTACTAATTGGTTTCCCTTAGCCTCTTACATTCGCGTAACAAAGGTTTCTCAAAGCTCTTTTACACTTTCGGTACAATCTCTTATAAGCCCTTTGTCTTTCTATTCGTCATGAGGCTATTAATTGGTTTCCCTTAGCCTCTTACGTTTGTAAGACAAAGATTTCTCAAAGATCTACGCTTTTTTCTAGTTACGAGTCATCCTCATCAACACAAGACTAATAATCTGCTTCAGGTTGCTTAGGTGTGATGTGTTTGAAGAATACTAAATTCAATATTTGAATGTTTGTCGAGGACTAGGGTTGCCTTTTTCTTCACTATGATCTAATTTCTAAGGTCTATAGAGGGTAAAGATGGTGAGATTCTTTGGAGGTGTGGGTATTTGTGACCATGCGAGGAATTTAGATTTTAGGTTTAGATGAACACCAAGATTTTTAGCGGTACGTTTGATTTGTTATGATGACTCGTTTATTTTTCTGTCGCCATCGGCAATAAGGGCTTTCCAGGAAGTGGGGGTGTCTAAAATTTATCCGGAGAGAAGGCCACTCCTATTTTCCCTGCTTCTATGAAAACTCGATGTCCTTCTGGTAAATGTAATGGTACATTAGCTTTTAGCCTGAAAAGCTCTCTACCTTCCCTGTTGCACTTGCATAGGTTTTATTTCTCAATTTAGGTTTATTTTCTTTGTAAAGCCTTTGTTTATCTATTATCTGCATCTAGGACATGGACAGAACTTAAAAGCCAAAAGGCTTGTGTGTTTCTTTTAGGCGGTTGTTGCATTCAGTGCTCTGTGCAATGGTCAATCTGGGTTTAAATATTGTAAAATTGTTGTTCTTCATGTCATGCCATTACGTATTACCCTTAAATGCTCTTTCTATACTGACTAAATCACAAATTGTATTCTCTAGTTTAGGCTTAAAGTCATTTTCCACACCCAATTTTATTTTTGATTAAAAACACCCTAAACTTTGAGTATCAAAACAACTTGCACTCTTTGCACTAAAGTTTAGGGTGCAAATTGTTTAGATACAGAGGGTAAGGAGTGTGCAGATTGTTTAAAAGCTCAAAGTTTAAGGCGCTTATAATCCAAAACAGAGTTTGGGGTGAAAATCTAATTTAGGCCTAAACTATAGGTGCAATTTGTGATTGAGTCTTTTCTAGATTGAAAAGGGTATTGCATAGGTGTGCTTGGCAGACACCTAAGTAAATAGTGGGTCAGACTGTTGTCTATTCTTTTCATATATTCTACTTTTGACTCCATAATTTTCATCTATGTTCTATGTGAGCTATTCAATTTTTCAGTCCCATCTGCTCTTTTTTCTGAACCAGATTTCTCTATTGTTTTGCAGGCCATTGTCTATAAAGTAGATGATTACAGAGGATTGAATGTTCCGCTTCCAGCAGTTGTGCAGGTAGTCAAGAAATTCTATAACAATGACTTTTTGGTTTTGTTAAAAGTTGCTAGTACCACTCTAGTCTGCTGCTGGTATGCGGCAAGTAATCCAAGGTCGATATTTCATGGATGAGAAATCCGTATATGCTTCATCACCAAAAACTTAGGTTCAGTGAAAGTGCAATAAACATTTTGGTCTTTGCAGATTTATCCCCAAAAAAAAAATTTAGTGGCCAATCCTTTCAGTTTGGGTTTTTTATTTATGTGGAGTCAAAGATGATGTTAATTAAGAAATGTGATACATTTAATCTGGTCTTTATTTTTCCTAGATTCACATTGATGATCCAGTGTTATTGTGCCGAATCTGCCAATATATATCACTGTTCAGCATTGACAACAGTGCTGATTGAAACCAGTCCTGAGGTTAAAAGTACTCGTCCTTTTACAATAAAGCCTATTTCCTTAGGTCTGAATACTTTATTGTAATCTGTTTGGAGTAAAAATGTTGATCAACAAGGCCAAAGACCATTTTTCTATTCTTATTTAATTGAAATCTAATTAGTGGTGGTTCTATATTTTTAGTGAAGTCCATTGATTTTATTGGGGATTGTTTAAAGTTTATATTGGTAAAAAGAAGTTCTTATTTAGTTTCTTGTTGGTGATATGCCTCAATAAACTCCTTTCTCAATCTTATCATCCTATACTCTGCTTCTAAAATGGGTAAGGCCTACCTAAGATGATATCATTAAACATGATTAAATCTAATACAGTTTTATATAATTATTATACAAACAGATACAAAGTGTCTGATACAGCTACTCTGAATAAGAAACTAGTATATGAGTTGAGACAACAGACATGGGACATGGACTGATACTGTATCAGTATTCTAGCATAATTGTCAGAGTCTTGATTTTCTGTGCATGTGATTAGTTTATCTCTGATTACCTTTACTTTCTCTGTTCGGAGTGACGCATTAAGTTTACTTAAGCTGCAGGAATATGTGGATCATTCGGCTATTTGTTCAAATTTTATGTATTGGGGGATAAGATCTTCTATGCAGTGAAGAAGTCTACACCCAATGCCAATATCTTGATAAAGCTTTCTGAAAAAGATGGACTTAAGCCTCTACTTTTCGATAGGTAAACTTTTTGCCTCTTCATCTGGCTTTTGGCTCTTTGCTAATTATGTTGTGTAGCAATTGTCGAAACCATAATTACATGGCTTACCAAAACAGCTTAAAATCTTTACCAACTTCTCAAGAAGTTCAGCAGTCTGGAGATGCAGATTCCCACAAAGTCAACAATCAGCAAATGGATCTTGGGCTAGTGACTGATGCTGCAAAGTGGCTTATGAAGATGCTTAACCTTACCATCTTTGGTTTCGATGTTGTTGTGAGTACCTAGTTCATTACTGTCATAAACTATTTATAGTTTTATTCAATTTTGGCATTATGAACCTGTAGACAGGATACTTGGCGTTTTTAATTTGATAAAAACAACTAAAATAATTGCATTAACAGGACCTCACAAGGTTTTAGACAAAAGAATTATCATAAAGCAGAAATAAAAGGGAGCAAAGCCTTCAAAAATTGCCAAGAAAGAACCAATCAGATTCAGTAGAGAACAAGATCAGGATAACTAAAAAAACTAAAATCTAGTTTTTTTTTTATATATTTTTGAGAACAAAAAAATGAAAATCTAGTAAACACTTGCCAGGCTAAGAATCTTCGTTGGACTGGCCACCTTCATTGTCAAAAATTATGCCGCCAACTATCTTCTCTCTGTTTCAAACCCTTTAAAACATTGAATTCTATGAAGAGCTGGCCAAAATTTTCAATAAAACAATACCCCTTTGCCAGCAGCAGTACCACCAGTTGATTGGCTGATATAGTTAGATAGAAATTCATCAGGTAAACATTGAAAATGAAGAGCAATGAACTAATAGAACTATCGAGGATAATGGAGATGTACATATTATACTTAAATACAAACCTGAGACACTATGGAAGTATGGTGCTCAGTTGTAGGGAGATAATAGTTTATAGGGAAGTAATCTGGTCTTGATGTGATCCTTGTGCAAGTGCTTCTATTTATAGAAGGTTATCTACATGAAAAGCTTACCCAAGAAACACTTCTCATTTGTCGTGTTCAAAATCTTGTTACGCGTGATGGAACCTTAACCACAATGTAATATAACAGATTGATGAAGCTAAAGAATATCAATAAATTTATAGCATCTTTTGTACGATTCACATCTCTTGTAGGGTTTTGGTAGTATTTTTCTTACTCTTTCTATTCCTATGTTGGTATTCCCTTCATTTATCTACGTAGTAGTCTAGTCTAAATCTTTGATGAATAGGCAAACTACTACCTCCTAAACTCAATCCCACAACTGCTAATAATTTTGATTCCACTACTACCTCTTATTCACCAAGCAAGAAAATAGATAATAAAAAGAATATGCCTTATAACTGTACTTCTCCTGAAGAGCAGCAACTGCACCACTAAGCTTATCACGGACGCATATAATAACACCACATCACAGTATTACATTCATTTCAGTATGTATATTAATCTTAAATCTTAATTGAATGGGTTTGAGCATCTTCTTGGTGTTGTTTCCTCTTATATATACATATAATGCAACTATTTCATTTTATCTAATAATTATTTTGTTGTCATTATGTTGAATTTCATATTCAAGAAGGCACCGGGGATCATGTCATTGTGGATGTAAATTACCTCCCGTCATTCAAAGAAGTGCCCGATGATGTTGCGATACCTGCATTTTGGGAAGCTATTAAGAGGAAGTATGAATCAAGAAAGATAAACGAGCAACAAGTAGACTCCTAGATTTTCACTAGTTGTTTACTTAACCAAAACCTGACCGAGACAAGAACCCATAAGATGTCACTTAGAATGGCACTCCTTTCAGAATATAAGTTGTTTCCCATTCACTTTTTTAGTTTCATAATTTTCATTGTCAGAAATGAATTCTATCCACTTCAGTTGACAATGGCATCGTTGTCGTCCAACGGGATTGTTTTTGTAGAATATATATAATTTTGCACATCATGATTTTAAGAAAGAAGTATTTACTCTTTTATTAAAATTTCTGGTTATGCCATGGCATTGGTTGGGACAAAATTTACCTGCATTTCCTGATATTTCCACAAGAATACTGATAGTTTCATAAAGGTGCCTCCAATAATAAATGAGTCACACACTATGAAAATATCAATTTTTATTTGTGAAGCATGTCATAGAACTTTATTAAATTTCTTTCAAGATTAGATTTCATTATTCATTATGTTGAAAGCAACATGATTAATACTCTTTACCTTCTCTAACCTATTAAAAATTGTTATTTTAATTTTCACTTAAATTGAGTTTTTATTATGACTACAAACGATCCGATTCGATCCGAATTTTGATAATTTCAAACCAAATTCGAATATTATTAGTCAAACTCGAACATATTTGTATAACATAATCGAACCAACACACTTGCAATATTATTAAACTAACAATTTTTATTTTTAATGCTATAAATGAAATATATCGTTAATACATACAATTTTTTTAAATATACTATTTTAATGCAACAAATATGTTGGAACCCAGTAATTATTTAGTCCTTCACTGAATCGTACGTAATACACGCCGCAACCATATCAATCAGGCCACCAAGTCTTCCTTTAAATTGGGCCTACTACTTATCAGGCTACATTGAAAGCCCAATAAAAAAATCCGATAAAGGTGTGTCCTTCAATAATTGAGTAATGCTACATATACAAATTATTTTATAAATAAAATTAAGATAGGTCCATTCTTAATTCATACTTTTCTTATATATGTACATATGTCGCAATTATAATTCGGTTGAAAATATTCGAAACGGATATGATTCTTTCAAACCACCTCCAACATTAATTTTTTATATATATAAAATAATTTTTAAGAAAATTGAAGTTTGGTTGTATTTTGTGCATACATAAAACTCAACAAATATAGAAGAAGGTTATGATTGTGTATGCGCATATACAATCTGTACAATAAAATTGTTGACCAATTTTGATTTTCTTATTTTTATTATACTCCCCCGTCAAGTAAAATATATTTTGCACACATATAAAAAAAAAGCAAAAGCAGACAATAAAAAATAAAAAAGTTTTACATTAATCCTTATTAGCCCTACAAGATTATATAAAATAGAAGAATATTTTTATTTTTTTATACTAATAAACCTTACTAAATGACATATTTATTTTTTAGTTTATGTATTTTATCTCATTCTTTTAAAAACAAAATAATTTATATATTTAATCATTTTTTTTGAGGACGGAGGGAGTGTTTCTTTATCCGTAGTATGCTCCTTTCATCCGAAAAAAAAAACAGTAACACTTAATAATAAGGGTGTAAACGAATCGAGTCGAACCGAGTATTGAATTGTTCAGATTTAGTTCACAAAATTTATCGAGTATAAAATAAGGTTTGATTGAGGCTCATTTAGCTACCGAGTCGAGCACGACTTCAAGTTGAGCCCGAGCAGTTTGAACTTTTTGAACGAATATAATCCGAGTATCAATATAAAATTACAATTTGAAGAGGTTCGAGTAATTTATCGAACTTTAAAATTTGTTCATATTTGACTCATTTATATTTTTAATCGAAATTTCGAATCGAACTTTTTAGACGAACGAAGTCTAAATCGGTACTTTTCGAATTGTTTTGCTTTCGTTTTACACTTTACTTAATAATCTGATTTCTTTTTATAAAAAAAATATTTGCCTAGAATATAGTTTAAGGCTTAAGCATAATCTTGTTTCATTAGTTCTTTAATGATGGAAGAAGTACTAATTAAACTTCTAAAAGCTATCATTTAGTTTACTTTTTTGCATTGACTAAAGCTTTTAAATTAAAATTTAATAGTTAGCCCGTTGGTGGCTTGGTGCAGTGTAGACTGGACAAAGGCCCAATAGAAGCTGCTTTTTCTCTTTTTCGTTTGCACCTTCAAAGTCAAGGAGGTCCCAACTAAAACAAAGAAGTCAAAGCGTAAATATGACTGAGACTTGTGGAATGTGGCTCATGAATTTACCCTTGAAGCATACAAATGTTTGTCTCATGCTCGACAATGAATCAAAATATCTCAATTTATTGCCTAAAAAGTAAAGATGATAGTAAAAACACTTTTACTTTAATTTTATATTTTCACACTTTTTTTTTGTTAATTAATGTTTTTTGGTACCAATTTGTATAAATATTTGATACCCATCTCGAGTGCATATCAAGGTCTAATACACTGTGTCAATAGTGAATTTTCTTGAATCACCACATGAAATATTTAAGTCTATCACATACTCATTTAAAAAATTATAATTAAACGTATTTAATTTAATTTAAATTCGTATTAGTATATAAATTATATTATTGAAATTTTCCTCAAAATTTGTTTATTTTTCAAATAAAACAACAAGTTTTGCTATCATTTTTATCCTTTAAACAACTCGCAAACAAAAGAAATAAAAATAGAACCTTTGTTTACTTTAAATACTCACAAGTGACAAACAAATAAAGGGTGAATCCTCACTAGTCCCTCCTGAAAAGAAGAGCTAAAAAATAAACTAAGCACAACTTTAGGATTGGACACCCGTAAGAAAACAAGGAGAGCATATCCACTGTTCTTATTTTTTTTTATCCCTTTGTGTTTTTTTATTTAAATTTGACACCTGACCTTTTGTTTAATTTTAGAGTTAATTAATATTAAGTAAAAGATTAGGTGTTACTATTTTCGTTCCTAAAAAATTGTCGTTTAAGGTTTTGACACATGAATTAAGAAAGTATCATTTATCAAGTAAAATTTGTTTAAAATTTCATCACTACCCCTTTATGGGAAGTTGAAAACTATTAATATAAGGAAGAGAATTTCTTGGGACAATAAAAAAAGATAAGAGTAATATAGAAAAATAAATAATTTATTTTCCTCAAAAATTATAAACCATAAATATTTTAAAATAAATTTTTTCTTCTAAAACAATATAATTTTGTTAGGAACGGAAGGAGTAAAATTTAAGTGAGAGAAAATGTGTAGTAAATAATGTTGCTTTGGATACCATTTTTAAGGCTTTCCGCTTCCCCTTCTGTCTGCCACCACCTACAAAAGCCTCAGAAAATTAAAACCCCTCTGTCCCCCTCCCCCCAAATCTCCTGATGTGAAATGGTTTTAGTTAGTCAAAAAGAGGTTTGGGGCTCCATTCTAGAGAGAGAAAAGGCGGGAAAAAGTGGAAAAAAAAGGGAGGTTTAGAAAGACAAAGAGGAGAATCCCCATATGATACCAGGTGGGTGAAATTCATTATTAGACCAAATCAACATTTCTTCCTGTATATATAAGCAATGGGTGTTCTTCAGGCTATGGTTATCTTCTTGGTTCTGCTTCTATTGTGGACTTGCTTGGCTATTGCACAAGATGGTGAATGGAAATCTGCTACTGCAACATTTGCCAAGGAAACACAAACCTCAATCATCGTTGGTATGTTTTTTCTCTAATGCTAATTGGGCTTTTAATTTGATAGCATTTGGTATAGTAATTGAGAACGAGCTAAGTAGTTGAGGGCTCTCGTTTGTTAAATATTTTCCAGAGTGATCAGTAGCTCTCTCAATCTATTTTTCTTTTATTTATTTTTTAAAAAATACTCCATTTGTTTCACAAAAAGTCCCATTGGTCATTTTTGTTGTTTTTTTTTTCACAAAAAAGAAGAAGATGATTTCATTAGGGAACTGTAATTTCACTAGTAAGTATGATATTTTCACATGATAATACAATTTTTCTATATAACTATGTAAGTCTTTCTTAGGTCCCACTCAATATTAATTTGAGGGGAATCATATGATATTGTTAGGGCATAAATGAGCGAGCTGTTTTCACGAAAAAAACTCGAGTTTGCTTAACGAGTGGAGCTGGAAAAAGTTTGTTCGTGAACATAAATCATAAATGAGTCAAGCTCAAGTTACCTTGTTATACTCAAACTAGACTTGTTTAAATATGTAATATAATTGTAATATTTTTATTATATTTTGATATTTTTATTATATATTAGTATAATAATTAAATGTGATAATTTTTATTATATATTACAATAATTAAATGTGATAATTTTTATTATAATTAATGAAACTCGATCTTGACTTGACTCGACTAAGCATAGCCGGCAAACTCGTTTATTAAAAGAGTCAAGCTCAAACACCACATTTGAGCTTGTTTAGACTTTTTTCGCGAGCTCGTCAAGCCAAAACTTGATTCAACTGGACCATTTGCAGTTGTATATCATATTTTTATTTCTCATGTCAGTTTTCTTATTTTATCATGCAATCACTACTAAACTAATATATTTTTAGGGGTAAACATGGAACGAAAATGCACCATTGATACTCCTTCCACAAAAAGAGTTACATTTGCAAAATTTGTGAATGTTTTTTTCTTCCATGCTTACCCCTAAGAATAATAAGAATGTAGTGATAATGAAATTATATTGGCAATTTACAAATGAGACTCCTTTTGTAGGATGGTGGGAGTTTTTGTAAATTTTGTAAATGAGACTCTTTTGTGGTATAGTAATAAAAATGAATAAACTCTTATTTTCTTCTATTTGCCAAAGAAACTTTACAAGATGTTCGTTTTTATATGTTGCAGAAGGTGCTTGTGGTTATGGGGAAATTCACAGGACCAGCTATGGGAAATACAGTGCAGGGCTAAGTAGCATGTTGTTCAACAGAGGAAGTAGCTGTGGAGGTTGCTTTGAGGTGAGATGTGTTGATCACATCTTGTGGTGCCTGCAGGGGAGCCCCTCTGTTATTCTCACTGCCACTGATTTCTGTCCCCCAAATTATGGACTCCCGGCTGATGATGGCGGCTGGTGCAATTTCCCTCGAGCTCATTTCGAAATGTCACAAGCTGCATTCACTGAAATTGCACGTAGAAAAGCTGATATAGTCCCTGTTCAATACAAAAGGTAATAAGTGACATTTTTTGGGGGTTCAACACTATATTATTTGTATGGCAAGTATTATTATACGCCCTCGAATTCCCAAAAATAGTCCCATTTGAAAATTTTACTAATTTTAAGGTATTCCATGTTTACCCATAAATTTATCGAATGTTTAATTTATGATAATGGAAATTTGATGGTAAACTTTGTTGCTTCATTTTATACTACTATCAAAAGAAATGAGATTTCTTCTGGAACAAAATAAATCGGCAAGTGGAACTCTTTTTGTGGATTGCATAAAATTCATTAGAAAAATTGACCTTGAAGTTGTTAGCCATTTTAGAGTTTGTTTGGTTATTGGATTTACAGCTTTTGTAGTGGTAGTGTTTGGTCAAACTCACTGCACCATTGTTGGTGTGGTGTGTTTGAGCACCAAACGATACGTTTCTGAGTTAAATAAGTTGCGTTTGAAATAAATTGTTTTTCTTTTTAGGCAAACAAGATTTTATAGTGTGTTTGTACTTCTACACACATCAAACACGTGAAACTCTGTCTAACCAGTCAAGCACTTGATACGTTCTCTGTTCTAGTATCAAGCACTAAAGGGGCAGAATAATGTTTTTTGTGCAGGGTAAATTGTGATAGAAAAGGTGGAATTCGATTTACTATCAATGGGAATTTATACTTTTACCAAGTTCTGATCACAAATGTTGGGTTGGATGGAGAAGTAGTGGCAGTGAAAGTGAAGGGAACAAAGACAGGGTGGATACCTATGGGAAGAAACTGGGGCCAAAATTGGCAATGCAGCATCATCCTTACAGGACAGCCCCTATCTTTCGAGATCACAACCAGTAGCGGCAAAACAGTCACCTCCTACAACATCGCTCCACCAAGCTGGAGATTTGGCCAGACATTTGAAGGGAAGCAATTCTAATATCTTGCACGTGTTTTAGATGTTTGACAGATAATCAATATGAAGAGACCAAGGCATACGAGTCAAAGCCACGTATAAAGTATACATAAGGGTGAAATTACTGCGAAAATTGGAGAAGAAAGTTTGAGAAATAGCTTGTCCAGTCTTGAATTTTGTTATTAATATGATGGATTGTGTAAATATACTGAAATATTATGTTTTGTGAAACTCTTGACTGTGGCTCTATAGCCATTACAGTCCTTTTGAACTATGAGATCACATAGACATTGTATTTGTGCAAAAAGTATAAAAAGTTTGGTTATTTATCTGGGGAATCTTTAGCTCAGATTCGCCAATATGCGAATAATGATCATGGAAGGAATAGAGGTATGGATCATAAAAGGTTAGGCCGAAGAAATTTGCCACAAATGAAGCTTTGTGGTGGTAAATTTCAAAGGCTAATAGAATAGCTTCATTAGAATCTTTTAGCAGATGCATTGGGAGTTATTCTGGAACTGAGGTAATGTGCTACAATCATACAGTTAACAAATAATTTTAGTCAAACAACATGATTCATATTTTTAAAATCTAATTTATTTGTCATTCTTATATATATATATATATATATATATATATATATATATATATATATAGTCCCCTTCGGTTGAGGGATCTCTCAAATAGTGTTATTTGAGGGATGGGGCGCTCAACCGTTGGATATGTTTTAATGACTTTATGTGGCTGAGATTGTTTTACATCTTTTAATCCGTTTTCTCCAAATAACCCAACACATCCATTAGAACTTATATCATGAATTCATCATTAGAACCCAAATCAAGAATTTAACACAAATAAGTCACACGATTAAGAACTACCCATTAGAATCTATATCTAGAATTCATCATTATAACTAAAATAAAAAATTATCCATTAGATGTTTGATTCTCTTGCTTCGTGTCTCTTGACTTTTCTTTTCTTTCAACAATAATAAGTCACACGATTTTTTACAAATCCATATTAAATTTGGAGATGTAATCTCAACTCAGATTTAAAAAACCCAATTCGAAAAACCGTCGTACATCTCCAAATCAACGCCCACAATCTAGATTTTGTTAGAAAAAAAAAACTACAAGTGGATACCTTATAGAAATAAAAATCTTGCAAGTTGAGTTGGAAATTGTGAAAATAGTGGGTTATCTCTTCATCTCGAAAGAGTTGATCTTCTCTTAGGCTTGCACGGGACTCTTCCTCTTTTCCCTTTTGCGTGCCTTACGTTTTCTCCAGCATGTGTTGGGTTATTTGGAGAAAACGGATTAAAAGATGTAAAATAATCTCAACCACATAAAGTCATTAAAACAGATCCAACGGTTGAAATATTCCCATCTCTCAAATAACACTATTTGAGGATCTCTCAAGTGAATATATATATATATATATATATATATATATATATATATATATATATATATATATAATAATTAGGTTCATATGCAAGTTGGACCATTGCATTTAACTACAATCATGCACCTAACAATGCTGTTTCTCTCATGTTTAGAGTGGCAGCTGAAATGATATTTTTATTTTAAATTTAAAAATACCTCAGATTGACTTTTTAAAACTCAATAATGATCTTAAAATTTGGAATTGAGAGAGTACAATATTTCTATAGGCTCCATTAATTTAATTTTTTCATTAAGAGACCGTTCTTAATAATTTAGATTTATATTTTCCTCTTATCTATATCTATTAAGAGAAGATAATAGACAAATAAAATTTTACAAAATAATTTTACTTTCTTACCAAATCAGATATTATGAGATATTAAACACCGCCCAGAGTCTCTAGCTCCCCGAGTGCAAAGGATCCTTCCTTACTTGGCGAGCTTATTCTCTGTCACAACAGAATTCTTGCCACCACTCTATCCTTTGGACCAGTGAGACACTTGTCATTGGCTTGATACATTGGGTTGCCCTTATGGGCTAAGTTTGGTTCATGGCTTCTTTGCCAAACCCACCCGTTTATACTTTATGCACCTTTTAGTCCCTCTTCCTGGTTTATTCTAACATTGCCCAAGCAAATTAAACCGCTATTAATATAAAAAGTATAAATATTTAGATAAGTTTTTGGTCTCTAGAGATGATCTACCAAGAAATAAAATAATACGTATTCAAGAAGTTGGGTATTGGCAAACCTTAGTTTCTATCTCTATAGAAATAGTAAGTACTCTCCCAACTATTGGAAGTGTGTGTAACTGTGTAACCTATATCCATAATATGACTTCTCTTATTTATATATATAGGTAACCTTCCTAAACTATTTAGGAATAAAGTTTTATTTAATTAAACTCTTTTAATTAATTAAATTCCTAATTCAATTAGGAACTTATGAGAGTACTTTTATTAATTAATTCTTAAACCATTTAAAAACTAAATAATAATAATATTAATAAGATTCCTCTTATTAATTTATATTTAACTAGTTGATAGCCTGTGCATATTTTTCGATTGTATAATTTTCTAAAATTAGAATGAGAAAGATTTTTCATAATAATAATATTTTTTTTCATATAAATTTTTCGATTTTTTTTTTGCATGGCATAGCAATTACATGTATAAATATGTTGCTATTGCTATTTTATTACTTCCACAGTTCCACTTTTATTGCGATAACCTATTTTATTTAAGATCATTTAGTTGTTGCTCAATTTTCTGAATCTTCTCTTTCATGGCTTCGATCTTTGTTTGTAGCGTAACAATAGTTTCTTCGATCCTTGCATTCTTGGCATATCCATAACCACCATTATCACTTCTTCTTTATCATCGCTTTATTTCAATAATTTGGTGTTTGTTACGCCTTTGTTTTTTTGTGGTATAGATCTGCAAATAAATGAAAATACATAAAATTTTAAAAATAACATGCAAAATAGGAAGAATATATTAGTTAAAAAAACAAACTAATAGTTGTTGCTCAATTTTCTGAATCTTTTCTTTCATGGCTTCGATCTTTATTTGTAGCGTAACAATAGTTTCTTCGATCCTTGCATTCTTGGCATATCCATAACCACTATTGTCACTACTGCTATCATCGCTTATTTCAATAATTTAGCGTTTGTTCTGCCCTTTGTTTTTTGTTGGTATAGATCTGCAAATAAATGAAAACACATAAATTTTAAAAATAACATGCAAAATAGGAAGAATATATTAGTTAAAAAACAAACTAATTACTTTACCTGATATCCATTATTTAGTATTTTGTATGATATTGTTTGTGTATTGGGTTTTTTGTTTATGTGATAGTAGTATTTATAGGTGTTTTATATTTAATGAGTATTTATTTTTTTTGTCATCAATTCTTATCCGTTATATGTTACCAATTTTAATATTTATGGCTATAGTGAGTGTTGTCTTTTGGATTGTCTATTATCCGTTATATGTTATCAATTTTAATATTTATGGCTATAGTGAGTGTTGTCTTTTGGATTGTCTATTGATTTAACTCTGTATCTTAATTGTAATGCAATGTTGTATAGCATGAATCCGTGTAGCAGTTTTGAAGATGAAAGAAAAAGAAAAACTATTGGATTGGAAGAGGCAACTGAATTAATGGTTTTCTGTTATGTATTAATGGTTAATATTATGTATTAATGACTAATATCAATTGTATATGGGATTTCAATTGATTAAAATTGGGCTGTATGTGGGATTTCAATTGATTAAAATTGGGTGTGTTAATTAATTAATTGATTTGAACTTAATTGAGTTTATTGAGTTTCTGTTGGAAATCAAATTGGAAGACAGATTAATTACTTGATTTTTAACAGCCAGATTAATTAATTGATTTGAAATTGATTGAGTTGGAGGATAAGCTATGAAATTAATTGAGTTTCTATTGGAAATCAAATTGGAAGACAAATTAATTAATTAATTTTTAACTATGTTAAAAATCAAATTGATTTCAATTGATTAAAATTGGGTGTGTTTGGAAGCCGGATTAATTAATTGATTTGAAATTGATTGAGTTGGAGGATAGGCTGTGATGTATTTATATATAAGGATTGATATTTCCAAAATATTAAATAATAAACATTAAGTTATTTAATTTGTTCTGTCACCATAGCATATATTAAATATACTTAACATATCATTACGATTATGTCATTTACTTCTTAAATAAATATTTTTCTTTTACGATGTGACCTTTTAAGTTCTCCATATTAAACTAGTTGTAAGACTCCAACTTATTATAAATAAAATTAAATTTCCTCTATTTATTATTTTGAAATAGTAAGAGTTGATTTGATTAATGTGGTTAGTTATGGGTAAAATGCGCAAATATTTCAAATTTGCAAGTGGTTATAAAATATTTATTTTTATCGGAGAATATTCGTTTGGTCGTGGAATATTCTTACTGTAGGGAAATATTCGTACGACGGCGCAACCTTGTGTGGGCCCCATAACGGAAAGCGATTGGATGAAGAAAATGACAAGTATAAGTTGTTTATAAATAATGACGTAGTTATTCTCAGTTAATCTTTGTTGGAATACCCGGTGGTTAAAAACACAAGATGATACCAGTATTGCACCAATTATTGATTCTTACGTAGGAAGGCATTACTCAATAATTATTACGGTAGCTCTTGCTCAATATTTTATTTTATTGATTCAATAATTGTTACGTTGATATTTTATATTATTGTTGTTTCAATAATTGTCACTACACGATATTTTCATTATCGGATCAATAATTCATATTATTTGAATAATATTATTAGATAACATTATTGGCAATGTCTAGAAAGTTACATCTAAGGAGAGGTTTGGTCACCTAATTGCGGCGTCGATGAGGAGAAATCCTTATTGAAAGCCCCTCTTCCTGTGGGCTGCTGGTTGTTAGTATTGTGATTACGTAATATTATTTGTGAATAATTAATTATTGATTTATATGATAAGAAAAATATTCATTTTATGTGGATATAGATGGAGAAAATTTTTAATGTGACAATTGTTGAAAAATTGTTATTTTATCTTTTCTGATAAATAATTCATTTAAATATATCATTATATTTTAATAATATAATAATGGTGATATTTTTACAATGAATGTGGGATATATGAGTATCTGAGGAGGAGGAGTATATTTGTTACAATTAATATTTAAAACATGTTAAACATGTCGGTGGACCCCATTTCTTGGTGAAATTGGTTTATAAAAGTAAAATTGCTTCGTTTGTGAATTTGGTTGACTTCTGCTTGGAATTTGGAAAAACTTAAACTTACAAAGTTGTAGAGAATGGAATTTCCTATGGAAAGGACATGTGGTTCAATTTTTTTCTGATAAAAGGGCTATTTATTATGAATTATTGAAGTTTCAGAGTTTAAAATAATTGATTTTTGAAAGTTTTAATTATTTTTAATAACAAAAACGTTTTTTTTGTTTTTGTCATTATTTGGTGGCTGAATTCAGATGGTCAAGGTAGACTAAGGAAAATTTTATAAATATATTAATATTTTATTAAATTTTTTGCTTTGGTGTTCTAAGCATTTTCCTATAAATTGGGTGTTTAGGTTAGAATTAAAAATCACACCAGAAACTGAAGTTTTCTCTCCCTTTCTCTCTCTATATTATCGAGCGTATTCTTGTGAGTGTTTTGATACTTTGAGTGTTCTTTATATATGGTGCAAGTTCCTTCAAAGACTATATCCAGATTATTCAATTTAAATCACATCTTTTCAAGGTAAGGGATGTTATTTTTTTAAAAATGATATTATTTCTTCTAATATCATTATGCTGGATTATTGGTAAGATTTTTCTTGTGAAATTCTTGTCTTGTAGTGTCGAGGTTACTATTCACGTATACGGCACTATTCACGAATACGATAATATTCACAAAAAAATTAAATTTTCGTTTTTGTCCAAAATATCTATTGTGGATATTAGCTTTGATTGTATCCATATTTTGATCATTCTTGAATTTTACTTCGTTATGATTATTTATGAAATATTTTTAAACTCGGATTGTTTAAAGTACGAATACATAATACTTGTTCTTTTGTTTCACTGGATTTCCTTTCTTTAAAATATTTTTCATCATCCTCAGTCCTAAATGATGGTATTACTTAATATCTTTGGCCTGTAGTGCAAAGATGATTAATTTTTTTATGAATATCTTTGGCCCGTAGTGCAAAGATGTACAAGTGTTGAGATGAACATGACCGACTGATGAATATTTTTGGCCTGTAGTGCAAAGATGAATATTTGATTCAAGATGAATATTGGTTGATGTTACAGGGATAAAATATTGATGATGGACTTTTAAATTCATAGATTATAGTAGATTTCATTCTCTACGTAACTCTTTTATGAATTATTATTTCCGCTGTGAATATTGATCTGAAACTTGTTGTCTATTGTATTTTATCAGATTTTTTCCCTGTTGAAAACTAACGATAATTTGTTATATATTATCTTAGTTATAATATTCTTTACTGGGCTAGTTGAGCTCACCCTTTTTCTTTTTGTTCTATTTTTTTTCTCAGGAGGCGAGAATGTAGCGAGTTCTAGTCGGGGTGTCGAATGATGATTCTAGAAAGTTATTTTAGTAGTCCTCACCATTTTTGTAAAATAATATACCAATAATTGTAATGAGGACTTATTTGGGTGTGAATATTGTCTAGACGGCAATATTTGTATTTAAACTCATAGTTTTCATGTTGTATTAATAAAGTTGTAGTTGTTTCTGTACCATGTTATTGACGACTCAAAATGGGTGATGTATACCTATTTTGGGGGCATCACACTAGTTGTGAATAAATTAATTAGAACAATTCTAATGTTATTTAAATAAATAAATTAAATTATTTAATTTATTTAAATAAATAATATTTATTCTATAATAAGGTTAAGTCCTTTTAGCGATCAACAATTTTCTAGATAATATAGATTAACATTAATCATAAAAGAACCTTTCAGTGAATAGTTACCATACAATTCAATTTTTCTACCATATAATGTCCCAAACAAATATAAGACATGAAATTACTGTCAATTCTTATTTTATTTGATTATATGTATTTCAATTCTTAAATGAATAACTCTAAATAATGCAAATTAGAAACACCTTTCTAATTTCATTCTGTTTTGGCTAAAGACTACCGAGTTATTAGACACGACAAAATCCAAGGCCTTTAATTAGAGAGCGAGGCGGTAAGACTAACGACGGGCCAGGCCAAAATGGCCCGAGTTTTGACGGGCTAATATTTTGAGGCCCGTGGCCTGGGTTGGGCCTGGCCGGCCCTCGGACTTTTTCCTATTTTTTTAATTTTTTTTTTTTTGCAAAATCTTATTTTTTTAGCAACCTGTTGACGGGCTCTTGGGTGACGCTCTGTCTCTGTTGTTTTTATGAGGACAAACGTTGAATACTTTGATTTCATCATTCACATTTAGGACTGATCATTCGGTTATAACCAAACCGAATAGGCTATTCGGTTATAATCGAAAACCAAAATATTCTTATGTTTAATATCCGAACTAATAACCGAATTTTGATAATAACCAAATAATCGAATACCGAATTACCGAATTGTAAATTCGGTATTTCGGGTAATAACCGAACAAGGGAGTTTTTCTTGAGGCTGTCAAAAGTAATGACCCCTTTATCACTGTCCATTAATAACCGAAACCCATTGCAAAGCTCCCCCATGAAACCGTCCCCACCAAGCTTTTCGGCCATGATGGGCAAGTAATCTTCGAATTGAGACTGGTTGTTATTTGACGCCATTATAGAGAGAAAACGAAGGAAAGATTTGCAGATTGTAATAATGATAGATAGATAGATATGGGATTGATGTGAATATGGGGATGGGGGAAGATATCAATATATACAAGAGGTGAGAGAAAGAGGACGTGATTGGGGTTTCGGAGAAGGAGGTATTGCACAGTGCGAGACAACTCAGAAACGGTTGGTTTATTATTTGCCTATTGCTTTCCAAGAAGCTCTCCTCTCTCTCTCTCTCTCTCTCGAGTATGGAGGGTATAATCGTCCGTTTACGAGGAGGCTGCTTTGACACTTCCCTCTCAATCAGATGGAATTTTGTGTTCTCAAGTAACAGAAGCAGATCTGAGGGTTGAGACCAGATCTGAGAGTTGGTGGACAACACCGCCGATCTTGGATGACTCCGCCACCGCCGATCTGAGAGTTGAGGGCTGAGATCCTGGACTTCATCATCGATATGGCTGGGCTGAAATTGGGGATATAAAGGTTCAGGTGGAGGACAAGTGCTTGTGAATCTGTTATGTGGAGAGAGAAAACGGGAGGAAGAGAAGGAAGGTGCAAAGTGAAATACATTTGTTTGCTTATCTCCAGAGGCGGTTATCTGAGATCTTTTAAGAATTATTTCGGTTATTCGGTTTAACCGAACAACAAAAATTTAAAACCAAATCCGAAAAGTAAAAATAAAATCGGATATAACCGAATAATTAAAAATAATCGAATAATCAAAAAAATTCGGTTAAAATAATTCGGCTCAATTCGATTTTTCGAATTTATCCGTTTTTTATTCAGTCCTATTCACATTATGAAGCAAATTGGATGAATACATATATATGTGGTTTTAATGGCGACCGTGCTATTTGTTGATAAAGGGCGTTTTTGTTTTTCAGCTACTTAATGATTGTGAGCTGCATTTGTTCAAAATAGAAATAGACCCTCGATCTCACGTTACTTCTTCTCATACTCAAGTTTATGCTTGACATTAACAAATATAAAATTGACATTACTATGAGTGACTGAGTCAAATCCAACTCTTTTGGAAATTTAAAAGTAAGAAAATAAATATTAATTCTAGTTATGTTATTCTTAATTTAGGTTTTACTTTTTAAGAATAGTAAAATTTGAACAAAAGTAAAAAAATAATATATTATATTGAAGATTGCATTAAAAACAAACAGTTGTTGTAGCTCAGTTAATTTGAACTCTTATTTATTTACTTACAATATAAGACATTCTCTCATTTTACTAGAAGTTTTGTACTACTATCACTTAAGGAATTTCTATTGACAGACAAATAAAACTCTATCATGTATTCCTTTAGCGAGTTATGATTAGTGAACTTATTCTCCAATAAGTACCTACAACATACTTGCTTTAGTGTCTCTACACAAATAATTATGAGATCAATTAGCCTCTTCCTAAGAGCAAGAAAAGTATATAATAATTTATCCGGATTCACTAATTTCCTTTTTAATAATCTAACCATTAGAAACAATTTTAGTTTGTGAGCTATTTAGAGTTTAGATCTCATTAGCATGATCATCATCATGATTTTAAAAGCATTGCTCAAAACTATAAGTTTATCACACTTAATCTAACAACATCATGTAGATAACGAAAATGCCTTTAATAAATTAATTCTTTTATTAATAAACGAATAAGATTACAAAGTATACGTCGCATCATATCAAATATAATTGACTTACGTGAATACTAGTTTCGGTGTGTTGCAGAATAAAAATGTATCCATTTCGGTTCCAAAAACAGGATGCAAAATGCTCCTCTGGGAACTCTTGGTGCTACTGCTTTGGAAAGTTTTATGCTATTGTTATTGTTCAACTTGAGAAAGTTGTTGGGTTGCCCTGACCCATGTTGATTAGCTAGTTATCTACAATCATGCAGTTAATAATTGATTCTTCATGAGACGATTCGCTTATATCCTGCTGTTTCTCTCATGTATAGAAAGACAGCGGAAATGATGATTTAGTTTGGTGGCATTTTTGATTCCATTCAAATAAACTAAGCAAGCATACAATGTTCTTGAATTTGGTTCTTATAGTAAAGTTGCTCAAGCAAATAAATCACAAGAAACACTTGTTCAATGTAAAAGAAAACAAATATTTGAGCATCTGTTGAGCACATGATACCTCCAATTCCTAGTCAAAACGTCTAGACAGTGTCAGATAGAGTTGTAAATGAGACGAGACATTCAGCCCGGTTCGTTTACAACTGTAGTGCCAGTAGTGACACCAACCATCATGGGTAGTGCCAGGTGGGGTTCCAACAAAAGGAATAAAACAAATGTCAAAAAAGGAATCAAAACTAGAATCAAATCTTACAAAATCTAGAATATATGTATCACATGGATATATATGATCTGGTTAGCACTTATTTATTTTTTTATAAGTTGGTCGATTAATAAAATAAAATCTGAAACGTCTGACAATCTCTGTATATGTCAGTGTCTTTCATTCTATTAATCGATTAATGAAACTACCCAAAAAATAAACTTCATACTAACCACTTCCTGTTGGATTGCAAACATCCATTGCCCTCTTGATATTATTACCAATATTTCCCTGCCTATTTTCCCCCTCGACCCCAAACTTCCTTCTTTAATCAATTAATCAAAGTAGGCTTCATTTTATGCACAATCCAACATTTGCTAACAAACAATTCAACACGAGTGTAAAAATCACTACTCTTTATGATTAATTTTGATCAAATATATACAAATAATCCCTTAATTAATCAAATCAAATAAAACAAATCAAACAAAATAATCCAAAAAAATAAAATGAATCAATCATCAAGTCAATGCAGCAAATCCACCCCCTCTCATCATTTGCTTAAACTCATTAAAATTCACCCTCCCATCTCCATCCACATCCACCTTCATAATCATACTCTTGCAATCCTCTGCACTCCGCCCCTGTTTTAGCCCCAGCGACGCCATCACTGATTTCAACTCGTCCACCGTAATAAACCCGTCTCCGTTCTGATCAAACACATTAAACGCCTCCTTCATATCCTCCTCCTCGTCTCGTTCGTCCATTATGTTTTGGTACAACGCCCCAAATTCATCAATATCGACGCACCCATCTTGGTTGACATCAATTTTCTCGATCATTTGTGTGAGTTCTGCATCTGGGATGAAGATCCCCATGCTTTCTAAGGAGTCATTGAGCTCCTTTTTCGTGATCCGGCCGTCGCCATTCCGATCAAACATTTCGAACACTCGCCGGAGCTCGTCCGCGTCCATTCGGGGGCGGATCGGAATTTGAGTTGGGGATTTGGTAATTTGGGTGTTGGTGATTTGTTGTTGGGGGTACCAAGAAGAGGGGAGGAAATTCCTTAGCTTCTTGGGTACCAAAGAAAGGAGGATTGTATTTAGAAGGTTGTAGAGAATGAAAATCCTCAATACAATGGATGGCATTGCTGGTTTATGTTTCTTACTTGAGAATTTAGTGGTGGGCGTTGCTAGAGTTTTGAGGGGAATTCGGAGGGGAAAGTTTGGTGCTAAATATATTAAGGAAGTTCTAAGTTTAGAGAGAGAAAGTTAGAGAGTTTTGGAGAGAGAGAGAGAGAGAGAGAGTTAGACAGTTTTGGAGAGGTGGGGGTGGGCGTGGGGGTGGTGGGGGTGATATGAGATCCAATGTTTGATGGAGAATGGGACTTTTTAAAAAACTTTTATGATAATTCTTATATTATCCTTATAAGTTATAACTTCAACTTTGTTAATCTTTTTATTTAAATTCCTCCAAAATTTAATTTTTTAAAATTAATGATGTCTCTTAGTGTAAAGGGAGAGGATCAATTCTAACCGTTGTGTCATTGTTGTTTATCCTTATATTATAATCTCTTACCCTCTGTTGTTGATTTTTGGACACAAAAAAAAATAAAAAATTTAAATTAGAACAAAAAAGAAAAGAATAGAAAATTTGAAGTTTTTCTTTGTATTATTTTTGAGTTTTTAATAGAAAAAAATAAAAAATTTTAAAAATTTCTTTTCTTACGTTTTTGAGTTCCAATAAAAAGAAAATTTTGTAAATTTACCCTTTTATTAATTATAACCATTGAACCATGAATAAAAATATGCAAGATAAATTTAATTAAAGAAAAAATTTCATAATCAAATACAAATATCCAAATAATTGCGGAGTGCGAACCAAAGTTTAGAAGGTGAAGTACTACAAAAACCAGAATTCTGTTAAAAAAATAAGATAATATGTTTATTTGATACTAGTAACAAATAAACTTGCAAATTCAAGTTCAAACAACAAACAAAGAATATATATATATATATAAATAAATAAATATGTATGTACATATATATAGTGAGAGATTCAAAAGAGAGATAATACAAAACCTTAGTGTTGGGACAAGAATCAGAAAAGGGTTTTGCAGGGGAGCGTTCAACAAGAGGAATTGTGAAAGAATTCGAAGAAGGAGAAGTTATTGGGGTATAACTATTAGTGGTGACAGATGAAGAAGAAGTTGTTTGCGCCAAAAAATTTCTCTCTACTAACTTGGGTTTATTAGATAAAAATAACTTGGGGAAATGAGTTGTAATTTAAAATTTATTATATTGAAAGTTGAGGATAATATGAGAATTAAAAAAATATTACTTATTCTAATTTCATCGGTCCAAATCAGGTCAATTTTGGACGGAAAATTCTAGCAAGAAAAGTGGTTATGTCTATTTTTTTTTCATTTCCGTTTATTAAAAAACACTGGACGAAAAACTTTAGCAGGAAAAGTGGTCAAGTTTTCTATCCATTTCTTTTCATTTCCGTTTATTAAAAAACTCAGAAACATAAGAATTGAAAAAAACCCTTAAATTTTCCGTCTATTTCTTTACTGTTAACACTCTGTTTCAGAGTGTTAACCTTATTTTACTCTCGCATTCTCTCATAATCTCTTATTTTTTAATTATTATTATTATTATTATTATTTTACACACGTAGTGTGTAGTGTGTGAATATTATATAACTATTGTTAATTGCACACACAAAACGCGTATTAAATTGTCTAGAATCAGAATCCGTTGCAGTTGGATGTACAGAACCGATCAGGTGAGGATTCCCTTACTTTGTTAAAATGCGGACATTTTTTTTTTTTTTTTTAAAACAACTAAAAAAAAATATTTAATATTTTATGGAACTGATATTTTTCCATAATATAATGTTTTGGACGTGATTTGAATACCTATACCAAAAAATGGTGGTACAGTCTGCACAGACTGTACAGACCTGTTTTGTTATACGTATCCAAATCACATCCAAAACATTGTATTATGAAAAAATTTCAGTTCCATAAAATATTAAACTTTTTTTTTAGTTATTTAAAAAAAAACCAAAAAAAAAAAAAAAAAAAGTCCGTATTTTAACAAAGTAAGAGAGTCCTTACCTGATCCTGACCCGTTCGATGTAAATATGTAATCAAATTACGCCTTAGGATAAAAAGAAAGGGTAGATAATGTGTTGTGGTCCGTCGAGAAGAAGGAATTAACGCGTTGTCATTATTGTGGTCTGGCATTAGTTTTTTCGTGGTGGGGTATTTAAAAAGTAGTTAGAGGCAAAAAAGAATAAAAACAAGACCGTTGACAACGGATCTTAAGCGAGAGAGTGAGACACTGAGGACTAAATGGCCGGTTTGAGGGAGAGAAGATCCCCTCTCCCCAATTTATTTATTTTTTTGTGTTTTTTTATTTAAATTTTGACATATATTCTCTTACTTAACAGTTAACATTAATTAATTCTAAAATTAAATAAAAGAATATGTATCAAAATTTAAATGGAGGACACAAGGAGGATAAAAAATTTAGAGACAAGATCTCCTCTCGATTTGAGGGGATAACAAAATGGCCGTTGGATATTTTTTTTGGGGGTGAGTGGGTGAAGGGAACGTTTGATACGTGGAGAAAAATGAAAGGAAAACACCAAAACCAATAATTATAGATTTGGTTTAGCCATTAATCCATTCAATTAGATTAGTAAAAGTATAAATAGATAACAATTTATTTATTTTTTTCTAAAAAAACTTTTGACACCAAAAACAATATTTTAAAAAGAGTAAAGTTCATATCACCACCTGGGGTTTGGGGTATTTTCTACTTAACCATCTGTAGTCAGTAAAGCTACATTTAAACTTCTAACTTTTTGAGTTGAAGTAAATAAATACTTTCCGTCTGAGTTGGCTAAAAACTTACTTACTCTCCATATATATATATATATATATATATATATATATATATATATATATATATATATATATATATATATATTGAAAAGGACGGATGATCCTACCAAAGAAACAGAGCGTGTATATATAGAAAAGACAGGGCTACTACATCAAAATCATCCATATCATTTCAGATAAACGAATTCACATATAAACGAATTCAGATAAATTGAGCTTACCAAATCTCTAGCATCTGTTATTATATATATTGCAGGTATGTTTTGTAATTTAACAATAAATCTCTAGCATCTGTTATCCATTGTGATCTATCTTCTCTATTTTTTGATCTATTTTTGCATCTATATTTATTAAGTGGGTACTTAAATACAGAAAAGAGAAGGTCAATTCAATTCTCGGAGTGAGAAATTCAACCCTCACCAGGAAGAAGCTGCTTTTGGCTTTTCCATTGATCCACCTAGACCATCCCAAGCTATAGAACAAGAAATCAATGATCTCGAGGGGAATCTTCACAAGAGAGCTTCTCATTCTGGGCCGTTGGTTCACCGAGCTGCCTGGTCAAAGGTTGGGAAAAACATGGAAGATGCTCCCAAGATTTCAACTGGAACCGACTTACCCACAATGTCCAGCTTAGTAGCAGCTAGAAGAAGTTTGATATCTGAAGATTGTAGGGAGAAATCTGGAAATTTACAACAGGAAGTTCCAAAAGTAGTAGGCAGATTTCTGGGATCCTTCAAGGAGACTTCTGATTCCATGAGAAAGCAGGATCACCGCATGCATATAAAGAGTGTTATGGGTCAAAAGGGCAACAACATTCACTACTCCGGGCCACTACTAGCTCCAGCAGGCAAAGTGGATCAGATGCTAAAAGACCATGATCGCCATATCCAAGAAGCCGCCAGGCGTTCACGTCTTGACAAGGCAAAGCTAAGAAGAGTCAAGGCTGAAGGAAACCAGTTATCAACCAATTCATTATACACGCTCATCATCTGCATCAATTTCTTCAAAACCCATTAGCATATCTGCATCAAAATCATCCATATCATTTCAGATAAACGAATTCACATATAAACATGACTACAAAAACCTAGATTTAACAAAATTGAGCTTACCAAATCACGATTGAAGATCGGATTGATAGCGCTCAGAGTCCATGTTTTGAAATTGAAGCTCTTTGGGATCAAAATCAGTTAGGGTTCCAACAAATTAAATTAGAATTTGATCTTTCGAGTTGTGGATTAAAAACCCCTTAAAAGATGAGAAAAATTATAGAGGAGAGAATTGGGGATTGTGGTTTGAGGAGTGAGAGATGAGAGAGAGAGAGGACACACGGTTTGATGAGTGAGAAATGAGAGAGGATTGTGGTTTGAGGAAGAAGAAGGGTATTTCAGACTTTTACCAGTCTTTTTTGACTGTTACAGTCTCTTTTCACGTGTTTTTGGCGTCTGACATATACGCAGGGTTAAGTTGGATGGAAAAAGTGACGTTTTCAGTTCAACTCAAAAAGTCGGTTGTTTAAATGTAGCTTTACTGACTACAGGTGGTTAAGTGGGAAAGACCCCATACCCCCAGGTGGTGATCTGAACTTTACTCTTTTAAAAATAGGTTCACTGCTTGGTTTCGCTAGTTGAACTATTGGGAGCTGTCGTTGACACACCTAAATTAACCTCACTTTCACTTCACAATTTATAATAATTAGCACAGTAGCAAGTAAGGAGCGATCCCACAGAGAGTAAAGTTGTTTTATAATTATTCTACTATTTCAACAAAAAATAAAGATGGGGGATTTTTGAAAATTGTTTTTAAACTAAGAGAACAAGAATTAATTATGAAATTAACCAAATATGTAAAAACTTCAGTTTTGCAGTTTAGTTTCACCAAGTACAACAATCAATTAATCAAATAATTATTATTTTCCTTGATGAAATTATTAGCCCTAGATAACAATAAGCTCTGCTTATCCAAATTCTCCTTAGATTATCACCATATGAAACAAGCTCTCCACCAGATTAACTAACTAGCATACAACCTAGAATAAGCTCTCTAGATTTAATATGATAGAAGCATTAAGAAATAGAGAATTAGGCTAATCCAAGCAATAAACACATAAGCTCGATTTGTTTAACTTATTTTCTAATAATCTTAGCAATAAACAAAAGCTTGTCCACAATTATTATTACCAAGTTGCTACTTGTGACGTAGAGAGATATCAATTACACGTAATATCAATCTTAATATAGCATATGATAATGATCAAATTAACTCAATTGGCCATATTAAATCAATTAGATCAATTAGCATGCAATCAATGAAAACAGATTATCAGAAGAAATTTCACACAAGAATGAATAAATAATAATACTCAATTAATCAATTACTTGTAACAAGGATTCACCTCCCTTTAGAACTGAATGAAAAGAACTAGCCTGACATGCTCTTGAGTCTGCACTCTAATAGATGATAGTTGATTGTTGAATGAATAAAACCTTGACTCTCATCCTCTATTTATAGTGCTAGGCAAAGTCCTAAATCATATAGGAAGTAGAAATCTAAATCCTAAAAGGAATTACAAATCATAACTAGTTTCCATAAAGAAATAAAATTTAATTTGGAAATAAATCTTAGTCTAAAGGAAATCCTAAAGACAATAGAAATATCAATCCAATTCCATGTAGAAGTCTACAAAAATCTGCATTTTAGAAACTTTCCAAAAATCCAAGATTTCCCGATTTTCCCGCTCAAATTCGCTGGGGCGAATTTTCATTTCCTGCTGCGACGTCCTTTAGTAAAATGAGCATAACTTTTGATCTGGGAGGAGTTACGGGGCCTGATACCTATCAAAACGAAGATATCGACGAGATCTACAACTTTTATTCTTTGAGAATTAACAAATTCTTGCTGTATCAAGGTCGAAATCGGGCTCCAAGTGACTGATGTGTAAATTGCAACTTCCAAACTTTGAGGTTCAACGTCCGTTTAGTAAAAATATCATAACTTTTTCAAATGAACTCCGATTGGGACGATTCAAGATGTTCCGAAAAGCAAAAGAAGAGCTCTACAATAAAATTCAAGTCCCAAGCCAAGAACATGCATCCAACTTAATGCTAAAAATCCTGCAATTTTCTCTTTTTCGTCATTTCAGCTCCAATTCTTCCTGAAATCATTAAACATCTTAATATGCTCATATACACATGAAACATGCAATAAAACTAAATATAATGGAATCAAAATAAATGAATAATATGCATTCATCAAATTCCCCCACACTTAGCCTTTTACACGTCCTCGTGTAAACCAAAAGTTTGATTTCCAAAAAAATTCTATTCAACCATCATGTCAAAAGATTTCAAGGTATAAATAATGATTATCAACACTAAATTTGCAAAAATCTTAATCAATGCCTTATCAGTTAACTCACAATGAACAACCTTACTAGTTCACCAATGAATTTCATTAAACCAAATTGTAGCCACACAAGTAACTTTCCCAAAATCTACATACTTACTCAACTTAGTTACCATTGAGCAAAAACCGTGCACACTGACTCATAACCAAGAACAAATTTTTCTTGCTTTTTAATTTTTTTTCATAGAACCTTCTTTTTAGCACAGATGAATGTATTTTCATGCTTCTTCTTTTTTTTCGTATATTTTTTTTTCTTGACATGTGCAATGTCTCCTTTCTTAGGCTTTTCAGAGTTACCCATTTGCGAACTTTCCACCAACGACTCCCAAACCAAATGATCTTAGGGCGCTAGGTGTAAAGACACCCCTAAGGCTTACTTATTCAAGTAACAAAGGCCACAAAAGTCGACTAGTCAAGTTGCTTTTATCCATCGCACTTTTCAAATAAGTGAATCTGACAAGCTTCCCGAGGCTTAGATACCCAGTTATTTTGCACAATGGACATTGAAGCAGATTTTCAATTTTTATTTATTTTTCTTTTTTTTTTCGTTCATCATTTTTTTCACATGGTTCTGTAACAACATAAGCAAGTTAAACAGTTCTAAGTCGTGAAATCAATGCACATAGACAACTCCACAAATAACTTAGCCAAATAAACATGTTTCTCATATTCAAGTACTCATGTATCACAAATTCAATTCAAATCAATTACTATGGATCATGGCTTAGTTGTCATCAATCATTAACAAATAAAGCATCAACCATATTCTGAATTTTAGCATCAATTTTCAATATTTGACTTTAACCTTCGAACACATAGGCAAATAAAATCATGGAACCCAAGTTTTCAATTTTTTTTTAATTTCCCATCAAAATTGGATTATTATTCCTACATAAAATAAAACCTAAATCTCCCCCCACACTCAAACCTTACATTGTCCCCAATGCAAGAAAATCATGCAAAGAAGAAAATACTACTAGCAAACATGCAATAATAAAAAGAAAAACTAAAAAGTAAAGGGATAAAAAAATCAAATCTGAGATCTTGGGTTGCCTCCCAAGTAGCTGCTCGTGTTTAACGTCTTTGGCTCGACGTCATGCCTTTCTTCTCATCTTTCATAGATCGGATCGTCTAGCTCCACCATCTCAATATTTTCCACCTGATGCCCCTCATAGAAAGCCTTTAATCTATGTCCATTCACCTTAATTATCTTGTTTGTGCTCGGGCTTTGAATCTCAACTGCACCATGAGGAAACACATTAGTGATAACAAAAGGACCAACCATCTAGATATCAATTTACCTGGAAATAACTTAAGCCGAGAATGATATAGCAAAACTTTTTGTCCCACAATAAAGGTTTTTCGCACAATCTGCTTATCATGAAAAGCTTTGGTCTTTTCCTTGTAAATCTTTGAACTTTCATAGGTTTCATTCCTCAATTCTTCTAACTCTTGTAATTACAATTTCCTGTGTACTCCAGCTGCCTCCAAACTCATGTTGCATTGCTTGATTGTCCAAAAAGCCCTATGCTCCAATTCAACAGCTAAGTGGCATGGTTTTCCAAACACAATCCTATATGGTGACATCCTAATAGGTGTTTTATACGCCGTTCTATAGGCCCAAAGTGCATCATCTAATCTCAGACTCCAATCCTTTCTGCTCGGGTTGACTACCTTCTCCAAAATGGATTTTATCTCTTGGTTAGACACCTCAGCTTGACCATTACTCTGCGGATGGTAGGATGTAGAAACCTTGTGCAGAACATTGTATTTCTTGAACAAAGCCGCTAACACTCTGTTGCAAAAGTGGGTTCCGCGATCACTAATGATGGCTCGTGGTGTTCCAAACCTGACAAATATGTTAGTCCTAACAAAATCTGCAACAACTTTAGAATCGTCAGTCTTAGTGGCTTTAGCTTCCACCCATTTTGAGACATAATCAACAGCCAAAAGAATATATAAATTCCCAAAGGATGAAGGAAAAGGTCCCATAAAATATATACCCCAAACATCAAAAATTTTAACAACTAATATAGAAGTTTGGGGAATTTGATTTCGTTGAGAAATAGTCCCTGTCCTTTGGCAATTAACACATATTTTACAAAACAGATATGAGTTTTTAAAAAGCGATGACCAATAAAAACCACTTTCCAAAACTTTATTAGCATTTCTTTTTGGACCAAAATGTCCTCCACAAGCATAAGTATGACAAAAAGAAAGAATAGATTGAAATTCACTATTAGGCACACATCGTCTAACTATCTAGTCAGCACAAAATTTCCATAAGTATGGATCATCCCAAACATAGTGTCTAGCATCACTTTTCAACTTTTCCTTTTGGGGTTTGGAAAATTCTTTAGGAAAATATGCACCTACCAAATAATTCACTATATCTCTGCATACCGGGAATCTCAAAGATGGATGGAAAGTGGCGCTCATCTGGGAAAGAATCATGTAACGGTAGCTCCTCTTCGTCTCTCAATAACCTACTCAAGTGATCCGCTACTAAGTTGTCCACACCTTTCTTATCCTTGATCTTTAAGTCGAATTCTTGTAGTAACAGAATCCATCGAATAATCCTTGGTTTAGAATCTTTCTTGGTGAGCAAGTACCTGATAGCAGCATGGTCAGAATAAACTATAACTTTAGTACCAAGCAAATATGATCGAAGTTTATCTAAAGCAAAAACCACAGATAAAAGTTCTTTTTCAGTTGTGGAATAGTTTATCTGAGCCTCATTCAAAGTCCTAGAAGCATAGTAGATGGCATGAATGGCTTTGTCAATCCTTTGTCCCAAAACAGCCCTCACTGCATAGTTGCTTGCGTCACACATGATCTCAAATGGCAACTTCCAATTTGGCGGTTGAATGACAGGAGCAGAAGTTAATAATTTCTTTAAAGTGTCAAAAGCCTCCTTGCATTCATCATCAAACTGAAAGTCCACATCTTTTTCCAGCAACTTACATAAGGGTAATGCTATCTTTGAGAAGTCCTTGATAATCTTCGATAGAATCCTGCATGACCAAGAAAAGAGCGAATCTCCCATACATTGACGGGGTAAGGAAAATCAGATATAACATCTATCTTAGCTTTATCAACTTCAAGACCTTTAGATGACACAACATGACCAAGTATTATTCCCTGTTCTACCATGAAATGACATTTTTCCCAATTTAAAACAAGATTAGTTTCCATGCATCTATCTAGAACACGATTTAAATTATCTAAGCATGCATCCAAAGAATCACCATGAATTATGAAATCATCCATAAAAACCTCGATGCATTCTTCTAAAAGATCTGAAAAAATGTTTACCATGCATCGTTGAAAAGTACCTGGGGCATTACACAGTCCAAAAGACATCCGTCGATAGGCAAAAGTACCAAAGGGACATGTGAATGTGGTCTTCTCTTGGTCTTCGGGTGCAATCACAATCTGGTTATATCCTGAAAAACCATCTAGAAAATAATAATAAGTGTGTCCAACTAATCTCTCCAATATTTGATCAATAAAAGGAAGATGAAAGTGATATTTTCTTGTTACAGCATTCAATTTTCTATAATCTATACACACTCTCCACCCTGTTTGCATTCGTGTGGGCACCAACTCATTATCATCGTTCTTGATAACGGTGATTCCGGATTTCTTTGGGACTACCTGAATTGGACTCACCCATTGACTATCGGAGATGGGATAGATGATCTGCACCCATCAAGGCTTTGAGCACTTCTTTTTCACCACCTCCATCATGGGTGGATTCAATCTCCTTTCATGCATCTCTCAGAAGCTTAGTTCCATCCTCTAACAATATCCGATGCATGCACATGGCAGGACTAATACCCTTGATATCCGCTATTGTCCAACAAAAAATTGTAACATGGTCCCTTAGGACTCTCAAAGAATTTTCTTCCTGCACCTTGGTTAGATTACTAGCAATAATATTACGGAAAAAGTGTCATTAGTCCCCAAATATGCATATTTCAAATGAGCGGTAATTGTTTCAATTCTAGAGTTGGGGCTTGTACAATGAAGGTAATAACTTTTGATGAGAAACAGAAAATTGAATAGAATATACCGTTGACTTATTTGAGAATTTTAGCAATAGATGTAATGCACTGCTACATTATCTTTCAATTCCACAGGTTTTGCATGCAATCTCTTCTTCCCATCCATGTCCAAATCATTGGTGATTGCAATTTCTAAATTGTCCCTATATAGTTGTTCAAAAGCTCTATGCACCAAGGAGTCTCTCACATCGATAGCAAAAACCTGTCCTATATCACTAGGGTACCTCATGGCATCATAGATGTTAAACTGAATTTTTTTACCATCAAACTCCATAGTCAAGGTCCCATTATGCACATCAATCATGGTTCTTGCTGTTTTTAGGAAGGGTCTTCCTAATAAGATGTGAGAAGGGTTTGGTGATTTATCATCTTCCATATCCACAATGTAAAAATCTGCAGGAAAGATTAGTTCGTTCACCTGTACTAAGACATCTTCAATTACCCCTCGGGGGTAGGTGTTAGTACGATCTGCCAATTGGATAATCACACCATTATTTTTCAAAGGGCCTAGATTTAAGGAAGCATAAACAGATAAAGGCATAACATTAATTGAAGCTCCTAAATCTAGCATGGCCTTTTCAAATCTGGTGTTTCCTATTTTGCATGGGATTGTGAACATTCCTGGATCTTTACATTTAGGAGGCATTTTTCTTTGAAGAACAGCAGATACATTTTCTCCAACTATGACTCTTTCATCATTTTGCAATTTTCTTTTATTAGTGCATAATTCTTTTAAAAATTTAGCATACTGTGGCACTTGTTTAATTGCATCAAGAAGAGGGATGTTCACTTCTACTTTTCTAAAGTTTCCAAAATTTCTTTTTCTTTTTCATCTTTCTTTGAGGTTTTAGAATTTCTGGGAGGAAAGGGAAGAGGAATGCTCTTAAGATGATTAGGAGGTTTAGGTTGTACCTTGGATTTTTCTGTTTCCTCTTTAGTTGCTTCTTTCTCAAGCTCTATGGGGGTCGGTGGTGTATCCAATTATGTTCCATTCCGCAAAGTTATGGCACTTGCATTCTCCCTTGGGTTGACTACTGTTTGAGATGGTAATTTTCCTGAGCCTCTGGATTCCAATATCCCCACAGTTGTAGCCACCGTCTCTACAGTTCCTCAAATCTTGAACCAAGTTTTGTCTCTTCTTTGAATCTACGTGGTGTCGATTCATGAACTGTTGTGTCTGTCCCATGAATGCTTTAAACATATCCTCTAATGATGTTCCAGTAGGTGCAGGGACTGCTTGTTTCAGTTGATATTGAGGTTAGGCTAGTTGGAAGCCCTGCTGCCTAGGTGGAAATCTGAAAGAGCGGTCAGCTTGCTTTGCTCCCATAACTTCGATTTGGATGATCCTCCATCCCGGGTTATATGTGTTTGAGTACGGATCATACTTTTTCTGAGGTGGTGGCTGATAATTTCCCATTGCATTAGCTTGTTGCACAGCCTCGTCATCTTGTAATGTTGGGCATTCATTTGTATTGTGATTTGGTTATAGACATATTCCATAAACCTTTGCAATTGGCAGTTGACCTGTAGCTAATTGTCTAACCATAACAGTTAATTCAGAAATTTGTTGACCATAATCACAAGTGCTTACCTCGCTTACCCTTACTGGTGCATGATTTGTTCTAGTGCCATATTGTTGCGAATTTGCTGCCATGTTTGCAATTAAATTCCTTGCCGCCTCTGGGGTCTTGTCAACTAGTGCTCCTCCGTTAGCTGCATTGATCATGCTTCTATCCATCGGTACCAACCCTTCGTAGAAATATTGGATCAGGTGTTGTTCATCTATTTGATGCGATGGACAGCTGGAACAAAGCCTTTTGAATCTTTCCCAATACTCGTATAGTGTCTCCCCACTGAATTGTCTAATCCCACAGATCTCTTTCCTTATGTTGGTTACTCTTGAGGCTGGAAAGTATCTCTCCAAGAACAATTGCTTCATGTCATTCCAAGACTGTATTGAACCTGAGGGTAGGTAGTACAGCCAATCCTTTGCCAAATCTGCTAGGGAGAATGGGAATGCTCTCAACTTGATTTGCTCTTCGGTGATTCCGTGTGGTTTCATAGTGGAGCACACCACATGAAATTCCTTCAGATGTTTGTAAGGGTCCTCACCTGTAAGACCACGAAAAGTAGGCAGTAAATGGATTAGTCCGAATTTAATTTCAAATGCAGCATCTAAATTAGGATATTCAATGCACATAGGTTGTTGATTTAAATTAAGAGTTGCCAACTCCCTGAGAGTTCTATTGTTGTTTGGAATCGCCATCTCTTCTTCTTTATCGGATTCGTTGGATAATAATTCCAAAGCTAAGTTGAGTCCTGGTGAAGATGCAGAAGCCTCATCTATATCTGCAGAAGACTGTTGAACTTTAAGTTTTTCCTTCTTTAGCCTCCTTGCAGTTTTCTCAATCTCTGGATCAAAATCTAATATAATAGCCTGAGAAGATCGAGTCATAAAACAAGAACAAAACAAATAATAGAATAAAAACAAAACGCCAAATTACTCCCCGGCAACGACGCCAAAATTTGGGAGCTGTCGTTGACACTCCTAAATTAACCTCACTTTCACTTCGCAATTTATAATAATTAGCACACTAGCAAGTAAGGATCGATCCCACAGAGAGTAAAGTTGTTTTAGAATTATTCTACTATTTCAACAGAAAATAAAGATGGGGTTTTTTTTGAAAATTGTTTTTAAACTAAGAGAACAAGAATTAATGATGAAATTAACCAAATATGTAAAAACTTCAGTTCTGCAGTTCAGTTTTACCAAATACAACAATCAATTAATCAAGTAATTATTATTTTCCCTTCAATGAAATTATTAGCCCTAGATAACAATAAGCTCTGCTATCCGAAATTCTCCTTAGATTATCACTGTATGAAACAAGCTCTCCACCAGATTCTAACTAGCATACAACCTAGAATAAGCTCTCTAGATTTAATATGATAGAAGCATTAAGAAATAGAGAATTAGGCTAATCCAAACAACAAACACATAAGCTCGATTCGTTTAACTTGTTTTCTAATAATCTTAGCAATAAACAAAAGCTTGTCCACAATTATTATTACCAAGTTGCTACTTGTGACGAAGAGAGATATCAATTACACTTCATATCAATCTTAATCTAGCATATGATAATGATTAAATTAACTCAATTGGCCATATTAAATCAATTAGATCAATTAGCATGCAATCAATAAAAATAGATTATCAGAAGAAATTTCACACAAGAAGGAATAAATAATAATACTCAATTAATCAATTACTTGTAACAAGGATTCACCTCCCTTTAGAACTGAATGAAAAGAAATAGCCTGACATGCTCTTGAGTTTGCACTCTAATGCTACGTTTGGATTGAAGGAATGGAATAAAGTAGAGAATGAAATAGATGAGTGAATGGAATAAGGAAGGGAATGAAATGATTTTTTAATATTCCATGTACATGTTTGGTTGATGTTAGGAATACATCTAAGAATGAAATAAATAATTATAAAGTGACCTAAATACCCCCAAATGTTCAAATTTAACTTAAATTCAATTTATATTAAAAATTTAACACATATTTCTCTAGATTTTTTTATAATTATATTCTTCTTTTTTTTTTTACTATACTTTTTCATATAATTTTTTTTTATAATTTTTTTCTTCATATAATTGTTTTTTATAATTTTAATTGTGGGGTGGGGGTAGGTTGGTAGGGGTGGGGTTGTGGGGGTGGGGGTAAGTGGGTAAGGGGTAGGGTGGGGTGGGTGGGGGTAGGTGGGTAATGGAATGGGGTGGGGTGGGGTGGGTGGGGTGGGGTAGGGGGTGCGTGGGGGTCAGGTGGGGTGGGGTGGGGTAGGGTGGGGGGGGGTGGGGTGGGGGTGGGGTAGGGTTAGTAGGGTAGGGGTAGGGTGGTGGGGTGGGTGGGGTGGGGTGGGGTGGGGTGGGCGTGGATGGGTGGGTGGGGTAGGGTGCGTGGGGTAGGGTTAGGTGGGTAGGTTAGGTGGGGTGGGTGAGTGGGTGGAGTGGAGTGGGGTGGGGTGGGGGTAGGTTGGTAGGGTGTGGGGGTGGGGGTAGGTGGGTAAGGGGAAATGGGTATTTTCTTTTAATAAAGATAAGTATTTCTTTTTTAATAAAGATAAGTATTTCTTTTAAGGGGCATATTTGTCAATTATTTAAAAATAATAGATGGAATAAGTTATTCCTGACCCCCCTTCCAGGAATAAAAATTACTCCCTCCGTCCCATAGTTATAGGCTGATTTTCCATTTTCAGATGTCCCAGTATATAGACTACTTACTATTTATAAAATTTAGTTGGTTCATTATTTTACTTTTATGCCCTTATAATAAATATTCAACTATTACTCTTTTTTTGAAGAAATAACCTTTAATGTCATTATTTTTATCACCACATTTAATGTTGTTGTATTCTCAATAAAAGAATTCAATTTTTTAGGTTTTATTAGTTTAACATATTTTGTGTATAAAAGACAATTGTATCAACAATCAATGAAGTTAAGAGTTTCAATGTGATAAGTAAGGAGTAATTAATGTATTCATTAATTCTATATTAAGGGGTATATGTGAAAAATTTGTGTTAAAAATTAACTTAAACTGATTTTCTTAAACTATGTGCAAAAAGAAATCAGCCTATAACTATGGGACGGAGGGAGTATAATTTTAAGTTAACACCTATTCCACTAGGAATACATTATTCCGTTGGAATAAACAAACCAAACAACATTTTTATCATTCCAATGGAATGATTCATTCCATTCTCCCTCCTATTCCATCGATCCAAACGTAGCATAATAGATGATAGTTGAATGAATAAAACCTTGACTCTCATCCTCTATTTATAGTGCTAGACAAAGTCCTAAATCCTATAGGAAGTAGAAATCCAAATCCTAAAAGGAATTACAAATCATAACTAGTTTTCATAAAGAAATAGAATTCAATTTGGAAATAAATCTTAGTCTAAAGGAAATCCTAAAGACAATAGAAATATCAATCCAATTCCATGTAGAAGTCTACCAAAATCTGCATTTAGAAACTTTCCAAAAATTCAAGATTTTCCAATTTTCCCGCTCAAATTCGCTGGGGCGAATTTTCATTTCCTACTGCGGTGCCCTTTGGTAAAATGAGCATAACATTTGATCCAGGAGGAGTTACGGGGCCTGCTACCTATCAAAACGAAGATATCGACGAGATCTACAACTTTCATTCTTTGAGAATTAACAAATTCTTGCTGTATCAAAGTTGAAATTGGGCTCCAAGTGACTGCTGTGTAAATTGCAACTTCCAAACTTTGAGGTTCAACGTCCGTTTAGTAAAAATATCATAACTTTTTCAAATGAACTCCGATTGAGACGATTCAAGATGTTCCAGAAAGCAAAAGAAGAGCTCTACAATAAAATTCAAGTCCCAAGCCAAGAACATGCATCCAACTTAATGCTAAAAATCCTGCAATTTTCTCTTTTTCATCATTTCAGCTCCAATTCTTCTTGAAATCATTACACACCTTAATAAGCTCATATACACATGAAATATGCAATAAAACTAAATATAATGGAATCAAAATAAATGAATAATATGCACTCATAAACTATCGATCCGATCAAAAATCAATTTATTCAATTTCTATTTTCACCAAACGGCCTAACTAGACGGGACATAGGACCAATTCAACCGACTTGTCCGATTCCAATTAGTTTTTTAAATGTTGAATAAAATAACTAATCAAAATATTAATTTGCAAATATTAAAGTAGCATATTTCTTATACGTGTATCCCTACAAATAATAAGTTGGTAGTTTAGTCCTTGTGTCATAATAATAAAATTATAATGAAAATTTTGAGTACAACCTAACATGTTATATTACTATCAATAATAAGAGGATTTTTCCCCTGAAATTATTATTATTATTATTATTATTATTATTATTATTATTATTATATAATGTTGCAAATTAGACTTTTTGTGGAAGAAGGAATTGAGTATTTCAATATATATTATTTCTATTAGATTGATAAAAGAATCATTCAAGTAAAGTTTTGAATCTTTCGGTCATATTTGGATAAATTTCTGTCATATCTTTGTGATAATTTTTTGCTTGTTTAAGAAAAAAACAAAAAAACTTTTGACCCATTTGATAAAGAGTCCTGTTATGTATTGTAAAATTTTATATCAATATATGTGACTGGATAAAATTATAAGATTGACTCACTATATTACATACATTGTTAAAATATTACCAATTATATTTATTCACATAACTTGCAACAAAAAAAATCTACATATGATAACAGATTTTAAACTAGCAAAAAAAAACTTACTCTATAGTAGCCAGTAGGCCCTTGCTCGAGTTGCTTATTAGGTAGTACAGTAAAACCTCTATTTAGAAATAGACTTGTGATCAAATTATTTGTATTCTAATTGTAAGGTTATTATTAAATAGAGGTATTGATACAAAATATTTTCCGAGCACCCAAAAATATCCACTTTAACAAAAATATAGATTTTATAACAAAAATTAAAGAAAACATAAATTATTTAGATTTTCAAACTAGAAAAATGTAGTCTTTGATAGTAAATGTAGTTTTTATAGGAAAATGTGGTCTTTTATAGAAAATATAGTATTTTATAGGAAAATGTAGTCTTTTATAGGAAAATGTAGTCTTTTATAGAAAAATATAGTATTTTATAGAAAATGTAATTTTTTATAGAAAATGTAGTCTTTTATAAAAAATGTAGTCTTTTAAAATTAATAGTTTTTTTTTTCTCTCTCTCTCTCTCTCTCACACACACACACACACACACACACACACACACACACACACACACACACACACATATATATATATATATATATATATATATATGAAATTATTACTATATAGAGGTATAGTTTCTTAATACATTACTTAAAAAGTATATATATATAACATATTACAATTTAGAGGTTATTTCTATTTATAACTGGCCCAAATTGGGACTAATTTTTTTTATAATATTGTAGAGGTTATTCTTATATAGAGTATTCCTAAATAGGGGTTTTACTGTATTAATTTGGGTGAGAATATGATTAAGTCAAGAGTGCGGAGAATTTGATATTGGGAAGATGCGGTCCATAGTCAAGTTAATTTAGGGGTGCTTCTTTAGACATGAATGAGTCAAGATCTGAGTGAATAAGTTTTGAAATTTGAATTGGGTTGAATAAATTTGACCGATCCTTTAAAAAAATTGGTTGAATTGGCTGAATAAATTTGAGCAACATTTTTTTACCCAAATACCCTTTGCTTCTTCGATCGTTTGGTTTTCCTCTAGGGCTATGTTGTTTGCTAGGATTATAATCCCAAAACTATTAATTCTAGGATTATAATCCCGGACTATTAAGTCATTTTATAATCCCTAGACTAATAGTTAAAGTTTAAATTTGAAAACAAACAAGTATAATCCTTGCAAACAAACATAGCCTAGGTTATCCATCGTTGCTCCCTCTTTTTCGCATACTTCCACCGAAGCTCCGATTCGTCTCCATCTCATTCCACAATTTCTGACAGGTAACCCTCATCTTTGAAATTGCTATGGCAACAATAAAAATATATGGTAACCATGGGCAGAACTGGGGGAGGCCCAACCTTGGAATCTGAACCATGTTAATATAAGTTAAATTTGATCTTTGTTATGAGATGATATTAATTTATTTATGGCAAAACTAATGATTTAGCCACTGTAGTTGACAAGTTTTACTTAATACACCATTGAACTTTTAATTTTTTTGAATTACCCTATTAAAAAAATTAAATTTTTTTAATTGGATCATTTTGTTAACTATGACTCACGGCAGTTAAATTATTTCAACTATTATCTGATGTGGCCAAGAAAAAGAAAAGGAAAAAAAAGAAAATGACATGGCTGGATTAGTCAGCAACCAAGCATGTGGGGAATAGACTCATTAGCTATAGCACTAGCAGACCAAAATTCGGCGATGGATCATAGCAAGGTAACCCACCGGAAGACCAATCATCACAGGGGAGCCCAAACCATTGTATCACGACCAAATCAACGCAACACAACTCCGGGCAAGGGACCTTCTGCCTGAACACCATATGCAAACACCTTCAAATCAGAGATCCAAAATGGGTGGGCCGATTAAAGATAGAAAAGCTGAAATCCTCGAACGCATTCCCATCAAATCCCTTGCAAGCCATAGCGCTCCCTCTGTTCAAGCCCTAGCTTCATCAAATCGCACCTAATCCGCATCTCTCAAAACCCCCAAAACGACTCGCTCGTCGTCCACAACCACTTTGACGAAATAATCATCATCTTCCGCATTGATTCAATCGAAACCCCTTTAACTCCGACCATCTATTTTCCCGAAACCTTCTTCAAAATGGAGATAGTTGGTTCGATTAATGGCTTAATTTGTCTCTGTGATCACTCGCATGGATTTATAATTGAATTTAGCTACCCGAATGTGCAAATCAATTCAATTTTCCCGAAAGGAACGTCAAGCCAATAAGTTTTTGTGGGATTTGATTTCGATTTAAACCGAAAGAGAAAAAAATGTTGTCTAGGTTTTATGTATTCTCGTGTAATGAGATAGCTTTTAATGAAAGTGATTTATTTTATTTTTACTTTTAAGTTTTTTTGCCACATGTAATATTTTTATTTTTTGTATTTTTTTTTCAGAGCCACGTAGATAAAATGTTAACGCCTGTCTAATTTTTTTAACGGAGTGACCTAATTAATAAAATTTAATTTGTTAAATGGAACAATTCAAAAAATTAAAAGTTCAGTGGTGTATTAAGTAAAACTTGCCAACTACAGTGGTTAAATTATTAGTTTTGCCATTTATTTATTTATTTTATGTCTTTTCACCTATAATTAGGCCTCACAAAATATGATTATGGGTTAGTTTTGGTTTTCAAAATATGGTTATGGTTCCATTTAAGAACTAAAATCATATTAACCATTTTTAATATGGGTTGTGTGGGTTGAAACTATATGGTTATGGTTCAAAACCATATTAACCATATTAACCATTTTAAGATATTTTGACTTTTAAACATAACTTTTGGAAAATAAAATTGTGACCGTCATAATTAAATTAATTAAGTAATAATATGATATAAAAATTATTAATATAAATAATAAAATGCTAAAAAACTATACTAATAAAATTTTAAATTAAAATTATTAATACCCTTCCATATTTAAATAATTTTTCAAAACATTAATTGAATCATTTCTAATTAGAAAGAGCACAATTAATCCAAAACATATTTTTTCTATAATTTTTTTTACGAATTATGAAAATTAATACCTTAAATGCCACATAATTACTGGTCTTATTGGCTAAGTGCATAGAACATGAGATCTGCTTCTTCAATTCAACTTTCAAAACAAGAAAAAAAAGCAAAATTAAAGCACATAAGTAAACAAACAGATCTGAAACGTAAAGGAATCACTAATCTAAAAGTACGTGGATATTAAAAAGGGTCCTATTTTAATTTATTTTATCATATTGTATATATTTTCAACAATTCAATTTCATAAAATATTTGTTAACGTATGTATATTATTTTTTCTGTCTACTTTTCCCCTTCTATTGACGTGACCTTTTATTTTTCTTCTTTAGTCTCCCAGCTTTGTTAGGTGACAATATGCCCTCAATCCCTAAAATTACTTACGTTCTGAAAATAATATCAATTTTGATTTTGTAAAGTTAAATAAAAAAATCTCAATTAATGTTAAGATAAATTGATTAATTCACTTAATATTTGAAAAATTACATTGATAATTATTAATACTTTTTAAATGATTTATAAGCTTTATAATTATATTTTTAAATATAAATACATATTTTAATAGTAATAAAAAATATAAATATTAATAAATAATAAGACTTATTGATTTTTGCATTTAGAGTTTGTTTGTACCGGATATATATAGTAGTAGCTGAAAGGAGAAAAGTGAAAAGTGGTGGGGCCGTGGAGGGAAAACTTTTGATACTGAAATCAAAGAAAAGAGAGTGAGAGTGAAAAGAGAGTGATTTGGATCAGAATGAAATATGAGTTGAAAAATGGTTAATCGGTTCAGAATTATATTTGTTTTAAAAAATATGGGTCCAAACTTTAGCCAACCTGAATAAATAAAAATTGTTAACCAACTCATTTGATTCCAATTAATATGGTTTGACCCAACAGTTAACTAACTATATTGCCAGGTCTACCTATAATAAATTAACTATATTACTATAAGATAAAATACTGTTAAATAAGTTTGATAATTAATTAATTAATATTACACTCATTTTTCTTACTTACTTAATCATACATTGGTATCAATTTTTTTTTGCAAATGAGAATAACTTAATTTATTTTCTTGCTTTGAGCGGCTACTCTTAGTTGTCTCCAAAGAAGATGACCAGAACTACAATATAAGGTTTTGAATATATAATATTATAATTAATAATTTATCTATAAAAGTAGCTAATCAGTTGACTAAAAAAAATTCAAATTCTGATTAATAGTCTCATAACTAAATAGCCTATTCGGTTCAGTTATAACCGAATGATCAGTCCTAATCTTGGCCATGATTACTACCGAAGTGGTTACCATTCTTGGCATGATAATTTCTCCCACGATGGTCATCATTGTTCCGATGGCCGTTGCCACCGGTACGATTATTATCGTGTTGTTGGCCGTCACCTTTTGGTTGTGCTAACTCATTATCGCGCTCCAATAACTGAGCCCTATTCACAACATCTGAATATAAACAAAGTTTATGAGAAATGAGGTATTGACGTATATCGGGTTTCAAACCTCTTAGAAATATTCGCGTCATTCGATCCTCATTCGACCAAATGGGATGCAAACCGAGATAACTCCGTAAACTTAGCCTCGTACTGCGATACGGTCATATTATTTTGCTCCATTACTTATCTCAACATTTTCAGATGCCATTTTCAAACACTGTCACAAAACAAGGGTTAATTAACATAACACCTATTATCCCTATACTATGACCGACCAATTAAATACCAAATAAACTTAAGTAGGTCATACTAGCGAAGGAATTCCCCGTCTCTCCCCTCCTAGTTCTAGTCTCAAATCTTAGCCAGGAATCATATCCCTAAGCTTTGATACCAACTGTGACGCCCCCAAAAATAGGTATACATCACCTATTCTGAGTCGTCAAATATATGGTACAAAAATATAAATACAACTTAATAATACAACTGTCGTGTAAAATACGACAAAGCATAAACTAAGAGTTTTAATAAGAATATTGTCATCTAGACAATATCCACACTCAATGGAGTCCTCATTACATTTATTATCACACTATTTAACAGAATAGTGAGGACTACTAATGCTATCATCTCGACCGTCACTCTCGTTCCCAGACTCGTCCCAAATATATTCTCATTTCACGAAGAGAATAAAGGAAAGAAAGGGTGAGCTCAACTAGCCCGATGAAGAAATATTATGACCGAGATAATGCGAGAATAAATTATCATTAGTCTTCAACAATGTTAAACCGATAAAATACAATAGACATCAAGTTTAATCTGCGGTGAACAAATAATCCATTAGAAGAGTCAAGTAGAGAATAAAATCTACTATCTTCTATGATTTAAAATGTTTTCATCAATTTTTATCGCTAAGACTCAGCTTAATAAATAAACCACATCATCGAATCATCCCACGTACTTACGGGCCAAGGATATTCTTTAAATCATCAATGGTCATGACTATACCGAATAATCCTCGGTCATAATCATACCAAGTCCATCTCTGCACGTAAGCCAAAAATATACAACCATAAAACCAATAATCAACAATCCATCTTTGCATGTAAGCCAAAGATATATAATTCAATAAACAACAGTCCATCTTCGCACGTAAGCCAAAGATAACTTTCATCACCATATAAGCATGAGGATGATGACAATGATATAAGCATTAATCAAACTAAAACAAGAATAAATATTAAAGACTTTAAATTTATCCAAATATTATCAATCACTTAATAAACTCATAATCTAATATTATTAATATTTTAACAATATTTTAATCACCTCTAAACTTATAAACAATTTATTTCAATTGTTTACACTTTACCAAATAATACATTTAATCATTCAAAGAATGCCATACTCATAAGATTTCATCACCAATGATCAAATCCCTTATCAAAAATATTCATATACCTTATATAGGATTCCCAAGCCATAAAATCCCATTTTCAAACTTTGTTACTTCACATAACATATTTAACTCATATGTTCGTAACTAAACCATTTTCATAAAAAATACCAAATCAGTCCCAAAAATATTTCTTTTCTGGGATTTAGCATAATATAGCCCCATAATGAACATATATTTTTCTCAGAATTTTTAAAATTCATTTACTATTTTTCAAAAATTAATTTCTAATTAATTCCTCAAGAAATTAGCTACCTCAAGGTTAACTCCAGAAATTTCCAAATCTTGGCAGGATCTTACACATGTTAATATGAGCTTCCAGTTTAAATTTTATGGTCATCGGAGTTATAGAACTCTGGTTATAACGTTTTTCGTCGGAAAAATCTAAATATTGAAATAGTCATAACTTGCTCATTTTAAGTCGGAATGAGCTCATTTTTGGACAGGAGGTACCTTATACCATATACTTTCATGTCACAAAAGGCTGGAATTGTTCTCATAAATTAAGTGGCCGAAACATCCCTTACAAAATTATGGGCAGTAGCTTTTTGCTATTTTCCAACTTTTGACTCCTTTGCTAAAAACAGTCCACACGAAAATCTACAACACCTTTTCTAGTGATTCCACTTGCATAAGTTAGTAAACTCATAGATCTAACTCTAGGACTTGACCACACTCAAAAATTTGAAATATAATAGGAGATATGGTCAATTGAATTTCATGTTCCATTTTCACCAAAATCTGATTTTCAACTCTTTGTGATTTCTAAGAAACTTTCATGTTTTCACATAATAATCAACATAACGTATCATAACACTTACTAATACTACATATACCCATGGTTTTCATCTGTCCAATGCTTTTATTATGACTCTCATCATAATTAATGCAAATTAATCATTTCCACAATTTAATAAGGAATGAATACAAAGGATCATTCACCATGCATGTGGTAATCCACACAGGCAGGTTATTCCAATAGAATAATAAAGAATGGAATAACAGAAGGATTCATCATGCGTGCGATAGACTGCACAAACAGGTTATTCCCAACAAAATAATAAATAATGGAACCGAGTCCCAAGCGTAAGCATACATGTGATATTCCGGCGTAATAATAAAGAATGGAATAACAACAAAAATCACCATGCATGCGATAGACAGCACAGACAAGTTATTTCAATAGAATAATAAATAATGGAACTAGGTCCGGTGTAAACGTACAGACAGGATATTCCGACAGAATAATAAAGAACGGAATAATAGAAGATTTTCACCATGTATGCGGTACTTCGCATAAATAGGTTATTCCAACAGAAAAACAAAGAATGGAATAATAGAAGAATTTCACCATGTATGCGGTACTTCGCATAAACAGGTTATTCCAACATAATAATAAAGAATGGAATAATAGAAGAATTTCACCATGTATGCGATACTTCGCATAGACAAGTTATTCCAACATAATGATAAAGAATGGAATAACAGAAGAATTTCACCAAGTATAGGGTAGCCCACGTATTCAGGTTATTCCAACAGAATAATAAAGAATGAAATAACAGAAGTTCTCTTTATAAATACGAAAGAAATAATACCCCTTACCTTAGAAGAAACTGGATATAGGAGTAGTGAAGTAGTAGAATACTTTTCTTCTTTCTCTCTATAGTTTCTCTATCTAGAGTTTCAGTAAATTCGTAAGAAATAATGAAGGAATGAGCTTCTATTTATAGGAGAATAGACTGAATAGTAACTAATTCATGAACGATCCAGATTGATTTACTTTTAAACGGATGGTCCATATTGATTTACTATGCAGTATTAATAAAATATTCTAATAAAACAAAATCTTTTAAATAAAATATAATATATTCTATTTATAATCTAATAAAACGAATAACTTTATAAAAGTATTACATTTTATATAAAAAGATTTTACTATCTGCAAACACTATCATGCAGCACTATGCAACACTATGCATAATAAAATATAATATATTCTATTTATAGTCTAATAAAACAAATAACTTTATAAAAGTATTACATTTTATATAAAAAGATTTTACTATGCAAAACACTATGCATAATAGAATATAATATATTCTATTTATAGTATAATAAAACAAATAACTTTATAAAAGTATTACATTTTATATAAAAAGCTTTTTGTTTTATTACATTAATAATACAAATAAAACAAAATTTATATATATAATATATATATAAACTTCCTTGACTTCATAAAAAGACACCTCAATATATTTAACAACATTTAGCACCATTATTATAGTTCACAATATTAATCGACTAAATTAGTTTCCCGGGAAAGAAGGGCTTTCAATAAGAATTTCTCCTATTATGCCGCAATTAGGTGACCAAACCTCTCCTTAATGAACTTCTAGACATCGTTAATATTGCAAATAATAATATTAATAACTTTGTTATCTCAATTATTGATTTAATAATATATAAAATATCGACAATAATTAAATCAAATAACGTGAGATACTATGCAACAATTACTATAGCAATAATTGAACAAAACTGCGTGACTTCTCACGTAAGCATCAATAATCAATACCATGTGCTACTATGCAGCCACGCGTATTACTGTAATTTTACTACGAGTAGTTCAACAGTTTTAACGGTAAAATTTTTGCCGTTATTTTCATAAAAATATTTTTGTCGTTTTCTCAATCCGATAATAATTCCATTGTGGGGTCCACCAATGATTATGCTGTTGTACGAATATTCCCTGTTAAAACGAATATTCCCCGACCAATCGAATATTATATAACAACTTGCATACTTTTCAAAATTTCTAAATATTACCCATAACTATAACATTATATCAAATTCATTCCATAATATTCCAAAAAAATATTTCGAGAAATTTAAATCTTTATTCATAAAATTTGGGGTCTCACATCGGTTTCTACTAGTTAAATTTCAGTATGTTGTAAAACACGAGTTTACAAGTGTTTTGAAAGAAGAATCACTCAATTTGGAGCACTAGAGAAGTGTGTACAGACTGAAATGGACAAAAGTTTCTCTTTTTTTTTCTATTTTTTTTCAAATGAGCAACTAAGTGCATATATTTGTAGATTGGATGGCCGCGGGTCTACCCGCGGTAGCCGCGGGTCCACCTATGGCTACGTAGGTTGCCTCGTCCAATGCGGGTCTCGTCATCTCAAAGTACGTGCACTTTGGCTACACGTTGTCCGCTCGAACCTTCATAACTTTCAATCCGGGCATCCGATTAAGGCATTCTGTGTGAGATCCCGAATTTATGAAATAAAAGTATTCAATTTTTCTATTTTGGTATATAGTTAAATTGATAAAAGTTTAAAGTTAAGGGTGATATGTGAAATTTTTTCAAAGTAAGCAAGTTTTCATAAAAAATTGGTGGTAAAAGTATGGTAATACGCGTGGTTGCATAGTAGCAGACGCTATTGTAGAGTATCTTTGATTATTGATGCTTACGTGAGAAGTCACTAAGTTTTATTCAATTATTGTCATAATATTTTATATTATTAAATCAATAATTGAGACGATAAAATTATTCATATTATTATTTGCAATACTGACAATGTCTAGAAGTTCTATTAAGGAGAAGTTAGATAATCTAATTGCGCGCCAATAGGGAGAAATCCTTATCGGAAAGCCCCCTCTTTCCTGGGAACGACCTAGTTGTTAAATATTGTGAATTATAATATTAATGATGAATAAGTTCGTGTTGATTAAAGATGAAATTGATAGTTCCATTGTGTTGAAATTATTAGTGTTAGTGGAAATCGACATTTATTTCGATAATAATTAATGTTTAGAGGTTATATTGACCAATCGGGTAATTAATAAGCTAAATGAGGAATTAATTGCTATTGAATCACATGATTATAACTATTTGTTCACATGTGTGTACTATTGATTCACATTCATTTACTATTAGGGGAGTTGGTGCAAGATTGATAATACTTGCACGACTAAGTTAAAAATAGAGGTATAGATGGAGGTATTATACTGTAATTCGTATTTTCACATGTTTAGAACTATTGATTCACATGATTTACTATTAGGGGAGATGGTGCAAGTTTGATAATACTTGCAGGAATAAATTAAAAATGAAGGAAAAGAGGAAGGTATTATACTATAATATTTTGAGCCCCAAAATGTGCAATTATCAAAATTATATTTTCCTATATATAGAAGCTCATTCTTCCTTCATTTCTCACCAATTCACTAAAGCTATAAAGCAATTATTATAGAGAGAAATTATAGAGAGAAAGAAGAAGAGAAGTCTATACCCTCACTATTCCGGTATCCAGATCTTCTTTTGAGGTAAGGGGTATTATTCTTTCGTATTCATGAAGAGAGTTATTTTCTTTCAATACTAAAAGGGTTGTTATTCCATTCTTTATTATTATGTTGGAATAACACATCATCTGAATCTGCATACATGGTGAAATTCTTACATTATTCCATTCTTTATTATTCATTTGGAATAACTTTTATGCATGCTTGATCTATCACATGCCCGGTGAATTCTATTGTTATTCCATTCTTTATTATTACTTTGGAATTTCTTATGCATCTGGATTACGCATGACTGGTTCCATTCTTTATTATTCATTGGGAATAACACATGCAGCGATCTATCGCATGCATGGTGAATTGTTCTGTTATTCTATTCTTTATTATTCTGTTGGAATAACCTGTCTATGTGGATTACCACATGTATGGTGAATAATCCTTTGTATTCATTCTTTATTAAATTGTGGAAATGATCTGTCTACGTGGATTACCGCATGGCGGGTGAAAATCTATTTGCAGTTTCGTATATTTTATTATACTCGTATGAGATATCATTTCTTTTGTATTCGTCATGGAATATCATTTTATTTGGTATTTTTCTTTTATGAGTTATTATTCACGGGTTACTATTCACCCGGTTACTATTCACTCTGGTATTATTCACTCAGGTATTCAGGGTACTTTTTGTGTCAAAATACTATTCACGGGTTACTATTTACCCAATTACTATTCACTCTAGTATTATTCACTTGGGTATTCGGGACACTTTTTGTGTCGGGGTACTATTCTCAGGGTACTATTCCCGAAGTACTATTCACGGGGTACTATTCACCCAAAATATATATTTTTTTTCTGTCCAAATTATTTTTGGTACATGAATATTATTCTTGAATTTTACTCCACAAAGCAGTATCATGTTGACAATTTAGACGTTATTGATTTTTGGATAAATTAAATTATAAATCTTTAAAATTTATCCTTGAACTTGTTTTATTGAATTATTATGTCATTGTCATAATCCTCATGCTTATATTGTGATGAAAGTCATCTTTGGCTTACGTGCATAGATGGACTTGGTATGATTATGACCAGGGATTATTCGGTATAATCATGACCGTAATGTGACGAATGATGTGGTAAAAGTCCTTATTGGCATGTAGTTCATTGATAGACAGCTATTGGTATGATTATGACCAGGGATTATTCGGTATAATCATGACCATTGATGATTACATGAATATCCTTGGCCGTGGTGCAGGGATGATTCAATTTTATTTATTAAAATTTGAGTCTCAAATGATAAAATTGATGAAAAACTTTTTAAATCATAGAAGATAGTAGATTTTATGCTCTACTTGGCTTTTTTAATGGATTGCTTATTCATTGCGATTGTTGATCTAAAACTTGTTGTCTATTATATTCTATCGGTTGTTATCTTTGTTGAAGGCTAAGGATAATTTATTACGCATTATCTTAGTCATAATATTTCTTACTGGGCTAGTTGAGCTCACCCTTTCTTTCATTGTTATCTTCAGGAAATGAGAATATAGCTGAGACGAGTCAGGGAATGGAGTGATGGTCCAGGATAAATGGCTTTAGTAGTCCTCACTATTCTACGAAATAATGCGATAATAATTATAATGAGGACACCATTGAGTGTGGATATTGTCTAGATAACAATATTCTTGTTTAAACTCTCAGCTATCTTTTGTCGTATTTTACACGACTGTTGTATAATTAAGTTGTATTTGGATTTATGTAGTGTGATATTTGGTGACCCAAGATGGGTGATATATACCTGTTTTGGGGGCGTCACAGTTGGTATCAAAGCTTAGGGATATGATCCCTGGCTGAGATGTGAGACAAGAACTAGGAGGGGAGAGACGGGGATATGCCTACTCGATTGGTAGTTCCCAAAGCTCACAGGAGGCACTATGATTGAGACCACAGGATGTTGACATTGGGGCTATCACCAAAGTCCTTAATCCTTTGTACATGCTTTTCACCGAAGATGTCCTTCTCATGTATGAGAGACTCTTGAGGAATTGTGCTTTGATTACCGAGGATCTGTATAACAGATTCCATCATTGGTCCTCCTTGATGAGGATGGTTTTCCACGATTTTCCTTGTCAAGTCTTTCTGATGCTTCGTTGGAGTTACTGCCAACGACTGATACTATCAAGGCTGTCTAACCTTTGTTGAAATGTGCTTCAATGGCTAACATCATCGGATCATCTCCGATGCTTTGCTAGATTTACTTGCCAACGACTGATAATATCAAGGCTGCTTGACCTTCGCTGAAATGTGCTTTAATGGTTAACATCACCGGACCACCTCCGATCCTTCATTGGATTTACTTGCCAACGGCTAGTGATATCAGGGTTGCCTGATCTTCGCTGAAATGTGCTTCAACGGTGAACATCATCGGTCCACCTCCGATGCTTCGCTGGATTTACTTGCCAATGACTAATGATATCAGGGCTGCCTGATCTTCGCTGAAATGTGCTTCAACGGTGAACATCATTGGACCACCTCCGATGCTTCGCTGGATTTACTTGCCAACGACTAATGATATCAGGGATGCCTGATCTTCGCTGAAATGTCCTTCAACGGTGAACATCATTGGACCACCTCCAATGCTTCGCTGGATTTACTTGCCAATGGCTAATGATATCAGGGCTGCCTGATCTTCGCTGAAATGTGCTTCAACGGTAAACATCATCAGATCACCTCCGATGCTTCGCTGGATTTACTTGCCAATGACTAATGATATCAGGGCTACTTGATCTTCGCAGAAATGTCCTTCAACGACGAACATCATCGGACCACCTCCGATGCTTTGCTGGATTTACTTGCCAACGACTAATGATATCAGGGCTGCCTGATCTTCGTTGAAATGTCCTTCAATGGTGCACATATATGAAATCCCCGATGGGGATGGATTTTTGACGAAATGTATGGTTGTGATTGGAGTTATAACACCAAGTTGATGGCATCAGACCTTTGTGAGGTATTACCAAGGGTAGCTTTCAATAGCTGTGATCATCGGCTTTGTATACCCGGTGTTCAGGCGAATACCAATGATTGATATGTAGATCCGCAGTTTGGTGTCTGAAAATCAGGATTTTAGGATTTTCTGCTTAATCGCGTATCATCTTTTTTTCTGATTTGACTTTTCAGCTTGTAGGACCTCCTTTGCAACTTAAATTTAATCAAGTCAGAGGGGGTGGGGACCACCCAAGATAGTCGCAGGTGGACCTGTGGTAGCCGCAGGTAGACCCGCGACCATCCGTGGGTTCAGAAGGCTTGGCGTTTCACTTTTACAAGTCATTTTCAGTTGAAGCCGCACAGAAAATCTTAGAGTTCTTCTTTAGATCTACTGAGTTTGGGCTATTTTTTACAAAATCCATCACCATACAAGTGTTCTACACTATCCTAGTAACGTATGCATGTCTTCTTTTCAAGTTTTGTCCATTGGAAAATGAGTTATCACTCGAAATGCTTTTAAACACATAGTAGTGATTATGCATGCTCATATGACTTGATAAAAATTATTCAACACAGTAAATGTTAGTATTTAACCATGCTGAACGTATTGATGTGAAAAAAATTAACTTTTGAAACAGTAAATTTGGCACCTTTTTCTGCTATTTTTTTCATCCTATTTGAGGACAAATGGGAAAAGGTTTTGAAACAAAGTAATCCTGGTAATTAGGCTACCCTTATGGATTATAACTTTGATATTTTTCATGCATATATGATGTTTATGACCGTGAGCTGGTGTGTTACTGAATGGCCACCTAGTTATTCCTACGCACATGTTGATAGTCCTTTTTACAAAGGATACTCTGGCGAAATTTTTTCACGAGTCTAGGCATTAAATGAACATGCATTTTTAACTCTACTATAGACGTATGTTAAAATAACGCATACATGCATATAGACATAAAATGCATTTAATGATCTCTAGGTTAGAATTTACCACACCCTTTTTGAGGTGATTTGGAGACTTGTGTCCAGATATATGGATCCAGACCAGCCGAGCAACTCCTGTAGGACCTCTTCAGGTGTGAGGAGGAGAGCTTTAGATGTGACTCGGCCTCACCCAACCCGACAACCTCTTCGATTGACGGAGTCAGCGATTCGTCCTATCCGGGTTGAGGTACCAGATGTTGAGGATGAGGATGTACCAGTTGCGGATCCTGCTCGTGCTATTTCTGTTCCCCGCAGGGAGTTTTTAGCCATAAATGTGACTAATCCAGAGCTCCTACATGATTTGAGTCGCCACCCCTCGATCTATTTCCATGCGAACGAGGTAAAAGCTGTGTTTGATCTTCCTTTTTTCTATTGATGAGGAGCAAGGTTTTGATGTTGATTTACATTATGATGCAGGTTCACGTCTTTATGCAGCCTCGAGGGAACTGGTTCGGCATACATTCTCTATATCAGACTCTTCATCCAGAGTACCGAGAGATTGTTCATGCTTGGGGATTTGAGGCATTCTTTTCTATCCTCCCCGCCGTTGTCCCTGGGGTTACCTCAAGGCTTTGTCTGAGCGCTGGTTCCACCAGACTCAGGTTCTCCATTTGCTGGATTGCGAGGCGGTGATGACACCGATGGATTGGCGGTTCATCACTGGTATGGATTTTTCCGGGGCACTAGTGCCTTGTGTGGCTTACATTTCCCCTACTGCCGTCATATCCTTGCTAGGAGTCCATGTTATGACGCTCAAAGGTAGGACAGTTCATACTGGTCCTTTGAGTGTAGATGCCATGAGTGGGGCATTGACTGAGCCCTTGCCTGATGATAGGAGAGTCAGAGATCGCATCCTTCAACGATTGTTCCTGATCATCCTCTGGGGTTGTTTCCTGGCAGATAACTATTCCATGGTGTCGTTCGCTTTAATCAGCGCCACACGGGAGGTGGACCGTATTAGAGAGTTTGATTAGGGTTCCTACACCTTTACCTTCTTCCTCAGGGGAATGCGTCTGCACTTGCAGTGTTTGAAAGAGGCTTGGCTAGGATTTTACCCATTCCTACTGGTGAGTATTTCTCTTTTGATTTCCCTTGTTCGGGTTGGGAGTGTTAACTGACTGCATATATTTGTTCTTGTATTGGCAGTTTTGGGCCTATGAGAGGCTCCAATGTCTTCGTCCCGTTATCCTATTAGGTTTAGACACCTATCCATGGGGACGACGATGGAATCACTCCGCGTTGGTGGAAGTTCCTGTAGCTGAGGATTTCACCCATTCACACTTATAGTTGGAGCTGTTGACAACCGATGTCATTACACGGGTTCCTTACTCTGAGGACCATTTGAAAATTGGCTTTGAGGGTGGTTTCCCTACTTGTATCGAGTATGTGATGTTCACCTTTCGAATTCCTCTCTTCATAGATGCAGGATGAGAGCTTTATTAGGAGAGTGTCCTATCAGGAGCACCACCGGAGAGATTCGTATAGCAATCTGTCCTCCTGCCAGGTATTATTGGCCTTTTTCGCAGCCGCTGATAATTAATATCCCGTTGGTAGGAGTTGATGGCTTTACTTTGTTAGAGGGACTGTTCACTCAGGAGGCATTCTATCGCTAGTAGTTCCTTCGCACCATTGGAGTCCAAACCCGTGCCGCACAGTTTATGGGGGATATGGTTCCTGGTTCTGTCATAATGGCAGATTGGATTGTCTGCATCTAAGAGCCTACTCATCTGACGCAGATTGATAGTTTGACCCATCAGTTGGACCGGGCATATTTCTTTATCCAGCATTTGGGCATAGATCCTTCTGAGGCAGATTCTTTTGATCCTTCCAGCTCTGGGGCCGGCCCTTCAGGTGTCCCATATTTAGATGGCTTTTCTAGTATAGATCCTCCGTTGTATCGGCCTAATATCCCTACTAGCAGAGATTCAGTGACTCAAGAGGAGTTACATTAGGTGGATAGGTTGGATGATGTGGACATCAACACTATCGACTTCTTCTGATACATTTCTCACTATATCTTTTGATAGGCCTCTGTTAGATATTGGGCAGTTGTGCCTTATTCTCGTTATATCTTTTGATAGGCCTCTGTTAGTTGTTGGGCGGCTGTGCCCTATTTCCCTGTACTTTTCCAGCTGTATATAGAGATGATGTATTTAGATGATGATGTACTTAGGAATGTATGTATACTATTTTCCATTCCCTACATCATATTGTCATCTGTTGTTTATCATGCATGTATTATGTTATGCATATGTATTTTCAAAGATGAGTTTAGCATTGACCCTGGATGGTCTTATGACACAGCTCTAAAGATGTCTTCATCGACATTTAGTCGTATTGATGGTATCTTCATTGAGATTGTGGTATGATAGCTTTTCCTCCCTAGATCGGGTGACAGTTGACCAGCTGATGCGTCACTCTATGACTTTCCTGACTTTCCAGTTTTCATCGGGCTTTGTAGAGGGAATGCTGGAGCATTGGGTACCGGATAGGCAGGTGTTCTGATTTTAGACCCAGGAGTTGACTCCTACCTTGGAGGAGTATGAGCGTCTGACAGATTTTCCATTGGATGGGCCTTGCGCTCGGATGGCTGTTGGTGACATGAGCCGATAGTTTATGACCCTCACAGGTTTGAGGTATAGAGTTTTCCTGAATGAGATCTCCTCGGGGCATGTAATGTCCATGTGTTTTTTGATAAACAGATTTGTCTTATTGGACAATTATTTGCAGCACTTCGGGGATTTCACCACTTCGGAGGATGAATGGCGTGTTGCCAGAATAGATGTACTCTTGATGTGTATAATGGCTTATCTGTACATGCCATTGTACATGGACTACTTGGACATCGGCGTGGTTATAGTAGTTCGTGCTCTCCGGGAGTGACATACCATTTTACCGATGATTCTGGCAGAGACCTTGAGGTTGGCCACGTATTGCCATACCCATTCTGTGGGGACATTCATAGGCAATATGGTCTTGTTGTACGTGTGGCTTATGACACATTTGAGACCGATTGGCACTTTCTGACGCCATGGGTATTATTTTTCCCATGAGATAGCCATGTCTTACTGTAATTAACCCAAAATTCATACAATTCATCTCTCAACTTCAGTCGTTAACAGTACACCTAAATTTTTATTTTACATCATTATTCGATGTTAAACTTAATAAAATGCGGAATAATTTAAACTTTTTTGTCTTCTTACTTTAATTCTCTGAATCAAAACCTTTATCATCTACACATCTCTGAATCAAATTTATTTTCATAATTCACTTTATCAGAGTTATTATATAAAATCTTTCATCTCAGCTCGATATCCCTTATACATTGGGTAGCTCAAACTTTACAACTAAATATGAAGTTTCATATCATAAATTATCAAGTACATTTCTCAAAACCTTTATCTTTACTTACCTTTGAACCATACTTAGTTTATTACTCACTTAATCAGAGTTAATAAATAAAACTTACATCCAGGTTCAATACCCATTATACAACAGACAAAACTTAAACTTTATAACTCAACATCTATTAAACATCATACATTATTTGGAACCTTAAACATGGTTCAAATAATAACTCATCCAAAGTATATAAATCTTCATGCATTACATCTGATTCATGTCTTTCAATTAGCACACATCGTTACCTTGTATCCTTAATCTGCAAAAGTGATTATTTGCAAGGTTGAGCTCGACAACCCAGCAAAATCTAATAGTTTTCATGCATCACGTAGCATATAATAACATGCTTAACATACATATCATAAAAATTGAACTAACATGACATACATGCTGCAGTTCATATAACAAGTATAAAGATTAAGTTCCTCACTCAATCAACATTCATTACTCAACCAACATAGTCATAAATTGACTTTAACGTTTCATACTTTCAACATATATATATATATATATATATATATATATATATATATATATATATAAAACATCATGCTCTTTTGCAACAAAGATTTAAAACATAGCAAATAGGAAATGAAAAACTTGCCTTGATCGTTGTTTACCAATAACAGATTAACAGCTTACAGATATCTGCACTTCACGTGCCCTACACAATTATATAATCATGCACATCAACTATTAGTTACATAGAAACGCATAGTAGTTGTAATGTAAACTTTACTCTACATCTCATAACCCTTCCTATTAATCAATACACAATGTTTAATTTGATTGTGTTAACTTTTGACTTATGTCTTACTATATTTCTTCTTAGTTATACTCGAAGTTCATTCAAGTGTTTAAGTCTTAGCCTAGTGGCAGAACCAGAAACTTTTGAGGGGGGGGGGGGGGTCAAAATATACTTATAAAATCATGACGTTGGCGATATAAGCTACAATGGCGACAACCGAAGATGACAATAACAACGATACTAATACCAACGTCTTAAAGATAAATAAACTAATAGTAACACCAATGTCTTTCATACCCACAACTGGTTGTATCCTCTCTATTATGTTGCAAAAGGCTCATGTTTAATTCCTGCCACAAAACCCACATTATCCAACAAGAGAACAAAATTTACAATATGATTTTTACGTGCAAACAAAAAATAAAGTTTAATTCTTGTGTTCCCATTTTGCAATGTATGATTTGTAAGCAAATAAAAAGATTATAATTTCATAAATTGTCTCACAAAAGGATATACTCACGGACTCACGATGTCTAGCAAAGAGTCACTTTTAAATTTTATTTTTGTCTTAAAACAAAATAAAAAGTGACTTGAAATTGAAATACGGTAATTAATTTTCTCTTAAAAAAAATATTAGTATCAATGTTGTGAGAGGAAGATATGAACATTTCTAGTTATTTTCTAAAATATTAGTTATGAGATAAAAATAAAATTCAAAAGTAATAATTTTTACGAGACATAATGGATATACTTTGGTCATCACTTCACATGTAACCTCGTTGCTTAGAGGGAATGAATTAATTTATATATATATATATATATATATATATATATATATATATATATATACCTTTTTCCTTTTTTCCTTTGTTTTTTTTCAAAGTACAAATCTTAATTTCTTAAAGAGTCATTGTAAAAGTTTTAACTTAATTATAATTGTATATATATATATTGGGATAGGTAATAAATGAGTATTGTTATATTTATAAAGAATTCTTATAATAATACTTTATAAAATAATATGCTATGCATATAATTGAATTTAATAATTGTAATCAACTACAATCTTACACATTATTTTATATTTTTTTCTGTAATTATTCATTAGTTACTATAATATTATAATGTGAAAATTTACAATCAAATTATAATTACATGTATATAAAATTAAAAAATATCATACTTTAATTTATTATATCTTTTATATATATATATATATATATATATTTACTAGTAATAACAATTCAACTTTATCTCAACAATTATATCAATTTTCCTAATATTATTGAGATTTACTCCTAACCTTTTAATAGCACCTTTTTCATTTCCTTTCCTCATTACTCTTCATTATTAATCTCTCTCTTCTTTTGCATCTTTTACAATATAGGCTTACCAAAGATATAAATATATCTGGGTCAATTGATTCCCTCCGCCTTCTTGGTTCCGCCCAAATGAGTCTTACTAGGACTCCTTATTGGTTTTATATTAACCCCATTCCATATCTTATAATATTCATTTCAATTGAATTGAAGCACTTTTTACATTCATTAACACTTGTCACGGCGTTTCGATGTTCATTCGTCACACGCCTGATTCGTCTCTCTTGTGTATGCTTAGTATGCTTATATAACTTATCTTTTACATCATTTATTAATGTTAAACATCATTATATTTACTAATATTCATGTTTTATAACTTAGAACAACATCTTTTATCGTCAGAAGCACTACACTTGCATACGTGCATGCCCGACGCCCTTTGATTACCTCCAAAAACACATCAGTCCTAAAGATGGCCATTTTGAACCTTGTTATTGACCTCAAATCGAAAAACTTAAAGAACAAAAGTTGTAGGTCTACTCGTTAGCTTTCCGAATCATCATTAATTGCCTCAATCGGAGTTCGTATTAAAACATTATGACCATTTTATTACAGGAGGTCAAAATAGTGACACCTGACATACCTAGAGCGTAGCTGCGCCCAAATAAGCCTCGAAAATAGCACAGCTATGCCCAAGAGGGCAATTGCACCCCAATAGACTTAGGGCACAATGCAGCTGCGCCCGTTAGCAGAACCAGATTTAGAAGTTTACTGTTCTTGAGATTTTTGAACTTTTTCTCCTTCTAATCTTCATAACTTGAGTTGATGGTGGAAGCATAGGTATTCCAAATCTTCTAGCTATGCTAGACTTTGAAATTTTTGACATCAAGCTAAATTCGCACCGATGTGCCTTTAAAAATATAAATAAATTTTGTTATCCTCAATACATGGTGACAAGTGTGTATGTGTGGACTTCGAGCCACTAACACATCGTTATCTATTGAGGTATGATAACACTGAAAATGATTTGCCAATGATTTCTAACTGTTTAAGAGAAAAGTCTATGCTAATTATTTTGGCTAGATGAAAATAATTTGAAATGTCAAAATGTATTTTATATATCAGTAATGCATTATGTAACCTGGTGCAGAGATGATAAAAATGGTGGAGTTATCAATGAAAAATTACTTAGTGTTGGATGTGATCTAAAGATCGTCAGCCCACTATGGTATGATGTAGTATGACAAAGTCACAAAATGACAGAATCCTCAAACGGACTGTAAATACAGTGCGGAATCATGACGTCATAAAATGATTTTCAGAATTTTAAAGATAATTTATCGCCAATTAATTTGTCTAGACATGTTTTGATTGATATTCGAGTTATTGGTATGAGTCTAAGCTATTTGATTCAGGTAGACAAATGTTTATGAAATTCAAAGTATTCTTTGAAAGCTTATGCCGAACCAAATAATTTTATTGTGGAATCTTATGATAAGACTGAGGTGAACAACCCTGAATAAAGGGATATGCCGATTGGATAAAATAATCCAATCTAGTAGCGTAAATATTCGCTAGACATGATTAATACGTTCTATACGACGTAAACGTACAATAAGATAATAAACTAAAGTACTAGCATCAGTAGTATACCTTCTTTGTGATTGTAAACATACCTAGTAATTTACCGTTTTATGGTATAAATACTGTTAAAACTATGTGTTCATCATCTATATGACCCCTCAACATGATATGAATTTTTTTGTTACTCTTTAGAGTGATGTCGTGGAAGAATAAGATGATGGATATGAAATAATATTAACTCTTTAATTGCGTACGGGTAGAATCTGATATGATTAGATAAAGGTTATTATGAAACCTATTTTTGGTGAATGAAAGGAATAGAGTGTAGTAGGCTGTAATTTCGAGGACGGAATTCTTAGAAGAAGGACTGAATGTGACAACCCAAAAATTTATAAGATTAATAAAATCTTAAATGATTAAATAAAGTTAAATAATAAAACCTAGACCGGAAATAGAGTATTGATTAAGAAATTTGTGAAGGACTTGTATGGTTTATAAACTGAAAGTGATTATCTGAGAGCGAGGTGTATGGTTTTGGATATTGTGATTATGTGTATGTGTAGTATATGATTAAGGGTTAAGTGTTGAGCAAATATGTTATAACATTGGTAAACCCTAATTTTATATTAAGAACTTTAATGTTCAGCTTGGAAACCCTAACTATCGATTTGAAATCCTAATTCCAGTTTTGGAAACCCTAAACCCTAATTTAGGAACCCTAATGCTAAGTATAAAATCTAAGGGTTAAGAGTTATGTGATATATTTGAAATGACCAAATTACCTTTCAAATTTTTAGAAAATTAACAAAATACCCTTAGTGGGTGCAAAATTACTAAAATTTCCTTTACTTAACTTTTAAGTAAAAGATAGAACCAAATCATGGTGAGTCATCATCCAAGATCTCCCATATGTTAAAATCAACTTGGATCAGCCAACATTTGACACTTAGCAACATTAGCAACCACGGAATCAAAGATTAGAAAATAAAAGTAAGAAAAATCTTTACTTTTATGTTCATAAGCTTAGCTAACTTTCTCTCTCTCTAACCCAAGAAATTTTGAGAGAAACTAAGTCCTAAGATCAGCTAAGAACACCTCTTAGCTATCCAAGATCATACAAAAAGATCAGAAATCAAAAGTGGATGAAGAAAGGTATAAACCCTAATTCATGCTAGATCTTTAAGCTCTTAGTTGATGTTATGTTTTGATATTTAAATGTGTGTTATGCGATGTTATTTAGTGATCTATGATGATATATCATGGATCCATAACATCTAAGTGTATAAAAATAAGAATTTTAAAAACTGTCAAGAACCTTAAAAATGAGGTCTAACAGTTAAATGTTAGAGCCTCTAGATCATTTTCTGTTAATTGTTTGAGTTTGTAAGTGTATCATTGATATAGTATGCCATGAGGAGATTAAACTGTGACACCCCCAAAATAGGTATACATCACCCATCTTGAGTCACCAAATCCATTGTACATAATTTAAATAAAAACTTAATTTATACAACTGTCGTGCAAAATACGACAATACAATTGATGAGTTTCAATACGAATATTGTCTCGTAGACAATATCCAAACTCAAACAAGGTCCTCATTACAATTATTATCACGCTATTTCATAGAATAATGAGGACTACTATGGCAACCATCTTGGACCGTCACTCCGTTTTTCGACTAGTCCCAACTATATTCTCATTTTCTGAAGAGAACAGTGAAAGAAAAGGGCGAGCTCAACTAGCCTAGTAAAGAATATTATGACTAAGATAATGAAAAATAAATTATCGTTAGCCTTCAATAGTGTTAAACTGATAGAATACAATAAACAACAAGTTTAACTGCAATAGAACAAGCAATCCATTAGAAGAGTCAAGTAGAGCATGATATCTACTATCCTCTATAATTTAAAAAGTTTATTATCAATTTTATCGCTAACACTCAGCTCAATAAATAATCCACATCACTGAATTATCCATGCACTACGGGACAAGGATATTCATTAGTATCACATCCACGAATTATCCATGCACTAAGGGCCAAGGATATTCATGTTATCACCAATTTTCATGATTATGCCAATCAACAATTCATCTTTGCACCCTTGGCCGAAGAGAAACCATGGTCATGATCATACCAACTACTGTCCATCAATGCACTACGGGCCAATGAGGACTTTTACCACATCATTTGTAACATTACAGGTCATGATTATACCGAATAATCCCTGGTCATAATCATACCAATCAACAGTCCATCTATGCACTACGGGCCAAAGATAACTTTCATTACAATATAAACATGAGGATGATGACAATGATATAAGAATTCAATCAAACGAAATCAAGGATAAATTTTACAGATTTATAATTCAATTTATCAAGAATTCAATAATGTCTAAATTGTTAACATGATACTGCTTTGTGGAGTAAAATTCAAGAATAATATTGTATCAAAAATGATTTGGACCGAAAAGAAATTAATTTTTGTCATGAATAGTACCCTGAGTGAATAGTACCCCTTGAATAGTACTTTTAGAATAGTACCCTGTGAATAGTAACCTAGCATGAAAAGATTAAAATTTATCAAGAATGTCCAAAAAAATATTTTAGTGGAACGATACTAGATGAAACACAAATTTCAAGGATATTCCACTAATTTCAAGGAGTATAGAAGCAATACTTTAACAAAATGAGTGTAGAATTCGGAATCCAAAACGAAATAATATTACTTACATACTACAGAGTATGGAAGAAAATATTATTTTATACGAATATTAAAAAAAAATATCCCTTATGTAAACACTTGAAATTTTGCATTTTTGTTACTAACTTGGAAGGAGGGCAAAATCGTTTTCCAGAGATAACCCTAGAGGACAAAATAGTTCTAGTTCCGAAAATCCCATCGGAGAAGCCTTTTTAATCTCGGAGATAACCCCGAGATATTCAATCTAAGAAACAACACCGGGAGTTTTAGTCTCAACCTCAGAAATAACCCCGAGGAGTGCAGTTGTAGTTTCGGAGATAACCCCGGAGATGCTCATTTCAACCCTTGTAGTCAGCTTCAACCTCGGAGATAACCCCGAGGCATTCAGTCCCAAACCTGGAGATAACCCCGGGAGGTCAAGAACGCCTCAGAGATAACCTTGAGGACATTCAGCACTTGTAGTAGCCCAATCTCAGAGATAACCCTGAGTAACGACTACTTTATCAGCCCAAACCGGAGATAACCCCGGTGAGGGGCAAAATCATCATTTTGCCACCTCGATCCCACCTGCGCACCATCTCAACACATTTGAACATACATTCTACACAGCAGTGTCCTACAAGAACCAAATAGCTACAATCCCGAGTGACTACTACACATGACAACACACCGGATGGAATTTAAAGCTTGAAGACCAAGGGCATAGTCCCATCTTCCTGACTTCTTACAACCTCTAATCCCATGTCATTTGTGTAGTTCTCGACAATAGCACTCCGTAAAAGGTTTTATACACCTCAATCAGAGACTCGGATTGAAGTTCTGAAAGTTCGAGCGGACAACACGTTGCATGCGTGCACGTACTTTGAGACGGCGGGACCCGCGGAGCCCGGGGCACCCCGGGTTGCTGTAGGTGCACCTGCGACTGCCGTAGGTGCACCCGTGGCTCCTCCATCTATAAATAGTGGGCTTGGGGTGGCTATTTTGTAAGAGAAAACGGCGAGGAAACCCTGTCCAATTTTCTCTGTACACAATAGAAACTGAGTGCTTTCTCATTTTAAACACTTGTGAGCTCATATATTGCTATATTTTTACCGGTAGGAATCGAGTGTTCATCCATTTAAAGCTATAGGAGTCTTCTTTGGAAGTCCACTATAAGCCTTCTTACACCTTTCAAAGCCCTTTCTCCACATTTTGCACACACCGTTCTTCACGTTGAGAGTCGTGTTGTGTGTGTATGTCCAGACTTTGGTCCGTGGCTTTTTATTTCGTTTTGTATATATATATATATTTATATATATATGGACTAACATTATCGAGTTATGCCTCGATTGAGCCATGACTCACGTCCGGAGCGTTTATTGCTTATATATATATATACTTATATATAAACTGTGGTCGAACTCTGTTCGATGAGCTTGGATTTATATCCGGAGCGTTTATTGCTTTTATATATATATATATATACATATATATAAACTGTTGTCGGACTCATTTGATTGAGCTGGATATAATATTTGATGCGTTCTACATATATATATATATATATATATATATATATATATATATATATATATATATTTCATCAACCTGGAGTTTACTTAAGTGGCTTTTCTCGCTTTTTTTTCATTTCGTCCCTTTGGAGTTTACTTCATGGCGGTTGATCATTTTTACTACTTTATTTACATTTCGTTCACTTTGAGTTTACTTCATTATGGCGGATCGATATATCTTGCTTTATTTACATTTTCGATCCCCCATGGAGGTGCTTCGTGGTGGTTAATCTTGTCTCTATATATATTTATCTCTTTTATAGATTTACATTTACAGTCCCCCATGAAGTTCGCTTCGTGGTGGTTGACAACCTATATATATATTTACAGCTTATATATATATAACTACTTACAACTTTCATATAAATTGCTACATCATGTGAGCCTAGGAATCATGTGATCACAGATTCAGTCTTCTGAATCTAGATTCGGTTCCTGTGATGGACATTTTTGGCTGTAAACAGATTGTGCATTATTCATGGTGTCTGAATTTTCTTAGACAACTCTCATGCTCACAAGGAGTTCGACACTGCTATATATCTTATTTTCTCGAAGATACCGCACATCTCAAAAATAAAAGCAACTAAGCCGAACACCTAATAAAATGGAAGTATCAAAGGCTTCAATTACTATTGAGCATAAGGGTTTGAAAAACCTGTTTTACAAAATATCACTGCTATATCTTGTTAAAACTAAATTTTTACACAAATTCAAACCCTTTGTATATAGGTGCGAACGAGGCATAACACTACTTCCAAATAATTGCACATTGACCCATACACACACACACACACATATTCATATAACAGTTTAATTAAAAGTGGCGGTCACCGTGATAACACGGATGTCAGGGGGTTCCTAACACCTTCCCTCTGCATAAGTAAGTCCCCAAACCCTAACGAATCTCGGTTTCACAGACCAGTTTAGAAGCATCACATCGCGTGGTTAGTGTGGTAAGTTTCCTGCCCATGTAATGGTTATGTTATTTCCCAAATCGATAATGGTTAAAGCAAAAGAGGTTCTGATTCCTGATCCCGAAGTGGAAAAAAAGAAACAGAGACGTATACAAGACATCGCTAGGAGTTTGTCTCACCTACGCATCATTTTCCATGATGAGCACACAAATAGATACACTCCAGACAATGGTTGTCCCGAAGTTATGGTCATTATTTGGGAGAAAGAGGACGATGACAACAACTTCATCATTGCCGTCCATCAGGAGTTTACCCTTGACAATTAGAGCAGCACTCCTTGCATTTGTCAACAAGGGTAAAAAGGGCACAAACTCCCTCTCCCCTGTAGATAGCTTTAACTGCTTACTTTACTGTACAGTATTAGCAGTTATTTTGTCAGTACATGCTAACACTTTATATGATTGAACAGTTTCATATATTAAATGAAAGCATATTTTGTTTCAGGACTCTGAACTTAGATGTGCCTATACTTGCTGATGAGGTGCCTTTTCTCCACAAGGATTGTAACTTTGATGAAAAGTTGGACTCAGACTTGATGGGAATACAAGAGGACACTGAGATACCTCAGGAGATCAAAGAATGGGTCGAGGATAAACCTAAACCAAATCTTGATCAAATCACCTCATTTAGCCTCGGAGCCTTAAAAAAGCCTAAGCTAATCCAGATTGGTATGAACCTCACTCCAAACCAAAGGAATGACATGGTTATGCTATTGACCCAATTCAAGGATGTGTTTGCATGGTCTCACGAAGACATGGTGGGTTTGTCCACTAATATTGTCATCCATCACCTTCCCATTAAAGAGGGATTCAAGCCAGTTAGGCAGAAGCTCAGGCGATTAAAACCTGAGTGGAGTTTAAAGGTTAAGGAAGAAATTGTGAAACAATTTCAAGCCGACATCATCATTGTGACGCCCCCAAAATAGGTATACATGACCCATCTTAGGTCACCAAATACATGGTACTGAAACAAATACAAACTTAATTATACAACATGAGTTGAGAGTTTTCACAAGAATATTATCTTCTAGATAATATCCAAACTTAAATGGAGTCCTTATTATATTTATTGTCACACTATTTTATAGAATAGTGAGGACTACTATAACACCATCTCGGACCATCACTCCGTTCCTCGACTAGTCCCGACTGCGTTCTCATTTCCTGAAGAGAACAATGAAAGCAAAAGTTTGAGCTCAACTAGCCCAGTAAGAAATATTATGATCAAGATAATGCAGAATAAATTATCATTATTATTCAACAGTGTTAAACTGATAAAATACAATAAACATCAAGTTTAACTTTAGTGGAACAAGAAATCCATTAGAAGAGTCAAGTAGAGCATGATATCTACTATCTTCTATGATTTAAAAAGTTTTTCATCAACTTTATTTCTGAGACTCAACTCAATAAATAAACCACATCATCGAATCATCCCTGCACTACGGGCCAAGGATATTCATGAATTCATCAATGGTCATGATTATACCGAATAATCCCTGGTCATAATCATACCAACAATTGTCCATCAATGCACTACGGGCCAATGAGGACTTTTACCACATAATTTGTAACATTACGGGTCATGATTATACCGAATGATCCTTGGTCATAAGTATACCAATCAATAGTCCATCTATGTACGTAAGCCACAGATGACTTTCATCACAATATAAGCATGAGGATGATGACAATGATATAAGAATTCAATTAAAAGAAAGCAAAGGATAAATTTTAAAGATTTATAATTTAATTTATCCAGAATTCAATAATGTTTAAATTGCCAATATGATACTGCTTTATGGAGTAAAATTCAAGAATGATATTGTATCAAAAATGATTTGGACCGAAAAGAAATCAATTTTTGTCATGAATAGTACTCCGGGTGAATAGTACTTCAGGAATAGTACCATGTGAATAGTACTTTGTGAATAGTACTTTATGAATAGTACTTTATGAATAATACTTTGTGAATAGTACTCGTTAATAGTACTTTGTGAATAGTACTCATGGACAGTACTCTGGCATGAAAAGCTTAAAATTTAACAAGAATGTACATAAAATATCTTTGTGAAATGATACTAGATGAAGCACAAATTTCAAGGATATTCTACTAATTTCACGGAGTATAGAAGCAATACTTTAACAAAATGAGGGTATAATTAGGAATACGAGACAAAATAATATTACTCACATACTACAGAGTATGGAAGAAAATATTATTCCTTATGAATACTAAACAAAAATAATATCTCTTACCTCAGAAGAAGACTAGATATTGGAATAGTGAAGTAGCAGACTTCTCTTCTTCTTTCTCTCTATGGCTTCTCTCTCTATAGCTTCTCTCTCTATAATTGCTCTTGTGAGTCTTAGTGAATTGGTGAGAATTAAAGAAGAATGAGCTTCTATTTATAGAAAAATATAGTTTCAATAATTGCACATTTTAGGGCTCGAAATATTACAGTATAATTCCTTCATCTTTTCCTTCATTTTTATTTTAGTCATGCAAGTATTATCAAACTTGCACCACCTCCCATAATAGTACATCATGTGAATCAATAGTACATTCATGTGAATCAATAGTTTTATACATGTGAAAAAAATAGTTACAGTATAGTACCTTCATCTATACCTCCATTTTTAATTTAGTCATACAAGTATTATCAATCTTACACCACCTCCCCTAATAGTACATGCATGTGAATCAATAGTACACACATGTGAACAAATAGTTATAAGCATGTGAATTAATAGCAATTAATTTCTCATTTATCCGATTAATTACCCGATCAGTCAATATATCCTCCAGACATCAATTATTATCGAAATAGATGTCAATTTCCACTAACACTTAGAATCCCAACACAATGGAACTATTAATATCATCTTTAATCAACATGAACTTATTCATCATTAATATTATAACTCACAATATTTAACAACCAGATCATTCTCAGGAAAGAGGGGGCTTTCCGATAATGATTTCTTCCTATTGGCGCACAATTAGGTGACCAAACCTCTCCTCGACAGAACTTTCTAGACATCGTCAATATTGCTAATAATAATATAAATAACTTTGTCATCTTAATTATTGATTTAATAATATAAAATATTGATAGTGTGACAATAATTGAATCAATAATATGAGAGATATTATGCAGCAATTACTGTAGCAATAATTGAGTGACTTTTCAGGTAAGCATCAATAATCAATACCGTGTGCTACTATACAACCACGCGTATTACTGTACTTTTACCACCGGGTAGTTCAACAGTTTAACGGTAAAACTTTCGCCGTTATTTTTATAAAAAGATAATTCTGTCGTTTTCTAACTACGAAAATACTTCCATTGTGGGGTTCACCAATGATTGTGCCGTCGTATGAATATTCAATGTTAAAACGAATATTCCTCGACCAATCGAATATTTTATAACAACTTGCTTATCTTGCAAAATTTATAAATATTACCTACAACTATAACATTATATCATATCCACACCATAATATTCAAAAATATATTTCGAGAAAAATTATTCTTTATTCCTAAAAGTTGGGGTCTTACAATCATGGTGTCCACATATCCTGAATGGCTATCCAACATACTCCGCATGCCTAAACTGGGGAGGAAAGGTGCGAGTTTGCATGGATTACCAGGATCTGAATAAAGCTTGCCTTATGGACAGCTTTCCCGTGCCATTTATCCACATACTTATTGACAATACCGATCAATATGATATGTACTCCTTTGCTGATTGTTTTGCAGGGTACCATCAAATTATGGTTGCTGAAGAGGATCGTGAAAAAATTGTATTCATCACGCCTTGGGGAACCTTTTGCTTTAGACGGTTGTCATTTGGCCTCATTAATGCCGGGGCAACCTATCAGTGAGCTATGATGTGTCTTTTCCATGACTTAATGCATAAAGAGATAGAGATCTACGTGGATGATATCATTATCAAATCCCGAAGGGAAGATGACCACCTAGACCATCTCAGAAAGCTCTTCAACAGGTTGCTTAAGTATAACTTGAAGTTGAATCCAGCCAAGTATGCCTTTGGCGTTAAATCAGGCAAGTTGCTAGGTTTCCTAGTAAGCCACAAAGGGATTGAGCTGGATCCCACCAAAATCTAGGCCATTATGGAAATGCCCATTCCTCAAACATAGAAGGAAATACGGGGATTTTTGGGAAGGATCAACTTCATTAGCAGCTTTATTTCCTAACTCACAGCAACTTCTGAGCCTATCTTCAAGTTCTTAAGGAAGACCTCCTCCATGAAATGGAGCGATGAGTGTCAAAAAGCCTTCCTTACAATCAAAGAGTAGCTGGTCAAAGCTCATGTTTTGGTACCACCCAAGGATGATGTTCCCCTTTTCATATACCTGTCCATTAATGACAATGCCATGGGCTGCATGCTGGGACAAAAAAGACGATAGAGGCCAAGAGCGAGCTATCTACTACCTCAGCAAAAGATTCAACAGTAGTGAACACAAGTACACTCTAATTGAGAAGACTTGTTGTGCTTTAGCATGGGCATCCATGAGGTTACAACATTACCTCTATGGTCACACAACCCATCTCACATCCCGCCTGGATCCTCTCAAATACGTGTTCAGTAAACCCATGTTAAATTGTCAGCTGTCCAGATGACAGTTGATCCTACAACAATTTGACATCATCTACATGACGCAAAAGTCCATTAAAGGTCAAGGAATTGCGGATCAACTGGCCGCCGCTCCTTTAGGGGATTTCAAACCCCTGGAAACATACTTCTCCGATGAAGGGGTAATGACAGTGAAGCAACACCATCAGTACAATACACACCAATCATGGAAAATGTAATTTGATAGAGCTATTAGTATGGAAGGTTACGAGCTTTGGTCGTTTCTAGTGTTCTTGTTATAGGGGAGCAGATCCCATCGCCAATAAATTGCGGTTTGTCGGCAGATCAACAACATAAATTTATGTATGAAGGTCATATCATGGGACTCAAACTTTCCCAATCAATGGGTATCAGGCGGTTAACTGTCTTTGGAGATTTAGAATTGGTGATTAGACAAACCACATGAATCTATCACACCAAAGAGCTACATTTGCTACCTTACCATCGATAAATTTTACAGATGGCTATGAAGTTCGAAGAAATAACCTTCCTCCACATTCCTCAGAATAAGAATGATTTTATGGATGCGCTAGCAACTTTGGCCTCCTTGATTAACATACCTGACAAGGAAAACATGTTAAGCATCCCATTTCCCTACAAAAGGCTCCAGCCTATGGGAATTACATTGGAGAAGTATCGGATGAGCTACCTCCCATCCAACACCCTTGGTATCAACACATTAAGGAGTACTTGCGAGATAGATCTACACCCACTGAGGCGAGCCCGACTGAAAGAAAGTGGATCCATCGACTAGCTATGAAGTTCTACCTGAGCGGAGATGCACTCTACAAAAGAGATGTATGAATAGGTCTCCTCAGATGTCTAGACAAGGACCAAGCTCAGAGGCTCATGGATGAAATCCATGGAAGAGTATGTGGCCCACACATGAGTGGCCCCCTACTTGTTAAAAAGATCCTCAGAACATGACATTACTGGCTCTCGCTTAAGGATGACTATGATGATCATGTCAAGAGATGCTACCAATGCCAAATTCATGGGAATGCTATCCACGCCCCTTCGAGGGAGCTCCACAACATGAGTTCTCCTTGGCCCTTCTCAATGTGGGGAATAGACGTGATCGGGCCCATCGAGCCCAAAGCCAGTAATGGGCATCGGTTTATCTTCACCATGATTGACTACTTCACCAAATGGATAGAAGCAGCCTCCTTCCCCAGGGTTACCAAAGAAGTCATCGTTGCTTTCATCAGAAACAATGTCATTTATCGATATAGACAACCAGAGGTGATTGTGTTAGACAATTCTAAGAACCTCAACAACAAAATGATGGAGGAGTTGTGAAGTAAATTCCACATCAAAGAGCTTAACTCCGTCATCTACCGTCTAAAGATGAATGGTTCTGTTGAAGCGACTAATAAGAACATCAAGAAGATCATGCAAAAGATGTTCGCTAATCATAAAGGATGGCCTGACCTCTTGCCTCTGACTCTATTAGCCTACAGAACTTACATGCGTACTTCCACTAGGGCAACCCCCCTACTCATTGACCTATGGGATGGAAGTAGTGCTCCCCATAGAAGTGGAAATGGAATCCCTTAGAGTGTTGATAGACGCTCAACTGGATGAAGACCAATGATTACAAGACAGGTATCACCAATTGTCTCTAATAGATGAAAGGCGAAGTGATGCTATCTTCCATGGGTAGTTATACCAACAAAGGATCGCCAGATCCTACAACAGAAAAGTTCGGCTACGGTAATTTAAACAACATGACTTGGTTTTGAAGAAGATCATTGACAACCAAGATCAGTGTAAGGGAAAATTCACTCCAAATTTGGAAGTTTCGTTTATTGTAAAAGAGGCATTGACAGGAGGTGCTCTCAGATTACAAACAATGGACGACGATGAATTTCCACAGCTCATCAAATCGGACACCGTGAAATAGTACTATGTCTAAAGTTACCATCAAGCAACCATCCTGGTTTTGGATCACCAGATCCCCAGTCATTTTAGGTTTTTTAACCCTTTCTACACACAACCTTTCTTCATACCCATTTGCCCAATAAGGGAAACACACTCTTCAAGTCAGCAGCCTGGTTTTAGATCAGCAGATCCTTCACACATCTTTGGTTCTAAAACCCTTCACTCAACTTCGGTTATCCCACCAGGGATTGAACCTTTTACACCCGCAGTTTTGTCCCACTACGGATAAGACTTTTCACACCTGTAGTTTTTCCTGAACATGGGATCAAACTTTTTTGGCTGCAAATCATCCTGAACATGGGGCGAACTACGTCGACCTGATCTCCTCGATACCTGGGAGTACGTAGGTAACCATTTTATATGGCCCGGTCACAATAAAAAAATAAAACAACAAAAACATTTCTACACCCTTCTATACAAACAAAAATCACAAAAACATTTCTATACCTTCTACCCCTTCACATACAGCGTTGAACCTTTTACACCAGGTTCGAACTATACAGACCTGATCTCCTCTTCAGTAAGAGTACGTAGGCAGCCATTTATGGTTCGATCTAACCCCCTACCAAAATACAAAAACTTGTCAATGGTACTGGGATCATCCTTCAATCCACCACATTTCATCGGCTTCAGACCAAAGGGATGGAACTACCTGGCCTCTCCATAAATGGGAGAGTTGGCGACCATCTAAGCTGCGATTGATTCCTCAAAGAGAAACACCAATCCATAAGAGATAAAACTATTTGGGATCTCCTCTTCAATAGGAGTACCGACAATCATCTATGGTGCGGTAAATCTCAGAGAGGAAAGCCACAATCCTCTCAACATCTACATACAGAAACCAGTCCCAAGAAACCAAAGAGGGTAGGGATACACACAGGTCAACAATCCATTTTGAAAGATCCTACGACATCTCAATGTCCACCCATCAAGGATGAGTTCAGAATACATCCATATCACAAGCCTTGAAGAAACATACAAATATCAAGCAAGTATCAAGGCACAACTAAAAGGGAAGTGAATCAAAATATATTTCCTTGCCATATATAATGCTGTTTGATATATACAATATGTGCTGTACATGACAAAATGGCTAAGCTAGTCTGTGCAGGAAAATACAAGCCTATCTACAATCCCATGGATATACGAGCTATCAAGTCCAACATGACATCTCTCTCTGAAGAAAGAGGCAACGCTGTAAGCTCCTGTCCAAGGGTATCTACACGAGCTAATAGATCCACAGCCAACTGCACGGTGGCATGATGCTCATCAATATATGCACTCATATCGGCAATCATGCTGTTGATCAATTTCGCAATCAATGAATACGTGCAAGTATACACGGTCAACAAGTAATAAAGTGAAAGTAGAGTATCGTTCCCATGAGGAATTATTTAATAAAAATCACCAAGTACTAACTCTTAACTAAATCAATTTTATTTAAACAATTGAAAAGTATGATTTTTCTAATTAAGAAAACTAAATTAACTAATTACACTGAATTGCTTTATAAATAAATTCAAATAAATAAAAGTTAAGACTCTAATATTCTCAATTATGAACTATAAACCAATTATCCAATTATCCCAATTATTATGTCTACTGAATTGTTAACAGAAATTCTCAAATGCCAAAAGCCCTTTCTCAAGTGATCCTTGGCCATCTATTTAATCCAGATTAATTTTGCTATATCTCTATGCAAAACAAATGAATTAAACTCGCTACAATCCCAATTGCTTATGTGTTACATGCGGTAAATAGATATTCTCATTCTATTCACAAACCTAATTATTCACTGTGCAAATAACTAAGTCACATGATATCATGCCCAGTTCTAACCCTAGAATTCCTTTCTCAATTCCTTCTAGAGTAACAAGGTAATTACTGATCAGATAATTAATCAATAAGCATAAGGCAAGATAGACAACTCACTTTGACACAAATAATTGGAATAAATTAAATAACTAATTTATAGCCATAAAAGGTTCAATTGAAATCTTAATAAAAGAGTTAGTTCATAATTAATGAATTAAAACCAAGAATCCACAATTGAATAGACATTAAAAGATAAAAGTATGATAAGAGAAGAGAATAGAATCTGTTGTCAGCAAATCTGATGCTCCCCTTTTGCTCTTGCTCTTGATCTTCAATGTTCTTCAATTTGCTTCAATCAACAATGGCTAATTAAGAACTAGGGTTATGTTCTAATCTAATGGAGTGTATCTCTAGTCTAATCTATGTAATCCCTCCCTATTTTATGCCTTACATCATGTATTTATAGGTTACAAGTCTAATTTTTAGTTTAGGAACAAACCCAATCAAATTTGGAGTCAAAAAGGTGTCAAAATTCGCTCAAAAACGCATCCAGGTCATCACCAAGGCCTTCCCCAGCGCCCCAGTGCTGGGCTTGATGCTCAAACCCTACCCCCCAGCGCCCTGGTGTTGGGCATAGGCCTATTTTGGGCTCCCCGGCGCTGGCGCCAAGTTCTGACATTTTCTGCTCCGACGTCCTTTGGGAAAATGGTCATAACTTCTTCGTCCAAACTCCGATTTCGTTGATTCAAGATGATCCGGAAAGAGGAAAAGTAGATCTACAACTTTCATTCTTTGAGTGTTTCGAAATAAGGTCCGGAGAAATACGCAAATTGGCTCTGAAGTGACTGCTTTGTAAATGGCAAGCCAAAAACGCGAATCTAGCCACCCCGAACGTCGATCCAAGTAAATTTTGTCCCAATTCCTACAAAACAATGTAAAACATGCATGAATAGACACAAACACTTAAAATCAACCAAAAGATTAAGCTCAAACACACTCAATTATGAGTATAAAACTCACTCATCAAATACCCCCAAACTTAAACATTTGCTTATCCTCAAGCAAAAACACAAAAGAACTAAAAATAAACAAACTAACTCAACTACATGAATGCATATGCATGATCTACTTCCTAATATACCTCTGAACCCAAATAAATAAATCATGATATATATAGCAACAGGCCTCAAAGATACCAATGATACTCAAACAATATATCCAATCAAGTCAAAGTCCATAACTCTAACCAATTAGTCAATCCAAACCTGTTATCACCCATGTTGTGTGTGTGTGCTTGTTAACCATTCTAACCAACCACAGTTCAAGATAATCACATAACAAACTTCTTAGAAGAAAATTTCGGCCCAATTCAATTACTTTTGTGAACATGACAACTCCGGTTAAAACTAAGCAATTACCAAAGTCTTAAGGTAAATACAAGATTTATTTATACTCTTATTCAATCACGAGGGCATTTTTGCACTTTCTCGTGTTTTATTCATTTTTTTTTTCTCATGGCTGTGCAATGTCTTATTCTCTTAGGCTTTTCAGTGCTACCTTAACAAGCTTTCGACCAACGACTCCCAAGCCATTAAGACCTTAGGGTGCTAGGTGTAAAGACAATCCCCTCGGACTTACTTACTCAAGTAACAAAGGCCACAAAACTAGACAAGCATGCCACGGTGTTTATTCTATCTTTTTTTTTCTTCCTGGATTTTTCTTCTGTTTTTTTTCTCATTCCTTTTTTTCTTTTTCTTTTTTTTTCTTTTTGTAATATATATATCCCATAGATTCCCCCAAACTCAAGCTTTTACGTCATTCCAACCTTTACCGGCAGTTCACTAATTTCCTTAAATTTTAACAAAGATTTTTCCTCAGAAACAAATTATGAAACCCTTGAACCAAGTGGATTAAAACAGCTAAACTTTAAGTGCTAATCAGTTACATAAGTTTCAGACAAGCTCAGATTATCATCATGATTAAAATTAGAACTCATCATCAATTATTAACACTGTTCAAGTTAACATTTAATACCAATCTTATCATAGGCCGAGCTAAGACCACACCAACCGATCACACAGATTCATGCAAAAATAAAATAAAATAAAATATGCAATTATACTACATGAACACATACTAATGCAACACATATATGAATATGCAAATAACTACCATGTATTATATGCAACCTAAAAAAAAACACAATGCTAACACATAAAAAAAATGAACTACTATGCAGATAACTAACTATATGCAATACGACACTAAAATGCCCCCAAACTTAAACTAGACATTGTTCTCAATGGCTGAAATAGAAAAAATTAAAGCAGAGGACTTCCCTAAAAATATAGCAATCTTCCTCCTTGTTCGCTTTTGGAGAATATGCTAGGCACATGGAACAAATTGGGCACCACACTTGAATTTGACTTGAATAACCTGTAAACCATGATAGAAACAATTTTATTAAATCCTAAATAAATGCAAATTCAAAACTACTAATATAAAACTTAATAAAAACTAAAACTAAAAATTAAACTTGGGTTGCCTCCCAATAAGCGCTTGTTTTATAGTCTCAGCCTGACTTCTTCAATTCTCTATCCAATTCTCCTACGAAAATTGAGGAACCCTCCATCCATCAGTAGCAATGTCTCTTTTGGGAGGTTCCCATTAGCAAAAACTCTTGAATTGAAGTCACCTAGCATGCTCTTTGTAGATATGTTCCCCATTAAGAACGTCCAAAAACTAGGTGTTTTCTCTATTAAGTCTATGATCAGATTGGGGCATTGAAGCTTAATAAACATAATGGAATCTTCCTCTATCTTCTCCTTTTCATCTCACCATGACTCCACAACATTTTAGCTCTTATGTCACAAAGAGCTTTCTTCAAGCGACATGACTTCGAATTGGGCATGGTTTTGCAAAACTGCCCGGATTCTTGAACTTTGGTGGAGAAGGCACATGGGATACTAATGAAATCGGTTCATCTTCGTTAAATCTTACAGTTAAATCTTCATCGATCTCCTTTTCTTGGTTCTCAATTGTTTCCTCTCTTTCAATATCTTGTGGCTCATCTAGTTGCAGATTTGGTTCGGGTTCATCATCAGGCTCATCATCAGTCTCGTCATCCATGTCATAGAGCCAAGTGTATTGAGGATGATTATTCAACGCATGTGCTATCTGCCCCAATTGATTTTCCAGATTCTTGATCGACGCACTTTGGGTTTGCATATTCAGCTTTATTTGATTAATTTTCTTCTCATGTTCCTCGTTCTCTTTTTCAGAAGCTTTAATAAATTTTTCCAAGGCTTCCTCCCAATTTGAATGTTCTTCCTGTTGTAGTGGAGGTGGACACGAGAAATTCGGTGGGTATGTTGGACTTGGAGCATAAAATTGATCTTGATTTTTACTCCATGAAAAATCCGGGTGATACCCCCAATCCTAATGATAGTTGTTGGGATAGACATAACTGTTGGGATAATCGCCACTATATTGTACCGGCTCGAAACTAATGGCGCATTGATGACTCATATGATTTCCAGCACAATAATCACAAGTAACCGCCACACTTTGACGACGTTGAGCTTCAAAACCTTCAAACATCCGCGAAAGTGTCTCCATCTGTGCTGACAATGCAGAAAGTTTCTCGAGTCTGTCAATCTCCGCTTCCCTTGGTTGAGTCATGTTCGTGTATGGCCATTGATATGCAAAGTCATCCATGGTACCTAAAAAGAGAGAAATATAGGAAGAAATTAAAATAAAAAAAAAAATGTTTAAATTAAGACTAATTTGATTGAAATTAATATTAGAAAATAATTATTAAATTAATTCCCGACAAATGGCGCCAAAAACTTGTTGATCGATTTACATGATCAATGAATACGTGCAAGTATACACCATCAACAAGTAATAAAGTGAAAGTAGAGTATCGTTCCCATGAGGAATTATTTAATAAAAATCACCAAGTACTAACTCTTAACCAAATCAATTTTATTTAAACAATTACAAAGTGTGATTTTTCTTATTAAGAAAACTAAATTAACTAATTACACTGAATTGCTTTATAAATAAATTCAAATAAATAAAAGTTAAGACTCCAATATCCCCAATTATGAACTATAAACCAATTATCCAATTATCCCAATTATTATGTCTACTGAATTGTTAACAGGAATTCTCAAATGCAAAAAGCCCTTTCTCAAGCGATCATTTGCCTTCTATTTAACCCAGATTAATTTTGCTATATCTCTATGCAAAACAAATGAATTAAACTCGCTACAATCCCAATTGCTTATGTGTTACATGCGGCAAATAGATATTCTCATTCTATTCACAAACCTAATTATTCACTGTGCAAATAACTAAGTCACATGATATCATGCCCAGTTCTAACCCTAGAATTCCTTTCTCAATTCCTTCTAGAGTAACAAGGTAATTACTGATCAGATAATTAATCAATAAGCATAATTCAAGATAGACAACTCACTTTGACACAAATAATTAGAATAAATTAAATAACTAATTTATAGCCATAAAAGGTTCAATTGAAATCTTAATAAAAGAGTTAGTTCATAATTAATGAATTAAAACCAAGAATCCACAATTGAATAGACATTAAAAGATAAAAGTATGATAAGAGAAGATAATAGAATCTGTTGTCAGCAAATCTGATGCTCCCCTCTTGCTCTTGCTCTTGATCTTCAATGTTCTTCAATTTGCTTCAATCTCCAATGGCTAATTAAGAACTAGGATTATGTTCTAATCTAATGGAGTGTATCTCTAGTCTAATCTATGTAATCCCTCCGTATTTTATGCCTTACATCATGTATTTATAGGTTACAAGTCCAATTTTTAGTTTAGGAACAAACCCAATCCAATTTGGAGTCAAAAAGGTGTCAAAATTCGCTCAAAAACGCGTCTAAGTCATCACCAAGCCCTTCCCAGTAGCTTCAAATACTGGCTTGATGATCTTTCAAACCACCTTTGACACCTCGACATGGGCATAGGCCTCTTTTGGGAGCCCCGGTGTTGGCCCCAATTTCTGACATTTTCTGCTTCGACGTCCTTTGGGAAAATAGTCATAACTTCTTCGTCCGAACTCCGATTTTGCTGATTCAAGATTATCCAGAAAGAGGAAAAGTAGATCTAAAACTTTCATTCTTTGAGGTTTTCGAAATAAGGTCCGGAGAAATACTCAAATTGGCTCTGAAGTGACTGCTTTGTAAATGGCAAGCCGAAAACGCGAATCTAGCCACCCCGAACGTCGATACAAGTAACTTTTGTCCTAATTCCTACAAAACAACATAAAACATGCATGAATAGACATAAAAACTTAAAATCAACCAAAATATTAAGATCAAACGCACTCAATTATGAGTATAAAACTCACTCATCACATGTCAGTAGTAAGGGGTCTCACTGTAGTACTATCTGTAACAGCTACATCCTGGGCAGATATGGTAGCATCCCGCTCAATAATCAATGCATCTCTGGATGATCTAGCCTCATCCCACTTAACAATAGCGGTGATCCTATGAGCTAGAGCGTCATCTCTCTCCAATAGAGTGGCATCTCTCCCATCAAGAGCTGTCAACATCAAGGCCCTAGCCTGATCTCTCTCAAAGGTCATCAGATGAAGACTCTGCTCTAAATACTGTGCTGAATGCTGGATCACAATAGCACTCATTTTGGGAGAATCTACAAGAGCTACTAGCAACCTAGTGAATAGCTCCTCCTCGGTAGGATGATCAATGTCCTCTATGGGCTCCCCATCATCAGAATCAATCCCCGACACTGTGGATACTACCACATCCGATGCTGTTTCTATCTCCATCCATGCAGAATACTCTGTCGAACAACCTGGATGGCTAACAGAAAACTCAGCTAGCTCACGCTGATCCCAACAGGCATACAACCTAGACCTGTCCTTTGCTGATAAGTGGCGGAAGCTAAGCACTGACTCAATGCCCCCTCAAAAAGATGAAAGTCTTAAAATTGGTCAAACTGTGACATCACAGCTAGGGGGTTGTAAGTAGTCATGCCCCTCAAACCAGCCAGAGGGAGATAATCCATGCCAAGAGCATGAGTAATGAAGCTATACGGTGAACTGAGCCCTGTACATGGAACGATGTCAAATGGATCTCCGATCCTGCCAAGAATACCGACCAAGACATAGCGTTTGTACAATCCAATGGCTGAAAGGAGTAAGACATGGCTATCTCAAGGGTAAAATAATACCCGTTCCATCGGAAAGTACCAATCGGTCTCAGGTGTGACATAAACCACACGTACAACATGACCGAGCTACCTATAAATGCCCCTGTAGGGTAGGTGCTGTAATATGTGGCCGATCTCAATGTCTCTACTACAATCATCGACACAATGGTATGACCCTCCCTGAGAGCTTTCACTTCCATAATAACACTAATGTCCAGCTCATCCATATACCGTGGCATGTACACGTATGATAATACACACACATCAACAATACGTCTACTCTAGCTAGACTCCACTGATCCTCCAACATGGTAAAATCCCCGGAGTGCCGTGTGTAACTATCCTCTGAGCCAAATCTGTCCATCAGAAAATGCTGGGATATCACATGGTTGGATGTAATCTCATCCTGTACGACTCTACGCGTCAACCTGGTGAGGGTCATAAATTGTCGACTCATGTCGCCGATAGCCATCCGCGCACTAGGTCTGTTTAATGGCAGTACCGTCAACCGTGCGTACTCCTCTAAAGTAGGAGTCAACTCATGGATACCAAACCAGAAAACCTGCCTCTCTGGTATCCAGTGCTCCAGTATACCCTCTATAAAACCTGCGGGAACCTAAAACATCAGGAGGGTTATAGAATGCTATAATAACTGATCTACGGTCTCCCTGTTTGAAGGTGACATACTATCATACCATGACCTTAGACGGGAGGCTACCAATACTGGTGGGGTGTGATCAATACGACTAACTATCAAGGAAGACATCTGTGTGGGCCGTATCATAAGACCATCTAGGGGTCAATGCTGAATATCTCTGGACATACATACATATGCATAACATAATACATGCATGATAAAACAATAGATGACAATATAATGTAGGAAATAACAGTATATACATTCCTAAGTACATCATCATCTAATACATCTCTGTATAGCTAAAAATATAGGGAAATGGGGCACATACGCCCAACAAATAACAGAGGCCTATCAAAAGATATAGCGAGAATGGGGCACAACCACCTAGTGTCTAACAGAGGCCTATAAAAAGATATAACGAGCATATACATCAGAAGAAGATAGTGTGTCAATGTCTACATCATCAATCCTGTCCCTGATGTAACTCCTCCTGAGTTACTGGATCTCCATCAACGGGGATGTTAGGCCTATACAATGGAGGATCTGCACCGACAAAGCCATATGGATCACCTGAAGGGCCAGTGCCTGAGCTGGAAGGATTAAAGCTATCTGCCTCTGAAGGAGCTTTGTCCAAATGTCGGATAAAGAAATGTGCCCGGTCGAATTACCGGGTCAAACTGTCAATCTGTGTTAAATGAGTCGGATCTCGGACACAGGTCATCCAATCTGTCATCATCATGGATCTAGGAACCATATCCCCCATAAACTGAGTGGCACAGGTCTGGGATCCGATGGTACAAGGGGACCACCAATGCTGGAACATCTTCTGAGTATAAGGACCCTCTGACAGTGTAAAACCGTCAACACCCATCAATGGAATATCAATAATGGGTGACTCTAAAACAGTCCAATAACGCATGACATGAGGCAAGATCGGTACACGGATCTCCCTTGTGGTTCTCCTAATAGCACACTCTTCTAAATAGAGCTCCCATCCTCCATCAGTGAAGAGAGAAATCATACGGGTGGAAATCACGTACTCGACACCAGTCGGGTATCCATCCTCAAACCCAATAGGAAAATGTTCCCTAGAATAAGGAATCCATGTGATAGCATCAGCTGTCAATAACTCTAACTGTAGATGACAATGGGTGAAACCCTCATCTACATGAACCTTCGTCAATATGGAGTGATGCCATCGCCTTCCTCGTGGATAGGTCTCCAAGCCTAGCACACTCACAGGACGTAAACACGGGAGCCTCTTATAGGCCCAGAACTACCAATACAAAGGCAAACATCTACTATTAGTGAACACTCTTAACCTGTACATGGGAAATCAAAAGAGAAATACTCACCAGCAGAAATGGGTAAAATCCTAGCCAAGCCTCTGTCAAGCCCTGCGAACGTATGCGCGTTCCCCTGAGGAAATAGGGAAAGGTATAGGAGCCCCAGTCATACTCTCCAATGCGATCTACATCTCGTGTAGCGCTGACCAAAGTGAATGACACCGTGGAAGAGTTATCAACTATGAAGCAGCCCCTAATGATTATCAGGAACATTCACCGAAGAATGCGATCCCTAACTCTCACATCATCGGGTATGGGCTCACTCAACAGCCCGCTCATAGCATCTACACTCAAAGTACCTGTATAGACTGTCCTGCCCTTGAGCGCCTCAATCGGGACTACTAGCAAGGATCTAACGGTAGTCAGGGTAATATCCATCGTACATGGCACTGACGCCCCTCCAAACTCCATACCGGTGATAAATCACCAATCCATCAACGTCATCATCACCTCACAATCCAACAAATGGAGAGACTGAGTTTGGTGAAACCAACGCTCAGACAATGCCCTGAGGTAACCCCAGGGACAACGACGGGGAAGGATGGAAAAGAACGCCTCAAAGCCCCAGCCATGCACAATCGCTCGATAATCGGAATGCAGAGCCTGATACGTGGAGTAAATGCTGAACTAGTTCCCTCTAGGCTGTGTAAATCCAGGAACCTACATTACAAAGCAGATCAACATCATAACCTTGAATCCTCATCAATAGGAAAAAGGGAAGATCAAAATCCAGCTTTTACCTCGTTTACCTGCAAGTAAACTGAGGGGTGTCGACTCAAATCACCCAGAAGCTCTGGGATCATCACCTAAATACCTGGAAGATCCTTACAGGGAACATGAGTAGCAAGAGAAGGGTACGCAACCGGTACATCCTCTTCCTCGTCCTCAACATCCGATACCTCAACCCGGATGGGACATATCAACGCCTCCGCGAGACGATGAGGCTGTCTAACGGAATGAGGTCGAGGCATATCAGAAGCCCTCCTCTGTACACCTAAAGTAGTCCTACGGGAACTACTTGGCTGATTCGGATCCATATATCTGGATATAAGTCTCCAAATCACCTCAGAAAGGGTGTGGTAAACTCTAACCTGGAGCTTTTTCAAATGCATTTTTATGACTACATGCATGCATTACTTTAACATACGCCTACAGTAGAGTTAAAAATGCATGACTACCTAATGCCTACATTTTGGAAATGATTTACCATAGTCTCCTTTGTAAATAGGACTATCCACATGCACATAAGCATGACTAGGTGGCCATTCAGTAGCATACCTGCCCACAGTCATAAACATCCTATATGCATTACACTATCAAAGATATAATTCGTAAGGGTAGCCTAATTAGCAGGATTACTTTGCCTTTTCACCTTAGCTCATTTGTCCTAAAATAGGATAAAAAATAGTAGAAAAAGTGCCAATTTGACTATTTCAAAAGTCAAATTTTTTCACATCATTATGTTCAGCATGGTTAAATACTAAAATTACTATGTTGAATTTTTTTATCAAGTCATATGAGCATGCTGATGAGTGAGTTTTATACACATGAATTGGATACATTCGGGCTTAATTTATTGTTGTTCTCAAGTCTTTTAGGATGTTTTTATGTGTTTGTGTCTATTCATGCATGTTTTATATTGTTTTGTAGGAATTGGGACAAAAGTTACTTGGATCGACGTTTGGGGTGGCTAGATTCGCATTTTCGGCTTGCCATTTACACAGCAGTCACTTCAGAGCCAATTTGAGTATTTCTACAGACCTTATTTAGAAACACTCAAAGAATAAAAGTTTTAGATCTACTTTTCCTCTTTCCGGATCATCTTGAATCATCTAAATCGGAGTTTGGACGAAGAAGTTATGGCCATTTTCCCAAAAGACGTCGGAGTAGAAAATGTCAGAACTTGTAATTGTCAAGGGCGCTATAAGGCGATGTCTGAGTGTCAAGCCAGTATTTATTTGGCCTGAAAGGGCTTGTGATGGCACAGACTCGTTTTGGGCGAATTTTGACACCTTTTTGACTCCAAATTGGATTGGGTTTGTTCCTAAACTAAAAATTGTACTTGTAACCTATAAATACATGATGTAAGGCATAAAATAGGAGGAGATTACATAGATTAGACTAGATTAAACACTCTATTAGATTAGAATCTAAACCCTAGTTCTTAATTAGCCATTGAAGATTGAAGCAAATTGAAGACCATTGAAGATTTAAAGCAGGAGCGAAAGAGGAGTCTCAAGGCTACTGGCAATAGATTATATTCTCTTCTCTTCTCTTACTTTTATCTTTTAATGTCTATTCAATTGTAGATTCTTGGTTTTAATTCATTAATTATGAACTAATTCTTTTTATTAAGATTCCAATGGAACCTTTTATGATTATGAATTGATTATTTGATTTATTCTAATTATTTATGTTGAAGTGAATTGTTCATCTTGTCTTATGCTTATTGATTAATTATCTGATCAGTAATTACCTTGTTACTCTAGAAGGAATTGAGAAAGGAATTCTAGGGTTAGAACTGGGCATGGTGACATGTGACTTAGTTATTTGCACAGTGAATAAGTAGGTTTGTGAATAGAATGAGAATATCTATTTGCCGCATGTAACACATAAGGAATTGGGATTGTAACAATTTTAATTCAATTGTTTTGCATAGAGATATAGCAAAATTAATCTGGGTTAAATAGAAGGCAAATGATCACTTGAGAAAGGGCTTTTGGCATTTGAGAATTCCTGTTAACAATTCAGTAGACGTAATAATTGGGATAATTGGATAATTGATTTATAGTTCATAATTGGGGATATTGGAGTCTTAATCCTTATTTATCTGAATTCCATCAATTCTTAGTTGTTTATTTGCTTTCTTTTAGAATAATATTTTTGTTTTGTTTAATTTAGTTTTCTTAAATCTAGAAATCACAATTATTGGTTGTTTAAATAAAATTGATTTGGTTAAGAGTTAGTATTTGATAATTTTTATTAAATAATTCCTCGTGGGAACGATACTCTACTTTCACTTTATTACTTGTTGACCGTGTATACTTGCACGTATTCATTGATTGCGAAATCGATCAACAAGATTACATAGATTAGACTAGATTAAACACTCCTTTAGATTAGAACATAACCCTAGTTCTTATTAGTTTTGGGGATTGAAGCAACTTGGAGACCATTGAAGATTCAAAGCAGGAGCGAAAGAGGAGTTTCAAGACTACTGACAATAGATTCTATTCTCTTCTCTTCTCTTACTTTTATCTTTTATTGTCTATTCAATTGTGGATTCTTGATTTTTGGCGCCGTTGCCGGGGAATTAATTTACTAATTATTTACCAATATTAATTTCAATCAAATTAGTCCAAATTTGGTTATAACTGCTAATCGGTTACACTCCTTCCTTTTATTAGCACACGTCTCCTTCCCCTCCATCTCCTACACGATCTCCTTCTTTCTCTCACTTGGATACACCAAAAAATTGTAAGGCTTATTATCAAATTCTAGGGTTCAATCCTCCAATAGTGACACAATTCTCATCTCTCTCACAATCATCTACCACGATATGTTGAATGTTTTAATTATATTTTTGTGCAACAAGCCTTGGTATTGATTTATTTGGTAAGTGTTCTACATCCGGATGTGTATCTCATCTAGAGATAGAACAAAAACAAAATTGTTTAATGGCCATAAATTGCTTACTTGAAAGCAGAGATTGCATCAATGGGATATTTTTGTTTAATAAGAGGTATGAATTGACAGTAACTTAGTGCAAATCTAAGTAATTGATGAGTTGCCTCTTAGATGTTTGATGAATTGCCTGAGTGAAGGATCCTTTCCACATGCACACTTATCACTATGTCCAAGCACTATCACTCTAGACCCATGTGCCACCACAATGAGTTCAATCTACTGTAGCACTTGTTCTTGGTTACCATCACACATAGTGAATTAGAGTGGGGAGAATTAGACTATATTGATCCATGCATGACTCCTCACGCACTCTATAATAACTCTTTTGGGCATATCTTGTGCTGCATGTGCCAACTCTATAAATGGATGAGCCTATGACTTCAATCGGCATACTTGTGCATATACATGTATTCTTGTGTCAAGCACCACCCCCTGACAAAATGTGCTCAATGTCCATTTATTTTTCACAGTTTGGGGCTTGAGTCATACATAAGTTTATTGCAATTCAAAAATCTGTTCAATACTAATATATATATATATATATGCTTGTACTTGCAGACTCGCTTTATGGCATCGAAACGTCAGCGTGGTGAAAGATCAGGGATCGCCTCAACTCCACCTCCGAGGTTTGACAGCCGCCGATTTGTCAGTCTTGCGGCTCAGGAAAGATACAACCGACTGGCTACTCAGTCATTAGTTCCGGAACGTGGGTTGAGTCCTGATCCAGCAAAAGATGGCGACATGGTAGTCATGATAGCCAAGAGAAATTGGTTCACACTCACCGCACAGCCCGATCCCGCGGTAATTGTAGTGGTAAAAGAATTTTACGCCAACGTGCCCGAGCATGATCACTACACGGTATTCGTCAGGGGCAAAACAATGGAATTTGGCGAAGAGGACTTCAACGGGTGCTATCAACTGCCACTTGAGGGATTGAACGACGAATATGCACGATTTGTGAGTGTTGGGCCAGATTATGAGAAGATAATTCATGAGCTTTGTCAGCCGGGCACCACATGGACGGTCCAGGAATGCGGAAACATGACCTTCCCATTAGTGAATCTCAGCTTATATGGGAAGGCATGGTATGCGTTCATTTGCGCAAAACTCATGCCATGCACCCATGTGAGTCATGTTACCAGGGAACGTGCAGTGCTTCTATACTCAATCCTCAAAGGATTCAAAATTGATGTGGGCCATCTCATCTTGCAATCTGTCATCCGAGCATCTCGTGGGAGTACCACTGGAGGATTACCACATCCGTCTCTCATCTGCATGCTATGTGACAAGTTCGGCGTCAAATGGAAGTCCGACGAGATGACCCAAAAGCCTATGCAAGTGTTGGACCACAAGTTGATCCGCCGGTACAAAGTATGGACTGGTGGAGCAAATCACCCTAGGGGATTGGGTTTCATAATTCCCCAAGCTGAACAATCTTAAGCTCCACCATCCCAGGCTCCATCTACATACGGTCCTAAATCACCGTGGTATGCAGAGGTGTGGTTCTGAAGTCGCTTCAAAGAGAAATCAATAGTTGGTTCTACAATCTTGAAGCCCAAAATGTCTGCCTGTCCGAGCGCCAAGACGTTATCTTTAAGTATTTGGTTGACCATTATGCCGCAGAGAATGCGATGAATGCCCAACAATTTCCAAATGTTAGTCTCAGTCAGTTTCCATCTGCTCCAGTCCTGCCAGTTTTTCCCCCGTCTGATCTAGAAATGAGCGAGGATGATGATGATCCAGCCGACGCTTAAGCTCAACAGGGGAGTCCTCTGTTTTATTTTGTTTTATCTTTCGCATGAGGACATTGCTCTAGATAAGTTTGGGGGTGGTTGTTAAGTTTTATTTTTCTTAGTTGCATTAGTAAACTTGTTTTTAGTTTTTTTTTATGTTGCATTTAGGATTGCATGTTAATTCCAGCTTTTGATAGTGAGTATATTTGAAGGCCAATGATGAACTTAAAATTGCATGAACAAGTCTAGTAAGAATTGTTGAGTCAGTAATATGATGTTCTTGACATGATTTGAATCCCTATCTGTTTGACACTGATGTTTCAAGGATAGCACATTTGGAAAGATGACCATGTTAGCTATGATAGTTTAAATGGATAGATAGTAGAGTTCTAAAGGATGAATGCTAGTGAAATGAAGGAACACGTTAAGTAGCTAGTGAAGACTGAATTTAGATTTGAACTTAAGTTTGGGAAAAATATATGGAGTATACAAGCTTTGAGGTAGCTGAAATATATATATATATATATATATATATATATATATAGTGAGTAGTCTTGTTTCGGGGCCTTTGTTACTTGAGTAAGTACGCCCAAAGGGGTATCTTAAAACCTAGCACCCTAAGGTCTTATATGGTCTGGGAGTCGTTGGTCGAAAGCTCGCTAAGGGGTAGCACTGTTAGCCTAATGGAATGAGACATTGCACAGTCATGGTTGAAAAAAAAAATGGGAAAAGAGCAAAATGCCCCCGTTTAGCAAAAACAAGCATAAGTATTCCATGTTGAATCTTGAACTTTGGTGATTGTTTAATTTCAGTTGAATCTAGTTTATTTGATGCGTTCTTGAGTTGAACTGTATGAAGCTTATTAAGAACTTTATTATCTTTCAGATTTTTGCTTGTCATTGGTCAGCATGGTTGATTGAACACACACTCACAATATCAGTAATAACAGATTTTGATTGATTTATTGTCGGTATATTGTTGATTTGTTTTAACATGAGGTATTAGCATGTTTTTGTTATTTTTCTGAGGCCTATGGATATTCGTTAACTATTGAATTGTTGGAATTAAGGTCTTTTAGTTAGTTTGCATTTGCATGATGTTTAGTTATTCGTGTTTTGTGTTTTGTTGCTTGAGGACACGCAACGATTTAAGTTTGGGGGTATTTGATGATTGGGTAATATACCCATGAATTGATTACGTTTAGCCTTAATTTGTTGTGTGTTCGAAGCGTTTTAGAATTATTTTACTCGTTTAAGTTGTGTTGTGGCAGGATTGTGCGTTGTTGGAGCGATTGGAAGCAATTGGGCTAAAAAAAGGGGCAAGATTCATTTTCTGCTCAATAGCGCCGGGGCGCTATTACTAGGCTAAAAAACAGCGCCGGGGCGCTAGTCGTCTGTTGACTCGGAATGGGGCGCGCGCGTGTGGAACAGGCGTGGGACTTCACTTTGACTTGCTGTTGACTTTATTTTATGTGTCTTGGAAGCCTAATTGGACTAGAATTGTTGGAATTGGACAGAAAAATATAAATTGATTTATTGTTATTGAATTGAGGGGGATGATACGACACAATTAGAGATTGGAGCAAGGAGGAGGATCAGATCTGAAGGCTACAACTTGGAGTTTTTCTTCTTCCTCTTTACTCTTTTAAATTGTGTAACTTCTTAAGGATGATTTATCAATTATTTGTGGTTTTTATTTCCGTCATGAACTAATTCTTTTTATTAAGATTCCAATGGAACCTTTTATGGTGATGGATTGATTATTTAATTTATTCCAATTATTTATGTTGAAGTGAATTGTTCATCATGCTTTGGATTTATTGATTAATTATCTGGCCAATAATTACTGTGTTACTCTAGAAGGAATTGAGAAAGGAATTCTAGGGTTAGAACTGGGCAGGATGACATGTGACTTAGTTATTTACATAGTGAATAATTAGGTTTGTGAATAGAATGAGAATATCTATTTGCCGCATGTAACACATAAGGAATTGGGTTTGTAACGAGTTTAATTCAATTATTTTGCATAGAGATATAGCAAAATTAATCTGGGTTAAATAGAAGGCAATTGATCACTCGAGAGAGGGCTTTTGGCATTTGAGAATTCCTGTTAACAATTCAGTAGACATAATAATTGGGATAATTGAATAATTGATTTAGTAATCATAATTGGGGAAATTGGAGTCTTAATTATCATTCATCTGCATTCAAATAATTTTTAATTTGTTCTTGTTTTCTTTTAGCATAATTTCTTGGTTATATTTACAATTAGTTTTCTTAACTTTAATAATCACAATTTTTGGGTTGTTTAAATAAAATTGGATTGATACAGTACTAGTAGTTGGAATTTATTCATTAGAATTCTCTGAGGGATCAATACTCTAATTTATCACTATATTACTTGTTGATCGTGTATACTTGCACGTTTGCTTTGATTGTGAAATCAACGAACAAGTTTTCTTCTTCTTATTTTCGCAGGAATTCTTTGCAAGTGTATGCACACTAGATCAAGGGCACGAAGGGAACTTTTTCCTTATATCGACGAGATTGAAAGAAAATTCCGGAAAGGGCAATCGACTAGTGCGGTAACACCCGAGGAAGAAGAACTGGCGGATCAAGAAATTTCAGTGAACATGGCAGGGAACGATCAGAAATCACTTAGGGACTATGCCATGCCGAATGTCACGGATATACAGTCGAGCATTAGGAGACCAGCAATCAAAGCTAACAATTTTGAGATCAAACTAGCTACCATTCAAATGCTTCAGAATCAATGTCAGTTTGGGGGTGGTCCATTAGATGATCCGAATGAGCATATCTTGAGCTTCTTGGAAGTTTGCGACATCTTCAAATTCAACAATGTGTCGGAAGATGCTACAAGGTTGAGAATGTTCCCATTCACTTTGTAAGACAAAGCACGCATTGATTGGTTATACGCTTCGACCTCCCACTCAATCCACACTTGGGGACGACTTGGCTCAAAAATTTCTAGCTAAATTTTTCACCGCCATTCAAATCAAAGAAAACTACTGGAATGACATTCATACCTTCGCACAGTTTGATTCAAAATCGTTTTATGAGGCGTGAGAAAGGTTTAAGGATATGCTCCGCAAATGCCCACACCATGGAATTCCACAGTGGATGCAATTAGCGATATTTTGCGATGGGTTAAAAGCATCCACAAGGGCAAGTATTGACGCAGCAGCAGGAGAAGTAATTATGTCTAAAAACCTTGATGAGGCATTTCAGTTGTTAGAGATGATGGCCACCAACAATTATCAGTGGCCCATGACGAGGTCTAATCCTCCGAAACCACATATTCACTATTATGTGTTTAGAAGCATTTCATGTGATATTTCATTTTCCAACTGATAAAAACTGGAAATGAATTATGAAAGCAACCTGCAGCTTAAATCCACCTACAATTGGCTACAGGTGTACCTGCGGCTCCCTTGGGCGGGGCCCACCCCTCCGGCTCGGTCCAGTTGAGTTGCAAAGAAGGTCTTGCAAGCTGAAAAGGCTAAATCAGGGATAAAATTGCTACGCGATTGAGCGGAATAGCCTAAAATCTTGGTTTTCAAAGACCCAACTGCAAGTCCACCTGTCACTCATTTGTATTCGCCCAAACCCATGGTTTACTATACCAATGATCACAACAGTTGCAAATTATACTCGGCAATACCTCACGAAGGTCCAATGCCGTCAATTCGGGGTCGTAACTCCAAAATGCTTCTGCCCAGCGGGGATTTCATCCGTTGATGCATATGTCAACGAAGGTTAAGCATCCTTGACGCTTTGCCCAGCAGGGATCTAATCCGTTGATGCACACGTCGATGAAAGTCAAGCCACCTTGACATCATTAGCCGTTGGCATTTAAACCCAATGAAGCGCCATGAACCATCCGATGATCCCATCCATTGATGTACATTTCAACAAGGGTCAGGCAACCCTGGCAACATAGACTGTTGGCAGTAACTCCGAAAGAGCAGTGGAAAGACCCTACGATACAAACCAGGAAAGAACATCCTCATCGGGGAGGTCCGATGATGGAATATGTTACACACATCCTCAACAGACAAAACTCTATCCCCCAGAGTCTCTTGTACATGAGAGATACATCCACAGTGTAAAGTCTGTATCAAGGATTAAGGACTTTGGTGATAACCCCAATGTCAACATCCTGGAAGTTCCTAAGAACTTTGGATCACACGTCCAAGCAGTTCATCAGAGTTATCAGTGATAACTCCAGCCCCCATCGGAAGTTGGGATAACAAACAGTCGTCACATTTCGTTGGAGATCAGTCCAACAAACCACATACATCATGCATTTGCATCATGCTGCTATACATTGCATCATGATTATCTTATCACATTTTGAGTGTCTAGTATTCTTTATCCTACCCATGCCATTGCATTGCATGAATATGATAAAGAGGAGCATCTGTAGACACTCGAAATTTTACATTTTTGTTAGTAACCTGGCAGGAGGGCAAAATCGTCTTCTAGAGATAACCCTAGAGGACAAAACAATTGCAGTTCTGGAAATTCCACCGGAGAAGCCATTTCAATCTCGAAGATAACCCCAAGATATTCAGTCCCAAAAGAAACACCGTGAGTTTCAGTCTCAACCTCGGAGATAACCCCAAGGAGTGCGGTTGTAGTTCCAGAGATAACACCGAAGATGTTTATTTCAACCCTTAGCTTCAACCTCGGAGATATCCCCGAGGCACTCAGTCCTAAACCCGGTGATAACCCCAGGAGGTCAGACACACCTTAGAGACAACCCTGAGGACATTCAACACTTGCAGCAGCCCAATCTCAGAGATAACCCTGAGCAACGACTGCTTTATCAGCCCAAACCGGAGATAACACCGATGAGGGGAAAAATCGCCATTTTGCCACCTCGATCCCACCTACGCACCGTCTCAACACATTTCAACATACATTCTACACAGCAGTTGTGAGATCCCGAATTTTATGAAATAAAAGTATTCAATTTTTCTATTTAGTAAATAGTTAAATTGATAAAAGTTTAAAGTTAGGGTGATATATATAAAAATTTTAAAAATCATGAGTGGTTATAAAATACTCATTTACGTAGGGAATATTCGTTTGGTCGTGGAATATTCTTGTTGTTTGGAATATTAAATGCGACGGCGCAATCCATTTGTGGGCCCCATAATGTAGAATAATTGTCGGATGAAGAAAACGACAAGTTTGAGTTTTATAAATAACGGCATAAATGTTCTTATTAACAATTTGTTGGAATACACGGTGGTTAAAATATAGTAATCTGGCGTGGTTTTTGCAATGAAGACACGATATTACCGCAGTATTTTTGAATTATTGATCCTTACGTAAGAAGGCCTACTCAATAATTCTTACGATAATTCTTATTCAATATTTTATTTTATTGATTCAATAATTGGAGCGTTGATATTTTATATTATTGTTGTTTCAATAATTATCACTGCACAGTATTTCCCAATATCATATCAATAATTCATATTATTTGAATAATATTATTAGGTAACATTATTGACAATGTCTAGAAATTTCTGTCAAGGAGAAGTTTGGTCACCTAATTTCGCGCCAGTAAGGAGAAATCCTTATCGGAAAGCCCCCTCTTTCTTGGGAACTGTCTGGTTGTAATTATTGTGATTCTGTAATATTAATTATGAATAATTAATTATTGATAAGGAAATATTTATTCGATGCGGATATAAATGATGGATTTATTTATTTTATGTGGTTATAAATGAAGAAATTAATGTTGAGATGTTTTATCAGTATTTTATCGGATTGGAGGTATTAAAAAATCAAATTGATGTTTTTAAAGCTCTATTGCGTGAGTGATAATTTTGATCCGACCGTTGGATCGTTGTGATTTTTGGATATGTTATACATATATAAGTTGAGTATATGTCCCCAAATTTTGAACCGTTAAAAATTAGCGTATGATTTGTTATGAATTTTAAGAGGTGTTGAAAATCATCCGTTTGTAGATTTCAGATATTTTCTGTTCGGAATTCAGAAAAACTTAAAGTTACAAAGTTGTAGAGAATTCGATTTCTTGTGGAATGGATATAAAATTCGTATTTTTCTGATAAAAGAGCTATTTATTATGAATTACTGAAGATTCAGAAAATAAAATAATTTTTATTAAAATTGGGTGGGACCCACTTTTGGTTGGTGTGGAAATCTGATTTTGGTGGGCCCCACTGGTGGTGGCTAAAATTTGGGTCAAAAATATGTGTGCAGGAATTTTTTTGAAATATGAATATTTTATTAAATTAGTCTCCTATGGCGTTCTAGCATTTTCCTATAAATAGGCGCTTAAGTTAGAATTAAAAATCAAACCAGAATCAAGTTTTTTTTTTCTCTCTCTATATATTGTCGAGCATATTTTTGTGAGTATTTAGATACTTTGAGAGTTGCTATTCACTGCAAGTTTCCTTCGGCATTACAACCGATATTCCAGTAAGAAATACTGCTCTTTTGAGGTAAGAGATTTTATGGGTTATTATGTTTTTAATGTTTCGTTATTTTTTTGACCTTCTAAAATTCTGGAAAAATTTGAAATGATAATTTGATGAGTTTTCTAGATTGTGTCCAAAAATGGCGATTTTTGGATGTATAGATTAGGAGTTATGAATTTTATGGGAAAAGATTATTTTAAAAGTGAACCCTTATAACTTCTTGTGGTTAACTCCAAAATTGGTGAAATTTTTATTAGGAATACATGTATATAACAGAAGTATACTCTATAAATTTCGGAATTTTTGGACAAAAGTACAGTTTATGATAAATGTCTAAATATTCGGCAGTTTTGGCCATATGAAAAATAGTAAATGAATTTTAAAAATTCCAAGAAAAATATATGTTCAATATGGGACTATATTCCGCTAAACCCTAGAAAAGAAAATTTTATGGAACTGATTTGGTATTTTTCATGAAAATAGACTAGTTATGAGTAAATGAATTAAATATGTTATGTGAAGTAAGAAAATTGGAAAATAGGATTTTATGGCTTGAGAATCCTATATAAGGTATATGCGGATTTTTGATGAGGGTTTTGGTTATTAGTGATGAAATCTTATGAGTTTGGCATTTTAGGATGATTAAATGCATTAATTAGTAAAGTGTAAACAATTAAAATAAATTATTTATAAGTTTAAGAAATGATTAAAACATTGTTATAATATTAATAATATTAGATTATGAGATTATTAAGTGATTGATAACATTTGGATTAAGGTGTTATAAAAATATTTATTAATAATTAATAATATTAGTAAATGAATTTAATTTTATTATATAATGAATAATATTAAATAGAGTTTAAAAGAGGTAATGAATTGTTAATATTAAATGGAGTTTAATAATATTAGTAAATGAATTTAATATTATTATATAATGAATAATATTAAATGGAGTTTATAATATAATGATTAATGTTATTATCTTCGTTAAATATCTGTTGAAATATTATTCAAATTATTTTTGATATAATATTATTCTTGAATTTTACTCCACAATTGGTGATCATGTTGACAATTTGGACATTATTGAATTTTGGATAAATTATATTGTTAAAGTCTTTAATATTTATCCTTTATCTCATTTGATTGATTCTTTATATCATTGTCATCATTCTCATGCTTATATTATGTTGAAAGTCATCTATGGCTAGTAGTGCATAGATGAACTTGATATGATTATAACAAGAGATTATTCGGTATACTCATGACCGTAATGCTATAAATGATATGGTAAAAGTCATCTTTGGCCCGTAGTGCATAGATGGACTTGGTATGATTATGACCAGGGATTATTCGGTATAATCATGACCGTAATTGAAAATACGAATATCCTTGGCCCGTAGTGCATGGATAATTCGTGGTCGTGATACTATTTAGCTGAGTATCAGCATTATTAGTTTTACAGTTGTATATCTGTGGCCTGTAGTGCAAAGATGGACTGTTGGTTATTGGTTTTTCAGTTGTATATCTTTGGCCTATAGTGAAAAGTTGGACTGTTGATTTACTTGATTATAAATATAAATTGTGATTTAATTATAATCTGTGGTGGTTAAGGTGAAGACAGGTGATGAGAGTTCTCTTTGTCTTGAGTATAGCAAAGAACTGTTGATGAGTATTACAGGAATAAAGTATTAACGATGGACTTTTAATCTAGAGGAGATAGTAGACATTATGTTCTACTTTACTCTTCTAATGGATTGCTTATTCCGCTGCAGTTAAACTTGTTGTCTATTATATTCTATCAGTTGTTATACTATTGAAGAGTAACGATAATTTGTTCTACATTATATTAGTCATAATATTTTTTACTGGGCTAGTTGAGCTCACCCTTTTACTTCACCACCCCTTTCAGGTAATAAAAGGGTAGCTGGGACTAGCAGAGAGAACATGGGTATAAAGTGGTGATACGAATTAGTCACAAGCCTAATCAAATTATGAAACGACGTGGCATAATAATCGTACTGAGAACTTAAAATGTGTGTGACATGTTTTATACATCTTTTGATATTTAATTTTGGTGAATAACAATAGGGTGAAGTGAATCAGAATTTGGAAGCGTCAAAGGTGCACTCCATTAGAATGAGGAGAACAGAAATCTTCTCGTGTTTCTTCGGGGACTTGATATATTTGCTTCTGTACTATATATGGCATTGTAATAATTTAAATATGAATATTGTCGTATTATATACGTAACAATATTTGTATTGAAACTCACAGTATACATGAGAATTTTTGAGTTTGAATACTGTTTAGAAGACAATATTTGTATTAAAACTCACAGCTCATGTTGTATATTTAAGTTTATATTTGAATTTTGTACCATATATCTGGCGACCCAAGATGGGTGGCGTATACCTATTTTGGGGGCGTCACAGTTGGTATCAATGCTTAGGGATATGATCCCTGGCTGAAATGTGAGATAAGAACTAGGAGGGGACAGACGGGGAATTCCTTCTCTATTATGACCTACCTAAGTTTATTTGGTATTTAATTGGTCGGTCAGAGTATAGGGATAATATATGGCATGTCAATTAACTCCTATTTTGAAACTATATTCTAGAATGATATCTGAAATACAGGAGATGGACAATGAGAAAATCAAGATAGAAAGGATATAACCGAGAAGGTACAAATCCAAAAAGAAAGCAAGGTATTCTCATCTCTTCGATATACCATGTACGTACATAAATTTCGAGGGCAAAATTTCATAAGGAGGGGAGATTGTGAGATCCCGAATTTTATGAAATAAAAGTATTCAATTTTTCTATTTAGTAAATAGTTAAATTGATAAAAGTTTAAAGTTAAGGGTGATATATATAAAATTTTTAAAATACGCAAGTGGTTATAAAATACTCATTTCTGTCGGGGAATATTCGTTTGATCGTGGAATATTCTTGTTGTCGGGGAATATTCGTACGACGGCGCAACCATTTGTGGGCCCCATAACAGAATAACTATCGGATGAAGAAAATGACAAGTTTGAGTTTTATAAATAACGGCGTAAATGTTACCGTTAAAACTGTTGGAATACCTGGTGGTTAAAATATAGTAATCTGGCGTGGTTTGCGCAAGATGGCACGATATTACATAAAGATTTTGAATTATTGATCCTTACGTAAGAAGGCACTACTCAATAATTCTTACAGTAATTACTGTTCAATATTTTATTTTATTGATTCAATAATTGGAGCGTTGATATTTTATATTATTGTTGTTTCAATAATTGTCACTGCACAGTATTTCCCAATATCATATCAATAATTCATATTATTTGAATAATATTATTAGGTAACATTATTGACAATGTCTAGAAAGTTACATCGAGGAGAAGTTTGGTCACCTAATTGCGCCTGGATGAAGAGAGAAATCCTTATCGGAAAGCCCCTCTTTCTTAGAAGCTGGCTGGTTGTCATTATTGTGATTCTGTAATATTATTTGTGAATAATTAATTATTGATAAGGAAATATTTATTCGATGCGGATATAAATGATGAATTTATTTATTTTATGTGGTTATAAATGAAGAAATTAATGTTGAGGTGTTTTATCTGTATTTTGTCGGATTGGAGGTATTAAAAAATCAAATTGGTGTTCTTAAAGCTTTATTGCGTGAGTGATAATTTTGATCCGACCGTTGGATCGTTGTGATTTTTGGATATGTTATACATATATAAGTTGAGTATATGTCCATAAATTTTGAACCGTTAAAAATTAGCGTATGATTTGTTATGAATTTTAAGAGGTGTTGAAAATCATCCGTTTATGGATTTCAGATATTTTCTGTTTGGAATTCAGAAAAACTTAAAGCTACAAAGTTGTAGAGAATTCGATTTCATGTGGAATGGATATAAAATTCGTATTTTTCTGATAAAAGGGCTATTTATTATGAATTATCAAGATTACGAAAATAAAATAATTTTTATTAAAATTAGGTGGGACCCACTTTTGGTTGGTGTGGAAATCGATTTTGATTTTGGGGACCCCCTTTGGTGGTGGTTTGAAATTTGGGTAAAAAATGTGTGCGCAGGAATTTTTTGAAATATTAATATTTTATTAAATTAGTCTCCTATGGCGTTCTAGCATTTTTCTATAAATAGGCGCTTAGGTTAGAATTAAAAATCACACCAGAATCAAGTTTTTTTTCTCTCTCTCTATATATATTGTCGAGCATATTTTTGTGAGTATTTAGATACTTTGAGAGTTGCTATTCACTGCAAGTTTCCTTCGGCATTACAACCGATATTCCAGTAAGAAATACTTCTCTTTTGAGGTAAGGGATTTTAAGGGTTATTATGTTTTTAATGTTTCGTTATTTTTTTGATCTTCAAAAATTCTGGAAAAATTTGAAATGATAATTTGATACGTTTTCTACATTGTGTCCAAAAATGACGATTTTTGGATGTATAGATTAGAAGTTATGAATTTTATGGGAAAAAAATATTTTAAAAGTAAACCCTTATAACTCCTTGTGGTTAACTCCAAAATTGATGAAATTTTTATTGGGAGTACATGTATATAATGATATACTCTATAAATTTGAATTTTTGGACAAAATTGGAAAAATTTGAAATGATAATTTGATAAGTTTTCTATATCATTGTCCAAAAAATGACGATTTTTGGATGTATAGATTAGAAGTTATGAATTTTATGGGAAAAAAATATTTTAAAAGTAAACCCTTATAACTCTTTGTGGTTAACTCCAAAATTGATGAAATTTTTATTGGGAGTACATGTATATAACAGAAGTATACTCTATAAATTTCAGAATTTTTGGACAAAATTACAGTTTATGATAAATGTCTAAATATTCAGAAGTTTTGGCCATATGAAAAATAGTAAATGAATTTTAAAAATTCTGAGAAAAATATAATATATGTTCAATATGGGACTATATTTTACTAAATCCTAGAAAAGAAAATTTTTCGGGACTGATTTGATATTTTAATGAAAATGGACTAGTTATGAGTAAATGAATTAAATATGTTATGTGAAGTAAAAAAATTGGAAAATAGGATTTTATGGCTTGAGAATCCTATATAAGGTATATGCAGATTTTTGATGAGGGTTTTGGTTATTAGTGATGAAATCTTATGAGTTTGACATTTTAGGATGATTAAATGCATTAATTAGTAAAGTGTAAATAATTAAAATAAATTGTTTATAAGTTTAAGAAATGATTAAAACATTGTTATAATATTAATAATATTAGATTATGAGATTATTAAGTGATTGATAACATTTAGATTAAGGTTTTATGAAAACATTGATTAATGATTAATAATATTAGTAAATGAATTTAATGTTATTATATAATGAATAATATTAAATAGAGTTTAAAAGAGGAATAATGAATTGTTAATTTTAAATGGAGTTTAATAATATTAGTAAATATAATGAATAATATTAAATGGAGTTTATAATATAATGATTAATGTTATTATCTTCGTTAAATATCTGTTGAAATATTATTCAAATCATTTTTGATATAATATTATTCTTGAATTTTACTCCACAATTGGTGATCATGTTGACAATTTGGACATTATTGAATTTTGGATAAATTATATTGTTAAAGTCTTTAATATTTATCCTTTATCTCATTTGATTGATTCTTTATATCATTGTCATCATTCTCATGCTTATATTGTGTTGAAAGTCATCTATGGCCAGTAGTGCATAGATGGACTTGGTATGATTATAACAAGGGATTATTCGGTATAATCATGACCGTAATGTTATAAATGATATGGTAAAAGTTATCTTTGGCCCGTAGTGCATAGATGGACTTGGTATGATTATGACCAGGGATTATTCGGTATAATCATGACCATAATTGAAAATACGAATATCCTTGGCCCGTAGTGCATGGATAATTCGTGGTCGTGATACTATTGAGATGAGTCTCAGCATTATTGGTTTTACAGTTGTATATCTTTGGCCTGTAGTGCAAATATGGACTGTTGGTTATTGATTTTTCAGTTGTATATCTTTGGCCTATAGTGCAAAGTTGGACTGTTGATTTACTTGATTATAAATATGAATTGTGATTTAATTATAATCTGTGGTGGTTCAGGTGAAGACAGGTGATGAGAGTTCTCTTTGTCTTGAGTATAGCAAAGAACTGTTGATGAGTATTACAGGAATGAAGTATTAACGATGGACTTTTAATCTAGAGGAGATAGTAGACATTATGTTCTACTTTACTCTTCTAATGGATTGCTTATATTCACCTAGATTAAACTTGTTGTCTATTATATTCTATCAGTTGTTATACTGTTGAAGACTAACGATAATTTGTTCTGCATTATCTTAGTCATAATATTTCTTACTAGGCTAGTTGAGCTCACCCTTTTACTTCACCACCCCTTTCAGGTAATAAAAGGGTAGCTGAGACTAACAGAGAGAACATGAGTATAAAGTGGTGATACGAATTAGTCACAAGCCTAATCAAATTATGAAACAGTGTGGCATAATAATCGTACTGAGAACTTAAAATGTGTGTGACATGTTTTATACATCATTTGATATTTAATTTTGGTGAACAACAATATGGTGAGGTGAATCAGAATTTGGAAGCGTCAAAGGTGCACTCCATTAGAATGAGGAGAACATAAATCTTCTCGTGTTTCTTCGGGGACTTGACATATTTGCTGATGTACTATATATGGCATTGTAATAATTTAAATATGAATATTGTCGTATTATATACGTAACAATATTTGTATTGAAACTCACAGTATATATGAGAATTTTTAAGTTTGAATATTGTCTAGAAGACAATATTTGTATTAAAACTCACAGCTCATGTTGTATATTTAAGTTTGTATTTGAATTTTGTACCATGTATCTGGCGACCCAAGATGGGTGGCGTATACCTATTTTGGGGGCGTCACAGCAGTGTCCTACAAGAACCAAATAGCTGCAATCCCGAGTGACTACTACACAGGACGACACACTAGATAAAATTTGAAGCTTGAAGACTAAGGGCAAGGTCCCATCTTCCTGACTTCTTACAACCTCTAATCCCATGTCATTTGTGTAGCTCTCAATAACAGCACTACGTAAAAGGTCTTATACACCTCAATCGGAGACTCGAATTAAAGTTCTGAAAGTTCGAGCGGACAACACGTTGCATGCATGTACGTACTTCAAGACGGCGGGACCCACGGAGCACGGGGCACCCCAGGCAGCCGCAGGTACATCTGCGGCTCCCCCTCTATAAATAGAGGGCTTGGGGTGGTCATTTTGTAAGAGAAAATGAAGAGGAAGCCCTGTCCAATTTGATGTGTACACACTATAAACTGAGTGCTTTCTCATTTTAAACACTTGTGAGCTCATATATTGCTATATTTTTACCGGTGGAAACCGAGTGTTCATCCATTTAAAGCTATAGAAGTCTTTTTTGACAGTCTACTGTAAGCTTTCTGACACCTTTCAAAGCCTTTTGTCCACATTTTGCACACACCGTTCTTAACGTTGAGAGTCGTGTTGCGTGTGTATGCCCGGACTTTGGTCTGTGGCTTTTTATTTGGTTTTGTATATATATATATATATATATATATTTACATTTTTGTCCGATTTGGAGTTTACTTCATGGCCTTTTACTGCTTTCTTTAAATTTCGTCCCGCCTAGAGTTTACTTCGTGGCGGTTGATCGTTTTTACTGCTTTATTTATATTTCGTCCCGCCTGGAGTTTACTTCGTGGTGGTTGATCGTATTTACTGCTTTATCTATATTTCCAATCCCCCATGGAGGTGCTTTGTGGTGGTTGATCTTGTCTCTATATATATATTTATTGCTTTTATATATTTACATTTACAGTCCCCCATGAAGTTCACTTTGTGGTGGTTGACAATCTGTATATATATATTTACAGTTTTTATATATATAACTGTTACAACTTTCATATAAATTGCTATATCACGTGAGCTGAAGAATCATGTGATCACAGATTTAGTCTTCTGAATCTAGATTCGGTTCCCGTGATGAACATTTTTGGCTGTAAACAGCTTGTACATTATTCACGGTGTCTGAATTTCCTTAGACGGCTCTCATGCCCACAAGGAGTTCGGCACTGCTATATATCTTATTTTCTCGAAGATGCCTCGCATCTCGAAAATTAAAGCAACTAAGTCGAACACCTAATAAAATGGAAGTATCAAAGGCCTCAATTACTATTGAGCATAAAGGTTTGAAAAAAACCTCTTTTACAAAACATCACTGCTATATCTTGTTAAAACTGAATTTTTACACAAATTCAAACCCTTTGTGTATAGGTACAAACGAGGCATAACACTACTTCCAAATAATTGCACATTGATCCACACACACACACACACACACATTTATATAACAATTTAATTGAAAAATGGCGGTCACCGTGGTAACATAGATGTCGGGGGGGTGCCTAACACCTTCCCTCTGCATAAGCAAGTCCCCGGACCCTAACGAATCTCGGTTTTACAGACCAGTTTAGCAGTGTTACATCGCGTGGTCAGTGTGAAAACCTTTTCTCGGTTGAATTGGTGTAACCGTTTAAAAATACCAACTGGCGACTCTTACACTCCAATCGTCGACATATAAATGTCGGACCTTTTCACAACTTATTTTTTCAAACAAATCTCACCTAACATAAGAACACCAAAAGAGAAGAACAGAAAAGGGACAGTAAAAATCCCGACGTCGACAGGTGGCGACTCTGCTGGGGACTCTAGTAAGAGGACTTAAGCCGCCACTACAAACTTTTCAAAACTGTAATATACTTGTGTGTGAATGCTGCATTTACATTTTTGATGAATGTGTACGAATGCATTTACTTACTGCACTTAATGCTTTACACTATATCTGCATACGATATTAGTGCTTCACACATGTCATCATTCCCATAATGGTGAGACACATTGCATGTAAATATATGTTGTGTGGTTTCTCCAGCAGGAGGCTATCCTGTCGGTGTTTGATTACTGGACTCGTAGGGAGACTAATTCCAACAAAGCTCAGGAAAGGCACCACCTAGATTCGCTCTAGTTGAAAGACCGGATAAACTTCCCGTCGAGTAAATTGCGATGATCTGGGAACCTTCATGCCAAAAAGCCACGACAGTAAACCTAAGATAGGTCAGCCTCTGATAAACCAAATGTGAAGTGAAGTATCTTCATACTTTCCTATTTCAATTACTCATAAATTCAATTACTTGTAATGACATTCCATATCAATCTCATTATAATGGGAAATATGAAGAAATATGTGTACATGCATAATTTATAACCTAACATGCTATCCTATATTACAAACAGCTAACATCCGTTTTGCAGGATAATACTCCTAAAACGGACACATCATAATAACATGTAAACATTTATACATTCCCTAAGAGTAAACTATGTAAGTTTTTTGTAGGGAAACAATTAGGCTTGTTACCCGTTCAAAGTCCAAAAAGACCACGAGCCTACAACCAATTATGTCTTCATCTGACCAGTTTAATCCTACTCTTGTCTCTCGTGAGGAGTTTAACGGATTAAGCAAATAAATTACAGATTTAGTTATTCTTCTTAAAGAACTACACCAGTATACTCAGGGTCTACGAATACCCATACATACAGAATCCTCTGCACATGGAGGAACACAAGGTGCGGATCAAGCAAATCCAATACCCGAGCTTTAGTTGGATAAGTCCAACAAAATTCCTGAAAACACCCATCTCAAAGAAGATCCAGACACCGGTAATATCAGGAAAAAAGTCCTTCAAATGGAAGAGACCATTCGGTCTATTAAAGGGATTGGAGCACACGGGAGTGTCTCATATGCTGACCTTTGTATATTACCTGGTGTGCATTATCCAGAGAAGTTTAAGACTCCTGAATTTGAAAATTATGATGGGTTAGGGGATCTATACACACATTTGAAGGTATTCATTGGAGAACTTGGATCTTATACCCAGGATGAGAAGCTCAGAATACAACTATTTCAAAAGAGTCTAACTGGAGATGTCAGATCATGGTATACCAGATTAGACAATTCTAAGATCAATAGCTGGGAGGAGCTAGCTCATGCCTTCCTCAATCAGTACAGCTTCCAGTCTCAGATGGCTCTAGACCGGTACCAAATTACCAAGGTCAAGAAACAAGCCAATGAGTCTTTTCGAGAGTATGCTCAAAGGTGGAGGCGCCTAGCCGCTCAAGTTATTCCCTCTATGACTGAATTGGAAATGGTGATGACCTTCATAAACATACAAGAAACTCCCTTCTATGAGAGAGTCTTAGCTGGCATTGGCAAGCCATATTTTGAAATGATCAAACATGGAGAGATGGCTGAGATGGGATTGAAGTCAGAAAAGATCCAAGACCTAGCCGCTCTAAAAGCTGTTGCTGAACGCATCCAGTCCGGAACTTATGGAAACAACCCCCAGAGGGTCTATAAGAAGAAAGAGGAGGATGTTTCCTTGATACTACAAGGTTAGAAAGGCAGTCAAAATATGCCTATCTAGAGGAGAAATTACTCTCCTTTTTAAGCACAATCTTCCAATCCTACATTGCCAAAGGGTGGAGAAGTTCAACGCAACCGAGTGTTCACACCCCTAGGGGATTCATTCGAGAATGTTCTCAATCTTCTGACAACTCAGGAGAAAATTACACATCTTCTTCCACCAGCCAACCCGAATGGGAAGGGTTTTAATGCTACTCGGAAATGTGCCTATCATGCTGGAGCTCCAGGACATGATACTCAGGATTGCTGGGCCTTGAAGCACAAGATCCAGGAGCATGGTGGTCTCCTTCCTTTAGTTATGAATACTCCATCATCGCCTTCAGAAAGTGAAACACTGAAGGATAAAGTTGCAAAAAGAACAAATGCTAAAGCCCGTCAGAATTTTACCAATAAGATGGAATTTACATACCTGGGCCAACCTATGGAGGAGATATTTCAGATGTTGATCAATGAAGGAAGAATTACATCCCTTCTACCTCCAATCAATCCCCGTTCAAGATGATTCAATTCTAATTGAGTATGTCAGTATTAGTCCCACTCTCGTGGTCACAGCACAGAAGAATGCTGGGCACTCTGCCACCTCATTCAGAATTTATTTGACAGTGGTGTCCTGCAGATGGCAGATGATGACACTTTGTTACTCGAGAGTGGGAATACATGTCCTACAAAATGGAAGGACCTCATAGTAGTTATATCCGTTGAGGATGATTTGGATACCAGACCACTCACAATACAAATAATTCAACTCAAGGGTGTTGACAATCCTTTGAAAGTGGCTGCACCAGAGCAAATTCTCTTTCCATACAGAACATAGTATCCTGTTGTTAGCCTACAAAAAGTACCATGGAATTTTAGAGAGGCCGAAGGATCCACATCCTACACAACTGCTGCAGTGTCGAAGGAAAATCCACTGTATCTTCCCTACCGGGTGATGAAGCCTAGCATCAAATCAAAGAGGAAATTTCACATTGAGAGGATTGACGAATTCCTTTGTACTATGGACCATAATGAAGCCAAGGTGGTTTTAAGCTTGAGAGAAGCTCCACAACAAATTTCTATACTGGACTTGGTTTTCTCTTCCGAAGATCACAGGAAGATCTTGCTAAGGGTCTTGGAAGAAGGTCATTTACCGAAATCAGTGAATGTGGAAAACTTCCAATAACTAGTTGATCATATTTTTAACAACAATGTGATATCTTTCATTGATGACAATATACCTCCCGAAGGGACTGGTCATTGCAAGCCGTTGCACATAGAGGTTCTGTCCTTTGGATACATGGTGGGAGGAGTTCTGATAGATGGTGGGTCATCTTTGAATATATGTCCTTATGCGACCTTGGAGAAGATGAATATCAATCCCAAGAGGATCAAAAGCATCCATACGGTTATCAAAGCTTTTGATGGATCTTGACGAAATGTTGTTGGGAAAATTGAACTACCTGTGGAGATTGGTCCATATACATTCATTGTATACTTTCATGTACTCAAAATTGCCACAGGATACAACCTGCTTTTGGGAAGACCGTGGATTCATATGGCTGGAGCCGTCCCTTCCACCCTTCATCAGCAACTCAAGTACATTATCAACAATAACCTAATTACTGTTAATGCTGAGCCGGAATGTCCCGAACAAGGTGACATACCACTCAATAGCTTCAATGCAGAAGTTGAGCTGGTCAGTTTCCATGCCTTGGAGGTGAGAAACACTTATTACCATCCCATTGGGGCGCCACCTCTCACACCGAAGATTTCTGCCGAGGTAATGTCGGTCACTCAAAAGATGATGTCATTGGGTCATCAACCTGGACATATATATATCTAACACGCCTTATACGGCATGGCATTAATCATATATATATATATAAACTCCCTCCCTTCACACACCACACACATCTTAGACACACACACACACCTCACACATCCTCATCACACATACACCTCACACATCCACATCATACACATTATATATATATATATATATACATACTGACATATATATACTTTTTACTGATAATTTTAAAAAATGAGTATGTGAGGGTCTATATAATAAGCCAAATTTATAACAAATACTTCATAAAAATCCCCTCTATTTATCTCAATTCACTTGACTTCACTAAACACATTTTTGAACAACAATTATTCATCATTAATATTATAACTTGCAATATTAACAACCAGATCATTCCCACGAAAGAGGGGGCTTTCCGATAAGGATTTCTCCTTATTGGTGCGCAATTAGGTGATCAAACTCCTTTCCTCGACAGAACTTTCTAGACATCGTCAATAATGCAAATAATAATATGAATAACTTTGTCGTCATAATTATTGATTTAATAATATAAAATATTGTGACAATAATTGAATCAATAACGTGAGATACTATGCATCATTTACTGTGGCAATAATTGAATAAAACTGAGTGACTTCTCACGTAAGCATCAATAATGAATATCATGTGCTACTATGCAACCACGCGTATTACTGTACTTTTATCACCGGGTATTTCAAGAGTTAACGGTAAAACTTTCGCCGTTATTTTTATAAAAAGATATTTCTGTCATTTTCTAACTCCGACAGTAATTCTGTTGTGGGTTCCACCAATGATTGTGCCGTCGTACGAATATTCCCTGACAAAATGAATATTCCTCGACCAATCGAATATTTTATAACAACTTGTTTACTTTGAAAAATTTATAAATATTACCCACAACTATAACATTATATCAAATCCACACCTTATTATTCAAAAAAATATTTCGAGAAAATTAAATGTTTATTCATAAAAGTTGGGGTATTACATAAACTGGTAGTGGAATCAAGTCCATAGCATGTCTAAATTTCAAGTTATTAATGGTCAAACATGGTTGACCAGTCACAGAAAAGCAATTTTGGAAAACCCAGAATTTGCCCAGAACTGTCTGACAATATATTTAGGGGCTTAGATCTTGCATCTGTTATGTTGTTAGCTTGTCTAAGTGTATCATTGATATACTTTGACATATGGACTATAGAATCATGACACTAGAATACCTAAATCATCAACATGATAAAAGTTATTGATGGTCAAACTGGGTTGACCAAGCACATAAACTAGTTTATGGAATTTCTAGAAAATTCCCAGAACAGTTTCTAACATCATCTTGACTGGCCTATATCTTGCAACTGTGATGTTATTAAGCTACCTAAGTGTATTACTTTTGTACCTTAGCATATATACTACACAAGTGTGACACTTTAACTAAGCCCAGGATCCAAGTTATTAAGGCTTGAATATGAACCTTCAACACTGTTTGGATTTCTAGGTAACCCAGAAACTCAAGAACAGCTCTGACAGCTAGTTTGAATCCTTATATCTTCATGATATGGTATAGTTTGACCCTGAAATTGGTTAGTACATGTAGTATTACATTAATACTACATAACTGATACACTTTAATGCCCAAAAACATTATAAACAAGGAATTTAAAAGGCTCAAAGTATGCATTTAAACACTGACCATGAGTGTTCTTCAAGGCTCAAGAACACCTATAATGACAATTTTTGTCGCGATAGGCCTTTAGCAACAGTTTAAATGAAAATTAATTATTTAATTGAAATAATCAGAAAAAATAGAAAATAATTATGAAAAATTCATAATTAAGTTTTAAAAATTAACTTTTAATAATTTGAGATAAATTTCATTAATATTTTAATTTATTTACATATTAATGATAATAAATTTATCTAATAATTGTATTAAATAAATTAGTTAAAAATAATTTTAATATTTTAAAATCATTTAAAATGATATTAAAGTGTTAGAAAATATTTTAAGTTATATTGAATAACTTTTAATATTTTGGTATGCATTTAATTAATAATTTAATATTAATGATAATAAATTTATTTAATAATTATTTTAATAAATTATGTAAAAATGATTTTAATGTTTTAAAAATCATTTCATGGTTTTAAAAATATTTTAAATTATAATATATAACTTTTAATATTTTAACATGGATTTTAATATTTTGACATGAAATATATTATTATTTTAATATTAATGGTAGATACTTAAGAATGATTTTGAATGTTTTAAAATCATTTAAAGGTGATATTAAGGTATTAAAAATATTATGAGTTATAATAAATAACTTTTAATATTAGAACATGGATTTCATTAATATTTGAAATTAATTAAATGTTAATGATGATGGAATTACTTGATATTTAAAAATGATATTAATGATTGAAAAATCATTATAAATGATAGTAATTAGTTGAAAATTATTATGAACTACTGAAAAATGTTATGACTGATAAGTAAATTATCTAAAGTAATATTGAAGTAGTTAAGTAGAGTTTTATTGAAAATAGACTCGATAATAATTATCCGATAAGGCAATCAGGATGTCAAAATAATACCGAAATCAAGCTAAACTGAAATAGTTTGACTTGATAATAGTTCTTATGCGTTCTAGCGACCGTTAGGGATATGTGATAATGTGTTTAAGTTGTATTATGACTGTGAATAGCAATGGTAGATGATATGATATTATATTAATTAAGAGATCAATATTATTAATAATATGTCTTTCAAATGAAGCTAAATTAGATTGTGTAACAGTAATCGACGGTACTGGCAAGTTTCCTAACTCAAACTTGAGTTGTTATTGCAATGCATGTTCGTGGTTAATCATTGTTGATTATACTACATCTATAATTTATTGATTCGCACATTGTGCATGTTATATATGTTCATCAGTTATATATGTTCATCAGGTATGAAAGGCTGATCACTTTCATTACCATATGGTTCAGTTAAATTTGTTCATGTTTATTGTTGACCACTCAACATTATTGATTCATTCATTCAATCATTGAAATTGATTCAAGCTCTTTCAAAATCATTATATTGTTGAAAGTTTGACAGTTTATTCCTTTTCAATCATGATATATCTTCATTATTGTAGACACTCAAAATTTTTTGCACACCTGTTACTAACATTGCAAGAGGGTAGATTCATCTTTTGGAGATAACCCTGGAAGACAGCCTACATCCATTCTAGATACTACCGGAAGTTCAAGTTCAAAACCCGGGACACACATCGGGAACATCATTTCCAAACCCGGAACACACACCGGAAGGATCATTTCCAACCTCAGAGATAACACCGAGTTTCATCCTTGGCGATAACCCCAAGGAATACTGTTGCAGTTCCAGGGATAACTCCAGAAATACTTATTTCAAACATATGCTATCAGCTTCAAGCTCAAACCTCCTGCCGAAGCACTCATCCCTCAGACTCGGAGCTAACAACGGGTATCCAGGCACACTCACAAGATGACCTTGCGGCATTCAAACACTTGCAGCAGTCTAATCTCAGATGTAACCCTGAACAAAGTCTGCTTTTAACTCAAACCGGCGATAACCCCGACGAAGAGTCAAACGTTATCTTGCCACATCAACACCTGCGCGTCGTCTCAACACTTCATACATACATATATACAATAATATCCCACAAGAACCGAGGAGTTACAATCCCGAGTGACTATTACATGTGACAGTACACCAGATAGAATTTGAAGCTTGAAGACTATGGGCATGGTCCTCTCTTCCTGACTTCGTACAACCTCTAATCCATGTCATTGTGTAACTCTCGACACAAGCGGTCCGAAGAAGGCCATATATACCTCGTTTGGATGCTCGAATTGAAGTTCTGCAAGTTCGAGTGGACATTACAGTGCATGAGTGCACGTACTTCGAGACGATGGGACCCATGAGCCCGGGACACCTCATTGGGCCGTAGGTGTAATCATGCTACTCACAGTACACACCTACGACCATCGATCTATAAATATAGACCTTGGGGTCACCATTTGGAAGAGGAGAGAAAAAAAGCAAGGAAGCCATCCTAATTTACTCTGTACACACCCCATATTGAGTGTTTCCTTAGTTTAAACATCTGTTAGCTCACATATAGCTATACTTTTATCCGTGGGAGCCGAGTGTTTATCCACATAGAGTCATAGAAAGTCTACATTGGCGTGCTGTAAGCCTTCTTAAATTCTATAAAGCCTTTCTTTTCATATTAGCACACACACCGTTATACACATTGAGAGTCGTGTTGTGTGTGTTTGCCCAAATTTTCATCCGTGGTTTTCATTTACTGCCTATATATATATACTTATATATATATATATATATTTTATATATGGACTAACATTATCTAGTTATGCCTCGATTGAGCCTAGACTTATGTACGGAGCATTTTTTTTTATATATATATATATATATATATATATATATATATATATATATATATATATATATATATATATACATTGTCAAACATATCTCGATGAGCCCGGATTTTATATCCTAACATTTACCCGCTTATATATATATACTTATATATATAATTGTTGTCGGACATATCCGATGAGCTTGGATTTACATCCGGTGCGTTTATTGCTTTTATATATATATATATATACATATATATATATATATATATATATATTTACATTTTCGTCCTACCTGGAGTTTACTTCGTGGCAGTTGATTGCTTTTACAGCTTTATTTACATTTCGTCTCGCTGGAGTTTACTTAGTGGAAGTTGATAAACTTTTCTGACTTTATTTATATTTCGTCCCACAGAGTTTACTTACGTGGTGGTTGATTATGTCCATATATATATATATATATATATTTACCGCTCTTATATATTTACATTTCCGATCCCCCATGGAGTTGCTTCGTGGTGGTTGATCATGTCTGTATATATATATATTTATAGCTTTAATATATATAACTGCTTACTGCTTTCTATACAAACTACAGTATCATGTGAGCTTAGGAATCATGTGATCACAGATTCAGCCCATTGAAAATAGATTCGATTCAAAATGATGGGCGTTTTTGGTTTATGGCAACTTGAACATTATTCTGATGTCTGAATTTCCTTGGATGGCTGTCTTGCCCATGAGGAGTTTGGCACTGCTGTATATTATTTTCTAGAAGATGCCTCACATCTCGAAAAAAAAGCAAACAAACCGAACATTTAATAATAAAATAGAAGTATCAAAGGCCTCAATTAGTATTGAGCACAGGGTTTGAAAAACTGTTGGTTGATTTCACAATCAAAGCAAACGTGCAAGTATACACGGTCAACAAGTAATAGAGTGATAAGATAGTGTCGATCCCACAGGGAATTCTAATTAATAAATTCCAACTACTAGCACTATATCAATTCAATTTTATTTAAACAATCAATAATTGTGATTTTTCTAATTAAGAAAACTAAATTAAACAATTAAAAGAGATTAGTCTAAAAGAAATCAAATAAACAAAACTAAGATTTGATTGAATTCAGATAAATAAGGATTAAGACTCCAATATCCCCAATTATGAACTATAAATCAATTATCCAATTATCCCAATTATTATGTCTACTGAATCGTTAATAGGAATTCTCAAATGCCAAAAGCCCTTTTCCAAGTGATCAATTGCCTTCTATTTAACCCAGATTAACTTTGCTATATTCCTATACAAAAGAATTGAATTAAATTCATTACAATCCCAATTCCTTATATGTTACATGCGACAAACATATATTTTTATTCTATTCACAAACCTAATTATTCACTGTGCAAATAACTAAGTCACATGTCACCATGCCACCTAACCCTAGAATTCCTCTTTCAAACTTTCTAGAATTAATTATTTTTAATTCAATCAAGAGTAACAAGAGGTAATTATTAGTCAAAATAATCAATAAATCAAATAATTAATTCATAATTATAAAAGGTTCAATTGGAATCTTAATTTAAAGAAATTAGTTTATAACGAAAAATTAAAACCAACAATATTTGAAAAATCATCCTTAATGAATTACACAAATTAAAAAATAAAGAAGAAGAGAAAATCTCCAAGAAATTCTTCAAATTCTCCTCTTACTCCTTGATCACCTCCAATTGTGTAGAATAGTCCCCTAATTCAATGTAAATAAACCTTATATACTTCCCATCTTGTCCCACAATCATCCTTCCAACTCAATTTTGTTAAATAATTATCTTTAGCTTTTAAGCCTTTCCAATGCAAGTCAACGTCTAGTCAGACGACTAAATACTTGGTCAATTAATTTTGCCCCAGTATACCCGGTCTTGGCAAGTGCAAAAAATTACTACTATGCCCCTTTTCAGCTCAAATGCCCCCAAGTGTTCCTACAACTCACAAATCACAGTAATAACACACATAAACACAAGAAAATGAATCTAAATACTTTGAGAATACAATAATTTAAGCCCAAATATATCCAATTCATGGGTATATTACTCAATCATCAAATACCCCCAAACTTAAATCATTGCATGTCCTCAAGCAACAAAGCACAAAACACAAAAATCTAAAAAACTAAACAACCATACAATATGCAAATTATCTATATGATCTTAATTCCAAAGAATCCAATAGCACAAATATATTCATTAGTCCTCAAAAAATTACAAAAACATGCTAATACATCATATTACTGCAGCTTCAATAATATCCCAACAATCAATGAATCTAAATATGTTATTATCGATATTGTGAGTGTGTGTTCAACAACCATGCTAACTAATGAACAACAAAATATAAAAATAATAAATTTCTTAATAAGCATCATACGGTTTCAACTCGAGAACTTATCAAATAAACTAGATTCAACCGAAATTAAACAATCACCAAAGTCCAGGGTCAAAATGGAATACTTGTGCTTTTTTTTTTTTTAATACTGGGGCTTTTTGCACTTTTCCGCTTTATTATTATTATTATTATTATTATTATTATTTTTTTCTCTCATGACTATGCATTGTCTTATTCCCTTAGGCTTTTCAATTGTTACCTTAACGAGCTTTCGACCAACGACTCCCAAGTTATTAAGACCTTAGGCGCTTAGGTGTAGAGACAATCCCCTCAGCTTACTTACTCAAGTAACAAAGGCCACAAAACTAGACAAGCATGCCACGATTTTTATATTTTTTATTCTATTTTTTTTCAAAGCTTATATACTCCAAATTTTTTTCCCCAAACTTGAGTTTATGTCTAAATTCACTCTTCACTAGCTATTTAAATTGTTCCTTCATTTCACTAGCATTTATCCTTTAGAACTCTATTATCTATCCATTTAAACTATCATAGCCACCACGGTCATTTTTCAAAACATGTTATCCTTATAATATCGATTATCAATCAGATGAAGATTTAAATCATGTCAAGAAAATCATATCACTAGTTTAACAATCCTTACTAGCCTTGTTCATGTAAATTTTAATTTCATCATCGGCCCCAAACATACGTACATTACTCATCAAAAGGTCGGAATTAACATGCAATCCTAAATGCAACATTTAACTAACAATAATAAAGATCCACAAACTATAATAATAACATCCTAATAATGCAAATAAAAATAAACTACCCTCAAACTTATCTAGAGCAATGTCCTCATGCAAAAATAAAATAATATGAAACAGAGGACTTCCACGGCGAGCTTATGCCTCGGGTGGAGCATCATCATCCTCGCTCATCTCTAGATCGGAAGGGGAAACATCGGCGAATTGGGGCAAGAGGGGAATCGATTGAGATTAACACCCGGAACAATCAAGCATTCATGGCATTCTCGGTCGCAAAACCGTCAACCAAATATTTATAGTTCACATCTTGGCGTTCAAATAGGCGGACATTTTGAGCTTCGAGATTGTAGAACCATCCATCTATTTCACGCTGGACTGCTTCTGGAACCACACCACGATGAGCTACTGACAAAAGACCATAAGTAGGTGGCCTGGGGTGGTGGAGCTTGAGAAGCTTCAACTTGGGGAATTATGAAACTCAATCCCCTAGGGTGATTTGCCCCACCTGTCCACACTTTATACCTGCTTATCAACTTGTGGTCCAAAACTGGCATGGGCGTTTGAATCATCTCATCGGATTTCCATTTAACCCCAAACTTAGCACATAATACACAAATGAGGGACGGATGGGGTAAGCCTCCTGTGGTCCCTCCTCGTGATGCTCAGAGAATAGACTGCAGGATAAGGTGGCCAACATCAATTTTGAATCCTTTAATAATTGAGTATAAAAGCACCGCTCGTTCCCTAGTGACATGACTCACATGGGTGCATGGCATGAGTTTGGCGTAGATAAAAGTGTACCACGCCTTTCCATATAAACTGAGGTTAGAGAGTGGAAAGGTCATGCTACCACGCTCATGCACTGTCCATGTGGTGCCCGGTTGACAAAGTTCGCGAATTATCTTTTCATAGTCCGGTCCATCACTCACAAGGCTATCATACTCATCGTGCAGTCCCTCTAGTGGTAGTTGATAGCACCTGTTAATGTCTTCTTCGCCAATTTCAACTGTTTTTCCCCCTCACAAAGACCACATAATGGAAATGTTCGGGCACGTTGGCGTAGAACTCTTTAACTACTGCAATGACTACTGGGTCTGGTTGTTCGATGCCATTTCTCCGTCCTTTGTTTGATCAGGTCTTAAACCACGTTCTGGGACTAATGAGCGAGTAGCCATACGATTATAGCGTTCTTGAGCCACGACACTGACAAAACGCCGGTTATCAAATTTTGGAGGTGGAGTTGACGCGGTCCCTGAACCTTCACCACGTTGACGCTTGGAAGCCATGTATGAAATTCTGCACGTAGAGACATACACATGTATTAGCATCAGACAGAATTTTAACTAGGATAACCGCATTCATGATAACACCACCAAACTTCAAAATATATTGGTACGTTGAGTATATTGTTGGGAGTGTGGCGTGACACACAATAACATGAAACTGCACAATTATACCCCAAGTAGATTCATGTATTCTTTATATAATTGGCAAACGTAATACGAGATATAATTTGTTATCCCCAAGAGGAACCATGTATGTAATACAATTGTAATTCTCCCCACTATAGTAATGAATATGTGCGACAGTAGATTTATACTATTGTGGTGGCAAGATGGTCCATAAATACAGTGCATGGACATGGTGATATGTGTGAATGTGAACATGATCATAGACTTAGGCAAATTATCAAACACCTTATAGGCAACTGATAAATTGCTTAAAACCACCCCTAATTTCCTATCCATTCAAAACCTTTCGCATGCACTTATCATCTATTCATGAACTCCCCTTCAACATTGGAACCCCGTTAACCGGTGTGGCATATATATGCCATATGCGAATTTTAACATCAAAAGACTGAAGATTTTCACGAGAGATGAAGAGAAAGTAAATCAAATTGACAGGTAATTTACCATCCTTGCACATAAAAGATGTGGATTCACGCAAATTTTAATGTAATTTGGTACATACCTGTGAACTGGTGATAGTAGATGAACAGTGCTTCGATAATTGGAGTCCCAAATAGGGATGTGCACTGGTGTTAGATAATACGATATATATATAGAAGTTGCAAAGAAGTTACCATCTAAACGGTGGTGGGTGTAGTTGTGGAAACGTGATGGAGTTAGACGATTTTCAATTGGAAGCCGAGTAGTTTCACTAAAGTAAGAGTCTGAGTTGATACTCAAAGGTCGGTGATTTGTGAGTAGTCTTCTGATCGTGGCCGGCCCGACCTTCCTTGAATCTGTTAGTGTAGCCTATTGCCGGGGAGCTGTAATATGGTATTCGTGTGGCAGCGCCGAGGCGCTGCCATTAGTGCGATGTCTCGAGGTGAGTGTTAACGCTTGGGCGCCATGGAACATGTAGTGTTCAAAGCCGGGTGTCTTTGCTGACCCCATAGCTTCAAGAACTCCCAAAGACAGGGGCGCCTATCGAGGGCTCATGACAAATGGTCGGCGCTTATCGAGGGTTCATGCCCTGTATAGGTCCTGCACACATGGAAAATTTATGACTTAATCTACCAAATTGTTTACTAGAAATACTAAAGGACTAAAATAAGTAAATAATATGAAACTAAAGTGAATAAAATAAAAACTTAATGGATTGCCTCCCAATAAGCGCTTGGTTTACAGTCGTCAGCTCGACTTTTTCGTTGTGCTCAGTTGTTCACTGGTTCGGCGAGGTACATGGCCGTAGTTTAACGGTCAATAGGTCTACTCCAATAATGTTTTAGACGTTGACCGTTAACCTTGAATGTACGCTTTGAATTCAGTTCCTCGACCTCAATGTTTCCATGTGGTGCGACAGATATAACCTTGAAAGGTCCTGACCAACGAGATTTTAGTTTGCCAGGGAATAAACGCAATCGAGAGTTGAAAAGCAAGACTTGTTGGCCCGGTTCAAACGTCTGATCAATTATTTTCTTATCATGCCAAGCTTTGACTTTCTCCTTGTAGAGTTTTGCGTTCTCATAGGCATTGAACCAGAATTCGTCCATCTCATTCAATTGTAGTAATCTTTTCTCAGCCGCTGCTTGTAAATCGAAGTTAAGTTTATGAATGGCCCAATGTGCACTGTGTTCTAATTCAATCGAGAGATGACATGCCTTTTCGTAGACCATTCGATAAGGTGACATGCCGATCGGATTCTTATATGTTGTTCGATATGCCCATAGAGCATCGTCAAGACGCAAAGACCAATCTTTTTGTGACGGATTGACCACCTTTTCCAGAATTCGCTTGACTTCCCTATTCGAGACCTTCGTTTGACCATTGTTTTGGGGATGATATGCTACGCAATTTTATGATGAACCCCATATTTTGTGAAGCAATTTTGTGAATTGTTTATTGCAAAAGTGAGTTCCCTCATCACTTATTATTGCCCTCAGCATCCCAAATCGTGTGAAGATGTTTTTCTTTAAGAATCGGAGGACAACGTTGGCATCATTCATGGGTAAAGCTGCGGCTTCTACCCATTTGAAAACATAATCGACCGCCAACAAAATGTACTGATTATTGAAAGATGATGGGAAAGGTCCCATAAAATCTATTCCCCATACGTCGAACAGATCTTCCTCCAAAATTGAGTTGAGTGGCATTTCATTGCGCTTGGAGATATTACCTACGCGTTGGCATCGATCACACTTCAAAGACAAAGAGGTAAGCATCCTTGAATAACCAAAGGCCGAAAAATCACGATTGTAACACTTTGGTCATTGTTCATCACCCAATAATGGCCTCCATAATCTGATGAGTGGCAATGACCCAGTATGTTGTCCATCTCTTCATGTGGCACACAATGTCTAATCATTTGATCTGCGTAGGCCTTAAATAGAAACGGTTCATCCTAATAATATTGCTTCACGTCATGGAGGAACTTCTTACGTTGCTGTGAGTTTAAATCCGGTGGTAATACCTTAGCAACCACGTAATTCACATAATCGAAGATACCAAGGCGATGTTGTGGTTACTTTCTGAGAAGTTGTTCATCCAGAAATTTCTCATTGATCATTGTGTTGTCTGTATTCTGCACCTCCACGTTTTCCAACCGAGAAAGATGATCCGCCACTTGATTTTTGGTACCTTTTCTATCCCGGATCTCCAAATCAAATTCTTGCAGCAATTATACCCATCGTATTAACCGCGGTTTAGCTTCCTTCTTCTCAATCAAATATAATATTTGATGGCAGAATGATCCGTGTAGATAATTACCTTGGTCCCAATCGGATATGCTCTGAATTTGTCGAAGGCAAACACAACTGCAAGTAATTCTTTTTCGGTGATTGTGTAGTTCAACCGGGCATCCGTCAACGTCTTGCTTGAATAGTAGATTATGTGAAAAATCTTGTCGTGACATTGTCCCAACACTGCTCCCACTGCGTAGTCACTGGCGTCGCACATCAATTCGAATGGTAAAGACCAATCGGGCGCCACAATAATTGGAGCAGAGACCAACTTCTTCTTTAAGACCTCAAACGCCTCGATACATGTCTGATCCATCTTGAAAGGCACGTCTTTCTCCAACAGGGAACATAGGGGTTTTGAAATCTTGGAAAAATCTTTAATGAAGCGTCTGTAGAAGCCCGCATGTCCCAAGAAGCTCCGGATTCCCTTCACAGATGATGGAGGAGGTAATTTCTCAATTGTCTCAATCTTCGCTTTGTCCACCTCTAACCCTGATGCAGAAACCTTATGCCCCAAAATAATGCCTTCTTTCACCATAAAATGACATTTTTCCCAGTTTAGAACCAAATTAGTCTCCACGCATCGCTTCAACCCTAAAATTAGATTTTTCAAACATAGATCAAAACTATCACCGAACTCAGAAAAATCGTCCATAAATACCTCCAAATTCTGCTCTACCATGTCGGAGAAGATCACCATCATGCACCGTTGAAAGGTTGCCGGTGCATTACATAACCCAAAAGACATACGCCGGAATGCAAATGTATCATATGGGCATGTGAATGTAGTTTTCTCTTGATCCTTCGGTGCTATGGCAATTTGATTATACCTAGAATACCCATCCAAAAGACAGTAAAACTGATGTCCCGTTAACCTATCCAACATCTGATCAATGAACGGCAAAGGGAAGTGATCCATGCCAGTGGCTTTATTCAGTTTGCGGTAGTCCATGCATACTCTCCATCCTGTAACTGTTCGAGTAGGGATGAGCTCATTAGCTTCATTCTTCACCACTGTTATACCCCATTTCTTTGGTACACATTGTACATGACTTACCCAAGAGCTAACCGAGATAGGGTAAATAATGCCGGCATCCAACCACTTTATAATCTCCTTTTTTACCACATCCTTCATAATGGGGTTTAGCCTTCTTTGCATCTCAATGGTTGGTTTTGCCTCCTCTTCCATTAAAATCTTGTGCATACAATAAGATGGACTAATACCCCGAATATCCGCTATGGTCCACCCAATTGCTGTTTTGAACTCACGCAGAACCCGTAATAGTTTCTCCTTTTGTGTGTCAGTTAACTCCGTTAAAACAATAACTGGTAGAGTAGCATCTTTTCCCAAGTAAGCATACTGCAGATGAGAGGGTAGTGGCTTTAATTCCAACACCGGTGGCTCTTCTATCGAAGGCTTGAACTTTTTACCTTCCGTTTCGGGCCCATCAAGGGTGTCAAATGATTGATTGCTTTTCCGAAAAACAGATGATATATCTAACCATTTGACATACCCCACGTCATCTTCAATTCCTCAATCGTCTGTCCTAAGCAAAATATATTCAAGCGGGTCCTCCAAATAATTTCCATTGAACTTGTGATTAACCAATTCCTCCATGATATCAACCCGCAAACATTCACCTTTTTCTTTCGGATAAGACATTGACTTAAAAACGTAAAAGGTGACCTGTTGATCTTCAACCTACATCGTCAATTCTCCTTTTTGCACGTCAATCAAAGTTCTACCCATTGTTGAAAATGGTCACCCAAGAATTATTGGAATTTCACTGTCCACTTCACAATCCAGGATAAAGAAGTCCACAGGGAAAATGAATTTATCCACTTTAACTAAAACATCCTCAAAAATATCTCGTGGATATGTAACCGATCTATCTGCCAACTGCAAACTGATATTTGTCGGTCACGATGCCTGAAGTCCAAACTGGCTGTAGACAGATAATGACATCAAATTTATACTGGCCCCCAAATCACACAATGCTCGACCCAAAAACTAATTTCCAATTTCACATGGAATATTAAAGCTACCTGGGTCCTTAAGCTTCGGTGGTAACTTATTACGAATAATCGCTACGCATTCTTCTGGCCAATGCCACCGCTTTCAACTCACCCAATTTCCTCTTCTTCGACAAAACCTCCTTCATAAACTTGGCGTAACTCGGCATTTGTTCCAAGGCTTCGGCAAAGGGGATGTTGATTTGCAACTTTTTGAAGATATCTAAGAATCGTGAAAATTTCTTATCCAACTTGGCTTTTCTAAAACCTCTGTGGATACGGTATGGGAGGCATTGTACTGGTTGGTTCCGGTTCTTTCTGCTCTAAGGTTTCATCTTGACGTTTTTCGGTGTCCACAACTTCCTCAATTTTAATTGATGCCTTGTCCCTTTTTTCCCCATCCTTGACTATCTCTTGCAATTCCTTTTCACTTCGTAGAGTTACAGCCCTACAATGCTCATCTCTGCCGGGTTTTTCTCTCAGACGCTTCTAAGTGTTCCAAGTGGTCTGCTTATTCAAAGGTATGTGTTATCTGTCCCACTTGATTTTCCAGATTCTTAATCGACACACCTTGGATTTTCATATTTAGCTCTAGTTGATTCAATGCTTTATCTTGTTCCTCATTCTTTTTCTCAGACGTTTTAATAAATCTCTCCAAGGTTTCTTCCAAACTTGATTTCCTCTCTGGTTGTTGTTGAGTCTGATTTTGAAACCCGGATGTGTTTTGTTGTCTCGGCTCTTAAGCTTGATTGTTACTCCATGAAAATCCCGGATGATTTCTCCAACCCGGATTATATGCGTTTTGATTCGGGTAAGGTTGGGTAGATCGACTATAGCTCCCTACGAACTGAGCTGCTTCAGAATTTATGGCACATTGATCTGTAGCATGACCCCCAGCACACAATTCACAAACCATTGCTACCTGCTGTGTGGATTGTGGATGCCATGCTTCCATTTTCTTAGCCATTGCGGCCACTTGTGCTGTTAATGCTATCATCGCATCTACGTCATACTTGCCCAGTGTTTTCGGAGGATTAGACCTAGTCATGGGCCACTGATAGTTGTTGATGGCCATTGTCTCTAACAGCTGATATGCCTCATCAAAACTCTTAGACATGATCGCTCCCCCGCTGCTGCATCAATACTGGCCCTTGTGGATGCGTGTAAACCATCACAAAATATCCCTATCTGCATCCACTGTGGAATTCTGTGATGTGGGCACTTACAGAGCATATCCTTAAACCTTTCCCACGCCTCATATAATGATTCTGAATCAAATTGTGCAAAAGTGTGAATATCGTTCCGTAGTTTTGCCAACTTCGCTGGTGGGAAAAACTTAGCTAGAAACTTTTGAGCTAAGTCGTCCCAAGTGGTGATTGAGCCAGGAGGCTGAGAATGTAGCCAACTTTGCGCTTTATCTTTCAAGGTAAACGGGAACATCCTCAACCTTGTAGCATCTTCCGATACATTGTTGAATTTGAAGGTGTCGCAAACTTCCAAGAAACTTAAGATATGCTCATTCGGATCATCTATCGAACTACCCCAAAATGACATGTATTTTGTAAGCATCTGAATTGTTCCGGTTTAATCTCAAAACCTTTTTGTATTGATCATCGGCCTCCTAATACTTGATCAGATATCCGTGACATTTGGCATGGCATAATCCCTAAGTGATTTTGGTCGTTCCCTGCCATGTTCACTAGAATTTCTTGCTCTGCCAGTTCTTCTTCCACAGGTGACACTACACTACTCGATTGCAATTTTCGGAACTTCCTTTCGATATCGTCTGTAAAGGAAAAAAGTTCCTTTTTCGCCCTTGATCTAGTGTGCACATACACTCGCAAAAAGAATTCTTACAAATACAAGAAGAAAAAAATAAGTAACGTTTAAATTAAGATTTGAATTGATTATAACTAATATGGAATTAATACTAATAAAGAATTCCCCGACAATCTGCTTAAAAACTTGTTGGTTGATTTCACAATCAAAGCAAACGTGCAAGTATACACGGTCAACAAGTAATAGAGTGATAAGATAGAGTGTCGATCCCACAGGGAATTCTAATTAATAAATTCCAACTACTAGCACTATATCAATTCAATTTTATTTAAACACAATAATTGTGATTTTTCTAATTAAGAAAACTAAATTAAACAATTAAAAGAGATTAGTCTAAAAGAAATTAAATAAACAAAACTAAGATTTGATTGAATTCAGATAAATAAGGATTAAGACTCCAATATCCCAAATTATGAACTATAAATCAATTATCCAATTATCCCAATTATTATGTCTACTGAATCGTTAACATAAATTCTCAAATGCCAAAAGCCCTTTTCCAAGTGATCAATTGCCTTCTATTTAACCCAGATTAACTTTGCTATATTCCTATGCAAAACAATTGAATTAAACTCATTACAATCCCAATTCCTTATATGTTACATGCGGCAAACATATATTTTCATTCTATTCACAAACCTAATTATTCAATGTGTAAATAACTATGTCACATGTCACCATGCCCAGTTCTAACCCTTGAATTCCTCTTTCAATTCCTTATAGAGGAATAAGGTAATTATTGGCCAGATAATTAATCAATCAGCACAAAGCAAGATGAACAATTCACTTTAACATAAATAATTAGAATAAATCAAATAATCAACTCATAATCATAAAAGGTTCAATTGAAATCTTAATTTAAGAAATTAGTTCATAACAGAAAATAAAACCAACAATATTTGAAAAATCATCCTTAATGAATTACACAAATTAAAGAATGAAGAAAAAGAAGAGAAAAGCTCCAGTAAATTCTTCCAAATTCTCCTCTTACTCCTTGATCAACCTCCAATTGTGTAGAATAGTCCCTTAATTCAATGTAAATAAACCTTATATACTTCCCATCTTGTTCCACAATCCAATTCCAACTCAATTTTTGTCACATAACCACCTCTTTAAAGTTTTTAATGCAAGTCAACGTCCAGTCAATGCGCGCCTTGGTCAACCAAATTTACTTGCGCTTACTGGCCACCGATTAATATTATATTGAGCGCCCGTGAGAAGTGCGAATTCCAACTATGCTCCTTTTCAGCTCAAATGCTCCCAAACGTTCCTACAGCTCACAAACCTGCAATAACACAACTAAACACAGTAAAACGAATCTAAATACTTTGAGAATACAATAAATTAAGCTCAAATATATCCAAGTCATGAGTATATTACCCAATCATCAAAAACCTCTTTTTACAAAACTTCATTGATATATCTGGTTAAAACTGAATTTTTCTATAAATTCAAACCCTTTATATATAGGTGCGAACGAGGTACACCACTACTTCCAAATAATTACACATTGATCCACACACACACACACATATTCATATAACAGTTTCTTTGAAAAGTGGCGGTCACCGTGGCAACACGGATGTCGGGGGGTGCCTAACACCTTCCCTCCGCATAATTAAGCCCCCGAACTCAAATGAATCTCAGTTTCACAGACCCGTTTAGCAGTGTCACATCACTGAGTCAATGTGTAAACCTTTTCGGTTGCGTTGGTGCAACCAGTTAAATACACCAACTGGCGACTCTTAAAGTCAAATTGTCGACATTATACATGTCGGACCTTTTTCACTTGTTTTTTCAAATAAATCTCACATTAACATGAGAACACCAAAGAATAGGTAACGAAAAGGGACACTAAAAATCCCGACGTCGACAGGTGGCGACTCTGCTGGGGACTCCAATAAGAGGGCATAAGCCGCTATTACAAGCTTTTCAAAACTATTATATGCTTGTGTGTGAATATTGCATTTACATTTATGATGAATGTGTACTAATGCATCTTACTTACTGCACTGCTAAATATCTATCTGTGATATTAGTGCTTCGCATATGTCATCATTTTGCATAAACGGTGAGACACGTTGTATGTGAATGTATGTTGTGTGGTTCCTCCACCAGGAGGCTATCCTGTCGGTGTTTGATTACTAGACTCGTAGGAAGAATAATTCCAACGGGCTCAGGAAAGGTACCACCCAGATTCGCTCCAGTTGAAAGACCGAATTAACTTCCCGTCAAGTAGATTGCGATGATCTGGGAACCTTCATGCCAAAAAGCCGCGAGAGTAACCCTAAGATAGGTCAACCTCTGATAAACCAAACGCGGAGGAAAGTCTCTTCATGCTTTCCATTTTCAATTACTTGTAAAAGCATTTACTTGTAATTTTATTCCATGATCATTGTGAGACCCCGAATTTTATGAAATAAAAGTATTCAATTTTTCTATTTTGGTAAATAGTTAAATTGATAAAGTTTAAAGTTAAGGGTAATATGTAAAAAAAATTCAAAGTAAGCAAGTTGATATAAAATATTCTTTTTGTCGGGGAATATCCGTACGACGGTACAATAGTTGGTGGACCCCACAACGAAATTATTGCCGGATCGATAAAATAACAAAAATATTTTTATAAAAATAACGGCGGAAGTTTTACCATTAAAACTGTTGAACTACTCGGTAGTAAAGAAATGTACGATGTCTGGCATGGTTGCATAGTAGCACAGGTATTGATTATTGATGCTTACGTGAGAAGTCACTCGATTTTGTTCAATTATTGCTATAGTAATTGTTGCATAGTATCTCACGTTATCTGATTCAATTATTGTCGATATTTTATATATTATTAAATCAATAATTGAGATAACAAAGTTATTAATATTATTATTTGCAATATTAACGATGTCTAGAAGTTACGCCAAGGTGAGGTTTGGTCACCTAATTGCGGCATGATAGGGAGAAATCCTTATTGAAAACCCCCTCTTTCCGGGGAACGACCTGATCGATTAATATTGTGAATTATAATAATGATGATAAATGTTGTTAAATATATTGAGGTGTCTTTTTATGAAGTCACGAAAGTTTATATATATATATATATATATATATATATATATATATATATATATATATATATATATATATATGGGGAAAGCATATATTGATGAAAGAAAGTATAAAAAACAGTAGTGCATATGCATGGATCACACAAATTGATTACTAAATAAAAACAATTTTATTGATAATTGAAGCTATATACAAATAAACTAACAATTAATTTGACTTACAATTTAGAACATTTAAGAAGAAGATAAGAGGGGGTTAAGTAGGCTAAACAGTGGTGGAAACCTAAGAGTCATCTGAGAAGGAACTCAGAGTCTTACTAAGTTTCAAAGTCTACCTGACTAACTAAGTTCAGATTCCTTTTATAGAATAAGGAAAGAACTATTACAAAGTTACTATTACAAAAGTAAATGATTATAGACAACTTTTACTATTGATGAGCAGTTATCTTCTGATCTTTGACTTTTTTTTATTCATGGATGCTTTCAAGACTTTTTGTGAAGAGTAAAATGACTTTTGACTCAAATGAGATGCTTTTCGTGGAAAAGAAAGAACATCTTTTGACTTTAAAAGGTTCTTTTGGGCGGTGAACATGAATGGAGTTTGCTTTAAGTGGAAAAAGCAGATTCTTTGGTGAATGGGCTGCGAGGCGGTAGCATGTATTGAAAAGTCGGAGCAAATGGGTCCTGAGCATCCTGTAGATTGATGGTGCCATATGGATCATAATCAACATCATCAGCTGTAAACTAGCTAACTGAATCACTCTGGGAGGAAGAAGAATGAACAGAAGCTTCCTCATGTAAGGCTTCGTCAATTCTTTTGTTAAGTGCCTGGGCAATTATTATCAACTCTTTACTGGAGCAGTCTTTGAAATCTGAAATGCTACGGGAACACGTTGAACCAGTAGGACTGACATTGGATTTCTTTGACTTAGATTTTTTGGGTTTTGACTTTTTTAACTGATTGGAAGGTTCTTTGGATGAAACTGGAAGAACCTTGAGAGGAGTGGTGGGAAACTCTAACTGTACTTGACTAACAATTCTATTAACATCAAATTTATCCCACCATTTAACGAAGAACCCGGCGGGAGAGAAGGAAATGGCTCTAATGTAGAAGTTACTAGGCGAGGATCTTTTACTTTAGTTGAAGTACAATGTTATCTTGCCATTTAAGAATCCGAGAATCTTATACTTACTAACAAATTGAAGAACGATAGGGACACCATCGTTTTTGGGATTGTGTTTACTGTGAATGCAGAAATGGTTAAGTTTAACTTTTAGTGTTTCGGGAAGGAGGTCATAAGTGGATCCAAACCTTATCCACCAGTGAAAGAACCAATAAGGGAATTGACTCTTGAATTTATGGTCGAATTGAAAGAACCATGAATGACTGTGAGACTCATTTTAAAAAAAGGAAAACTTTATACCATGCTTCTATATAATCATAATAACAATAAGAGTTATCCTGATTAGATAGCTGCATAAGATCTGAAGGATGTTTTCCCCAATCTGCAATTGGAATGAATTGTTTAATATACAAAGAATGATAAAGAACTTTGGTTTTGTCATTAATAGCATAAATAGGTTTAATGAAGATTGACTCAGTTTCAAGTAAGATATCCTTATAATACACAAGGGATTTATAAGGACCAAAGAAATTTGGAAATGCCATCGGAGGAAAAAATGGGTTATTAATTTGTTTGGGTCATCAACAGGTTTCATATGGGGTTCAATATGAAGCAGGTGAGTGGTCCATTTGAGCATATACTTAGCAGGAGGATGAATGGGGTTTGAACTGGAGGCTTTTAACTGGTTGGCAAAAGGGTCAACTGGGATTGGAGTTCTTGGCTAAAGTAGAAAGCGTAAGGCTTGAGAATCGTATTACAAGGCCGGTAAACTTGTTGGTGGTTTGATAAATTGGGTTTACTGGATGAGGAACCAAGGTTCCTAGGTTGATTACTTGGGTCTGTAGGGCGACCCAGTCCGTGCGAGGAAGATGCTCCTCTAAAACTCATGTTGGCTGAATAGTACCTGTGTTGATAAATTCCTGAGTGAGAAAATCAAGAAATGAATTATTACTGCCTTTGATGTATTCAATCTCAAAATCAGAGATGCTTAATAGGGCTTGCCATCTAGCAAAAGAATGTTTGGAGGCAAGGTTTTCAACATCTTTCTCTAAAACATATTTTGCTGATTTGCAATCAATACGAACTAAATTTTTTTGATTTAATAGATCACTTTGAAATTTATTAATACATAATACTAAAGAAAGTATTTCCTTTTTAATTGTACTATAATTTAATTGTGTATTATTCCATTCACCGGAATGAAAACGGATAATTTACTTTAGGGAGTTGAGAGTTAACTTTTGCTTTAGAATACCTCCGAAACCGATGTCAGAGGAATCAGTCTCAACGATTTTGAAAGCAGAATCGTTGGAGATGCCAAGGCAAGGCAAAGTCTTGACATATCTTTTAACTTATTGGATGACAGAAGTATGAATGTCAGTCCATGGAGGAGGATTGTCCTGCAAACACTAAAAGAGAGGTTTGTAAATCTTCTTGAGATTTTTATAGAACTTGCCAATATAATTGAGCGAGCCCAGAAATCTCTGTAGTTGGGTTTTATTGGTAATTTTATATGGGAATCTGTCAGCAAATTTAATAGCTCGATCAATAGGCTGTATGAGTCCGTGATAAATAAATAGACCAAGAAACCAAACTTTAGCTTGAAACAAGCTGCATTTGGAAGGTGAAAGAACAAGTCCGTTATCCTTAACTGTTTTGAAGAACGATTTCATGTGTTTAATGTGTTCTTCAACGGAATTGGAAAAAATGAGAATGTCATCGATGTAGACGACAATAAAATGACTGAAAGGGTTCAAAATATCATTGAGAATATTCTGAAATTCACTAGGAGCATTTTTTAGGCCAAAGGCCTGGACATTCCATTCATAATGACTAAATGGGGTAGTGAATATGGTTTTGTACCTATCATCCGGGTGGATTGCAACTTGCCAGAAACCAGATTTAAGGTCGAATTTACTGAAGACGGTGGAGTTACTTAAACAGTTATTGAGGTCATCTTTATTAGGTAAAGGGTACCTAATCCATTCTAAGACTTTGTTTAATGGCTTGTAATTGATCACTAGGCAGAAACACCTCTCTCCTTTTACGCTTCATTATTAACATAAAAGGTGGGACATGACCGAGAGGATTTACTATACTTGATTAATCCTTTACTAAGTAGATCATTAATCTCTTTTTACATAACTCTATTTGTTCATGATTCATTTGTATTGGCTTTGGCCTTAGTAGGAATCGGTGCTCTTTGAATTCCTTAGCATAAGGGGAGCCTTACAACATGTTTCTTCCGATGCCAAAAGGCATTAGGAGAATCAGAACAAAGGTTGTCCTTTAAATAAGTTTTTAACTCATCAATTTTTTCTTGAACTTCTTTAATCTGAAGCTGTTCTTTGACACGTTTGTACTTAATTTTTTCCTTTAAGAAATTCAAATGGGTGGATTTATAATTCAATAGATATAATGATTTAGAAATAGACTCTTCTTGAATAAATTTTAAATCTCTTTCTTTGGTTTAATAAGAAACCTAAATGTTATTTTCTTTCCTAAATGTTTACAACTTAAACCTTCATTACTGGTAGTAAAAGGGTAAAGTAAATATATAAATGGTAACCCTAAGATGATCTTATCAGTAAGATTGCGAATTAAAACAAATGATGTTTTAAAACACATATTATCTTGACAGATATGAACTTTAGGCAATTTATATTTTATTTCCATTTAAATATCGTTGGCTGAATTTAATTTTTCATTAGTTTTCTTATAGTATTTAGTTGGGATTAAACCTTCTTGAATACAATTGAGATCTGCACCAGTATCAACTAGAGCAGGTAGTTGTATAGAAAAGGTTTTATCAACAACTAGATTATGGAGATATACCATTTTTGAATGGTGATATCTTTAATTCGTTTAAGAGTGAGACCTTGGACAAAGAGATCTGTTTCTTCTTTTACTCCAGACGACTCAGGCTCATTGTGACTTTCATCACTAGATGAGGAATCATGGATTTAAAGATCGGATTTCTTGTCCTCAAATTCTTTTCTTAAACTGGAGACTTCTAATTTTAAATTAGAAATTTCCCTTTTTAGTTTATTAACTTCTTGATTTAATTCTGGGAGGGTAACTTCTTTTACTGGTGATTTAAATCTCTCAAGAGTTTTATTAAGACTAAATACTGGTTTTTCTTTAGCTTTAATAATCTTATCTTTAACTCTATTATCTTTGGTTAATAAATCTTTTAACTGCTTAGTGTATTGAGATTTTAACTCTGGGTCAGAAATTTTACTAATTAACTCAATTAACAAAGAACTTTCTTCATCTTCTTTGGTAATTACACTAACTCTTCTATTGCAACACTTCTCATTGCAATTGTCGGCCAAATAGTGACTTAAATCATTCTCACTTTCTCTTTTTAAGTGGTTACTAGTCTTTTCTATTAGAAGAATAAGGAATATCGGAACCTTCATCATTCTTGGCGTCGTTCTCTATCCTCATTAATTCTAATAATTGCTCAGTATCTTCCCTTGAAATATTTAATTGAGATAATTTCTTTTTAATTTTACACTCATTTTTGTAGTGTCCTTCCGCCTACAATTGTGGCGAATAATTTTACTTTTATCAAATTTCTTTGATGATTTTTTATTGTATTTTTTATTTGTGGGTTTGGGTTTACTATAATAATCTTCTTAATTTTTATCTTTTCTATATTTGCGTCTTTGTTTATAGCGTTTGTTACTTCTATGATGATCAATATGTTTATCGCAGGTGCTTCCTTCTAGAGGGAGCAATCGGTGGTAAACTCATATTGTTCACGAGCAACGCTTAAACTTTCGTATTTAGCTTTTTTTTATCTTTACTAGCTTGTTTGGCTAATTTAAAATCAATACATTTTTAATCCAATTTTTGGATATAACTGATTATGTCACCATAAGTTAGGTTATCATAATTGATATATCCTAAATTTTTGCTTAACTCTTCACGAACTTTATGTGCGAATAATGAAGGTAAACCATTGACGAATTTTTCTTTCTAGAGTGGTTTATTACTATCAGTTCGCATCATAACTCTGGAGGTAAACACATCTTTATACCACCTAAAATCACTTAGGGTGGGACAAGTGAGGTTACTTAACTGGTCATGAATTCTCTCAGTAATATTACTGGGAGTACCAACAAAATGTTTAATAATGTTAAAAATTAAAGTATTAGTACCATCTGGCGGACCAATACCAACATCTTCATCAAAGATGGGATTGTCGTCATCGTCTAACTGGATAACATGAATTATTGATAATCTAGTATCATCAGTGAGATGTTTTTCCCACCAAGATCTGAGAATACCAGTGAATCCACTAGCTAATAACTCAATAATATCTGGCTGAGATAGGTTGTTGAATTTTGTTATATAGCTATTTGCTACCATAGACATGTGATTTAACTTGTTTAATATCTCTTGCTCACTAAATCCATCAATATTCCATTCATAAATCTTATTAGATAACACAGAAAACTGTTTATCTAGATTTCTCTCTTCGAACTGTAGATCCGGAGGAGTAGGTCTAGAATACCATTGTCTGGTTATACTAGTGTTCTTGACTGTCAATTTATTTAACTGATCATTAAAGTCTCAGTATTAAATCGAAGATCGAACGATCGTCTACTTCTTGGTTTTCAATATTAGTTTCAACTTGATCAATAGTAGCAATAGTGCCACTTGAACTGGGTTCAGTTTTTAATTTTTTAAATAACTTATCAATTGAACGGATAAGTTCGCTATTATCATTAGGCAGACCTAATTTACTTCTACTTTCTGGTAATTTTATTAAAGGATGTTCAATTTTTGAATCGGGTTTTTTAATAGTGGTCTCTTCAATTTTTTCTTCAATTTTATCTAGCTGTTTTCCTACGGTTGCTAGATATTGATTACTAAAATTTAATTGTTCAATAATTTTTTTATCATCTTTGTTACCATTTGAAATCTTAAAGGGACTAGCAACAACATATGTATTTTTAACTGAAATTAGCATAGTTTCTAATGGTGGGTGACTAGAAGAAATTTTTGACCTATCTTCTCTTGTCCATTGAGTTTTAGTAATAACACTACATTTACCTTGATATTGATCATACCAATAGTAAAAGTTAATGTTTATTTTTTCATTGTTAATAAAACATTTCCATATATATATATAAATTTTGTTTTATTAGTATTATTAATGTAATAAAACAGAATTTTTTTTTATATAAAACAGAATACTTTTATAAAGTTATTTGTTTTTTTAGACAATAATTAGAATATAATATATTTTATTATGCATAGTGTTTTTCATAGTAAAATCTTTTTATATAAAACAAAATACTTTTATAAAGTTATTTGTTTTATTAGATTTTAAATAAAAAATATATATATTTTATAAATAGAATATATTATATTTTATTGCATAATATCCTTTCTATTTTTCCTATAAATAGGATGCTTAGTTAGAATTGAAAACTACACCAGAAGTTTAGAGAATTCTTCTTCTATAATCTTGAGCGTATTTCTTTAGAGTTTAAGAAAGCTTTGAGCGTAGAAATAGTGCAAGTTTTCTTCAAGAATATCCTCGCCCTACCAGTCGGAATACTCTTCTTTTTAAGGTAAGAGATATTATTTGCTGTATTCGTAAGGGATATTACTTGACTCTTTTAATGGATTGCTTGTTCCGCTACAGTTAAACTTGATGTTTGTTATATTTTATCAGTTTAACATTGTTGAAGACTAATAATAATTTATTCTACATTATCTTAGTCATAATATTTCTTACTGGGATAGTTGAGCTCAACCTTTATTTCATTGTTCTCTTCAGGAAATGAGAACGTAGCCAGGACTACTCGGGGAACGGAGTGACGATCCAGATGATAGTATTAGTAGTCCTCACTATTCTGTTAAATAGTGTGACAATAAATGTATTGAGGTCTCCTTTGAGTGTGGATATTGTCTAGATGACAATATTCTTATTAAAACTCTCAATTTATGTTTTGTCGTATTTTACACGACAGTTGTATATTTAAGATTGTATTTGTATTCTGTACCATGTATTTGGCGACTTAAGATGGGTGATGTATACCTATTTTGGGGGCGTCACAATCATCATTATGTAATGAAAAATATGAAGAAATTAACACCCGATTTTGCAGGACAATATTCCTAAAACGGACATGTTATGATAACATTTACATTATCCCTAAGACTAAACTACGTAAGTCTTTTGTAGGAAATCATTGGGCACATTACCCGCTTTCAAATCCAAAAAGGCCACGAGCCTCTGACCAATCATGTCTTCTTCTCGACCGGTCCCAATCTCGTTTCCGAGAAGAATTTGTGGATTGAGTAAACAAATTCTGATTTGGGTACATTCTGGCGATTGCATCAATCTACTCATGGTACGAAGATACCAACACATACTGAATCCTCTGAACAAGGAGGAGCTCAAGGTTTGGAAAAAACAATTCCAGAACCTCAGTTGGATACGACCAACAAAGACCATGAAAACACCCATCTCAGAGGAGATCCAGACACCGGTGATATCAGGAAGAAAGTACTCCAAATGGAGGAAACTATCCGTGTTCTCAAAGGGATTGAAACACATGGAAGTGTTTCATATGCTCACCTTTGCATCTTCCCTGGTGTTCATTATCCAGAGAAATTCAAAACCCCTGATTTTGAAAAGTATGACGGATTAGGGGATCCTTATACTCACTTAAAGGTATTCATTGGAGAACTTGGATCTTATGCAGAAAATAAAAAGCTCGAATCTGTTTGTTTGAAAAAGTCCATTTGGAGAAGCTCGCTCATGGTATACCAGATTAGACAACTCAAAGATCCATAGCTGGGAAGAGCTGGCTCACGCCTTCCTCATTTAATACAGTTTTCAATCTCAGATGGCTCCTGACCGGTACCAAATTACCAAGGTAAAGAAACAATCTAATGAGTCTTTCAGAGAGTATGATCAATGGTGGAGGCGGCTTGCTGCTCAAATTATTCCTTCCATGACGGAATCAGAAATGGTCATGACATTCATAGATATACATGAAGCTCCTTTCTATGAGAGAGTCTTAGATGGTATTGGCAAGCCATTCTCTGAAATGATTAAGCATAGAGAGATGGCTGAGATGGGATTGAGGTCTGGAAAAATTCAAGACCTAGCCGCTCTTAAAGCCGTTGCTGAGCACATCCAGGCCGGATCTTATGGAAACAACCCCCGGAGGGTCCATAAAAAGAAAGAGGAGGATGTTTCCTTGATACTACAAGCTCAAAAAGGCAATCAGAGCATGCCTATACAAAGGAGAAACTACTCCCCTTTTCAAGCACAGTCTTCAAACCCTCCATTGCCTAAAAGTGGAGAAGTAAAGCGACCTCGGACGTTCACACCCTTAAGGGACTCGCTCGAGAATATTCTTGCTCTTCCCGATTGCTCGTAAGAAAATCACACATCTTCTTCCACCAAATGAACCCTAATGGGAGGGGTTTTAATCTTTACTAAGTGTACTTATCATGCCAAGCACACGGACATGATACTCAAGATTGTTGGGCCTTGAAACACAAGATCCAAGATTTAATAGACAACAATGAGATCGTGTGGTCACCAAACCCGGATCAACCTCATGTGCAAGACAATCCCTTCCTCAACACAAAGAAGAAGAGGTCAACATGATCGGTTGGAGCCTTTGGGCGAGTTCTGATTTCAACAATGAATCATCCCCGATCATCAAAGATGGTGCTGACAAATGGGATTATGCAAAGTTCTAATTTACTATGGAATGAAAGATGAAAGCTCTTTGCAAACAAATTGAGCAATTGGCAGAACTGGTGACCCACCATCATCAAGTCACACATCAATTAATCAGGAAGGAGCATGCCTATCTCCTTCTATTTTTTTATGAATGCTCCATCACCACCTTCAGAAAATGAAGCTATGGAGGATAAGGTTGCAAAGAGAGCAAATGCTAAAGCCCATCAGGATTTTGCCAATCAAAGAGAATTTACATATCTGGGCCAATCTATGGAGGAGATACTGCAAATATTGATCAACAAAGGAAGAATTACCTTCCTTCTGCCTCCAATCAACCCCCGTTTTCAGACGATTCAATTCTGATGAAGTGTGTCAATATCATTCACACTCGCGGTCACAAGGATAGAAGAATGTTGGGCACTCGCCATCTCATTCCAGAATCTTATTGATAGCGGTGTCCTGCAGAACTAGCGAGATGATTACACCGCGCAACTCAAGAGTGGGAATGCATCCTACCCAAATGGAAGGGATCGATGTGATTATATCTGAAGTGGATGATGAGACTGTCAAAGTATTTCCCATATAACTAAATCAACTTAAAGGAGCTGGCAATCCTTTGAAAGTGGCCGCACCAGAGCCAATTTCTTTACCCTTCAGACTATAACATCCTGTTGTCAGCTTACACAAAGTTCCATGGAATTATGGAGAAGTTGAAGGATCCACGTCTCATACTACTACTATAGTGTCGAATGAAAATCCACTGTATCTTCCTCAACGGGTTATGAAACCTATTTGCGAAGCAAAGGGGAAGATTCCCATGGAGAATATTGAAAAATTCCTCCGCACTATGGGTCACAATGAAGCCAATGTGGTTTTAAGCTTACGACGAGCTCCACACCAGATATCTATACTGGACTTGGTTTTCTCTTCCGGAGATCATTGGAAGATCTTATTGAAGCTTTTGGAAGAAGCCTACTTGCCAAAATCAGTGGATGTGGAAAAATTTCAACATTTGGTTGATCACATTTTCAACAATAATGTGATATCCTTCACTGATGATGATATACCACCCGAAGGGATCGATCATTGCAAGCCATTGCACATTACAGTTTTGTCTTCCGGGTACATGCTAGCTGTAGTTTTGATAGATGGAGGCTCGTCTCTAAATATCTCTCCTTATGCCACCTTGGTGAAGATGAATGTCAATCTCAAGCGAATCCAAAGCAACCATACAGTTATTAGAGCTTTTGATGGATCCCGACGAAATGTCATCAGAAAGATTGAATTGCCAATTGAGATTGGTCCAAATACATTTAATGTATCCTTCCACATCCTCAAGATAGATTCAGGATACAACCTGCTATTGGGTAGACCATGGATACACATGGCTGGAGCCGTTCCCTCCACACTACATCAACAACTCAAATACATTGTCAACAATAGTCTAGTCACTGTCAATGCTGAGCTGGAGTATCCTGAACAAGAAGATCTGCCAATCATTAGTTTCAACTCTGAAGTTGAGCCAGCCAATTTTCATACTCTAGAAGTGAGTACCACGCAGTACCATTCTATTGGAACGCCACTTTTCGTACCCAAGATTTTTGCTGAGGTTAGTCGGCCACTCGAGAAATGATGTCATTGGGTCATCAACCTGGACATGGGCTTGGTAAAGATAAGCAGGGTATTAAGCACCCTATTCAAATGTCCAGTCAAATTGGAATAGCCGGACTAGGCTATTCTGCCAGTTCCAGTCACAAGAATCCCAATAAACACAATCCGGTTCCTCAAGCTTCCGCCTCACGGCGATTTTCTATACCTTTACCTCATGAGTTGATACAATCTCTAGTAAAGGTGCCAACCCATGTTGCGGCCATGCTGTTTCCTAAGCCAGTGCCAATCAAAGTGAAAGAGGCGTTAATTCCTGATCCCGAAGTGGAAGAAAAGGAATGAAAACGTAAACATGACATTGCCTTGATGATGGCAGGCATACGTGTCATTGTTCATGATGAACATACAAATAGATACACCCCAGACGATGATTGCCCAGATGTTATGGTTATCATTCGGGAGAAGGAGGACAATGATGATCCTTCCATCACTGCAGTCCATCAAGACTTTGCCCTCGATAATTGGAGCAGCACTTCATGCATTGGTCGACAAGGGTAAAATGGGCAGAAAATCCCTCTACCTTGTAGATAACTTTAATTACTTACTTTTCTTTACTGTACTAGCAGTTATTTTATCAAGTACATTCTAACACTTTGTATGATCAAACAGTTGCATATATTAAGTGAAAGCATATTCTGTTTCAGGACTCTGAATTTAGATGTGCATGTACTTACTGATGAAGTGCCTTCTCTCCACAAGGGCTGTAACTTTGATGCAAAGTTGGACTCAGACTTGATGGATATACAAGAGGACATTGAGACACCTCAAGAGATTAAAGAATGGGTCACAGACAAACCTAAACTCAACCTTGACCAAACCACTTCTTTCAATCTTGGAACCTTAGGCAACCCTAAGCTAATCCAAATTGGTTCAGACCTCACCCCAAACCAACGGAATGACATGGTTGCACTATTAACCCAATTCTAGGATGTGTTTGCATGGTCTCATGAAGACATGATGGGTTTGTCCACGGACATTGTTCTTCATCGCCTTCCCATCAAAGAAGGATTCAAGCCAGTTAGGCAAAAAGTCAGGCGATTAAAACCTGAGTGGAGTTTAAAAGTTAAAGAAGAAATTGTGAAACAATTTTAAGCTGGCATTATCATGGTGTCTACATATCCGGAGTGGATATCCAACATTGTTCCCATGCCTAAACCAAGGGGAAAGGTGCGAGTCTGCGTGAATTACCGGGATTTGAACAAAGCTTACCTTAAAGATAGCTTTCTCGTGCCCTTTATCCATATTCTTATTGACAACACTGCTAAATACGACATGTACTCCTTTGCTGATTGCTTTGTGAGGTACCATCAAATTATGGTCGCTAAGGAGGACCGTGAGAAAACTGCTTTCATCATGCCTTGGGGAACTTTTTGCTACATACGATTGTCATTCGGCCTCATCAATGCCGGGGAAACTATCAACGAGCTATGATAGCTCTTTTCCACGATTTAATGCACAAGGAGATAGAGATCTACGTGGATGACATCATTGTCAAATCCCGAAGGGAGGAGGACCACCTAGACCATCTGTAAGACCCCAACTTTTATGAATAAAGATAATTTTTCTATAATTTAAATTTTTGAATATTATGGGATGAATTTGTTATAATGTTATAGTTGTGGGTAGTATTTATAAATTCTGCAAAGTATGCAAGTTGTTATAAAATATTCGTTTGGTCGGGGAATATTCTTTTTGTCGGAGAATATTCGTACGACGGCATAATCATTAGTGGACCCCACAACGGAAGTACTGTCGTCGTAGTTAGAAAACAACAAAAATATTTTTATGAAAATAACGGCGAAAGTTTTACCATTAATATTATTGAACTACTCGGTAGTAAAAGTACAATAATACGCGTGGTTGCATAGTAACACAGGGTATTTATTATTGATGCTTACGTGAGAAGTCACTCAGTTATTGCTACAGTAATTGTTGCATCATATCTCTTGTATTATTGATTCGATTAATGTCACAGTATCATCTGCATTATATATTAATCAATAATTGAGATGACAAAGTTATTCATATTATTAAATTAAAATATTTACAATGTCTAGAAGTTCTGCGAAGGAGAGGTTTGGTCACCTAATTGCGCGCCAATAGGGAAAAATTCTTATTGGAAAGCCCCATATTTCCTGAAAACGACCTGGTTGTTAAATATTATGAGTTATAATATTGATAATGAATAAGTTCATGTTGATTAAAGATGAATTTGATAGTTCCACTATGTTGGGATTATTGGTGTTAGTTGAAATCGACATCTATTCCGATGATAATTGATATATGGGGTTTATAATTACCAATTAATTGCTACTAATTCACATGCTTATATAACTATTTATTCACATGTGTGTACTATTGAGTCACATTCACTTACTATTAGGGGAGTTGGTGCAAGATTGATGATACTTGCATGACTAAGTTAAAAAAGGAGGTATAGATGGAGGTACTATATTGTATTTCGTATTTTCACATGATTATAACTATTGATTCACTTGATTGAACTATTAATTCATATTATTTACTATTAGGGAAGGTGTTGAAAGTTTGATAATACTTGCAGGACTAAATTAAAAATAAAAGAAAAGTTGGAGGTATTGTACTGTAATTTTTCGAGCCCCAAAATGTGCAATTATCGAAACTATATTTTTCTATAAATAGAAGCTTATTCTTCCTTTATTTCTCACCAATTCACCAAAGCTATAGAGCATTTATTATAGAGAGAAAGAAGAAGAGAAGTCTGCTACATTTCTATTCCAGTATCCAGCTTTATTCTAAGGTAAGGGGTATTATTTCTTTTGTATTCATGAAGAGAACATCTATTATTCCATTTTTTATTATTCTGTCGGAATAACCTGTATACGCGGTGTGAGATCCTAGATTTTTCGAATAAAGATTTAATTTTCTCGAATTTTTTTTGAATATTATGGTGTGAATTTGAGATAATGTTATAGTTATGGGTAGTATTTATAAATTCTGCAACGTATGCAAGTTGTTATAAAATATTCGTTTGGTCGGAGAATATTCTTTTTGTCGAGAATATTAAATGCACTGACATAATCATTAATGGACCCCTACAATGGAAGTCTTGTCATCGTAGTTAGAAAACGACAAAAATATTTATGAAAATAACGGCGAAGGTTTTACCGTTAATACTGTTGAACTACCCGGTAGTAAAAGTACAGTAATACGTGTGGTTGCATAGTAACACACAGTATTGATTATTGATAATTACGTGAGAAGTCACTCAGTTATACTCAATTATTGCTATAGTAATTGCTGCATCATATCTCTCATATTATTGATTCGATTATTGTCACGATATCATCGCATTATATGATATATTATTAAATCAATAATTGAGGCGACAAAGTTATTCATATTATTAAATTGCAATATTTACAATGTCTAGAAGTTATTAGAGGAGAGGTTTGGTCACCTAATTGCGCGCGCCAATAGGGAGAAATCCTTATTGGAAAGCCCCTCTTTCTGCAGAAGCGACACAGTTTGTTAAATATTGTGAGTTATGATATTAATGATGAATAAGTTCGTGTTGATTAAAGATGAATTTGATAGTTCCATTGTGTTGAGATTATTGGTGTTAGTTGAAATCGACATCTATTTCGATGATAATTAATGTATGGGGGTTATATTGATAAACTAGGTAATTAATCGGGTAAATGAGCAATTAATTGCTACTAATTCACATGCTCATATAACTATTTGTTCACATGTGTGTACTATTGAATTACATTCTTATACTATTAGGGGAGTTGGTGCAAGATTGATGATACTTGCATGACTAAGTTAAAAATAGAGGTATAGATGGAGGTACTATACTGTAATTAATTTTTTCAAATGTTTAGAACTATTGAGTCACATGATTTACTATTGATTCACATGATTTACTATTAGGGGAGGGTGTAAGTTTGATAATACTTGGATGACTAAATTAAAAATGAAAGAAAAGTTGGAGGTATTGTCTTTGTAATTTTTTGAGCCCCAAAGCGTGCGATTATCGAAACTATATTTTCCTATAAATAAAGCTCATTCTTCCTTCATTTCTCACCAATTCACTAAAGCTTTAGAGCCATTATTATAGAGAGAAATTATTGAGAGAAAGAAGAAGAAAAAGTCTCCTCCCTCACTATTCCGATATCCAGATCTTCTTTTGAGGTAAGGGATATTATTTGTTGTACACTGTAAGGGGTTATTATTCTTTCGTATTCATGAAGAGAATTACTTCTTTCAATACTCGTAAGAGTTGTTATTCCATTCTTCATTATTATGTTAGAATAACTTTGTTTATCAAAATCTGCATACATGGTAAAATTCTTACATTATTCCATTATGTATTATAATGTTGGGATAACTTTGTTTATCTGAAATCTATATACATGGTGAAATTCTTCTATTATTCCATTCTTTATTATTACATTTGGAATATCCTGTTGGTGCCAATTTCACTTTGACACGTTCCGTTCTTTATTATTACATTGGAATAACTTTGTTTATCTGAAGTCTGCGTATACATGGTGAAATTATGTTGTTATTCCATTCTTTATTATTACATCAAAATATCACATGCATGCGTTTCTGTGGGACTGGTTCCATTATTTATTATTCCACATTTATTATTACATGAATATCATCATGCAAGTATGCGTTCTGGGACACAGTTCCATTATTTATTATTCGCATTTATTATTTTGTCTCAATATCACATGCAATGCGTTTTACACCGGACTGGTTCCATTATTTATTATTTTGTGGGAATAACTTTTGCATGCGGTCTCTATCGCATGCATAGTGAATCCTTCTATTATTCCATTCTTTATTATTACATTGGAATAACTTTTATACATGTGGATTACCACATGCATGGTGAATGATCCTTTATATTCATTCCTTATTAAATTGTAGAAATGATCTGGTTACGTTGATTATGATGAGAGTCATAACAAAAGCTTTGGAATGATGAAAATCATGGGTATATGAAGTATTAGTAAGTGTTATGATTAGTTATGTTGGTTATTATGTGAAAACATGAAAGTTTCTTAGAAATCACAAAGGGTTGAGAATCAGATTTTGGTGAAAATGGAACATGAAATTCAATTGACCATATCTCCTATTATATTTTGAATTTTTGAGTGTGGTCAAGTTGTAGAGTTAGATCTATGAGTTTTGTAGCATCTCCAAGTTGAATCACTGGAAAAAGTGTTGTAGATTTTGTGTGGACTGATTTAGCAAAGGAGTCAAAAGCTGGAAATTACCGAAATGCTACTGTCTAGATTTTAGAAGGGCTGTTTCGGCCACTTAAATTGTGAGAACAATTCTGGCCTTTTGGGACATGAAAGTATATGGTATAAAGAAACTCCTGTCCAAAAATGAGCTCATTCCGACTTAAAATGAGCAAGTTATGACCATTTCAAAATTTAGGTTTTTCCGACGAAAAATGATATAACCGGAGTTCTATAATTCCGATGACCATGAAATTTAAACTACAAACTCACGTTAACATGTGTAAGATCCTGCCAAGATTTGGAAATTTTTGGAGTTAAACTTGAGGTAGCTAATTTCTTAAGGAATTAATTGGAAATTGATATTTGAAAAATAGTAAATGAATTTTAAAAATTTCGAGAAAAATATATGTTTATTATGGGACTATATTACGCTAAATCCGGAAAAAAGAAATATTTTTGGGACTGATTTGGTATTTTTCATGAAAATGGTTTAATTCTGAAACATATGAGTTAAATATGTTATGTGAAAGTAACAAAGTTGGAAAATAGGATTTTATGGCTTGGAAATCCTATATAAGGTATATGTAGATTGTTGATAAGGGATTTGATCATTGGTGATGAAATCTTATGATTATGGCATTCTTTGAATGATTAAATGCATTATTTGGTAAAGTGTAAACAATTGAAATAAATTGTTTATAAGTTTAGAGGTGATTAAACTATTGTTATGATATTAATAATATTAGATTGTGAGTGGTTGATAATATTTGGATAAATTTAAAGTCTTTAATATTTATCCTTGTTTTAGTTTGATTAATGCTTATATCATTATCATCATCCTCATGCTTATATGGTGATGAAAGTTATCTTTAGCTTACGTGAGAAGATGGACTGTTGATTATTGAATTGTATATCTTTGGCTTACGTGCAAAGATAGATTGTTGATTATTGGTTTTCTTCTTGTATATCTTTGGCTCACGTGCAAAGATGGATTGTTGATTATTGGTTTTATTATCGTATATCTTTGGCTTATGTGCAGAGATGGACTTGGTATGATTATGACCAGGGATTATTCGGTATAGTCATGACCATTGATGATTTAATGAATGTCCTTGGCCCATAGAGCAGAGATGATTCGATGATGTGGTTTATTTATTAAGCTAAGTCTCAGCGATAAAAATTGATGAAAAACCTTTTTAAATCATAGAAGAAAGTAGATTTTATCCTCTACTTGACTTTTCTAATAGATTACTTGTTCCGCTGTAGTTAAACTTGATGTCTATTGTATTTTAATAGTTTAACATTGTTGAAGACTAATGATAATTTATTCTACATTATTTTAGTCATAATATTTCTTACTGGGCTAGTTGAGCTCACCCTTTCCTTCACTGTTCTCTTCAGGAAATGAGAGTATAGTTGGGACGAGTCGGGGAACGGAGTGATGGTCTAGATGATAGCATTAGTAGTCCTCACTATTATGTTAAATAGTGTGACAATAAATGTAACGAGGACTGAATTGGAGTTTGTATACTGTCTATGAGGACTCCATTGAGATTGGATATTGTCTAGAAGGCAGTATTCTTGTTTAAACTCTCAGTTTATGTTTTGTCGTATTTTACACGACAGCTGTATAGTTAAGTTTGTATTTGTATTTTGTACCATGTATTTGGCGACTCAGAATAGGTGATGTATACCTATTTTGGGGGCGTCATGATTAATATCAAAACTTAGGGATATGATCCTCAGGTGAGATGTGAGGCAAGAACTAGGAGGGAGAGGCGGGGAATTCCTTCGCTAGTATGACCTACCTAAGTTTATTTGGTGTTTAATTGGTCAGTCAGAGTATAGGGATAATATGTGATATGTTAATTAACCTTTGTTTTGTGGCAGTATTTGAAAATGGCATCCGAAAATGTTGAGATAAGCAATGAAGCACATGAGACCGTTGAGTCACCGACGATCAATACCTAGGGTAATGTGCAACAGGAAGACAATAATCCTTAGGTAAACAAAACACCGATGAAATGGTGAACGATGGGATGTTCAGAGGCTTTATGCAATTCATGCAACATCAAGCGAAAGCGGTTCCAGTCCAAAATGCAGGTGGAAACACTGACAACTCTCGGACGGTCACCGCTAAGCAGTTCAAGGAACTGGGACCACCAAAGTTTTTTGGAGAGCTAAAACCACTTAAGGTGGAGACGTGGATAAAGTAGATCAACAAGATATTTGATGTCTTGGGATGCTCCGAGGAGCAAAAGGTTCCTTTTGCCACCTTCATGTTACGTCTTGAGGCATTCATCGTGGGGAATCAGTAAAAGTGTACTCAACCTACCGCACTTAAGATGTCTTGGGTGAAGTTCCAAGAGCTATTCAACGACAAGTACTTTCCTAAAAGTATTCGTCACATGAAGGAGGTAGAGTTCATCAAGCTTAAGCAAAATAATATGACGGTGGCGCAGTACGAAGCTAAGTTTGCCGAGTTATCTCGATTTGTGACCCACTTGGTTGATAATGAGGAGAGAATGATGCGGATGTTTCTAAGAGGTTTGAAACCCAAGATACATCAATACCTTATCTCTCATAAACTGTGTTTGTATTCAGATGTTGTGAATAGGGCTTAGTTATTAGAACGCGATAATGAGTCAACCCAACCAAGAAAGAGCAGCCGACAAGTCGATAATACCAGTGGTAGCATTCATCGAAGCGATGACAACAAATGTGGAAGGAATCAGCATGCCAGAAATGATAGCCACTTCGGTGGTAATCATGGCCAAGACAATAGGAGTGGAAAGTTCAACAAGAGAAGGTTTAGCAAAGATAGAAAGACGTCAGCACTAGCACCCGTTGTTAAGGAAGGAGAACGACCGCCGGTCGTATGTTACAAATGTGGAGGGAAAGGACACATAAGTCCAAACTGTTCACAGCCTTCCAAGGTATATTTTAGTTGTGGAAAAGAAGGCAACCTAGCCCGATTTTGTCATGCACCAAAGTCAAGTCCAACTGGGATGGAGGCATCAAAGGGTGTCCCGGACAAGACAAAACCGGTAGTTCAAGGGAGAGCGTTTATAGTAACCTCCCAAAAAATGAGGAATCCGGACGAGGTGATCACGTGTAAGCTAATCATAAACGCTAGCGAAGTTTATACTTTTTAGATACCAGTTCTACCCATTATTTTATCTCTCTTGCTTGCGTTCAACGTTTAAATTTGACTCCAGAGAAATTAGATTTTGACTTATCGGTTGAAACTCCATTAGGAGAAACCTTCATTACATGTGCTATCCAAGTCTTGGATGAGAGTCACAGTTTTGAATGATATTTCTATTGTTAATAAATTTCCTGGCGTATTCTTGAAGACTTCTTAGCTTACCCCGTAGCGTGAAATTGAATTTTGTATTGACCCCAGTACAAAACCCATTTCTTCAACCCATAAATATTTCTTCAACCAAAGTGAACGTATAATGCGCCAAAGACGTTGGCTCGAGCTGTTGAAGATTACGATCGTACCATTTAATACCATCGTGGGAAAGCGAACGTGGTAGTTGACGTGTTGAGTAGAAGATCGTATGCGTTTATGAGTGCAAAGTTGTTAACACAAAGACCCATTTCGTATAACTTACAAATGATGAAGATAGAGTTCAAGACTCTAGGGACCCACGTGGTGATATCAAATATACGAGTAGAATCGACTCTAGTCGATAAAGATAAAGGCCGCTCAAACTACGCACCCGAAGCTGATGAATGTGAAAAAAAAGGTTCAAGAGGGCGTTATTCTAGAAGCAAGAATTGACGAAGAGAGGCAATCTCAACCCTCGATTTTATTGGCCCATTTGAAATCCTTGATCGAGTAGGAACTGTGGCCTATAGACTCATTTTACCGCCAAATATATTGCGTTTTCATAACGTTTATCACGTACCGATATTATGTAAATATGTGGACAACCCGAACCACATTATTGATTTAGAACCAAATGAGACAGCGGAAGATTTAACGTATGAGGAATTACGTGTTAAAATCTTGAATAAGAAGGATCGTATTCAACACTCAAAGGTTATACCTCAAGAGTTAGAATCTGAAATAAAGTCAAGGTATCCTCATCTCGTTTCGAAGATACAGTATCGTATCGTTAATTTCGAGGGCTAAATTTCATAAGGAGGGAGATTGTGAGATCCCGATTTTACTTAATAAAGATTTAATTTTCTCGATTTTTTTTTAATATTATGGTGTGAATTTGAGATAATGTTATAGTTGTGGGTAGTATTTATAAATTCTGCAAAGTATGCAAGTTGTTATAAAATATTCGTTTGGTCGGGGAATATTCTTTTTGTCGGAGAATATTCGTACGACGGCATAATCATTAGTGGACCCCACAACGGAAGTACTGTCGTCGTAGTTAGAAAACGACAAAAATATTTTATGAAAATAACGGCGGAGGTTTTACCGATTAATCTTTGTTGAACTACCCATTAGTAAAAATACGATGTACGTGTGGTTGCATAGTAACACACAGTATTGATTATTGATGCTTACGTGAGAAGTCACTCAGTTATACTCAATTATTGCTATAGTAATTGCTGCATCATATCTCTCATATTATTGATTCGATTATTGTCACAGTATCATCTGTATTATATGATATATTATTAAATCAATAATTGAGACAAAAAAGTTATTCATATTATTAAATTGCAATATTTACAATGTCTAGAAGTTTTATCGAGGAGAGGTTTGGTCACCTAATTTAAGCATGATAGGGAGAAATCCTTATTGAAAGCCCCTGCTTTCACGGGAGCGACCTAGTTGTTAAATATTATGAGTTATGATATTAATGATGAATAAGTTCGTGTTGATTAAAGATGAATTTGATAGTTCCATTGTGTTGGGATTATTGGTGTTAGTTAAAATCGACATCTATTCCGATGATAATTGATGTATGGGGGTTATATTGATAAACCGGGTAATTAATCTGGTAAATGAGCAATTAATTGCTACTAATTCACATGCTCATATAACTATTTGTTCACATTTGTGTACTATTGAATCACATTCTTATACTATTAGGGGAGTTGGTGCAAGATTGATGATACTTGCATGACTAAGTTAAAATGGAGGTATAGATGGAGGTACTATACTGTAATTAACTTTTTCACATGTTTAGAACTATTGAGTCACATGATTTACTATTATAGGGGAGGTGGTGCATGTGACGCCCCCAAAATAGGTCCATTCCATTCAACCCATTCTGAGTCGCCAAATACATGATATAGAAATAACTACAACTTTATTATTACAACATATAAACTGTGAGTTTAAATACAGATATTGCCATCTAGACAATATTCACACGCAAATAAATCCCCATCATAATTATTGATACATTATTTTACAAAAATGGTGAGGACTACTAAACAACTCTCTCTAGAACCTTCATTCCATACCACAGAGCTAATACTACTACATTCTCGCCTCCCGAGGAGAAAAATGGAATAAAAAGGAAAAGGGTGAGCTCAACTAGCCCAGTAAAGAATATTATGACTAAGATAATATACAACAAATTATCATTAGTCTCCAACAAGGAAAAATCTAATAGAATACAATAGACAAACCGGTTTTAAATCAACAAGCTGCAATGAAACAACAATTCATTAGAAGAGTTAAGTAGAGAATGCAAACTACTATCTTCTATATATGAATTTAAAAGTTCATCGTCGATATTTTATCCCTGTAACATCAATCAATACATATCTGGAATCAAATATTCATCTTTGCACTAAAGGCCAAAGATATTCATCAGTTGGTCATGTTCATCTAAACACCTGTTCATTTTTGCACTACGGGCCAAAGATATTAATCAGTCGGTCATGTTCATCTCAACACCTGTTCATCTTTGCACTACGGGCCAAAGATATTCATCAAGAAATCATTCATCTTTGCACTATAGGCCAAAGATATTCAGTAATATCATCATTTAGGACTGAGGATGATGAAAATATTTTAAAGGAAACGAATTCAGTGAAACAAAAGAACAAATATTAAGGATTTGTATTTTAAACAATCCAAGTTCAAAAATACTTCATAAGTAATCAGAGTGGAGTAAAATTCAAGAATGATCAAAACATAGATCTAATCTAAGATAGGAATCATAACAAACGATCTTGGACACAGAAAAGAAAATTTAATTTTTCTGTGAATAGTGTCGTATTCGTGAATAGTGCCGTATACATGAATAGTAACTCCGACACCAAAAGATAGAAATTTCACAAAAAACATCTTCACGTTTCGTGAATAGTACTCGTGAATTGTAACTCGTGAATAGTAACTCATGAATAGTAACCCCGACATGAAAAAGTTCCAAATTTGATAAAAATTTCCAACCAATTTTTCGGCATAATGATATTGAAGAAATAATATCATTTTCGAATAAAATAACATCCCTTACCTCGAAAGACAAGTACTTCTAGTTGAAACACGGATATAGGCTATGACTTGAACTTGCAATCAGTATAGCAATACTCAAAATACTCACAAGAATACGCCGATAATATAGAGAGAAAACTTGAGTTTACGGTGTGATTTTCAATTCTAACTTAAGCACCTATTTATAGGAAAATGCTTAGAACACCAAAGTAAAAATTTTAATAAATTAATAATTATAATCAAATTTTGTCTCGCCCACTTTGAATTCAGATTTTCAAAGATGCTTAACAACACATGAGCCCAAAGAACCCACCATAAAAACATTTTTGTTATTTTAAACAATTAAAACTTCCAAAAATCAATTATTTGAACTTGAACTTCAATAATTCATAATAAATAGCCCTTTTATCAAAAAAATTTGAATCTCATGATTTTTATAGGAAATTCAATTCTCTACACTTTGCGGAAGAAAGTTTTTCCAAATTCCAAATGAAATTGACCAAAAATCCCCAAACAGACGATTTTACAGGCTATAATCAAATTTCGATCAATAATTGTGTCCACCAACACACAAAATGTGTTAAACATTTAATGCCACAAAAATACTCTTCCTCCTCATATACTCATATATCCCACATTCATTATAAAAATATCACCAATTAATATATTATTAAAATAATATATTTAAATGAATTATTTTATCAAAAAAAGATAAAATATTAATTTTCAACAATTATCACATTAAAAATTTTCTCTATCTATATCCACATAAAATCAATATTTTTCTCATCATATAAATCAATAATTAATTATTCACAAATAATATTACAGAATCACAGTACTGGCAACCAGGCCATTCTCAGAAAAGAGGGGGCTTTCCAATAAGGATCTCTCCTTACTGGCGCGCAATTAGGTGACCAAACCTCTCCTTAGACAAAACTTTCTAGACATTGCCAATAATGTTATCCAATAATATTATTTAGATAATATGAATTATTGCTCCGATAATGGAAAATACTGTGTAATGACAATTTATTGAAACAACGATAATATAAAATATCAATGCGTGAAGAATTATTGAATCAATAAAATAAAATAATCGAGCGAAGAATCAACGTAACAATTATTGAGTAGTGCCTTCTTTACGTAAGAATCAATAATTGGTGCAATCTGAATTTCTTCTTTGTTCAACAACGGCGCGTATTAGTGTGTTTTAACCACCGGGTATTCCAACATTAATTGGTATAAACTACGCCAGTTATTTATAAACAACTTATATTTGTCATTTTCTTCATCCAATCGCTTTCCGTTATGGGGCCCACAAAAGACTGCGTCGTCGTACGAATATTCCACGACCAAACGAATATTCCCCGACAATAATGAATATTTTATAACCACTTGCTTATTCGAAATATTTACGTATTTTACCCATAACTATCCACATTAATCAAATCAACCCTTACTATTTCAAAATAATAAACAGAGGAAAATAAATTTCATTTATTAATAATTTGGGGTCTTACAGTGCAAGTTTGATAATACTTGGATGACTGAATTAAAAATGAAAGAAACGTTGGAGGTATTGTACTGTAATTTTTAGAGCCCCAAAACGTGCAATTATCGAAACTATATTTTCGTATAAATAGAAGCTCATTCTTCCTTCATTTCTCACCAATTCACTAAAGCTTTAGAGCCATTATTATAGAGAGAAATTATTGAGAGAAAGAAGAAGAGAAGTCTGCTCCCTCACTATTCCAGTATCCAGTCTTCTTTTGAGGTAAGGGATATTATTTGTTGTACTGTAAGGGGTATTATTCTTTCGTATTCATGAAGAGAATTACTTCTTTCATATACTCGTGAAGAGTTGTTATTCCATTCTTCATTATTATGTTAGAATAACTTTGTTTATCAAGTAATCATACATGGTAAAATTCTTCTGTTATTCCATTATGTATTATAATGTTGGGATAACCTGTTTATGCGAAGTACCGCATACATGGTGAAATTCTTCTATTATTCCATTCTTTATTATTCTGTTGGAATATCCTGTTGGTGCCAATTTCGCCTGACCTGGTTCCGTTCTTTATTATAATGTTGGAATAACCTGTTTATGCGAAGTACTGCATACATGGTGAAATTATGTTGTTATTCCATTCTTTATTATTACATCAAAATATCACATGCATGCGTTTTTACGTGGGACTGGTTCCATTATTTATTATTCCACATTTATTATTACGTAAAATATCCTGTCTGCATGCGTTTTGTTGGACTGGTTCCATTATTTATTATTTAAGTATTTATTATTACGCGTCGAATATCCTATCTCGTGCATTCTGTGGGACTGGTTCCATTATTTATTATTCTGTTGGGAATAACCTATCTGTGCGGTCTCTATGTGGATTACCACATGCATGGTGAATGATCCTTTATATTCATTCCTTATTAAATTGTGGAAATGATCTGGTTACGTTGATTATGATAAGAGTCATAATAAAAGCTTTGGACTGATGAAAATCATGGGTATATGAAGTATTAGTAAGTGTTATGATGAGTTATGTTGGTTATTATGTGAAAACATGAAAGTTTCTTAGAAATCACAAAGGGTTGAAAATCAGATTTTGGTGAAAATGGAACATGAAATTCAATTGATCATATCTCCTATTATATTTTGAATTTTTAAGTGTGGTCAAGTTCTAGAGTTAGATCTATGAGTTTTGTAGCATCTCCAAGTGGAATCACTGGAAAAGGTGTTGTAGATTTTCGTGTGGACTGATTTTAGCAAAGGAGTCAAAAGCTGGAAACTACCAAAATGCTACTTATCCAGATTTTAGAAGAAATTTGTTTGACCACTTAAATTGTGAGAAGAATTCTGGCCTTTTGGGACATGAAAGTATATGGTATAAAGAACCTCCTCTCCAAAAATGAGCTCATTCCGACTTAAAATGAGCAAGTTATGACCATTTCAATATTTAGGTTTTTCCGATGAAAAATGATATAATCGGAGTTCTATAACTCCGATGACCATGAAATTTAAACTAGAGACTCACGTTAACATTTGTAAGATCATGCCAAGATTTGGGAATTTTTGGAGTTAAACTTGAGGTAGCTAATTTCTTAAGGAATTAATTGGAAATTGATTTTTGAAAAAAAGTAAATGAATTTTAAAAATTTCGAGAAAAATATATGTTCATTATGGGACTATACTCTGCTAAATCCCAGAAAAGAAATATTTTTGGGACTGATTTGGTATTTTTCATGAAAATGGTTTAGTTACGAACTTATGAGTTAAATATGTTATGTGAAGTAACAAAGTTGGAAAATAGGATTTTATGGCTTGGAAATCCTATATAAGGTATATGTAGATTGTTGATAAGGGATTTGATCATTGGTGATGAAATCTTATGATTATGGCATTCTTTGAATGATTAAATGCATTATTTGGTAAAGTGTAAACAATTGAAATAAATTGTTTATAAGTTTAGAGGTGATTAAACTATTGTTATGATATTAATAATATTAGATTGTGAGTGGTTGATAATATTTGGATAAATTTAAAGTCTTTAATATTTATCCTTGTTTTAGTTTGATTAATGCTTATATCATTATCATCATCCTCATGCTTATATGGTGATGAAAGTTATCTTTAGCTTACGTGAGAAGATGGACTGTTGATTATTGAATTGTATATCTTTGGCTTACGTGCAAAGATAGATTGTTGATTATTGGTTTTCTTGTTGTATATCTTTGGCTCACGTGCAGAGATGGATTGTTGATTATTGGTTTTATTATCGTATATCTTTGGCTTACGTGCAGAGATGGACTTGGTATGATTATGACCAGGGATTATTCAGTATAGTCATGACCATTGATGATTTAATGAATGTCCTTGGCCCATAGAGCAGGGATGATTCGATGATGTGGTTTATTTATTAAGCTAAGTCTCAGCGATAAAAATTGATGAAAAACCTTTTTAAATCATAGAAGAAAGTAGATTTTATCCTCTACTTGACTTTTCTAATAGATTACTTGTTCCGCTGTAGTTAAACTTGATGTCTATTGTATTTTAACAGTTTAACATTGTTGAAGACTAATGATAATTTATTCTGCATTATTTTAGTCATAATATTTCTTACTGGGCTAGTTGAGCTCACCCTTTCCTTCACTGTTCTCTTCAGGAAATGAGAGTATAGTTGGGACGAGTCGAGGAACGGAGTGACGGTCCAGATGATAGCATTAGTAGTCCTCACTATTATGTTAAATAGTGTGACAATAAATGTAACGAGGACTGAATTGGAGTTTGTATACTTTTTATGAGGACTCCATTGAGAATGGATATTGTCTAGAAGGCAGTATTCTTGTTTAAACTCTCAGTTTATGTTTTGTCGTATTTTACACGACAGCTGTATAGTTAAATTTGTATTTGTATTTTATACCATGTATTTGGCAACTCAGAATAGGTGATGTATACCTATTTTGGGGGCGTCACACGCGGGCTACCTTATACTTGGTGAAATTCTTCTATTATTCCATTCTTTATTACTCTATTGGAATATCCTGTCTGTGCGGTTTACGTCGGACTTAGTTCCGTCTTTATTATTACATTGGAATATCATATACATACGTTTTACGCTGGACACAGTTACATCTTTATTATTACATTGGAACATCCACATGCGGTGCAATTTACTTTGACTGGTTCCGTTATTTATTATTCTATTGGAATAACCTGTCTATGCGAAGTACCACATGCATAGTGATTTCTTTTGTTATTTCATTCTTTGTTATACTCAGTTGGTTAAAGTTTTGACTTCTATACTCCATGAAATTAGTGGAATATCCTTGATATTTGCGCTTCCTCCAGTATCTTTTCATGGAAATATTCTTCTGAGCATTCTTGAATTTTACTCTACAAAGAAGTATCATGTTGACAATTTGGATTTATTAGTTCCTGAATAAATTAATTCTTGAACTTGTTTTATTGAATTCTTATATCATTGTCATCATCCTCATGTTTATATTTTTTTGAAAGTCATCTCATGGCTTTTGGTGCATGGATGGACTTTGTATGATTATGACCGAGGATTATTCGATTGTAATCATGGTAGTAATATTACAAATGATGTGGTAAAAGTCCTCATTGGCCCATAGTGCATTGATGGGCCGATTGTTGGCATGATCATGACCATTGATGAATACGAATATCCTTGGCTTTTGTAGTGCATGGATAATTAGTGGTCGTGACCTAATGAATATCCTTGGCCGTAGTAGTGCATGGATGATGTGGATTATTTATTAAAATTGAGGCTAAGCGATAAAAAGTGATGAAAAACCTTTTAAATCATAAAAGATAGTAGATTTTATTCTCTACTTGACTCTTTTAATGGATTGCTTGTTCATTGCAGCTAAACTTGATGTCTATTGTATTTTATCGGTTTAACATTGTTGAAGGCTAATGATAATTTATTACGCATTATCTTAGTCATAATATTTCTTCTTTGGGCTAGTTGAGCTCACCCTTTCTTTCTTTCAACTTTCTTCTCTTGAAATGAGAACATAGCCGGACTAGTCGGGGAGCGGAGTGACGGTCCCGATGGTGTCTTAGTAGTCCTCACTATTCTATAAAATAGTGTGATAATAAATGTAATGAGGACTTATTCTAAGAGTGGATATTGTTTAGAAGACAATATTTGTATTAAAACTCACAGCTCTTGCTGTATATTTAAGATTGTATTTGTATTCTGTACCATGTATTTGGCGACTCAGAATAGGTGATGTGTACCTATTTTGGGGGCATCACACCATCTCAAAAAGCTTTTCAATAGGTTACATAAGTACAACTTGAAGTTGAATCCAGCTAAGTGCGCCTTTGGTGTTAAGTCAGGCAAGTTTCTAGGTTTCCTAGTCAGCCACAAAGGGATTGAACTGTATCCTACCAAAATCCGAGCCATCAAGGAAATGCCATTCCTCGACGCAGAAGAAATACACGGGATTTTGGGAAGAATCAACTTCATTAGCAGGTTCATTTCTCAACTCACAGCAACTCGTGAGTCAATCTTCAAGTTGTTAAGGAAGAACTCCTCCATGAAATGGAATGAGGAGTGTCAAAAAGCCTTCCTCACAATCAAAGAGCAGTTGGTTAACGCTCCTATTTTGGTACCACCCAGGGATGGTGTTCCCCTGTTCATGTACCTGTCCATAATGACAATGCCATGGGCTGTATGCTGGGGCAAAAAGACGATAGAGGCCAAGAACGAGCTATCTATTACCTCAGCAAACGATTCAGCATCAGTGAACATAAGTACACTCTGATTAAGAAGACTTGTTGTGCTTTAGCATGGGCTTCCATGAGGTTACAGCATTACCTCTATGGTCACACAACCCATCTAATATCCCGCGTGGATCCTCTCAAATATGTGTTTAGTAAGCCCATACTGAATTGTCGACTGTCCAAATGGCAGTTGATCCTACAGTAATTTGACATTGTCTACGTGACGTAGAAGTCTGTTAAAGGTTAAGGAATTGCGGATCAACTGGTCGCTGCACCTGCAGGGGACTAGAAACCCTTGGAAACATACTTCCCCGATGAAGGGGTAATGACGATTCAAAGAATAACATCGATGCGATACATGTAAATGCGTGGAAAATGTATTTTGATGGAGCTGTTAACATAGAAGGCTCTGGAGCTGGAGCAGTTCTAATATTTGATGCACGGGAAGCGGTATCCCGTCGTCAATCAAATTGCGCTTTATCGGCACCAACAACACAGCTTGAGTATGAAGGTCAGATCATGGGGCTAAAACTTGCCCGTTCAATGGGTATCGAGCGGTTAAGCTCGTCTTTGGGGATTACGAATTGGTAATCAGACAATCCACGGGAATCTATCAAACCAAATAATTACATTTGCTGCCTTACCATCAGCAAGTTCTACAGATAGTTTTGGAGTTTGAAGAAATCTTCTTTCTACACATTCCTCATAATAGGAATGATTTTGCGGATGCATTAGCAACGTTGGCCTCCTTGGTTCACATACTTGACAAGGAAAACACGCCAAGCATTATAATTGCAATGCAAAAAGCCCCAGTCTATGGGAACTATGTTGGAGAAGTATCGGATGAACTACCTCCCATCCACAACCCTTGGTATCAGCACATCAAAGAGTATCTACAAGACGGATCTACACCCGCTGAGGCGAGCATAACTGAGAAGAGGCGGATCCATCGACTTACTATGAAATTCTACCTGAGCGGAGATGAACTCTATAAAAAAGATGCAGGAATAGGTCTCCTCAGATGTCTGGATAAAGACCAAGCTCAGAGACTCATGGATGAGACCCATGGTGGAGTATGTGGCCCTCACATGAGCGGACCCCTACTTGTCAAGAAGATCCTTAGAACAGGGCATTATTGGCATACACTCAAAGCTGACTGTGATGATCACGTCAAGAGGTGCTATTAAGGCCAGATTCATGGGAATGCTATCCATGCCCCTCCTAGGGAACTCCACAATATGAGTTCACCATGGCCCTTCTTAATGTGGGGAATGGACGTGATCGGGTCCATCGAGCCCAAAGTCAGTAATGGACATCGATTCATATTCACCATAATTGACTACTTCACCAAATGGGTAGAAGCAGCATCCTTCCCCAGGGTTACTAAAGAAGTCATCATTGCTTTCATCAAAAATAATGTCGTCTGTCGATACGGACAACTAGAGGTCATTGTGTCAGACAATGCTAAGAACCTCAACAACAAAATGATAGAGGAGTTATGCAGAAAATTCCACATCAAACACCTTAACTCCGCCATCTACCGACCAAAGATGAATGGTGCTATTGAAGCGGCTAATAAAAACATCAAAAAGATCATGCAGAAAATGTCCGCCAAACACAAAAGATGGCCTGATCTCTTGCCTCTGACTTTATTAGCCTACAGAACTTCCATGCGTACTTCCATTGGGGCAACCCCCTACTCATTAGCCTATGGGATGGAAGCAGTGCTCCCCATAGAGGTGGAAATGGAATCCCTCAGAGTGTTTATGGATGCTCAGTTAGATGAGGATCAATGGGTATAAGACAGATATCACCAATTATCTCTAATAGACGAAAGGCGAACCGCGACTATCTTCCATGGTTAGTTATATCAGCAAAGGATCGCACGATCCTACAACAGAAAAGTCCGACTACGACAGTTCAAACTACATGACTTGGTTTTAAAGAAGATCATTGACAACCAAGATCAATCTAAGGGAAAATTCGCTCCTAACTGGGAAGGCCCATTTATTGTCAAGGAGGTATTGACAAAAGGTGCTCTCAGATTGCAAGAAATGAATGGTGATGAATTTCCACAACTTATCAACTCGGACACCGTGAAACGGTACCATGTATAAAGTTACCATCAAACAAACATCCTGATTTTGATCATCGAATCACCAATCATTTCGGTTTTGAACCCTCTCCTTTTTACAAACTCTTCTGCCCCTCAGGGAAACATACACTTCTAACCAGCAACCTGGTTTCACCTCATTTCAAATCTTGCGTAAAATTTCGGTTATCCTGAAGAAGAGATTGAACCTTTCACACCTGCAGTTTATCCTGAAGACGGGATTAAACTTTTCTACGCTTGCAGTTTGTCCTGAAGACGAGATCAAACTTTTTCCACACCTACAGTTTATCCCCATTATGGGATCAAACTTTCTTCTCCCCGCAGTATAGCCTGCACATGGGATTCACACTTTTCTTTGGCCGTAATTCGTCCTGAGGGGCGAACTACGTTGACCTGATCTCCCTGATACCTGGGGGTACGTAGGCAACCATATTATATATGGCCCAATCGCAATAAAAAAAATAACAAAAACTTTTCTGCCCTTCCTCTACAAAAACAAAAAATAACAAAAATACTTCTACACCCTTCTTCCCCAATAAAGCTTCTGCCTTTCACATTCAACGTTGAACCTTTTACACCAGGTTTGAACTACGCAGACTTGATCTCCTCTTCAATAGGAGTATGTAGGCAGCCATTTATGGTTCAGTCTAACCCCTACCAGAATAAAAATATTTGTCACACGGTACTGGGATCAACCTTCAATTCACCACATTTCATCGGTTTCAGATCAAAGGGATGGAATTACCCAACCTCTTCTCACAAATAGAAGATTCGGTGACCATCTAAGCTGCGATCATGCCTCAAGGAGCAATACCAACCCATAAGAGATGGAATTAACTAGGCTTCTCACAAATAGAAGTACTGGCGACCATCTGTGGTGCGGTAAATCTCAGAGAGGAAAAACCACCCTCCTCTCTACTTTTCCATACAGATACCAGTCCCAAGACACCAAAGATGGTAGGGATATACAAATCAATGATCCATTCTGAGAGATATTGCGACGTCTCAATGTCCACCTATCAAGGATAAGTTCAGAATGCATCAAGATCACAAGGCCCTAAAGAAACAGGCAAATGTCAAGCAAGTATCAAGGCATAACTAAAAGGGAAGTGAATCAAAATATATTTCCCTGCCATACATAATACTGTTTGAAATATACATATATGTTGTACATGACAAAATGGCTAAGCTAGTCTGTGCAGGAAAATACAAAGTTATCTACAGATCTGTATATATGAGGACTATCAGATCTAACATGGCATCCCTCTCTGAAGACGGAGGTAACGCTGCAAGCTCCTGCCCAATGGTATCTACACGAGCTAGCAGATCAGAGGCTAACAGCATGGTGGCATAATGCTCATTAATGTAAGCACTCATATCAAGCAAGACCGCGGTCATCCGGGATCTCATTTGCATCTGCATGCGCAATGGCCACATCCCTAGCAGATAAGGCGGCATCTCGATCCATGATCAATGCATTCCTGGCTGATCTAGCCTCATCCCTCTCTAACAGAGAGACATCTCTCCCATCAAGAGCTGTCAACATCGCAGCCCTAGCCTGATCTCTATCATTGGTCATCAGATGTAAGCTCTGCTCCAAATGTTGTGCCGAATACTAAGTAACAGTCGCACTCGAGGTGGGAAAATCCATCACAAATGCTGGCAGCCCAGTAGTCAAATCATCGGTGGGAATGTCAGCCTCCTCTATAGGCTCCTCATCATCAGAATCAACATCCTGCACTGTGGATACTACAGCAGACAATGCAGTCTCTGTCTCCATCCATGCGGAATACTCTACAGAACAACCCGGATAACTGACAGAAAACTCAGCCAGCTCTCACTGATCCCAACAGGCATATAACCTGGATCTGTCTTCCGCTGATAAACGATGTGAAGAGCAGTGCTGACTCACTGCCTCCTTATAAGGATGAAAATCCTAAAACTGATCAAACTGACACATCACGGCTAGTGGGTGGTAAGTAATCATGCCCCTCAATCCAGCCAGAGGGAGATAATCCATGCCCGGAGCATGAGTAATGAAGCTGTAGGGTGAGCTAAGCCCTGAACACGACAATATAGCAAACGGATCCCTAATCCCTGCCAGGAAAGCTGACCATGATGCAGCGTCTGTACATTCTGTAGGCTAAAAGGAGTATGACACGACTATATCATGGGTGAAGCAAAACGCCTATCGTCTGAGTGTGCCAATCGGTCTTAAGTGTGACACAAACCACACGTACAGCATGACCGAGCTACCTATAAACACTCATGCTTAGGATAAGTGCAAAGAAGATATAATCGACCTCTGAGTCTCCTCGCAATGATCATCGGTATAATGGTATGACCCTCCCTGAGAGCTCTCACTGCCATAATGACGCCGATATCCAGCTCATCCATGTATCGTGGCATGAAGACGTATGACAATATGCACAATAGCAACACATCCACTCTGGCTGAACGCCAATGATCCTCCAGTGTGGTGAAATCCCCAGAATACCGTGCATAACTATCCTCAGAGCCAAATCTGTCAAACAGAAAATGTTGGGATATCACGTGGCCGGATATAATCTCGTCCTGTACCACTCTTCGTCTCAATTCGGTGAGGGTCATAAACTATCTACTCATGTCTCCGATAGCCATATGCACGCAAGGTCTGTCCAGTGACAGCATCGTCAACCATGCATACTCCTCCAAAGTAGGAATCAACTCCTGGGTTCCAAATCGGAAAACTGCGTCTCCGATACCCAAAGGTTTCAGCATACCCTCTAGAAATCTCATGGGAACCTAAAACATCAACGAGGTCATAGTATCTTTGCGATAGAATCATCTATGATCACCACGTCTGATGGTGATATACTATCATACCATGAGCGCATACCAGAAACCACCAAAAATGGTGGGGTATAATCAATACGGCTAACTGTCGAAGTAGACATTTGTATGGGTCGTATCATAAGACCATCCAAGGGTCAATGCTGAATATCTCTGGACATACATACATATGCATAACAACAACATGTATGATACAATAGATGGCAATATGATATAGGGAATGGAAAACTGTACATACATTCCTAAGTATATCATCATCTAATGCATCTCTGTACAGCTAAAATACAGGGAAATGGAGCGAAGCTACCCAACATCAAACAGAGGCCTATCAGAAGATATAGCGAGAATGGGGCGAAGCTACCCAGTAGCTAACAGAGGCCTATCAAAAGAGATAACGAGAAATACATCAGAAAAAGTCAATGGTGTCGATGTCTACATCATCGATCCTATCCACCTGATGTAACTCCTCCTAACTCACTAGATCTCTATCTACAGGGATGTCAGGCCTATACAATGGAGGATCTACACCGAGAAAGCCATATGGATCACCTGAGGGGCTAGCGCCAGAGCTGGAAGGATCAAAAGTATCTACCTCTGAAGGATCTTTGCCCAAATGCCGAATGAAAAGATGTGTCCGGTCCAGCTGCCGGGTCAATCTGTGTCACATGATTCGGATATCTAACACAGGCTAGACAATCCGTCATCATCATGGATCCTGGAACCATATCCCCCATAAACTGTGTGGCGCGGGTCTGAGCTCCAATAGTACGAGGGATCCACCAATGCTGGAACATCTCCTGAGTCCAGGGACCCTCTAATAAAGTATAACCGTCAATCCCCAATAATGGGATGTCCATGACGGGTGACTATGAAACAAGCCAATAACACCTGACAGGAGGCAAAATCGGCATGTGAAACTCTCTTGTAGTGCTCCTAATAGCACGCTCTCCTAAATAGAGCTCCCATCCTCCATCTGTGAAGAGAGGAATCCTGCGGGTAGAAATGACGTACTCAACTCCAATCGGGTACCCATCCTCAAATCCAACTCCCAAATGCTCTCCAGAGTAGGGAACCCATGTGATGACATCCGCTGTCAACAACTCCAGCTGTAGGCGATAATGGGTGAAACCCTCAGCAATAGGAACCTCCGCTAGTATGGAATGATGTCATCTTCGTTCTCGTGGATAGGTGTCTAAACCTAACACGCTCACAAGACACAAACATGGAAGCCTCTCATTGGCCCAAAACTGCCAACACGGATCTGATGGCAGTATGGGTAATATCTGCCATGCAAGGCACTGGATCCCCTCCAAACTCAATACCTGTGATAAACTGCAATCCATCAGCATCATCATCACCTCATAGTCCAGCAAATGGAGTGACTGTATCTGGTGAAACCACCGCTCAGACAATGCCCTGAGGTAACCCCAAGGACAGCGACGGGGATGAATGGAAAAGAACGTCCCAAATCCCCAGCCATGAACAATCGCTCTGTAGTCATCATGCATAGCTTGATACATAGAGTGGATGCTAAACCAGTTCCCTCGAGGCTGTGTGAAGCCGGGAACCAACATGAAATGCAGATCAACATTAGAATCCTTGACTCCTCATTAAATAAGAAATAAGGAAGATTAAAGATCTAACTTTATACCTCGTTTGCTTGCAGGTATGCTGAAGGATGCCTACTCAAGTCACCCAGAAGATCTGGGTTTGCCACTTGAATACCTAGAAATTCCCTACGGGGAACACATACAACAGGAGTAGGAACCTCAATCGGTACGTCCTCCTCCTCGTCCTCGACATTCGGCACTTCAACCCGGATAGGATGTATCACCGCCTCCACTAGACGACGAGGCTGTCTGACAGACCGGCGCTGAGGCTCTTCAGAAGCCCTTCTCCGTACACCTGAAGTAGTCCTATGGGAACTACTCGGTTGATCCGGATCCATAATATCTGGACAACAAGTCTCCAAATCACCTCAGAAAGGGTGTGATAAATTCTTACCTAGAACTTTTCAAAATGCATCTTATGATTACATGCATGCATGAATTATTTTAACATACGTCTATAGTAGAGTTAAAAATGCATGGTTACTCAATTCCTATATTTTGGAAAATTTTGCCATAGCCCCCTTTGTAAATGGGACTATCCACATGCACATAGGCATAACTAGGTGGCCATTCAAGAAACACACCTGCATACGTCATATACATCCTACATGCATTATCACATCACAAAGAAAAATCTTCAAAGTGTAGTCTAGTTACCAGGATTATTTTACTTTTTCTACCTTTACTCATTTGTCCTCGGATAGGATAAGAAATGACAGTAAAAGGTGCCAATTTGACTATTTCAAAAGTCAAATTTTTTCACATCATTATGTTCAACATGGTTTAATGCTAACATTTGCTATGTTGAATATTTTTATCAAGTTATATCAGCATGCATATTCACTACTATGTGTCTAAATGCATTTCATGTGATAAGTCATTTTCCAATGGATAGAAATTGGAAAAAGTACATGCATATGTTACCAGGACAGTGAAGAACGCTTGTATGGTGGCAGGATATGCAAAAAGTTGCCCGAACTCAGCAGATCTGAAGAAGAGCTCTCAGATTTCTGCCAGTGTGACTTTTGAAAATGACTTATGAAAGCAACCTTTGGGCTTTACATAGTCACTTGTTAGTCATTGAGTCCACTGCGCTACCTGCTGCAGGTCTATCTGTGACACTCATTCGTGGGTCCCACGCCTCCGGCTTGCTCCAATTAGAGTTGCAAAGGAGGTCTCACAAGCTGAAAAGGCCAAATCAGGAACAACAATGCTACGCGATTGAGCGGAATAGCCTGGAATCCTAGTTTTGTACGGGTCAAAATTGAACTCCCGTCATCTCATTGGTATTCGCCTAAATGTAGGGTATACTATCCTGATGAGCTCAGCTTTCACAAATTAGGCTCGACAATACCCCACAAAGGTCTGATGCCGTCATTGCAGGGTCTCAACCCTAAACCTCCCCAAGAAGTTACAACGCAAAAACCACGAAATGCTAAACCTCCCTACGGGGTTACAATGTGAAGTTATAAAATCTCACGTATCCCCGTGGGGTTACAAAGACATTCTCAACCATTGATACACACATCAATGAGGGTTAAGTAGCCTTGACATCATCTCAGCTGATGGCAAGTAAACCCATCGAAGCAAATTAGCCACGTATCCCCGGCGGGGGTTACAATGCAATTCAACTATTGATACACATATCAATAATGGTCAAGCAACCTTGACGTTATCTCAGCCGATGGAAAGTAAACCCATCGAAGCAACGTTCCCTAGCAAGGGTCACAACGTGATGCAACCATTGATACACACATCAATGAAGGTCAAGCAGCTTTGACAATGCACCCAGCAGGGATCTATCCGGTGATACACACATCGGTGAAGGTCGCATACCACAAAGTGCATACTGTTGGCGATAATCTCGAAGGATGGTGGGATATGTTATACACATCCTCAAGCAGACAAAGATTTATCCCCACAGATCTCTTGCACACAAGAGGCACCTCTATGGAATATAAGCCAGTATCTAGGATTCGAGACTTTGGTGATAGCCCCAACATCAACATCCTTGAAGACTTGGATCGCATGTCCAAGGCATCAGTGATTGTCATCCCAACAGGATTAACTAACAATCGTGCATCATACATTTGCATTATGTTGTTGCACATAGCATCATGTTTATCTTCTTGCATTTCAAGTGTCTAGGATTCTTTATCCTATCCATGCCTTGCATTGCATGAATATGATAAAGAGGGGCATCTGTAGACACTCAAATTTTTCTGCACACCTGTTACTAACATTGTAGGAGGGCAGATTCATCTTTCGGAGATAACCCTGGAAGACAGCCTACATCCATTCCGGATACTACCAGAAGTTCAAGTTCAAAACCCGGGACACACACTGGGAACATCATTTCCAAACTCAGAACACACATCGAAAGGATCATTTCCAACCTCAGAGATAACCCCGAGTTTCGTCCTTGGCGATAACCCCAAGGAATGCTGTTGCAGTTCCGACGATAATTCCTAAAATGCTTATTGCAAACATATGCTATCAGCTTCAAGCTCAAACCTCCTGCCGAGCCATTCATCCCTCAGACCCGGTGCTAACAACGGGTAGCCAGGTACACTCACAAGATGACCTTGCGGCATTCAAACACTTGCAGCAGTCCAATCTCAGATGTAACCCTGAGCAACGTCTGCTTTCAACTCAAACCGGCGATAACCCCGGCGAAGAGTCAAACGTCATCTTGCTACATCAACACCTGCGCGTCGTCTCAACACTTCATACATACATATATACAACAATGTCCCACAAGAATCGAGGAGTTACAATCCCGAGTGACTATTACGCGTGGCAGTACACCGGATAGAATTTGAAGCTTAAAGACTATGGGCATGATCCCCTCTTCCTGACTTCGTACAACCTCTAATCCATGTTATTGTGTAACTCTCGACATAAGCGGTCCGAAGAAGGTAATATATACCTTGTTTGGATGCTCAAATTGAAGTTCTGCAAGTTCGAGCGGACATTACAGTGCATGAGTGCACGTACTTTGAGATGATGGGACCCGCGAAGTCTGGGGACACCTCGACCAGCCGCAGGTGTAACTGCGGTTGCCGTAGGTACACCTGCGGCCTTTAGTCTATAAATATAGACCTTGGGGTCAGCCATTTGGAAGAGAGAAGAGAGAAAAAAGGCGAGGAAGCCCTGTCCAATTTACTCTGTACACACCCATATTAACTGTTTCCTCAGTTTAAACATCTGTTAGCTCACATATAGCTATACTTTTATCCGGTGGGAGTTGAGTGTTTATCCATATAGAGTCATAGAAGTCTTCATTGGTAGCCCACTGTAAGCCTTCTTACATTCTATAAAGCCTTTCTTTTCATATTAGCACACACTGTTATACACATTGAGAGTCGTGTTGTGTGTGTTTGCCCGGACTTCGGTCCGTGGTTTTCATTTTTATTTGTATATATATACTTATATATATTTATATATTTTATATATGGACTAACATTATCGAGTTATGCCTCGATTGAGCCTAGACTTATGTCTGGAGCGTTTCTTTGCTTTTATATATATATACATATATATATAACTGTTGTCAGACATCTGATGAGCCTGGATTTTATATCTGGAGCATTTACCTACTTATATATATATATATATATATATATATATAATTGTTGTCGGACATATCCGATGAGCCTGGATTTACATCCTAGAATGCGTTTCTTTGCTTATATATATATATATATATATATATATATATATATATATATATATATATATATATATATATATTTACATTTAAATCTGCCCGGAGTTTACTTACGTGGCGCTTGATTGCTTTTACGCTTTTATTTACATTTCGTCTTGCACAGAGTTTACTTAAGTAGATTTGATCGCTTTTACGACTTTATTTACATTTCGGTCCCACACGAGTTTACTTAGTGGTGGTTGATCATGTCCATATATATATATATATATATATATATATTTACCGCTTTTATATATTTACATTTCCGATCCCCATGGAGTTACTTCGTGGTTGTTGATCATGTCTGTATATATATATTTACAACTTTTATATATATAATTGCTTACTTCTTTCCATACAAACTGCAGTATCATGTGAGCCTAGGAATCATGTGATCACAGATTCAGCCCATTGAATCTAGATTCGATTCCCGTGATGGACGTTTTTCAGCTGTAAGCAGCTTGCACATTATTTACAATGTTTGAATTTCCTTAGATGGTTGTCATGCCCTTGAGGAGTTTGGCACTGCTGTATATTATTTTCTCGAAGTTGCCTCACATCTCAAAAATAAAAGCAAACAAGCCGAACATTTAATAATAAAATTGAAGTATCAAAGGCCTCAATTACTATTGAGCAAAGGGTTTGAAAAACCTCTTTTTACAAAACTTCATTGATATATCTAGTTAAAATTTAATTTTTCTATAAATTCAAACCCTTTTTATATAGGTGCGAACGAGGTACAACACTACTTCTAAATAATTGCACATTGATCCACACAAACACACATTCATATAACAGTTTCTTTGAAAAGTGGCGGTCACCGTAAGTACACGGATGTCGAAAGTGCGTAACACCTTCCTCCGCATAATCAATCCCAGAACTCAAATGAATCTCGGCTTTTTGCAGACTTCGCTTAGCGATTGTCATCATCATCGGGTCAATGTGCAAACCTTTTCGATTCTAACGTTAGTGCAACCCGATTAAATACACCAACTGGCTACTCTTAAAGTCAAATCATCAACATTATACATGCTTCGACCTTTTTCACTTATTTTTTCAAACAAATCTCACATTAACATGAGAACACCAAAGAACAAGTACCGAAAAGGGACACTAAAAATCTCGACGTCGACAATTATATTTAAAACTTGTTGGGCAAATTTATTGCTCACCCTTTCTATATCATGATAAAATTTTCAGATTAAGATGAAAGCTCGAATAAAGACAGAGGCAAAGGCAAAGTGCAAGATTAAATTATTATGCAATTAGAATTATTAATTTTTTTGACGCAAATGACATTGTAAACCTTTTAAGATAATGAATGTATGTATTAAGTTAAGGTTATAGACCTTGGGGATTATGTTGTAAAGGTTTATTATATAAATAATTTATGTTTATATGTTCCGCAATAGTTATAGAAATGATGTATCGTAACGAACCAGATCTGAGGTAAAAAGTACCCGGATTTGGGGACGTCGCATCCACTTACTACACTAGTTGGTTCACAAATATAAATAATTATAAAATGAGTAGTAGACTAATATAAGGAATAGTACTTGACTAGATAATTTGGGAGTAGTAGTTGACTACATAATTTGTTTATGAATAGGAATATAATATAAACTCAATCACCATTTCATAATTCACACCTAAATAACCTACGTACTATTTATAATTAGTAATAATAAATATATGGCGATAATCAGTATACACCATATATTATAAATAAGTAGCAATATAATTAATAATATTAAATATAATTTTATTAATTAATATTTATAATATTATAAATATAATATAATATTTATAATATATTATAAATGAGTAGGAATATAATTACTAATATTAATGAGTATAATTATTAATATAATTAATAATTTATATTAATAATTATAAATGAGTAGTAATATATGATTATAAATAACGTAAGTTATTTTATTTTATTAATTAGTATTGTTAATAATCCATATATGTAAGTAAGTTATTTAAGTGAGAATCATAAATGGTAATTGAGTTTATATTATATTCCTACTCATAAACAAATTACGTAGTAAACTACTACTCTCAAATTACCTAGTCAAATATTATTCCATATATTAGTCTACTCCTTATTTTATAATTCTTTATATTTGTGAACTAATTAGCGAGTGGAGTATTAATTAGCTATATTTTTAAATTTATATTATAATTACAATTACTTTAAGTCCCATGATTAATTTCTATACGACCTTTTATGTTGGTCGCATGAGGGAGTACCGACAGTTAAAACGCCGTATGAAAATACTGGTCGCTACTCCCTCATGCGGCCAGTATGGAAAGCTTGGCTTGTAAGACCCCGACTCTTATGAAATAAAAGTTTATTTTTTTATTTTTAAATAGTAAAGTGTTTAATTGATAAATGGTATAATTAAGGGTTTTATATGCAAATTATCAGATAAACAGTATGTCGGGGAATATTCTTTCTATCGGAAAATATTATATTCGGTAAAGTATGACGACGCCGTAATAACCAATCATTGGTGGGTCCCATAATATAATAATTGTCGGATACAGAAAGCGACAAAAATATTTTTTTTTAAAAAATTGGCGGAAGAACTTTTACTGTTAATTGTTGAAATACCAGTGATAAAAGTATAGTAATACATGTTATTCCATAGGAGCACGCGATATTCCTTAGTAGCACGCGATATTCCACAGTAGCACACAATATTACACATTTCATATTATTGATTCAATAATTAATACAATAGCAATTGTATAATATTTTAACTAAATAATTGTTATAGTAACATCTGCACAATATTTCATATTATTAAATCACGGAACAATAACTCATTTTATTTGATATGATATAATTAGATTAATTACTATTATTGGCAATGTCTAAAACTTTTTTTAAGAAAAGGGGTTACTTAATTATGCGTCGTTTCTACGGAATGCCCTCTCTTTCTTGGGAACAATCTGGTTGTCAGTATTGTAAGTCTATAATGATAATTGTGAATAATTGATTAATAAAAAAGTATTGATAAGTATGATAGTAATTATATTGAGTGTTTATTGTGAAGTTAGTTTTTTTCTTCCGAGTTGGTAAACAAAAGTTTTGAGACAAAAGAAAAGAAGAAAGAAATGAAATGAGGACGCCTAATTTAGAATTTCAGTGTAGCTAATGAAGAGTTCCATGACCTTAACTTTAATGTCTAATGTTTTACTATGGACGTACAATGAATTTACTTGATCAAATTTAATATTTGCTTATGAAGTTTGTGGGCCCAACTGCACAGTAGGGTTCACATGACCTAATGAAATTAAATGCAAAAATTAGAGTTCACAATATAATTAAACGAATGGTGGAAAAGTCAAAAATAAAGGTGCGAGACCCGAGAGAAGTCTCCGCGTGTCCCGATACAGAAGACTAGTGGAGGCGACTCATTTTGAAAATTGTTTGAGGGATTGGATTGGTGGCTAGAAGGAGAGGACAATTTAGGCATTACTCTGGTGACTAAGGGTATTTCTGGAATTTTTTGAGGTCATGTGCCTGGCACGTGGCCATTTTCCAAGAAACTCTATAAATACCCCTTCCATTTTATGAAGAAGGGACTTTTTTGACTTTTTATCTTTTGGACTTTTTTGGACTTTTAAAATTTTGGAGGACTTGAAGACTTGGAGATTATCTCTCAACCCGAAACACAGAAGAAAGCTCTTTGGATCCTTGTTATCCTAATAGGGTTCTCAGATCCTAAGAGTTCTATCAGGTGTCATTGGAGTAATTTCTCATCTTCTCTTCTCCCTTATTCAATCCATCAATTAATTTCGTACTCTTCGCGAATTTTTGTCCTCCTCCGCCAACATGAAACCCTAACCCTAGCAAGATACGATTTCCTTGTCCATATTTCTTTGGAGACTTTGCTGGGGAGGTGTAGAATTCGTGAAGAGTACGCCCACAATTCAAAGTGGGAGAACTACATGAAGAGTTTCACCGACAACAACAAAAGGTAAACAAAGACTTCATTGGCGAATGCTACTAGAGCTAAAGAGGTCTTACCGATAAAAGTTGATAAAAATGAGAACTTTTAAAATAAGAAACCAAAAGTCCACCGATTAAAGCAACCAGACAAAAAAAATTAAGAAAGTATTCCAATAAGTTTTCTTTGCTTTTGATTTCTCGAAGTAAAGAAAACTGGAGGCATAAAGACTTCATAATTCCAACTTTTCAAATCAAGGGAAGTACATTATACGATTCTTTACATATTTTTGTTCGAACATATGTACACATGTGTTAATTGATAAATGCCTATATGATTAATAAATCTGGTTCTGATATAGGATAATCCATGAAATATATATATATTCTCGACAGAGCATTCTTCAGAATTGGCGGACGAGTTTTGTTACGCCCCCATAATAGGTCCATACAACCCATTCTGAGTTGCCAAATGCATGGTACAAAATACAAATACAAACTTCATTTATACAACTGTCGTGCAAAATACGACAACACAATAGCTGAGTTTCAAAATAAATATTGTCATGTAGACAATATCCAAACTCAAATAAAGTCCTCATTACAATTATTGTTGCACTATTTTACAAAATAGTGAGGACTACTATAAAAACCATCTTGAGTCATTACTCCACTCCCCGACTAGTCCCAGCTATATTCTCGCCTCCTGAGAAGAACAATGGAACCAAAAGGAAAACGGTGAGCTCAACTATCCTAGTAAAGAATTTTATGACTAAGATAATGTAAAACAAATTATCATTAGTCTTCAACAGGAAAAAAATCTAATAGAATACAATAGACAACAAGTTTAAGATCAACAACTGCAGCAGAAATAACAATCTATTAGAAGATTCAAGTAGAGCATGATGTCTACTATCTTCTATGATTTAAAAATCTATCATCAATATTTTATCCCTGTAAAAACAATCAATAAATATTTCACATCCATGAATTATCCATGCATTACGGGTGAAGGATATTCGTTAGTATCATCAGTGGTCATGATCATGCCAAAGAACTGTCCATCTATTCACTACGGGCCAAAGAGGATTTTTACCACATCATTTGTTTGTAACATTACAGGTCATGATTATAATAATTCAAAATTTTTAGTCATAATCATACCAATCAACAGTCCATCTATGCACTACGGGCCAAAGATGACTTTTACCACAACATAAGCACGAGGATGATGACAATGATATAAGGAATCAATCAAGTGAGATCAAGGATAAATATTAGAGATTTATAATTCAATTTATCCAACATTCAAGAATGTCCAAATTGTTAACAGAATAATTAATTGTGGAGTAAAATTTAAGAATGATATTTATATATCAAAAATAATTTGGATAGAAAAGAATTCACTTTTGTTGTGAATAGTACTCCGTGAATATTAACCCAAGTGAATAGTATCCCGTGAATAGTATTCCAAGTTAATAGTACCTGAGTGAATAGTACCCGAGTGAATAGTACCCCGAATGAAAATGTTGAAATTTAATAAGAATGTTCAGACCAATATTCCAATGAAACGATACTAGATGAAACGCAAAATTCAAGGATATTCTACTAATTTTAGAAATTATTGAAGCAATACTTACCATAGTGAGTTTAGATTTGGGAATATGAAAAGAAATAATATACGAAACTGCAAATGGATTTTCACCCGTCATGCAGTAATTCGCGTAGACAGATCTTTTCCACAAATAAAGAATGAGTACGAAGGGTTATTCACCATGCATGCGGTAATCCGCGTAGACAGGTTATTCCCACAGATTAACGAATGAATACGAAAAATAATATCCCTTACCTTAGTAGAATATTGGATACTGCAATAGTGAAGTAGCAGAATACTCTTCTTCTTTCTCTCTATAGTTTCTCTTGTGAGTCTTAGTGAGTTGGTGAGAATGTAAGAAGAAATAAGCTTCTATTTATAGGAGAATGGACTAAATAGTAACTGATTCACGGACGGTCCAGATTGATTTACTATTAAAACGGACGGTCCATATTGATTTACTATTAAAACCATAACTGACGGTCTATGTTGATTTACTATTAAAATCACAACCGACGGTCCAGATTGATTTACTATTAAAATAACAACCGATGGTCCAGATTTATTTACTATTAAAACCACAACAGACGGTCCGAAAAATTTGTACATCTTCCCATGGAATAATAAGTCAACTTACAATAAACGCCTCATGACAAACCCCATCTATTTATATCAAAAAATTGAATAAATATTTACCACAAATCACTTATTTTTAATAAACACATTTTTAATCTTTTAACAATTATTCATCATTAATATTATAACTCACAATATTAACAACTAGATCATTCCCAGAAAAGAGGGGGCTTTTCGATAAAGATTTTTCCTTATTGGCGCACAATTAAATAACCTAACCCCTTTCCTCGACAGAACTTTCTTGACATTGTCAATAATGAAAATAATAATATGAATAATTGTGTTGTCTCAATTATTGATTTAATAATATAAAATATTGTGCAGATGATTCTATGACAATAATTGAATCAATAATATGAGATACTATGCATCAACTACTGTGGCAATTATTAAATGAACTGAGTGACTTCTAACATAAACATCAATAATTAGAGATACCGTACAATACCATATGCTACTGTGCGACCACGTGTATTACTGTTCTTTTATCATCGGTATTTCAACAGTTTAACGGTAAAAGTTTTGCCGTTATTTTTATAAAAGGGTTATTTTTGTCGCTTTCTATATCCGATAGTTATTTCGTTGTGGGTTCCACCAATGAATGTGTCATCATACGGATATTCCCCAACAAAAAGAATATTCCTCGACCAAACGAATATTTTATGTCAACTTGCTTACCTTGTAAAATTTGCATATATCACCCATAACTATAGCATTATATCAAATCACACCTTATTATTCAAAATAATATTTAGAAAAAATTAAATCTTTATTCATAAAAATTTGGGGTCTTACAACCTCCCCTTCTTATGAAATTTCGTCCTCGAAATTGATGTACGTACCTGGTATGTCAAAGAGGTGAGGATACCTTCTTTTCATTTTAGATTCTAACTCCCAGGTCATTTCCTCAATATTGTGGTTTCTCCATAAAACTTTGACTTGAGGTATAACCTTTGAGCATAGAATATGTTCCTTATTATCCAAGATTTTAACATGTACCTCTTCATACATTAAATCTTCCGCTATCTCGTCTGGTTCTAATTTAATAATGTGGTTCGGGTCTTCCACATATTTACGTAACATAGATATGTGAAAAAAAGTTATGAACACGAGACATAGGCCACAGTGCCTACTTGGTCGAGGATTTCAAATGGGCCAATGAATCGAGGGTTGAGCTTTCCTCTCTTTCCAAATCTCATAACTCCTTTCCATGGAGCAATACGTAATAATACATGATCTCCAACATTGAACTCCATGTCCCTTCGATGAAGACCAACATAACTCTTTTGTCGATCTTATGAGGTTTGTATACGTTGTCGGATCATTTGAATCTTTTCTGTATTTATGCATACCAATTCTGGTCCTAACAACGTTGCTTCACCCACCTCTTCCCAGCATACTAGAGAACGACACTTTCATCCATACAACGCCTCGAATTGAGTCATGTCTATGCTTGCTTGATAACTATTGTTGTAGAAGAATTCCACTAATGGCAAGTACTTATCCCAACTTCTTTTGAAGTCTAGTACACAGAGTCTTAAAAGATCGTTAAGATTTTGAAGTCCTCTCCGATTGCCTGTCCGTCTAAGGATGATATGCAGAACTGAATCATAAATCCATGCCCATAGCTTTCTATAAATTAACCCAAAATCATGAAGTGGACCTTGGGTCTCGATCATAAACTTTGGATATTGGCATACCATACAGTCTTACAATCTCATTTATGTATATACGAGCAAGATGTTCAAGTGAATAAGTTTCTCGTATAGGTAAGAAATGAGCAGACTTGGTTAATCTATCGATAATGACCCAAATTGCATCTATTTCTTGAGAAAGCTTGGGAAAACTAGTAATAAAATCCATGTTAATGTGCTCCCACTTCCATTCTGGAATTTCAAGTGGTTGTAATGGACCTTTTGGCACTTGATGCTCCACCTTGACAAGTTGAGAAGTTAAACACCTTGAGATAAACTCTACGATCTCTCTCTTCATATTGCACCACCAAAATGTATGTCAAAGATCACGATACATTTTGGTACTTCCAGTATGGATTGCAAATGGTGTGTTGTAAGCCTCGATCATGATTTTATACTTTAAATCAGAGTCGTTAGGAACACAAAGTCTGGAGTTGACTCAAAGTATTCCTTCTTCGTCAATCCTTGCTTCTGGAATAATACCTTCTTGTGCTTTCTTCTTTATACGCATCAGCTCCGGGTTTGTTGCTTGAGCAGCTTTAACTTTATCGATTAAAGTCTATTATAATCATATATTTGACATCATCACGTGGGTACTTGGAGTCTTTAACTCTATCTCCATCTTTTGTAAGTCATACAAAATGGGCCTTTATGTTGAAAATATCACACTCGTACCCGCATATGATCTTCCACTCAACGTATCAGCTACCATGTTCGCTTTTCCAAGATGGTATTGATTGGTATGGTCGTAATCTTTCAACAGCTTAAGCCAACATCGTTACCAGATGTTGAGTTCCTTTTGTGTTAAGAAATATTTGAGGCTTTTATGATCTGTATAGATCTCCACTTTCTCCTCATAAACGACTGCTGCCAACTCTAGATCATGAGTAAGATAATTCCTCTCATATTCTTCGAGTTGTCGTGAAGCATATGCTATGACTTTCCCATGTTGCATGATAAAAAATCCTAAACCTCTGCCTGAAGCATCGCTGTAGATGACAAATCCCTCCGAACCTGATGGTATTGTCAGTACAGGTGCTGAAATGAGTCTCCTCTTGAGTTCTTGGAAACTCTTCTCACATTCTTCAGTCAATCTGAACTTTGTATCTTTTTAAGTCAGCTGAGTTAATGGAGTAGCGATTCGAGAAAATCCTTCCACGAATCTTCGATAATAACAAACTAAGCCCAGAAAACTACATATTTCGGTTACCAACTTAGGTTGCTCCCAACTTTGTATTTCTTCAATCTTCGTCGGGTGAACTGATATTCCATGTTTCGATATCACGTGCCCAAGGAATGCTACTTCCTCAAGCCAGAACTCGCATTTCTTCAACTTGGAATATAGCTTATTTTTAACGAAGCTTTTGGAGTATCATCCTCAAGTGTTGCTCGTGATCTTCCCGGCTTTTGGAGTAAATGAGGATGTCATCAATAAAAACAACCATAAAATGATCCAAATATTCCTTGAATACTCCGTTCATCATATCCATGAAGGAAACAGGAGCATTAGTCAATCCAAAAGACATGACTAGGAATTCGTAATGCCCATACCGCATTCTGAAAGAAATCTTTAGAATGTCATCGATTTTAATCTTTAACTGGTGATATCCGGAACAAAGATTGATCTTTGAAAAGAATTTATCACCTTGCAACTGGTCAAACAGGTTATCAACGCGAGGTAACGGATACCTATTTTTGATGGTGACATGATTCAACTCTCGATAGTCAATGCAAAGTCGTATACTTCCATCTTTCTTATTTACGAATAGAATAGGAGCACCCCAAGAAGATGTACTAGGACGAATGAAATCGATGTCTAACAGTTCCTGCAGTTGGGGTTTTAACTCCTGAAGTTCAATAGGAGCCATTCGATATATAGGTTTAGAAATGGGTTTTACCGGGTTCAAGGTTAATACAAAATTTGATTTCACACTCTGGCGGTAGGCCAGAAAGTTCTTCAGGGAATACGTTAGGAAATTTATTAACAATAGAAATATCATTTAAATCTGACGTATTTTTGTTTAAATCTGTGACATGGGCTAAGAAAGTTTGACATCCATTTTTCAATAAACGAATAACTTTATGGCTTGATATGATAGTGATTGACTTTAGTGGTTTGGTTGCTTGAATTCGTATAATAGGTTGGTTAGGAATATGAAAGCTAATAACCTTGCGAAAACACTACAAGAAAATCGGTTAATTTTGATGGAATTAATTGCGACAGAAATATTCCCTCGAAGATAGGCTATGTCCGACGAATATTTCAGTCAAAAATATAGTAATTCTAACGGACGTCCGTCAAAAATAGAAGGAGCCCCTTAGCACCAAAGTACGCGCCAACGCTAAACTTATATTTGACATAATAGTGTTTACTTTCGACGGACTATCAGTCAAAGATAACATAATTATGAAATATTTATTCTTGACGGAAATTCCGTCGAAAATAAGCTTTAAAATCTAAACAGATCACTTTCTCCCCGGCCGCCTCTCATTCTCACTCTCTCTGTCTCTCTCTCTTACTCTCATTTCTCTCTCACAACTCTCATCTCTCTACCACCAGACGCCACTACCATCTCCGCCACTAGACGCCACCACCAGTCGCCACCACCACCAGACGCCACCACCATACGCTGCCACCAGCAGCAGCAGCCACCACCAGCAAACACCACCACCAATAGCAGCCACCACTACCAGACACCACCACCACTAGCAGCCACCGCCGCCAGACACCACCACCATCACCGTTCCAGCAGCCACCACCACCACCACCACCACCGATATTTCTAAAAATTGCACATTAATTCAAGGTATGATATTTCTAAACCTTTAGTTTGCAAATTAATTAAAGGTATGATATTTCTGTTATTGGACATGATATTTGTATGATATTTCTGAAATTTATGGCTTAATTTTTTTTAGGTTTAGTATGAGTTTTAATATGAGATTAACCTAATTATATTTGTAATATTTGTATGATATATTGTTGTTGTGAATTTGGGAGGCTGAAATTGGGACTCTGAAAATCTAAAATTGGGAGGCTGAAATTGGAATTTAGATTTTGGAATGTGGACATATGATAATTATGAATGTCTTTGCTTTTCTTGATGCAATTAGCAGTTTATATATATATATATATATATATATATATATATATATATATATATATATATGAATTTGAATTTTGGAATGTGGATAGTGTTGTGTATATGGAATGTGATATTTAATATTTTCTATGCAAATTTACATTAGAATCTTGCAAATTGCCAAATGTGTGGGCCTACAAGTATATTTATTTAATATTTAATTAGTTTCCTAATATTAAAATAAAATAAATAATAAATATAATAAATTAAATTAAATTAAATTGAATAAAACAAAATAAATTTGATTTAATTTAATAAAAAATTTAAAAAAATAAAAAAATTAATTTAATTTAATTTAATTAAAATAATTCAAATTAAATTTAAAATAAATAAAATAAAAAGAATTTAATTTAATAAAAAATTTAAAATTATATAATATAATACAAAATAAAATTATATAATATAATAAAAAATTAAATTAAATAAATTAAAATATAATAATAAATTTAATCGATTTAATAAAATAAATAAAGTAAAACAAAATGAATTTAATTTAATTTTAAAAAATAAACTAAGTAGCATTTGCTTAATTTGTCGCAATATTCAAAAAACTCAAATAAGTACTATAATATGAAATTTAAAAATCCGTTTGACAAGTATGAGTGAAAAAGAGTACCAAAGATCTTTTGGTCGTCTCACCAAAGCGATCTCCACTTTCATTAAGACGGGTAGACGCCCCCAAAATAGGTATATACAACCTATTCTGAGCCGTCAAATACATGGTACAAAATTTAAATACAAACTTAATTATACATCTATCATGTAAAATACAGCAAAACATAAGCTGAGAGTTTTAACATGAATATTGTCTCGTAGATAATATCCAAACTCAAATGGAGTCCTCATTACAATTATTATCACACTATTTTATAAAATAGTGAGAACTACTACAACCACCATCTTGGACCGTCACTCTATTTCCCTACTAGTCCCGGCTATGTTCTCATTTCCTGAAGAGAACAATGAAAGCAAAGGGTGAGTTCAACTAGCCCAGTAAAGAATATGATGACTAAGATAAGGCAGAATAAATTATCGTTAGCCTTCAACAGTGTTAAACTAATAGAATATAATAGACAACAAGTTTAACTGCAGCGGAACAAATAATCCATTAGAAGAGTCAAGTAGAGCATGATATCTACTATGTTCTATGATTTAAAAGTTCATCATCAATATTTTATCGCTGTAACACAGCTCAATAAATAATCCACATCATCGAATTATCCATGCACTACGGGCCAATGATATTTGTTAGTATCACATCCATGAATTATCCATGCACTACGGGCCAAGGATATTCATTAGTATCACATCCACGAATTATCCATGCACTACGGGCCAAGGATATTCGTTATTATCACCAATGGTCATGATCATGCCAACAACTGTCCATCGATGCACTACGGGCTAATGAGGACTTTTATCACATCATTTGTAACATTACAGGTCATGATTATACTGATACATAATTCCTAGTCATAATAATACCAAACTTGTACTATTTTCTACACTCAAAGCTTCCTCAAACTCAAAAGAAATACGCTAAATATTATAGAAGAAGAATTCTCTGATTCTGGTGTGATTTTCATTTCTAAACTAAGCATCCTATTTATAGGAGAATGGCAGGATGTTATTTGAATTAGAAAATCACGGGTGAACAGTAATTGAAAATTTACGGGCGACGTTCGGCTGAAACTTTTAAATTTTTTTGATTTTACTATGTTACACTATGCAGCACTATGCATAATAAAATATAATATATTTTATTTTATATAAAAAACTAAAACTTATAATATATATATATATATATATATATATATATATATATATATATATATCACCCACATCACACACAAAAAAATATATAATATATATTTAAGTAATAAAAAAAAACTGAGATAACTTTCTACCGACGATTTTGAAAAAAAATGGGTAAGTGGGGATCCATGTAATAAGCCAAATTTACAACAAATACTTCATAAAAAACACTTCTATTTATCTCAATTTACTTAGCTTCACAAAACACATTTTTAATAACATTTTTATATCATTAATATTATAACCCACAATATTAACAACCAAATCATTCCCAGGAAAGAGGGGGCTTTCCAATAAGGACTTCTCCTTATTGGCGCGCAATTATGTGACCAAACCCTTTTTCTCGAAAGAACTTTCTAGATATTGTCAATAATGCAAATAATAATATAAATAACTTTGTCGTCTCAATTATTGATTTAATAATACAAAATATTATGCAGATGATACTGTGACAATAATTGAATCAATAATGTGAGATACTATACAGTAATTATTGTGGCAATAATTGAATAAAATTGAGTGACTTCTGACGTAAGCATCAATAATCAAAGATATCGCATAATACCGCAAAGCTACTATGCAACCATGCACGCCAGACATCGTATTTCTTTATCACCGGGTATTTCAACAGTTAAAGGTAAAAGTTTTTCCGTTATTTTTATAAAAAGTTATTTATATCATTTTCTAACTCCTACAGGAATTCTATTGTGAGGTCCACCAATGATTGTGTCGTCGTACGAATATTCCCTGATAAAATGAATATTCCCCAACCAAACGAATATTTTATGACAACTTGCTTAATTTGCAAATATTTCCCACAACTATAACATTATATCAAATCCACATCTTATTCTTCAAAATAACATTTAGAGAAAAACTAATCTTTATTCATAAAAGTTGGGGTCTTACAACCGGTGCATGTCACTTCTGGACAGTAAGTGTTAATCAATTGTCATAAGCCAAAATTTAATATTTCTTTCAGTTATTGCAAAACACAAATAACGTATCACACATATTGTAATATTTTCACTGTAGTTTACTAGACCCGGTTAGTAATGTGATATGCTTGACGCACCTCCCGATCGGGTGCATGCGCTTTACTCACTACGACCGGTACGATCGCTCCTTTATGGATACTGTGTTGCGGGAGTTTCATGTAAGTTAATAAGTTTATATTAATTAGACAGTATTATATAATTTCCAATAGTTTTAGCGTTTAAGAAATAAGTTCTTAACTTTTAGACTTTTGTTATAGACTTATTATAGATTTATCGAGGGCGTCTCTCAGACAGCCAATGATGTAGTGATTATTGGGTATGTCACTGTGAATTACTCTGGCTGGATATATGAGTTATGAAAAACAGAACTGGGTCATTGATGATGACCAAATGGACCACCATCATAGTTCATCAGCCCCACATAGTCTCCGATCACGCATGGTATGCTATGTGTGCGCATCTTTGGCAGTCAAGATTTCCGGAAGAAGTCTCGAAAGGTGAAAAGAAGAACTGCCAAGCTTCGCAGATAGTACATGTGGATCTGCTCATAAGCCTTTTGTGGAGGCAACGACGGTAATCATAATGTATTTAGAAATAAATTTTCAAATTCTAGCATGAATATCATTAATAACTATTTATTGACTGTGTATATTATAGGCCTTGGGTCAGACCTTGGGCAGAGCTTCGACCATGTTAGAGTTCTGGGACCGGGCCCACATGCCTAAAGAGGAGCGTGCTTTGTCTCAGGCAGCTTTAGCTATATGGGTAAAAATACTCTTACTTGTTATAAATCTCAATATTCACAAAATACAATAAAATGATATAATTAATTCACGTATACAATATAAATTACAGGACCGATTTTAGAAGCTTCAGGTCTAGCGTATAGCTGAGTTGGAGGCTGCTAGGTGGGGTTCTGAGCCCTTAGATTTCACGGGTCCCACTCCCATATTGATTTATCTTGAGATGAGGAGCTGAGACTATGGGTCGAGTCTTACGATCCCCCTACTAGTAGTACTGACAGGTATCGAGTGGTGGGTTTGCTGAGGATACCCGCATATACACTACCTGGAGGTAACAATATTAATTCTTTATGTTTAACAAAATTCTCATAACTTATAAATTATTGACGTTATGTTATATATATTTTTCGTAGGATCTAGCCATTGCCAGTGTCCGAGAGCAGCTATTGAACCATCTCATTCAGGCGCTTCATTGGACGATGAGTTACTCCAGAGGCTGATCGCGGCGGTGTCGAATAGGTTCCATACCGATCCGGTGTTTCTTCGTCAGCAGCTGTGTAGCAGAAGTTATCTTCACCAGCTCATTCAGGAGGTTCTAGCTGGGGCCTCCGTAGAGAGTACAGGCTTGCCGCATATGCAATTCGACGCATTGGGCGGAGAAATGCTCCAGATGGTGGCTACCCTCCTAGAGCAGGCTTTTCGTCAGCCCCCGCCAACTCAGGTATTCTACATGTTATGTTATTTTCATTAGTCCACATGTTTATATTATTTTTCATTATTCTTTATGTTTATGTTATTTAAATTTAACAATAATATCTTTTTATTTCTCACATATATACGTACTAATGATTTTTATTTTTAATTTTATGAACAGGGTGGCGATGGCGAGGGGACTGGGACTGGCAATGGCGATAGCGAGGGTGATGGCGATGGCAATGATCATACTAGTTTATAGACTCATTTGTCATTCATTCATTTTTACTTATTATTGTAGTCTTTGAAAGTGTTGTAAATTGTATATACATTTTGGAACATTCGTTAATATTTGAAATTGTTGATGGGTTAGTAGATTATTGTAATTGTTGATGAGTTAATATATTATTTGTAATTGTTAGTTTAGTTTAGATATTTGGCGAATATATATGTTGAATGATAGGAAATAGTACTGTTATTGGGCTGAAATAGGTTACAGGTACAAAAGTATTAGGTTTAAACACCTAGAAATTGAATTTTTTTTAAAAAAATTCAATTTTTTTTTTATTTTCGACAGAATCATGTAATTTCGATGAACATTCAGTCGAAAATAAGGTTTTCTGATTTAATTGATAAATAAATATTCTGTCGATAATAGCTTATGTACGACAAAATTTTGTCGTATTTAGTACTCATTATTTACGACAGAAATAGTCCGTCGTACATATTCCTTCAAACTTATGTGGGCTTATCCCCAACGGAATTATTCCCTCAGAAATAATCCATCGAATGTAGGTTATGAACGATGGAATTACGTCGTACTTAATTCCATCGAAGATAGACAATTACGACAAAAATTTTGATGGACTTATTTTCGACGCGTGTAATTACGACGGAATTTGCGACCAAAAGTTCCCTCGTAAATAACCTAATTTTGACGAAATAAGACTAATACCGACGAAAATGTCTGTTGGAAATAAGGTTTTTTTTTGTAGTGAAATAATCAATTTTAGCATGATGAGTAGTTAACCAATCAATTCCTAAAATCACATCAAATGCAAGTATTTTCAAAGAGATGACATCAATAGGTAATGTGAAAGTGTCGACTTAAATCACAAAAGATTTATAAATAGTGGAGGTAATGAAGGTTTCTCCCAACGGAGTTTCAACAGATAAGTCAAAGTCTAATTTCTCTGGAGTCAAATTTAAACGTTGAGCACAAGCAGATGAAATTAAATAATGGGTAGAACCAGTATCTAATAAGGTATAGACTTCACAAGAGTTTATGATTATCTTACCTGTGATAACTTCGTTCGAGTTCCTCTCTCTTTGGGAGGTCACGACAAACGCTCTCCATTGAACTTCCGATTTTTACTTGTCCGGGACAGTCTTTGGTGTCACTGTCCCAGCTGGACTTAACTTCGCTGCATGACAAAATTGAGCTAAATGACCTTCCTTTCCATAATTGACACTTTGGGTTGTTGCATACAGTTTGGACTAATGTGTCCCTCATGTCAGCATTTGTAGCATACGACCGGTGGTCGTTCTCCTTCCTTAAAAACGGGTGCTAGTGCTGCTTTCTTTCCATTATTACTGAATTTTCTACTGTTGAAATTTTCACTTGACTCATTTGTTCTATTATCTTGGCCAGGATTACCACCAAAGTGGTTACCATTTATGGCATAATGATTTCCTCCACGTTTGTTATCACCGCTTTGATGACTGTTGCCACTGGTATGACCACTATCATTTTTTCGGCTGCTATCTTTTGGTTTGACTGACTCATTATCATGTTCCAATAACTGAACCCTATTTACAACATCTAAATATAAATAAAAGTTTGTGAGAAATGATGTATTGACGAATTTTGGGCTTCAAACCTCGCAAAAACATTCGCTTCATACGCTCCTCGTTATCTACTAAATGGGATGAAAACTGAGATAACTCCGTAAACTTTGCCTCGTATTGTGATACGGTCATATTGTTCTGCTCCAGCTTGATGAATTTCATCTCCTTCTTGTGACGAATACTTTCTAGAAAGTACTTGTTGTTGAACAATTCTTGGAACTTCTCCCAAGAAATCTCAAGTGCGGACAGATGAGTACGTTTTACAGATTTCCACAAGTAATATGCCTCTCCGTGCAACATAAAGGTGGCGAAGGAAACCTTTTCCTCTTCAGTGCATCCCAAGACATCAAATATCTTAGTAATCTGCTTAATCCATTCCTCTTCCTTAAGTGGCTCTGGCTTTCCCAAAAACTCCGGCGGTCCCAACTACTTGAATTGTTTAGTAGTGACTAACCGTGAGTTACCATTGTTTCCACCTGTATTTTGAACAGGAGTATCTCTCGTTTGGTGTTGCATGAATTGTAGAAAGCTTCTAAATATCTCATCGTTAATCATTTGGTCGGTGTTGTTGTTTACAGGAGGATTATTACCTTCTTGATGCACATTATCCTGGTTATTGGATGGCGTTGTCTCAATGGTCGTATATGCTCCATTGCTTATCTCAAAATTTTTAGATGTCATTCTTAAATACTGCCACAAAACAAGGGTTAATTAAAGAAATTGACATGCCACAAATTATCCCTATATTATGACCGACCAATTAAATAACAAATAAGCTTAGGTAGGACACACTAGCGAAGGTTTTACCCGTCTCTCCCCTCCTAGTTCTAACCTCAGATCTCCACCAAAGATCACATTCCTAAGCTCTGATACCAACTGTGATGCCCCCAGAATAGGTCCATACAACCAATTTTAAGTCACTAAATACATGATACAGAATACAAATACAAACTTCATTTATACAACTATCGTGCAAAATACGACAACACAATAGCTGAGTTTCAAAACAAATATTATCTTGTAGACAAAATCCAAACTCAAATAAAGTCCTCATTATAATTATTGTAACACTATTTTACAAAATAGTGAGGACTACTATAAAACCATCTTGAGTCATTACTACACTCCCCGACTAGTCCCAGCTATATTCTCGCCTCCTGAGAAGAACAATGGAACCAAAAGGAAAAAGGTGAGCTCAACTAGCCTAGTATAGAATATTATGACTAAGATAATGTAAAAGAAATTATCATTAGTCCTCAACATGGAAAAATCTAATAGAATATAATAGATCAACAACTGCAGCGGAAATAACAATCTATTAGAAGAGTCAAGTAGAGCATTATGTTTACTATCTTCTATGATTTAAAAATCCATCATCGATATTTTATCCTTGTAAGAACAATTAATAAATATTTCATATTCACGAATTATCCATGCACTACGGGCGAAGGATATTCGTTAGTATCAACAGTGGTCATGATCATACCAAACAACTATCCATCTATGCACTACGGGCCAAAGAGGACTTTTACCATATCATTTGTCTGTAACATTACAGGTCATGATTATACCAATACAAAACTCCTGGTCATAATCATACAAATCAACAGTCCATCTATGCACTACGGGCCAAAGATGACTTTTACCATAACATAAACACGAGGATGATGACAATGATATAAGGAATCAATCAAGCGAGATTAATGATAAATATTAGAGATTTATAATTCAATTTATCCAGAGTTCAAGAATATCCAAATTTTCAGCAGAATAATTAATTGTGGAGTAAAATTCAAGAATGATATTTATGAATCAAAAATAATTTGGACAGAAAAGAAATCACTTTTGTCGTGAACAGTACTCCGTAAATAGTACCCCGAGTTAATAGTACCCGAGTTAATAGTACTCGAGTAAATAGTACCCCGTAAATAGTACCCTAAATGAAAATATTAAAATTCAATAAGAAAGTTCAGACTAATATTCCAATGAAATGATACTAGATGAAGCTCAAAACTCAAGGATATTCTACTAATTTCAGGAATTATAGAAGCAATACTTACCATAGTAAGTTTAGATTTGGGAATATGAAAAGAAATAATATACGAAACTGTAAAAATGGATTTTCACCCATCATGCGGTAATTCGCGTAGACAGATATTTTCAACAAATAAATAATGAGTACGAAGGGTTATTCACCATGCATACGGTAATCCGCGTAGACAGGTTATTCCCACAGATTAACGAATGAATACGAAAAATAATATCCCTTACCTTAGTAGAAGATTGGATACTGCAATAGTGAAGTAGCAGAATATTCTTCTGCTTTCTCTCTATAATTTCTCTCTATAGTTGCTCTTGTGAGTCTTAGTGAATTGGTGAGAATGAAAGAATAAATAAGCTTCTATTTATAGGATAATGGACTAAATATTAACTAATTCATGGACAGTCCAGATTGATTTACTATTAAAATCACAACCGACGGTCCAGATTGATTTACTATTAAAACCACAACCGACGATCCATATTGATTTACTATTAAAACCGCAATCGACAGTCCATATTGATTTACTATTAAAACCACAACGATGGTCCAAATTGATTTACTATTAAAACCACAACCGACGGTCCGAAAAATTAGTACATCTCCTTATGGAATAATAAGTCAACTTAAAATAAACGCCTCATGACAAACTCCTCTATTTATATTAAAAAAATTAAATAAATATTTACCAAAAATCATTTATTTTTAATAAACACATTTTTAATCTTTTAACAATTATTCATCATTAATATTATAACTCACAATATTAACAACCAGATCATTCCCAAGAAAGAGGGGGCTTCCCGATAAGGATTTCTCCTTATTAGCGCGCAATTAAATAACCTAACCTAATTCCTCGACAGAACTTTCTAGACATTGTCAATAATGCAAATAATAATATGAATAATTATTTTGTCTCAATTATTGATTTAATAATATAAAATATTGTGCAGATGATACTATGACAATAATTAAATCAATAATATGAGATACTATGCATCAACTACTGTGGAAATTATTAAATGAACTGAGTGACTTCTAACGTAAGCATCAATAATCACAGATAATGTACAATACTGCAGTGCCTTCTTTATGCAACCACGCCAGACATCGTTTTTTTATCACTGGTATTTCAATAGTTTAATAGTAAAAGTTTTGCCATTATTTTTTTAAAAAGGTTATTTCTGTCGCTTTCTATATCCGACAGTTATTCCGTTGTGGGGTCCTCCAATGATTGTGTCGTTGTGCGGATATTCCCCGACAAAAAGAATATTCTCCGACCAAACGAATATTTTATGACAACTTGCTTACTTTGTAAAATTTGCATATATCACCCATAACTATAACATTATATCAAATCACACCTTATTATTCAAAATAATATTTAGAGAAAATTAAATCTTATTCATAAAAAGTTGGGTTATTACAAGTTTAATAAACCCTTTTTTCAAATGGTCTCCCATTGGGAGGATGATTCAGACAAAAGAGTTAACAAACTCAATTTTTTAAAGCGACCAACAAGCGACTCTACAGGAGAGCCTGAAGGATGCTTGACCTCAATTTTTGAAATACTCTAAGGGTTCAATTATTAAAACTGATGCCGATGAAGTTCCTTTCTTGACACAAAATTAACTACCAAACAAAACAAGGACATGAATGGAAGAAATGAGCAAGAGAAGAAGAACTTTAGGGATCCCCTCCAAGGTTTAGCCCCTAGGAGGCACACTCTTTCAATAGTTCTAAAGTGATTTCCCAATCAAACTCTGGTTATCAGTCCGAGCAAGATGATTAAAACTAAGGGAAGTGGTAAAAAATACATGGAGGCTTAGGGATGATCTCCTTTAAGTTCTTCGTGACATAGAAAGCTACTCATAAGGGCCAAAGATCATAACGCCGTGACAAATGCGTATGTGATATCAATCCAAAAAGAACATTAGAGCCCTAATTACTTCCTCCACGACTATCTTACTATGATAATGAAGATAAGAAAACATTTGCTGCTTACTATGATATGGTTGATGCTCTGCTAAATCCACATGAAAACAAAAAAAGTGGGAGACTCATACTAGATTTTGAGAAATACGATCAAGGGCCATAGTATTCTATTCAAGATAACATGCTTTAGTAGTATACAATATGCAAGCATCAAGATTTAATAGTTGACGCTCATGTCAAAACTATGAGAAGTTTTGTTACAAAAAATTCATCAACATAAGATGATGGACAACCCAAATACTGGCTCTACCATCGAAAGATCTCTGAACTGTAGATACAAAATATAAAAAATCCACCCAAGATCGTGGTCTGATTAAAATGGTGGTCTAAGTCATCATGAGTATCTCTTGCCAAGAAATTGGTCGACCAAGGGTGGAGGCACAAGAATTGACGAATTAAAAATCCACCTAAGATGGTGTTCCACTTAAGTCCTCCAGAGTATCTTTTGCCACGAAATTGGGTGACTAAGGGATAAGGCACTAGAATTGATGGATTAAAAATCCACCCAAGATGGTGCTCCACCAAAATGGTGGTTTATGTGACGCACCCAAAATAGGTCCATACAACCCATTCTGAGTAGCCAAATACATGGTACAAAATACAAATATAAACTTCATTTATACAACTGTCGTGCAAAATACGACAACAAAATAGCTGAGTTTCAAAATAAATATTATCTTGTAGAAAATATCCAAACTCAAATAAAGACCTCATTACAATTATTGTTACACTATTTTACAAAATAGTGAGGACTACTATAAAAACTATCTTGAGTCATTACTCAACTCCCCGACTAGTCCCAGCTATATTCTCGCCTTCTGAGAAGAACAATGGAACCAAAAGTAAAAGGGTGAGCTCAACTAGCCTAGTAAAGAATATTATGACTAAGATAATGTAAAACAAATTATCATTAGTCCTCAACAGGGAAAAATCTGATAGAATACAATAGACAACAAGTTTAAGATCAACAACTGCAGCGGAAATAACAATCCATTAGAAGAGTCAAGTAGAGTATGATGTCTACTATCTTCTATGATTTAAAAATTCATCATCAATATTTTATCCCTGTAACAAAAATCAATAAATATTTCACATCTATGAATTATCCATGCACTACGGGCCAAGGATATTCGTTAGTATCACCAGTGGTCATGATCATGCCAAACAACTGTCCATCTATGCACTACGGGCCAAAGAGAAATTTTACCACATTATTTGTCTGTAACATTACAGGTCATGATTATACCAATACAAAATTCATGGTCATTATCTTACCAATCAACAATCCATCTATGCACTACGAGCCAAAGATGACTTTTACCACAACATAAGCACGAGGATGATGACAATGATATAAGGAATCAATCAAACGAGATCAAGGATAAATATTAGAGATTATAATTCAATTTATTCAGAGTTCAAGAATGTCCAAATTGTCAACATAAAAATTAATTGTGGAGTAAAATTCAAAAATGATATTTATGAATCAAAAATAATTTGGACAGAAAAGAACTCACTTTTGTCGTGAATAGTACCCCGAGTAAATAGTACCCCAAGTTAATAGTACCTGAGTGAATAGTACCTGAATGAATAGTACCCCTAGTGAATAGTACCTGAGTAAATAGTACCCTAAATGAAAATATTGAAATTAAATAAGAAAGTTCAGACAAATATTTCAATGAAATGATGCTAGATGAAGCGCAAAACTCAAGGATATTCTACTGATTTTAGGAATTATAGAAGAAATACTTACCATAGTAAGTTTAGATTTGGGAATATGAAAAGAAATAATATACGAAACTATAAATGGATTTTCACCTGGCATGCGGTAATTCGCATAGACAGATCTTTTTCACAAATAAAGAATGAGTACGAAGGGTTATTCACCATACATGCGGTAATCTGCGTAGACAGGTTATTCCCACATATTAATGAATGAATACGAAAAATAATATCCCTTACCTTAGTAGAAGATTGGATACCGTAATAGTGAAGTAGCAGAATACTCTTCTTCTTTCTCTCTATGGTTTCTCTCTCTATAGTTGCTCTTGTGAGTCTTAGTGAATTAGTGAGAATGAAAGAAGAAATAAACTTCTATTTATAGGAGAATAGACCAAATAGTAACGGATTCACGTACGGTCCAGATTGATTTATTATTAAAACGGACGGTCCATATTGATTTACTATTAAAACCACAACCGACGGTCCATATTAATTTACTATTAAAACCACAACCGTCGGTCCATATTAATTTACTATTAAAACCACAACCGACGTTCTAAAAAATTAGTACATCTCCCCATGGAATAATAAGTCAACTTAAAATAAATGCCTCATGACAAACCCCTCTATTTATATTAAAATAATTGAATAAATATTATTCACAAATCACTTATTTTTAATAAACACATTTTTAATCTTTTAACAATTATTCATCATTAATATTATAACTCACAATATTAACAACCAGATCATTCCCAGGAAAGAGGGGGCTTTCCGATAAGGATTTCTCTTTATTGGCGCGCAATTAAATAACCTAACCCCTTTCCTCGACAGAACTTTTTAGACATCGTCAATAATGCAAATAATAATATCAATAATTGTGTTGTCTCAATTATTGATTTAATAATATAAAATATTGTGCAGATGATACTGTGACAATAATTGAATCAATAATATGAGATACTATGCATCAACTATTGTGGCAATTATTAAATGAACCGAGTGACTTCTAACGTAAGCATCAATAATCAGAGATACTCAGACAATACCGCAAGCCATCGCAACCACGCCAGACATCGTTCTTATATCACCGGTATTTCAACAATTTAACGGTAAAAGTTTTGCCATTATTTTTATAAAAAGGTTATTTCTGTCGCTTTCTATATCTGACAGTTATTCCGTTCTGGGGTCCACCAATGATTATGTCGTCGTACGGATATTCCCTGACAAAAAGAATATTTCCCAACCAAACGAATATTTTATGACAACTTGCATACTTTGTAAAATTTGCACATATCACCCATAACTATAGCATTATTTCAAATCACACCTTATTATTCAAAATAATATTTAGAGAAAATTAAATCTTTATTCATAAAATGTTGGGGTTTTCAGTTTAAGTCTTCAGGAGTATCATTTGCCAAGAAATTGGATGATCAAGGGATGAGCTAAGAGAATTGATGAATTAAAAATACACCCAAGATGGTGGTCCACCAAAAATGGTGGTTGAAGTCCTCAGGAGTATCCCTTGCCAAGAAATTGGATGACCAAGGGAGGAGGCACTAGAAATGATGGATTAAAAAATCCACCCAAGATGGTGGTCCACTCTAAATGGTGGCCAAGTCCTCATAAAATACACTTGCCAAGAAATTAGACGACCCAAGTGTCGAGGCACCCGATTTCAAGTCTTCGTAGATCACATTTGCCAAGAAATTGGATGACCCAAGTGACGAGGCACCCAAGTGCTACACTTTATTATTAAAAATGAACGAGGCACATAACTATACCTCCTTAGATCCAAAAAGTTATAATTTTAACTTTAAAAGTAATCGAGGCACCTGACTATAAGTCCTCAGAATTGACAAGTTATATTTTCAACGTTAAAAGTAATCGAGGCACCTGACTATAAGTCCTCAGACTTGACAAGTTATAATTTCAACTTTAAAAGTAATCAAGGAACCTAAGTATAAGTCCTCAAACCTGATAAAGTTACACTTTATCTCTAAAAGTGGTGAACGTTATGCTTTCTCCTACAAAAGCAAGATTTATTATTATGAAAAGTTGAAACGTTATGCCTTTCACTAAAAGCAACCTGATTGTTAATAAAATGTCAAACTTTCACTTATACTTGAATAATCTTTGATTTTTAAAAGTATGGATTCAAGTTTTTGTTTGCAAGAAATCAAAAAAACAACAAACATGTTTTTAATATATATACATGTTTACTCTTATATTATACATATTATTGTCTTTCAGTATTAATTTGAACGACTTACGAATTAATGTTTAAATATTGGGTCTTAAGGAAGAATTCAAGTTAAAGACAATTAATAATGTTGACGAAACTTTATTCTGATAATGAAAATATAAATGAAAATGAGTTTTCTGAAGTAGGAAATGAGAGACAACAAAAGTTTATGATCTAAAAGACATGACATGTCGAACTGAAGAGGTGGTATCTCAAGTCTTCGTATTTGAGGCTATCAGTTCCTCAAAGTCGTGGGTAGCTAACTCAATTTCCTGAAGCTTGGTCTTTAATTTATCCATGGCATCTTTAAGCTCCTAAAGCTCTTATAAAGTAAGTCATTCTCATGATGACGTGAAGTGACCTCTGAATGAAGTATAACAACATGATAACTGAAATTAAAGAGATCTAGCCTAGCATGGAAGGGAGACATTTCAAGGCCTATAGAGGATCGAGAAGTCATCGACCTCACAACTAAACCTATCTAAGTTCTCTGCTCGCAAAGAATAGAGAGGAAGACTGTGCATTTTGAGAATAAGGCTCACAAGACGATCTAGCAAGAAGGTCTGGAGAAGGACCTAGTGAATATGTATCTGACCAAGTATATATGGGAATCAAGCTAGGAGATGCCCAAGATTCACCTGAAAAAAAGAAGAATGGTAAAATGAAGGAAGAGGCCAAAGCCTCCTAGGGTTAGGCCCCAAAAAAGAAAGTTTACAATCACTTGAATGTGAAGAAATGTTTAAAGTAATAAAAAAGAAATATAAAGTAACAATGCAAGAGAGTCGAAAAGATATCAGAAAACGTGAGGCGTCGAAACCACTAGGGGTTCAACCACCTCCTATGGTTTCACCATCTAGAGGAAAGATCTTCTTCATCTTTTGTTCACCCCGATTTGAAGCACACTCACTTGATGACTTCTTTATTTTGAAAAAGAGAGAAATTTCAAGACAGAATGAGATTTTGAAGGATTAGATCGAAGATTTTCCAACATATCCAGGGAGAGCTCCTCTAGGGCTTACCTTCGTAGGGTTCACCCCCTAGAGGTTCCCTCTCCTAGGACTTTTGTTTTTGAGGTTTACAAAATCAAGCTCTGCAAATTGTTTAGAAACTTGAAGCAAGACTTAAACACTTGAAATATTTTGCACGATCATCTTACCAAAGGCATGACTAATGTACAAGTGGAAAATGTGAGCCCAAATACAAGTTAAGGTTCATATATGACCTAAATAAATCAAATGCAAAGATGGAACTACCCTAGCGGTTAAGCTTGTAATTTCAAAAAAAGTAGTGTACCCAAGATAGCCTGGAAGTTTTCTGCCGGCTGAAGGTCTTGAAGTTTGGAAGGAGTATATCACCCTTAAATTGCGAGGTGTAATTGGAAGCCCGCCTGAAGGCTTCTGTCAAGTATGTAACACATTCGGTATCTCTAGAGGACATGTTGGATGGACTACAATAAGCCAAAACAGCAGCAGAAAGGCTACAAGATATAGTTCAGAAAAAGTACATAATCTAGAAAAATGAGTATGAATGATAGAAATGGAATATAAACTTACTGGTAGATGACATAGATATCCTCCAGAGTAGGGGTGAATTCTCCTCAAGTATTAACGAATGTGCAAATAAACGAGCATCAGCATGAAATCAACATGGTAAGAGCATCATGGTCCTATTAGATGCAAAGATCCCTGCATAGAGAAATGAAATGAAGATGATGAGTACATATTATTCATTTATTTTATTCCTTTAGGTTTAGTTTTATTGGATGTTTCATGTGTATATGAGCTTATTAAGGTATTTAATGATTTAAGGAAGAATTAGAACCAAAATGAGGAAAAAAAGAAAATTATAGGTTTTTAGCATTAAGTTAAATGTATGATCTTGGCTTGGGACTTGAATTTGATTGTATATTTCTTTCTTAACTTTCTGGAACATCTTGAATCATCCCAATCGGAGTTCATATGACAAAGTTATGATCTTTTTACTAAACGGATGTTGAACCTCAAAGTTTGGAAGTTGCAATTTACACAGCAGTCACTTGGAGTCCGATTTCAACCGTGATGCAGCTAGAATCTGTCGCGATGTAAAGTTGTAGATCTCGTCGAGAGCTTCGATTTGATAGGTATTAGGCCCCGTAAATTCTTCTGGATCAAAAGTTATGGTCATTTTACCAAAGGATGTTGCAGCAGGAAATATGGGCGAATTTGAGCGGGAAAATTGGGAAATCTTGGATTTTTGGAAAGTTTCTAAAAATAGATTTTGGCAGATTTCTACATGGAATTGGATTGATATTTCTATTAGATTTAGGATATCTTTTAGACTAAGATTTATTTCCAAATTAGATTCTATTTCTTTATAGAAACTAGTTATGATTTGTAATTCCTTTTAGGATTTGGATTTCTAATTCCCATAGGATTTAGGACTTTGTCTAGCACTATAAATAGAGGATGATAGTCAGGGTTTTATTCATTCAATCATTTACTACATTCTCTCATCTACAACATTGGAAGATTGAAGACATGAGTTAAGTTCTTTTTATTCAGTTCTAAGAGATGTTGAACCTTAATTATAATTAATGGTTAATTGAGTATTCATTATTTATTCCTTCTCACATGAAATTCATTCTTGATAATCTGATTTAATTTCTCAATGTTATTTGGCTTAACTAATTTGATTTCTGCAGGATTGAATTGGTTAACGAATATCATATGCTAGATTAAGGAATAATATTACGTGTAATTGATATTGTTCCTAATCACAAGTAGTAATTAGTAATACCTGATTGTGGACAAGCTTTTGAGTATAGCTATGATTATCAGAAGATAAGTTAAACAATCTGAGCTTATGTGTTTGTTGATTCAAATAGTCTAATTCTCTAATTCTTAATGTTACTGTTATATTAAATCTAGAGAGCTTGTTCTAGGTTATATAATGGTTAGAATTTTGTAAAGAACTTGTTTCATTGAGTGACAATCTAAGGGGAGTTTCGGGTAGCAGAGCTTGTTGTTACCTAGGGCTATTAGTTTCATTGAAGGGTAAATAATGTTACACTTGATTAATCTATTTTTCTAAAAAGGTGATACTGAACTGAAGAACTGAAGCTTTTTATTCATTGTTTATTCTTATTAGTTTATTCTTGTTAATTTAGTTAATCAATTCAAAATCCACTTTTTATTAGAAACCATAGGCTAAATATAAAACAAATCATTCTATGTGGGATTGATCCTTGCTTACTACTGTGCTAATTATTTGAATCTGTAAAGTGAAAGTGAGGTTAATTTAGGAGTGTAAACGACAGCTCCCAGAAGAATGCCAGCCTTCTCTAGTATATCCACCTAATCAAAATTTCCAAGGATCTCGTCGGTCCAATGCTAGCTGTTGTCCCTGAAGTGACCAGATAAATTGGATAAGAAGTGTAGGAGACTAAAAGGGTACTCTTGTTTCTCTATGCATATGCGGGGAATGCGATCGGAATGGGTGAAGTCATCCAAACCTCTCCAACCCGCATCATATAGAAACATGTCTCTTTTCTCTAGCGGAGGAAAAGTTGTACGGTCATAAGTCTTGGTTTGCTCCCAGAAAACGTCAAAAGGCCCAAAAAAGTGAGCCTTTCCCCACTGACTGATAAATGGGGTCTCCTTGGTGGTTTTCGGGTCTGCAGAACATTCAATAGAAAGGGTCTGCAATCAAGAAAAACTTAGCATATGAATTTCAAAAGCAATGAAAGAATGTAAAGGAAAGCATTCAACCTAAGTGTTTACCATGGCAACGAAGAAAATCTAAGACTTAAACTAAAAAAAACACCTGAAAAGGAGAATAAACAAAGTCAGCAAGAGTTAGAAATCATAATTACGTAAAAAAATATGAAAAAACTTTGGACTGCTCAAACACACGTTTTTTAGCCTTTTTTGTACATATAAAGGTGTACATCATGGACAAAGGCGATGCGTTTTATAGAGCTCATCGCAAGCTTCGATTTGATATATTGTGGGCACTATAATTCCAAACGGATCAAAAGTTATGGTCAAAACAGCGACCATCCTTCTCGGACTTATTTTTTTCTTCATTTGCTTATTCACCTCTTAGGATTAAACCCCTATGGTTCGGCTACTTAGGGTGGTCCCGTTGAAGAGCGTTTTTTTCCTTCGTGGTTTGTCGTGTCATCGTTGGAGCAAAATAAAATGTCATTTCGAACTCACAAAAATGTCAATCTTTCTTTATGATCCGAGGGAAAACACCAAGATATGATCAAGGTAATGTGGCTCGGAAAAACAGAAGAAAGATTAGAGTTACCTGAAAGAGGAAGCAAAAAGGAGCACAAACAAAGGAAGCCATCCGAATAGAAGAGTAAAGGAAAGATGAAAAAATATAAAGTATGAGGCTAAGGCCATAGGGTTCGACCCCCTACACTACAAGAAAAGGGTTTATCTCCGACAGAAGTAACTCCGACGGAGTACATTCAGTCGAGATTAGTATACGGAGTACAAGATTAGTTTCGACCCCCCATAGGGTTCTGCCTCCCATAGGATTCGGCCACCTAAGAGGTCCTCCCCTTGTACCTTTAATGTTCCTCCGCTCGACGAATTAATCGCTCGAAATTAATATTTCTTTATCACAAAAAATTATAGCCTTTCTTTGAGAATATGCGGAGAAAAAGCCAGAATCCTTGTTAAGGTGAGATGGCCCGGAAAAGAAAGACTATAATTACCTGAAAAGAGAAATAGATGAATCAAGTCAAGACAAATATGAAAAGAAAGTATTTAAATAAACATGAAAATGGAAAGAAAGTGAATACGAGAAGAAGGGATGGAACCCCTAGGGTTCGGACCTATAGGGAGGGGTACTTTTCCTCACTTTCTGTTTGCCTGGATTGAAGAATGTTTGCTTGATGCCTTCTTGATGATTTTTCGATTTGTAGGTGGAGAGAAAATTTCAAGACGAAGCAAGATGAAAAATGAGGCATGAGTAACTTGGGAGATATACATGCATTCCCAAGTATGCTTGCACCAGGAAACGAAACAGTCATCCTATGATAAATTAAGGGAAGTATTTAATTTAGTTTTCCAAAATAGAAGTATATTTGATTTTGCTTCTAAATATAAATATTGAAAGATATTATTTTCTAAACATAGAAAATATTTGATTTTATTTCCAAATAAAAAGAAAAGATTTTATTTTATTTCCAAAATAAAATAAGATTTGATTTGGTAATATTCAATTTGATTCCTAAATAAAAAGGAAAGATTTGTTTTCCCAAAAGAAAGATTTTATTTTCAAAATAAAATAAGATTTAATCTAGTTTACAAGATTAGATTTTATTTAGTAATATTTGATGATCTATCTTGTTTCAATTTCCAGGAAAAAATTAAGGAAGAAAAATTGAGCAAGATTTGGAAAGATTTTCAAAAAATTTCCCAAGATGTCTAAGGAGGAGCCCTTCTAGGTCTTGTCTCCCTAGGGGTTCCGTCTTCTAGGACCATATTTTCAAGACTTGTAAAGCTGAGCCCCAAAGATTATTCGGAAACTTGAAGTATTCTTGCACGATCGTCTCTTCAGAATCGCGACTCTCGCGCAGGGGAAAAATGTGGGCCCAAGTGCACATTAGGGTTCATATGACCTAATAAAATTAAATGCACAAATTAGGGTTCAAAATATAATTAACTAAATAACGAAAAATCCAAAAATAAAGGTGCGAGACTCGAGAGAAGCCTCCATGTGTCCCGAGGCAAAAGACTGATGGAGGCGATTCATTTTGATTATTAATTGAGGGTTTAGATTGGTGGCTAGAAGGACAGAACAATTTGGGCATTACTATTGTGACTAAGGGTATTTATTGAATTTCCTTGAGGTCATGTGTGTGACGCCCCAAAATAGGTATACATCACCCATCTTGGGTCGCCAAATACATGGTACTGAATACAAATACAAACTTAATTATACTACATGAGTTGAGAGTTTTTACACGAATATTATCTCATACACAATATCCAAACTCAAAATCAATCCTTATTACATTTATTATCACACTAAATAGTGAGGACTACTAAAACAAATGCCATCTCTTTACCATCACTCTTCCCCACACTAGTCCAGCTACGTTCTCATTTCCTGAAGAGAATAATGAAAGCAAAAGGGTGAGCTCAACTAGCCCAGTAAGAAATATTATGACTAAGATAATGCAGAATAAATATCGTTAGCCTTCAACAGTGTTAAACTAATAAAATACAATAAACATCAAGTTTAACTGCAGCGGAACAAGCAATCCATTAGAAGAGTCAAGTAGAGCATGATATCTACTATCTTCTATGATTTAAAAAGTTTATCATCAATTTTATCGTTGAGACTCAGCTTAATAAATAATCCACATCACTAAATTATCCATTCACTACGGGCCAAGGATATTCATTAGTATCACAACCACGAATTATCCATGCACTAGGCGCCAAGAATATTCGTGTTTTCACCAATAGTCATGATCATACCAACAACTATCCATCAATGCACTACGGGCCAATGATGACTTTTATCATTTGTAACATTACAGGTCATGATTATATCGAATGATCCCTGGTCATAATCATACCAATCAACAGTCCATCTATGCACGTAAGCTACATATGACTTTCATCAAAATATAAGCATGAGGATGATGACAATGATATAAGAATTCAATTAAATGAAAACAAATGATAAATTTTTAAGATTTTAAATTTAATTTATCCAGAATTCAATAATGTCCAAATTGTCAACATGATACTGCTTTGTGGAGTAAAATTTAAGAATAATATTATATCAAAAATGATTTGGACGGAGAAGAAATCAATTTTTATCATGAATAGTACCTAGGGTGAATAGTACCCAAGTGAATAGTACCCCGTGAATAGTACTTCATAAATAGTACTTCGGGAATAGTATTTTGTGAATAGTACTTTATGAATAGTACCCCGTGAATAGTACCTTGTGAATAGTACCCCGTGAACAGTACTCCGACATGAAAAGATTAAAAATTATCAAGAATGTTCAGAAAAATATCCTTGTGAAATGATACTAGATGAAGCGCAAATTTCAAGGATATTCTACTAATTTCACAGAGTATAGAATCAATACTTTAACAAAATGAGTGTAGAAGTAGGAATATGAAACGAAATAATATTACTTACATACTACAGAGTATGGAAGAAAATATTATTTCATACGAGTTTTGATCAAAAATAATATCCCTTACCTTAGAAGAAGACTGGATACTGGAATAGTGAAGTAACAGAATACTCTTCTTTTTCTCTCTATAGCTTCTCTCTCTATAATTGCTCTTGTTAGTCTTATTGAATTGGTGAGAATGAAAGAAGAATGAACTTCTATTAATGGAAAACATAGTTTCGATAATTGCATGTTTTGGGGCTCAAATTATTACAGTATAGTACCTTCATCTTTTCCACCATTTTTAATTTAGTACCTTCATCTGCACCACCTCCCCTAATAGTACATGCATGTAAATCAATAGTTCAATTCATTTGAACAAATAGTTATATGCATGTGAACTAATAGCAATTAATTGATCATTTATTCGATTAATTACCTGATTGGTCAATTTAACCTCCAGAATTAATTATTATCGAAATAAATGTCGATTTCCACTAATACTAATAATCCCAACACAATGGAAATATCAATTTCATCTTTAATCAACACGAACTTATTCATCATTAATATTATAACTCACAGTATTTAACAACCAGATCATTCCCAAGAAAGAGGGGGCTTTCTGATAAGGATTTCTCCCTATTGGCACGCAATTAGGTGACCAAACCTATAATAACCGTGAATTTTAAGTCACTATATATGGATGTACATTATTGATATTTAAAACTTTGTGTTATATAGTGATTTAATATGTGACAACATATGTGAAGTGGTGCATGGATCAATAAACATATATAATATAGTTATGGATATATACATTTATAGATTTCATTAAAAATGAAAGCTTCGTAACCTAATTATACATTAGGCGAGATAATTAAATAACGTAAGGGTTATGGTAATAAGGAAAGGTTAGTATTTAATATGTATACTAACTTAAGTGGATAATCTTGTTATTTCAAGTGACTAATATTTTTAAACCTATTTCTAATAAACCTAATTACGTTATGAGCTAAAGTCACATGTATAAGTAATTAAATTTCATAAGATTGGGAATGGAAACCCTAAATAAACAATTTGGGCAAAATATATTAAAATTGTTAGACTATGTTTATTACATGGCCCAAAACAATTAAAGGAGAAGCCCAAAAGAAATAAAATACAAACCAATACGTAGCCCACTTGATTATGGGTATTTTAGACTTTTGATTAATCAAATTTGTGCATTAAAATAAAAGCAAAATGGAGGAGATAATGGGGGCAAAGTGACCGGCCCTATTAGGCCTTTTAAGGCAACAAAATTATGCTAATCAAGTTCCTTAAATTAGTAACTCTTGCATCAAGTACAAGTGTGTCCATCTCCCATTGGTAGAAAATCTACTTAGCACCCTTAATCACATGATTAGGCTTAATTGAAAGAGATAAGGCAAAGCCTTTTATCCAAGGGACAACAAAGGTATGGGGGATATTAGTTAGATCACCATATTTCATTGCTATTCATTTCATTTATCCTATTTTTCTTCTTCTATTTTTCTCCCAAGCTAGAAAAATACAAAGAGAGAAAAGAGAGAGAGGAGTTCGGTTTTTGAAGAGAAAGAGAGGAGTGTTCTAGTTTGATTAATGCACCCTAAGATTATATATTACTTTGGTAAATCAAGGAAGGTTGCTACTAGAATAAGGTATAACCTAAATCTTCATCTTCTTCTTCTATTTGGTGTTATAGCAAGATTTGATGGGGTTATGAACTAATACTCAAGATACCCTAGTTTTACATATCATCATGTATGGAACTAAGTATCTTGAGTGTTAGATCAAAGGTTTAGAGGAAGAAAATGAGCATATGTTCTCCTGGGGGTTAAACCCTTATTTTTTTTCCACTAAATCTTGTATAACTCAAGTTTTACAACTTGGATTTGTGATTCGTCGAAGGGGGGGGGGGGGGGCTAAATACATGAGTTATCTAGTAAACCTAAGTGGTAGAACACAAATCTAGCAAGTATTGAAGCCATGGCGGCTGTTTTCCCCAAAACAGTCCACATAGAGAATTAAGGTTTTAAAACCCTAAAAGAGCTACTGTCCCCATTTTTCTTAAGGTTGTTTTGGATAGTTTCAAGTCTTTTAAAAATCTGGAAAAAATCACAGAGGTACCTTAAGAAGTTATCTACGTGTAGGAAAAAGAACGGACACGATTTGATTTATAGGTTGTGCGTAATGGCTATTTCTGTATAGGACTCCTAAATATTAACACCCGAATTTCTCACAGTGTATACATGGGAAAAATTCGAAACGTTTACATTACGTTGATATATGTTATGAGAGTATACCCTGAAAGTTTCAGAATTTTCTGAGCAAAATTCGATTTATGAAAAATGAAGCAAGATCCGAGTGTTTTGGGCACTTTAAAATTAGTAAATCACTTCTAAAATTCCAAAAAAAATTGGGGATCATTGTTGGGTCATATACTGTCCAAACCCAAAAAAAGAAGAATTTTTGGAATCAGTTTGGTATTTTTCCTAAAAATGATGAAGTTATGAATAAAAGGAAATAAATAGTTAAATGATGTCTTAAATAAGAAAAATATGATTTTAATGCTTGAATACTCCTAATATATAATATTATGACTATTTTAGGGCATTTTGGTAATTAATAATAAGAAATATTATTTATGACCTTTTATGGATATTAAATAAGTGGTTTTATATAGGGTGAACAATTAGAATAAATTGTTTATTGATCTAATAAATTATTAAAATGTTATTATGATATTAATAATATTAGAATATGATATTGTTAAGTAATTAAATTTCATAAGATTGGGAATGGAAACCCTAAATAAACAATTTGGGCAACATATATTAAAATTGTTAGACTAGGTTTATTACATGGCCCAAAACAATTAAAGGAGAAGCCCAAAAGAAATAAAATGCAAACCAATACTTAGCCCACTCGATTAAGGATATTTTAGACTTTTGATTAATTAAATCTATGCATTAAAATAAAAGCAAAATGGAGGAGATAATGGGGGCAAAGTGACCGGCCCTATTAGGCCTTTTAAGGCAACACAATTATGCTAATCAAGTTCCTTAAATTAGTAACTCTTACATCAAGTACAAGTGTGTCCATCTCCCATTGGTAGAAAATCTACTTAGCACCGTTAATCACATGATTAGGCTTAATTGAAAGAGATAAGGCAAAGCCTTTTATCCAAGGAACAACAAAGGTATGGGGGATATTAGTTAGATCACAACATTTCATTGCTATTCATTTCATTTATCCTATTCTTCTTCCTCTTCTTCTATTTTTCTCCTAAGCTAGCAAAATATAAAGAGAAAAAAGAGAGAGAGAGGGGTTCGATTTTTGAAGAGAAAGAGAGGAGTATGCTAGCTTGATTAATGCACCCTAAGATTATATATTACTTTGGTAAATCAAGGAAGGTTGATACTAGAACAAGGTATAACCTAAATCTTCATCTTCTTCTTCTATTTGGTGTTATAGAAAGATTTGATGGGGTTATGAACTAATACTTAAGATACCCTAGTTCTACATATCATAATGTATGGAACTAAGTATCTTGAGTGTTAGATCAAAGGTTTAGAGAAAGAAAATGAGCATATGTTCTCCTAGGGGTTAAACCCTTGTTTTTCTTCCCCTAAATCTTGTGTAACTCAAGTTTTATAACTTGGATTTGTGATCCGTCGCAGGGGGGGGTTCTAGATACATGAGTTATCTAGTAAACCCAAGTGGTAGAACACAAATCTAGCAAGTATTGAAGCCAAGGGGGCTGTTTTTCCCAAAATAGTCCACATAGAGAATTAAGGTTTTAAAACCCTAAAAGAGCTACTGTCCCCGTTTTTCTTAAGGCTGTTTTAGATAGTTTCAAGTCTGTTAAAAATCTGGAAAAAATCACAGAGGTACCTTAAGAAGTTATCTACGTGTAGGAAAAAGAACGGATACGATTCGATTTATAGGTTGTGCGTAATGGCTATTTCCGTAAAGGACTCCTAAATATTAACACCCAAATTTTTCAAAGTGTATACATGGGAAAAATATGAAACTTTTACAGTATGTTCATATATGTTATGAGAGTATACCCTGAAAGTTTCAGAATTTTCTGAGCAAAACCCGATTTATGAAAAATGAAGCAAGATCCGAGTGTTTTGGGCACTTTAAAATTAGTAAATCACTTTCTAAAATTCCAAAAAACTTTGGGGATCATTGTTGGGTCATATACTGTCCAAACACAGAAAAGAAGAATTTTTCGGAATCAGTTTGGTATTTTTCCTAAAAATGATGAAGTTATGAATAATGGGAAATAAATAGTTAAATGATGTCTTAAATAAGAAAATTGTGATTTTAATGCTTGAATACTCCTAATATATAATATTATGACTATTTTAGGGCATTTTGATAATTAATAATAAGAAATATTATTTATGACCTTTTATGGATATTAAATATGTGGTTTTATATAGGGTGAACAATTAGAATAAATTGTTTATTAATCTAATAAATTATTAAAATATTATTATGATATTAATAATATTAAAATATGATATTGTTAAGTAAATAAAAATATTAAGATTAAAACTTCACTAAAATATTATTAAATGGTTAATAGTATTTGATTTAAGCATTAATAAATGATTAATGTATTATTAAATGATTAATAATATTAGATTAAAATATTAATCTTAGACTAAAATATTATTAAAAGATTAATAATATTAAATTAAAGTATTATTTGATGATTAAAATATTATTAAGTAAATAATAATATTCGAGATTAAATAAAATATTATTTAAAATATAATAACATTAGTAAAGGAATAAAATATTATTAAATGAATAAAATATTAATACTATTGGTAAATGAATAAAAGTATTATTAATTGATTAATGATACTAAAGCATAAAGTAAGATATTATTAAAGTAATAATATTAATGAATGATTAAAATATTATTAAGGGGATTAATAATATTAGTAATGTATTAAAATATTATTAAGATGTTAATAATATTAGTAAGCGAGTAAAAGTATTATTAGTGAACTAATAATACTAAGAGGTGAATTAAATATTATCAAGATTAATAATATTAAGTGAATTAAAGGTAGTTGTTATTTAATAGTAACATTATCGAGACATGATAATATTTCGAAGAACTAAATGTAATATATAATAACTATGTGATTACATAATCTAATGTTATGCTATGGCTAATTGAAAGATTAACTATAGGTCTCTCAAAGAAAGATAATTAAACTGCCTAGCGGATAGAATTTAATTGTGTAGCCGTAACCTATAAACGAGGCAAGTTTCCTAACTCAAACTCGAGTTATTATTTTCAAAGCATGTTAGTGAGTAATTATTGATGATTATTCACATCTATAATGATTATTGAAATTCACACTTTGTGCAATTGAATTCCTGTTCTATTATTATTGAACTGTGAATTAAATTAAAGTTCTTTCATTCATGAACTGTTTATAGATCTATGCTAATTGTATCAGCTAGATCAAGTATGTTTAAATTTGTTAAATCAAATGTGTTTTAAAAAGTTGTTCTTATTAAATTGATATGATAAGAACTCTTGACTAAGAAAAGGACGAATTTGATTAAGGCATGATATCGTTGCTGGATTATTAAGTGTTTATGCATAAATCATGGGGTATGAAAGGCTGATCCCCTTGAATACCAAAATTTATTAAGAGGTCCAGTTTAAATGACTGAGAACCTTGGCAAATGTTCATGGTTATTTCAAAACCACTCAGTACACGTTATTCAATTATTCAAATATTCAATTGTTGATTATTAATTCATGTTCCTTCACAATCTTATACTATCGTTGAACATTGAAAGCAAGACTTCTTTCTAGTCATGATATATCTGTAAGACCCCGAATTTTATAAAATAAAAGTATTCAATTTTTCTTATAATTATTATTCAGTAAATGATTAAATTGATAAAAAGTAAAGTTAAGGATGACATATATAAATTTTTCAAAATAAGCAAGTGGTTATAAAATATTCATTGTTGTTTGAAATATTCGCTTTAGTCGTGGAATATTCTTAATGCTCTGGGAATATTTGTATTTACGGCCAGCAGACCATTTGTGGGCCCCATAATGTAATAATTGTCGATGAAGAAAATGACAAGTTTGAGTTTTATAAATAACGGCGTAGTTGTTATCAATTAACAATGTTGGAATATCCGGTGGTTAAAATACGAATATGCGTGGTTGCATAAGTAAGCAGCACCTGTATTGCATAAAGATTTTTGAATTATTGATTCTTACGTAAAGAAGGCACTACTCAATAATTGTTACGATAATTACTTGCTCAATATTTTATTTTATTGATTCAATAATTGTCTGCGTTGATATTTTATATTATTGTTGTTTCAATAATTGTCATCGCACACAAGATTTCCCATTATCGGATCAATAATTCATATTATTTGAATAATATTATTAGATAGAATTATTGGCAATGTCTAGAAAGTTCTACATAAGGAGAGGTTTAGTCACCTAATTGCGCTTGATGATGAGAGAAATCCTTATTAAAAAGCCCCTCTTTCCCAGGAACCGCTGATTGTCATAATTGCGATTACAGTAATATTATTTGTGAATAATTAATTATTGATTTATATGATAAGGAAATATTTATTTGATGCGGATATAAATGATGGATCTATTTATGTGGTTATAAATGAAGGAATTAATGTTGAGGTGTTTTATCGTATTTTGTCGATTGGAGGTATTAAAAATTAAACTAGTGTTCTTTAGATATATTAAGTGAGTTATAATTTTTAATCCGAATAGTTGATCGTTAGATTTTTGGATATGTTATACATATATAAGTTGAGTATATGTCAACAAATTTTAAACCGTTAAAAATGAACGTATGATTTTTTTTATGTATTTTAAGAAGTGACTAGTTCAGAAATTGTTGAAGTTTCTGAATTTTATCATTTTGGTGGAAAATTCTAGAATTGGTGGGCTCCACTTTTGGTTAGTGAGAAATGTGCTCAAATTAAATTTCAAATGGGGTGAGTGGCAATAGTAATAGGTAAATCCATCAGGTAGCAGGTCAAGTCTGCTTCGGCGGGCTAACATTTTCCTATAAATAGAAGGCTAAGTTAGAATTGAAAATCGCACCAGAAGAAAGTTTTCTTTCTCTCTGTATTATTGACCGCATTTTTGTGAGTATTTAGATACTTTGAGAGTTGTTGTTCAGTGCAAGTTTTTTCATCCGCTATTGCAGTCAGAAATACTGCTATTTCGAGGTAAGGGATTTTAAGGGTTATTATGTTTTTCAGTTTCGTAATTTTTTTCAACCTTCAAAAATTTTGGAAAAATTTGAAATGATAAGTTGATGAGTTTTCTAGATGGTGTCCAAAAATGGCAATTTTTGGATGTATAGATTAAGAGTTATGAATTTTATGGGAAAAGACTATTTTAAAAGTAAACCCTTATAACTTCTTGTGGTTAACTCCAAAATTGATGAAATATTTATTGGGAGTACATCTATATAATATCAGTATACGGCTGTAAATTTCGGAATTTTTGGACAAAAGCACAATTTATGATAAATTTCTAAATATTCGGCAGTTTTGGCCATATGAAAAATAATAAATGAATTTTAAAAATTTCAAGAAAAATATATGTTCAATATGGGACTATATTCTGCTAAATCCCAAAAAAAAAATTTGTTTGTACTGATTTGGTATTTTTCATGAAAATGGACTAGTTATGAGTAAATGAATTAAATATGTTATGTGAAGTAAAAAAATTGGAAAATAGGATTTTATGGCTTGGGAATCCTATATAAGGTATATGAAAATTTTTGATGAGGGTTTTGGTTATTGGTGATGAAATCTTATAAGTTTGGCATTTCAGGATGATTAAATGCATTAATTAGTAAAGTGTAAACAATTAAAATTAATTATTTATAAGTTTAAGAAATGATTACGATATTGTGGTAATATTAATAATATTAGATTATGAGATTATTAAGTGATTTATAACATTTGGATTAAGGTGCTATAAATATTTATATGGATTTTATTGTGAAATTTTATCTTTTCGTGTCGGGGTTACTATTCATGAGTTACTATTTATGAGTTACTATTCATGAGTTACTATTCACGAAAAAATTGGTTTCTTTTTCTGACCAAATTATCGTTGATTTATGAATCTTACTCTTGAAATTAAATCCATGTTTTGATTATATTATTTTTATTATCATATATAACATTTTTATAATCCTGGTGAAGAAATTTCTCTTTGACTTGAATGTAAAAATGGGTAGATTATTGGTATGATCGTGACTATGGGTTCTCTTTGGCTAGTAGTGCAAAGTTGAATCATTGACTGGTATGATCATGACCATTGAATTTACAATTGAATATTTTTAGCTTAAGTGCAAAGGTGAATTGATCAACATGGTTATAATTATGGTTTATATAAATTCTGAAATGATTATGTATTTCTTTGAGATATGAATATCTTTGGCCTGTAGTGCAAAGATGAATTATTGATGAATATCTTTGGCCCGTAGTGCAAAGATGACCTGTTGTTGATTATCTTTGTCCTATAGTGCAAAGATGACCTGTTGTTGAATATATTTGGCCCGTAGTGCAAAGATGACCGGTTGTTGAGTATCTTTGGCATGTAGTGCAAAGAAGAACTTATTAGCATGATTATGAACAGGAACTGTGATTTGGTACAACCATGATCTTTGATGTTTCAGGTAAAGACAGGTGATGAAAATTATCTTTGTCCTAGATGAGAAGGGAAATTTAGAACTACAATTATGACTATGAGTTATTCATATGATTGTGGAAAGGAACTGTTGATTGATGTTACAGGGATAAAACATTGTTGGTGGACTTTTAACATGGAGAAGATAATAGAATTTATGGTTTATTTGACTCTTCTAATGGATTGCTCGTTTCGCTGCAACTATGGTTGAAAAGTTTTATCATCTACCATATGTTGTAAATCTCCAATTTATTACTGATGAAGGCTATTGATAATTTAATTATCTTTAGTCATGATATTCTTTACTGGGCTAGTTGTGCTCACCCTTTTGCTTCACAATTCCTTTTAGGTAATAAGAGTGTAATTGGGTCGAGCAGAGATAACAAGGAAATAAAGTGATGCTCCGAGACTGTCGAAGTTTCTCAATACATTATAAAACGGCATGACATGCAATATATAATTGTATTGAGGACCTAAGATGTGTGTGTCGTATTTTATACATCACTTAATAATTGATTTTGGTGAACAATAATAGGGTGATGAGAACCCGACCTTGAAAGCGTCAAAAGTGCATCGCGTTATAATGAAGATAACAGAAATCTTCTCGTGTTCCTTTGGAGACTTCAAATATTTGCTGTTGTACTTTATGTGGCATATAATAATTTGAGTATGAATATTGTCGTATTATATACGTTACAATATTTGTATTGAAACTCACAGTATGTATGTCGTTATATTTTGCACGACAGTTGTAGTAATAAAGTTGTAGTTGTTTTCTGTACCATGTATTTGGCGACTCATAATAGGTTGGATGGATTGGACCTATTTTGGGGGCGTTACATTTGGTATCAGAGCTTAGGGATATGGTCTCTGGTGGAGATCGGGGAATAGAACTAGGAAGGCGGATTTAGTAATATCCTTCGCTAGTGTGTCCTACCTAAGTCAATTTTCTTACTTAAGTTGACAAATTGTGATATGTCAATTAACCTTTGTTTTGAAGCTGTATTCTAAAATGATATCTGAAATACAGGAGATGAGCAATGGAGAAATCACGATGACAGAGAAGATGGAATCTGAAATGAAATCAAGGTATTCTCAACTCTTTGAAATACCAGGTACGCAAATTTCGAGGACGAAATTTCATAAGGAGGGGAGATTGTAAGACCCCGAATTTTATAAAATAAAAGTATTCAATTTTTCTTATAATTATTATTCAGTAAATCGTTAAATTGATAAAAAAGTAAAGGTAAGGGTGACATATATAAATTTTTCAAAATAAGCAAGTGGTTATAAAATATTCATTGTTGTCGGGGAATATTCGTTTGGTCGTGGAATATTCTTAATGTCGGGGAATATTCGTATGACGGCGCAGCCATTTGTGGGCCCCATAACAGAATAACTGTCGGATAAAGAAAATGACATGTTTGAGTTTTTATAAATAACGGCGTAGTTATTACTGTTCACACTGTTGGAATACCTGGTGGTTAAAATACGATAATATCGTGGTTCGCGGTGCACACGGTACCAGCGGTATTTTTGAATTATTGATTCTTTCGTAAGAAGGCACTACTCAATAATTGTTACAGTAATTACTGTTCAATATTTTATTTTATTGATTCAATAATTGCTGCGTTGATATTTTATATTATTATTGTTTCAATAATTGTCATTGAACAGTATTTTCCATTATCAGATCAATAATTCATATTATTTGAATAATATTATTAGATAGAATTATTGGCAATGTCTAGAAAGTTATGTCAAGGAGAGGTTTGGTCACCTAATTGCGCGCCAGTAAGGAGAAATCCTTATTGGAAAGCCCCCTCTTTCCTGGGAACTGCCTGGTTGTCATAATTGTGATTCTGTAATATTATTTATGAATAATTAATTATTGATTTATATGATAATGAAATATTTATTTGATGCGGATATAAATGATGGATCTATTTATGTGGTTATAAATGAAAGAATTAATGTTGAGGTGTTTTATCAGTATTTTGTCAGATTGGAGGTATTAAAAATCAAACTAGTGTTCTTGAGATATATTGCTTGAGTTATAATTTTAAATCCAACCGTTGGACCATTGTGATTTTTGGATATGTTATACATATATAAGTTGAGTATATGTTAACAAATTTTGAACCGTTAAAAATGAACGTATGATTTGTTATGAATTTTAAGAAGTGACTAGTTCAGAAATTGTTGAAGTTTCTGAATTTATCATTTTGATGGAAAATTCTAGAATTGGTGGGCTCCACTTTTGGTTGGTGAAAAATGTGCCCAAATTAAATTTCAAATGTGGTGGGTGGCAATAGTAGCAGGTAAAGCCATCAGGTAGCAGGTCAAGTCTGCTTCGGCGGGCTAATATTTTCCTATAAATAGAGGGCTAAGTTAGAATTAAAAATCACACCAGAAGCAAGTTTTCTTTCTCTCTATATTATCGAGCGCATTTTTGTGAGTATTTAGATACTTTGAGAGTTGTTGTTCAGTGTAAGTTTCCTTCGGTTTTTAATCCGCTATTCCAGTCAGAAATACTGCTCTTTTGAGGTAAGAGATTTTAAGGGTTATTATGTTTTTCAGTTTCGTAATTTTCTCAACCTTCAAAAATTCTGAAAAAATTTGAAATGATGATTTGATGAGTTTTCTAGATGGTGTCTAAAAATGACAATTTTTGGATGTATAGATTAAGAGTTATGAATTTTTTGGGAAAAGACTATTTTAAAAGTAAACCCTTATAACTTCTTGTGGTTAACTCCAAAATTGATGAAATATTTATTGGGAGTACATCTATATAATATCAGTATATCCTGTAAATTTCAGAATTTTTGGACAAAAACACAATTTATGATAAATGTCTAAATATTCGGAAGTTTTTTCCATATGAAAAATAGTAAATGAATTTTAAAAATTCCGAGAAAAATATATGTTCAATATGGGACTATATTCTGCTAAATCCAGAAAAGAAAATTAGTTTGTACTGATTTAGTATTTTTCATGAAAATGGACTAGTTATGAGTAAATGAATTAAATATATTATGTGAAGTAAAAAAAATTAGAAAATAGGATTTTATGGCTTGGGAATCCTATATAAGGTATATGCAAATTTTTGATGAGTATTTTGGTTATTGGTGATGAATTCTTATGAGTTTGGCATTTCAGGATGATTAAATGCATTAATTAGTAAAGTGTAAACAATTAAAATTAATTGTTTATAGTTTAAGAAATGATTACGATATTGTGGTAATATTAATAATATTAGATTATGAGATTATTAAGTGATTTATAACATTTGGATTAAGGTACTATAAATATTGATATGGATTTTATTGTGAAACTTTATCTTTTCGTGTTGGGGTTACTATTCATGAGTTACTATTCACGAGTTACTATTCACGAAAAAATTGGTTTCTTTTTCTGACCAAATTATCGTTGATTTATAAATCTTACTCTTGAAATTAAATCCATGTTTTGATCATATTATTTTTATTATCATATATAACATTTTTGTAATCCTGGTGAAAAAATTTCTCTTTGACTTGAATGTAAAGATGGGTAGATTATTGGTATGATCGTGACTATGGGTTCTCTTTGGCTAGTAGTGCAAAGTTGAATCGTTGACTGGTATGATCATGACCATTGAATTTACAATTGAATATTTTTAGCTTAAGTGCAAAGGTGAATTGATCAACATGGTTATAATTATGGTTTATATAAATTCTGAAATGATTATGTATTTCTTTGAGATATGAATATCTTTGGCCTGTAGTGCAAATATGAATTATTGATGAATATCTTTGGCCCATAGTGCAAAGATGATCGGTTGTTGAGTATCTTTGGCATGTAGTGCAAAGAAGAACTTATTAGCATGATTATGAACAGGAACTGTGATTTGGTACAACTATGATCTTTGATGTTTCAGGTAAAGACAGGTGATGAAAATTATCTTTGTCCTAGATGAGAAGGGGAATTTAGAACTACAATTATGATTATGAGTTATTCATATAATTGTGGAAAGGAACTGTTGATTGATGTTACAGAGATAAAACATTGTTGGTGGACTTTTAACATGGAGAAGATAATAGAATTTATGGTTTATTTGACTCTTCTAATGGATTGCTCGTTCCGTTGTAACTATGTTTGAAAAGTTTTATCATCTACCATATGTTCTAAATCTCTGATTTATTACTGATGAAGGCTATTGATAATTTAATTATCTTTAGTCATGATATTCTTTACTAGGCTAGTTGTGCTCACCCTTTTTTCTTCACAATTCCTTTCGGGTAATAAGAGTGTAAATTGGGTCCAAATGAGGATAACAAGGAAATAGTGTGATGCTTTCCGAGATCTGTTGAAGTTTCTCAATACATTATAAAACGGCATGACATGCAATATATAATTGTATTGAGGACCTAAGATGTGTGTGTCGTATTTTATACGTCACTTAATAATTGATTTTGGTGAACAACAATAGGGTGATAAGAACCCGACCTTGAAAGCGTCAAAAGTGCACCGCGTTATAATGAAGATAACAGAAATCTTCTCGTGTTCCTTTGGAGACTTGAAATATTTGTTGCTGTACTTTATATGGCATGTAATAATATGAGTATGAATATTGTCATATTATATACATTACAATATTTGTATTGAAACTCACAGTATTATGTCGTTGTATTTTGCACGACAGTTGTAGTAAAAAAGTTGTAGTTATTTTCTGTACCATGTATTTGGTGACTCAGAATAGGTTGGATGGATTGGACCTATTTTGGGGGCGTTACATTTGGTATCAGAGCTTAGGGATATGGTCTCTGGTGGAGATCGGGGAATAGAACTAGGAAGGGAGAGACGAGTAATATCCTTCGCTAGTGTGTGTCCTACCTAAGCTAAATTTTCTTATTTAAGTTGACAAATTGTGATATGTCAATTAACCTTTATTTTGAAGCTGTATTCTAGAATGATATCTGAAATACATGGGATGAGCAATGGAGAAATCATGATGACAGGGAAGATGGAATCTGAAATGAAAGCAAGGTATTCTCAACTCTTTGAAATACCAGGTACGTAAATTTCGGGGACGAAATTTCATAAGGAGGGGAGATTGTAAGACCCCGAATTTTATAAAATAAAAGTATTCAATTTTTCTTATAATTATTATTCAGTAAATGATTAAATTGATAAAAAGTAAAGTTAAGGGTGACATATATAAATTTTTTAAAATAAGCAAGTGGTTATAAAATATTCATTGTTGTCGGGGAATATTCGTTTGGTTGTGGAATATTCTTAATGTTGGAGAATATTCGTACGACGGCGCAGCCATTTGTGGGCCCCATAATAGAATAATTGTCGGATGAAGAAAATGACAAGTTTGAGTTTTTATAAATAACGGCGTAGTTGTTACCTTATTAACTTGCTTGTTGGAATACACAGTGGTTAAAATACGTGATACGCGCGTGGTTTACTTACAATGAACGACAGGGTATTGCAGACAAGATTTTTGAATTATTGATTCTTACATAAGAAGACACTACTCAATAATTGTTACAGTAATTATTGTTCAATATTTTATTTTATTGATTCAATAATTGCTGCGTTGATATTTTATATTATTGTTGTTTCAATAATTGTCACTGCACAGTATTTTCTATTATCAGATCAATAATTCATATTATTTGAATAATATTATTAGATAGAATTATTAGCAATGTCTAAAAAGTTCTGTTAAAGAGAGGTTTAGTCACCTAATTGCGTGCCAGTAAGGAGAAATCCTTATTGGAAAGCCCCCGCTTTCTTGGGAACTGCTTGGTTGTCATAATTACGATTCTGTAATATTATTTATGAATAATTAATTATTGATTTATATGATAAGGAAATATTTATTTGATGCGGATATAAATGATGGATTTATTTATGTGGTTATAAATGAAAGAATTAATGTTGAGGTGTTTTATCAGTATTTTGTCGGATTGGAGGTATTAAAAATCAAACCAGTGTTCTTGAGATATATTGCGTGAGTTATAATTTTTAATCCGACCGATGGATCGTTGTGATTTTTGGATATGTTATACATATATAAGTTGAGTATATGTCAACAAATTTTGAACCGTTAAAAATGAACGTATGATTTGTTATGAATTTTAAGAGGTGACTGGTTCAGAAATTGTTGAAGTTTCTGAATTTATCATTTTGGTGGAAAATTCTAGAATTGGTGGGCTCCACTTTTGGTTGGTGAGAAATGTGCTCAAATTAAATTTCAAATGTGGTGGGTAAAAATAGTAGCAGGTAAAGCCACCAGGTAGCAGGTCAAGTCTGTTTCGGCGGGCTAACATTTTCCTATAAATAGAGGGCTAAGTTAGAATTAAAATCACACGAGTATAAGTTTTCTTTCTCTATATTATCGAAATGCATTTTGTGTGAGTATTTAGATACTCGAGAGTTCTTTGCTCGAAAGGTGCAGTTTTCTTGACTTTTCATCACCTATTCCATCGTAAATACCGCTTTTTTTGAGGTAAAGGATTTTAAGGGTTATTATGTTTTTCAGTTTCATAATTTTTCCGACCTTCAAAAATTCTGAAAAAATTTGAAATGATAATTTGATGAGTTTTCTAGATGGTGTCCAAAAATAGCGATTTTTGGATGTATAGATTAAGAGTTATGAATTTTATAGAAAAAGACTACTTTATATGGCATGTAATAATTTGTGTATGAATATTGTCGTATTATATACGTTACAATATTTGTATTAAAACTCACAGTATGTATGTCGTTGTATTTTGCACGACAGTTGTAGTAATAAAGTTGTAGTTGTTTTCTGTACCATGTATTTGGCGACTCAGAATAGGTTGGATGGATTGGACCTATTTTGGGGGCGTTACAATATCTCCCTTGTATATAAACTTGCTAAGAAAATTAGTTGCTTACCTTTGCTATATCATGACATTTATTTCAGTTAAGCCTGAAGGATCCAATACGAAAGACAAAGGCAAGGGCAAGATCCAAGAATAGTTTAGAATGAATGTTAGTTATTATTATCTGATGGAATTTCTTATGTAACCCTTTTGTAATATGAATGGTGTGTTTAAGTTTAGGTTAAGAAGACCTTGGGACTATGTTATGATACTTTATTATAATGAACAATGTATGTTTATTATTCCGTAATAGTTATAGAATGCTTATGATGATGATAGATCGTGAGCACCTTAATCGAACTCGGATTTGGGGCGTCACAGTTGAGTATCAAAGCCATAGGTTATAAACATTAGGAATACGAAACCTAGGTTATAACCTTAGTAGAAAACTCTTATAGAGTATGTTAGGAGATGGATTGTGGAAATTCATCGAGTAGGTGTTGTACTTAATAAAATATTATTTCATTTTATCAATGAATATATTTTATTGTAGTACTGATGTTGTATCCTTATTTTATTATAGGATGTCGAGTGGTAGTCAGGGGAGCCATTCTATAGACTAGGAGGAGGCCGTACTAGAGGAGGTGATGGACACCTCACAGGATGTGATGATCGGTGACCTGCTAGAGAAAAACCATGCACAGGAGCAGAGGATTTTACAGTTGGAGGCACAGAATATGACTCATCAGTACATGGAGCAACAATATAAAGATGCTGCTAATCAGGCACTGATTGAGCTAGCAGAGGCGCGAGTACAGCTAGAGTAGGAGAAGGCAAAGTTCGGAGCACTGAGCGTAGAGCATCTGGCGATGCGGGGTGAGTTTGACTTGGAGATTACAGATAAGATACGCGTGGAGGAGGCATTTTATGAGTCAGCCAAATGGGTGGACCGATTAGAGATAAGACTGCGAAAGCCGCGAAGGTCGTGTCGAGACTTTAGGGTATCGGCACTAGGGACGCAGATATGAGGGCCATAGCGATTAGGACTAGGAGGCGCATATCGAGATAGGGAGTCGATTCGATCCGTTTTGAAGATAGAGTTATGGCGGGGTTGTTTCCCGTGATCCTATTCAGTGATCAGTAGACACTCGAAATTTTCTCGCACGCTTATTCTCGACATTACAGAGGCGATTTGTCTTCGAGATAACCCTAGAAGACAAATGACATCCATCCGGATACTACTCTAAGTTTAGTTCCAACCCGGAACACAAATTGGGAACATCAGTTCCAACCCAGGACACAAATCGGGAACATCAGTTCCAACCCGGAACACAAACCGGGAGTGTCATTTCCAATCTCGGAGATAACCCCGAGGTATGCAAATTAAATGACCGGCAACAACACCGGAGAGGACAGTTCTATCTCAGCGATAACACCATGACATTCAGTTCTAGTCCCAGAACCAACACTGGGAGTAGCGACTCCATCCTTGGTGATAGCCCCAAGGGATGCTTTTGCAGTTCCGGTGATAACTCTAGAATTGTTTGTTTCAAACAGATGCGATCAACTTCAAGCTCATACCTCCTTCCGAGGCACTTATACCTCAGACCCGGAGCTAACAACGGGCAGACAGGCACACCCATAGATGACAGTGAGGCATACAAACAAGCAGTCCAATCTCGGATGTAACCCTGAGCAACGTCTACTTTTCGCTCAAACCGGCGATAACCCCGGTGAGGAGTCAAAACGTCATCTTACTGTCTCAACGTTTTCTCTCACAAGATGATATCGCGACATACGAACAAGTAGTCCAATCTCAGATGTAACCCCGAGCAACGTTTACTTTCAACTCAAACCGACGATAACCCCGACGAAGAGTCAAACATCATCTTGCCCCTTCAACACCTGCGCGTCGTCTCAACACTTCATACATATATACATACAACAATTTCCCACAAAAACCGAGGAGTAACAATCCCGAGTGACTATTACGCATGACAATACTTTGGATAGAATTTAAAGCTTTAAGACCATGGGCATGTACCCCTCTTCCTGACTTCGTACAACCTCTAATCCATGTCATTGTGTAACTCTCGACACAAGAAGTCCGAAGAAGGTCAGATATACCTCGTTCGGATGCTCGAGATTGAAGTTCCGCAAGTTCGAAGGACATTACAATTGCATGAGTGCACATACTTGAGACAACGAGACCATGAGGCTCGGATGCACCACGACCACCACACAGTACAACCACTGCCGCACGAAGTGTACTGCGACCATTAGTCTATAAATATGAGCCTTGGGGGTGACCATTTGAAGAGGAGAAGGAGAGGAAAAGGCGAGGAAGCCCCATTCTATTTTACTCAGATACACATCTTTTGAGTGTTTCCTCATCTTTAAACACTTGTTAGCTCACATATAGCTATCTTTTATCCGTGAGAGCCGAGTGTTTATCCATTTAAAGTCATAGAAGTCTACATTGGCGTATTTCACCGTAAGCCTTCTCACATTATATAAAGTCTTCTTCTCATATTAGCACACATTGTTATACACATTGAGAGTCGTGTTGTGTGCGTTTGCTCGGACTTCGGTCCGTGGTTTTCATTTCTGTCTGTATATATATACTTATATATGTATATATTTCATATATGGACTAACATTATTGAGTTATGCCTCGATTGAGCCTAGACTTCGGTCTAGAGCGTTTATTGCTTATATATATATATATACTTATATATATAACTGTTGTCAGACATATCTGATGAGCCTGGATTTACATCCAGTGCGTTTACTGCTTTTATATATATATATACTTATATATATAACTGTTGTCGGACATATCCGATGAGCTTGGATTCACATTCAGTGCATTTAATGCTTTTATATATATATCCGTATATATATATTTACATTTCTGTCAAGCCTGGAGTTTACTTAGTAGCCTTTTACTGACTTTATTTACATTTCGTCTGCTGGAGTTTACTTGTGGCGCTTGATCGCTTTTTACACTTTATTTATATTTCGTCACCGCCTCGAGTTTACTTGTGGCGAATTGATACTTTTACAAACTTTATTTATATTTCGTCTCCGCCTGAGTTTACTTCGTGGCGATTGATCGCTTTTACAACTTTATTTATATTTTGTCCCACAGAGTTTACTTCATGGTGGTTGATCATGTCCATATATATATATATATATATATATATATATATATATATATATATATATTTACCACTTTTATATATTTACATTTCCGATCCCCATGGAGTTTCTTCGTGGTGGTTGATCATGTCTCAGTATATATATATTTACGCTTTTATATATATAACTCGCTTACTACTTTCCATAGGAATTGTAGTATTATGTGAGCCTAGGAATCATGTGATCACAGATTCGGTTTCTTGGATCTAGATTCGGTTCCCATGATGGACATTTTTCACCGTATGGCGACTTGTACATTATTTTACATTATCTCGAATTTCCTTGGATGGTCATTATGCCCATGAGGAGTTCTAAGACTATTGTATATTATTTTCTAGAATGCTTCACATCTCAAAATAAAAGCAAACAAGCCGAACATTTAATAATAAAATGGAAGTATCAAAGGCCTCAATTACTATTGAGCACAGGGTTTGAAAAACCTCTTTTACAAAATGTCATTGCTATATCTTGTTTAAAACTGAATTTTCTATAAATTCAAACCCTATGTATATAAATGCTAACGAGGTACATCATCACTTCCAAATAATTGCACATTGATCCACACACACACACACATATTCATATAACAGTTTCTTTGAAAAGTGGCGGTCACCGTGGAAACATGGATGTCGGGAGGTGCCTAATACCTTCCTCCGCATAATCAATCCCCCGGACCCAAATGAATTTCGATTTCACAGACCCATTTAACAGTATCACATCACTGGGTCAATGTGCAAACCTTTTTGGTTGCGTTGGTGCAACCAGTTAAATACACCAACTGACGACTCATAAAGTCAAATCATCGACATTATACATGTCAGACCTTTTTCACTTGTTTTTTCAAACAAATCTCACATTAACATGAGAACACCAAAGAACAACTAACGAAAAGGGACACTCAAAAATCCCGACGTCGACAGGTGGCGACTCTACTGGGGAATCCAGTAAGAGGGCTTAAGCTGTTATTACAAGCTTTTCAAAATTATTATATGCTTGTGTGTGAATGTTGCATTTACATTTTTGATGAATTTGTACGAATGCATTTTTATTTACTGCACTACTAAATATCTATCTGTGATATTAGTGCTTTGCACATGTCATCATTTTGTATAAACGGTGAGACACGTTGCATGTGAATGTATGTTGTGTGGTTCCTCCATCAGGAGGCTATCCTGTCATTATTTGATTACTAGACTCGCAGGAATAATAATTCCAGCGAGGCTCAAGAAAGGCACCACCCAGATTCGCTCCAATTGAAAGACCGGATTAACTTCCCGTCAAGTAAATTGCGATGATCTGGGAACCTTCATGCCAAAAAGCCGCGAGAGTAACCCTAAATTGCGATAACCAAACGCGGAGGAAAGTCTCTTCATACTTTCCATTTTTAATTACTTGTAAAAGCATTTACTTGTAAGTTTATTCCATGTTCATCCATATGTAATGGAAAATATGAAGAATATATGTGCATGCATGCATGTTATCAATTAACAACCGGTTTTGCAGGACAAAAATTCCTAAAATGGACATGTTACAATAACATTTACATTACCCTAAGACTAAACTATGTAAGTCTTTTGTAGGGAAGCAATTGGGCCTGTTACACCGCTCAAAAATCCAAAAGGCCCACGAACCACTGACCACTTCATGTCTTCTTCCCAACCTGGCCTAATGTTGTTTCCTAGAAGAATTTGATGGATTGAGTAAACAAATTACGAGACTTGGTACGTTCTCTTTGAAAAGAATTGCACCACCAATCCGATCGAGTATGCGAAGATACCTACACATACGTAATCCTCTACACAAGGAGGAGTTCAAGGTCCGGAAAAAGACAATTCCGTAACCTCGCTTGGATACGACCAATAAAGACCCTAAAAACACCCATCTCAAAGGAGATCTAGACACCGGTGATATCAGGAATAAGGTCCTTCAAGTGGAGGAAACTATTCGTGTTCTCAAAGGGATTGGAACACATGGAAGTGTTTCATATGAAGACCTTTGCATATTTCCTGGTGTTCATTATCCAGAGAAATTCAAGACCCCTGATTTTGAGAAATATAATGGATTAGGGGATCCTTATACACATTTAAAGGTGTTCATTGGAGAACTTCGGATCTTATCGCGGAAAATGAAAAGCTCAAAATGCATTTGCTTCAAAAAGTATATTTGGAGAAGCCTTCATGGTATACCGATTAGAGAACTCAAAGATCCATAGTTTGGAAAGAGTCGCTCACGCCTTCCTCACTCAATACGCTTTTCAATCTCGGATGGCTCTGACCCAGGTATTAAATCACCAAGGTCAAGAAATAGTCTAATGAGTCATTTAGAGAGTACGCTCAAAGGTGGAGGCGCCTTGCTGCTCAAGTTATTCCTTCCATGACAGAATCAGAAATGGTCATGACTTTCATAGATGCACAGGAAGCTCCTTTCTATGAAAGAGTTCTAGTTGGTATTGGCAAACCATTCTCTGAAATGATCAAGCACGGAGAGATGGCTGAGATGGGATTGAAATCCGCTAAAATTCAAGACCTAGTCGCTCTTAAAGCTGTTGTTGAGCACATCCAGTCCGGATCTTATGGAAACAACCCTCGGAGGGTCCATAAGAAGAAAGAGGAGGATGTTTCCTTAATACTACAAGGACAAAAAGGCAATCAAAGCATGCCTATGCAAAAGAGAAACTACTCCCCTTTTCTAGCACAATCTTCAAACCCTCCATTGCCTAAAAGTGGAGAAGTAAAGCGACCTCGAACATTCACACCCTTAGGGGACTCGCTCGAGAATATTCTTGCTCTTACATTTGATCGCTTCAAGAAAATTACACATCTTCTTCCACCACCCACCCTAATGGGAGGGTTTTAATGCTACTCGAAAGTGTGCTTATCATGCCGGAGCACCTAGACATGATACTCAAGATTGTTGGGCCTTGAAACACAAGATTCAAGATCTAATAGACAACGGTGAGATCGTGGTCACCAAACCAGATCAACCTCATGTGCAAGACAACCCTCTTCCTCAACACAAAGAAGAAGAGGTCAACATGATCAGTTGGAGCACTGGACAAGGTTCCAATTCTAATGGCGAATCATCCCAACCCATCAAAGACAGTGTTGACAAATGGGATTATGCAAAGTTCCAGTTTACCATGGAACAAAAGATGAAAGCTCTTTGCAAACAAATTAAGCAATTGGCAGAACTGGTGACCCACCAACATCAAGTCATACACCAATTAATCAGGCAGGAGCATGCCTATCTCCTTCCTTTTGTTATGAATGCTTCCTCGCCACCTTCAGAAAGTGAAGCTATGGAGGATAAGGTTGCGAAGAGAGCAAATGCTAAAGTCAGTCGGGATTTTGCCAATTAGAGGGAATTCACCTATTTGGGCCAATCTATGGAGGAGATACTACAGATGTTGATCAACGAAGGAAGAATTACCTTCCTTCTCCCTCCAATCAATCCCCGTTCAGGACGGTTTAATTCTGATGAAGTGTGTCAATATCATTCACATTCTCGCGGTCATAGAATAGAAGAATGTTGGGCACTTCGCCATCTCATTCAGAATCTTATTGATAGCGGTGTCCTGCAAATAGCAGATGATTACACTGTGTAACTCAAGGGTGGGAATGCATGTCCTACCAAATGGAAGGGATCCGTGGCAGTTATATCCGAAGTGGATGATGAGACTGTCAAAGTATTTCCCATTCAACTCAAAGGAGCTGACAATCCTTTGAAAGTGGCTGCACCAAAGATAATTTCTTTATCTTTCAGACCACAATATCATGTTGTCAGCTTACACAAAGCTCCATGGAATTATGGAAAAGCTGAAGGATCCACGTCTCATACCACTGCTACAGTGTCGAAGGAAAATCCACTGTATCTTCATCAATGGGTTATTAAACCTACTTGCGAAGCAAAGGGGAAGTTTCCCATAGAGAAGATTGAAAAATTCCTCCGCACTATGAGCCACAATGAAGCCAAAGTGGTTTTAAACTTGCGAGAAGCTCCACAATAGATTTCAATACTGGACTTGGTTTTCTCTTCTAAGGATCATCGGAAGATCTTACTGAAGGTTTTGGAAGAAGCCTACTTGCCAAAATCAGTGGATGTGGAAAAATTTCAACATTTGGTTGATCACATTTTCAACAACAATGTGATATCCTTCACTGATGACGACATACCTCCCGAAGGGACCGGTCAATGCATATTGCAGTTTTGTCTTCTGGGTACATGCTAGCTAGAGTTTTGATAGATGGAGGCTCATCTCTAAATATCTGTCCTTATGCCACCTTGGTAAAGATGAATATCAATCTCAAGTGGATCCAAAGCAGCCATACGGTCATCAGAGCTTTTGATGGATCCCGACGAAATTTCGTTGGAAAGATTAAATTGCCAATTGAGATTGGTCCAAATACATTCAATGTATCTTTCCACGTCCTCAAGATAGACTCAGGATATAACTTGTTATTGGGGAGGCCATGGATACACATGGCTGGAGCTGTTCCCTCCACCCTAAATCAACAACTTAAATACATTATCAACAACAGTTTAGTCACTGTCAACGCTGAGCCGGAATGTCCTGAACACGGAACTCTACCAATTATCAGCTTCAATTTAGAAGTTGAACCGGCCAGTTTCCATACTCTGGAAGTGAGTAACATGCAATACCATTCTATTGGAGCACTACTTCCTGTACCCAAGATTTCTTACGAGGTTATGTCGGCCACTCAAGAAATGATGTTATTGGGTCATCAACCTGGACAAGGGCTTGGTAAAGATAAGCAGGGTATTAAACACACTATCCAAATGTCCAGTCAAATTGGAACAAATTGCCTAGATATTCTCGCCGATTCGCATACGTGAATCCTCATAAGCACAAGCAGGTTCCTCAAGCTTCCACCACACGGTGATTTTCTATACCTTTACTTCATGAGTTGATGCAATCTCTAGTAAAGGTTCCAGTCCATGTTGTGCCTATGCTATTTCTGAAACCATGCCAATAAAAGCAAAAGAGGTGCTGATTCCTGATCCCGAGGCGAAAGAAAAGGAACGAAAATGTAAGCATGACCTTGCCTTTATGATGGCAGGCATACGCGTCATTGTTCATGATAAACATACAAACAGATACACCCCAGACGATGATTGCCCAGATTTCATGGGTATCATTCGGGAAAAGGATGACAATGACGATCCTTCCATCACTGGAGTCCTTCAGGACTTTGCCTTCGACAATTGGAGCAACACTCCATGCATTGGTCGACGAGGGTAAAATGGGCAGAAAATCCCTCTGCCCTACAGATAACTTTAATTTCTTGCTTTCTTTACAGTACTAGCAGTTATTTTATCAAGTACATGCTAACACTTTTGTATGATCGAATAGTTGCATATATTAAGTGAAAGCATCTTTTGTTTCAGGACTCTGAATATAGATGTGCATGTACTTGCTGATGAGGTGCCTTCTCTCCACAAGGGCTGTAACTTTGATGCAAAGTTGGACTCAAACTTGATGGACATACAAGAGGACATTGAGACACCTCAAGAGATTAAGGAATGGGTCACAGACAAACCCAAACCCAATCTTGATAAAACCACTTCTTTCAATATTGGAACCTTAGACAACCCTAAGCTAATCCAAATTGGTTCAGACCTTACCACAAATCAACGGAATGACATGGTTGCACTATTAACCCAATTCCAGGATGTGTTTACATGGTCTCATAAAGACATGGTGGGTTTGTCCACTGACATTGTTCTTCATCGCCTTCCCATTAAAGAAGGATTCAAGCCAGTTAGGCAAAAGCTCAGGCGATTAAAACTTGAGTGGAGTTTAAAGGTTAAAGAAGAAATTGTGAAACAATTTCAAGCTGTCATTATCATGGTGTCTACATATCCGGAGTGGATATCCAACATTGTTCCCGTGCCTAAACTAGGGGGAAAGGTGCGAGTCTGCGTGGATTATCGGGATTTGAACAAAGCTTGCCTTAAAGATAGCTTTCACGTGCCCTTTATCCACATTCTTATTGACAATACTACTCAATACGACATGTACTCCTTTGCTGATTGCTTTGTGGGATACCATCAAATTATGGTCGCTGAGGAAGATCGTGAAAAAACTGCTTTCATCACGCCTTGGGGAACTTTTTGCTACAAACGATTATCATTCGGCCTCATCAATGTCGGGGCAACCTATCAGCGAGCTATGGTGGCTCTTTTCCATGATTTAATGCATAAAGAGATAGAGATCTACGTGAATGACATCATTGTTAAATCCCAAAAGGAGGAAGACCACTTAGACCATCTCAGAAAACTTTTCAACAGGTTGCGTAAGTACAACTTGAAGTTGAATCCCTCCAAGTGCGCCTTTGGTGTTAAGTCAGGCAAGTTGCTAGGTTTCCTAGTCAGCCACAAAGGTATTGAATAGGATCCTACCAAAATCCATGCCATCAAGGAAATGCCCATTCTTCAGACAAAGAAGGAAATACGGGGATTTTTGGGAAGGATCAACTTTATTAGCAGATTCATTTCTCAACTCACAGCAACCTGTGAGCCAATCTTCAAGTTGTTAAGGAAGAATTCCTCCATGAAATGGAATGATAAGTGTCAGAAAGCCTTCCTCACAATCAAAGAGCAACAAATTAACGCTCCTATTTTGGTACCTCCCAGGGATGATGTTCCCCTGTTCATGTACCTGTCCATAAATGACAATGCCATGGGCTGTATGCTAGGGCAAAAAGATAATAGAGGCCAAGAACAAGCTATCTATTACCTCAGCAAAAAGATTCAGCATCAGTGAACACAAGTACACTCTGATTGAGAAGACTTGTTGTGCTTTAGCATGGGCTTCCATGAGGTTACAACATTACCTCCATGGTCACACAACCCATCTCATATCCCGAATGGATCCTCTCAAGTATGTGTTCGATGGCTCATCATTGAATTATCGACTATCCGGATGGCGTAGAGATCCTACAAAGAATTCGACATCGCTCACGTGATGCAAAAGTCAGTCAACGGTCAAGGAATTGCGGATCAACTGGCCGTCGCACCTGCAGGGGACTACAAACCCTTGGAAACATACTTTCTCGATGTACGATACATGCCGTACGTGGAGAATGTATTTTGATGGAGCTGTTAACATAGAAGGCTCTAGAGCTGGAGCATTTCTAATATCCGATATGGGGGAGTAGTATCCTATCGCCGTTAAATTGCAGTTTGTCAGCACCAACAACACAACTGAGTATGAAGGCTGTATCATGGGGCTATAACTTGCCCGTTCAATGGGCATCAGGCGGTTAACTGTTTTTGGGGATTCCGAATTAGTAATCAGATAATCCACAGGAATATATCAAACCAAAGAATTACATTTGCTGCCTTACCATCGACAAGTTTCACAGATGGCTTTGGAGTTCGAAGAAGTCTCCTTTCTACACATTCCTCGTAATAGGAATGATTTTACAGATGCATTAGCAATGTTGGCCTCCTTGGTTTACATACCTGATAAGGAAAACATGCCAAACATCACATTTACTCTACAAAAAGCCCCAATCTATGGGAATTATGTTGGAGAAGTATCGGATGAGCTACCTCCCATCCACAATCCTTGGTATCAGCACATCAAGGAGTATCTACGAGATGGATCTACACCCGCTGAGGCGAGCCTAACTAAGAAGAGGTGGATTCATTGACTTGCTATGAAATTCTACCTGAGCGGAGATGCACTCTACAAAAGAGATGCTGGATTAGGTCTCCTCAGATGTCTAGATAAAGACCAAGCTCAGAGACTCGTGGATGAGATCCATGGTGGAGTATGTGGCCCTCATACGAATGTGACCCCTACTTGTCAAGAAGATCCTCGAGCGGGCATTATTGGCTTACACTCAAAGTCGACTATGATTTATCACGTCAAGAGGTGCTATTAATGCCAGATTTATGGGAATGCTATCCACGCCCCTCCAAGGGAACTTCACAATATGAGTTCGCCATGGCCCTTCTCAATGTGGGGAATGGACGTGATCGGGCCCATCGAGCCCAAATCCAGTAATGGACATCGATTTATATTCACCATGATCGACTACTTCACCAAATGGGTAGAAGCAGCCTCCTTCCCCGGGGTTACTAAAGAAGTCATCATTACTTTCATCAGAAACAATGTTGTTTGTTGATATGGACAACCAAAGGTCATCAGGTTTATAAATGCTGCTAACCTCAACAACAAAATGATGGAAGAGTTATGCAGAAAATTCCACATCAAACACCTCAATTCTGTCATCTACAGTCCAAAGATGGATGCTTAGTTAGAATTGAAATCACACCAAAAATTTCAGAGAATTTTCTTTTATAATCTTGAGCGTATTTCTTTAGCGTTTAAGAAAGATTTGAGCGTAGTACAAGTTTCTTCAAGTATATCCCCGCCCTACCGTTGGAGTACTCTTCTTTATAAGGTAAGGGGTATTATTTCTTTTGTATTCATGAAGAGAACTTATGTTATTCCATTATTTATTATTCTGTTGGAATATCCCATGCATCATGCGTTCTGCCGGACCGGTTCTGTCTTTATTATTACATCGTTAGAAATATCCTATTCACATGCGCTTTTGTGGGACCGGTTCCGCCTCTTTATTATTCTATTAGAATATCCTCGTCATACGTGTGTTTTACGCCGGACCGTGTTCCGCCTTTTATTATTCTCGTTGGAATATCCAAATGATATGCGTTTTTTACGCCGCACCTAGTTCCATTTTTATTATTCTCGTTGGAACATCCTCGCTTGGCTCAATTTCACCGACACTTTCCGTTATTTATTATTACGTTAGAATAACCGTCTACGTAAAGTAATCCGCATGCATGGTGATTTCTTTTGTTATTCCATTCTTTATTATACTCAGTTGGTTAAGGTTTTAACTTTTATACTCCATGAAATTAGTGGAATATCCTTGATATTTGCACTTCATCCAGTATCTTTTCATAGAAATATTCTTCTGAGCATTCTTGAATTTTACTCTATAAAGAAGTATCATGTTGACAATTTGGACGTAATTAATTCCTGAATAAATTAATTCTTGAACTTGTTTTATTAAATTCTTATATCATTGTCACCATCCTCATGTTTATATTTTTTGAAAGTCATCTATGGCCTGTAGTGCATAGATGGACTTGGTATGATTATGACCAGGGATTATTCGGTGTAATCATGACCGTAATGTTACAAATGATGTGGTACAAGTCCTCATTGGCCCGTAGTGCATTGATGGACAGTTGTTGGCATGATCATGACCATTGATGAATACACGAATATCCTTGGCCCGTAATACATGGATAATTTATGGTTGTGATACTAATGAATATCCTTGGCCGTAGTGCAGGGATGATGTAGATTATTTATTAAGCTGAGTCCCAGCGATAAAAGTGATGAAAAACCTTTTAAATCATATAAGATAGTAGATTTTATTCTCTACTTGACTCTTTTAATGGATTGCTTGTTCCGCTGCAGTTAAACTTGATGTCTATTATATTTTATCAGTTTAACATTGTTATATATATATATATATATATATATAGCTTGCAAGTTGCAAAGAATTGAGAAGAATTCGGATGAAAAGTTGGAGGTGTTGGTTTTTGTTAAAAATCAACACGTGTTAATATATATATATATATATATATATATATATATATATTATATTTTATTGATTATTATATTATTAAGTTGAAAAGAAAAGGAAACGTCGTAATTTTCTTTTAGTGTGAATTTAATCGTCCAATATTAACTGTTGATCCGTGATTCGAAAAATTCAAACAGTATCCTTCCATTCTCCTATAAATAGGATGTTTAGTTAGAATTGAAATCACACAAGAAATTTCAGAGAATTTTCTTTTATAATCTTGAGCGTATTTCTTTAGCGTTTAAGAAAGCTTTGAGCGTAGTACAAGTTTCTTCAAGTATATCCCCGCCCTACCGTCGGAGTACTCTTCTTTATAATGTAAGGAGTATTATTTCTTTTATATTCATGAAGAGAACTTCTATTATTCCATTATTTATTATTCTATTGGAATATCCTACGTACATGCATTTACGCCGGACTCGGTTACATCTTTATTATTCTCATTGGAATATCCTATCTCACATGCATTTTACGCCTGGGACCGTGTTCCGTCTTTATTATTATTCTCGTTGGAATATTCACTGCGTGCTTTTACGCTGAGACACAGTTCCGCTTTTATTATTCTACATTGGAACATCCTGCTTGCGTCATAATTTCACTTTGACTTCGTTCCGTTATTTATTATTCTGTTAGAATAACCTGTCTATGCGAAGTACCGCATGCATGATGATTTCTTTTGTTATTCCATTCTTTATTATACTCAGTTAGTTAAAGTTTTGGCTTCTATACTCCATGAAATTAGTGGACTATCCTTGATATTTGCGCTTCATCCAGTATCTTTTCATGAAAATATTCTTTTGAGCATTCTTGAATTTTACTCTACAAAGAAGTATCATGTTGACAATTTGGACGTTATTAATTCCTGAATAAATTAATTCTTGAACTTGTTTTATTGAATTCTTATATCATTGTCATCATCCTCATGTTTATATTTTTTGAAAGTCATATGTGGCCTGTAGTGCATAGATGGACTTGGTATGATTATGACCAAGGATTATTCGATGTAATCATGACCGTAATGTTACAAATAATGAGGTAAAAGTCCTCATTGGCCCGTAGTGCATTGATGGACAGTTGTTGGCATGATCATGACCATTGATGAATACACGAATATCCTTGGCCCGTGAGTGCATGGATAATTTGTGGTTGTGGTACTAATGAATATCCTCGGTCAGAAAAGCGTGGATGATGTGGATTCTTTATTAAAATTGAGTCCCAAATGATAAAAGTGATGAAAACCTTTTAAATCATAAAAGATATTAGATTTTATTCTCTACTTGACTCTTTTAATGGATTACTTGTTCAACATGCAGCTTAAACTTGATGTCTATTGTATTTTATCGCTTTAACATTGTTGAAAAACTAATGATAATTTATTCTCGCATTATCTTAGTCATAATATTTCTTCTTTGGGCTAGTTGAGCTCACCCTTTCTTTCACCGTTCTCTTCAGAAATGAGAACGTGGCCGGGACTAGTCGGGGAACGGAGTGACGGTCCAGATGATAGTATTAGTAGTCCTCACTATTCTGTTAAATAGTGTGACAATAAATGTAATAAGGACTTATTCTGAGAGTGGATATTGTCTAGAAGACAATAATTGTATTAAAACTCACAACATATGTTTTGTCGTATTTTACACGACAGTTATATAATTAAGTTTTTATTTGTATTTTGTACCATGTATTTGGTGACTCAAGATGGGTGATGTATACCTATTTTGGGGGCGTCACAAATGGTGCTGTTGAAGCGGCTAATAAAAACATCAAAAAGATCATGCAGAAAATGTCCGCCAATCACAAAGGATGGCCTGACCTCTTGCCTTTGACTTTATTATCCTACAGAACTTCCATGCGTTCTTCCACTGGGGCAACCCCCTACTCATTAGTCTATGGGATGGAAGCAGTGCTCCCTATAAAGGTGGAAATGGAATCCCTCAGAGTATTGATGGATGCTCAGTTGGGTGAAGACCAATGGGTACAAGACAGGTATCACCAATTGTCTCTAATAGACGAAAAGCAATCCGCGGCTATCTTCCATGGTCAGTTATATCAGCAAAGGATTGCACGATCCTACAACAGAAAAGTCCGACTAAGGCAATTTAAACAACATGACTTGGTTTTAAAGAAGATCATTGACAACCAAGATCAATTTAAGGGAAAATTCGCTCCTAACTGGGAAGGCCCATTTGTTGTCGAGGAGGTATTGACAGGAGGTGCTCTCAGATTGCAAGAAATGGATGGCGATGAATTTCCACAGCTTATCAACTCAGACACCGTGAAAGCGGTATATATGTCCGGTTACCATCAAACAAACATCCTGGTTTTGATCATCAAATCACCAGTCATTCCGGTTTTGAACCCTCTCTTTTTTGCATACTCTTCTGCCCCTCAAGGAAACATACACTTCAAACCAGCAGCCTGGTATCACTTCATTTCAAACCTTCCATACAATTTTGGTTATCCTGAAGACGGGATTTAACCTTTCACAATTTCGGTTATCCTAAAGACGGGATTGAACCTTTCACACTTGCAGTTTATCCTAAAGACGGGATTAATCTTTTCTATGCCTGCAGTTTATCCTGAAGACGGGATTAAACTTTTGTACACTTGCAGTTTGTCCTGAGGACGGGATCAAACTTTTTCCACACTTACAGTTTATCCCCATTATGGGATCAAACTTTCTTCTCCCCGTAGTATAGCCTGCACATGGGATTCACGCTTTTTCTTCAGCCGCGATTCATCCTGAGGGGCAAACTACGTCGACCTGATCTCCTTGATACCTGGGGTACGTAGGGAACCATATTCTATATGGCCCGGTCGTAATAAAAAAAACAACAAAAACATTTCTGCCCTTTCTTCACAAAAACAACAAAAACATTTCTACACCTATCTTCCTTTCACATTCAACGTTTAACCTCTTACACCAGGTTCGAACTACGCAAACTTGATCTCCTTTTCAATAGAAGTACGTAGGTAGCCATTTATGGTTCAGTCTAACCCCTACCAGAAGAAAAATTCTTGTCACACGGTACTGGGATCAACCTTTAATTCGCCACATTTCATCGGTTTCAGATCAAAGGGATGGAATTACCCAACCTCTTCTCACAAATAGAAGATTCGGTGACCATCTAAGCTGCGATCGTGCCTCAAAGAGCAATACCAACCCATAAGAGATGGAATTAACTAGGCTTCTCACAAATAGAAGTACTGGCGATCATCTATGGTTCGGTCAATCTCAGAGGGGAAGAAACTACAGAAATTACCATCCTCTCCACTTTTCCAAATAGATACCAGTCCCAAGACACCAAAGATGGTAGGGATTTACAGAAATCAATGATCCATTCTGAGAGATCTTGCGACGTCTCAATGTCCATCTATCAAGGATAAGTTCAGAATGCATCAAGATCACAAGGCCCTGAAGAAACATGCAAATATCAAGCAAGTATCAAGGCATAACTAAAAGGGAAGTGAATCAAAATATATTTCCCTGCCATACATAATATTGTTTGATATATACATATGTGCTGTACATGACAAAATGGCTAAGCTTAGTCTGCAGTAAAAAAAATACAAAGCTATCTACGATTTGTATGTATGCGGACTATCGATCTAACATAGCATCCTCTCTCGAAGACGGAGGTAGCACCGCAAGCTCCCGCCCAAGGGTATCGACACGAAGCTAGCAGATCAGAGGCTAACTACATGGTGGCATAATGCTCATCAATGTAAGCGCTCATATCAGCAAGACTGATAGTCATCTGGGATCTCACTGAAGTATTGTCTGCAATGGCCATATCCCTAGCAGATAAGGCGGCATCCCGCTTCATGAATCAATGCATCCTCGGTGATCTAGCCTCATCCCTCTCTAATGAGCGAATGAGTCTCTCTCATCAAGAGTCACAACATCGCGTCCTAGCCCGATCTCTATCATAGGTCATCGATGTAAGCTCTGCTCCAAATCTTGTGCCAAATCTTGAGTAATGGCACTTTCGGGGTGGGAGAATCCATCACAAATGATGGCGCCAGCAAAGATCAAGTCATCGATTGGAATGTCGGTCTCTCTATAGGCTCCTCATCATCTAATCGGTCCCTACACATCGTGGATACTACCGCAAATTGATGAAATCTCTATCTCCATCCATGCAAAATACTTTGCGTAACAACCCTTGATGACCGACAGAAAACTCAAATTAGCTCTCGGCCGATCCCAAGAGGCATACAACCTGGATCTGTCCTCCGCTGATAAATGGTATGAAGCGAAGCGCTGACTCACTGCCCCCTCATAAGGATGAAAATCCTGAAACTGGTCAAACTGACACATCACGGCTAGTGGGTGGTAAGTAATCATGCCCCTCAATCCAGTCAACGAGAGATAATCCATGCCCGGAGCATGAGTAATGAAGTTGTAGGGTGAGCTAAGCCCTGAACACGACAATATAGCAAACAGGTCTCTAATCCCTGCCAGAAAAGCTGACCACGATGCAGCATCTGTACACTTCGCAGGGTGAAAGGAGTACGACATGGCTATATCATGGGTGAAATAAAACCCCTGCCGTCTAAATGTGCCAATCGGTCTCAAGTGTGACATAAACCACACATACAGCATGACCGAGCTACCTATGAACACTCTTGTCGGATAAGTGCAGTAGTATGTAGCTAACCTCAGAGTCTCTGCAATGATCATTGGAACAATGGTATTACCCTCCTTGAGAGCTCTCGCTGCCATAATGACGCCGATATCCAGCTCATCCATATATCGCGGCATGAAAGACGATATGATGAACACGATGTAGCGATACATCTACTCTGGCTGAATGCCAATGGTCCTCCGGTGTGGTAAAATCCCCGGAATGTAGTGCATAACTATCCTCAAAGCCAAATATGTCAAACAAAAAATGATGGGATATCACGTGGCCGGATGTAATCTCATCCTAGACCACTCTACGTCTCAATTTGGTGAGGGTCATGAACTCTCTGCTCATGTCTCCAATAGACATATGCAAGCAAGGTCTGTCCAGCGGCAGCATCGTCAACCGTGCATACTCCTCCAAAGTAGGAGTCAACTCCTGGGTCCCAAATCAAAAAACCTGCCTCTCCGATACCCAGTGCTCTAGCATACCCTCTACAAATCCTGTGGGAACCTAAAACATCAACAGGGTCATAGTATGCTGCAGCAAATCATCTACGATCACCATGTCTGATGGTGATATACTATCATACCATGCGCGTATACCAGATACCACAAAAAATGGTGGGGTATGATCAATGCGGCTAACTGTCGAAGAAGACATCTATATGGGACGTGTCATAAGACCATCCAGGGGTCAATGCTGAATATCTTTGGACATACATATATATGCATAACATAATAACATGCATGATACAATAGATGGCAATATGATATAGGGAATGGAAAACTGTACATACATTCCTAAGTATATCATCATCTAATACATCTCTGTACAACTAAAATACATGGAAATGGGGCGAAGCTACCCAGTAGCTAATAGAGGCCTATCAAAAGAGATAACGAGAAATACATCAGAAAAGTCAATGGTGTCGATGTCTACATCATCGATACTGTCCACCTGATGTAACTCCTCCTGAGTCACTAGATCTCTATCTACATGGATGTCAGGCCGATACAAGGGAGGATCTACACCAGCAAAGCCATATGGGTCACCTGAGGAGCCAGCGCTAGAGCTGGAAGGATCAAAAGTATCTGCCTTTGAAGAATCTCTGCCCAAATGCCGAATGAAAAGATGTGTCCAGTCCAACTGCCGGGTTAATCTATCAATCTGTGTCACATGAGTCAGATCTCTAACACAGGCTAGCCAATCCGTCATTATCACAGATCCTGGAACCATATCCCCCATAAACTGTGTGGAGCGGGTCTGAGCTCCAATAGTACGAGGGATCCACCAATGCTAGAACATCTCCTAAGACCAGGGGCCCTCTGACAATGTAAAACCGTCAATCCCCATCAATGGGATGTCAATGACGGTGATCATGAAAGTGCCAATAACGCCTGGAAGGAGGCAAGATCGGCATACGAATCTCTTCTGTAGTGCTCCTAATAGCACGATCTCCTAAATAGAGCTCCCATCCTCCATCTGTGAAGAGAGGAATCCTGCGGGTGGAAATAACGTACTCTACTCCAGTCGGGTATCCATCCTTAAAACCAACTCCCAAATGCTCTCCAGGGTAGGGAATCCATGTGATGACATCGGCTGTCAACAACTCCAGCTGTAGGCGACAATGAGTGAAACCCTCAGTAACAAGGACCTCCGCCAGTATGGAATGATGCCATCTCCGTCCTTGTGGATAGGTATCTAAACCTAACACGTTCATAGGACACAAATAGGGAAGCCTCTCATAGGCCCAAAACTGCCAACACAAAGGCAAACATCTGCTGTCAGTCAACACTCTTAACCTATACATAGGAAAAGACAAGAGAAACACTCACTAGCAGAAATGGGTAGAATCCTAACCACGCCTTGGTCAATCCTTCGCATGCGCATTCCCCTGAGGAAATAGGCAAAGGTGTAGGAACCCCAATCAAACTCTCCTATACGGTTCACGTGTCGAGTGGCGCTGATCAAAGCGAAGGACACCGTAGAAGAGTTATCTGCTATGAAGCAGCCCCTAATGATCATCAAGAACAATCGCTGAAGAATGTGATCCCTGACTCTCACATCATCGGGTATGGGCTTACTCAACAAATTTCATTATAGCATCTACGCTCAAAGGACCCGCAGACGAAACAGCCCCGCCTTTGAGCACCTCCGCCGGAACTCCCAACAAGGATCTGACGATAGTAGGGGTGATATCCGTCGTGTAAGGCACCGGATCCCCTCCAAACTCTATACCTGTGATAAACCACCAATCCATCAGCGTCATCATCACCTCACAGTCCAACAAATGGAGTGACTGAGTCTGGTGAAACCACCGCTCAGATAATGCCCTGAGGTAACCCCAGGAGACAAATGACGGTAGAATAGAGAAGAACATCCCAAATCCCCAGCCATGGACGATCACTCTGTAGTCATCATGCAAAGCCTGATACATAGAGTGTATGCTAAACCAGTTCCCTCGAGGCTGTGTGAAGCTGGGAACCTACATCAAATGCAGATCAACATCAGAATCCTTGACTCCTCATTAATAGAAAATAAGGAAGATTAAAGATCTAACTTCATACCTCATTTGCATGCAGGTATACTGAAGGATGCCTACTCAAGTCACCCAGAAGATCTGGGTTCACCACTTGAATACCTGGTAATTCCCTATGGGGAACACGTACAGCAGGAGCAGGAACCTCGATTGGTACATCCTCCTCCTCGTCCTCAACATTCGACACTTCAACCCGAATAGGACGTATCACCGCCTCCACTAAATGACGAGGCTGTCTGACAGAACGGCGTTGAGGCTCTTCAGAAGCTCTCCTCCGTACACCAGAAGTGGTCCTGCGGGAACTACTCGGCTGATCCGGATCCATAATATCTGGACAATAAGTCTCCAAATCACCTCAGAAAGGGTGTGGTAATTTCTTACCTGGAACTTTTCAAAATGCATTGTTTTAACATACATTTACAGTGGAGTTAAAAATGCATGACTACCCAATACCTACATTTTTTGAAAATTTTGCCATAGCCCCCTTTGTAAATGGGACTATCCACATGCACATAGGCATGACTAGGTGGCCATTCAGTAGCACACCTATACACAGTCATAGACATTCTACATGCATTATTACATCACAGTAAAAAAATCCGTAAGTGTAGTTTAATTACCAGGATTATTTTACTTTTATGCCTTTACTCATTTGTCCTCAGATAGGATAAGAAATGACAGTAAAAGGTGCCAATTTGACTGTTTCAAAAGTCGAATTTTTTCACATTATTATGTTCAGCATGGTTTAATACTAACATTTGCTATGTTGAATATTTTTTATCAAGTCATATCAGCATGCATATTCACTACTATGTGTCTAAATGCATTTCATGTGATAAGTCATTTTCCAACGGATGGAAACTGGAAAAAATACATGCATACGTTACCGGAGACGTTGAAGAACGCTTGTACGGTGCGAGATATGCGCAAAGTTTCCCGAACTCAATGATCTCAAGAAGAGCTCTCGATTTCCTTCACATGCAACTTGAAAATGACTTATAAAAGCAATCATTGCTTCTATACATAGCACGGTTGTCATGAGCTCACTGCATCTGCTGCAGTGTACCGCCTGCACTTCTACATGGTTCCCACATCTTCTATTGCTCCAGTTAGAGTTGTAAAGGAGGTCTCACAAGCTGAAAAGGCCAAATCAGGAATAAAAATGCTACGCGATTGAGCAGAATATCCTAAAATCCTGGTTTCTTGTCAGTTAGAGTTAAACTCCCGTCGTCTCAATGGTATTTGCCTGAATGTAGGGTATACTATACCAATGAGCTCACCTTTCACAGATCATGCTCGAAAATACCCTACAAAGGTCCGATGCCATCATTTGCAGGGTCACAACCCTAAACTTCCCCGGCGGGGTTACAACGCAAAACCACGAAATACCAAACCTCCCTGGCGGGGGTTACAACGCCAAAGATACAAACTGATAAAGTATCCCTAGCGGGGGTCACAACACACATCTTCCAAGCATCTACGTATCCCCGGCGGGGGTTACAACGCAATGCAACCATTAATACACACATCAATGAAGGTCAAGCAACCTTGACGTCATGTCAGCCGATGGCAAGTAAACCCATTGAAGCAACTCATTTATGTATCCCAGGCGGGGGTTACAACACAATGCTACCATTAACACATACATCAATGAAGGTCAAACAACCTTAACAATGCACCCATCAGGGATTTATCTGATGATACACACATCAACGAAGGTCCGAACCTGACGCACGACAACAAACCTCATGGCGAGAACTCAAAGAATGAGGAAATATGTTATACACATCCTCAAATGCATAAAGCCTTATCCCCACAGATCTCTTACACACAAGAGGTACCTCTATGGAATATAAGCCAGTGTCTAGGATTCAAGACTTTGGTGATAGCCCCAACGTCAACATCCTTGGAGACTTGGATCGCATATCCAAGCCATCACTGATTGTCATCCCAACAGGATTACCTGAAAATCATGCATCATACATTTGCATCATGTTGCTGCATATAGCATCATGTTTATCTTGCTTGCATTTCAAGTGTCTAGGATTCTTTATCCTATCCATGCCTTGCATTGCATGAATATGATAAAGAGGGGCATCGGTAGACACTCGAAATTTTCTCTCGCATTTATTCACATCGATTCTTGGAGGGCGCGATTTGTCTTTTAGAGATAACCACGGAAGATAGTCGACATCCATCTCTTGATACTACCGAAAAGTTCGGGCCCAACCCGAACACAAATCGGGAAACATCGGTTCAACCTGTAACACAAATCGGGAACATCGGTTCTAACCTGAAACACAAATTGGGAGTGTCATTTCCAATCTTTGAGATAACCCCGAGGTATACAGAGATCAAAAGACCCAAGAACAACACCGAGAGGATGCGCTTCTATCTCAAATGATAACACCATGACATTCAGTTCTAGTCCCAGAACCAACACTGGAGTAGCGACTCCATCCTTGGTGATAGCCCCAAGGGATGCTTTTGCAGTTTCGGTGATAACTCCGGAATTGTTTGTTTCAAACACATGCGATCAACTTCAAGCTCATACCTCCTGCCGAGGCACTCATACCTCAGACTCGGAGCTAACAACGGCAGTACATGCACACCTGAGATATGACAAAGAGGCATACAAACAAGCGAATTCAATCTCGGATGTAACCTCGAAAGAACGCCTACTTTTCGCTCAAACCGGAGATAACCCCGGTGAGGAGTCAAAACGTCGTCTTACTGTCTTAACATTTTCTCTCACAAGATGATATCGCGGCATACCAATAAGTAGTCCAATCTCAGATGTAACCCCGAGCAATGTTTACTTTCAACTCAAACAGGTGATAACCCCGGCGAAGAGTCAAACATCATCTTGCCCCTTCAACACCTACACATCGTCTCAACGTTTCATACATACATACATACAACAATGTCCCACAAAAACCGAGGAGTAACAATCCCGAGTGACTATTATGTATGACAGTACTTTGGATAGAATTTGAAGCTTGAAGACCATGGGCATGGACCCCTCTTCCTAATTTCGTACAACCTCTAATCCATGTTATTGTGTAACTCTCGACACAAGCGGTCCAAAGAAGGTTAGATATACCTCGTTCAGATGCTTGGATTGAAGTTATGTAAGTTCAAGCGGACATTACAGTGCATGAGTGCACATACTTCGAGACGACAGGACTCGCGAGGCTCGGATGCACCACGACTAGCCGCAGGTACAACCGCGGCTGCCATAGGTGTACCTGCGACCATTAGTCTATAAATATGAGCCTTAGGGTCAGCCATTTGAAGAGGAGAAGGAGAGGAAGAGGTGAGGAAGCCCTATCCATTTTACTCTGTATACACATCTTTTGAGTGTTTTCTCATCTTTAAACACTTGTTAGCTCACATATAGCTATCTTTTATCCGGCGGGAGCTGAGTGTTTATCCATTTAAATTCATAGAAGTCTACATTGGCAGCCCACTGTAAGTCTTCTCACATTATATAAAGCCTTCTTCTCATTTTAGCATACACTATTATACACAAAGAGAGTCGTGTAGTGTTCGTTTGCCCGGACTTCGGTCCGTGGTTTTCATTTTTGTTTGTATATATATACACTTATATATGTATATATTTTATATATGGACTAACATTATCGAAGTTATGCCTCGATTGAGCCTGAACTTGATGCCCTGAGGCGTTTATTACTTTTATATATATATATATATATATATATATATATATATATATATATATATATATATATAATTGTTATCGGGACATATCTCGATGAGCTTGGATTTTACATCCGAACATTTACTTGCTTTTATATATATATATATATATATATAATCATTGTCGATTATATTCGATGAGCCCGGATTTACATCCAAAGCATTTATCGCTTTTATATATATATATATATATACTTACATATATAATCGTTGTCTTGACATATCCGATGAGCCCGATTTCACATCCAAAGTCGTTTAATGCTTATATATATATATATATATATATATATTTACATTTCATCAGTGCCCGGAGTTTACTTTGTGGCCTTTTACAACTTTTATTTATATTTCATCCTCGCTCGAGTTTACTTAAGTGGCGCTTGATCGCTTTTATGCTTTATTTACATTTCATCTTGCCTCGAGTTTACTTGTGGCGCTTGATCGCTTTTACGACTTTATTTACATTTCTCCCACAGAGTTTACTTACGTGGTGGTTGATCATGTCCATATATATATATTTACCGCTTTTATATATTTACATTTCCGATCCCCCATGGAGTTGCTTCGTGGTGGTTGATCATGTCTGTATATATATTTACAGCTTTTATATATATAACTACTTACTGTTTTCCATACAAATTACAGTATCATGTGAGCCTAGGAATCATGTGATCACAGATTCAGTCTACTAAATCTAGATTCGGTTCCCATGATGGACATTTTTCAGCTGTAAGTATCTTGTACATTATTTTACAAAGATTATCGAATTTCCTTGGATGGTCATCATGCCCATGAGGAGTTCGACATCAACAGATATTATTTTCTAGAGAATGCTTCGCATCTCAAAAATAAAAGCAAACAAGCTGAACATTTAATAATAAAATGGAAGTATCAAAGGCCTCAATTACTATTGAGCACAGAGTTTGAAAAACCTCTTTTACAAAACGTCATTGCTATATCTTGTTTAAAACTGAATTTTTCTATAAATTCAAACCCTATGTATATAGGTGGGAACGAGGTACAACACTACTTCCAAATAATTGCACATTGATCCACACACACACACACATTCATATAAGAGTTTCTTTGAAAAGTGGCGGTCACCATGGCAACACGGATGTCGGGGGGTGCCTAACACCTTCCCTTCGCATAATCAAGCCCCCGGACCCAAATGAATTTCAGTTTCACAGACCCATTTAACATTGTCACATCATCACGGGTCAATGTGTAAACCTTTTCGGCCAGATTGGTGCAACCATTAAATACACCAACCAAGGCGACTCTTAAAGTCAAATCATCGACATTATACATGTGGGACCTTTTTACTTGTTTTTTCAAACAAATCTCACATTAACATGAGAACACCAAAGAACAAGTAACGAAAAGGACACTCAAAAAAATCCAACGTCGACAATGACCCGGCCAGAGGCCACCAAAGGATGATTATGCCATGGACCAAATTGTAGATAGATGCATTAGTACCCTTTTTGTGTAATAGGGTTTTATGTTGATGTAGACCTCAAAGAGGTGTGAGGTAGTAGGTAGTTTGTAGTATCCCTATTTGTGTATGTAGGGAGTATCATTTTGAGTTAATCCCATCTTTTGTGTTTAAAATGGGATAGTAGCATTTATAAAAATATACCATATTGAACATATGAGACAATCAAGATTGGTATATGAATATAAATGCATTATTATGAGATGTGTTGGAAAATTTAAATAGTAAATTATCTATTTAATGTTATGTGAATCCAGTAGACTGAATTGGATTTTTTTTTTAAAACAAACTTAACCCACTAATTAGGGAGAAAGACTTCCAAATCTTGGTAATTTAAAACTCTCACATAATGATCATCTGATTGTTTGAATACAGTAGCGTATTACATGATAAGTACTTATATGATAATAAAACCCGAGTAACGTGTTAGAATTTTGTTTCACTAGATAATGCTGCCCAGACTTTATTAACCAAACCCAATGCAAGACTTTATTAACATGATAGCTGAGGAATCAAGCTCAACCTGCAGGAAATCAGGCGGGAAACCAACTAGCCAACTTTAAGGACTTCAAGATAGTAGGACCGTCGAAGTTTAGAGGAACAGCAGACCCGATAGAGGCCCAGACGTGGATAAAGGAGATTGAGAAGGCCTTCATTATTGCTAGAGTAGCAGAAGAGCAGAAAATAATTTTTGCTACCTACTTAATGAAGGGTGAGGCTAACTATTGGTGGGAGGCCAACCAGAACAAAGTCGGGACTGGAATCGTGACTTGGGAAGCGTTCAAGATGTTGTTCTTTGGGAACTACTTCCCTGAGAGTACACAAGTGAGAATGGAGATCAAGTTTTTGGAATTGAAATAGGAGAATATGTCAGTGTCAGAGTACACTGTGAAGTTCAATGAATTGGCCAGATTCGCTCCACATCAGCTAGACACGAAGGTAAGGAAAGCAAGAAGGTTCGAAAATGGACTAAAGCCATGGATTTACAGTAAGGTAGCGGTTTTACAAATCACGTCATTCTCAACTCTGTTGGAGAAATCTTTCATAGCGGAAGGTGGAAGCGAAGCGGTCTCAAAGTACAATCGGGAGAAGAACAAGAAGAAAGCAGAAGGTGGGAATCGAAATGTTAGCAATGGTCAGAGCAACAACAAGAAGCGGAAATGGAGCAGTGGGGGTAGTAATTTGGAGAGTCAGCAAGGAAGTGTGCAACAAAAGAAGTCGGTGTGTGGAAACTGTGGAAAGGGTAACTCGGGAGAGTGCATGAAGGGAAAAACGGTATGTTATACCTGTGGACAAGAAGGGAATACCTCACCCAATTGTCCTAAGGTGAAGAAGGGAGGTTGTTTTAACTATGGTGAAGTGGGACATTGGATCAAGGATTTCTCGAGGAAGAAAAGCACGGATGGCAGAAACGGCAACAAGGGCAATACACTAGGACAACCAGTGGAGGACCAAATTTCACCCAAACAAAGTTCGCAAATGAGGACATTCAATATGACAAAGGTCTGAAGATATCGTGGCATCCAGGGAGGTGGTGTTAGGTATAATTCCAATCAACGATATAAATGCCTATGTGTTATTCAATTCGGGAGCTTCATGTTCTTTCGTATCTGATGAATTTGCTCAAAGATTAAGTTTACCTCGTGAACTATTAGAACACCCAATGAATGTAGAAGTAGCAAACAAAGAAATTATCCCTGTAGACTACATCCATAGGAACTGTTATGCTGATGTAAGAGGATTTAAGCTTAACGTTGATTTGATACCGATTAGTCTTGGAGAGTTTGATGTAATCTTTGGGATGGATTGGTTATTGAGTCACGAAGCGGTCATTGACTGTAAGAAAAAGTGCGTACACCTAAAGACTCCAAATAAGTCAAAGGTGGTATTTCATAGTAGTAAATCACTGAGACAATCTTGTTGTCTGACAATGATGCAAGCAAAGAAGTTGCTTAGGAAGGGTTGTATAGGTTATTTGGCTCACGTTGTGGATACCTGCAGATTCGAGGGTGAACTGGGTAATATACCTATTGTAAGGGAATTCGTTGATGTCTTCCCAAACGAATATCATATGCTAGATTAAGGAATAATATTACGTATAATTGATAGTATTCCTAATCATAAGTAGTAATTAGTAATACATGATTGTGGACAAGCTTTTGAGTATAGCTATGATTATCAGAAGACAAGTTAAACAATCTAAGCTTATGTGTTTGTTGCTTGAAATAGTCTAATTCTCTAATTCTTAATGTTACTGTTATATTAAATCTAGAGAGCTTGTTCTAGGTTATATAATGGTTAGAATCTTGTAAAGAACTTGTTTCATTGAGTGACAATCTAAGGGGAGTTTCGGGTAGCAGAGCTTGTTGTTACCTAGGGCTATTAGTTTCATTGAAGGGTAAATAAAGTTACACTTGATTAATCTATTTTTGTAAAAAGGTGATACTGAACTGAAGAACTGAAACTTTTTATTCATTGTTTATTCTTATTAGTTTATTCTTGTTAATTTAGTTAATCAATTCAAAATCCACTTTTCATTAGAAATCATAGGCTAAATATAAAATAAATCATTCTATGTGGGATCGATCCTTGCTTATTACTGTGCTAATTATTTGAATCTGTAAAGTGAAAGTGATGTTAATTTAGGAGTGTAAATGGCAGCTCCCAGAAGAATGCAAATTTCTCTAGTATATCCACCTAATCAAAATTTCCAAGGATCTCGTCGGTCCAATGCTAGCTGTTATCCCTAAAGTGACCAAATAAATTGGATAAGAAGTGTAGGAGACTGAAAGGGTACTCTTGTTGTAAAATCCCAGATTTTACGAATAAAAATTTAATTTTCTCAAAATATTTTTTTTAATATTATGGTGTGAATTTGAGATAATGTTAAAGTTGTGGGTAGTATTTATAAATTTTCCAAAGTAAGCAAGTGGTTATATAATATTCGTTTGGTCGGGGAATATTCTTTTTGTCGGGAATATCCGTACGACTGCACAATCATTGGTGAACCCACAATGGAAGTATTGTCATAGTAATAAAACGACAGAATTATTTTTTAAAAAATAACGGCGGAAGTTTTACCGTTAAAACTGTTGAACTATTCGGTAGTAAAAGTACAGTAATACGCGTGGTTGCATAGTAGCACACAATATTGATTATTGATGCTTACGTAATAAGTCACTCAGTTATACTCAATTATTGCTACAGTAATTGATGCATCATATCTCTCATATTTGATTCAGTTATTGTCACAGTATCATCTGCACAATATGTTATATTATTAAATCAATAATTGAGACGACAAAGCTATTCAATTGCAATATTTACAATGTCTAGAAGTTCTGTCAAGGAGAGGTTTGGTCACCTAATTGCGCGCCAATAAGGAGAAATCCTTATCGAAAAGCCCCTCTTTCCTGGGAACGACCTGGTTGTTAAATATTGTGAGTTATGATATTAATGATGAATAAATTCGTGTTGATTAAAGATGAATTTGATAGTTCCATTGTGTTGGGATTATTAGTGTTAGTGGAAATCGACATCTATTCCGATGATAATTATGTTAGGGGTTATATTGATAAATCGGGTAATTTATCGGATAAATGAGCAATTAATTACTACTAATTCACATGCTTATATAACTATTTGTTCACATGTGTGTACTATTGAGTCACATTCACTTACTATTAGGGGAGTTGGTGCAAGATTGATGATACTTGCATGACTAAGTTAAAAATGGAGGTATAAAAGGAGGTACTATACTGTAATTAATTTTTTCACATGTTTAGAACTATTGAGTCACATGATTTACTATTGATTCACATGATTTACTATTAGGGAAGGTGGTTCAAGTTTGATAATACTTGGATGAATGAATTAAAAATGAAAGAAAAGTTGGAGGTATTGTACTGTAATATTTTGAGCCCCAAAACGTGCAATTATCGAAACTATATTTTCCTATAAATAGAAGCTCATTCTTCCTTCATTTCTCACCAATTCACTAAAGTTATAGAGCATTTATTATAGAGAAAAATTATAGAGAGAAAGAAGAAGAGAAGTCTACTACCTCACTATTCTAGTATCCAGTCTTCTTTTGAGGTAAGGGATATTATTTGTTGTACCTGTAAGGGGTATTATTCTTTCGTAATCATGAAGAGATTTATTTCTTTCAATACTTGTAAGAGTTGTTATTCAATTCTTTATTATTATGTTGGAATAACCTGTTTATGCGAAGTACCGCATACATGGTGAAATTCATCTATTATTCCATTCTTTGTTATTCTGTTAGACTAACCTGTTTATGCGAAGTACCGCATACATGGTGAAATTCTTCTATTATTCCGTTCTTTATTATTCTGTTAGAATATCATGTCTGTGCGTTTACGCCGGACCAGGTTCCATTACTTATTATTCTGTTAGAATAATCTGTCTGTGCGGTCTATCGCATGCATGGTGATTTCTATTTTTATTCCATTCGTTATTATTCTGTCGGAATAGCCTATCTGTGCATTTACGCCGGACCTGGTTCCATTATTTATTATTCTATTAGAATAACTTTTATCTGTCATGCGCTTATCGCAAGCATGGTGATTTACATTATTATTCCATTCTTTATTATTCTCACGTCGAAATATCCCGTCTGATATGCTACGTGCGTTTAACCGGGTCGGTTCCATTATTTATTATTCTGTTGGGAATAACATGTCTGTGCAGTCTATCACACACATGGTGAATCCTTATCTTATTTCATTCTTTATTATTCTGTTGGAATACCCTGCCTGTGTAGATTACCACATGCATGGTGAATGATCCTTTGTATTCATTCCTTATTAAATTATGGAAATGATATGTTTACATTGATTATGATGAGAGTCATAATAAAAGCATGGGACAGATGAAAATCATGGGTATATGAAGTATTAGTAAGTGTTATGATGAGTTATGTTGGATATTATGAGAAAACATGAAAGTTTCTTAGAAATCACAAAGAGTTGAAAATCAAATTTTGGTGAAAATGGAATATGAAATTCAATTGACCATTTCTCCTATTATATTTTGAATTTTTGAGTGTGGTCAAGTCCTAGAGTTAGATCTATGAGTTTACTAACTTATCCAAGTGGAATCACTAGAAACGGTGTTGTAGATTTTTTCGTGTGGACTATTTTTAGCAAAGGAGTCAAAAGCTGGAAAATAGCAAAAAGCTATTGCCCATAATTTTGTAAGGGCTATTTCGGCCACTTAATTTGTGAGAAAGATTCCGGCCTTTTTGGACATGAAAGTATACAGTATAAGGTACCTCCTGTCCAAAAATGAGCTCATTCCGACTTAAAATGAGCAAGTTATGACAATTTCAATATTTAGGTTTTTCTGACGAAAAATGATATAACCAGAGTTCTATAACTCCGATGACCATGAAATTTAAACTGGAAGATCACGTTAACATGTGTAAGGCCAAGATTTGGAAATTTCTGGAGTTAAACTTGTGGTAGCTAATTTCTTAAGGAATTAATTAGAAATTGATTTTTGAAAAATAGTAAATGAATTTTAAAAATTTCGAGAAAAATATATGTTCATTATGGGACTATATTCTGCTAAACCCAAAAAAGAAATATTTTTGGGACTGATTTGGTATTTTTCATAAAAATGGTTTAGTTACGAACATATGAGTTAAATATGTTATGCGAGGTAACAAAGTTGGAAAATAGGATTTTATGGCTTGGGAATCTTATATAAGGTATATGCAGATTTTTGATGAGGAATTTGATCATTGGTGATGAAATCTTATGAGTATGACATTCTTTGAATGATTAAATGCATTGTTTGGTGAAGTGTAAACAATTGAAATAAATTGTTTATAAGTTTAGAGGTGATTAAAATATTGTTATAATATTAATAATATTAGATTATGAGTTATTTAAGTGATGGATAATATTTGGATAAAATTAAAGTCTTTAATATTTATCCTTGTTTTAGTTTGATTAATGCTTATATCATTGTCATCATCCTCATGCTTATATGGTGATGAAAGTTATCTTTGGCTTACGTGCGAAGATGGACTGTTGTTTATTGAATTATATATCTTTGGCTTACGTACAAAGATGGATTGTTGATTATTGGTTATATGGTTGTATATCTTTGGCTTACATGCAGAGATGGACTTGGTATGATTATGACTAGGGATTATTCGGTATAGTCATGACCATTGATGATTTAAAGAATATCCTTGGCCCGTAGTGTAGGGATGCTTCGATGATGTGGTTTATTTATTAAACTGAGTCTCAGCGATAAAAATTGATGAAAATATTTTAAATCATAGAAGATAGTAGATTTTATTCTCTACTTGACTCTTCTAATGGATTGTTTGTTCTGATGCAGTTAAACTTGATGTCTATTATATTTTACCAGATTAACATTGTTGAAGACTAATGATAATTTATTCTGCATTAACTTAGTCATAATATTTCTTACTGGGCTAGTTGAGCTCACCATTTCCTTCACTGTTCTGTTCAGGAAATGAGAATATAGCTGGGACGAGTCGGGGAATCGAGTGACGGTCCAGATCATAGCATTAGTAGTCCTCACTATTCTGTTAAATAGTGTGATGATAAATGTAATGAGGACTCTATTTGAGAGTGGATATTGTCTAGATGACAATATTCTTATTAAAACTCTTAGTTATGTTTTGTCGTATTTTACACGACAATTGTATTATTAAGTTGTATTTGTATTTCAGTACCTTGTAAGTGGCGACCCAAGATGGGTGATGTATACCTATTTTGGGGGCATCACAGTTGGTATCAAAGCTTAGGATATGATCCTGGTAGAGATGTGAGACAAGAACTAGGAGGGAGAGAGACGGAAATTCCTTCGCTAGTATGACCTACTTAAGTTTATTTGGTATTTAATTGGTCGGTCAGGGTATAGGGATAATATGTGTTATGTTAATTAACCCTTATTTTGTGACAGTGTTTGAAAATGGCATCTGAAAATGTTGAGATAAGCAATGGAGCAAAATAATATGCCCGTATCACAGTACGAGGCTAAGTTTGCGGAGTTATCCCGGTTTTCATCCCATTTGGTCGATAATGAGGAGCAAATGACGCGAATGTTTCTGTGAGGTTTGAAACCCGATATACGTCAATACCTCATTTCTCATAAACTTTGTTTATATTCAGATGTAGTGAATAGGGCTCTGTTATTGGAGCGCAATAATGAACTAGCCCAACCAAAAGGCAACGATAATAATCGTACCGGTAACAACGACCATCGGAACAATGATAACCTTCGTGGGGGAAATTATCATGCCAAGAATGGTAACCACTTCGGTGGTAATCACGGCCAAGATAATCGAAGTGGAAATTTCAAGAAGAGAAGATCACCTAGCCCGATTTTGTCGTGCACCAAAGTCAAGTCTAGCTGGGACGGTGGCACCAAAGGTGGATACGGACAAAACAAAGTCGGTGGTTTCAGGAAGAGCATTTTTCGTGACTTCTCAAAAAGCGAGTAAACTGAACGAAGTCAGCACGGGTTAGTTAATTATTAATTCTTGCGAAGTCTATACCTTATTAGATACTGGTTCTACCCATTATTTTATCTCTCTTACTTACGTTTAACGTTTAAATTTCACCCCAGAGAAGTTAGACTTTGACTTATCGGTTGAAGCTCCGTTAGGAGAAACCTTCATTACATGTGCTATCCAAGTCTTGGATGAGAGTCACAGTTTTAAATGATATTTCTATTGTTAATAAATTTCCTGATGTATTCTTGAAGACTTCTTAGCCTACCTCTAGAGCGTGAAATCAAATTTTGTATTGACCACAGTACAAAACCCATTTCTAAAACCCTTAAGTATTTCTTCAACCAAAACGAACATATAATGCGCCAAAGACGTTGGCTCGAGCTGTTGAAGATTACGATCGTACCATTCAATACCATTATGGAAAAGCGAACGTGGTAGCTGACGCGTTGAGTAGAAGATTGTATGTGTTTACGAGTGCGAATATACGAACCCACGTGAAGATAAGGAATATACGAGTAGAATCGACTTTAATCGATAAAGTTAAAGTCGTGCAAGCTACATACTCAGAACTGATGAATTTGAAGAAGAAGGTTCAAGATGGCGTTATTCTAGAAGCAAGAGTCGATGAAGAGACGAAATCTCAACCCTTGATTTTGTTGGCCCAATTGAAATCCTTGATCAAGTAGGAACTGTGGCCTATAGACTCATTTTACCCACAAGTATATCGCGTGTTCATAACATTTTTCACGTATTGATGTTACATAAATATGTGGATGACCCGAACCACGCTATTGAATTAGAACTAGACGAGATAGCAGTAGATTTAATGTATGAGGAGATACGTGTTAAAATCTTGGATAAGAAGGATCATATTAGACGCTTAAAGGTTATACCTCAAGAGTTAGAATCTAACGAAGTGACCTCATCTTTTCGGCGTACAAGGTACGTACGTAAATTTTGAGGGAAAAATTTCATAAGGAGGGGAGATTGTAAAATCCAAGATTTTACGAATAAAGATTTAATTTTCTCGAATTTTTTTTACTATTATGGTGTGAATTTGAGATAATGTTATAGTTGTGGGTAGTATTTATAAATTTTACAAAGTAAGCAAGTGGTTATATAATATTCGTTTGGTCAGGAAATATTAATTTTGTAGGGAATATCCGTACGACTGCACAATCATTGGTGAACCCACAACGGAAGTATTGTCATAGTAATAAAATGACATAATTATTTTTATGAAAATAACGACGGAAGTTTTACCGTTAAAACTGTTGAACTATTCGGTAGTAAAAGTACAGTAATACGCGTGGTTGCATAATAGCACATGGTATTGATTATTGATGCTTACGTAATAAGTCACTCAGTTATACTCAATTATTGCTACACTGATGAATTGATGCATCATATCTCTCATATATTGATTCGATTATTGTCACGAAGATCATCTCGCATAATATGTTATATTATTAAATCAATAATTGAGACGACAAAGTTATTCTATTGCAATATTTACAATGTCTAGAAGTTCTGTCAAGGAGAGGTTTGGTCACCTAATTGCGCGCCAATAAGGAGAAATCCTTATCGGAAAGCCCCCTCTTTCCTGGGAACGACCTGGTTGTTAAATATTGTGAGTTATGATATTAATTATGAATAAGTTCGTGTTGATTAAAGATGAATTTGATAATTCCATTGTGTTGGGATTATTAGTGTTAGTGGAAATCGACATCAATTCCGATGATAATTATGTTAGGGGTTATATTGATAAATCGGGTAATTTATCGGATAAATGAGCAATTATTTTCTACTAATTCACATGCTTATATAACTATTTGTTCACATGTGTGTACTATTGAGTCACATTCACTTACTATTAGGGGAGTTAGTGCAAGATTGATGATACTTGCATGACTAAGTTAAAAATGGAGGTATAAAAGGAGGTACTATACTGTAATTAATTTTTTCACATGTTTAGAACTATTGAGTCACATGATTTACTATTGATTCACATGATTTACTATTAGGGGAGGTAGTGCAAGTTTGATAATACTTGGATGACTGAATTAAAAATGAAAGAAAAGTTGGAGGTATTGTACTGTAATATTTCGAGCCCCAAAATGTGCAATTATCGAAACTAAATTTTCCTATAAATAGAAGCTCATTCTTCCTTCATTTCTCACCAATTCACTAAAGCTATAGAGCATTTATTATAGAGAGAAATTATAGAGAGAAAGAAGAAGAGAGGTCTACTACCTCACTATTCTAGTATCCAGTCTTCTTTTGAGGTAAGGGATATTATTTGTTGTACCTGTAAGGGGTATTATTCTTTCGTATTCATGAAGAGAATTATTTCTTTCAATACTTTTAAGAGTTGTTATTCAATTCTTTATTATTATGTTGGAATAACCTATTTATGAGAAGTACCGCATACATGGTGAAATTCATCTATTATTCCATTCTTTGTTATTCATTGAATAACTTTTGTTTATCTGATAATCTTGCATACATGGTGAAATTCTTCTATTATTCCGTTCTTTATTATTCTCGTCGGAATATCCTCGTCTATGCATTTACGCCTGGGACGGGTTCCATTATTTATTATTCTGTTGGAATAACTTTGTTTGTGCGATTTATCGCATGCGTGGTGATTTCGCTTTTATTTCATTCTTTATTATTACGTGGAATAACTCATGCGTGCGTTCTTACGCCTGGACCTAGTTCCATCATTTATTATTACGTTGGAATAACTCATCTGCAAGGGTCTATCGCATGCATGGTGATTTCTGTTATTATTCCATTTTTATTATTCTCGTTATAATATCTATCTCATGCGTGCGTTTACGCCGGACCTGGTTCCATTATTTATTATTCTATTGGGAATAACCTATACATGCGATCTATCGTATACATGGTGAATCATTCATTTATTTCATTCTTTATTATTCTGTTAGAATAACCTGCCTGTGTGGATTACCACATGCATGGTGAATGATCCTTTGTATTCATTCCTTTTTAAATTGTGGAAATGATCTGTTTACATTGATTATGATGAGAGTCATAATAAAAGCATGGGACAGATGAAAATCATGGGTATATGAAGTATTAGTAAGTGTTATGATGAGTTATGTTGGTTATTATGAGAAAACATAAAAGTTTCTTAGAAATCACAAAGAGTTGAAAATTAAATTTTGGTGAAAATGGAACATGAAATTCAATTAACCATATCTCCTATTATATTTCGAATTTTTGAGTGTGGTCAAGTCCTAGAGTTAGATCTATGAGTTTACTAACTTATCCAAGTAGAATCACTAGAAACGGTGTTGTAAATTTTTCGTGTGGACTATTTTTAGCAAAGGAGTCAAAAGCTGGAAAATAGCAAAAAGCTACTGCCCATAATTTTGTAAGGGTTGTTTTGGCCACTTAATTTGTGAGAAAAATTCCGGCCTTATGAGACATGAAAGTATACGGTATAAGGTACCTCCTATCCAAAAATGAACTCATTCCGACTTTAAATGAGCAAGTTATGACAATTTCAATATTTAGGTTTTTCTGACGAAAAACGCTATAATCGGAGTTCTATAACTCCGATGGCCATGAAATTTAAACTGGAAGATCACGTTAACATGTGTAAGATTTGGCCAAGATTTGGAAATTTCTGGAGTTAAACTTGTGGTAGCTAATTTCTTAAGGAATTAATTAGAAATTGATTTTTGAAAAATAGTAAATGAATTTTAAAAATTTCGAGAAAAATATATGTTCATTATGGGACTATATTCTGCTAAATCCCAGAAAAGAAATATTTTTGGGACTGATTTGGTATTTTTCATGAAAATAGTTTAGTTACAAACATATGAGTTAAATATGTTATGCGAAGTAACAAAGTTAGAAAATAGGATTTTATGGCTTGAGAATCCTATATAGGGTATATGCAGATTTTTGATGAGGGATTTGATCATTGGTGACGAAATCTTATGAGTATGGTATTCTTTGAATGATTAAATGCATTGTTTGGTAAAGTGTAAACAATTGAAATAAATTGTTTATAAGTTTAGAGGTGATTACAATATTGTTATAATATTAATAATATTAGATTATGAGTTATTTAAGTGATGGATAATATTTGGATAAAATTAAAGTCTTTAATATTTATCCTTGTTTTAGTTTGATTAATGCTTATATCATTGTCATCATCCTCATTTTATATGGTGATGAAAGTTATCTTTGGCTTACGTGCGTGAGATGGACAACGGTTATTGAATTATATATCTTTGGCTTTACGTAAAAGATGGATTGTTGATTATTGGTTTTATGGTTGTATATCTTTGGCTTACATGCAGAGATGGACTTAGTATGATTATGACCAGGGATTATTCGGTATAGTCATGACCATTGATGATTTAAAGAATATCATTGGCCCGTAGTGTAGGGATGATTCGATGATCTGGTTTATTTATTAAACTGAGTCTCAGCGATAAAAATTGATGAAAACATTTTAAATCATAGAAGATAGTAGATTTTATTCTCTACTTGACTCTTCTAATGGATTATTTGTTCCGATGCAGTTAAACTTGATGTCTATTATATTTTATCAGATTAACATTGTTGAAGACTAATGATAATTTATTCTGCATTAACTTAGTCATAATATTTCTTACTGGGCTAGTTGAGCTCACCCTTTCCTTCACTGTTCTCTTCAGGAAATGAGAATATAGCTGGGACGAGTCGGGGAACGGAGTGACGGTCCAGATGATAGCATTAGTAGTCCTCACTATTCTGTTAAATAGTGTGATAATAAATATAATGAGGACTCTATTTGAGAGTGAATATTGTCTAGATGAAAATATTCTTATTAAAACTCTCAGTTATGTTTTGTCGTATTTTACACGATAGTTGTATTATTAAGTTGTATTTGTATTTTAGTACCTTGTAAGTGGCGACCCAAGATGGGTGATGTATACCTATTTTGGGGGCATCACAGTTGGTATCAAAGCTTAGGGATATGATCCCTGACTGAGATGTGAGACAAGAACTAGGAGGGGAGAGACGGGAAATTCCTTCGCTAATATGACCTACCTAAGTTTATTTGGTATTTAATTGGTCGGTCAGGGTATAGTGATAATATGTGTTATGTTAATTAACCCTTATTTTGTGATAGTGTTTGAAAATGGCATATGAAAATGTTGAGATAAGCAATGGAGCAAAATAATATGCCCGTATCACAGTACGAGGCTAAGTTTACGGAGTTATCCCGGTTTGCATCCCATTTGGTCGATAATGAGGAGCAAATGACGCGAATGTTTCTGCGAGGTTTTAAACCCAATATACGTCAATACCTCATTTCTCACAAACTTTGTTTATATTCAGATGTAGTGAATAGGGCTCTGTTATTGGAGCGCAATAATCAACTAGCCCAACCAAAAGGCAACGATAATAATCGTACCGGTAACAACGGCCATCGGAACAATGATAACCTTCGTGGGGGAAATTATCATGCCAAGAATGGTAACCACTTCGGTGGTAATCACGACTAAGATAATAGAAGTGGAAATTTCAAGAAGAGAAGATCACCTAGCCCGATTTTGTCATGCACCAAAGTCAAGTCCAGCGGGGACGGTGGCATCAAAGGCGGATACGGTCAAAACAAAGTCGGTGGTTTTAGGAAGAGCATTTTTCGTGACTTCTCAAAAAGCGAGTAAACTGAACGAAGTCAGCACGGGTTAGTTAATTATTAATTCTTGCGAAGTCTATACCTTATTAGATACTTGTTCTACCCATTATTTTATCTCTCTTGCTTGCGTTTAACGTTTAAATTTCACCCCAGAGAAGTTAGACTTTGACTTATCGGTTGAAGCTCCGTTAGGAGAAACCTTCATTCCATGTGCTATCCAAGTCTTGGATGAGAGTCACAGTTTTGAATGATATTTCTATTGTTAATAAATTTCCTGACGTATTCTTGAAGACTTCTTAGCCTACCTCTAGAGCGTGAAATCAAATTTTGTATTGACCCCAGTACAAAACCCATTTCTAAAACCCGTAAGTATTTCTTCAACCAAAACGAACATATAATGCGCCAAAGACGTTGGCTCGAGCTGTTGAAGATTACGATCGTACCATTCAATACCATTGTGGAAAAGCGAACGTGGTAGCTGACGCGTTGAGTAGAAGATTGTATGCATTTACGAGTGCGAATATACGAACCCACGTGAAGATAAGGAATATACGAGTAGAATCGACTTTAATCGATAAAGTTAAAGTCGTGCAAGCTACATACTCAGAACTGATGAATTTGAAGAAGAAGGTTCAAGATGGCGTTATTCTAGAAGAAAGAGTCGATGAAGAGACAAAATCTCAACACTCGATTTTGTTGGCCCAATTGAAATCCTTGATCAAGTAGGAACTGTGGCCTATAGACTCATTTTACCCCCAAGTATGTCGCGTGTTCATAACGTTTTTCACGTATTGATGTTACGTAAATATGTGGATGACCCGAACCATGTTATTGAATTAGAACTAAACGAGATAGCAGAAGATTTAATGTATGAGGAGATACGTGTTAAAATCTTGGATAAGAAGGATCATATTCGACGCTTAAAGGTTATACCTCAAGAGTTTGAATCTGACGAAGTGTCCTCATCTGTTCGGCGTACAAGGTACGTACGTAAATTTCGAGGGCGAAATTTCATAAGGAGGGGAGATTGTAAAATCCAAGATTATACGAATAAAGATTTAATTTTCTCGAATTTTTTTTTTTAATATTATGGTGTGAATTTGAGATAATGTTATAGTTGTGGGTAGTATTTATAAATTTTGCAAAGTAACCAAGTGGTTATATAATATTCATTTGGTCGGGGAATATTCTTTTTGTAAAAAATATATGTACGACTGCACAATCATTGATGAACCCACAACGGAAGTATTGTCATAGTAATAAAACGACATAATTATTTTTATGAAAATAACGACGGAAGTTTTATCGTTAAAACTGTTGAACTATTCGGTAGTAAAAGTACAGTAATACGCGTGGTTGCATAGTAATACACGGTATTGATTATTGATGCTTACGTAATAAGTCACTCGGTTATACTCAATTATACTACTGATGAATTGATGCATCATATCTCTCATATTTGATTCAGTTATTGTCACAGTATCATCTGCACAATATGTTATATTATTAAATCAATACTTGAGATGACAAAGTTATTCTATTGCAATATTTACAATGTCTAGAAGTTCTGTCAAGGAGAGGTTTGGTCACCTAATTGCGCGCCAATAAGGAGAAATCCTTATCGGAAAGCCCCATCTTTCCTGGGAACGACTTGGTTGTTAAATATTATGAGTTATGATATTAATGATGAATAAGTTCGTGTTGATTAAAGGATAATTTGATAGTTCCATTGTGTTGGGATTATTAGTGTTAGTGGAAATCGACATCAATTCCGATGATAATTATGTTAGGGGTTATATTGATAAATCGGGTAATTTATCGGATAAATGAGCAATTATTTTCTACTAATTCACATGCTTATATAACTATTTGTTCACATGTGTGTACTATTGAGTCACATGCACTTACTATTAGGGGAGTTGGTGCAAGATTGATGATACTTGCATGACTAAGTTAAAAATGGAGGTATAAAAGGAGGTACTATACTGTAATTAATTTTTTCACATGTTTAGAACTATTGAGTCACATGATTTACTATTGATTCACATGATTTACTATTAGGGGAGGTAGTGCAAGTTTGATAATACTTGGATGACTGAATTAAAAATGAAAGAAAAGTTGGAGGTATTGTACTGTAATATTTCGAGCCCCAAAATATGCAATTATCGAAACTAAATTTTCCTATAAATAGAAGCTCATTCTTCCTTCATTTCTCACCAATTCACTAAAGCTATAGAGCATTTATTATAGAGAGAAATTATAGAGAGAAAGGAGAAGAGAAGTCTACTACCTCACTATTCTAGTATCCAGTCTTCTTTTGAGGTAAGGGATATTATTTGTTGTACCTGTAAGGGGTATTATTCTTTCGTATTCATGAAGAGAATTATTTCTTTCAATACTTATAACAGTTGTTATTCAATTCTTTATTATTATGTTGGAATAACCTGTTTATGAGAAGTACCGCATACATGGTAAAATTCATCTATTATTCCATTCTTTGTTATTCTGTTGGAATAACCTGTTTATGCGAAGTACCGCATACATGGTGAAATTCTTCTATTATTCCGTTCTTTATTATTCTGTCAAAATATCTTGTCTGTGCGTTTACGCCGGACCAGATTCCATTATTTATTATTACATTGAATAACTCACATGCATGTGCTATCGCATCGCATGTATGGTGATTTCTTTTATTCCATTCTTTATTATTCGTCGCTTAATAACTCGTCTGTGCGTTCTGTGGCCGACTTCGGTTCCATCATTTATTATTACGTGGAATAACTCATGCATGCGCGCGGCTCTATCGCATGCATGGTGATTTCTATTATTATTCCATTCTTTATTGTTATGTCGTAATATCTTATGCATGCGTTTCTTACGACTGACCGTTCCATTATTTATTATTCTTTTGGGAATAACCTATCTGTGCAGTCTATCGTACACATGATGAATCCTTCTGTTATTTCATTCTTTATTATTCTGTTAGAATAACCTGCCTGTGTGGATTACCACATGCATGGTGAATGATCCTTTGTATTCATTCCTTTTTAAATTGTGGAAATGATCTGTTTACATTGATTATGATGAGAGTCATAATAAAAGCATGGGACAGATGAAAATCATGGGTATATGAAGTATCAGTAAGTGTTATGATGAGTTATGTTGGTTATTATGAGAAAACATAAAAGTTTCTTAGAAATCACAAAGAGTTAAAAATTAAATTTTGGTGAAAATGGAACATGAAATTCAATTGACCATATCTCCTATTATATTTTGAATTTTTGAGTGTGGTCAAGACCTAGAGTTAGATCTATGAGTTTACTAACTTATCCAAGTGGAATCACTAGAAACGGTGTTGTAAATTTTCGTGTGGACTGTTTTTAGCAAAGGAGTCAAAAGCTGGAAAATAGCAAAAAGCTACTGTCCATAATTTTGTAAGGGTTGTTTCGGCCACTTAATTTGTGAGAAAAATTCCGGCCTTTTAAGACATGAAAGTATACGGTATAAGGTACCTCCTGTCCAAAAATGAAATTATTCTGACTTAAAATGAGCAAGTTATAACAATTTCAATATTTAGGTTTTTCTAACGAAAAACGCTATAACCGGAGTTCTATAACTCTGATGACCATGAAATTTAAACTGGAAGATCACGTTAACATGTGTAAGATTTGGCCAAGATTTGAAAATTTCTGGAGTTAAACTTGTGGTAGCTAATTTCTTAAGGAATTAATTAGAAATTGATTTTTGAAAAATAGTAAATGAATTTTAAAAATTTCGAGAAAAATATATGTTCATTATGGGACTATATTCTGCTAAATCCCAGAAAAGAAATATTTTTGGGACTGATTTGGTATTTTTCATGAAAATAGTTTAGTTACAAACATATGAGTTAAATATGTTATGCGAAGTAACAAAGTTAGAAAATAGGATTTTATGGCTTGAGAATCCTATATAGGGTATATGCAGATTTTTGATGAGGGATTTGATCATTGGTGACGAAATCTTATGAGTATGGTATTCTTTGAATGATTAAATGCATTGTTTGGTAAAGTGTAAACAATTGAAATAAATTGTTTATAAGTTTAGAGGTGATTACAATATTGTTATAATATTAATAATATTAGATTATGAGTTATTTAAGTGATGGATAATATTTGGATAAAATTAAAGTCTTTAATATTTATCCTTGTTTTAGTTTGATTAATGCTTATATCATTGTCATCATCCTCATTTTTATATGGTGATGAAAGTTATCTTTGGCTTACGTGCGCAGATGGACAACAGTTTATTGAATTATATATCTTTGGCTTACGTACAAAGATGGATTGTTGATTATTGGTTTTATGGTTGTATATCTTTGGCTTATGTGCAGAGATGGACTTGGTATGATTATGACCAGGGATTATTCGGTATAGTCATGACCATTGATGATTTAAAGAATATCCTTGGCCCATAGTGTAGGGATGATTCGATGATGTGGTTTATTTAATAAACTGAGTCTCAGCGATAAAAATTGATGAAAACGTTTTAAATCATAGAAGATAGTAGATTTTATTCTCTACTTGACTCTTCTAATGGATTGTTTGTTCCGATGCAGTTAAACTTGATGTCTATTATATTTTATCAGATTAATATTGTTGAAGACTAATGATAATTTATTATGCATTAACTTAGTCATAATATTTCTTACTGGGCTAGTTGAGCTCACCCTTTCCTTCACTGTTCTCTTCAGGAAATGAGAATATAGCTGGGACGAGTTGGGGAACGGAGTGACGGTCCAGATGATAGCATTAGTAGTCCTCACTATTCTGTTAAATAGTGTGATAATAAATGTAATGAGGACTCTATTTGAGAGTGGATATTGTCTAGATAATAATATTCTTATTAAAACTCTCAGTTATGTTTTGTCGTATTTTACACGACAGTTGTATTATTAAGATGTATTTGTATTTCAGTACCTTGTAAGTGGAAACCCAAGATGGGTGATGTATACCTATTTTGGGGGCATCACAGTTGGTATCAAAGCTTAGGGATATGATCCCTGACTGAGATGTGAGACAAGAACTAGGAGGGGAGAGACGGGAAATTCCTTCGCTAGTATGACCTACCTAAGTTTATTTTGTATTTAATTGGTCGGTCAGGGTATAGGGATAATATGTGTTATGTTAATTAACCCTTATTTTGTGACAGTGTTTGAAAATGGCATATGAAAATGTTGAGATAAGCAATGGAGCAAAATAATATGCCCGTATCATAGTACGAGGCTAAGTTTGCGGAGTTATCCCGGTTTGCATCCCATTTGGTCGATAATGAGGAGCAAATGACGCGAATGTTTCTGCGAGGTTTTAAACCCAATATACGTCAATACCTCATTTCTCACAAACTTTGTTTATATTCAGATGTAGTGAATAGGGCTCTTTTATTGGAGCGCAATAATCAACTAGCCCAACCAAAAAGGCAACGATAATAATCGTCTTCAGAATAAATAACGACCATCTAACAATGATAACCTTTGTGGGAGAAATTATCATGCCAAGAATGGTAACCACTTCGGTGGTAATCACGGCCAAGATAATAGAAGTGGAAATTTCAAGAAGAGAAGATCACCTAGCCCGATTTTGTCGTGCACCAAAGTTAAGTCCAGCTGGGACGGTGGCACCAAAGGCGGATACGGACAAAATAAAGTCGGTGGTTTCAGGAAGAGCATTTTTGTGACTTCTCAAAAAGCGAGTAAACCCGAATCGAAGTCAAGACGCAGGTTAGTTAATTATTAATTCTTGCGAAGTCTATACCTTATTAGATACTGGTTCTACCCATTATTTTATCTCTCTTACATGTGTTTAACGTTTAAATTTCACCCCAGAGAAGTTAGACTTTGACTTATCGGTTCAAGCTCCGTTAGGAGAAACCTTCATTACATGTGCTATCCAAGTCTTGGATGAGAGTCACAGTTTTGAATGATATTTCTATTGTTAAAAAATTTCCTGACGTATTCTTGAAGACTTCTTAGCCTACCTCTAGAGCGTGAAATCGAATTTTGTATTGACCCCAGTACAAAACCCATTTCTAAAACCCTTAAGTATTTCTTCAACCAAAACAAACATATAATGAGCCAAAGACGTTGGCTCGAGCTGTTGAAGATTACGATCGTACCATTCAATACCATTGTGGAAAAGCGAACGTGGTAGCTGACGCGTTGAGTAGAAGATTGTATGCGTTTACGAGTGTGAATATACAAACCCACATGAAGATAAGGAATATACGAGTAGAATCGACTTTAATCGATAAAGTTAAAGTCGTGCAAGCTACATACTCAGAACTGATGAATTTGAAGAAGAAGGTTCAAGATGGCGTTATTCTAGAAGCAAGAGTCGATGAAGAGACGAAATCTCAACCCTCCATTTTGTTTGCCCAATTGAAATCCTTGATCAAGTAGGAACTGTGGCCTATAGACTCATTTTACCCCCAAGTATGTCACGTGTTCATAACGTTTTTCACGTATTGATGTTACGTAAATATGTGGATGACCCGAACCACGTTATTGAATTAGAACTAGACGAGATAGCAGAAGATTTAATGTATGAGGAGATACGTGTTAAAATCTTGGATAAGAAGGATCATATTCGACGCTTAAAGGTTATACCTCAAGAGTTAGAATCTAACGAAGTGTCCTCATCTGTTCGGCGTACAAGGTACGTACGTAAATCTCGAGGGCGAAATTTCATAAGGAGGGGAGATTGTAAAATCCAAGATTTTACGAATAAAGATTTAATTTTCTCGAATTTTTTTTTTTAATATTATGGTGTGAATTTGAGATAATGTTATAGTTGTGGGTAGTATTTATAAATTTTGCAAAGTAACCAAGTGGTTATATAATATTCATTTGGTCGGGGAATATTCTTTTTGTCGAAAATATATGTACGACTGCACAATCATTGATGAACCCACAACGGAAGTATTGTCATAGTAATAAAACGACATAATTATTTTTATGAAAATAACGACGGAAGTTTTATCGTTAAAACTGTTGAACTATTCGGTAGTAAAAGTACAGTAATACGCGTGGTTGCATAGTAATACACGGTATTGATTATTGATGCTTACGTAATAAGTCACTCAGTTATACTCAATTATTGCTACAGTAATTGATGCATCATATCTCTCATATTTGATTCAGTTATTGTCACAGTATCATCTGCACAATATGTTATATTATTAAATCAATAATTGAGACGACAAAGTTATTCTATTGCAATATTTACAATGTCTAGAAGTTCTGTCAAGGAGAGGTTTGGTCACCTAATTGCGCGCTAATAAGGAGAAATCCTTATCTGGAAGCCCCTCTTTCACAGGAAATCCACAGGTTATTAAATATTATGAGTTATGATATTAATGATGAATAAGTTCGTGTTGATTAAAGATGAATTTGATAGTTCCATTGTGTTGGGATTATTAGTGTTAGTGGAAATCGACATCAATTCCGATGATAATTATGTTAGGGGTTATATTGATAAATCGGGTAATTTATCGGATAAATGAGCAATTATTTTCTACTAATTCACATACTTATATAACTATTTGTTCACATGTGTGTACTATTGAGTCACATTCACTTACTATTAGGGGAGTTGGTGCAAGATTGATGATATTTGCATGACTAAGTTAAAAATGGAGGTATAAAAGGAGGTACTATACTGTAATTAATTTTTTCACATGTTTAGAACTATTGAGTCACATGATTTACTATTGATTCACATGATTTACTATTAGGAGAGGTAGTGCAAGTTTGATAATACTTGGATGACTGAATTAAAAATGAAAGAAAAGTTGGAGGTATTGTACTGTAATATTTCGAGACCCAAAATATGCAATTATCGAAACTAAATTTTCCTATAAATAGAAGCTCATTCTTCCTTCATTTCTCACCAATTCACTAAAGCTATAGAGCATTTATTATAGAGAGAAATTATAGAGAGAAAGAAGAAGAGAAGTCTACTACCTCACTATTCTAGTATCTAGTCTTCTTTTGAGTTAAGGGATATTATTTGTTGTACATGTAAGGGGTATTATTCTTTCGTATTCATGAAGAGAATTATTTCTTTCAATACTTGTAGGAAGAGTATTTTTGTGGCATTAAATGTTTAACATATATTTTGTGTGTTGGTGGACACAATTATTGATCGAAATTTGATTATAGCCTGTAAAATCGTCCGTTTATGGATTTCGTTCAATTTATGTTTAGAATTTGAAAAAACTTTCTTCTGCAAAGTTGTAGAGAATTAAATTTCCTATAAAAATTAGCGAGATTCGAATTTTCTTACAAAAGGGCTATTTATTATGAATTATTAAAGTTCCGAAGCTCCGAAATAGTTAATTTTTGAAGTTTTAATTATGTTAAATAAGAAAAACGTTTTTTAAAAGTTTTGTGAGGTGGGCTACTTGTGTTGAATGCTGAATTCAGTTGATAAAAAGTGTGCGTAAGAATTCAATAAATATATTAATATTTTATTAAATTTTTTGCTTTGGTGTTCTAAGCATTTTCCTATAAATAAGGTACTTAGGTTAGAATTGAAAATCACACCAGAAACTGAAGTTTTCTCTCTCTATATTGTCGAGTGTATTCTTGTGAGTATTTTGATATCTTGAGTGTTGCTATACTGATGCAAGTTCGCTCAAATAAGTTATTCCGCTTAAATCTTGCTCTTTTTTGAGGTAAGGGATATTGTCGTTAGTATGTAAGGGTTATTATGTTTTTCAATTTCAAAATTTTTCTGAACCTTCAAAAATTCTGGAAAAATTTGAAATGATATTTTGACGAGTTTTGTAGATTGTGTCCAAAAATGGCGATTTTTGGATGTATAAATTAGGAGTTATGGATTTTATGAGAAACGACTATTTTAAAAGTAACCGCTTATAACTCCTTGTGATTAACTCCAAAAATGATGAAATTTTTATTGGCAGTACATCTATATAATATCAGTATACTCTGTAAATTTCAGAATTTTTGGATAAAAGTACAATTTATGATAAATGTCTGAATATTCGGTGGTTTTGGCCATGTGAAAAATAGTAAATGATTTTTAAAAATTCTGAGAAAAATATATGTTCAATATGGGACTATATTGTACTAAATCCCAGAAAAGAAATATTTTTAGAACTGATTTGGTATTTTTCATGAAAATGTTATAGTTATGAGTAAATGAATTAAATATGTTATGTGAAGTAAAAAAAATTGGAAAATATGATTTTATGGCTTGAGAATCATATATGAGGTATATGCAGATTTTTGATAAGGGTTTAGGTTATTGGTGATGAAATCTTATGAGTTTGGCATTTTAGGATGATTAAATGCATTTATAAGTAAAGTGTAAACAATTAAAATAAATTGTTTATAAGTTTAAGAAATGATTAAAATATTGTGGTAGTATTAATAATATTAGATTATGAGATTATTAAGTGATTTATAACATTTTGATTAAGGTGTTATGAGATCATTGATTTATGAATCTTACTCTTGAGATTAAATCTATATGTTGATTATATTGTTTTTATTATCATATATAACATTCTTATAACCCTAATGATGATATTTCTCTTTGACTTGAGTGTAAAGATGGGTAGATTATTGGTATGATCGTGACTATAGGTTCTCTTTGGCCAGTAGTGCAAAGTTGAATTGTGCTGGTTTGATCATGACCATTGAATTTTATAATTGAATATCTTTAGCTTAAGTGCAAAGGTGAATTGATCAACATGGTTATAATTATGGTTTATATAAATTCTGAAATAATTATGTATTTCTTTGAGATATTAATATCTTTGGCTTGTAGTGCAAAGATGAATTATTGATGAATATCTTTGGCCCGTGGTCTGAAAGACGACTGTTGTTGAATATCTTTGGCCCAGTAGTGCAAAGATGACTGTTGTTGAATATCTTTTGCACCAGTAGTGCAAAGATGAAATGATAATGAATATCTTTAGCTTTGTAGTGCAAAGAGGAATTATTGATGAATATCTTTGGCTCGTAATGCAAAGATGACTTGTTGTTGAATATCTTTGGCCCAGAGTGCAAAGATGATTTGTTGATGAATATCTTTGGCTCGTAATGCAAAGATGACTGTTGTTGAATATCTTTGGCAGTGAGTGCAAAGATGACTTGTTGGTGAATATCTTTAGCCCGTAGTAGTGCAAAGATAAATTTATTAAGTATGATTATGAACATGAAGTGTGATTTGGTATAACCATGATCTTTGATGTTTCAGGTGATGAAAATTATCTTTGTTCTAGATGAGAAAAGGAATTTAGAACTACAATTACGATTATGAGTTATACATGTGATTGTGGACAGGAATTGTTGATTGATGTCACAGGGATAAAACATTGTTGGTGGACTTTTAACATGGAGAAGATAATAGACTTTATAGTCATTTGACTCTTCTAATGGATTGCTTCGTCTTCCATTGCAACTATGGTTAAAAAGTTTTATCATCTACCATATGTTCTAAATCTTTGATTTATTACTGTTGAAGGCTATTGATAATTTATTTATCTTTAGTCATGATATTCTTTACTGAGCTAGTTGTGCTCACCCTTTTGCTTCATAATTCCTTTCGTAATAAAAGTGTAGCCGGGTCTAATGGGGAATAACAAGGAATAGAATCGGTGGTTCATAAATGTTGAGGTGAGGTGAATTTAACTTGGAAGGGTGTTTTGCCACTATCATACAAGATGTCTAATGACATACAACCTCATGTCATCATAAGATAGGGTTGTGCTTATCCACTTGCTGAGTATATCTACCAGCACTATCTATATGATCTTGGAGTCTATTTGAAATATAACTCTCAATTAGAGACAGTGGAGATAATGATATGTTAAGAGAAGACTTGCCATTGGGAAGAATATGATAGTAATCTTCTTGTTTTTTTCTTTGGGGTCTATTAGGTCAACCAAGGATAATTACGTGGCCATATGATATCTATAATAACCTGTATTTATGGCCTCCCATGTACGAAGGTTTCTTTGAGCACTTCCCAAAGATTCTAATTTCTAAAAGAGCTTTTCGACTATACCTTTATGTAAGGTGTCATTATGAGGTCTCATTGTCCACGGTTGGGACATGAGTCACAGATTGATATATATTTGTATCCAAACTCACAAAGATATGTGTTGTTGTATTTTGCACGACAAATTGTTGTAATAAAGTTGTAGTTATTTTTGTACTATGTATTTGGCGACTCGAATGGGTTGGATGGAATGGACCTATTTTGGGGCGTCACATTAATATCGAGCTTAGGGATTTGATCTCTTGCGGAGATCGGGGAATATAACTAGGAGGGAAGAGATGAGTAAATCCTTCGCTAGTGTGTCCTACCTAAGCTTACTTGTTGGTCGGTCATAATATACGGATATTATATGATATGTTAATTTGCTTAATTAACCCTTGTTTTATGGCGATTTGAGAATGGCAAATGAAAATGCTAACAATGGAGTGAATGAGACTGTGGGATACCTCTAATCACTAACCATGATAATGTGATGTCGGATCGAAGAAGGAATTAGAGATATCCATGTGGTGAGTGAAGAATTGATAGTTGCACTTTAGAGATAGTCGCAGAGGTAACAAGAGTGAGAGAAGAAGAAGAAGAAGAAGAAGAGGTACACGAGAGAGTTTATTAGAGGTATTATATGATCAAAATGTAGAATTTCAAAATCGTATTCATGAGTTAGAAGAAGCAGTCAAGAACGGCAAAGTGGTCGTGGAACAAAAGGATGCAACAATTCAAGCTTGTGTTACGGATATGTGATGCTTGAATGTAAGCATTCTTTAGCGTAGTATAAGATGATAAAGATGGAGTCTGAAATGAAAGAAGAAAAAACGAACGAGTGAGAATAAGTGATGCATGGGCAAAAGCCGCATACGACACGTGGATATTGTGGAAAGAGATGTCCGATCTAAGAAGGCTAAAATAGATGATATGAATTTCTCTTTTTGGAAAGCAATTGGGAGAACCCAACATCGAGTTTTGAATTACCACATGCATGCAGCTGGTCCACTGAATTTGATATGGATCGAAGATTGATGATTCGGGATCATGAATCGAGAGTACTGAAGAAGGCGATTGAGGGAGGAATATGCCTATATAGAAAAGTATGTTCCAACGGTAGTGATGACGCCAAATCTTTGCCCCGCATGTCAAAGCCGAAGAGTAGTTCGAGGATAGCGGTTGTCATGACTTCCCAACAAGTGAGGAACCCAAATGAAGTTATCACGGAGATGAGCAATGGAGAAATCATGATGACCCGGAGATAGAATCAAATGAAAGCAAGGTATTCTCAACTTTTGAAATACCAGTCACGTAAATTTCGGGACGAAATTTCATAAGGAGGGAGATTGTAAGACCCCAATTTTATGAAATAAAAGTATTCAATTTTTCTTATAATTACAATTTAGTAAATGGTTAAATTGATAAAAAGTTAAAGTTAAGGGTGATATATGAAATTTTTTTCAAAAATAAGCAAGTGGTTATAAAATATTCATTGTTGTCGAGGAATATTCATTTGGTCGTGGAATATTCTTTCTGTTGGGGAATATTCGTACGACGGCGCAACCATTTGTGGGCCCCATAACAAAATAACTGTCGGATGAAGAAAAAGACAAATTAAAGTTTTTATAAATAATTGGCAGTAGTAGTTCTTTATTAACAATTGTTGGAATACCGGTGGGTAAAGTAAAGTAATACGCGTTGTTGCACAATAGCACACAGTATTGCACAGTATTTTTGAATTATTGACTCTTACATAAGAAGGCACTACTCAATAATTGTTGTGTTGATATTTTATATTACTGTTGTCTCAATAATTGTCACTGCATAATATTTTCCGTTATCGGATCAATAATTTATATTATTTGAATAATATTATTAGATAGCATTATTGGCAATGTCTAGAAAGTTCATCGAGGAGAGGTTTGGTCACCTAATTATGCTACCAAGAAGGAGAAATTCTTATTGAAAGCCCCTGCTTTCCTGTAGAAGCTACCGGTTGCAAGATCTTGTGATTCTGTAATATTATTTGTGAATAATTAATTATTGATTTATATGATGAGAAAAATATTGATTTTATGTGGATATAGATGGAGAAAATTTTAATGTGACAATTGTTGAAAATTAATATTTTATCTTTTTCGATAAAATAATTCATTTAAATATATTATTTTAATAATAATTTAACTAAGTGATATTTTTATAATGAATGTGGGATATATGAGTATATGAGGAGGAAGAGTATTTTTGTGGCATTAAATGTTTAACACATATTTTGTGTGTTGGTGGACACAATTATTGACCGATATTTGATTATAGCTTGTAAAATCGTCCGTTTATGAATTTCGGTCAATTTTTGTTTGGAATTTGGAAAAACTTTCTTCTGCAAAGTTGTAGAGAATTAAATTTCCTATAAAAATTCGCGAGATTCAAATTTTCTGACAAAAAGGCTATTTATTATGAATTATTGAAGTTCCGAAGCTCCGAAATAGTTAATTTTTGAAGTTTTAATTATGTTAAATAAGAAAAACGTTTTTTAAAAGTTTTGTGAGGTGGGCTACTTGTGTTGAATGCTGAATTCAGTTGATAAAAAGTGTGCGTAAGAATTTAATAAATATATATTAATATTTTATTAAATTTTCTGCTTTGGTGTTCTAAGCATTTTCCTATAAATAAGGTGCTTAGGTTAGAATTGAAAATCACACCAGAAACTGAAGTTTTCTCTCTCTATATTGTCGAGTGTATTCTTGTGAGTATTTTGATATCTTGAGTGTTGCTATACAGTGCAAGTTCGTTCAGCGTTATTCCAGTTAGAAGTACTGCTCTTTTGAGGTAAGGGATAGTAAGGGATATTGTCGTTAGTATGTAAGGGTTATTATGTTTTTTAATTTCAAAATTTTTCTGAACCTTCAAAAATTCTGGAAAAATTTGAAATGATATTTTGACGAGTTTTGTAGATTGTGTCCAAAAATGGCGATTTTTGGATGTATAAATTAGGAGTTATGGATTTTATGAGAAACAATTATTTTAAAAGTAACCGCTTATAACTTCTTGTGATTAACTCCAAAAATGATGAAATTTTTATTGGGAGTACATCTATATAATATCAGTATACTCTGTAAATTTCGAAATTTTTGGATAAAATTACAATTTATGATAAATGTCCGAATATTCTAATGGTTTTGGCCATGTGAAAAATAGTAAATGAATTTTAAAAATTCTGAGAAAAATATATGTTCAATATGGGACTATATTATACTAAATCCCAGAAAAGAAATATTTTTGGAACTGATTTAGTATTTTTCATGAAAATGTTATAGTTATGAGTAAACGAATTAAATATGTTATGTGAAGTAAAAAAAATTGAAAAATATGATTTTATGGCTTGAGAATCATATATGAGGTATATGCAGATTTTTGATAAGGGTTTAGGTTATTGGTGATGAAATCTTATGAGTTTGGCATTTTAGGATGATTAAATGCATTTATAAGTAAAGTGTAAACAATTAAAATAAATTGTTTATAAGTTTAAGAAATGATTAAAATATTGTGGTAGTATTAATAATATTAGATTATGAGATTATTAAGTGATTTATAACATTTTGATTAAGGTGTTATGAGATCATTGATTTATGAATCTTACTCTTGAGATTAAATCTATATGTTGATTATATTGTTTTTATTATCATATATAACATTCTTATAACCCTAATGATGATATTTCTCTTTGACTTGAGTGTAAAGATGGGTAGATTATTGGTATGATCGTGACTATAGGTTCTCTTTGGCCAGTAGTGCAAAGTTGAATTGTGACTGGTATGATCATGACCATTGAATTTATAATTGAATATCTTTAGCTTAAGTGCAAAGGTGAATTGATCAACATGGTTACAATTATGGTTTATATAAATTCTGAAATAATTATGTATTTCTTTGAGATATTAATATCTTTGGCCTGTAGTGCAAAGATGAATTATTGATGAATATCTTTGGCCCGTAGTGCAAAGATGACCTGTTGTTGAATATCTTTGGCCTGTAGTGCAAAGATGACTTGTTGTTGAATATCTTTTGCCGTAGTGCAAAGATGAAATGATAATGAATATCTTTAGCCCGTAGTGCAAAGATGAATTATTGATGAATATCTTTGGCTCGTAATGCAAAGATGACTTGTTGTTGAATATCTTTGGCCTGTAGTGCAAAGATGATTTGTTGATGAATATCTTTGGCTCGTAATGCAAAGATGACCTGTTGTTGAATATCTTTGGCCTGTAGTGCAAAGATAACTTGTTGATGAATATCTTTAGCCCGTAGTGCAAAGATAAATTTATTAGTATGATTATGAACATGAAGTGTGATTTGGTATAACCATGATCTTTGATATTTCAGGTGATGAAAATTATCTTTGTCCTAGATGAGAAAAGGAATTTAGAACTACAATTACGATTATGAGTTATACATGTGATTGTGGACAGGAATTGTTGATTGATGTCACAGGGATAAAATATTGTTGGTGGACTTTTAACATGGAGAAGATAATAGACTTTATAGTCTATTTGACTCTTCTAATGGATTGCTTCGTCTATTTGCAACTATGGTTGAAAAGTTTTATCATCTACCATATGTTCTAAATCTCTGATTTATTACTGTTGAAGGCTATTGATAATTTATTTATCTTTAGTCATGATATTCTTTACTGAGCTAGTTGTGCTAACCCTTTTGCTTCACAATTCCTTTCAGGTAATAAAAGTGTAGCTGAGTCTAGCGGGGCAATAACAAGGGAATAGAACGGTGGTCTATAAATGTTGAGGGTGAGGTGAATTTAACTTGGAAGGGTGTTTTGCCACTATCATACAAGATGTCTAATGACATACAACCTCATGTCATCATAAGACAGGGTTGTGCTTATCCACTTGCTGAGTATATCTACCAGCACTATCTATATGATCTTGGAGTCTATTTCAAATATAACTCTCAATTAGAGACAGTGGAGATAATGATATGTCAAGAGAAGACTTGCCATTGGGAAGAATATGATAGTAATCTTCTTGTTTTTCTTTGGGGTCTATTGGGTCAACCAAGGATAATTCTGTGGCCATATGATATCTATAATAACCTAGACGCATGGCCTCCCATGTACGAAGGTTTTCTTGAGAACTTCCCAAAGATTCTAATTTCTAAAACAGTTTTCGACTATACATTTATGTAAGGTGTCATTATGAGGTGCTGTCCACGGTTGGGACATGAGTCACAGTTGATATATATTTGTATCCAAACTCACAGCATATGTGTTGTTGTATTTTGCACGACAATTGTTGTAATAAAGTTGTAGTTATTTTTGTACTATGTATTTGGCGACTCAGAATGGGTTGGATGGAATGGACCTATTTTGGGGGCGTCACATATTATCTATTAAAGAAGTTTTCTAATAGAATGGAGTATTGATTGTTTGGGTTTTTGTTGTTTTTATGTTTTGTATAGAATGGTTGATACAAAGAAGAAGGATGGAAAGAGGAAAAGAATCACGGAGGGTGATTCTGTTAAGGACTTGAAGAAGTTTGCTATAGAGAGGAAGGGGAAGGGGAAGGATGTAGGTCAGAAATCGAGTAAGAATGAGAATAGGTTGGTGATACATAGTGATATCAAGCATACTGAAGTGCAGTTAGATTCTGATTTTGATGTCCATGTAGTTAAAATAGAAGGTCAAGTGCTTAGTCAGAAGATAATTCCAACACAAAAAATTCCAAAGGTGTGTTAATTTAAATTTTATTATTGTTACAATCATATAAATGTTTGGTTACTTAGTTAGTATATTTTTGGTTAATGTTAGCTTTTGATTTGGATACCATTTGTGTTCCATTGATTTGGTAATTTGGTTACTTTTTTATGTTGTTATGGTTACCATGAATTTGCCTAGTATACATGGTTTACTAAACTGGTTTTAGTGTACAAGTTATTTATGTATTGGTAACCATTAAAAAAAATTTTGGTTACTATCATATAATTGTTCGGTTACTTCTTTAGTATGTTTTTGGTTACTGTAAGCTTATGATTTCGATACCATTTTTGTTCCCTTGAGTTGGGATTTTGGTTACTATTTTTTATTGTTCTGGTTACCATGTATTTTCTTAGTATACATGGGTTGACTAAAATGTGGTTGATTTATATGTTGTTTATGTATTGGTTACCATGAAAATATATTTTGGTTACTATCATATAACTGTTTGGTTACTTGTTTAGTATGTTTTTTGTTACTGTTAGCTTAATATTGGGATACCAGTCTTGTTCCCTTAATTTTGGGATTTTGTTTACTTTTTTATGTTGTTTTGGTTACCATGTATTTGCGTAGTATACACTGGTTTGCTAAACTAGGTTTGGTCTACATGTTGGTTACCATGAAAATATGTTTTGGTTACTATCATATAACTATTTGGTTACTTGTTTAGTATGTTTTTTATTACTGTTAGCTTAATATTGGGATACCAGTCTTGTTCCCTCAATTTGGGATTTTGGTTACTTTTTTATGTTGTTTTGGTTACCATGTATTTAGGTAGTATACATTGGTTGGCTAAACTGGGTTTCGTCTACATGTTGATTATGTGTTGGTTACCATAAAAACATGGTTTGGTTACTATGATATAATTTTTCGGTTACTTCTTCAGTATGTTTTTGGCCTACATGTTTTTGTTTTGGTTACCTTTAAATTATGTTTTAGTTAATATTATATATAACTGTTTAGTTACTACATAAATTGATATGTACTACATGTTGTTAATATTTTGGTTAGCATTAGATTATATAATATAACTGTTTGGTTACTGCTTTATTATGTTATGGTTACTATTATATTATGACATGGTAACTATTATTGTGCAGGCAATGTGGGATGTTGGATACTTTTTATAGTCTATTTTGGCTACTGTGTAATTGTTATATTATGTTTTCGTTAGTATGATATTATTTGTTGGTTACTACGTAATTGTTTATGGTATAAATATTATTTATATTATTTACTAATAACTGTGCAAATTTGATTTTTTTTATTTGCAGTTATGGGATCTTTACTCTGAGGAATGCAACAGAAAATTCACTAGAAAAGTTATATATTGGTGCGACATTGAAGTCCCCGGCATTATTGCCAAGAAATTGAACCAAAGTCAGTTGGAGAAGTTTAAGGCAACATGTTTTGGGAATTTTTTGGAGTTTGGTGAACACCAAATGTATTCCCAGATTCTTCACCATGCTCTTGTAAGGGAGTTTCACCAGAGGGATGACGGTGAAATATGGTTTTTGTTTGGGGAGAAAAGGGTCAGGTTTGGTTTGCACTCGAAGTTACATCGATTTCTGGGTTGAGATGGCAAGGTGAGGATGACATAACTGCATATAAAGGTATGGAGAATCTGCTTGTTGAAAAGTTTTTTGGTGATGAAGCTGTGACGCGTAGTAGTATAAGTAGGGTATATCGGAAAGCAGTTTTTGATGACGATGATGAGGATGTTAAGATGTCAATTTTTTTGGTCGTGCAATGGTTAATTTTTTATGTTATGGTGATGTTAGTAGTTTTCCTTGGGGGAAAGTTACGTTTGAGATGACAAAGTACTCTTTGTCCAATGCTTTGAAGGGGCGTTTGAAGAAAGGAAGGAATGGTGGTTCTATATATAATATCTACACGGATCATTATACCAAATTGTACAAGTTGAACGGGCTTCCTTATGTATTCCAAGTGTTTATGTTTAAAACCATTCCGACATTCAAAGCTCAGGGTATATGCAATGACGAACATGCGTCGATGTCCGTTTATTTAGATGGAAGGACCTAGTGAAGCCCCCTACAAATGACAAGTTGAACGATCTAGTATTTTGTTCCGGACAGGTATGCAGTTTACTACTAAGAATGTAATTGGTTACTTTTAGTTATATAATTGGTTACTGATTATATTTTGTAAAGTTTACTATTAATAAATTAGTTAGTTACCTTTATATATTCATTTGGTTACTGATTATATTATGTGCATATTAATAATAACAATGTTTTTGGTTACCTGAATATACGCATTTGGCTACTGATGATATTATATGTAGGTTAATTATAACAATGTTGTTGGTTACCTGAATATACACATTTGGTTACCTTTATACATGTATTTGGTTACTGATTTCTACACATTTGGTTACCTGTATATATGTATTTGGTTACTGATTATGTTTTATGATTCTTTATTTACTAATTTTTTTACTGTAATTGTACAATGTTTGTCAGATGTTATACTAAAGTGTACTTAATGTTTTTCAGCTGAGGATAAAAAGCTTGATTCCCACGGCCGAGGAGAAGGATCGGCTTGATTTGGGCGGGCTTAAATTTTTTAATGGGAAGGATGCTGATAAGAAGGTTAAAAAAGTGAAGGGTGACAACATTGGATTTGATATATCTGACGTTAAAGATGCTATTGATGCACGGTTTAGGCCGTTGGAGAAGAAAGTGTCTGAAATTAAGAAAGACATTGGAAAATTGCGGGCTGATATTAGAGATGAGATGCAAATTTTACACGTTCAGATATGCAGGGACTTTAGGTTAATTATTAGAGATGAGTTACGCGGGATCAAAGATGTTGGGGACAAACAAGTTGATGGTGTTTCTGATGATGATTCTGATTCTGATGATGGCGGTGATGATGAAGCTGATGATGTTGCTGATGAGGATGCTGATGTTTTTAATGGTAATTATAATGATGATGATGACTTTGGTGATGATGGGTTGAAAGCTGATAAGAAAAATGATAAATTTGAAATTGAAGTTGTTAAAGAGTGTGAAGATGATGTTATGGTTGAAGACCCCCATGTTGATGAAGATGTTGATGATGGTTCAAAACTAAATAAGAATAATGATGGTGATGATGTGTCGAATTTCGTTGAGAAGAATGATGGGAATGAAATTGAGATTGGTAATAAAGTTGAACGTGATGTTATGGTTAAAGAACATCATGAAACAAAAATTAATGATGATGAAGAAAATGTCAAGGTTAGATATATTTGTTTGTTTTGTTATGTGTTATATGTCTTTTTTTAATGATTAATTGGTTATTTTTTATTTTGCACAGATTGGCAAGAATAATGGCATGCCATCTTTTGACATATTAAGCCAATGCACTGGAAAAGAGATTGTTGTGTATGTTGCTGTTGAGTTTAGTGTTATAACGACATGCCATCTTTTTTTTTACATGCTCTAGGTTTTGATTACTATTATATTGTGATGTGGTTACTATTATATGTGTTATGTATACTATTATAATATGGGTACTACAAGAAAAAGGGTCATTGGCGACGGGCTTATTGGCGACGGCACATGTCCCGTCGATAATGACCTTACTGCCGACTGGGAAGCCGTCGAGAATGGCTGTCGTCGAGAATAAAATTTCCCATGGGATAATTTGGTGCAAAAATTTGGCGGTGGAGGGAAAACTCATTGGCGCGATGGACACATAAATCAAAGGCGATGGCAACGCCATCGATAATAACTCAATCTCGACGGGGTCATTATTGACGGTTTTGCCATCGAGAATGAGTTCTTTTAATTAAAACCCTAGTTCGCGACGGCAATGACTCATTTTTCCCTCTCTCATATTTCTCTTTCCATCTCAAATTCGCCCATTACTATCTGATTTTCCCACTTAATTCTCAAATTTGCGATATTGATTCTCTTATTTGGTTAATTAAATTTGCCCATTTCCCTCATCTTTCCCAGTTCTCCCATTTCCCTCATCCTCGTTGTAAGCTCCTCCATTTTACATTTGGCCGCTGCAACTTTGTCGGTCATGCCTCCGCCCATTTCGTCGTTACAACTCTAGAGGTCGTACCTACACTTGTACAAGGATTGGGGCTAGTTTGGTACTCTCATAACCATGTAAAATTTTCAGTTCATCTCCTCTCTATATATATGTTTTGAATATTTTTGGGGGTCTCTGCTATTTTTGGGGGTCTGTAATTTTTCTATATTCATGTGTTATTCATATAAGGGCAGAAATAGCTTCAGTTTACGTACAACTATTATAAATCGACGACATGTAGCAGTGTAGCAGCATTATCTGATGTGATTTTAAATTTTGGAAGCCATAATGTCTTTAACTGGTTTGGTTGGTTAATTTGTTTGTTTGTTTGGTACAAACATTACTTAGCTCTGTTCATTCATTTGACAAGCTATATATCTAATCTGATTAAGGGGTCAAATATTAGTAGCATGTCGAATGTTATTTGGTTAAGTTCTAAAATATCACTTTCATGTGGTTATCCTCTCCTTACTACTTTCCAAAGCTCATTAAGATAAATAGCTATACTATTTTGTACTAGAAGATCTCTATATATACTCGTAAAAATCCTATAGACTTGAATTCCATGACCCTATTGTACTTCACTATATAGTATATATCGTAAGTGTTACATTATGTGACAAATTTCAAAATAGTCAAACACGTGTATTTCAGGGTAATTTTGCAAGATTTTGAGCTAGTTATTGATCTAAGGAAGAGGAAGAAGAAGAGATATTCATGGGTATTGCAATAGTCATTAATCAAAGCTTCATGGGCATTGCAATATTCATCCCAAAAAATTCTCAAGCAAAATCTTGGGACTCATTTAATATAGAACAAAAATGTTATTTGACGTTGTATGTCAATTTTTTTTAAAAGTTTTGAAAGATAATCCTAAAAAGTGGACAAACACAATTGGTATTATCCCTTTTTGCCATTTTTGTTAGCACTACACTTTGGAAAGAGAGAAGAGGAAGACACTAAAAGAAAAAAAGTAAGATCGATACAATAAATAAATAATAAATATAATATTTAAATATGGATACATCATATATGTATGAATATACCCATCTTTATTGATAACATTTGAATTTGTTTTTAAAAAATTAGTTGGCATTAAAAACACCAAAGCAAAATTGGCATTGAAAACACAAAATAGTATAATGTATAATTAAAGAAAATTAAAATGGGGAAAAGTAGGAGGGAGTAGCCGGCTATTTAAGAAGGGAGCACATGGGCTTATTAAATGGTCCTTTCATTTTTTTCAAACCTATCCACCCAGGAAGCTAATATTCCCTAGTAAGCTAGCTTAATTAAGATGAGATCAATGAATTAGGGAATTGCAAGGAAAATTAGAAGTTTGTAGTGATTTTGTGTGTGTGTGTGTATATATATATATATATATATATATATATATATATATATATATATATATATATATATATACATTTGTGGAGCTATAAATAGAGCCTTTCTCATTACCTAGTAAGCTAGCTTAATTAAGATGAGATCTTAATGATTCTCATGTTAAAAATGTAGCATGTGTACTTTTGGTTGAGATACATCTATTTGAAACGAATATAATGTTTTTTCAATATAAATTACCATGTCTTTGTTTCCATTTTGTTGCTTAATTAAAATGGTAGCATTGTGTTATTCTAAATATGTTCTAGAGGATTATTTAATATGTAGTCTTTTATTTTGTATACTCATGAGAATCGATGAATTAATTTCTTTTATTGTGGTTCATAATTCATTCTCAAGATAGTATTCCTTTTGTTCTAGGAAAGAGTTCAATTTAACGCGTGCATATTTTCATATAGTTTAGGAAGCTTAGAAACCCGCTTGAGATTCACTTAGTAGAGAGTGAATCTCAAAGAGTCCCCTGCTTTGGGACCGTTTCTTGTATGTTTCGATCTCACTTAGGGTTGTTAACGACTTGAGCACGCCTTTATATTTTTTTTGAATTTTTGGTCAAGATATATCTCTTGATGTTCTTCGGGTGCATATTTAGACTACGATGTGTTAGTCTATTTCGTGTACTTGAAGACCATGGGGAGGTGCTGCCAAAATTTCTGAAAAATTTAAATATGTGTTCAAGTTGTTGGCATCAATGAGGCGACACATCCGGGAATGGGATAGAAGCCTGACCCGTTAGAGTGGGAGATGAAGTTAAGAAACTCATAAGCTTGCATATACATTAACTTGGAGACTTGATTGTGTTTGTCTAACTTTCCATATATATAGCAGATAGTTGTCCGAGATGTCTGTTGATCGAAGTTGGATGGAATGTAGGGTAGCCACTGATAAGAGTGGGCTTAGCTCTGAGTATCATAGTGGGGTTGAACAGTTTCTTAACTTTGCATTTGAGCAAGTCAGTAGCGATGAGATCAGATGTCCTTGTAAGAGGTGTGTGAATGAACTGTGGAAGGAAAGGAGTGATGTCATGTGCAACTTATTTGCGTATGGGTTCAAGCAGGGTTATACGACATGGATCTATCATGGGGATACCTGGTTGGATGAACATGAATCAGAACCAGAATCCAGAGGTGACGAAACCTTTGACCGTACTAACATGATAGTCGAAGTTGTTGGTTCATACTTCCAATGGAATACAGACAGGGATGGCAGTAGCGTCGAGCAAGAGCCGAATGATGGAGCTAAGGGTTTCTATGAGTTATTGCATGAAGCAGCGACACCACTGTATGACGGGCACGAAAAGCACATCGTCTTATCTGCCGTGACTAAGTTTTTACACTTCAAGAACGAGCATAACTATAGCGAGAGAGGTTTTAATGAACTGTTAAGCATTGTGAAGGAGTGCTTACTTGCAGGCAATAAGTTACCGAAGTCGTACTATGATGTGAATAAAATGGTCAAAAGGCTCAATCTAGGGTATGAGAAGATTGATGCTTGTGAGAATGACTGTATGTTGTATTACGATGATGTCAATAAAGATAAGAGGTCATGTGATATTTTTGGTACAAGTAGATACTGTGAACAGCGTAAGAAAAAGGGAAAACACGTGCCGAGAAAGATCTTACGTTACTTTCCCATTGCCCCGAGGCTTCAGCGGTTGTTCATGTCAACACATACCGCCGAGGATATGAGGTGGCACTCTACATGGGATATAGTCGAAGGTCAACTGACGCACCCGGCAGATGGGCTTGAGTGGAAAAATTTTGATAACAAGCACCCCTCGTTTGATGAAGAGGTTCGTAATGTTAGGCTTGGACTTTCTACGGATGGGTTTAATCTGTTTAACAGGCCTTACACAAAGCCCTACTCAACTTGGCCGGTGATTATTGTGGTGTATAACCTCCCACCTTCGATGTGCATAAAAGATCCCTACATGTTCATGCATTTACTGATTCCGGGTGATAAGAGTCCGAGTAAAGACATCAATGTATACCTCAGGCCGTTAGTTGATGAGTTAAAGATGTTATGGGAAAAAGGGGTTCAAACTTATGATGTATCTCTTAAGAAGAACTTTGACATGAGGGAAGCTTTACTATGGACAATAAATGACTTCCCAGTGTTAGGAATGATCAGTGGATGGTTGACTCACGAGGAATTGTCATGTTCCGTGTGCATGGGGTCAGTTAAAGCTATGCGGCTCAAACATTGGTGGAAAATGAGTTTATTTGCAACAACCAGACAGTCAATATGATGCTAAAGTTCATGAAGCGAATCCGAGTATATCGGACGGGGATTTGTAAAATATGAGAAATGGACAATTTGTGCAATGGTTTAAAGATCATGTAAGTTTAACCTTTACAAGTTCAATAAATCTATCATCATAGATTTATTCTTATAGCGTAATTAACTTTAGAATATGTTGTGTTAATGTACATTAGGTCCTCACAGATGAGTTAGTTGATAATCGGCTAAAGCTTATAGCCGACGGCCTTGAAAGATCTGTAGATACTTATACATGCTGCATTGTCAATGGTTACGTATTTTAGTGTTGTGTGATATTAGGGAAGTCGTTTACTGCGATTCGGTGTTGTGGTGAAAGGTAGTCATACGATAACATTTGGGATAACTGGTATGAGCGATTGCTAGAAGTTGTTGTTCTCAAATATTGGGGTCATAAAGAATT